>CAOKZL010000503.1:1228066-2456132 GCA_948472985.1 Iguana delicatissima
CTCTCTCAGCCTTAGCAAAAGCCTATGCAAGGCAAACTTGCCTCTGGAGAAATCTGGCCAGGACAATTGTCATAGTTTTAGGATCTCGCCAGACTGAAAATGACATGAAGGCCCTTTCTACACAAGCAGGAAAATGTGAATTATTAATGCCTGTGTAAACAGGGCCAAATACTACAGTACAGAGATAATCCAGGTCAAAACTGGATTTTTCTTTGCATAGCTCCTTATGGCATACTGAGGTTTGTAGTCTGATGATGTACTAGCACACTTTGGCAGAGAAGGCTGTGACACCTTGACCAACTACAAACCCCAGAATTGTGTATGAAAGAGCTTTGCAAGGGAGCCATGCAAAGGAATCTTCTTCAGCCATCCTTCAAATTTCAAGAACACTGTACTTTCCAGTCAAGTCTCAAGTCCTGCAACAAGGAAGGCACTTTAAAAACAAAAATACCAGCCTCTAATCCAGTCTCAATCCCTACCCTCCAGTCTCAAGTCAAAAGAATAGGAAGAAGAGAATAATTACCTTGCAGAGGGAGGCAGCCACAGGGGCAGGCAGCAGGAGCAAGCTTGATCTGGGGCTCTCATGTCAGCTCAGGCCGCCTGGCATGCAGGAAAATGACACTCACCAACTCTGTGCGGGCCTGATCCATAGCGCTCATGCCAGCTCAGGCCTCCTAGAGTGCAGGAAAGCAATTTTCGCCGCCCCTGCGCACCCAAGCGGGCTTGATCTGGGGCACTTGTGCCAGCTCAGGCCTCCTGGCATGCAGGGATTTGAAAGATTCGATTCACCTGTTTTGGCCCAGGGATTCAGATCTGTGAATCTCAAATCTTTCCCAAGGATTTGAGGATTTGCAGATTCGGTTGGCCCATCCCTATCCAAAAGTTTTACTTTGGGGGTAAGTTTTCATCGCCAGTTGCCTAAAAATGCCTTCAAAATGCCTGAAACCAGAATAGTATGACTTGTGGCCCCCAACAACTGAAAGCCCCTCTCATTCCACAAAAACAGATGGAAGTCAGCCAAAACTTAAACCAGATTTGATAAGGCATCATTTGTAGGTTCCTCTCAGTGTACCAATGCTCTCATCAGGGAGCGGGGACAAGAAAGAAAATGGTGCCTCTATTATCAAAATATATATTGTAATCAGTCACGAAATGATACACTTGCTGGTCAATTTAATCTATATTGATAAATTCTTCTACTTTATTTTTACAAAGAACACACATTGCAGATAATTATACTGATTTCATTTTTACACAGAACTTACATAAAAGTCCTTCCTTCCCCCAAATCTTTTTCCTAATGTCTGTTGTGAGGGATTCCCTTGTCTCTCAAATTTGTACATGAAACAAAACTGAAAAGGAGCTTCATCAGGAAAAAGAAAGATCCGATGGCTATGTAGTTTCTTGCCTTTGTGTCTCAGATACAGAAATTTGTGTAGTGCAATATTTAGAAGACAGGAGTAAGATCAAGGAGATCAAAGTTCAAATTCCTGTTCAACCATGTCTTGGGGTGACCTTCAGTCATAGATTCTTTCTTTGACTAACCTATTTCAAGGCAGTAGATTCCATGTCACCTTCTCCAGATTTTAGTTTGAACTTTTGAGGAACTCTCCAGGGTGCTAAATCCTGTCCCTCAAAGGACATTGGATAACTTATTTCAAGTTTTTAACAAGCCTGGTATTGATTTATCATTCCACTCATCTTGGACCCACCAGCCTCCACTGCCTACTTCACAGTATTATTTGCATATAAGATTTAAGCATCCCTTTCTGACAATATAGTGTAGACAGTAGACAGTACCCACCCATTGAAATAACTGGGATAGCACTGCTTACTGGCATTTACAAGGGACTGTCTGAGTCGAGCATTCTAACCAAGCAGTTTGGTTGGAAATCCTGCTGACAGTTGTGAGCATTTTGATATATAAGGCAAATTCAAAAGACAGATATTATTGTGATGTCTACAAGGGACATTTTATTAAATATAACTCTTTTTGTAAATTTATAATTCATAATACCTAAATTGGAGGTGTTAACAAGAGCTCCCCTGAATGCAATAATTATTGAAATTAGAAAACTGAAACCATCAGCTAGCAGGATAAAATTAAAACTGTGGCCTATTTTCACCTTTAATTATTTCAAAAGGAAAACCGTAATTCCTGAAAATCTATTTTCACTGCCTCAGCAATTTCACCAACATTCTCTCTACTTAACATGCTGTAGAATATCAGTAACAACCTACTTCATCCTTTTTTGTTAAATACATTCTAATTTTTATTTTTTTTAAAAAATATGATATATTTAATTCTAATTCTAATTTTTCACCCAGATCTATCTTCTTCACCTTTTTCTTTTTCTTGTTTTCATTTCCTTTTCTTATTTTCTTTTTCTTATAAATCCTTCCTTCCTTCCTTCCTTCCTTCCTTCCTTCCTTCCTTCCTTCTATTTCCTCATTTTCCTTTTCCATATGTCCTACAATTTTCTTCACACTTTTTGCTCTTTCTTTATTTCAGATTTTCTTCTTAATGTATGCTTTATGTATATTAGTGTATAGGAAATATATTTTTATTAATATACCTTCAAAAGCCATTACAGAATTTTAATATAAAGCTAAACTTTAACAGAATTTATGCAGCCAGGTCTTAGCAGACAGGAAAGAGTAATTCAAATATATCATGGCAAAAGAATGTGAAGCAGCCATCTATCCCCACTCCTGTTGCTTTAGACTGAGAGAAAGAGGGACCCTTGTGATTTGTCAGCTAACCTTTTTTTTTTCTGTCTGGAGTCCCTTTATTGCCTTCTGGTCATCTGGGCATCCAGCTTGTGATCCAGCTTGTCCTAGGCATCCCACCTGGTGAAATCCAGATAGGTGGGTTAAAAGCAAAACTCCACTTAAGCATTTTTAAGTACTGGAATCTTAGGATATTCATATCAGGGAATGAGCAGTAAAAGTAATCTTTTATTTTATTTATTATAGGCAATAATAGAAATGCACATACTGTATTTGAGTTCATTTTCCTTAGCTCCCCCAGGGGTCTAGGTGATCCTCCCCATCACGCCAGGTCCTGGTCCTGTATTTGTGCAGGAAATTGTGTAGGAAGTTGTGTTGTTATATTTGTGTAGGAAGTTGTTGTGTTGTTATGGTAGAGATGGCTAAGGAGAGCCCTGTTGTAGTCAAGGACCTCATGTGTGAGGAGGAGGTCCATGGAAAGTTGGAGAGATGGGTGTTAGGTAAAGGAAAGTGCCCCTGGAAGGACTTTTTCTTCCAGACGGCTGATCCTTTCGCCTCTCTCCGAGAAGCGTATGCCCTGGCGCGTAAATCAAAGAACCCATTTGGGCCTTCGAAGGATTCCTTGGCAGCTTGGGGACTTTGACTTGTGGCCAAAGACACTAGCAGTGCCCTAGTTGAGACCCGGGGGAAGCTAGCAGAAATGGGGAAGGAGAATGCCCAGCTTCATGCTGAGATCGAGACCTTGTGAGCAGACAAGGTAACTTTTGTGTCCGTTGCGCTGGCCTCAGCCCAGAAGTTGAGTGACCTCACCATAGTCACCCAGGCTTGGGAGGCGAAAGCACACGCCTTAGAGGCTGAGCTTGATCATGCCAGGTCTGCAGCCCGATTTATGGTTAGGCAGGTAAAAGAACAGCAGGAGGTTGTCAGTCACGCAGCTTGCCATGAGCAGATTGCTGCCCTGGAAAGTCAGCTCCAGACACGTAAGGCTCTAATTTCGGCGGTGTGTCTGGAGCTGCTCCCTAGTTTTGCCCAAGAGGACCCTTTGCCAGCAGATGCTCTGGCATCCCCCCACCACAATCCGGACTGGGAAGCCCCTAAGGTGCCAGTCCACCCTGTAGAGACATGGTCCAGAACACACAGGACTGTCCCTGCTAGTGATGGTGGCACCTACATCCAGGAGACACTTGCCACTGAGACCAGACTCCCCTGGCGTACCACCAAGGCGAAAGCAGTCACCGACCAGTTGGGACCCTTGAAACGGTCCACCGGCATCATGTGGCTCAAAGCGGTGATGCATTCGCACCTGACAGCCAATGGCCAGGACCTGACCCAACTGACTCATCTTTGTCCCCGTTGGACCTTCTGAACCTTGAATTGGCCATGGTGACTCAAGGCTTGGCTAAGCTCAAGGCACACGACTGGATGAGAGAGGTCGTAAGGATCCTTTGGCCCAGACAGAGCGCGTGTGTGCTCTACATCATGGAGCAGCAGGGTCCTTGTGAGAACCCTGAGGCTTACATGGCTTGGAAGCAACTGCTCCTGATTCTGGCCAAAAAGGTGCCCCTGACGGCTTGCGGGTAAAATTTTGATCACGTTGAGTTCAAGTCGCTGCTCTACGGAGGCTTGAACCGTGAGACAAGATTGGCTCTGGGCTTGGTGAACCTGGCCACAACATCCTCGGAAGAGTTCAGGAACAACCTCCGCAGGGTCGCTGATCTGTTGCGAGAGGCTGACTCCCAACGTCCTCCCCCAAAGGCCAACAAGAAGGAACCTGGGAATTGGGAACCCCTATCGGAGGGAACATACTCCAATTACGTACCCCATTCCCAGCATAGCAGAGGGAACTGGAACTCGCGCCCCACTTCCAGACAGGACAGGCAGTGGCAGGGAAGGGACTCCCGCAGTCAGCCCACTGCCCCCAAACTGCCTCCTGAGTCTGGTCCTCCCCAGGAAACGTCTGGCGGGTACAAGCCTCCGACCCAGCTGGCTCCCTCGGACAGAGCTAGGATTTGGGGAATGTTGCGTACAGCTGAGGTAGACAGTACCCCATTGGATGGGAAGCCCACTTCAGAGCTTCTGGAAGCTCTGGAGAGGTATTTGTTTGCGAGGGACCAACAGCTGGTCCAGGCCATGACAAACAGCCCACCTCTGGCTGGCAGTCAGTCAGCGTTGGATTTGGACTGGGGGTGCCCTCGGTCCCGGGATCTCCCCAGCGAGTTGCGGCTCAACTGAAGCCCAACAGATGGGGTAGATCCATGGTGATGGCAGGCACTAGGACCTATAGGGACAAGATTCCTGCCCCCCTCCTGCAGACTTCAGAGTAGCACCAAAAGTGTTGCCCCCAAACTTGACCAGACAGGGTGAGCCCACCCCTGACACTATCCGTTCACCTGGATATGGCAGGGGGGAGACCCCAACCTAAGCCCATCAAGGGAAACAAGTGCCCAGGGCACCCTAGAACACATGTTGCATTTTGCAGCCCCCCCTGACTTAGCCCCGAGTGCGAAACCTGCTATCTCAGAGGTCATCGTGCTTTCACAGCACCAAGAGGATCACACCAGGCTAAGGCTCAGGAGGAAGTCCCCACCAAATCTGATAGAGACATTGCCAGCCAGTATGAGCACCAGGAAAAGAGAACACACTGCCAGTGGAAGCCAGCCCCATGCTTCCTACGCTCTCCATTGTCCCTGCTCTGAGCCCCCAGCTAGAAACCATCAGTTTCCCCCAGGATTTTCTTGAGGCCATGACCAGGAGAGCCCTCCTCTCCATGCCCTCTTTCAAGAGAATTTCAAAAGGGATTGGGGATTTAAGCAGCGAGAGGCTCCTGCTCAGTCAGAGCACAGGTTAGCAACGGCACTCGCTGTGGCACCCCCTAACTTGGCACCACTTACTCCCCTTTGCTGTAGTCCAGCCTGGGAGGTTTCAAAAATGGAGAATTCCAAATGCCACATGGAGGCGGACCTGGCTACTGCCTCCTCCTCCGTAAAGTTTTTCTGGTGCCAGCTGTCTTTCACAGTCAGTGGCACCCAATGCCTTTTTACATTAGTGATCTTGAGGGGGGCCAAGGCAGTCCTTGTCTCGATCACCATTCAGCCACTAGTTCAGGAGGCACGCAGGTCCAAGACCAGCCTCCTCTTTGATTACTCCAAAAGGGTCTCCAGCAAGGAGTGGGCACTGCTGCTCTTGTGCATAATTTCGGAGGCCTACCAAATGTCACGATTGAAGGAATGGAAGGATCAGCTGGTTGATCCTGCATCGGTGGTCAGTCCCGAGCCAGAATATCCCGGTACCCAATGACTCAATGTGAGCCCTCTAATTTACCATGCTTCCTTGAATTGCAAGGAAGCACCAGCCGTCAATTTGTCAGAGACGTTTGTTTCCATTTACGAAGCATTCAACAATGGTTGAACAGC
Organism: Iguana delicatissima; assembly: GCA_948472985.1. Classification (NCBI taxonomy): domain Eukaryota; kingdom Metazoa; phylum Chordata; class Lepidosauria; order Squamata; family Iguanidae; genus Iguana; species Iguana delicatissima. The sequence continues at coordinate 1,234,210 of CAOKZL010000503.1, forward strand.
CCCTGGTTTGCGGAGCGGAGATGGAGTGGCGACCCCTCCGAGCTCCCGGGCTGTGTATATAGTCTTGCCTGGTATGTAGAGTGTTTTCTTTGGTGTTAGTTAACTGCATTCTTTTTGGTTAGTTATTTTTTTCCTTTTCACTGTTTTGGGTGGGAGGACTGGGTACAGTCTCCCAGGTCTGAGATAGATCGGACCTTCAGAGTCAGCCCTGATACCCTGAATCTGACCAGGACGCTTGCCATCCCTGACCTTGAGGGATGGTCTTGTGCAATGGCATCCTGGGAAGTACAGGCGTAGCGACAAGGGTTTAACGACCCTCTCAGTAGAACCAGGTCTGACTCTGGAGTCCTGATCTACAGCCCAGAATGGTCTTCTGCCGTGGAGAGACCTCTCTCCCCTTTGTTTTTGCGTGCTTGGACTGTTAGGGTGAGAACAGTCTTGGCCGCTCCCTAGTTTGCAACTCAATTCGACCGCATAATCCAAAGGTATATGTCCACTCTCCGATGCCCCCTAAGGGCCGGAGAATCTCACAATTGGCAAGACACTTGGCCCCGGTGCATTGTTTCCAATCTGGCTATGTTAATAGAATATTTGCATACGTAGGCCCATCCATCCTGGACAATCTCCGGTAGCGTCAACATCTGCTCTGGCAACGAGCAAGCGTAGCCTGTGCTTGCTTCGGATTGGTTTCAATTTCTATCTTTTAACTGGTATTGGGGACCCTCGCCACCAGGCGAAGGCCAGAGTATAACCTAGTTCAGCTTGAGACCAGAGACCAATCTAGTCATACTGAGTATGCAGGTACCAGTGCCATTGCAAACAGGGCATCAGCAGACACCACCTTCAGGTAGTCCATCTGACTCCTGAGCTTTGCAGGCCTGAGCTACCCAGAAGGTACCCCTGCATGGACACCCCCTCTACCGAGGTGTGGTCAGACCATCTTCCACTTTACTGTGACCAAGGTCTGGGACAGTCACCCCTGTCTCCTCCATGTTAGCACCTTTGCCTGGCATTCTGTAAAACCCACGGGGTCCCCTCATCCCTGAATTCTGTAATCCAAACTCAACTCCCAGACGGGCTTCACACCACTAGTTTGCATTAAACATTTTGCATTTGCCATAACCTCTTTCAGTCTCCCCACCTACAAAAAAAGTAGGTCAACACTTCCAGATAGCCAAGGCCATCCCATATCCATCCGCCACCCCTGAGGCACCGTGAGGGTGTGTGAATCCAGCCAGACGATGTCTTGTTCCTGTTCCTGCAGTTGGAGACTGCAGCCGGTCGTGCCCCAGCAAGCTTCACTGCCCTTATTCCTGTTCGGACTGTTCCAGTTGCCATTCTGCAAACCCGCTCCTGCAAAGAGCTAGCATGCCTGGGATAGCTCGACCATGGATTTGGTCAATTTTTGGGCATTAAACCGGACTCATTGCTATGGTTCCAGCCCCATTGGAGCCGCCAACTTGCCCGCATTCTCCAGACTTCAAATTCTCCTGTTTCCAGAGGGGGGGTGCTGAGACTTTGCTTGTGCCTCACCTCCCCGAGACTGTTGTTGCATTTGCATTGCCCGCATCATCACTGGACTATCTCTGCCTGCATGCCGTTGTACAGTTGGACTTTATAAATTGCTCATTTGGATCTGCCTGCTTTTCTCTTTTGAACTGGCCCACGCTCTACCTGAGCGACTGCGTATTTGGAGTATTTTGCCCGCGTTCACTGTTTTCCATCTGTTTTATTGATCAAGTATATTGCCCACATTCCATCGACTATTGCTGAGACCATCATTGCATTTAACCCTTACAACTGTGCCTTTTCTATTTGCCTGTATATGTGTGTAGTCAGAGTTAGAATATTGTTAGTTAGGGACTGCTTTTACTAGTTAGAAATGTTGCAAAATCCCTTGATGTGATACATCCCTGGAATCTGTAGACCTCTATTCGGCTCCAAATTCCTTTTGAAATATTTAATTGGAAAATGATCAATTTGTGTCAAAATTGCCCATTTTCGGGGGAGGCGGTTGTTACCACTGTGTACTGGCCTGGCCTTTGGTGAACCAAAGATACCATTTTGATATCACAATTTGGCCCTACTCTGCCACCAGCCAAGTGTTTGTGAGGCCCGCTGAACAAGCGCGAAGCTAGGCATGGCTAGTACTTGCTGCTCACACCAAACCAAGCCAGATATTGCCAGATCTGCTTTAGGGGACCTCACGAAACAAACACCTTATTTACGAATGCATGCTCCCACAAAGAGACCCTCTGCCCTGAGAGGGCACCCTGGCGAGCTAGGTACTTAACTGCTGAGCTAACTGCATCTACATACCGGCCATACCATTGTCAACTTGGACTTTAACTCAATCATGCAAATTCTGACCTTTCGGAGGCTTTGTCTCCAACCCAAAACTTATTATTTTTGCCCAAGACTAGACTAGCCTGTGGCCGTTCTTTCCCAGTAAATATCCCCCGCTCTGAGAGCTCTTCGGAACTCTCGCCAGATCGCTTGGATTTCATTCTGCCTTGCTCCCACTCGGTTCAGCAGATTCCCCTCGGCCGCCAGGCGGGGTCTCCTTTTCTTCAATTGGCTTCCCCAGGACTGCAGGACAGGTGGTGTATCACCCATTCCCCTTGAACTCTATTTTCCTTTTCTAGTTAGGAGTGTGTTTGTGCTTTTCTTTAATAACTGTTTAATAAATCTTAATTGTTGTTTGAACTATTTGCCTCCTCACTGACCTGATGCTGTAGACATAGGGTAAAAGATCCTGCTGCGTTACCCTGCCTCTTGTTAGCCAAGAGAGTGCTCCAGCTAATTTTCCCCATCTTGCTAGGTTTGTTTGGCTATTTGGGTGCCCCTCCAGGGATCCCCAATTCCCGGGACCCCCAATTCACAGGGTAACACCTTATATATATTATGAATCCATTATTTACTTTCTCCAGGGCTTAAATTTTGGATATTTTAATCCAGATTATAGCCTGTATAGCCTGTACTAATTGTAATTGCAATGATTGTATTTGTCATATGTGTCCCACAAGTAGAAGTAGTATACTGACTGAAGACATGGGAGTTGCTGTGACAACTTGATTTTGGTATATCTACCCCTTCGAGGCCTATTGGCACCAGTGAGGTGTCTTGTGCCGAGAAGTAACAAGTGCCAGAGAAGTCAGACTGTACTACAGTGAGAGAGTTACAGAGTCAAGACAATAAAGTTTATATATGTATAGTCCAGAAGGTTCTTCAAAAATGAGAAGAGCCATACTAGCAAGGTCTTAGCTGTTCCAAAACCAATTACAAGAAACCATTCATCCAGAATTGTGGAACACTTAGTAGAGGTGGAATTGAGACTTGGTATCCATCAACATCTGAATAGCTTTGGTCGAGGGTAGGCAGCAGGGAGATGAATACCATCCAGTCCAAGACCTAGTTAGTTGTGCTCTGAATTATCAGTCAGTCAGCAGGCAGCTTCTGTATTAAGTATTACTGGCCTAGTTTGATGCATATTCTTTTATATGCATATTCTTCATAAAGTTGTGATCCTACCTTACCCAATGCAATCTCTCATTGCTTTATTTCCCAGGTCTGGGTGCAGGCATATTTTTCCAGCTTGCATTGTGTAACATTTGCCAACAGTTCAGTGCTATTAACTAGAGGAGTATCTCATTTTCTCCAGCAGACATACCCTTCTCCCCACTTATTTTTAAACTTTTTTTTTTCTTTTTTTGGCAAACCTACAGTACCAATATCTCCTAATCTAATTTCACATTCTTTTGGATTCTGGGCTAACTCTTAAGACTACATATCTGGTGATATGTTAATTCAGTAAGTGAGGACTAATTAAGCTACAGCAAATAGCTTAGAAATATATTTTCCCCTCAGCTTAAAATACATGATTGTAGGCTGCAGTCCAGAACCATTAGAAAGTAGTTCAAAAATATCTAAAACTGATTCTGTTAATCATTTTTATAACTGAAGATTGAACTAAAAGAATGTTGAAAAGCTATGCACAAGCAACCTAGACATTATTGATGTATCATATATTATAACTTTTCTGTAGGAGTGGAAAGTGCATTATCTGCCTACAGAAAAAGCCCCAATTCAGTCTTCAGATAGAGCTTGGAAAGGCCCCAGAGGGAAACTGCAGAGCTGCTACAATTGGAAACTGTAGAGCTGTTGGAACCTATCTCACCACTGAAAGCTCCATTCTCAGTAGTCTGTTGAGGACAATTGCCAGCAGTGGGCAGAATTAGATCCAGAAATGAGACAAGCCATGTTCAGCAGTGGAAGGAAATTTGCAGAACTTCACAATTATATAGATCTTTGGCTTTGTGGAATCCCAATCCTCTTTCTCTTCCTCTCTTTCTCTTAATCCCTCCCTCCGTCTATGATCTTATGGAGCCTTCTCTGTGCTACCCCACCTTCCTCATTTGCCATATGTCACCACTTTTCCATGATCTAGATAAATCTAGGCTCAGACTTTCTAATTCCACAGTTTTGGTATAGAAAATGCTATGCTAGATGGAACAAAGATCTGACTTGTATAAATGTATTTCTACATTCACTTTAATGTCAATGAAAGAGTGGGTGGCTATATTAAAAGTCTTAAGTTGCTAAAAAATGTAAATGTAATTGCTTATATCTCATATGAAACTCTAGGTGAGCAAATAATTCTAAGATGCTTCTATAGGAATTTCCTAGCATATGAAATCACCCCATTAGTTATATCTGTGAACTGGGTATTGCTGTGAATCCAGTTGTGAATTGTGAACTTGGAAATGACCCTTGCAAAACCATCCCAACCAACAACATGTTAGATGCCTCACAGAATGCATGTCATTTCTTTTAAACTGTGAAAAATGGGGGCAATCATATTTTACTGGCTCTTGAGGGCTTGTGAGTGTGGTAATAACATCATTATTATGTGAGGTTCTTTGAAAACTTTGAAAAGCATAAGTGGAAAAGTTTTGGCCTGAGGTTGCCAGTGCCCTTAACTACTGTTTTGAAATCCAAGTCTCCCCCATGGACCTCTTAAAGCATCCTGAGTCTCCATTTTGATTTTTTTTTTTAAATCACCCAATAAAATTTTATCAGGAGCAGTGTTTTCCCTTCAAATATGGCCCCTCAAGCCTCTATACTTTGGTCTTTTTGAGCCAAAAAAAGAAAGAAAAAAGAAAAGAAAAGAAAATTGAGAAAAGAAAACTGACTGGGATAAAAATCCAAGTGAAATGGTAAAAGTAGGAAGAGGGAGGAGAAAAATACTTTCTACACTTTCCAGGACCTGTTATAAGGTATTATATAAAATAAATGAATGATTAAGATTATCCATATTGCTAGCTTGATAATCTATGTATAGGATTTTACCAGGATACACAAAAACTATCTATGATAGTACTCTGTAACCCACAGTGCAGCAATGATGAGAGTATGAAAAAAAATTGAATGAAAGCACTCACTGTGGTATCAGTAAGTCAAACATTAAGTATAATAATAAATCACTTTACAATTTTCTATTTACTTGCATCAAAATAAAACAAAAATCTAAATTGGAAACTGTTGCATATGTCAAGTGGTTTCTTCTGACATTTCCAAACCCTCTCTGGCTTGTGATTTTAATGCCTATTGTGTGTATGTATCTATGTATGTGTGTGTATCTATGTGTTTTGTGTGTGTGTGTGTGTGTGTGTACAAAAATTGCCGATTTCAGTATTCTTTCCATGCCAACTTGCATTTCATTAGTTCTAAATTCAGTTCTAATCACAAAGTTCATAAAATGACAATCATCACCTGCTTTGTAAACACAGTACATTGCTTGTAAGAATACAAATTTAAAGATCTTAATGACTTCTTAAGATTTCATTCTTTTTTAAAAAAATACAATTTGTTTGAGGAAATCTCTTTTTAGTCCCTCATGCAAGAGCAAAGCAGTCTTCCAATATTCACCTTCTCTTTTCAAATATTGCATTAAGATTTCAAGCAAATAAATGTCAAAAGATTTAAAAATGGATTTCTAAATAAAAAAAAAGTTTTTCATCAGTTTTATACTTTGCATATCATGTTACCCACAAGTCAGAATGACTGATACTGAAGTTAGTTTCTGAAATGTAAATGATTCAGGTAATCGTATTAGAAAGGATATGAAGTCGTAAATTTATTATAAGATAAGAAGTGACAGTGGAGATAACTGAAGAGCCATTTTCACAGCTTCAGAAACAGATTAAATGAAGCAAACAGGCTAAGAAAATGAGTTACCTGAAATATTACCTAGGACTCCATTCCACGCTGGCCGTAGACATTTTTCTTCCTGTCATGGAGCCAAAATAGCACCACAGTCTCTCAAGAAGTCTTGTTGATGCCATTTAGACATTAGTTCCTGTTTTTATCTGTCCTCCTTCATGGTCCTGGCTGAAGCAGGCCACTTTGCTCTGCTTCATGCATGCAAAAGTCAGTCTGACTTTTACACGATAGACCTTTCTTCTGTGTGTGTGTTTTTTTAATGACTATCATGAAATTTAATGTAAACAAGGTTTTGAGGGTGGAGAAAAATGTGGTGATATTTTTGTTTGCATGGTTCAGGGTTCTTCTGCTTGCTTTAGACTGAGGTGTGTGAATATTGCTTGCTTTAGACAGAGGTGTGTGAAAGAGTAACTTGCCTTTCACTGTAATCTCCCCAGTGATCTGCTAGCTCCTCAGCTTCCAATGCTTCAGAACAGAAGGTAAGTATAACCACCCAGGAATAAAAGAAATAAATTCAACAGAAGAGAGAGGGAAAAGATAGTTCTTTCTCAGTCTTTCTTTCTGACCCAGTTTGAACACTTACTTCCTACTATGTGCTATCCCACCCTACTATGTGCTACCCCTCTCTTTGTCTAGTTGGAATGGAAAGAAAGAAGAATAATCTTTGATCCTCACCTATAACTTCTTGGACCCTCATAGCTCCCACTGAAAGTCATCACTAGAATATTATCTACTTTTTCCTACATTGATAGCTATATCATCCTACTCCTCCTCATTATTTGTTTAGTGGCACTTTACAGAAAAATAAAAAAAAGTAGGCATATGATCTAATAGAAAGATTTATCACACACAGAGAAAGAGAGAGAAGGAGGGACGGAGGGAGAGAGGAAGCAAGGAAGGATGCAAATATAAACTATGCAATACAATTGTGAAATAAAATATCCAGACAGAAAAAAAGCAGTGTAATATAGTATAAAACAACTGACAAATACATGTGGCCAAAAGGTGACGTTATAAAACACTATTAAACTAAAATTCCAAAAGCTTCAGAAAACAAGAACGTTTTTAATTGAGATTTAAAAGTAATAAAGGAAGAAGCAATCAACAAATGTTTAGAAGTGGCAGTTCTATGACTTTGGAGCAACAAGTGAAAAAAGCCAAAACCAAGTCAAGGAAGAGGAAAGAGAAGGGAAAGGAAAGAGGAAGAGGCTGAATGAGAAATGTAAAATTTCTAGAATGCAGTTTCTAAAACACAGGCTGGTAAAAAGAAAAAGAACTGACAGACAGAATGAAGAGAGGTCTTGTAGGGTTTTAAAAGTTAAAAGAAGCAGCTTGTTCTAAACTTAATAAGAAATAGGCAACCAATTAAGAGAAAGCAAGAATGGGGCACACGAGCAAAATGATGGGCCGAAAAGATGATCTTGGCAGCAGAATGTTGAATGGGAACCAGCGGGCTAAAATGAGGTAACAGAAGACCCATCAAAAGAAGATTACGGTAAGCAAGGCAGGAAATGGCCCAAAAAAAAATTCCATTCACAGAAATTTTGGAGTCAAAAATTATGGACTTGGAAGAAATCCTGGATCTTTTTTGCAGTGAGAGATACTGTGCTGTATGGAAGCTGTGGAAATTAATTTAGACCAATGCTACTCAAAGTAATGGTCTGTAAACCAGTGACAGTTCACAAGTCACCAGCTGGCAGTCCATGGCTAATTTCCAAGAAACTATGTAAATAATAATATTGCAGAAATTTAGTACTGGTCCCTGGCATATTGGAGGAAAAGTTGCCAGTGTGCCAATCACATCCTAACACACTGAAAGCACTCCTTTCAGCTTTATTTTATACAATCTGGGCAAATCCTATTCTTGATGCTCAGAAATTTGTTTTGTTCTACTATATAGACCGTGTGTGTGTGTGTGTGTGTGTAGTGGGTCTATATACAGTATATAGACTCACTGGATGGATGGATGGATAGATAGATAGATAGATACAGAGACCCAGCATTAGAAGGACATACCATTGTGTAGTTAAAGATCCGTAAGAACTTTACTCCAAATAGAAGATGGAGGATAAGAGCCAAAATATGTTGTGTGCCTTCAAGTTGTTTTTGACTTATGGCCTCCCTATCACAGGAGTTTCTTGGCAAGGTTTGTTTGGGGGTGTTTGTGCTTTGCCTTACTCTGAGGCTGAGAGGGTGTGACTTCTCCAAGGTCATCCAATGGGCCTCCATGACTGAACAGAGATTTGAACCTTGTTCTACCAAAGTCACAGTCCAACACTCAAACCATTACATCATACTGTCTTTCTGTATCCTCTGACTGCATATTTATTGCTGTGCTTAATGTATCCATGTCAGCTCAAGGTTTTTGAAAGTTTTCTTAAGTTTTCTTTTATTATTTTTACTGTTCTTTTTGAACTTCTGTCATTTTTTAGCTGATTATTTTAAATTGTTTTTAAATGTTGTCAGTGATTTAATTCTAATGATGTAAACGAATTCTAAAATATTTGAAAAATGATTGAGAAACCCCGACAAGAAGAATTCCAGACGGATGAGAATTTTTGCAGCTTGGGACTTATCTGAGCAAAATTCACACATGGTTGAAGTGAACTGAAAACAACATTTATCTATACAGAAAATATTTCCATGCAGAGATAGATTTTCTGCACAGAAAATGCTGTTTCCTGTGCAGAAAATCCAGTCTTCTGTGCAAAACAACCATGGGTGAATAACTCCCAAGTATCAAATAGTTTCAATAACAGTGATTTTCAAAAGTTTTATTGCAATGGGAAGAAAAATGCACAATTACTCATTGTTTCTTTCAAGAAGATACTTAAATCATATTCAGACTGATTGAAAACCCCCCGATTTTATTCCTATACTTTCTGATTTGATACTGGGTTAAAATAAACTGATTTGGAGAGCTGTTATATAAAGTCTGATCATACCAGGACTGGATCAAACATATTCTGGGATGAATATTATGGAAATCTCTAAAATAAAATAGGAAAGAACTGGAACAAAGTCTGGTCTTTTTAATCAGTCTGTATGTGCCCTTAGTGAAGAGTTACATCCTTATTTGATTCTATTGTAACAATGCTTTTTTCTCTCTCGGTATGTTTCAATCCTATTCTATTCGAATATGCAAGCAAACAAGAATTTTAGAAAAACTGGGGTGTAAATAAAGCTCCTCCTCTTCCTCCTCCTCCTCATCTTTTTTCCCTTTCCCCAAAACACAATAAAGAAAAATAAATAGCCATGCAAAGCAGGGCCTGTGATATATGGTAGGAGAATCAAAGTGAAGCTCCCAAGTGCACTTAGTTGTTCTCATTTCATTATTATTGTTGCAGAGAATATTGCGCAGAAAATTTTCTGACATACTTTTTAACACTGCATGGAAAACAAACTAGAAGGCTATCATTTGAACAGGCAGCACCATGTTTGTGTATTTAACATAAAGAAAGAAATAGAAATCTAAGCAAGTTTTCAAGACCTAGCCAGGCTAGCTAATCACCACTTTTGTCTTCATGAGAGGTAGCGTGAGGGTACCAATGTTTAACAGTCCTTTGCATAGTGATGTTTAGCAGGGATGCCTTCTGTTCTTTTCTCCCAGATAATTCTGTCCTCAGTTAATAGGGCAGAACAAACACATTGAGGTAATCTCTATGGGATTGCAGCAGCTGAACTTGTGAAACTATTCTGATGACCTGCAACTAACCTTGGTGGATTCTTCATGGGGTTAACTTTCCTTCTAATGCTGCTGATGCCCTTTAAACCTTTGTGACTAGTCTGTGCAGATAAATAAATCACTACAGGGCTATTTGCTTGGTGGACATGCACAATGAGGTTAATTCTGGGGAAAACAAAATGCAGAGAAAAAAACAATTTAGGTCTAGCTAGCTCTACAGCATATAGCAATGAAAACTGAAAGAAAATATTCTTTAATAGCATTTTGCAGAACTGTTTCTTGCCTTTCTGGCCATCAGGGGGTTTTAAGGCATATGGAATGCCACTTTTCACAGGAAATATAATATTGTTCTGGATTTAGAAATGTGAAAAATATCTTCTTGCATGTTCTTGCCTCCTTACTTGTGTCACCAGGGGAGAGCTCTATCATGGTCCAAAAATGGGTGTTTGGTGTGAGATAAATTTCCCTGTTGTAAATTATGAACAATAGACTCTGCTGCTTGAAAGAATTAGCTTGCATACTCTTTCTTGGTAGAAGTTAGACATGTTTTATATTATAAATCTTTAAATTCAGCATGCTTTTCAAATGGTTAGCACATCTGGAAAAAAAAATCTGAGATTTAGAGTGCGTCCTTGTTCCATGTTGTTGGATTGGTTCCCCCAGATCATACATTTTTAAATCATAGCCGTTTGTAAAGATAATAGTGCTTTAGTCTGTTTCAATGTAGAAAGTAAAGGGGGAGGGAAAGGGAATACAGTGGTATCTTTAAGACTAACTGGTTTATTTCAGCATGAGTTTTTGTGGATTTCTTCAAATGCATTAATAGAATTCAAGCCACACACCACAGCTGTTTCATACATAGCTGAGGATGGTGGGCACAGAGTGTAATGGAATTACCCTCTAGAATTGCTAGAAGCTCATTGATGATTCTTTAGATGGTCTCAGCTGGGAGCTATAGGTGACAGTTAGTGGTTTTCTGTCCTTTTCTGATTTTCATCTGCCTTGTAGCTTTGTTCCTAGATACCAGTCTTGTCTTGTTGAATTGTTTTCCCCTGCCTCACTGAACATGTCTTATTGTTTGAGAAATGCCATATTGTATTGTGCTTGATCTTATATCTGTACAGAGGAGGCAAGATTGACTAGTCTTGGTCTTTTTTAAACAACTAAACATAGTGGTTTTATGTAGTTATTTTTATTGATACTCCTAACAGAACCAGTTAGCTACCCTGACTTCAAATATGTTAAGTGAGATAAAGTAGTAAGATTATATTTATGTTCCTTATCAAGTCTGAAGTGAGGATAATTCAACACTGCTATGTTGTGTGCCTTCCCCTTTGATTATAAGCATAATTGCTGTAACCTTGATGAATAAAGCTTGGGCTTCTCCCTCCCTGCTCTCTTACTGTATGTTTAATAAGCACAGCACATGCTGACATATTTAAAGAATATAATTCAGATGTATTTTTCCCTCCTCCCTTTGCTGTGGATATGCACCATAAATTTAGGGTAAAATTCCAATGCAGTAAGTCTTTGTCCTTGGTAAGGGCAAGAAAAAAATGGTGGGAGGACTTTAAAATTAGTTAGGAATCAAAAGGATTGCATATCATTATATTGTTTGTCTTTGAACTTAGCTAATTCATTACCAATTATGTTTCCTTTTCTTCTTTCACAGACAAGGAAAAATAATTTCAGTCTAAAAGTAGATATACACTTCTTTATGTTTCCCCTTTTTAACTTGCATCTTTTTTAAAAAAATATATTACTGCATGTTAGTTGGCACATAGTGGATGCATACAAGTTATTTCCCTGCAAGTGATTTACTGTATGAGTAGGATCAGAAGAAACCAGTTGCTTGACACTCTTCAAACATGCTCTCCAACATGGAAACCACTTTTGTGTAATAGAATGATGTGAGTAAATGGAATCACACAGGACTTTCCTCACCTGGAGATGGTAAAATCTCTCAGTGCCATTTTGTCCAGAGGTATGTTTTACTAAATCACACAAATCAAAACTGTATACACTCCAACATTATATGGGTGGAAACCAGGACACATATCACCAAGCAACATCAGAGTGTGGTCAGGCTGGCAAAGGTTACTATTACTAAGGAAGGATACATAGAGGCTGTTTGAGGCTGCAGCAGTTAGCTTTTGCCTAAGGGCAACCCCATCTTTCCTCTTGCATCACTGGGTTGATTGCAAACTTTTGCACTTGTAACTCAGTTTGTAGCAACTGGAGTAAGCAGAGAACAAAGGGGAGGGAAAGTGGCTGGTGGAGCAAGAAATTAGGATATAGTCCTCTCTGAACGTTTATGGATTTGACTTTCATGAATTTGATTATTCATGAGATGCATGCTTGCCTCCCCCCTCCCCATTTTCCTCTTCCCATTCCCTTGCATTCCTCACCCCAGGCTTGTATGATTTGTGTTTAAAATTGACATTCTTTTTTTATCAAAGCCCCCTCCCACTACTGGAGGCACGTCCTCTGTGCCATGTGGCTACCTATCTTGCTGTGTAATACCTGCCAGTTGGTCAGTGCTCTCTTTGCTCCTACCCCTCCTTTCTCAAGATGGCAACCAGAAGTAGTTAGAACCCCAGAACTCCACCCTTCTCTATTTGAGGAGAAAGTACCAGTGAGCCTTTTGCCTTGTCTTTTTTCCCCTTTCTCCTTGAGGAATACTAGGATCAGAGGCAAAGGGATGGAAAGGGAGAAGCTCCAGAGGGGAATGGGAAGGAGATTGCTGGGGGGAGTTATTTGCAGTTTTTCCACTATTGCAAGGGTTCTACACCCTGAAGCCTCATGAATGTGAAGGGGCTACTGTATTTTAAAAGCAGCTGAAAAGTTGGATAACAGAAGGTTAGTCAGGACTTTCTGTGCCAAATTTGGACAATTAGTGGGTATAGATTTTACTTCTTCCTACATTTAATTTTGCTGAACTCCAAACAAAAATAAACCCAAATATATTTCCAGTATATCTTTAGTACCATCAAACAAGCCATTTTCTGCCTTCCAGAGACTGGAAAACATAGGAAGATTAATGCAATCATTCTGCTACCAATAAAGTATCCACTCCTAAAGTGTGGGGTCATACTACTGCATTTTTTTTTTTAAAGTCAGGCTCCATGTTGGGGGCCATATTGCAAAGGTAGCCAAAGAGACATCCTGCCAAAGGATGTGCTGGCTTGAGTGTGGACAGCTTCAGTGTTGGACTAGGGTTCAAACCTCTGCTCACACATAGATATTCACTGGATGACTGTGAGCAAATCCTGCTCTCTCAACCTTAAAGGAAAGCAGTGGAGAACCCTCTCTGAAAAATTTTTGAAACACACACACACACACACACACAAACAACCCCTATGTTTCAGTCACTCTAAGTAGGAGTATTCTTGGAGGCACTTGACAACAACAACAAGTGTTGTCAACATAGCCTTAGGGTCATCCTGGCAAATGATAAAGAGAACTTCACCACACATTGGTGCCCTTTTTAATTGGAACAGCTGTGATAAACCCAGAAGCTCAATGTCTATTTGATATTCCCATTCTTTTTCATGGGAACATAAGAAGAGCTGTGCTGAATCAGAACAAAAGGATTCCAGCCAAATGCCTCTAGAAAGCACACAGCAGGATATAAAGCAATACTACTCTACTAAAACTAACATAATCTTTAATCATTTGACTTATTCATTCTTTGCTTTTGATGACAAATAACACACACCTGCCACATAAATATCTGATGTCTATCGTGACTAGAGCTGCACAAATGGATACAAGAAAGGTTTGGAAATTGGCAGAAGACTTTACTTGAAGATATTGGTTGGACAGGTGATAGTGGACAGCTATAGTTAAAAGACCTGCTTAGTCAGAAGTGAAATCTTCATGGTAATTCAGTGTTTTCTACATTGCAGTATTCAGCCTAAGGCCTTTTTGTATCTCATATGAACTTTTGGTACAATATCTTTTGAATGAATTTGATTTGCTCGTTTTGATGTGTTTCCACTTTTTTATTCTTTAGTGCAACTTCTCATTTCTAGCTATTCAGTGCCACCCCAATGATTTTTTCCCCAGTTTCTCAAAAGGAAAAGGAGTGGAAGTGTTTTGGGGACATACTAATCTGTACTTAAGATTTTTTTTTAATCTCTTTAAAAAAGAAATAGCGGTCTCTTGTTCATGTTATCCAACAATTGGTACTGCCCTTAGATATTACAGGTAATATATAGCCTCCATGACCAGTAACCACAAAGACTTGTGAAAATTGGATTGCAGACCCTTACCATTATTGCTTGTGCCCAAGTTGGTCAAGGAATTCTGAGAACTGTAGAAAAAAAGAACACTTTTAAAAGGTCTATTCCACTGATTGCTAGAATCCTATAACACTTGTTACTTAATGTAACTTTTTATATAGTTCAGTAAGTAGAAGAGGCCCTAAGAAACTCTGTTACTGAATTGCAAAGATAAGTAACAGAACACCAGAAAGAGCATTCTCCTCCTCAGCTGGTCCAAAATCTTGTTGTGAAAGGAAGAACAGAGAGACCTGAGCAGCCAAAAGTCAGGGATGTCTTCTTGCTTCCCTTTCATTATCATGTCTTTGTCCCGGAGACACCGTAGGACAGAATCCAGTGCCTCCAATGTGTGGCAGCCTGAGGGAGGGCACCAAACAAGCAATACATTGTGTGTAGTCACTTAATGTGCATTAGTGCCTATTGTGACAGGGCCCCCAAAGTGCATGGGTCTTGACGCACATCAAACCCAAGGTGCAGTGGGGCAGCATCTCTTCCTCTCTTTGTGACATCTGTGTTACATGAAACACCTACATGACTAGTGATTTTTCACATCCCACCTGGAAAAGGGCAGAAAGATAGAGAAATGGCTTACAAGGAGTGCTGTAGATTTGAAAACTTGTGCATCCTGCCTTCTTCCAACATGCCTGTATCTTCCTCTAAAATGTAACTCTTTCTTTCTCTTTCTCTTTCTCTTTCTCTTTCTCTTTCTCTTTCTCTTTCTCTTTCTCTTTCTTAGTGGAGGCTGCCTCATGGCCTGAGCATACCACACTGAGGTATGAAAGTTCCGTTTGGCCCTCATCTGAGGGATCATCTGGGAATAGACTTGGTGCCTGAGCTGCTCTCTAGTTTCTCCCAGATGGTAGAAGGGAGCTTCTGATGAGCAATGTCACCTCCTCTCTGGTATGAATGGTCCCCAGGAAGGTCACTGTCTCCTTCTTAGCTCATATGATACTTGCAGAGGAGACTCTGGAAAAAGAAATGGTAGGAGGGATCTAAGAAGGTTCTTAATCCACAGCAACACAAATGGCCTCCCAGTGGATGCCTTAGGGAGATAGCTTTTCCATTGCAGTATGGACCACTGAGTCATGGGGCAGCAGAGCAGAGACTACAATCAATGGGTTTAGGATATTCACCAGATGGCACAATAGCACCTATCCATGTGGCATTCTCCTAGGGAGGGTACAGCAGAGGCACAGCACCGAGAACTCATTGCCTCTCAACATGTCAACTGGAGACCTGCTGCCATTTGACACCATGCACTGCAGGGCTGTTGCACACTTGTGCTGCACCATAGTCAGAGGCAGAGGAGGGGAATGGAAAAGGGGAAAATTCATACAGAGACATCAGTGATGTAGGGCACCCATGATGGGAATACCAGCACCGCATCTGGGAGAGGGAACTTTACTGCCGGACTTAGGTGGAATGTATGTCCAAGGGGGCACTGATGTGCTGGTGCAGCAGGCACAACCATGTCATTGCACCCTCTGGGCAGCCATGTGAAGGAGGCACTTGACAGATCTGACTGAAGGCAGCCAGTAGCACTTCAGGGAATGCTTTGAAGTGAAAAAAAAATGTAACAAAACCACAGAGACTGTCTCTGAGAGAGCAGATAGGGAGTTGACAGAGACATGGTGTGGATTTCAGAGAAACAGGAGAGTTAGTCAGGAAGTAGGAATGACTCTGGTATTGACTGTGTTATTGAGGGACCCATGAAAGAATAGAATATTCCAAAGTTAATGGATTGTATTACTGAGTTTTAATATATTTATATTTGCTATTTTAAAATAATAATAATAAACAACAACAACAGCATCATACCACCTGTCACTGGCTATATCTGTCAAGTCTGATAAAGAGTCAGGCCATGCCTTCCATAAAGAACCCTCATAATGACACAGCCACAGATCCACATATAAAGAGTTACCCAAAAGCCCAGGAATCCAATCCAGAAAGGGGATAAGCGGGGGGACAATAGCAACATGAATGCTACTTCAGGGACTCCACTTTCCATTAAACCTTTACAGTACCTTTTCTTCAGGCATTTCACTTCCCCATAACATGCCACTTCTGGTAACATTCTGCCAGCTGCCCACTCAAGGCCTCTCTTTGAGCTCCTCTTAACCAAATAGATTTCCTCACAAAATCAGTTCAGCTCATTTCCTATCTTCTCTTTTCAAGCCTTTAGTCTGAGGTGGATGGCTCAGTGCTGTGAAGGCTTCCC
Source organism: Iguana delicatissima (assembly GCA_948472985.1). Taxonomy (NCBI): domain Eukaryota; kingdom Metazoa; phylum Chordata; class Lepidosauria; order Squamata; family Iguanidae; genus Iguana; species Iguana delicatissima. The sequence continues at coordinate 1,250,621 of CAOKZL010000503.1, forward strand.
TCCTCAAGGCTTGCTGTGCCTAAACACAGGGCTCAGAGAGGGGACAGAGCACACCTGCAACTTTCCCGAATGTCTGACAAAACCATCAACGGCACCCATGTATTTTAAGTTTTTGTTTCTTATAAATTGTAGCTTGATATCCCTATGAGATTCTGAGACCTAGGCCTTTTCCGCACATTACCTTATCGTGGAGGTGGGGGTGTCATTCGCGCAAGGAGGTTCTTGTGCAAGGCGCTCTCTTTGCTGCTCCTTCGTCCTGCAGCTGGCTTCCTGGTCGCTCGGCTGTCGCGCGAGCACCCTACCCCTTCCTTCCACAGTGCAGCCTGGGAGCTGTAGGCTGCTCTGGGGGAGGAAGCACGACCAGCCCCCTTGTCTGACGCATGGCAGGGCAGGTAAGTGCGCGAGGGCCCCAGGAGCCTTGCGCGACCCGTGCAGCATTTTTGGCTTGAAATTGAACATAAAAAAATGCGTGCGTGGTTCGCGTTAGGCTTGTGAGTGTGTCGTACAGACCGCTGCTCCCATTTATGTGACGCTCAAGGGGCCCTCTCACAAAAGAAACTACGTGCAAAAAGGGCCGTAGCCTTTAAACCTAACCTGAATGTGCTCGGGACCAAGGCCATTTCTGCAAGAGAGAAGAGGAGAGGAGAGGTTCACTGCATGTCAACAGTGGTGTTTTTATACTCCAATTCAGAAACTGTGCTGTCTGCACCCCCCCTCCCCATTTACATCATACTACTGTGGAGAACAGCAGTTGCTTCATCCACAAGAGCAAGTCCCTGGCCATCTCCATTCCCCTCCCTCACTCTGCCCTTCCATCGCTGTTTTGGTCTGTTTTTTAAAACACACACACACATTTTTAACACATTTCTGTGTTGCTACATTTGTGTGTAGGGTATGTTTGTTGATACATGGAAAAAAACATGTTTTAACAGTCCATTACCAGATCCACTCTCTTCCCACTGTCCATTTAACACAGGAAGACAATAATGATGACAGCCTGTCCTTTGATGGGCAGAGAGAGATAGGGACAGAAATGACGTAAGGGACAGCCTGGGAACGCCCATAGCTGGTCGCCTTTGTTATGTGAATCGATGCTATGTTTCTGCATGTAGGCAAAAACTGAAGCAGAACCAGTTTGGGAGATTTACATTGGAGTCTTTCCAGTTTTCATATACAGCAGTTTCGCATCGCAGTGAACCAAAGTGAACTGTTCTAGGAGCTGCTGAACCATGAAGAAAACTACAATGATAAAACAGTGCAACGTGCAGACCGGAGGATAAGAATTTGACACTGCTATGATGTATCAACCTTGTGCGGAAATGGCCCAATGCTTCATTATGTGAGTTAGTGTAAAAAGTGCCTCTAGGTACACAGACATTTTTCTTCTTCACTGTTATGCACCTACAGCCCACGTCAGACGAACAGGCCTGGGATAAGAGCTATGAGTTTAATAGCTTCCATAAAGGCCTGATTACTGTCTCTCTTTTTTTTTAAAGATATACTACTCAATGTGCTACTCAACCACAGATTTTTGTGCATTCTTGCAGAACTCTTTTTGTGACCATTGTATAATGTGACAGAACATCTCAACCATAGTTTGAAATGATTAATACAAATTTTAGGCTCACAGATTGCACTTGAAGGACATAAAAATGGTATATAAAAAAACTCTTGACAATCTTGTTCAATCATAGTGTATTTCCAAAAGGAATTGATAAAATGTCCATTCCTATCTAAGTCAGTGTTACTTTTGCTCGTGCTAACTCTTCTTCATTAATCTGCAAATATCTTCCACATACACACACATACACAGCATGGAGAAAGTTGCAGTGCTACTCAGTGATGGAAAAAATATTGTCTAGTGCAAAAATATCTTTATTCTTCCAGCTCTCATAGATAAGTCCTGTTTCCTGTTCCAGTGCTATGGAAAGGTTGCCTTTCTCCGGGGCTTGAAGAGACATTGAAGTTTGAGAAAAAATGACCATGGGCCAGATTAATTCCAACCCACCCAGGTTGTATAATGGATGCCACATTCCTTTTTGTAACCCCTGCACTACACTGGACTATGTGCTGTGCATTGCTTTCTTTACAATTAACATTAATACAATTGTAATAATTAGTATAACATTAGAGCCAGCATGGTGTAGTGATTGAATGTTAGACTATAGCCCTGGAGACAAGGGTTTCATTCTTCACTTGGCCATGGAAACCCACTGAGTGACCTTAGGCATATTCCTCACCCTCAGCCTCAGAAAACCTCATGACAGGTTCATCTCAAGGTTGCTGTAAGTCAGAAATGATTTAAAGGCAGAAAGCAAAAACAAATAACACTGGCTGGTGTTGTGTTAGTGACATATTCAAGTGTGAATCTAACCCTAACCTGTTGCTGTTGTTGAGGGTGTCATTCTCTTCCACCTTCTTCAATGACCAAAGCGAGACATAGAGCTCCACTAGCTATTCCATGGCTTGTTTGGTGGAGGATACAGAGATCTGGCTACATTCTCATAATCAGACACAGGGTGGATACATCATCTACAGAGACCTCCAGAGAATCCTGTTGGATATCAGCAGGTGGTGTAATCATTTTGTGCTTGACAGGGAGGGCAAAGCCAGATGTTCCTCCAACCCTCTTCCCATTCTCCACCAGTTACAGAATGGATATAGCTGGTGGCTGAAGCAGCTGAACATGAATATGAGAGATGTTGAGAGGAAATATGTAGTGTAGTTCTTCATGCAGAATTATTTTCCTATGTCATGTCATCTATGATCTTGGTCATCACCTGTATGCATTACCATTCCTCTAGACAGTTCAAGGCAGTGCACATCATTCTCTTCCCTTCTGCTGCCATTAATCTTTAGAACAGCGGTTCTCAACCTGTGGGTTGCAACCCCTTTGAGGGGTTGAAAAACACTTTCACAGGGGTCGCCTAAGACCATTGGAAAATACGTATTTCTGATGGTCTTAGGCTCCATTCCCTCCTCGGTGGTGGTGCGCAAGCGTGAGCCATGCGCTCGTGTCCTCCTGCCCCCTTTGTGGGGAGCATGTGCAGCTGCACGCGCTCCCGCCATAGGAAGCAGGATGACGCGAGCATGTGGCTTGCACTTGCGCACCACCACTCATGGGCCTTTTCTGCATGTTACCTTATCGCGGAGGTGGGGGGTGCCTTCTCTTCGCTGCTCCTTCGTCCCACAGCGGGCTTCCTGGTCACGTGACCGCCCCACCCCTTCCTTCCGCAGTGCAGCCTGGGAGCTGTAAGCTGTGCTGAGGGAGGAAGGGGCGGGGCAGTCACACAACCAGGAAGCCAGCTTGATTCCTGATTTTTTCTCCACCACATCAGACTCTCTTGCTCTATTCTCTTCCCTTCACTTCCTAAGGGCACAGCCTAGCAACCCTAAACCTCTACTCAGTCTCCCTGGCCTTACTTCTTCTATACCTCCCACGTTCTATATGCCTTCTCTCTCCATCCGTCCCTCTTTCTGCATCATCCCTGGTTGTCTCCCACTGGCCCATCTTGTCCCTTTTGTTGTCCATCCATCCCCTCCCATCCTGCAGTCTGTTTCTTCCGCCTCTGCTTTCTTCTCCTCTTCTCCATCATCTCTGTTGCCCTTCCTGGCGCTCCATTGCCCTGGTCACTTTGCCTTCTCCTTCCCCACCTAGTGGTCCCCATGCCTCCATCTCCCCACTTTGCCACCCTGTCTTTCCTTTCCCGCATTCTCCCTTCTCCGTCGCCTCTGTGTCTTCTTGCCTTCCTCTTCCTGACCTCCATCTCTCCAGTGCCCCCCAAAACTCTCTCCCCCTTCCCACCAGCCTGTCGCGTCCCCCTATCCTCTCTCCATCCCTTCTTCAGACTTCCTCCCAGGATCTCTCCTCCACACCTTCCATTCCCAGCTCTCGGCCTGAGTGTCCTCCCCCACCCGGTGTTTCTCCCTCATCCCCTCGGTCTCTCCTTCTCTCGCCTGCCTCCCCTTCACCGCCCGGTCGCCCGGGGTGTGGCGGAGGGCTCATTGCAATTCCCACTGCGCCCTGGACAGCGCCCTTCAGCACCGTCTCCGCTGCTGACATCAGCCTTCACCCCCTCTTCTCCTCCCCCTCCTCTCCCCCCACGGCTCGCTGGCTGACTCGCCTGCTCGCTCACTGCAGCACTGAAGCCAGGCAGCACCATGGAGCAGTCGGCACTGGCGCCTTCGCCTCTGCTGACGCCGCACAGTGTAGCCGCTGCACACTCTCCCCACTGCCCCTGCCCCTGCGCCCGCCAGCAACACTGCCACCCCTGATCTCTGGCCTAGCCAGCCAGCATGATCTTGCCCAACCCGCGCCCCACCGGTGGTCCCTGGGCAGCCTGGCTGGTGCTCACAGGCTGGCTCTTGCTCTCTTCCCCGCTGGGCACAGGTAAGAAGAGACTGCACATCAGGGTGCTCTTCCCCATGACCAGCAGCTGGCCAGGGGGGCCAAGCCTGCCTGCCCTCTTCCCAGATGGCCCTCAAGGATGTCAGCAACCACAGGGACATCCTGCCCAAATACGAGCTCCGCCTTGACCACTGCGACAGCGAGGTGAGACTCGGGGAAGCTCCTGGGCCGCTCCTGGGCCGCGATCCCCTTCCCCATCTGAGTGGGGTGGGCCGGGGGCAGGAGGGAGCAGGCGGTGGCAATGGCGGCTCCAATGTGTTCCTCCGTCTGTCGCGATTGAAACCGGTTCTTCTGGAGGTCAGGGAGGGGGGATGCCCCCATCATAGTAGGGGGAAAGCATCTGCCCATGAAGTTTAGCTGAGCTGCATGGGGTAGTTGTTGTTCTGCTTCGTGGCCAAGTGCAGCCAAGAAGTGGAGGAAGGAGCCCGACAGAGCTTCGAGGGATGGCTGGACGGCACACACACGTAGGACTCTCTTTTTGAGGTTTCTGGCATGCCTTCTGCCCCTCTCCACCTCCCAAAATATGGGGGGGCACCAGTGAAAGTTGCTTGGAGAGGTCTGCATAAGGGATGTTACTCTTTCCAGCTAGGAGGCCCTGAGGAAGAAGGTGGGTGGGTGAGAGTGGATGAGGTAACCTTGAAAGTAGGCAGCCGTGGCAAGAGGAGGTGAAGGTTCACTGGTCAGGACAACATTCAGGAATACAGGACGGTGAGGAGTAAAGAAGGGGAGTGAGGGAGGTGAATAGCCAAAGGCTCCAAGAAGTGGGAGCTGGGGAGCTGGAAGATCAGATCACAAGAGAACTTTCTTCTACTCCCTGCTCCTCTCTTTCACCTTGCTGTCATGTTGGGCCATAGCATAGATAACCTGTGCGACTCCGTCAGCTGTCAGGACAGCAGAGCAGTACCGTGGAGCTAGCTTGATGCCAAAGGGAATCCAGCTGAATGGGCTGTGAGAAGCTTTGCAGGGGTGACACCGGAGAGATGTGTCCAAGAAACTTTGGGGCTGAGTGTCCTGTGAAAGTGAGAGGTTGCAGAGGGATTTGAGGGAATGTTCTGTCTAACACAGTAGCAAGGTGAAAGGGAGGGAGAAGGGGGTGCAGGAAAGGTGGCACCTGGAGGCAAGAAGAGTTTGAGAGACAGGATCAGAAATGGGGCTGGTGAGAAGGGGCTTGCAAGGTCTCTGCCTGTGAAGTGGGAGAGGAAGAGTCCTGACAAGACACACTTGGAACTGATCTATACCCAGATAGAGAGACATGCATGGAGATGGGCTGGGGAAGAAAACAAATATCAGGAGGAGGGAGGGTGCAGATAGGTGGGGAAGATTTAGGAGAATGTGCAGTGCAGCCTGGGAGCTGTAGGCTGTGCTGTGGGAGGAAGGGGTGGGGTGGTCGTGCGACCAGGAAGCCAGCTGTGGGACGAAGGGGCAGCGAAGAGAGCACCTCGCTCAAGAACCTGCTTGCACGAATGGCAGCCCCCCACCTCCACGATAAGGTAACGTGCGGAAAAGGTCCAGGAGTGGTGGTGCGCAAGCACGAGCCACGTGCTCACATCCTCCTGCCCCCTGTTCAGAAGGGATTGAAATCGTTTCCCTTCTCCACTACCAGGAGAACCTCCCATCTGACGGGCCAGCTTGGGGGGGCGGCGGCAGCACAGGGGGCAGGCCCCCTCCTCACCATGGCCCCTGCCCCACTCGCCACAGAGGGGGGCACTGCAGAAGGGCTGGGGGGCTGCAAGGCAGAGCTTTTCTGGGGGCCAAGCTGTGCCCGGCGCAAAAGACAAAAGCACTGGGATTCCTCCCCCCGTCCAGGGTCGACACTCTGGAAACTTTTCCCACACTGCCCCCCCAGCGGAAATGAGAGTAAAGCAGAAGCAGAGCCTGGGGGGGGGTTCTTGGAGTTTTTTCTCGGGGGAGACGCGCGGTTTCTCTTTCCCTCCCTTCCCGTCCCCTTGTTCCTGGCCGGCGAGGCAGCCTTTTCCGGGAGGGGGCATTGTAAATAATAAATAAATAATTTTATGGTTGGGGGTCACCACAACATGAGGAACTCTATTAAAATGTGGCATTAGGAAGGTTGAGAACCACTGCTTTAGAACAATCATGTAAGTTTTGTTAGAATGAGAGAAAGTAACTTCTCCAAGGGGGATATAAGCCGAATGGGTATGTTTGCTTGATCTTCCCTAGTCCTGACCTGACTGTCTGACTGCTACAGAACGCTAGACTCATTGAAACAAAATTATTTTATGAACACAATTCCACAATTTAATAGTATAACTTGAAAAGTTTTCCTGCCTGAATCTGAGGAAATCTTCATAATTCCCTTCAGTACATTCAAGTTCAAATTTTATGTCGTACTATGTTAGTATTTAGCATGTCCTGGCATTTTAGTATTTCTAAAATAGCTGTCTTCTGCAAGAAATTCAGTATTCAGTGTTCAAACGTTTGTGTTAGTTATTCTTCAATATACCACAGGGATATAATCCTAACAAAAAAATGCTATTTGATCCTTAAGAGAAGAGAGGAGAGAGAGAGAGAGAGAGCACAAAGGAGAAAGAGAGGAGAAGAAGAAAAAGAAGGAGAAAGGGATAATGGATTGACCCTTTACATGAAACCATAAAGCAGAATTCTGGGTTGCTGCCATTCAAATGAATAGAAACCGGCAGCAATTCTAACACCTTTCCCATTTCAATTTTGTAACATCTGCAGGCACCATGCTGGAATGGTAAACATTTTAATGGTCAGATTTTGTCCATTTTACCATTACTATTTCCCATATTATCCCCAGGTTTTTGTGTGTGAGTGAAATGAAAAGGTGACAGATTGCTGCAAATCAAATGAACGGGAGATGCCATTTGCATTCATTTCAGTTGCAGCAAACACCTTAGTTTCCTATTCCTGTGTTGTCCTGAGATACCTTTTCATGGTGTCTAGAAATTCAAGTGTCAGCCACTCTATTTCGATAATGCAGCTGGAACCTTAGGCACTGGCCTGTGAATTGATTCAATAACACCAACCCACTTTATAATTACAGTTTATCTCTTCGTTATAAATCCAAATTGATTGAGATTAATAGGAAGATTTAAAACCTGCATGCTCTGAAAAGGGAGATTTTCGGAAATGTAATTCTTGAACCAAGTATACAAAAGGCCATTCTCAAAGTTAAACGCTTCATCTACCTGAATATTTATTTAAAATTACTTGGCTGTGACTATTAAAGTACCAGCCTGGCTTTCCTATAAAAAAGAGATAATTTTAGGGGTTCTGATTCTTTGCAAAGCAGTAAGTATGCTGTGGGTGGTTTTTTTTCCTCTTTCTTTTCTTAGTTTATTTTGTGCTGAAACCTCTATATAAACCTTTCCTATCCTATTCCTCTTTCCTTTTGCTCTCTTTCAGAACATCACTGAAGGGTGATAAGAGAGTCCTGGAATCCATCAGTACTGACATAATGGTTTCAAGAGGCAGAAGGAAATCAGATCTTCAATTTATAAACAAAACTATTTCAAATTTCAAATGCATTTGGCAGGTGTAGCTCTTCATGAGAAGAAAGGTGATGCGGGGGGGGGGTAAGAAAATTAACTGCAACACACCAATGAAAATGTCAACCTGAAAGCACATTTAGTTGGGAAGAAATTCAATTAATTTTAAAGAAACTTTACTTCCAAGTATCTGTGCTTTGAATCACAACTTTTTAAGAGGGCTAAAGCAGGGCTCTCAATGGCTATTAATCTTGGTGGCTGTACACATACATGAATATTTTCTATTTTCAGAGATAGTATTGTTATCACCATTTACTAGCCTTACTTTGGAGGATATTAGATATCATTTTGATATCATAATTCGGTCTCATTTTGCCACCCTCTGCTAAGTGTTTGTGAGGCCCTCAAACAAGCACAGAGCTAGACATGGCCCTTAATTGCTGAAACATTCCTTTCTTCACCTAGGTAAGCCAGACTCAGCCAGATCTTGTTTTAGGAGACCTCCCTAGACAAACACCTCATTAAGGATGGACACTACTACAAAAGAGCCCCCTGCCCCGAGCAGGTAACTTGGCAAACTACTTTTCATTGGCAAAGCGCGCTGCATCTGCATACTGGCCAGTCCATTCGGACTTAACTCAATCATGCTAAATTCTGACCTTTCGGAGACATTGTCTCAAACCCAAACCTCATTGTTCTTTCCAAAGTACAGACTCGCCTACAGCCATATTTTCCCTATAAAAACCCCCAGTTCCGAGAGCTTCCTTGGGTTGCTCTGTACCTCCATCCAGCCTTGCTGCCACTGCGTCCGCTGAGCTCTCCCCTCGGTCTCCGTCCAAGACTGTGCATCTATGGACTTCTTCATTGATCTACCCCGGGCTTCGGACAGGTGTAGTATCTCCCTCTTCAACAATCCCTCTCAAAATCCCTCTATACCACTAACACCTTTATTTTCTATAGTTACTTGTGTGACTGTGTTGCATACACTGTTTGCCTGTATTTAATAAAATTCAAAGTTATTATTTCACTATTGGTGTGCTTCTTGGCTTGGCCTGACCCTGTAGACATTGGGTCAAAGATTCCGCTGTGTTGCCCTGCCTCTCGTTTTGCTATCTTGTGCTCTGAGCTGATTTTCCCCACTTTTATTTGGGCATGTTTGGAGTCCCTCACGGGACCCCCAGTAAACAGGGTAACAGTATGTCTACCACTGTATGCTAGAATGTACTAAAATGTCCTGCAAGTAGGCTTCCTGTAGGCATACAATCAGCAAATGTGCGCAGACAATGCTGAAGCAGACATGCCTTCTGGTAGATACAGGATAGTTCTTCATCTTCTCTTATATTTACTTGTTTGCTTCCAAGGGATTATACATAGATTTTCAGAAACAGACTGCCAGTAATTTATTAAAACTCTTTCAACTGTGTTATTTATTCTGCACAGATACATGTAAAACTTGTACCTACATTTTATACTTTAAGGCTCGGTGCTCTTGGATATTAAACATCCTTGTTTTTAGAGACCACAAGTATAATCAGACCCACATTCCAAAGTAGATCTAAAATGAAAATGCTGCCAGGCTATTGCATTGGTTTCTTTGGCCTGCATTATATCACTATGTATGCTAGTTTCTTACTCCATAGCTTAATATATAACTTCATGCATAATTCTTACCTGATTAGTTATGTAAAATATTTATATCTTGCCCTATATTTGGTGATCTTAAGGTAGGAAGTAGATAATAAAAACAACTTAGAGCAATTATGAAACAATCTGAACAATCCAGAACAATCTGATATAATGAAGCAGAAGAAAACAAAACAAAGGACAAAAAACACCTGTTTGCCAAGATAAACCAAGCTATGCTGACTGCAGGAGTGTAAATATTCATGAGATTCATTCTACTGCAAAAAAAAAAACAACAATTGAAAATGGAACCATATTTGATGACTATTCACAGTTTGGGACTTGCAAATTTTTTTACCCAGAAAATAGTTTCCTGCACAGAAACAGCATTTTCTGTGTATAAATGTCTCAATAGGAAACTTGTTCTCTGCACAATGACGTTATTTTCAGTGCAAAATATGCTGTTCTCTATGCAGGAAACAAAAAGGCTACATGAGCTATCAATTCTGAACTGGGCAGACTTTTGTCCATCTAGGATTCTCCTGTCAGAGTTTCCCAACACATGAGAAACCCATTTCTCAAGCATTTTTTTTCAAATATTTTGGAATATTTTCTTCTCCCCTAGTTCCCTGATCCATAAAAGCTTGAGTGATAAGTCAAGTTTTAACTTGTTACCAAAAGCACTCTGTAACTAGATTGTACAAGAATTTCCACATTCAGTGATAAGCTCATTAAGAATTTGTTCATGAATTGCACATTGTGGCATTGTGGTTATGTGTCTTCAAGATGACTTTAGTCACCCTTAAGATGAACCTATCACAAGGTTTTCTGGGGCTGAGAGTGTGTGATATGTCCATGGTTACCCAGTGACTTTCCATGACTGAACGGGGAATCAAACCGTGGTCTTCATGGCTGTAGTCAAACCGCTAAACTGCCTCTCTCATAGTTAAAATAACTGGAACCAGAAGCCTGAATACTTGCTTTACTGGTTTTAGCTTTGTTGAAACATGCAAAACATTTCTATGTCCACTTTAAGATAGGTTATAGAAGCTGGTTATTAGAATACAAGATTACAGTATCCAGAAGTATAACCTTTTCTTCTGAAATATAGGCCCTTTCTGCATGGCATTTGCCATGCGAAGGGCCCCTGGAGTGTTGTGCAACTGTGAGGAGTGGTCCACGTGATGCACTCACAATCGTGCGATGCTCCAGGGGCTGGCAGGTGGCGATTGTGCACTATTTCATTTTCAGCTTTGAGCCAAAAATGGTTCGCTATCGCACATTGCTCTGGGGCCCCGCACTCACTTGCCATGCATGTGGAGCTCTGGAGCCACAGTGTTTGTGCTTCCTGCCCCAGCGCTGCCTGGGAAAATCCCAGGCTGTACTGTGTAAGGAAGAGGAGGGGCTCTTGCGCTACCTGCTCGCAAGCAGGCAGCAGCTGTGGAGCGGAAGCAATGGGGATGCGAGAGCCTCTCACAAGAGGCTGCTCGCATGATCCCCACACCCCAGCTCCGCAAAAAGGTGAGTTGTGGAAAGGGCCATAATCTACAGTAACCAGGATTCTTTGGCAGTCTCCCCATTCAAATATTAACCAGGGCTGACTCTAGTTAGCTTTCAAGATCAGATGGGATCTGGTGCCTTAAGAGTATTTTGCACCCCTGGAAGTGTAGTCCTAAGTAATTTCCAAGATTCCTAGACTTGAATGTTATTTAACCTTTGGCTTCAATGTTATGAAAATGTTTTAAAAAGTTTAATGTGAGCCAAATTTTGTCAGTATTTAGTCATTTCCTCCCAAATACTAAACAGTGAAATATATACAGTGACAATAACAAGGATAATTCATCTGATTACATGGAGATTACATGCCCTCATCATATGACGAGTAATCACAACAAGCCCTTATGCATCCACAAAGAGGCAACAGTGTTTTCTGTGTTCTCAGATTTGAGGCGTTCTGTCTCTCATTTTAGAAATTAAAGGCTGAGTGTTAAATTATTTAGAATTATCTAGTACTGAGTAAAAACAGACTTCTCAAAGCCTTCACTGTGTCAGTCAATGTAGAAACTGGGCAAAGATATTTCAATGAATAGAGACAACATGCAGTAGTGTTTGGGGTGTTGGACTGGGAGTCTTGGAATCTCCATTTAGCCATGGAAACCTAGGAGATGAGCTTGGGCAAGTCACATTCTCTAAGCCTTAAAAGAAGGCAATGGTAACTGAATAAATCTTTCCAATATAACCCCATGATAGGGTCACCATAAGTCAGAATCAGTTTGAAGGCACATAGCAATGGCGGATGATAAATTTCACCAAATACAAGGTGGAGTGGAATTTTCAGTGTCTCTCTGCGTATCTCTGAAAAAGAGTTTGTTCTGAGATATTTCAGCTCATTTAGCACTGGCTAAAACATTACTACCATGAATTGCTGTGAATGTGTGTGTGTGGGGGGGGAGCAGATGATAAGAAGGAACAGAAGAAGCCAAGCCTATGGTTCTATTCAAAATAAAATTAAATGTTAATGATTTCAAATCGTTTCACACTTGTGCCCCAAATTTTCCACCTTAATGAGAGAAAAAAAATCAAGTAGATTTTTCACTAAACATTATCCAGTGGCTGCTGCAGCAGGTGAGTTGAAAAGATCTTTTTGAGGATCTCAAAAATAGATCTCAAAAACTTGCCAGTAAAGTAAGTTAAAAAAAGAAAGAAAGAAAGAAAGAAAGAAAGAAAGAAAGAAAGAAAACCCTGAAATACTTTAGACTGGCTCTAAAATACTGTGGAGATGGCTTTTTGTGACCTCTTCATGTACGGGAATGTTTCTGTTTCAATACCAGTCAATTTCATAGAAAGAAAAAAAGAAAGTAATATAGAACTTAAAACTCTATCATAGTTTCAGAGAAATGTTTGTCTAAGGACCTTGACAGGGTTTCTGTTATTCTTCAGCACAACTATCAGCTGTCTTGCTACATCGTTTGCACTTACAGTCACTGTCTGTGTGCACTGACAGTAAGGCCTACAATTCAAAACTGTCAACATGACAAGCATGACCAGAAAATACTTCACCACTGTACCAGTACTTTAATAAAGTTGGAAGATCCATTTGATTCCAAGGTTTTTGCAGAGAAATCTTGCCGAACAAGTTACAGAATGATGAATGCTGATCTCTTGAAATCACTAGCTATGAAGTGTTACCAAAGTCCTCCCGCCTTCTTTAAATACAGCTGTGTGATAAAGCAGGCCCACATTGATGAATCACAGGGATGAGACTGTCCTGAAGCTTATCTGTGGCACTGAAAAATGAGGTCATTAGTAAAAAAATAAAATGCAAATATTATCAGATGCTGCCTCATTTTTCTTCACATTGGGGCCAGAATCTCATCATATCATGCAAGGGTGTACATGCATGAATAAAGAAAATGGGAGGAGTGTTTATAGTATTTTATTTTATGTTTTTTTTTAAAAAAAGCATACACCTTTGAGGTAACACCTTTCCCCACCATCTAAAAAACTCCTTAGTCACCTACCTGCAGCTCATGGGTGTTAGAGAACAGATTTTCTCTTTAAAAAGGTGCATTTCTCATCTTGCCTTCTTTGCATTGCTGGAGAGCCACATTCTCTCAGAGTAATATGGTTTTCATATAAATCAACCAATTTTGAATGTGTTCCCAAAGACAGCCACTATTTGAGATGGGTTGAGCCACTATTCAGGATGGGTAAAATAAGTCTTGTGGGTAGCATGCAATGTCCCTCACACTTAGGCCACACTGCACTGTTATAGCGCTATTATTCCACTTTCAACATCCTGTAGAATTTTGGGGTTTGTAGTTTACTGAGGCCAAAGAGCTCTCTGGCTGAGAATTCTAAATGCCCCTCCCTAAATTGCAAACCCTATAATTCCATAAAATGTTGCAAGTGGAATAATAGCACTATAACAGTGTAGTGCGCAAATATCTCTAGTTTGCTATCCCAATTGCTATGACCCCGTCACACAGACATCAAAACATTATTTCCTTTCAAGATATGGTAGAAGATGAGTATGATTCTGATTTTTAAAAAGTGCCTGCTAGTTCATGGCACTCACACCTTTTTCCCGCCCCTGGACAAAAATTCTGTCAATGTTATTTACATGAAAATCTTTTCAGGACCTGGAAAGTTGGCAGATCAGTGTTCCCGGCAGTGGCTGCTGATGGCTTTTGTGTCAGTGGGACAGTGGTGCTCCTTTGGGTTTGGTCCACATTTTAAAGAAACTGTCCAAGATATAGAAATCTTGGCTTGAGATTGGATAGCTCTCTGAAAGATCAGACTGAAACCCCAAGCAGATTCTCTGTCCCACTGAGATAGGGGCTGCAAGTTGCCTCAGGTATTAGGTCCTGAGTATAGGCTTCCTTGACTCAGACCTCCATGCCTTACCCATGAACATAAAAATATAACAGTGGGAAGGTGCATGACAGGTGTAATCTCATTATGTGCATGAGCAGGCAATTGCTGACTTGTGATTATAGATGCAAAATTTAAAGGCAGAGTGAGATATTTATCCCTAACAGAGACTATCTTCCTGGGAAGTACTGAAGATTAGCAGGGTGGATGATATTATTGCATTGAGCTTCTGACTAATATATTTTCATTTCGTGGTGCAGCAAGTTCATTTGCTGATAGGAATCTTGGATTATTTATCAGACAAGTGATGTCTCATTTCACTTTACAATATGAGAAGGGGGAAAAAAACCCCTCAAAGCACACAGAGTGTATGTCGACTGTCCCAGGTCCATGGAAGGACCAAGAAAAGATAGGAGGAGAAAAGATGAAGAGATTTCTTAAGACATTGGAGAACTGTTGCAGGTTTAGTAAGAGTAGTTCATCCACTAAGAGTAGCCTGTAATTAACTGCATGGACAAATAAGAATGACTAAGGACCAAGCTACATGTTGAATTAAGGGCCCTGATGGTACAGTGGTTAAATGGTGGTACTGCAGCCACAATGTTGTGAGTTCAATCCTGCAGGGCTCCAGGTTGACTCAGCCTTCCATCCTTCCATAGTTCAGTAAAATGAGTACCCAGCTTGTTGGGGGCAATTAGGTAAATACATTGTAAAACTCTTAGGGAGTGCTTTGCACTGGTAAGTAGTACAGAAATGTAACTGCTAAATAACACAGGCCATTTCCACACAAGACTGTTATAGCATGATGATTCCACTTTCAACATCCTCTGGAATCCTGGGGTTTACAGTTTTGGGAGGGGCCGCCCAAAACTGCAAACCCCAGGATTCCAGAGGATGTTGAAAGTGGAATCATCACACTATAACAGGCCAGTGTGGAAATGGCCACAGAGAGAGAGAGAGAGATTGTTGGTCACCATTGTGGAATGTCTAATCTGCATCTCCCTAAATCTCAGTTGTGGACTCCCCTCCTTGATACTTGAAGCACTAAGATAGTCCCTGTGTTTTAGGGATCTGCGAATAGTCCATGCTAAGAAATCTCATCCAGTTTGAATTCTTTTGCCATCTGTAGAACAGAATCAGTATTCTCCATCAAGTCTCTATCCAACATGTTATGCCTTTTCCTAATATGTTTCTCAATTAATTGATGGAATGAAATAGTGTTTATTTTGTCATGTATATTGTTCTTAAAGAAAAATGCCCAACAATTCCCCTATACTATTGTAGAATATTTGTTTTTGGAATCTTCTCAGAGTCAAAATGATTGTCAAAATGATTGTGTGCCTTGGCCTTTTGCTCAGCTCATCATGATCACATTCACAGTGAGGAGATAGGGAAAAAGAAAGAAAACAACAACAACAATGAAAGTTACCAGTTAAGTGTTTCTCAAGGAGAAAAAAAATCTCCCCCTTCTCTCTCTCTCTCTCTCTCTCTCTCTCATACACACACACAAACTTTATTTCACTCACACTTTTTTTGTCTAATGCAAATTTGCATTTTCATTTAAAGGAGGCCTATATACTGGATTATTTGAAGCCCATTAAAACAAAACCTTTGTTTTAGGGGCTTGAATGAGGCAAAACAAAATGCAAGTATTGTGATTTTTTTTTTAATTTCCCAGGATTCAGTGAACAAGAGAATTTAGTTCCTTTGACCTAAAAATAGTGACCACAAAGTGGGCCACAAAATGGCCAGGAACAAGGAGCAGCATTATTTTCAAAACTATGTGTAAATATCCACATTGTTAGGCTTTAAGTGAGAGCCAGCATGATATAGTGCATTGAGCACTGGACTACAACCTTGGAAATCAGGGCTCAGTTTCCAGCTTGGACATGGAATTCCGCTAGTTGACCTTGAGTGTGTGATACACACAGCCCCAGAAAACCCAGTGATAAGTTCTCCTTAGGTTGTCTTAAGTCAGAAACAGCTTCAAGGCACATAGCAGAAGCAGCAGCAACAAGAATGGTTTCAAGATTAGTCTAAATACCTTAAAAACATCAGATCCTTTCTAATCTCAGAAGCTAAGCTGGCTCAGCCCAAGTTAGTATTTGAATGGGAGACCACCAACAAATACCAGGTGCTGTAGACTATATTTCAGAGGAAGGAACTGGCTAAACCACCTCTGAATATTCCTTGCCTAAGGAAACCCATTGAAATCCATGAGGTTGCCATAAGTCAACAGACCACACACATGCACACACACAAAGCTTCATGTGGAAGTCCTATGAAAACAACGCTAGTGAGCTGCAATTGTAGAATTGGCTAGAACTTAAGAAAAAAGTATTATGAAAGGATCCGAGCATCTCTTGCTTAAACATTATACAAATATAAAAAAAAAATTGTGAGAAATTTGAGTATGCACAGGAACATATAACTATGCATATGTATGGCTGATAAAAGCTGATGATTTATGTATCCTCTTCTTTTGTTGCACTTTTTTTATTGTCGTACGTAACTTAATAAAGATATAAATTTGAAAAAAAAATAATAAGTTAATGGTTCATCTTGTTCTTTAGGATAAGACTAAAAATATTTACCAGATGCCAGAAATGTAACTGATATGTTAATTATATCATTAACATATAACATGGTGTTTCATTATTTAACATGATATTTCATCAAAGCATGCAATGCCACCAGGTGGAGGCAGGGGAAGAAAATGAACAGGAGCCAGGAGGATGTTGTAAAGCCCAACATGTATGACCTTCAGGACAATAATTGTTAGAATATTCATATCAGCTTCAGTTTGGATGGGGCCTGATTCAGCTTAATCTGGATCTACTCTTGTGTTTTCAGCAAGCTGAGTGAAGTACATATTTTTAGAATACAGTCTCCCTCCACATTTCTGGGATTTGACATATACAGATTTGATTATCCATGAGCACGTGTGCTTTCCCCCTTCTCCTCCTCCCATTCTCATGCATTTTGGGCAAAGAACTCACACTGAGGGAAAATGGAAGAGAAAGCGGGGTAGGGGAAATCTCGCACAAGCTTTCCTTCCCCCTCCCCCTGTAGCTCTTTCTTTCGCCCTTCCAGGCAAAATAGAAGGGAAAGAAGGGGAGCTCATGGAAGCCTTTCTTTCCCTCCTCCAGAACTTCCCCTTCCATTCCTATGCATTTTGCTCTGCACAGAGAACTTCTGCTGAGGCAAAACAGAAAGGAATGGAGGGAGGAAAGGCTTGTGTGACTTCTCAGTGCCAGGGCAAAATGCATAGCAATGGCAGAGCTCTGGAGGGGGAAAGGAATGCTTGTGTGAGCCTTTCTTCACCCTGCCATTCCCTTTCCTTTTGCATGGTAAGGACCCCCCAGAAGGGAACGGGAAGGTGAGCAGGGGGAGTTATTTGTCTTTTCCCCATTTTTGTGAGGGTTCTGCACCCAGAACCTGTACTCTTTATTATCGCATCATTAGGTTGCTGTTTACAGGTTTGTAAGGATATGGTTACCTTGAGCAGAGCACAAGTTTAACAAAAGCAGATCCAGAGTCACAAGGCATGCTTGAGAAATTCTTCAAAGATCAGTTTCAGTGTATATTTCAATGGCCTCCTACCACAGAAACTAGTAATGCTTTTGTGGGTGTGCAAGGATCCCATGGATATCTAGTATTGATCCATGCACAACCCATCTACAAAATGTACACATAGACTTACAGAGTTAGTACTGGGATTATTATGTTCAGAGTTTTGTAAAAATTAAAAACTGTTATTTGTTAGGATGGAGAAAATGGGGCTTGTCTGTTATCATTGGGATCAGGTTCTTACTCCCCTTCCCTCCTTCATGTAGCAGTTCCTCATGCCCATGCAGATTCATTCCACTCTACTCCACCATGCTAGATTCAAGGGTTTCATGCATTGCAGAATTGCTTGTGTAGGCATGTGGGCTATACAGACACAGTGGTGTGGAAAGAAGGAGTAATCTATTTTGAAGATGCTTTAAAGGAAAAAAGAAAATGTAGCAGGGTGGTGTTGCAGAGATACAGTGGCAGAGCATTTAAGTCTCTCAGAACACCCTCTTACTGACCTCAAAGTGCCTACTGTGGAAGCCCACATACACTAGAAGGGGAAATTCAGTGTGCTGAAATAGAATTCCTTAACGCACCACATGGTTCCCTTGGGTTTCTTCAGCTGCAAACAGACAAACTGGAGCCTCTTTATTGCTTTACAATCTGATGAAACCTTAAGGGAGGGTAAGTGAGAAGAAACAGCATTCACAACAGTGGGAAAAGATGGAAAATAAAAGGAGAAACTTGTATATATAAAATACCCTCACACAGACAACATCCAGTCCTCTGCTATTTCCACATATTTTCTGTTCAGTATGTAAACAATTGAACACAACAGTCTGTTTACAATTTGGGAATATAGTTGTCATCATCAACATTATCATAATCACCACCACCACTACCAACATCATCACAGGCTACCAACTGGAGTTTTGGACCATCAGTGATATTCTTGGATTCCATCTATATTCTATCCAAGAATGAAATATCACTGGATAAGGTAGCATATTCCAAGCACTATAGCTTTTTGTAAGGATGCAGCTGTGATTCTATCTATGGCAATTTCATTCAGATATTTAATCAGTCCATCTGGGATTTCTCCCAGAACACCCATTACTGTTAGAACCATAGTGGCTTTCTTTTTCCAGAAGCACTGAATTGTTGTTGTTGTTGTTGTATAGAACACACAGCAGACTGAACAATAGTAGTCCTTTGAAGGAAGATGCATTGAACAGATTAATGAATTTTGAAAGTTCAAAGCAGCATTGAAGTCAGTCAGCATCTTTAAAAGGTTAGCAATTGATGTGAGTTTAAACCTACAGAATTATGGTTATTGCTTTATAGAACTGTGCTGTGCTGCAGCAGAAGCTTTGGGTGGAAGCCAACATCACTTGAGCAGAGGTTCACTGGTACAACAAAAGTGTCATTCTCTGTTCTCAGAAATTCATTTGATCTTTTCTGTCAAATTTTGAAGATGCATATGGCTGTAAAGGTCAAAAGAATGCCCCTCATTTTGGTTCCACAGACTTTCACTACATGAAAATTTCCACTGGATTTTACCCACCCTGAGCTGAAAGAAAATCTCATTTTAAAAGAATTACCAAATGAGATTTGGAAACTCTATGATGCGGGGGAGGTATATTTTGTTTAAAAAAAAAAGTGACAGATTCCCATACCCCCTTATTTGGAGGAGTATCAGCCCCTGGTTTTGGGGTATCCATTGTGAAAATCTCTTTTGGGGACCCCTCTTGGTCTCCCCAGGTTCTGAGGATTCTAGGTGCTCCTTGACAACCTCTGAAAAGTCTGTGGGATCCCTTAGAGCCACCTTCCTGAACCCCAAATTCCCCCAAGAGGAAGACATCTTTTTTGCACAAAATGTGGGTTTGAGATGCAATATAGCCCCTCTCAGAGCATCCTGGCCACTAGAAGCAACTTCTGGGCATGTCATAACATCCCTGAGGGCATGACAGTGCTTTTAATGTCTTCTTTGTCAAACAAACTTGGATTTTGATATTGGGTATGTCCCCTGTCACTTTTTGTTTGATGAATGAAAGGTAAACCCCTAATGTTTCTGCTGCTGCTGCTGCCCATGACCAATATAGATTTTCAGTTTAGTTTTGTGAAGAAAAACATTCTTTAGGTTTTGGATCCATGTAGATCAACAGGGAAATACAGATTTGTATGAACTATGAAGAATCAGATCATTCACTTCAACTGCTACTCAAAAAGAACTATCAGGTGAATTGGACACGGTCTCTGTGGTGTGCCAGTCAGACTAATGAGCCCGTACTTCATCTTTCAGACTTTTGCACTGTGTTTCACTTTTATAGGTTGCATTTCCCCTTCCTTTCAGGATCTGGTTTAGAAAAAGCAGAGAAACCAAACAAGTCAGTGGGAAAAAAAAAAAAGAGAGAGAGAGAGAGAGACTTCTGAAGTTATGGTCTAATGAGACCATGTGAATTCATGATAGGATTCTTCACATTGCTAGGAATACTTCCCCGAAGAACAGTGGTTATCTTTATACATTTGTGGAACAGCAAATGTTTCATGACCAAAAGAACAGCAGGCTAAGCAAATTAGTGACAGCTGAAGAGCAGGAGGAATGATACGCCCCATGTGAAGATAGACACTCCAGACTCCACTTTCTAACTTGGTGCACAACGTCAAGGGAACAACATCTGCTGCTTGTTATTCACCAGACCACCAAAGTTGCAGGAAACAAAGTTGTAGGAGAAAGGGAAAATCAGAAGTTGGACGGTGAGGGGGGTTAGGGAGAAAAAAGAGAAGAAAGAATGCAATCCCACTAAATGGCATGACCTCTATTATCACCCTCCAAGTTACTTGCACCCACTCCTTAATTTAAAGTGTAGCATTCACAGAGAAAGCCCTGGAAAAGGGGCAGGTGACACAGGCAAGCAAGAACAAGAGTAAATTGCCCATCAGATGGTAATTTGCAACAGCTAAGTACATTCCAGGGCTCATGAAATAAACCATTCTGAAGTGGCAAGAACATTTATATGAACCAGGGAATAGCACTGCATGTGGCATTTCAATGCCTACAAATTCCTTAATGCCAAAAATGAATACCGTGACAAACAAGCAAAAACAATTTATTATACAATACTCTGTCCCATTCAAGCATAGATGACAAGGGTGATGCCAAAGACGATTCATAAGAATCCATTTGTGACTAATAACACATAATATGAGAGAATGGAAATCCAAAAACAGGGGAAAATGCCGCTGCCTCGGGCACATATATACTGTCTTTAGTTTTTGCATGGGTTGTGCTTCTTCATTTCAGTGAAATACTTTTGTCTTTTTAAGACTCAGTGGCCTGGATACTCAGAAATTACACCAAAAGTGCTAGGGCATAGGTTTGTGTGTGTGATAGTGTGTGTGTGTTCTTGAATGTGTTTTCCAAAGGTTTTCAGGAGGGATTTTATCATTTTATCATTAAGCTGTTGCTACTTTACTTGGAATCTGATTTTCTATGGAGGAATTAACTGGCATCCATACATGTAAAGAATTATTGTTTAATCTTGTTTTTCATTCTCTCTGATCCTGCCTTGTCATTCAGTCAGATCAATACATGCTCATACTAACTTGTGTCCCACTGATTTTAATAGATCTCTTCTACGTTTGACTGAGTCTGGGTATAACACATTTTCCCCTAAAAATAACTGCCTGCTTTCCCTATTTACTCTTCCTATATGCAGCTGCTAACATTGAGGGTTTTGAAGAATGCATGCTGATGATACATGAACCAAACAGCTTCTTCATATACATTTTTTTTCATTCACTCTCCCCTCCCCTCAAATTTCAATTAAGGATAATAGCAAGTCAGTGAAAGAGCGTTGTTTTTCTACAGATTTGTAGTCTCTCAACAAGACTAATTCAGCAACTCTTTATTTTCCCCTCACCCTCTCTCTCACTCGGAGTCTTCTCAAAGCAGCCGGCATACTGGCAGATGCTGTTATAGTATCATGACTGTTGTCAGTACTGTGTGATGAAATAGTTTCATTCTCATTGTTCCATATCATATATTTTGAAATGATTATTTTGCATGTTTAACTTTGAAAAGAAGAGAAAGACTATCATTTTTTTGTTTTGCTGTCTCTGTTTATCAGCTGTTTTCAACATTTTAAAAAACTGCTGTACAGCTGGTGTGTATATGGTATAAACAAGTTTCCTATTGATGCTCTCTATTTTAATCAAAGTAATGGCAAACAAAAAAGTTCTAATTATTGCTTTATTAGAGATCCAAAATATTTTTGGTTAAATGACTATGTTATGACCAATATTGATAAGGATGGTTAAAATGTTTACACTTATAATTATATTCTTGCAATTTGTCAATATTTCCAGAAGGAGAAACTACAATGTGTATGTGTGTGTGTGTGTGTGTGTGACAGAGAGAGAGAGAGAGAGAGAATGAGAAAGAGAGAGTGGGAGAGGGAGAGAGGGAGGGAGAGATTGTGAATCATAGGCCATTTCCACACTACACTGTTATAGTGCTATTATTCCAGTTTCAACATCCTATGGAATCCTGGGGTTTGTAGTTTAGGGAGGGGCATTTAGAATTCTCAGCCAAAGAGCTCTTTGGCCTCAGTAAACTATAGACCCCGAAATTCCACAGGACATTGAAAGTGGAATAATAGTACTATAACAGCACAGTGCAGAAGTGACCATAGAATCACAAAGCTGGAAGGGGTCTCAAGGGCTATAACACCCAATCCTTGTTCAGAGCAGGATCTCTAGATAAAACATCTCCAGCAAGTAGCTGTCCACCCTCTTTTGAAGACATCCAGAGAAGGACACCATACCACATCTGTAGACAATTAATTCCATTGCCAAACTGTTCTTACTGTCAAGAAGTTCCTTCTAATATTCAATTTAAATCTGGTCTCCTGTAACTTCAAACCATTATACCTAGTCCTACCTTCTGAGGCAGCAGAGAACAGGCCTGCCCCTCCTCTCTGTGACAGCCTCTGAGGTATTCAGTGTACAATCATGTCACCCGTCAGTCTTCTCTTCACCAAGCTGAACACGTCAAGCTCCTTCAATCTTTACTCATATATTTTGTGCTTCATACCTCCTACCATTCTTGTTGCCCATCTCTGAACCTACTCCAACCTGCTCTTCTTAAAAGGAGGTGCCTATAACTGTACTTCAGATGAGGCCTTACCAGCACATGATATAGTGGGACTATTACTTCTCTTAACTCAGAAAATATGCTTCTTTTAATGAAGGCGAAAATAGTATTCACCTTCTTTATTGTAGCATCACATTCCTATCTCATATACAATTTATGATCAACAACAGCATCAAGGCACCTTTTACATGCTCAGTCATGTATTCCCCATCCTATACCTGTGCACTTCATTTTTTGTGTCCTAAATGTAAAATTTTCCATTTCTCTCTATTGCATTTCATTTTATCTATTTATTAAATTTATTTATTAATAATTTTTTATTAATTTACTAATTTCTGCTCAATTTTATAGTTTTTTAGGGCCCTTTTCAAATCTGTTCCTATTTCCCTATGTGTTTCTGTCACCTGCCAGCTTGATAAGGATTTCCTCCACTCTGTCATCTAACTCATTGATAAAAATGTTGAAGAGTAAGGAACCTTAGACAGAGCCATGAGACACTCCATTTGAGACTTCCTTCCAGCTTGAAGTACAGCCATTGGTGATATTTTTCCAACCAATAGAGATCTACCTGACAATGTTCCCACCTATTCTATGTTTAATTAGTCTGTCAATCAAAATAGTATAGGGAACCTTGTCAAATGCTTTGCTGAAATCCAGATGAATAACATCCACAGCATTCCCACCATCTCTATTTAGTAAGCAGTTTTTTTTATAAAAAAAGGCATAAGATTATTTTGGCAGGATTTGTTCTTGAAAAACCCATGCTGCATCCTACTCATTACTGCATTGTTATCAAGATGCCTACAGACAGACTCCAGTATAATCCACTCTAATATTATTTCCTGGTATTGAAATTAGGTTGACTGACCTGAAATTCCCTGGATTATTTTTAATAATGAGGAGCAATATTTCCCTTTCTCCAGTCCTCACTTGTTCTCCAAGTTATCTCAAGAATGATGGCAAGGGGTTCAGAGAGTACATCAACAAGTTACTTCAGTACACTGGGATGCATTTCATCTGGGTCTGCAGATGAATTCATTTAGGTTAGCTAATTGATTCCTAACTCCTTTTAGTTTTGATTTACAATCCAGATCCCTTGCCAAGGTCTCTGCTGCTGCTGGAAGCACCCAGTTGTTGTTTTTGTTGTTGTTGTTGTTTTTGAGAGAAATCTGAATCAAAACAGATATTAAATACAATAATCTCTCCAAATTTGCTAGGGTTAGCAGCACAGGACCCCCATGAAAGTGGAAAACTCTAGGTCCTCTCAAATCATATTTCACATATATATATAAAAAAGGATGATCACCATTCCCAACTGACCATGGATTCCTTTGAGGCACCAAGGTTCCTTCAAAAGGCAGAAGTGGGTGGTTGATAGGGCTCAGTGCCACCTCCACTACTACCCAACACCATTTTTAATAGGGATTTACAAGCCTTGTTTACAGTTTCTCAGTCTCATAAGGCTTGCAGTCTGTATTAAAAATGGCATAGTGAGGCAGCAGAGGTGATAGCAAATAATCCATGAATAATCAAATCCACAAAAGTGAAATCTGCAGTTCTGGAGGGCTGATTGTAATTCTGCTTTTTTATTGTTATCTGTTAGCATATTACTGAACAGCAGACCCACTGTTAGTCTCTTTGGTCATTCTCTTGCCTTAAATGTATCTGAAAACCCATTTTTGTTGTTCCTTGCTTTCCTATCCAGTTTCAGCTAATTCTGAGCTTTCTTTATACTATTCCTGAAAGCTTAGGCTGTACTATTGCACTCTTCCCTGGTGATTCATCCTTCCTTCCATTATTTATACTCTCTCTCTCTCTCTCTCTCTTTTATTTCATCCTTGAGTTTGCTGTGCAGTCACAGTGGCTTTTTGGATGGTTCTCATTTTCCTTTTTCCATGGGATTGTTTGTGATTGTACTTTTGGCAGCTCCTTCTTCAAGAACTCCTAACCTTGCTGTGTGTTTTTTTCCTTTACATGTCTAGCTATGAGAATCTGCCCACTATTTCCCTGAACTTGTAAAAAATAATCTTTCCTGAAATCTATGGTCCATGTTTGATGACACTCTTCTTTGCCCTGTTCCACAATTGTAAATCCAAGCATTACATGATTACATCCCCCTAAAGTACTGGATATTTTGATTCCAGCGATTAAATCCTCCCTATTTTTTAGGATCAAGTCAAGGATTGTTGTTGCCCTTGTTCCTCACTCATCTTTTTGAAATAGGAAAATATCTGCAAGGCGCATCAGGAATTTGTTGGAAAACCTATGCTTAGCAGAGTTAGACCCTTTTCGCATGGCATTTGCCATGAGAAAGGGCCCCTTGAGTGTCACGCGAATGTGAGGAGCGGTCCACACAATGCACTCACAATCACGCAACGCTCCAGGGACTGGCAGGCACTGACAGTGCACTTTTCATTTTTGGCTGTGAGCTGAAAATGGTGCACAATCGCACATCATTCCAGGGCCCCATGCACGCTTGCCATATGTGTGGAGCTCTGGAGCTGCAGTGCTTGTGTTTCCTGCCCCAGCACAGCCTGGGAAAATTCCAGGCTGCACTGCAGAAGGAAGAAGCAGGGATCTCGTGTGAGCAGGCAGCAGCTGTGGAGCTGAAGGAACCGGGATGTGAGAGCCTCTTGCTGGAGGCTGCTCGTGTGATCCCCACACCCAGCTCCGCAAAAAGGTGCGTTGCGGAAAAGGCCTCAGTCTCTCAACAGATATCAGTGTAATTGAAGTTCCTCATAACTAATAATTCTTACAATTTTTTGGATTTCTGAAAAGCCTTATCCACCACCTCTTCTTGGTTTTGGTGGCCTGTAATGAACTCCTACCATAATGTGGCATTTTTTTAATTTCATTTATTTTTTCATATTCATTTTTATTTCATTTATTTTTACCCTAGTGCTCTCAACTGATCCACTCTCATCATTCTTGTGGATTTCTGCACAAATAAATTTGTCTCTGAGAAACAAAGTTGCTCTCTTTCCTTTTCTGCCACATCTATTATTTTTGAATAGATTATGTATCCTTCAATAGTATTATTCCAATCATGAATGTCATCCCACCAGGTCCTCAACATGCCTATAAAGTCATATTTACCTTTCCATACTAGGTCTTCAAGCTCATCTTGTTTGTTTCACAAATTCTGTGCACTGGTGTAAAGAAATGTAAAGCTTTCTTCTCATCTATTAATTTACTGAATATAGTATTAAATTTAAAGTAATTTTGATCAGACTTGCTATGCTACTAGCAAAGACATTCTTCCCATTCTGATCTGTATTCCTGATGAGCTGGCAAATTGTTAGTGACATTCTGGATATATGCATACTTCCTGATTTATCTTGTTGTGCTGGAACACAGCCTCTGTACTGCTATTCCACTGGAAAAACCCTATCCTAGGGTCTATAATTTCATATTAAAATATGATTCAATGTGCCTGAGAGGTCACCCAGATGGGGACATAGGCAGCAATGGTCAAAAGATCGAAAACCAGGTTAGGCCAGTAAAATCCCCAGTCACGTAGCCCCAGGAAATCTCAGGCTGTGCAAACCCACAATAAACAAAGGGTCCTCAGCCCATGAGAAGCCGACTTGAAGGGATTAATGTGTTTGCCCCAAGTTGAGCAGATATTCCATCAGGCGAGGACCATTTACATGAAGTCACACAACAAACTAACACAGCCGAAGATCCTGAGACTGAGGCAACACCTTGCAATTCCATCACACGAAGGAAATTACCATGGTGGAGCTTCATTAGCACTTCAACACCCATTATTCTCCCCAGGAAAGGATTAGTCCTCCAGCTACTTTTCCCCCTACAAATAGTCCCAGTTTTTGAGTGGTTCTTTGGATCACTCCCAGTCATTCCAGCAGACCGTTTCTTTGTCCGTTGAGTGATCCCCTCAGCCCTCTCCGTGCTGAGCCTTACTTCTCCGCTGCCTTCCTGGACCCAGGACTTCAGGAAAAGGTGCAGTATTACCCCAACTACACCCCTTCAATACCCTCCTGTCCAATTTTCTTTCTTTTGCTTCTTAATAGCTCTTGGGTGTGTGTGTGAGTGATTGCATTGCTGCGTGAGATTTTCATTCAATACAATCATTTATTGGACATTTTGGTTTGGTTTTTGGCTTGGCCTGACCCCGTAAAAACTGGGTAAAAAGACCCCACTAGGTTACCCTGCCTCTTGCATTGCTATTGCTTGTGCTCTGGCTAGTTTCCATTCCCCATCACATGGAACACATTGAGGTATCCTCCAAGGGATCCCAGAAATCAGGGTAACAGTACCCTGAGCAATGAGTCCCCAGCTACCAGAGTCTTTCTTTTATCTTGACACCTTCCCTGAATTCAAGGAATTTTCTGGAGCTTCCAGATCCAGGTACTTTGGGGTACTAACCTAAACCTAGTTGTATGAGTGGAATGGATGTGCATGTGTATATGTGTTGGTGGTCACATTTTGTCATGTGCCTTCCAAAAGTGAAAGTCAAACCATTTTGAAGCATTTGGAACCCCAATGCTCAGACTTTGGGCATATTAAAAAATCACCCAATCTTAACACATTTTTTTCATTTGCTCTATGATTGTCTGTCTGCATTTGTCTCCAGAGTTCACATCTTGAGTTCACATCTGGAGTCCAATTAGATTAATTTGGTACTTTGCAGGCCTCCTATATACTAGCCCAGTTATCCAACAGTCAGGGATGTCTGTGAAATCAGTATTGTAAATAAATAGTGTGGTCACAACAATGGGGCAGTTTGGGAGGAAACTATCATGCATTCTTTATGGAAGACCTCTAGGCACTTTGATTGTGTATGGAGATTCCTTGGTTCATTTGGCTATGTGACCCAGAGACAGGGAATGGAATCATAGCAGGTTTCCCATGAGCTCATAAAACATTAAGTCTGGGGGTAAAGGTGATGAAGCAGAAAAAAAATTCCGAACATATTAGATGACCAGCTAGTTAACAAGCTGGAAGCATTCAGCTTGCATCAGGGATAGGAATGAACTCACACAATATTACAATGCCTCATTTCAGACTCACACAGTTGGTCTCACTGCAGTTCTTGTACCAAATCTCAGATCATAGTGTCATTTTTAATAAGTTGCAGTCCTGGTTCACTTTATACCTATATTTCACTTTTTTCTTCCAGGAAGAAGGAATTAAACAATAGCACTTATATTGCATGTTTCCTCCTCTAGCACCTTAAAATTTAGAAGTCTATATCATATGGAATGCAGTCACCATGTATTAAATATTCATGCTCTTGCTAGTCTGTAGGGATACAGAGTTATAATTATAGTCCTGTTCAAACATTCTCCCTCACATTTCCTCATGTGGAAATGCTAAAACAGAGTTTCTGATATAGAATATTCTACATGGTAATAGTTAGAAAATATTGCTGCATGAGCCATTGGAATAAAGTGGGTTCTAATTTTTAGAATGTAGTATGATGTGGGAAATCTAGGAACAGGATCATAATGAATGTGTGTGCTCAAATAATTAGCACAGGAAATGGCACAGGAAATTTGGGATCAGGATCTCTCTCTCTCTTTCTTTCTCTCTCTCTCGCTCTTAGAAGGAGTTGCTAATTTTGTTGTGAGAATGGTACTAAGAAGGTGGCAGGTTATGCCTTTCCTTCTGTGCTATTTCACCCACCTCAGTATCCACTTTAGAGTCACTGTTTAGCTCTAGGCAGGGAAAAGAAGAAGAAAAAATAGGATAGAATCAAAAAATTGCATAATGCCTACATACGTTGCCTGTGGGGCAAATTGACTTGGATATAAGAATTTATATCAAGGAAATGGCATGTGAAGAAATTAAACAACAAGCAACAACAAAAAATTGCGACACTGATCAATAAGCAACCATATAGCTAGAATGTTTATTAAGGGTCAATGTGGGAATGATAAATCATGGGAGATCCTCAGTAATGGGCTTCTGTGTCATGTCTACTTTGGCCATGAGCTATGTTACTCTGAAGAAAAGTGAAGAAGCCACAGAGCTTCCTCCTATTTACAATATACTACTATTCTCCTGTTCTACTCCAAAATTCTCTTCCTGGCTGAATATTCAATTTCTGAGCAATCTCTTGCAGAATTTGAAGAGTTCAGGTACGAGTTAGAATATTGTTTAATTCCCTCTAACTCTCTACCGGTGATGTCAAACACAGTTTCTTAACAGCTGAAACACGACTCACACAAGAACACACTTCATATGTATTTTCACTGAAATCAGTCTGTGCAGAGTATATTTGGAATTAACAAATTTTGCAAGTCCTTTTTCAAAGCTATCAGTCTACATACCTTTTTCAAACCATTTCAGTCTACAGACCTATCAGTCTGCATACTTGCTGCCATCTTTTTTTTTTAATCAAGACACTTTTTCCCCAAAAAAACATAACCGTTCTAGACTCAACAGCCATTTAATCACAAAACTGAAAAGTCCTACTTTAATCATAGTCCTTTTAGCAATATTTTACACTATTGCAGCTGACTGCTGAATACCAATAAAATAAACTTTTACCTATGAATATTTAACGATCAGTTTCTGTTTCTGTTTCTTCTTTTCTTTTCTGCCTTCTCCCCCTTAAATGCATTATTTCAAAGCAGATTGTTCAGTCCCATCATATGTGCCATAATACAAGAAGCTCCTTAGTCAAACTTGAAATAGGAATGGGGAATTTTTTTTTTTTTTTTTGCTTTTACACACAAGGTCATAAAATAAAATTCAGAAATTATTTGAAATTTTCATTTCCCTACATTTTGCAGTAAAGTTGTCTGAAACAAGTATGTGTACAATAATATGTACATTCGTAGAAAGAGATGATAAAGCATATATTTGTGAAAAGTAACATTAATATGCATATTACAAAACTGCAAAAATGTGGATATTGCAGAGAACTACAAACAAAAATGCATAAATTAGGAGAAAAGCATATTGATTGCACACAAATTTTCATTTTTTAAAAAACTATTGTGAAAAGTCCTGGCACAATATTAAACAGACAAAATATGGACAAACCAAATTAAAAAATGAAGAATAGAAATTGACAGATTTATACTCCTTAATTTGGACATTTTCACATCAGTACTATTCATTAGATGGATAGATAGAGAGAGAGAGAGATATTATATATTCCCTATCTACTGCTTTTATTGAAGACAAGAATAATACTGGAGGTGCCAGGGAGCCATTATTACCTAATCAACCTACCAAAAGCCTCACCTCTGCAGAAATGTATATTTTAATATTTAATATTTAATCAATATTCACTGGTTTCACAACTGGTACTGAAGAGGGGGGAAAAAACCTCTTAAACCCTCTCCCTTTCATTCAGTAGGTCCTATAACTTGGTTTAGAAAAAAAAGTCATTCTCGGATGCTTCTTTCCAGGCAAAATAATCTGATTATGGTTTCTTTAGAGCACTGGTTGTTAACCTTGGGAATAGGGACCCCTGGGGGGTCTACAGAGACCTCACAGTACCAACAGCAACAGGGTAGTGTCACTGGGAGGTGCGGGGATAGAATAGAAACATAGAATTGGAAGAGACCACAGTTTGGGTATCCAAACTGTTCCCTTATTGACAGACAAGGGGGCAGTTTGGGCACGTGCACACATTTGCCACTGTGTCTCTTTCATCAGGAACGCAGCAGCAGGGGGTGTGGGCACCAAGGGACATGGCAGCAGGCTTGTGCACACACCCAAACTGCTCCCTAGTTTGCAACAAGGAAGCAATTTTAGCACTTGCTCTCTCACACACACTTAATGTTGTGTCCCTGATGAGAGGGATACAGTGGCAAGCATGTGTGTGTATCCAAACTGCTCCCTCATTTGCAAACAAGGAAGCAGTTTCAGCAGTCACACACACAGACACCCTGCTGTCACATCCCTGACAAAAGTGGCATGGCAGCAGGTGTGTACACACACACCTAAATTATGATTTTGGAGACAAGGGTTTGGATCCTCAGTCAGCCATAGAAACCCACTGAGTGACCTCAAGCAAGTCACATTCTCTCAACATCAGAGAAAGGCTAAGAAGTCCACCCCCTGATACGTTTGCCTTAGGGTTACCGTAAGTAGTTTTCAAAGGGGGGACACCTGATGGTTAGGAATAATCTTCCCCTCGCAGTAACACTTTTGTTGTTGTATGCCTTCAAGTTGCTTTTGACTTATGACAACCCTAAGATGAACCTATCACAGGATTTTTCTGGCAAGATCTGTTCAGAAGGCCTTTGACTTTCTCAGAGGTTGAGAGAATGTGACTTGCCCAAGGTCACATGGTGGCTGAGTGGGGATCTGAATCCTAATTTCCAGAAGACATAAATAAATAAATAAATAAATAAATATTTGAGCATTTAAATCTAAATTTAAATATTAAAATCTTAAGTCTTGGAGGTACCTGGCAAGAAATTATATTTGAAGGGGTCCCTGGTAAAGAAACGGTTAAGAACCACTTCTTTAGAGTAAACAGTTTGAGAACTCCAAATGTAGGCAAGTGATGACCTTCTCTGAATACGAGATCCAGCTCTAACAATCACTCATATACCTCCAGGCATTTTATTCATGTATATGACATAATTGTATCTCCTTTGTTTTAGGGAGGTATGCCATCTGATACAATGAGTTGTCCAAAGGCACTGCATAAATTTTATGAAAAAATTATTAGACATTAGAATTGATTTTTTTTCTCACCCAAACACTACTCTGTCCATTGTAGCTCAACCTCTTTATAGAAATATCCTGTTTTGATGGCTTTAGCCGTAGGAATACCATGCAAATTTCTATAGCTTGCCATTGGATGGCCTGGATCAAACATGGGAAATATAAGGCAGACATTTTATATCAGAAGATGGAAATGACTTACACTTTAAGGAAAGTGTCATACATTATTTCCATTTTGCACTAACATCGGTACAGAGTTTAATTTGAGAAAAGGACAGAGAAAAAGTGTAGCATGTGATGGGGGCATGCAAGTTGAAACTGCACAGTTTGCATGATCACATGGAGGATATAAAGAATGTCTTAGACATTCAGCTTCTTCTGTTCCAGAGATTTTGGGATTTGTCAGAGATTTTGGGATTTGTCAGAGATTCTGGGATTTGAAGTTCAAAACATCAAGATAGCCAGAGGTTGAAAATTTGCTATGTTAGGCCATGTGTTCTTAGAATTATTATGAAAAGTTAAGGAAAGTGAATGATAGTTGTACAGATTATATTGTAGTGCCATAGGTTATGTGACATAGATATGGATACAGATACATAAAATACTCCCACCCAGATCACACATAAATCGCACAAGCCAGGCTTACAAAGCTGTATTCCTTCATTAGATTATTTTCTTACAAGACATACAGCAAATAATAAAGAATTATTAGACACACTTAAGTAGCATTTGATATGTGAAGATGCACTACTGATCATGTCCCTATGCACATGTAGCAAATATTGTAGAAGGATAAAATTTCCATAGGGTTAGTTTTCTATTCCACTTACCCTCTCTCATAAACTCAGGAAGAAGGATGTTAAATGAAGGTGAAACTTTGATAAAAGAGATAAGAAATGGACTCTTTTTACTGTATTTTCATCCAGTTGAATGTCCACATTGGTATTAAATATTTTTATTCAGAGGCAAAACTCACTATCTTTAAAGGACAGTATGTACTGTGACCTTTTAAAGAGCTCATAGCCATGTTGTTGAAAATCATCATACACCACACTCAGGGATTTATTTGAGAAACTGGATATTTATAGTACACTTTTTTGAGTGCTACATATTGGCCTTATGCTGTATAGAGTGCCAAGCACAACAGAGATTGCCAAGACCTCTAATGGATTGGTGTAGAATTTTTGTACCATAGAGGAGTAAAAACAAAGCATGTTGCTTGTACATTCTTTGTTGAAAAGAGAAAAGGAATGTAGAAGAAGGAAATGTATTAAAATAAAATAATGCCCTAGCATTTTAGGCCTCTTCTTTAGGTACAAAGAAAACACAGTTTATCTAACCTTTTCTTCTCCTGATTCATAGTTTTTTCAAGCAGCATGGGGGGGGGGAATGAAGAAGATCTCTGTACCATAAACAGTGAGATGCATCATCCATCATGTTGTGTTCATTGTAGAGTCTGGATCAGTGAGGAAACTGGAGTCCACAAACAGAGGGATGAGTAAAAAATTTCCCTATCAGAACATCTGGCCTAATCATTTACTGAGCCCCAAATTTTCTGATGTTTATGCCCAGCTAATTCATCTCCTATTTTATTGCCACTTTGCAATGGCAGCATGATGAGAAGGACTGCTACTGCAGCTACAAGGTGCCACAATTGCTAATATTGTGATTTTCTGAAATGCTTGAGTTGTAAACATGTGTCCAGAAGGTCTATAAAAAGCCCAGAATTTCTCAGCAAGACCGTGGTTAGGATATTGCTCCTACTGAATTTTGGGAGGCAGTCAAGGCTTTAAACAGTAGGTTAGTTTTCTCAAGAAAAGGAAATGTGGCAGGAATGGAGCTTACACAAGTATCATTAAGCCTTTATTGAATTAAGGAAGAAATTCTTAACTAATTTTGTTTTTGAAGTAAGCAATGAGCAAACTTAGCAATTTTCTGCCCACTATGAGAGAATCTTTGAAACTGTACAGATCAGGACTTATTCTGTATAAAATTCTTTCTTTTTTTCCATGGAAAACAACATTTCTTTTTCTGCACAGAAACAGGGTTATCTACACAGAAAATAGTACTTCTGCACAGAAAAATGTTTTTTTTTCTGGGTAAAAATTACTGTTTTTGTGCAATTGTGTAAATTTTACGCAAAATAAGTCCCAAAGTGCAATGAGCCTTCTTGGTCCAAGATTTCCTTTAGGGAGATCCACACCAAATCAAGCAAGGAAAATTTCTACCCTTCTCCACTTTCACCATTATATAAATGCCAGGTACCGGGCAGCTTTGCAAATTTCGTTATTACACAGATAATACGGATATTAACTAAAATGAGGTCTGTGTGAAACTATTTATCAATGATTTACTATTGCCCAATCATAATCCCTAATTCTCTGTTTCATAGTAAAATACTATTATCTGAAATCCATTCATTCCTTTTTTATTTTATTTTATTTTATTTTTTTTAACAAATATACCGATAGTCTATATGTTGGAATGTTCATATGTTGTTACCTCGGGGCATATGATATAAACAGAGAGAGAAAGAGAAAAAAAACTGTCTTCATATCTGAATATTACAGTGTTAAACAGAAAAGCAAAGCAAACAAGTTGCAAATTGAATTCCAATAGCAAAAACTTCGTAAAGAGAATGGAGATAGTTTTCTTGCAATTACATACAAATTTTCATTTGTTTGGCAGACTCTTCCAGTTATTACCTTATGGCAACTCTGCAAATTACATTGATATACCAGTAATTTTAAATTATTAAGTATTGTTGGTATAATTATGTTCTTTTACTCTGGGGCATACCTTTCCCTATATTTTCACTTCCCTGTCCACATTCAGATATTTCCATATGACATTCAAAAGTACTATCTCTCTCTCTCTCTCTCTCTCTCTCTCTCTCTCTCTCTCACACACACACACACACACACACACTAAGATACTTAAACTGTTTTTATCATCCTGAAGCTCTGGAACTGGGGGGATGGGGATTCCAACTTGGAACATTTTAAAATGGTGAGTGTTTAAATTGTTCATACCAGCCTCTGTCAAGGTTGCTGCTGGACAGGCAAAGTTTTCCTATGAGTGGACAGCAGAGAAAAGAGGCGGTGTGGCCAGACAGCCAGGTGCAAGGCCAGAAGGATTTTATGGCAATGTCTTGTGTATTAGAGAAGGCCACAAGCCAGAGCACTGATTGGAT
Source organism: Iguana delicatissima (assembly GCA_948472985.1). NCBI lineage: Eukaryota > Metazoa > Chordata > Lepidosauria > Squamata > Iguanidae > Iguana > Iguana delicatissima. The sequence goes on from CAOKZL010000503.1 coordinate 1,285,054, forward strand.
CACCCCACTTGTTCCAGGGTGACAAGCTAGCATAAAAAAGCTGGTGTTTGCCTTGACCAGCTGTCAATTAGACTCGTTAGCTGGACCTGCCATGCCATTGGCAATATACTGTTTGTAAGGGGAGATGCTGCCCAATTTTTCTGTTATCTTCAGTTTTTTCTCTTTGTTTAATTCCTGGGAAGCAAGCCTGTTTTTGCTAAGTCTTATCTTATAGTGTGGCAATAAATCAGTACTCTAAGCCTTTGGAATTTTTTCTGCTTCACTGGGACTCTCTGCTGTGGCGAAGCCTTGCTTCACAGATAGCACTCTGTTCATGCTCAGAGGAGCCAAATCCTGCCAACCCTGACAGCCTCCACATTTTATCATCCATCAGATGCATAGGACTGCAACTCCTGTCATCTCCAACTGATGGCTATGTTGGCTATACTCATGGAATGAGTAGTGATGTGCACCATAGTTTGTGAGGGCTCATCTATATTTTTCATCAGATGTATAAGATTGCAGGTCTCATCATCCCCAGCCAGTGTCTATACTGGCTACACTTGTGGAATGTGTAGTAACCTGCAGTATAGTTTGTGAAGCCTCATCTGGCTGTCAATGGGTTAAGGATTGTTTTTTTTTTTTTTGGTGTATATGTGTATGTGTATGTGCTGTTTCATCTTGACTTATGGTGGCCAGACAAATTTTTTAGGGTTTTCCCTAAGCAAGGAACACTCAGAGGTGGTTTTGCAAGTTTCTTTCTCTGAAATATAGCCTACATATTTTGTATCCATTGGTATCCTCTCATCCAAGAAGTCACCAGGGATGACCCTGTTTAGCTTTCAAGATCAGATGCGATCTGATGCCTTTCAGGTACTTAGGAAGCTCAAGACAAATTGTACAGTTCTATAATTCCTTAGTTTTCAGAGTAAAGCTTGATGACTTTTAATTCTCACACAAAACAAAAGTCAAACGTTATACCTACCAAGTTCTATGTTGGCTTGGATTTTATAAGCCATAATAGAATTCATCTGCTCCATTTATTTATCCGTTCCTCAGCAATAATCCCAGCCAGCTAACAACAGTTTGCAATGATGAGAGGAAAAGAAAGACTTCCCATCATTCCTGTTGTAGCCCCAGGCAGTTCTGTTCTTACACAAAAGTTCCAGTTCTCATAAAAGAAAGAACCCCTTCTTTTGCTGCAGCCACAGCAACTGAAATGAACACCAAGACAAGCAAATAAGTGAGAGTGAAGGGGTTTGGTAATTCACAGTGGGCATTAAAGAAAACTGATGACTGATAGTGTGAATATAGAGGCAAGGTTTAAAATCAGTATCATGAAGTGAATTGGCAAGTAATACATTGAAAAATATGTGTGTGGAGGGAAAGAACAGGGGGACAAATAACTTGTCCTATTCCAAATCAATTTGACAACAATGTGTTCAGTTTTCATACATCATCACAGCTACGTAGATGTTGCATGCTCAATGGGGCAACCAATATTCCACATCTCAGGTAGCCTTTGGATTTTCCTATGATAGGTTTTTTTCACTGACTTAATATATCAGTGAAGTGGGGCTTGAAAAGTTCTACGAGCCTGTTGTATTCTGCCCATTATAGTTGCTTTAGAGTTAATGACTCACTGGCTTAATTCCAATTGCTAGCCCTAACTACAGTAAATCCATTGTAATTATAGGATTTACATAAGTGTTGACTTACCATTTAGCAATTGATTCAATTGGTCTATTGTGGTTGGAAGTAGCAATTAGATTTTGGTCTCTGGATTCTAACACCATACACAGCCAGAATAAGTAGTATATTCTTACCATCTGGACATTGTACAATTGAATCCAATTTTGGGGGGCCTATTTTACCTGCCAAGGTAGTGGTTAAAGAGAATCTCTAACCACTGAGTATAAAATTTAATCTTTGGGGAAACAGCATTTTTCTTATACTGTAAAGTACATCCATTTAGAATTCTATTGAAGTCAAGGTGACTTACTTCAAAGTCTACAGAGTTTTGATCAGAATGTTAGAATGCATTTAAAATACTACATTTTAGTAGGTATACATGCTTATGGCCACCTTGGAAATTGGCACATATCATGGTGGATAAAGCAAAACATAGGTGTGAATCTCCTCTCCATTTTTCTTTCAATATATGGTGACAGGTAGTGTGATAATTTTAATATATGTTCATCTACTATATAAAAGTGAATGTTTGTCTGAGCATTTGTTTGTCCACATCAGCATATGATTGGCTGTGTGAGGCAAGAAGACCTCATATGATTGGCAGGCTTTGAAGATTCCACAGAATCCTGGGGTTGGCAGTTTAGGAAGGGGCCTTTAGAAATCTCAGCCGAGAACTCTTGGGCTCCAGGCCAGTTGCTATGGAGATGAGGTCTACCATCAATAAGAATGCCAGAAAACTTTCGGGAGGCATATGTGAGAAAAATTAAACTGATATATACAACATAGGCCATTTCCACACGGGCTTAAAGAAACGGTGCAGAGCATCCTCCAGAGAGGACGTCTGCACCTGGGAGCAGACTGGGTCAGACCTACTTACTGTAGATCCACACCTCAGTCCACTCCCGAATGACCAGAAATGGTCATCCAGTATGCTTTTGAAAGACCACTTGAAAGAGGTCTTTCAAAAGAACGGAGCGTGCCACTCCATTCCCACGCTCTGGTGCAGATTTGCAGGCTCGCACCAGTGCGAGCCTGCGATCTGCCGGGGGTGGACATTAGGCTGGTGAGCTTCAGTGGTTGGTGGAGAGCCTCCACCAGTGGTTGGTGGAGAGCCTCCACCAACTAGAAGCTGCCATTTTCGTCCCCAGAGCAGTGCGGAGCAGCGGCCATGCGCTGCTCCGGATCAGCCTGGACCCAAGCGTCAAGCCCAAAGGTCCAGTAAGTACTGGCACAGGGCGATTCCCTCGTCCCATGCGGAAATGGCCATAGTTACAAGGTCTTCTCGCCTCACAGAGTAGATTCCATGCATGAGAAATCTTAAAGTTGAAATTCAAAACAAAAAAAAATGCTTCCAGAAAAATGTAAAGTTATTGCACAAATTCAACAGAAAGCAAAAAAAATAAAAAATAAAAAAAATAAAAAGCCAGTATAGAGGAAGACAGTGCATTCCCTCAGGAACCCAACCTCTGTATGTTAAGAACTATGAATACAGATTGGATTGGAGAATATGGGGATAAGTTACAGGTACTGGAATAGGCTGGTTGCTATGGACATGAGGCCTAGCTGCAAGAAGGTATGTATGTAAATAACTCTGAATACAGATTGCATTGGGAAATATGGATCAAAGTTACAGGAAATAGAGAAGACATTTTGATGAATTCTTAAGAGGAAAATGAAAACCCCGGGCAACACTGGGTAAATATGCTAGTATGATTGTTAAAAAACATAATCACTAGACAGAAAACAAATTAGAAGTGATTACAGCCATTAAGGGTATGGAAGCTCCACCAATGTTTATGCATGAACAAGAGCCCATATACTGTTCGGTATATGGAAATTCCTGTGCGCCAACTAGCCTCTTCTACTTTTGAGAGTAAGAGTGAAACTCAATGTGTTTTGTTTGTTTTCTTACTTTTGGTCCATCTGGATGTGAACAAACACAAACTTTCATAAATATGGGGTGATATGTTCCCACTATCACTTTGTGAGCTGCTGCCCTTGTTATTTAGTCCCTCTTGTTAAATGCCTCAACAACTTTGAACGTTTGATAATGACCCACTTTAGGCTACTTGTCTTCTGAAACAAGCAAATAGGTTCACCTGGATCTTCTCTGTCTCTCTCAATCTCTCCCATTCACCCCAGATGCAAAAAAAAAAAACAATACTCTCAAAAGAATTGTGACACCTCAAAGATTAGTTTTACTTGGCATAATCATTCATAAAGAAGCCCACTTCTTCAGATGCACTGAATATAGCCTCAATAGATAAATATCGTCACTCACAGAGAGAAAGACACACTGCATTGTGATATGTAATAGAAATACAATAGAAGAGCAAAAATTACCAGCACAATAATGGGCTAATAAAACTCATTACGTCTTTAAGGTGCCACAAGACTTTCTGCTGTTTTGTTGAAACAAACTAGTAAGACTACTTCTCTGGTACTTTCCCTCTGTGTTTCTCTTATTTTGCCTTTCACAGTTCCTGGCACTGTTGGTATTTACATTCTGAGTTTGTCCTATTATGTCTTGGCCTACAACCATGGACATTACATAAACATTATTAATCATATTTGTTTTTCTATCCCACTTTTTCTCACAATTGGGATAAGAATTGAGCCAAGGGGGGAACTTAACCTCAGATTTCAAGGGGAAGTATCTACCTTCATGGTCACAAGCTGCCTATACCTCTGACATCACCTGGCAAATTCCTAGCAGAATCTTCACTTTTTATTTATCCAACACAGCTTCTCTGCACTGCTCTCTTTCTCTATTTCCTGGTAATATGGGTTTAAATATAGTAGCTGCTGATCCTTTCCTAATTGGTAGTGTATTCTGGATCATGTAAAAGGCTACTATGATGAGTTGTCTCAAGAACTGAAAACCCTTCATTTTTATTTCCAACTAGTGTATATACCCGGTGTTGCCTGGGATTTTATTTTCTCATAGGTGATACTTGTTAGAAAGATTTGAGATCCTGTGTCTCTAATTCCCCAAACTGTCTTTTTCCAGTACCTGTAACTTTTCCCCATATTCTCTAATCCAATCTGTATTCAGAGTTATTAAAACAGAGAGGTTGGGTTCCTGAGGGAATACACTGTCCTTCTCCTTGCTGCTAGGCATCATCTCTATAGCAACAAGCCAGGCCCAAGAGCTCTCTGGCTGAGAATTCTAAAGGCCCCTTCCTGATCTGCCGTTACCAGGATTCCATAGAATCTTTTTGGAAGCCAATCATATGAGGTCTTCACCTGACACAGCCAATCATATGAGGTGTTTGCCTGACACAGACAAACAGACACACTTTGGCTTTTATATATTAGATAACTGGTGTTGCAAAACAACATTAAAGGTATTTTTTTAAAAAAAAATCATCAGGCCTTTCTGCACTACATTCTTACAGTGCTATTATTCCACTTTCAACATTCTATGGAATCCTGGGGTTTGCAGTTTAGGGAGCAGCATTTAGAATTCTCAGCTGGAGAGCTCTTTGGCTTCAGTAAACTAGAAATCCCAGAATTCCACAGGATGTTGAAAGTGGAATAATGGCACTATAACAATGTAGTGCAGAAAGGCCCATCTTCAGAAGCTTTTCAGAAATTCATTTTCAAAAACATTTGTTAGCTCATTGTGTTATCCTGTGTGCTGGTGGTCCCGGGAGGGGCGCCCAAATAACCAAACCACAACAACAAAAGATGGGGAAATTAACTGGAGCACTCACTTAAGCTAATGAGAGGCAGGGTAACTTTGCGAGGATCTTGTAACCCTATGTATACAGGGTCAGGTCAGTCAAGCAGTCAGACAGTTTTAAAATAGCAAAAATGATGTTTTATTAACTGACAAACAAACAGAAAAGACATTCACGCAGCTAATGGAAGAATTAGAAATAAGGATTTTCAGGGGAAGTGGGTGATACAACACCTTTCTTGTAGTCCTGAAGAAGCTGAAGATGGTAGTGAAGAAACTCAGCGTGATAACCAAGGGGAGCTCACCCGACAAAGTGGCAGCAAGGCTGGATGGAAGTCCAGAGCGATCCGAGGAAGCTCGCGGAACTGGGAGTTTATATGGGGGGAAATATGACCATGGGCTAGTCTGTACTTGGGAGAGAACAATGAGGCTTGGGGGTGAGACAATGTCTCCAAAAGGTCAGAATTTAACATGATTGAGTTAAGTCCAAATTGACAAAGGAATGGCCAGTATGCAGATGCAGTTCGCTTGGGTGAGTAAGCTTCCAGCTCATCAGGGTGCCTGCTCGGGGCAGGGGGCTCTTTGTGTCAGCGTGCATCTGTAATGAAGTGTCTGTCTAGGGAGGTCTCCTAAAGCAAGATCTGGCTAAGTCTGGCTTGCCTTGGTGGAGAAAGGAATGTTTCAGCATTTAATAGCCATGCCTAGCTCCGTGCTTGTTCAGGGGCCTCACAAACACTTGGCTGAGGGTGGCAAAATAAGACCGAATTGTGATATCACAAAATGATATCTAATGTCTACCGAAGCCAGGCCAGTTCATGGTGATAACAATTGAATAAACTCATTTCACAATTATTCAGGAATCAAGTTGGCATGACCATTACAAGCTGGACCAGATTTCAGTGTCATCTCATGTTTCTGTTCATGGATACTCAAATGATCCTCATTGGTAACATGTTGCCCATGCCAAGGGACAGTGCATAAAAGGGTTTGTCCTCACTTATATTTTGTAGATTTTTTTATTACCTGGTAGATCTCACATTCAAGACAATATTCATAAGGTGAACACCCTTTTTTTTTTCGTTTTATGACAGTGAATTACCAGCCAAGCTGCACACTAAAGCCTGGGTCTTGTGCAGCATAGCTTTCATTGCATCTCACAAGAATTCACTGATTCATCTTTCCTTTCGCATTTTTAGCCTCCCTTAATAAGTGGTGAATTTTCCTTCTTCCCACCCACCAGGGTCAGAAGAACATGCATTCATGTAGTTTAGTGGGTACACAGAAGAAGAAGGGGTTGGGGGAAGAGACAGAACACTAGCGGAAGTGATGTGGTTGTAAGATGTGGGAAGGTGAGACCACTGAAAACCCTTTGAAGCCTCAGTGGACAGTAGTAGCCCAGTCCATACAACAGTGTGACAAACTTCCATTTTAAAGGGAGCTTGTAACAGCCTCCCACAGCATACCATTGTAATATTCAGGAGTCTTAACTGTATCCCATTCATAACCAGTTAATTCACAGTAGAATCTGTTTCCATCTGAATACAGAACACAGCAGCATGTGTTGTTTCTGAGCATGCTCCATCTGCATAAAAACTTCTATTTAATGAACAAGAAACAGGCACATTGTTTATGTTTATTCATAACAAGTTAGATATTACTTTTGAAGATAAAGAAACATTTTGATTATATATAATATCAGTTATGCATTTTAACACTGATAGGGAACTTTAGCAATCAAGAAGAGATAAAAAGACTTCGGAGAATTTAATCACGTACTTCAAAGTAGACTTAAGAACATATATTTCAGAAACCAAGATAAAATATGAATGTTTAATTTACCATCTTTCTTTCTTATCACAAGTGTTTCTGATTCCAATGCTAATAACCTAGTTGAGTCTGACAGCTAACAGTGCTCATCTTAAAAAAAAAAAACTGAAGAAACTTTAGTTGCAAGGAGAAGCTGCTAATTAGCTTTTCTTTTTCATAAGGATTGAATCAAGGCTTAACATTGCTCAGGCAAAGGTCAACATGTATTCATAAGCATTCACAGACTGGAGGGAAAAGATGAATGAAGAGTATGCAGCTACACAACATAACTTGTCCTGAAAGTCATAGCTGTGGTATTTTCCCTGTCCTTCTCCTATCATGCAATCCCTAATGATGGAGTAGTGGAAAACAACGGCATGACATTCTAAATATTGAACTATTTTGGAAAAATGGGGTGTTTTGCTAGGTATTACAACAACAATAGGATGTTTTGTATCCATCAATCTTCAACAGTCATGGAACTGTATATGTAAAAGGGTGATTTTTCACAGTGTACTCTTCTGCAGCTAGCACACCACAACCCGCACATTTCTCTCTCTCTCTCTCTTTTTTTCCCCAAGCTATCAAGAGGATATTTTTGTGGATGTTGGGGAAGATACAAAGGTAAAGGCTGAGAACCCCATTCCAGAACCTCTTCGCCGCACCCTCATAAAAAGAAAGTTTGGATTGAGCTTATGTTTTGTAATAGCAGCTGTCTTTTCAGTGATGCAAAATGAGTTTCAGATTCAAGGATTGACCTATTATTAGGCAGAATGAGATTGCTGCCTGTAATAATTGGTTGCCATTGGGATATGTCAGAATGACTTCCTTTCAACATATAGATACCATCATGAGGGATACCTGATCACTACTGCCTAGATGCATGAGTGGTTTTGGTTCCTCCTTATTCTTCCTGCCTTTCAACAATATGAAGCCTACTTAAATCAAATGCTGATGGAAATACCTTTTCATTCATGATTCCCCTCCCCCCGTGTTTTGGCAATGCTTGATCCAAAGAACACAAGGAAAAGTGGAATAGCTGCAGAAATGGTCAGGTGGCTTATGCATCCTTAGTTTTTTGTGGATTTCATAGAACATTTGTTAATAAAAGCACAAAGACAATAAAAGTCTCCTAAGCTGACATCAAAGCTGATGCTGATTGTCTTATTTACTTCTAACAACTGCCTTAAGAAATTTGAACAGCACACCATATAATATGCTGTGTGAAAATAATTAATTGTTGTACATGGGGTATAGAGTGGGATGCTGTGCCAAAATAAAGAACTAGTCTCCAATAGGAAATGAAAATAGAAATGCAAATCAAACCTCTGTACTTAACACAGCTGATAAACAACTTTACAAAAATAGAAGTTAAAAATGGCAAAGTCCTTGGGAGTGTTCTTCTCTTGGCTCATCTAAGCTTACTCATCTCTGAATATTACAATTCAGCTATGAGCACAGATCAGTAAAGCCACTTTCCATCTGCTCTGTAAGGTCTTTTTGTTCCTACAAAATATGTTTTTCATTACCTATGCGCAGCTGCAACCAAATCAAAGCTATATCTTAGAATTATGCTCAGACACACCAGTCAATTTCTGGGCAATATATACAGGAGTTCTGGTTTGTTTGTTTGTTGTTGTTGTTTTATTTATTTATTGGAGCATTTCCATCCCAGCATATGTGTCACTCAAGGTGCTTTACAACGATCAAAATTGCACCATCATTCCAGAGCCAAAATATCAACTAAAATCCAAAAATAAAATTCAGGCAGAACAGATAAAAACAAATGTCATTTTTTTAAAAATTAGCTTCACAGCACAGCAAAATCCTGCCAGGATAATGAAGTCTTTACTAGCTGGCAGCTGATAGCTAAGGGGTGGGGTGGGGGAGATCATCCAAACTCTAAACAGAAAGGAATTATGTAGTTTGAGTATGACCACTGAAGAAGCTCCTATCACTTCTCATACCCAATAATTGTTCTGGTCAACCATTGCTTGCTAAACTTTCTTGAAGGAAGAAACAGGGAAGTGCCATATCTTTGTGTCCATTGTCACTTTTCTTATATGAAAAGTGATTGTATAAAAGTAGTTACTATTTGTTACTATTTTTTCATGTAAGCAAAGACCTTGAAAAACTGAGGATCTTGCACATATGGAAAGCCTCCATGTGAGCAGCAACTACTCTTCAAATGAAACATGTTTTACAACAGGGCAACAATAACCAAGGGGAGAGGGATGATGATATATTCTCCATTGCTCCAGTATTCATGAATTTATAATGTGGGCACCTAAACAGAGCTAGTGCTTTCACTGTGATTAGGACCCAGAAAAAGATCATTTTTACAGTGTCATGGCATTAGGAGGATGTTTAGGGATGGGATCTTGTATAAAATGGTAGCATAACAGTGGCAATTTGATTGCATTCAAGAGAAAGGTGCTGCACTGGGAGCAGGAGGGGGAAAGTGATATGTATGTGCTTCCTCTTCCCTGAAAGCATGGCTTGAGAGGGCAAACTGATCATGGAAGCCAAACATTCTGGAAAGAGGAAACAAAAAGCACATTCTCCTCCTGTCACTGCGACCATCCCCCCCCCCAATGCAAATACTCTTTTGGTCTTTCTTTTTTCTCCTTTTCCCTTTTTCCCATTTTTCTTTCTTTTTTCTTCTTTTTTTTCCCCTCCTTTTTTGGCTTTTTTTTTCAGCCTTTCCATTGTCACGGTCTCTGCCTTAATTAATTATCGCCTTAACTATGGTGGTGATTGTGGTAGGATCCCTGAATGCAAGCCATATATAAAGAATACAATGAAGTGTTCACGGAACCAAACTGGCCACTTGTGCAGGATTGGGACAGTCAGGTAGCATCTCTTAACATCCTTGTGAAGGCATTCTGGAACAAATGACGTTTATAAACAGTCTTCAAAACTGATCCATGTAGAACATGTTCCAACATATTTCTATCTAATTCTAAACATCGAAATAAAGCTTGTGCCTATCCTCAGGCATGCACACAGTTGATGTTATTAGTTGCCGCATTGTATATCTGTGCTCTCTGACAGCTAGTTTGGAAGTTGCTTTATAGGAGTGTAGGCACAGCATCTGTTTGTGGTGACTTTCTGTTTGTTTGCTTTTCCATACCGGGTCTTTTCCAGCATCACTCTAACTTGCAGCCATTGTCCTCCTTTTCTCTCTTCTCCATTGCATTTGATTATGTACAAGTATTTATAAGTATAGCTACTTTTATATGTTTTAGAAAGAAGACTAAGCCTATGTATTTTCTCTGGTAGGACCTGTATATGTGTGTGTGTGTGTGTGTGTGTGTGTGTGTGTGGGTGGGTGGGTGTGTGACTCATTATTGTTTAGCTTTTGTCTTGCCAATTTGATTACTCTGTTAACTCTTTCACTTACTGTGCTCTTTTGCTTACATTTCCAAACAGGTGCATCAGTTAAACTAAGACACAGGGAGGAACTGGCACAAACAGTCCAATAAATCTAGACAAAATAGCACCAACCAAATAACCCTTAATGCTTTGTATATTACTTCTACAACTTGATGCTTTATGCTAACAGATGTGGTATGTTGGGAATGTTGTTTATGTTGCACTGTTTGATATGGCGTTAGTGCTCTATGTTGCCACATAGGAGGACTAAATAAACAAAGCCTTTAAACACATTTTGAATACTAAAGAATGGAATTTAAAGCTCTGACACATACAAGCTGCTGCATTAATGTTAAAAATATTATTTGGATTTACAGACTTGTTCCTCCTGCCTCACAGAGGGAAACATTGTTGGAAGTTACTCTATACACACTTCTTTTCTGACAGCCCACCATGAAACACCTAGATGGAAACAACATTATTTTTTTCCTGTGCATCAGGCCATTATAAGGGGCAGGAATATAGAAAAGACATAGTCATTAGTTAGTACGTAGGATAAGATTTAAATATAAAATATGAGATTCTATATCATAATCTACACTGCATAACTCTACACTTCTTAGCTACATTGCAAAGATGCAATAAAACTCTGTTAGTAAATTGTGAAGATGTGTATCAGGGAACGGCAAGAATGCTGAAATGTGCATTGGTAGGCAAGCGTAACATGACCCTCTCCATGCTGGAAAGGAAGAGTTGTATTTATTGAATTTGGGTGCTGCTGAGACAGAATTTCATTTCAGTTTCTTTTTAAGAATTTAAGAATGTACTGGATTTTGAATACTTCTTATTGGGGATGGAACAAACCTGATGGATTTTTTTGAGGAGAGGATTAGTAAAGAAATAAACAAAATTATGATTCCCCTGATCCCTAATTATCCCACACAATGGGATAATATAAATCCTTTCTCTGGCCCCACTATTGCTTTGCTACATTTTCATAGTCATTAGGTGCCCCTACAAGTGACAGCTGTTATCTAGAGACACAAATATGTACTATTCTACACATGTATGTAAATCACCATAACTTCAATATGCTATCCTAGCATTTATGTGCCATATATAGGAAGTATTGTCATTGCACCAGTAAAGCCCACATCTGATTTCTATGACTTCTTCTGTATTTTCAAATCTATCTAACCCAAGTTCCATCATCAAATTTAATTTGCAAGCTTTGTAACATTTATTTTGGATCATTAAACACTATAAAGATAATAGAATCAAACACAGAACCCTGAAGCAATATCTGTCAAAGTACAGAATTATCAATATTGATAGTGCTGCATTGTTCTTGTTCTTCTTTATTCATTTTTGCTGTACTGAAGTGGGAAAGTTTATATTTGAATAGTGTTGCATCAGAATTCCTTGAGTGTGTCAAGGACAGTGGTGCAATGCCACCACTGGGAAGAGTTGGAAGGGGAAAACTGCTTTGATGACAATACTATTAAATATGTGTTTTAGAGGTTTACTTCTGGGTCAATTCCCCAATAAAATGTGAACCTGGAGGAATGAAATTTTGCATCCAATAGGGTAATGAGTAACATACCCTAATTTTGTAAATTCATGTTCTACAAGGGAACATTTCACTGGATCCAAATAAGGATCAACAAGATTTATCACTAAATACTTTGAAGGTTGCATCTGATCCTGGAAGCTAATCAGAATCAGGTCTGTTATCCTAAGAGGTTAGGGTCTACCCACAATGACAGGGTCTCCTTAGAACTTGGCTCAAAGGAGGCCTGTGAGAAGAGGATAACAAAATAATCTTTTCATCTATGTGCACCGGCACTAACTGTATAGAGGACTCCAAAGTATTTTATTTGAATTGGCAAGGATACAAGAAATCAGACACTCCTAAGAACCATACAATGCTATCATAGGGTAAGGCATGAAAGGCTGGATAGAGATAAATTAGGGGTCAAAAGGGTGATAGTTACCAGTATTGAAGAAGGAGGTCACAGTGGAAGGGCTCAGACAGTGTTTGAGGGTAACACAGAGAAACAGCTTATGTATGTTCTGTGTACTAAAATTGGCTGGGGTTGAAACTTGGGTTTTTGTATTCTATTTCATATCCTGAAGAGGTGCGTTGACAAATCTGTAAAGGCTTTCCCAAGGGACTGACAAAAGGGTCCAGAATGGGCTGATTGCTTTAACTCTAGAGTGACAAAACATTGATGAGACTCATGACAATCTTTTAATGTTCAGTCAAGTGGGATATATAGGGAAGATCTCCATAGGGTAAGATTGAGGGATGGTCTCTGATTAGTCACACATTTGGGCAGTTCACCTTTCATTGTATTCAAAATGACAGGACCCTGAAGTGGTGAAGGGGTTAGCACAAACTCATCAGCATCAGGGTTTTCCACTTACTCCTATCTGAACTTTCATGACTCAGAACAAATCACCAGTCAGCATGACTCTGATCATGTTCTCTGTCCATTAGTAAGTCCAATTTTATTACTTGAAATGGTAACCACCAGGGTATATCATGTGTTGTAAGCTATTAAGAGGAAGGCAATGGCGCAACACTTCTGACTATTTCTTGCCTAAGAAAACCCTATGAAATTTAAGGGCTGACCATAAGTCAACAAGCAACTTGAAGGTACATACTTTACTTTTGGCTGATCTGAGTTCAAAGTTTGGCAGTAAAAGATTCATCTAAGGTTTGATGTGTTTTAGGTCAATGCTTCTCAACCCTGTCTGATGAAACAGATAGGCATTATCATCCTCATCATTATTTAGTGTGTCTGGAAATGGTAACATTTTTGTCCCATATTATGACTGTACTTGCATAGTTTGCTTGTAACTTAGCACAAATGGGCCATTTCTGTACTACACTGTTATAGTGCTATTATTCCACTTTCAACATCCTATGGAATCCTGGGGTTTACAGTTGAGGGATGAGCATTTAGAATTCTCAGTCAGAGAGCTCTTTGGCCTTGGCAAACTACAAACATCAGAATCCCACAGGATTTTGAAAGTGGAATAATAGCACTATAACAGTGTAGTGTGGATATGGCCATGGCCATGACCAGCTGATGATACATAGACTACACAAAGCACTGATATAGATGAGTTGAAAAACAACAGTGCCCCTAAGAGACAGAAACAGTTCTGGCATATCTTGTAACATTCAGAGATCTATCTATCTGTCTATCTGTCTATCTATCTATCTATCTGACAAATATAGGTCTTATAGGATCTTAAAAACTAGTATTTAAATCCTGCTCAATGGGATAATCTGGATTCCCCACTCCCTGCTATTAGTGAATTGGCCGGTGGGGGGGGGATACAATTTGACACAGTGAGCTGTTGCTCTGTGGGTCTGGAAACTGTTAGCTAGCTTTTGAAGAAAATTTCTGGCTGTGGATTTTATTGTTAACTGCTGTCAAGTCAACTTTGATTTATGGTAACCCTATGAATGAGAGACATCCATGTCACCCTATCATCAACAGCCTTGCACAAGTCTTGCAGACTCAGGGCTTTAGCGTCCTTGATCAAGTCTCTCCATCTATAATGTGGTCTTCTTCTTTTCCTACTGCCTTCTACCTTACCAAGCAACACTGTCTTTTCTACAGCGTCGTGTCTTTTCATGTTATGTCCAAACAACAACAATCTCAGTTGAGCCATCTTGGCTTCTAGGGAGAGTTAAGGCTTGTTTTGTTCTCTGACTTATTAGTCTTTTAACAGTCCATGGAATCTGCAGAACACTTTTCCAGTACCACATTTTAAAGGAGTTGATGTTCCTCCTATCATTTTTCTTCACTATCCAGTTTTCACAATCATACTTAAAAACTGGAAATACAATGACATGGACAATCCCAACTTTAGTATCCAATTATATACATTGACACTTCAGGATCTTGTCTAGTTCCTTCATAGTTACTCTTCCAAGTCCTAGACTTCTGATTTCTTGACCACATTCTTCATTCTGATTCATTCTGATTCCAAGGTATGGAAAATCTTTAATTATTTTAATGTCACAATTGTCTACTTTATATTTATGTAAACTATCTGTAGCCATCATTGTAGCCAGTCTGTAGTCTAGACTGTTGAACGACCTGCCGGAACAGATTCAACAACTGAATATACTGTCTGAATTTAAAACAGCATTAAAGACCTGTTTTTTTCCAGCAGGCCTATTCTGATTATTCTAAATTGTAAATCTTAACAATGAATTTTAAATATTTATCGTCTGTTTTTAGGCATTTGTATTATTTTTTAAAAAAGATGGTAACTACGGTTTGAACTGATGTTCTGCTTTTAACTGTTATATATTAATCTATTGTTGTCCCCTGCCTGTATCCATGGGGAAAGGCAGGTAAGAAATAAGTTGTTGCTGTTGTTTTCTTAATGTTCATCTGTAAACCTCCCTTTGCATTTTCTTCCTGGAATTTCTTCAATAGACAGTCCAAGTACTTTCTATTTTATTCTGATAGTATCGTGTCATCTGCATATCTTAAATTGTTGCTATTCCTTCTTCCAATTTTCGTGCCTCTTTCCTCTCAGTCTAATCCTGCTTTTTTTATGGTAAGTTCAGTATACAAGTTAAACAGATAGGGTGATAAAAGGCAGCCTTGCCTGACCCCATGCTAATTGAAAACCATTCCATTTCTTTGTATTCTGCCCTGATGGTAGCTTTTGTCCTGAGTACAGGTTATACATCAGGAAAATCAAATGTTGCAGCACATACTCATTTCTTTAGAAGGCATCCATATTTTTTTATGATATACACAATCAGAGGCTTTGCTATAATCTACAAAGCACAGATTGATTTTTTTTCCTGACATTCTTTGGTATGCTAAGTTTTCAATATGATTCCTAGTGCCTCTTCTTTTCCTGAATCCAGCTTGGGCATCTGACATTTCTTGTTCCATATATGGTAAAAGTATTTGTTCCAGACTCTTGATCGTGACTTTGCTTGCATGGTAAATAAATGCAATGCTCCTGTGGTTATGCAGGTGTCCCCCTTCTTGGGGACCAGAATGTATATTGAGAATTTCCAATCTGTGGGCCATTGTATTGTTTTCCATATTTGTTGACAGATTTTAGTTAGAACTAGAGAATACTTTCTCTCTGTAGCTTGAAACATTTCACATCTGTTTCTGGTGATTTATTTCTCCCAACTGCTCAGAGTGCAGCTTCTACATTCTAAAACTGGAGGTTCATCTTCATATGACTCTTCCTTGAATGTGTCATCCTTTCATCTGATTGCAAGTTATGGAAACCACAAGTTGGCTGGTTTTATAATATGGAAAGATTCTGTTTCCAGCTACCCATGGAGAATATCTTTTTAAAGATGTAAAAGTTCATTCTGCCCTGAGGCCTAAGACCTGGCCACTTTTAACAGTATTTGACTTTTCACAGCTATAAGTGGTCTCAATGATCATAAAACCATTCAACCTTTTTAAAATACAACCATTGCATTTGACTCACTGACCTCCTGTGACAACAAAATCTGCAGGTATTCTGAAATCATACAAAAAGGATCTTGGATCACATTTCTAAATTTTTTATTAACTAGAAAGTCAACATTTCTGTTATTTTCTTTCTTTCTTCTAATTATTTTGTGAGTTTTCATTTTCATGGAAAGATGAAAGCTGTACAGCCTGCAGCTATCATATTTACTGATAAACACATCCCGCTGTGTTCAGTGTGGTTTGTTTTAAAGTAAAAGTGCATGGTACCGAAGCTGTAGAACAAATAAAAAATGCACTAGGAACAAATATATTGAAAATGCCATTTCACAAGCTGTTTCACTTTCATTAATAGAATCTAATTAGTTTCTGATACTAAGTACTTTGAAGATTTTGATCTAGCATTCAGATAACTAGTGAAATAAATTGCAACATACAGAAATATGCCTAGATGAGACATAGATTATAATTCCCAACAGATGTATATGTGTACTAATCCCATGGCTTCAATAGTATTTCAGTGTTCATAAGTATATGGGATTATGATCACCTATCATTCAAGGAGCAAAAACAGAACACTAATATTCATATGCTACTTGCCATTACATGACTATTGCTGATATTCAACATCCTTTTTCTGCCAGTTGGGTGCTAAGCAAATATAGGGCAATGGCAAAAGTGGAGGAAAAAATAATTTGATAAATATTATCAAGGATGGGCTTTTGGAACATAAAGTGATGGCATACAGGACTTTAACAGCCCAGTACAGGGATTTAAAGAAAATAGGTAGCTTTCTCCAATATGAGAAGGTTGACAAATGCATTTTCAAATGTTCCTGAAAAGTATTCCTCTTAAATGAGGTATGATACATCTCTCTCTCTCTCTCTCTCTCCTTATCATGGTTGGTGAGACCTCTACAGTGGTCTGTGATACTTCAGAAACCTAACTGCAAAAGGATAAGGACAGATGTGCAGCACAATAAGACACTAATTGTTACAGGGCAAGAGTTATCTGAAACCTTGATGTGTAAGTAGACTACTATCCAAATAAATTCTCATGAAAAGTTTTGGGCTGGATTACATCATCCCTTAACCAAAATGCAAATATGTTATTGTACTGGATTATATTAGACTGCATGATGTGTGAAGAACCTGATTTCACTCCAATATGCTGATATCGGTCTGCCCTTTCCTGGACAGTGTATGTGGCAAACAGAATTTGTGTTCTGGACTGTTTACATTGACAAACGGCTGCAGATTTTTTTTAAAATATAAATTTTAATTTAAAACTAAAATAGAACAATGTGTGAAATTTAAACTGAATTTTATCTAACAAATCAAAGATTTAGCTAACCATCATACGGTTTTCATTGGGAACACATAACAGGTAAACTACTTAAGCACTTTTTAGTGGCGGTGAAGGAATGCTTTCAAATTATACATATGATATAAATATTCTCAAATATGTGCATATTTTAAGGGGAAAAAAAGACTGTACAAAAAAAGAGCTGGATATTATCCAGCTAAAGTAGCAAGCAAGCAAAACAAATCCAGTGGAAACAGGAATGGACCAGACACAGAGACAGGAAAATGAGGACGTCTGAAGGTGCAATTTCTAATTATACTTTCTTAGTAATATGCTGATTTTGTGTGTATGCTTTCTTCTCCTTTTTTTTAAAAAAAAACCATAATTTTATTGAGTATTGTTCCAATACAAAAGAACAATTGATTAACCAACATTTCTGTTAGGATTCAGTTCTAACCAGAACTGGAACTTGGACTCTCATTGGAGGAAGAAAAAGAAAATAAAACTTCTCTTCAATCTCAACAGACCTCTGCAATGCTAGTTCCAACAGGAATCTATCGAATCTAGGCTTTATCCATGTCAGGAGCATAGATATTTTTGTGGACAATTCTTATGCTCTCCAGGGCCACATCTTAATGAACAGTGAGACAAGAAGAAGATGCAGGGTTGCAATGGAGGAATAGCGCATGGGAAATCATACATAAGCACCTGCCCAATCAGACTATGGTGAAGAACCAAGAAGAGGAGTGGATTCTCCAGTCCTGTACAGTGCTTCAGTTTGAGCTGAAAACTGCTGAAGCAAAAGCTTTTTTAGAACTTCAAGCTTCAGTGTAAAACACTTCTCAAGTGGGAAAGTGGGCAAATATAATTACTAATTAATGAATATTACATGTCTTAGTGGCTCTAGAAATCATCTTCCATAGAGCTCTGTCTACAAAGGAGAATGACTAAGGGCCAAGCTACATGTGGAATTACTTTTTCTTTTAGAAAAGTGGGCCTAAAGTAGCTATTCTTATTTTAAAGAGGAAAAAAAAGTTCTGACATGTACTCCAAAATTGGATTAGGTCCCCATGTCAGCATCTTCAGGAGCAAATAGCAAAAGGGAGAAAGACAGAAATAATGAACAATTAAACATTCAGTGAGATATGAATGGTACATTTAGTGAGATGGTACATATATCTCTAGATATATCTCTAGATACATAAATGTGTGTGTGTGCATGTGTGTGCATACGTGCCTTTTGAGTCACCTGTTGATTTATAGCAACTCCATGAGTTTCATAAGGTTTTCTTAGGCCATTTCCACATGGCGCCACAGTCCCACAATGGGGATGCAATGACAGCAGTCTGTCGGTCATGTTTTCTCACAATGTCATCACAGTCCTACTGCCAACCTGTCCCCACCTGTTGTGATCACAGGACATTCGCTTAACAGAAGAAATCCATTACGCACCCATGGTCATGCAACACTCCCATTAGCCCTGCCCATGCAGAAGAGGTGGAAGCACAATCATGTGCTTCCTTCCCAGCACAGCGTGGGACAGAGGCTAGCTGTACTGCAGAAGGCAGGCGCTTGTTGCTTACACTCCCTTCCATACACGCTATGCTGGGATCTCAATGGGACATTGGCAGGAGCTGGTCAGATTCAGAAATGGCCTTAGGCAAGAAACACCCAGAGGTGGTTTTGCCAGTTCCTTCCTCTGAAATATAGCCTACCCTGTGTAGTATTCATTAGTGGTTTTTTCATCCAAGTACTAACCAGGGCTTACCCTACTTAGTTTCCAAGATACAAGTACATCTAGTGTTTTTCTTCTCTATATTAGATAGCCTTGAATGTGCTTTTAAAAAAATCATATATTGTGTTTCCAGAACGCCTAATTTAAAAGAATGGTTTCAATTCCACTAGCATTTTCCTGTCCCAACCTGCTGATTAACTGAGTAATTGATTGAGTAGCTGCGATGGTACCCATGGAAGAACTAGTTGGTGCATCCTCAATAGGGATTTCAGAAAATATAGTTTCTAACTATTTGCTAACAAATCTGCTAGCCCTTTAATAGGCTCATGAGATTAATTTATTTTCAGATTCTATAAAGTGCAGGCCTAGTATAAGTATTTCATTTCAGACCAAGAACAGTAGCTTTCAGTCTAGCCTTTTATATGCTCTTTCAACCATTTCTGTAGCCCACTAAACTTTCCAAGGCAAACATCTCTCTCAATCTCTCTCTCTCTACACACACACACAATCTTGAATCTCTTGATCTCTATCTCTACACAGTGTATGTGATGAATATATATATATATATGAAAGAAAAATAACAGGTCATAGATGAATCCTCTCATCTATTATTTATTGCATCTTTACAATCACTCATAAGCATCAAGTCATCATCTCAACTGGCAAAATTTTGAATGACCCTAAAACTTTATAAAATCATTTTTCTTCATGAAATTTGCTATCATTAGAGGTCATTTTCCCCATGAGCTGATTACTAAAAAACAAAAAACAAAACTTCTCTTCTGGCCACAAGAACATATGTCTCCCATGTATAACAAATTTTCAATGCAACTCTTTCTTATGGGACTCTAACCCACCCTTTAATGTCACTGGGATCCTATTGGACTTGAGACTGACTGTCACAATTTAAAGCTGTACTCTCTCTCTCTCTCCTCTCTCTGTCAAGACTCATGAGAACAATGACCATTATTCCTTTTTGGTTCATGTGGGAACTAATGACATGACAAGGCATAGTCTTTGGGATATCATAAGAGGCTTTGCATAGGAAACTAAAGGATCTTGATGCACAGGTTCTCATTTTGTTTCTCAGTTGAAGAACATAGCACAGGAAGAGAGAGAAGAATATTACTGAAGTTGAACAACTCACTCCACAGATGGGGTCACTGGGAAGGACTTGGCTTCTAAGACCATGGTCTGCAGTTTCATGAAGACAGACTTCTGGCAATTGATGGATTTCACCTCACAGCAGTTGTCAGGAACATTTTACTAAGAGTCTCAGAAATCTGAACAGGAGGGCTTTAAATTGAAATACATAGGGAGGAGACAGTATTCTTGAGGGCAGGAGTTCATCAGGTGCTGGAGATAATAGCCCAAATGTTATAGGGAGAACTGGTCAAATAGTACAAGAACCCAACAATGGGAGGGAAAAAAACTTAAATAAGCAGCCTGGAGGAATGACTCACGGTTTTAAATTTCTCTACACTAATGGACAAAGCATGAGCAATAAACAAGGTGTTTAGACAGCAAAGCAAATATGATATAATAGGTATCACTGAAACCTAGTCAGATAAGTCTTATGATTGGCATGTAATAATAAAAGGATATAACCTATTTCAGAGAAATAGACCAAACAGGAAAGGAGATGAAGTAGCACTATATGTTTGGGACCTTTACACTTGTGAAGAGATAAATGACTTAAATCTTGGAAGTCAAGTTGAGAACGTTTGGGCAAAAATCAAAAGGGATAGAAACAACAGTGATGTCATTATGGGGGTCTGCTACACACTTCCAAGCCAGATTGAGCACTTGGACAATGCCTTCCTGGAAGAGATGTCTAAATATTCAGAAATGAGGGATGCAGTAATAATTGGAGATTTATTTATCCTGATATTTGTTGGAAGTCAAATTCGGACAAGAATATAAGGTACAACAAATTCCTCCCTTGCCTTGCAGACAATTTCCATTATCCAGAAGGTGACAAGGCAACAAGGGTACCAACTCTTTTAGATTTGATCCTAGCTACCAGTGATGGGGTGAAAGTGGTAGGATCCATAGGTGAGAGTGACCATATGCTCCTGTAAATGAAAGCCAAGCATCTCCAACATGCATTCTAAAGTTTAGGAAAGATGATTTTGGTAAACTCAGAGAAATATTGAGTGTGATCTCATCAACAAGAATACTGAAAGATAAGAGTGCTGATGATGGATGGGAGTTTCTTAGAAGTGAGATGTTGAAGGCACAGTTTCAAACAATTCCAGTGAGGAGGAAAAATGGGAGGCATTTAAAGAAACTGTGATGGATGTCTAACCTTCAACTGAGTTAAGGTTTAAAAGGGACATGTACAAGAAATGGAATCACCATAGAGGAATTCAACCTAATAGCCATCAAGTGTAGGAAGAAAGTCAAAAAAGATAAACTGCTGAATGAACTCAGGCTTGCTAGAGTAGTTAAAAACAATAAAAAGTGCTTTTTGGTTATGTTTGTAGCAAGAGGAAGAGCAAGGGAATAGTCGGGCTGCTGCATGGAGAAGATGACAAAATATTAACAGGGGACAGAGAAAAGGCAGAACTACTCAATACCTTTTACTGCAGTCTTCTCCCAAAAGGAAAACAGTTCTTGACCTGAGGAAAATGGAGCAGATGATTCAGTAGTGAAAATGTAGCACAGATTAGGTAAAGAGGTAGTACAGGAATACCTGGCTATTCTAAATGAATTCAAGTCTCTAGGACCAGATGAACTACATTTAAGGGTATTAAAAGAACCAGCAGAAATAATCTAAGAATCACTGACAATAATCTGTCAGAATTCCTGCATTTTAATGTTGTAAGCAATCTTTGGTCCTGCATTGGTACAACATCAAGATATAAAAGAAAAGAAAAGAAAAGTGTAAATGGAAAGGGAACAAGGGAAGAAGTAATTCCTTTCTTGCAACAGTTTGACTTCCTATCAGCTGGTTTCCTGGCCTAAATCAAAGTGCTAGTTGTGACCTATAAAAACACTTAGATGGCTGGGCTCCATCTCTGTGCAAGCCTGCCCAAGCTTTAAAATATTATGGGAAGGTCTCACCATAGTCACTGGAATGTTTGTTGTTCTTTGTTGTGAACACATAAGAAGGTCATTTTGGTGGCTGCTCCCATGCTGTGGAACTCACTTCCAGAGGAAGCTAGGCTGCCTTGCTTTCATCTCTCTTTTTCAAAGCAGTCAAAACCATTTTATTTAGACTTACTTTATCCATTAGCTGGTTGTTGTACAAAAGTCTTTAAACGGCGGCGGGGGGGTACCTTTTTACTCTCATAATTACATATATAAGCATGCATGTGTGTGTGTGTGTTTAACATGATGAGGAAAAGCAGCCAGGTAATGGTGTTAATTACTTCATTTAAGCAGCAGTAATCAAAATGCTACATACAAATCTTCACATCTATTCAGAGTCCAGAAATTTGACGACTTCTGTGGCACACATGCAGACTGTCCCTCTTTATATAGGAAGCTTAACTCAGCTTTTAGTTGCACATTATGTCACTCCCTGAGCCATGGATTTTTGCAAATGGCCAAACACACCAAATAGTG
Source organism: Iguana delicatissima (assembly GCA_948472985.1). Taxonomy (NCBI): domain Eukaryota; kingdom Metazoa; phylum Chordata; class Lepidosauria; order Squamata; family Iguanidae; genus Iguana; species Iguana delicatissima. The sequence continues at coordinate 1,307,672 of CAOKZL010000503.1, forward strand.
GCCTTATCAAAGAACCATAACTATTTTCTACCCTAACCTTTCCTTCCCAACTCCTATGAGGTCTCTAAACCACCATCGAGTAACTACAGAGTGCCCATTGCCTGCATTCAACACTGTAAAAATTTCCAGAATCAATGATTGAACATCGTACTTGATTGCTAATGGCAGTCTCAAAATCTCTTCAGTACGAGCTGTAAGCATCTCTCTCAGGTAAACACATCACCAACAAAAGCATCTATGGCTCTTGTAATGCCTGTCAAGGGATTTCTTTTTTACCCGTTATTTAGAACTTGATTTTTTTTTTATTACTTCTCAAAAAAAGTGATTGAAGAAACATGGCTTGTGGAATTAATAATTGTACTTTGGTATTTCTCAAGAACATCCTAGAGGAAGTATATCCCAGAAAACCAGTTGTTAGGGAATATAAGCAGAATGTTATTGCCCTCCTTACATCTTTGCAGAACTTTCGATTGGGATTTGTTTGTTTACTGTGGGAAGAAAATGATAGATAGGCTATTGGTTTGATCCAACATAGATCTTATGTTCTTAACCAAACATGCTATTTTTGTTATATGACAATGGAAACCAATGCTGTATGTCAAATCACTAGGGGTGGGAAAAGTGCAGCCTGTGAGCTGTATGTATACCATGGGAGGCATTTTTGTGGTCCCTAAACCCTTCTAGAGACCCCAGAAATCACTAGATTCCCCCCAAATTTTTTTTAAAATCTTTTTCATCTAAAAACCTGCCAAAAAACAATGAAAGATATTTTTAAACTCCTTGCTTTGCCATTCCTTGTCCCCACTAGCTCCCAAACCTTACACACACACACACACACACACACACCAAAAAATCTCAATGGAACAATATTTCAGATAACTCTCAGAACAGGAAGCAGGGGCGGGCTTCCGGCTGGCGCACTGCCCTGATTGGCGGAGCGCCGCCAGAAGTCGCCAGCCGCCATTTTGGGCGCCGCTGAATGCCGCCGAAATTCACCAGCGTGTGGAGCGGCGAATGCACGCTCCCTGCAGGGACGGAGCAACCCGTTTTCAGGTAAGATCCGTCCCTGTGTGCACTGCCCCGTTTCCCCGTCCCCTGTGTGGAAAGGGCCAATGTTATATCACTGGAGCAGGTCAAAAGTGGTCATGTAGGGAATAGGGAGCAATGGGAAAATAGGCTCTGCCCTTCTAGGCTTATCTGTCCTGGAATAGACCAATGGGTCACAAAAGCAGTGTGACTCCCTCCAGATATTCTGAGTCAGAGAACCATCAGCTCCAGGTAGTATAGCTATAAGTCAGGAAGAAAAGAAACGTCATTCTCAAACATCTGAAGGTATTTAGGTTAACAGAAAATAAAGTAGTAGTAAAATAATACCAAGCTACTCTGAAAGACTTCTAGTCTCCAGAACCAATTGAACTGCATTTAGGAGGACTAAATTTACCTGCAGATATGATCTCAGAGCCACTGTATATTGCCTTTGAGAATGCTTGAAGAAAAGGAGAAGTCTCAGTAGACTAGAGGAGAGTGAATGTTATTCCCATGTTCAAAAGAGGGCCCAAGCAACTGTTAACTCAAAATGTGGGTGACTCAGGGGTCCATCCTCAATGTCTGTGCCTCCATGAAAGAGTGGGAAATATTTGCTCAAAGGGAAGGCCGCCAAGAGGGGGGTAACCTATCAGGATCATTTACACCTGCGTAATGCACGGATACCAGCCAGAGAGTCAAAGAATGTTTCTTTGATTGGAGGAAATTGACAATCACATACATACAAGATCCAAGCAGTATTACAATCACATAAGGCCAACTGAAGAAAAGGGAGGAAAAATGGATAGCAAGAAGTTAGGACAGTAGTGGGTGATATTCACCTATCCGGTGAGAAGAGTCAAAGCAATGTGTCCCAGACTAAGGCCCTTTTCACACCTTACCTTTTACCGGTGCTGGGCTGCTCGGCTCGCTCATAAAGGCTTGAGAGGAACACTGTCGCATCCCTTCTGCTTTGGATTCACAGCTGCTTCCTCGTCACGCGAACGCCCCACCTCTTCTGTTCGCAGTGCAGCCTGGGACCTTGCAGGCTGCACTGAGGAGAGGACGTGTGACCGGCCCAGCTCCCAAGGCTCTGCACACCAGGTAAGTGCACGTGGGACCCCGGAACGATGCGTGAATGCACAGCATTTTCGGCTTTGAGCCGAAAATGAAAAAATGAGTTCGCAGTCCACGTCAGGCCCTTGAGCGTTGTGCAAATGTGAGTGCGTCATATGGACTGCTCCTCACATTTACGCGATGCTCAAGGGGTCCTTTTGCTTCAGAAATGCTGTGCGAAAAGGGCCTATGGCTATTTCTGCAGTACACTATTGTAGTACTATTATTCCACTTTCAACATCCTGTGGAATTCTGGGGTTTGTAGTTTACTCAGGCTAAAAAGCTCTCTGGCTGAGAATTCTAAATGCCTCTCCTTAAACTACAAACCTCAGAATTCCATAGAATGTTGAAAGTAGTATAATAGCACTATAACAGTTTACTGTGGAAATGACCCAAGAGTCTGGGGGTAGTACCAAAATGGGAATTGGAGCAGCAGAATAACAGCCTATGTCCAGAGTACTATGAGCTATCTGGTTCAGAGCCCAAGTTTACATACTCTTTTTCAACCCTGAGGGGGAAAGTGTTAATGGTTCTCTATCACAGTAGATGATGGAGTGTAGAAAGAGCTAATGGCCTTAGCATTAGGTGACCAAAGACTGTTGGAAATCATGATATCTCCTTAATGGTGGGACAGGAGAAGCGATGAAAGGAGAATTTCAGTGCATGCACGGAGAGAGCTGAAGACAATCAGTGATTCTGTGGAAGCATTTCTAGTGATATTGTATCTAAAGGTGAAGTTGCTGAGGAACGCTTGAAAGTCCACTGTCACTGGAGCTTTTTTTGACTATGACCTAGTAATGCCTTGAGGTCCCAATCTGATCTCATTTTGCAATACACATATGCAGCCAGCTCTTCCTTGCCAGCATGCTCCCCAGCCATATAATTTATATTTCATGCCAATTAATATTTGCCAATTAAACAATGTATGGCCTGGTAACACAAATACCAATTAGTTAGTTTGATGTCAATACTAGGAAAGTTTTAGAGCAGATCATCAAACAGTCACTGTGCACCCATTTAGGAAGGAATGCTGTAATCATTAAGAGCCAGCATGGGTTTCTGAAAAATAAGTCAAACTAAACTTACCTTTTTTATATATAGTGTTAAAAGCTTGGTAGATCAGGAATATGCTGTGGATGTAGTAGCATTTGATTTCAATAAGGTTCTTGACAAGTTCCCCTGTGATACTCTTGCAGACAAGCTGATGAACTGTAGACTAGATAGTACTACTCTTAAATGGGTTTGCTATTGATTGACAGACTGAACCCAGAGAATGCTCACCAATGGTTCCTCTTTATTATTGAGGAAGTGACTACTGAGATGCCTCCAGAATCAGTTCTGGGCCTGGAGTTGTTTAATTAGGTTAATGACTTGGTGGCATTTAACTAGGATAATAGAGTAGAAGACATGCTTATAAAATTTTCAGGTGACACCAAATTAAAAGGAGCAGCTAATACCTCCAAAGTACTTTAATAAATTCAAGAACTGGACAGAACTCTCAAACTAAATTTCAGCAAGGATAAACATAAGATACTACATCTAGGTAGGAAAAATGAAGTGCACTGACTCTGGATGTGACTAGAAACTGGATTTCAACCCAGTATGTTTTACCAGTAAATAGCACTATTTGATTTTATATACTAATATTTAGAGTTTTGATAAATGAACTGTATAGTTGAATGCAAGTCCCAATCTCTCCAGCATTCTTATTCTTCTGGCCAGTAGCATTTCTACAATTGCAAGCTATTGGAAGTTGAATGTTCTTTATGACAAGATGGAGGAAAGCAGCTGACCAGAAATGTTATCTTTCTCCACTGCTGGACAGGACAAGTATGCCTGCTAATTCAAGAACAACATGAATTCCAAAACAGAAAACTGGATTTGAAAAGCTCTCTACTTCATTCTCTCTCTATCTTTCTTTGTCTCTGTCCCTTTCTGCACATTACCAGATCCTGGCGGCATCCCATGGGGATCTTGGTAGAGCTTTCCTGGGAGGGGAATGTGACAGGAGAGCTCCCATTCACACAAGCTGCCTGCAGAAATGGAGGAGGCATGATGGTCATGTCTCTTCCTTCCACAACACAGCTAGACACTGTCCCAGGCTGCACTGGGCAGAAAGCATGGCCATCATGCTTTCTAACTCTCCACAGCTCAGGTAAGCGTGGGAGGATGGTGAGAGGGCTGCACAATTGCTGATGACGGTGAAACCTGTCAATGATTTGCAGCTCAATCATGCTGCCTGGGAATGGGACAACAAAGGCAAATGAATGAATGACATCATTCACAAGTGTCTCCAGGCCTGATCCTTCTCCCGTACCAAATGTGGGATGATGATGTCTTGTGGAAACAGCCTCTGTCTCTTTCTCTTTCCTTTTCTCTGATCTAATAGGAGTTGCGAAAAAAAAAAAATCTCTGTCTCGTTTTGATTTAATTTCCTCATAAAACATATTCTTTAGCTGTGTTTCCTTTAATTGTTGTAAACTTTTTTGAGTCTCGAACTAGAGAAAAGGTGGGATATGAGCAAATATAATGGCTGGCATCCTGTATGTTCTTTATATATGCGTAAACACCATACTTATAGTGCTACACAATGAACTCTGGCTCCACTCGCAACAATCTTCATTTATCAGGAAACAGCCACTGTGATCTGTTCCCCTCTTGCTTAGGAATCAAGTGGTTACTGTTTCCACACAAACAAACCCCATGAGTAATCACCACTGTGACAAGCAGACACTGATTTTTGTCCAGTTAGGTAGATTTTAGCTGTTCATTTTTTTTTAAAAGAAGTATGTATTTTCTTTATAGAACTTGAATGTACACAAATGCTTGGGGTAAGGTATACTTTCAGGAGATGTAAAAATCCATCAAGACTATTGAGTCTCATAAATATTCTTTTTGTTACTGTTTAACAATGGAGTTGTAAACATGTCCACTCGGAAGTTATTCTTATTGAGTTCACTGTGGCCAACTCCTAGGCAGGTGGGTGTAAGATTGTAGTCAATATACAAATTTCTCTCTATTGTTCTTTGAGTAGAAGGATATTTTCTAATTTAAATCAAGAAAAAGAAGATAGTACTAGGTAGCAAGATCCATCATGGTATAGTGATTTGAGCTTTAGACTACAGTCCTGAGAGTCTAGGGTTCTATTCTCTTCCTGGCCATGGAAACCCACTGAGTTATGCTGGGCAAGTCACATACTCTTAGACCCACAAAACTCCATGATAGGTTTGGCTTAAGGTCACCATAAGTCAGAAATGACCTGAAAGCACACAGCAACATCAAGATCTGACGAGCAGTGCTAGAAACACAACTAACCAAACAGTATCATCTTTTATTTTGTTAGACATTCAGGTTTGGATTCAGAGATGCGGTGTGTATGTGTAGGTGTGTTTAAACTGGAAAGACACTTCCACCTATAGAAGCAGCCTTGAAAAATCTTCTGATTTTTCCAATGTGCTGAAGTCTTTCATGCACACATAATTTACACGTAATTTCAAAACATACCTTGGGAGTATTTGGAGCACACCAAGCTCTCATACAAGGAAAAGCCCCCCCCCCCAAAAAAAATCCCACTGCATGATTGGAATCATGCTCATTTATCTCTGGATCTGTCAACCTCATCTGTCTATACACATATGCAATAGTCTGGGCCACAAATATTTCTGATTGCATTGTATCTGAAAATTTCAGTGCTGCACTGAGATTGCAAAACTCATACAAGACATTTTCCTGGAAGTAATTTCTTATGCACTTTCTGTACTATCCTGTTATAGGGCTATCTGTCAACAGCCTATGGAATCCTAGGGTTTGCAGTTTAGAGAGGGCCCTTTAGAATTCTCATCTGGAGAGCTCTTTGACCTTAGTAAACTACAAACCCTAGAATTCCACAGAATGTTGAAAGTGGAATAATAGCACTCTAACAATGCAGTCTGGAAATGCCCTTAGATAACTATGCTTCCACAGCATTGGCTTACTTTGTCATCATCAGTAAGAACACATTACAGGCATCCAAACCCTGCCAATCCCATGGTATGACAGTCTTTTTCCCCTTAATTATTTTGTGAAGTAAACAAAATTCTGTGAGTCCATTTTTGCAAAAATCAGTGCTATACTTTGAATACACCAACCATATTACTTGCAGTCCTCAAATGAAATATTAACAGCATACACTTTATTAATTCTAAAATCATGATGTCCCAGAATACTATTTCTTCCAAAGACAAGAAATAAAAATAACAAATCTCTGAATCAAAGTGCAGAAAAAATATTTTTGTGCTCCTCAGAGAAAGAAACTTAAGCACAGGATTCCTAGCTTCATTTTGGTGAAAGAGCACTATAGACTTAAAATGGGTACCATTTTCCTTTATTCACATAGAGAGAAACAGGTGGTAAATGGAGCAAAGAGACATGTCTACTTTAGGGAGAAATTCTCAAAGAGCAACGTAGCTTCTGCAAGTTTGTAGCCTTTTTTTCTGACAACATGTGCTACAACTCTCTCCATCTCTCCTTTTCTCTCCCCTGGCCCTGTGTGTGTTAGTCTGTGTCTGTTTGCCCCCCTGCATTCTTATTCCAAATATTCCTAGGTACCCAATAAGGCTGATGAACAGACAACACTACATGCTTTTGTAAGTTCTGTGACACTATAAGCTGGTGTCAATTCAGTGCGTGACATGTACTAATCTGACAGTGAACTAGTAAAAGTAGCAATGACCTTAAGCATCCATTCCACTATCAAGGCATCCATTAATATGATTGCAGAGTTGTATCAATGTGCTATGGAAATATCACAAAAAAGTATTCAAATATTTATGCTATTTCTGACAGAATGCGTTCTTTTTTCCCCTGCTGTTTATTATAGTCAAATTTATAATGGATTTAAGTATTTTTAAAAGGCTGGAATTCTGAGCTTTGTAATAACATCTTATTGATTTCAGTGGAACATAGTTTCATATAAATAACTACCCACACTCTTTTTAAGCATACACCTGAATTCCGCACTCTAGTCTAACATTTCTCTTCCCCTATAATATTTACAGAAGATTAATGTAGCATTTTTACTCTCAGCAGTTCTGCACTCTACAGATACAGTTCCCATAGTCTGTAATTTGAAAGAACTCTTTTTCTTCTTACTGAAAATTTGTATTGCACCCCTTCAGTATGGCAGTTGAGGATGCAGGCATTCTTTAAATGCATATATCTGTAGTGCAAAGGGTGTTATTATGAAAACAAGTTTCTCCCTGCCCTCATATATGCAATCTTTCTGATTCATTTCAGTAACATATCTTCATGTGCTTCATTGAACACATGTTGGCACCCTGTGCACAGAAAGGTATTGATTGATTGATTGATTGATTGATTGATTGATTGATTTCATGTGCTGGCAATATTTCTTGCCTGTATTGGAACAGTGTCTGGGATTCCCATCATGTGACAAAATTATTTTGTGTGCCTGAACGTACATGCATGGGAGGACATTAAAAATGTGAATAAGAAGGTATTTTAAGAAGGTATTTAAAAAAAAGCAGAGCCAGAGGCCTTCATTAAGCATGGTGGAGACCCACCTGCATTCCTTCTTTCTAGTACCTCTCAAGTTCTAAGATGAGGTAAAACAAATATGCTCTGTTGAAGGGAACATAACAGCAGCGTCCTTGTTACTTGGATCAGTGAAAGAATCTGATACAAAATCTTAGATGAAGGTATCAACTATCTGACTCTGGCCTTCTGTGGATATTACTCTTTGTTGTCCAGTTTGTTTTAGCCATTTTTGGAATTCACTCTTTTAGCTAAAGTTTGGATATGTCCATAATACTTAGGTTACATCTCTAAAGGTAAAGCCCAATCTTTTCCATTATATCATGTTAGAATTAGAGTTGCTAGAACGGAAACTGGAGATGGCTACTGTACCTTTAATGGTTGCGTAGATAAGGGAATTTCAGCAGGTATTTCTTCTCACACAGCTAGATAACAAACACCACTTGCTGAAATTCCTATTACCATCAACCATTAAATGCATAGAAGTCTTTTCCAGTTTTCACTCTGGCAACCCTAGCTGGTATCCATTTTTCATTTACTGCATTTTGTGTTGCTGTAACATTGCAATTCCTCCCACAATGTTTCATTAATGTATGCTTTAAAACATTTCAATAACATTTGCTACACATTCATCAAAAATGTTTAACAAACAGCTTTTATGTACAATAGCCAAGAAATAAAACACAATGTATATGCATGTATGTTAGGGCATATAAATTAGACTTTAAAAAGCTGTGCATTTATTTAAATATTTAATATTTAACTGTCTATTGCATAAATCACTTTATTTGTAATTAAGCTGTCATGCATTTGAGGGAGGCCTACAGCAATTCAGACCTATCTTAACGAGTCCTGTCTGTGCTTTTGCCCACTAAGCTAAACTATGACCGTGTCTTGTTTACATGAGACTATGTTCTTTCAGAGGGACTTTCAACTGAAGAAATTAAGTGGCTTTGGTCACTGGACACAGACAGCTTGCAATGGTTAAGAATCTGTTTTATATATGCTATAGATAAACAGTCTGAAAGAAGATTTTCAGAAAGAAAATCCAAATATGATGGGCTCAATGTCCTGAGAGACTGTAATGGCCCGCTGGAAGAACAAGACAATGTTAAGACAAGTGAGGCTGCCTAAGTATTCTGAAGGCACTAGATGCTGTCCAAACTCACAATCTAAGTAAGGTCAGAACACCTTAGTACTTAGTCGGGGGACTGTTGAGGAATACCAAGTGCTGTAGGTTATATTGAAGGGACAACAATGGCAAACCACCTATGAAAACAAAGGTAAATAGGGAGTTTTGAGAAAACATGAGTGAACACTGTCATGGTTGAAGGAAAAAGGAAGTTGATATTTCTGGGGTTTTTTGCTCTTTCTACTCTTTATTCTTTTGTATTACTTATTCCCTTTGCTTTTTTACCATCTTGATCATCTTGTTTTCTACATTATGTAAACTTTTGATTCATCATATTTATAATGGTTTTCAAAAAAAAATGACTTAAAAAAACAATATGACAGAGGTTATTATAAGTTTAAGCCAATGTGAAAGCAGATAATAATAACAACAACAGCAGCAAAAAGCATAGCTGTCTCCCTCTGCCCCATACATTGTTTTCCATGCATTTCAATGGGAAATGTACAAGAGATGTCTCTTTCATATTAATTGAAAGTTGTAGTCCATCTTTAGTCTGCATAGAGCCAACATGCCATCTTTTTGTTTCCTGGGAACCTCATGGGATAGAACACATGTTTGACATATAAAAGATCCCTGGATCAATCCCTGTCGCCTCTAGGTATGTTTTGGAAAGAATCCCTTGTAAAGAAGGAATGTCTATATCTGTCTATAGTAAAGAGGATAGGAGGAAGTTGCACTTCAACATTTGAAAGCCTTCACTTTTGTTCTTCTCTGCTATTTATGCCTACCTGGCAGACAGTCTCATTAATGTGAAAGAATCACACTTCTGAGTAAGAACAACAATGAAAAACAGCTAATTTTGATAGCTGATGAAGATCCCAAGATCAGAAAAATCTGATAACAGGACATTTGTACAATTCTAATAGGAAAAATGTGTAATAAATTTGTACATCACATCAGGTAACACAAGTCTATTTCATCTGATGTTCTTCCTCTTTTGAATATATGTGTGGAGAATTAAGACAAATGGCTGCTTTTTCAATTCTAGAAGAAGTCAGCCAAAGAGGGGATATCATTCATTGGGTGATTTCTGCAATGACCACCTCCATACCTAGATGCTGTTTTAAGTCAAGGTTTTTCTGTGGAATCACCTTCTAATTCACTTAGTTTTCAGTATGGATTTGATCCAGTTCCCATATTTGAGCCTAAGTTAGAATTTTTGAGAAAGTTATCAGAATTGGCCTAGGAGCACCTCTTTCTTTCACGGTCTTCATGCTGCACCATGAAGTGGCAGGAGTGTTTTCATCTTATTTTATGATTAATGTGGTTATTTAATTCAATATCATACTATTTGTTTGTTATAGATTTAGCTAACTGAACTTTTTATTCATTGGGTTGTTTCATCTCTCTGAATTTGGCTAGCTAGATTTTCGCTAGAGGTTAAGCCACATAGTATAGTACAAGATGGGTATGCAGATTTGGACTTCCTGGTGAACACTTTTGATGAAGCATTTGTCCAGCTGGTCGTCCTCAGAGTCATCTGGCAGGGGACTTCGTCTTTTGGCATGCCCTTGGGGCAAATAAAGTTCAAGATGACAATAGGGAATCTTACAGATTCATACTGAAGTAGTTCATTATTATTAAGGTGTGTGTATATGTTTGTGTTGTGTCTTTAGCCATTTTTATTATGTCCTATTTTGCTCTCGAGTTTCTCTGCAGCTGGAAGTACAAAAAATATGGGCACTGATTTGGAATATTGGGCATTTTCACACTAGTCTGTTCTAGTGCTATTATTCCACTTTCAACATCCTATGGAATTTTGGGGTTTGCAGTTTAGGAAGGGGCATTTAGGATTCTCAGCCAGAGAGCTCTTTGGCCTCAGTAAACTAAAAATCCCAGAATTCCACAGGATGTTGAAAGTGGAATAATAGCACTAGAACACTATAGTGCAGAAATGGTCATAGTCTGCTATTGCGTGTGGATTTATCTAATTGGTGAGTCCACTACTACTACTAGTTCTTCTCCCTCCTCCTCCTCCTCTTCTTCTTCTTTTTCCTCCTCCTTCTCCTCCTCTTTTGTATTTTTCTACACATACTGCCTGCACTTTAAATGAGGCGTGTTTTCAAATAGTGCCCTAGAAATCAGATCACATTAAAATTCAATTTATTGTTTTAAAGTATGGAGGTTTTAATATGTTGAAAGATACAGTGCAAAACATATTAAATGACAAAATAATAGGATGCGGGGGGGAAACTCCTGCAAAAGCAGTAGGGGAATAGTAGGGTCTGATTTTCTTTTTCCAATATAAGCAAGTGATTTGAAAGGGCATAGCTTGGGTTATTTATGCAGCAGTCCACATGAAATAAATTATCAACTGGAGAAGGTAATTTGCCTTGGGGTTTTGTTGCAGAGATTGCAAGACAACATTCCTTATTTATGATTTGACAATAATATTGCTTTGGGCTGATGATGAGCAGACATTTTACTATAATTATATTGCAGCTATTTTCCCTCTGCTTTCAAGCAAATTAGTTTAATATTATAATCCTCTGTGTGAGCACGCATGATGTGTGTGTGTGTATGTGCGTGAGAGAATGAGTTACAATATTTTAATTCTAAGAAATAAACATTTTATAGTGAACTGGTCAACCAAAATTCTGAGGTAGTATTTTACATCATGTGGCAATCCTACCTCAACAACAGCCTCTCATTAAATATGGATTTTCAACTAAACAAATTATAGGCAGATTTTGGATATATGCACATTTTATTTGGAAAACAACATTTTAGTTTCTGAGCAACCCAATTTGGGGACCTCTGTTATTATCATATATTAAGATTCTGATTCTAGACATAAAAATTCAATTGTCACATACATATAGTTCAAGTGAAGGAAGAAGTTCAATACTAGATCATAAGAATTCTTCTCTTAGTAATTTTTTTTTTTTTTTTTTTTTCTTGATTAACAGAACAAAAGAACAGGGAGTAGCTATGGACTGGAATCTCTGGACATTTCCTCACTACGTTGAAACAGTGCAATTATTCCACTTTCACCATCGTATGGAATCCTGGGGTTTGCAGTTCATGGAGGAGCATTGAGAATTCTCAACCAGAGAGTTCTTGGGCCTCAGTAAACTACAAACCCCAGAATTCCACAGGATGTTGAAAATGGAATAAATGGAACAGTGTAGTGTGAAAATACCCCATTTCCTGTGATGGCTTACTTCCCCTAAGCCATCCCCTGGCTTAGGAGATGGGACCAAAACATGTACGGAGGGAGTGTAGTAACTTCACTTTGTGTGAAGATAAGCAAAGAGGTGGCTATTGTTGTTGTTGTTGTGTGCCTTCAAGTCATTTCTGAATTATGGCGACCCTAAGGTGAACTAATCACAAGGTTTTGGAAAGAGGTACAAAACATAACATTTCTGCTATCAGGATCTTGTACAAAAGGACTGTGCAATCATATCATATCATATAGACAAGCACTACAATCAACTCTCCTATTCAACAGAGCAAGGGACTGGCCCCAGGCAAAATGTTCTGGATATGTCATGAAAATATGGGGAAGAAAAGTAAACTAATGCATTATAAACACATTACAATAAGCTAATTATTCTATTTTTACTGTCAAGAAGGAATGAATTTCTTTCTCAATTCTGAAAAATAATTTGGTTAGCCTACGGTTATGTGTAGAGATTTCAGGGCTAAAATCTGAGACAAAGAATGGGTCCTTTACATTTATATATGGATATATGGATATGTATGTATGAAAAAAGGGGGGGTGACATGCATTCTTCCTTTAAACAGTATTTGACGCTCAAATTATTTCCAGCTTTTTGAAGATAACACTTGACAATTTCTTTCCTTGTTCTCCCCCGCTTAATATTTTCTAACAACTCAAGAAGAAGAAAAAACTTTCTTCTACCGAAGATTAACATATCTAGCATATTTTAATATTACATCCTTTTACATGTTACATTTAGGTGATAAGCAACATTGTGTTTTCTAATCTTATTATTAAAAGTTTCTTGCTGATTAATTACATAATATTAGCCTTCACTCATTAAAACTATAAGTCTTTTATGTGTTACCTAACATCTCTAAATGCAAATATTTCTATACCATTTCATATTGTAGAATCCTTTGCACAATTTGTTAGCAAGTCCAGTTTTCGACATCTTATATCTATAACCATTTTATGACCTAGTTGCAACCAACTCCCTGTTTTTGTCTGTTTCATTTTAAATGTTACTCTTCCTTTGCATCCATCCTATCCATTAATTTTACCTCTCTACTCCACTCAAATTCCTTTCCTTACCCTTTGTTAATATTTTTAATTTCTTCCCACTTGTTGTTTTAAAATATTTGTCTTGAGACATAGCACTTTTTTTTTTATCTTTCATTCACCCCCTTCAGTTGTGTAGGCTAATGTATTCGTTAAACTAACTTGGTTTTGTACAACTCTCAAAGTAGATTAATTACAGGTCAATATCAGGAAAAGGGCCTTGTAATGACACAGAAATGGTTCCTTGAGGTGTCACCAAGGCTGAACAGACAAGGTTTGGTAGAAAGGCAGAAACTGCTTCTCAGTCTAGAGACTGTAGAAATGAGCATGGAGGAATCCAGACAAACACTTGTGAATTCAACCTAAGATGGCAACCTAGATTCAGGAACTGATTTATGGCAGGCGGGCAGTTGATAGGAGGATCACATCAACTGCACTGCTTGGCAGCAATCTATACATGACACATGGATAATTTTTTCCAGGCTCTACATGTGGAAACCTCACCAACAGCCTACAAGGAGCATCTTTCCAACCCTCTAGAGGGCTCAGGAGACACAACACAAAATCCAAATGGCACAATAAACCCAAATGCCACTGGGACTTTCCTGGCTTTTTGATGTGCAAGCATTGTACAAGTAAAATACACAAACTAAGTATCTTCATACTAAGCCTAAACTGGGAATGCACAGTGATGGCATTTTAACTGTAATGCCACTTCAAACATAGTGTTCAACATTTCTCCTCCTTCAGGACCACTCACCCCAGGATTTTTCTATGCTTGCAACCTATAATACCCAAAATCTATTATCCCTATTCTAGTGATGGATTTTGCTTCCCCCTGCCTGTTACTGTTGTTGAACTATTTGCTAACAAGCAAATGTGTGGAGACTACTTGGGTAGCTAGCAAACTAGGGGATTGTTTGTGGAAGTAAATGTGGTCTTAAATTAATTTTTAATACTTCTGAGATGACTGTGTAAAGAATGTTTAGAGCTTTTTTCTTTTTAAAGTTTGATACTTGGTTAATGTTTTATGCATAGTTGTAGCATGTATAATTTTGAAATTTTGAATGCGTATTTGTTCAGATTGGTGTCAGGGATTTGCAGTTATGGCCAAAGCAAACCATTAAACATACTTAGAATGATAATGCATTCAGATTCACAATGCCCACAGTGCCTGCAGTTGTTTGGCTACAGGTTGTATTTATTTTTAATTGTATAAAACATAGGCGATTAATGTGACAGCTTGTATTCCTATATATTTTCGTAAATTCAAGTTTTGCATTATTAATTAATGAGAATATTTTCAGGGAGAATCCCAAGTAGCATATGGGTTGCTTAAAACATAAATCTAATACACCAAATGTTATTCCAATAGTGTTTTGCATGTTGTGTGTCTAAATGGCATGTTGTGCATGTGTAATGAATCTTTATACTTATAGGAGGGAAAGCTTAAATCAAAAGTTTTATATCTGGCATTAGCACATGTGCTGTTGATGGTATTCATGCCATATGTTTTTAAGAATCTAGCTATTACACAGACACAGACACTCACACACATATATATGAGAATGATTATGTACATCAAACTCCAGCTACTCAGTTTTCTAATTAGCCTTGCTTATAGTGTTAAAGGAGTCCATTTATTGACAGGCAGGGAATAGGAAAAGAAATTTTTTGAAAACTTTCTTCTGCTCATTTCAAAACAGTCCAAACCTGTTAGGCCTTGTAATACATTTCACTTCAGTTGCCAGAAACTTTAATTTGCTAAGGGAAGCATTAGAGGGCAAACCACAGGTAGAACAGCTGTCTTATACAAGGGACACATCACCTTCCATCTTTTGCAAACAATTCTCACAGAAGGAAAAATCTGTTTTTACAGCCCTGTGGCATTTACAGTCTGTTTCTTTGTGCCCAAGACAAAAAAGAGGAACATTTTGAGGTTTCAGAGAAGACAAGGACATATTGAAGGACAATCACCTGTGCATTTGATAGATAGCTCAGTGTCTAGATAAAAGGTCTTGGATTTGTTTACAGGGAAGTACTGAAAGTAGAGGGTGCTGCAATTATCTAAGTCTTGTAATTTTGGAAGTATTTCCTTTCATACTGATACATGTATGGCTGCATAAACTAAAAGCATTCTGGTTCACTTGGGTCTAGGATGAAAGGAAGGAAACTCAAATAAATTCATAGTCAGTTGCCATCTTCCACTGAACCAGAAAGGATATTCCAGGAGGACAGGAGATTAACTTGGAAATGGGAAGAAAGGAAGAGTCTTGTACTATGATTCTGTTGTGAGATAAAATTTCTTAGTATGTCTGTCCCACCTCATGCTTATTCAATTTTTTCAAAACTGTATACTGGGGGGGAAAAAGTAACTATATATGGACAGATGAGCCAGTGTGCTGTAGTGGTTGTGTGTTGAACTACGGACTTTGGAGACCAGGCTTTAGTTCCCAGTTTGACCATGGAAACCCACTGGGTGACCTTAGGTGTGTCACACATTCTCACACTCCCATCCAAGTCATAAGACCCTACAAGTGAGAGCCTGAACCCCAGGTTCAGCTTAAAGGTAACCTCTTTCCCCATCCCTCAGGTCTCAGGATCTAAAGAGGAAGTTTCAGAGCTCTACCCTACACCAAAATGATGCCAAAAGTGGAGTCTTATATTCTTTCCTTGCTACCTGCCAACTGACAATCTATTTATCAACATTACCCAAAGCCAATTGTCAAAGTCCTGTAGATACCCTACAGGATCCTGCAGATATAGTATGAGGTAGGCAAAACAAAGTGAAACAAATATGTTCTGGTAAAGGGGAGAAAATTCCTACCTGGCCCCAGAGCAACGAGCAAAGCTCGCACTGAACTGAGGGTGGGAAAGCGGTGCTGCAACAATCCAAAGGGTGCATGTGAAGGGGTGAGCAAGTCATAAATAAACTCCAGCTCTGTCCCTCTCACACACAGTGCTCAGGCACTGTGTGCCAGCCACAAAGCTCTCTGGTATCTCCCATGGAGGCCATCAAATTACTACCCTCCCAGCAGTATCATTTACCACAGAAGTCCAGGTATGTGTTTGTACTTTGTAACTTGAATACTTGAAGGAAGATACCTTCATGTTCAAGATGCCCTTTTGCTAATGTAAGATGGCTTGCTCAGAACAAAAAGTTTTCCTTAAGAGGTATCTTTTCCACTCCTTCTTCATGTGCCTTTGCTCAATGTGTGTGTGCAGGTGTGTTTAGGGTTGCTATCTCACACAGGATGGAGAGCCAAAGTCTCTGCAGAGTTAGAGATGGAGAAAATGCAAGTTTAAATCTTTAATAACTTCCCACTAATTTACTGAGTTGCGTGGACTAAATTAGTGGGGGTTGAGTGGCTAAATAGAAATTGGAGGGTCTACTCAGAAGCAGGAAGTGGAACTGGAGACCCTTACAACAGGGCCTCAGTGTTGAAAACTAAAAGCTCCATTTATGTGATTAAAAGTTAAAATATTGAAATACACCATTACTGCTTCTGTTCTTTTTAATTATTGTATTGTTTACATTGATGTTGGCAATTATAAACATATTGAATGTTTATATATGAAATAAACACTTTAAAAAAACTTTCTTTTTTCAATAAAAAATGTATTCTATATTGAGATGTGTTTAGAAACTTCAGTGACCCAAAATGCTGCCACCAAGCTGTTGATCGATGCGAGTCATAGTAACACAGAACTTCCTGGTTACAGTAGCTTATATATCAGCGTATGTAGAAACTGAAATATGAAGAAACTGAAATATGGAGTAAAAAGTGCAGGCAGTTGTCTGTCAAACTAGTCTGCAAGAAACAAGTCCATTTTTGTCTTTCAGGTGAGAGGAAAGAGTGAGTGATTAGAGTAGGCAGTAAAGTGCAAGAAGGAAGGGAGGACACACTGTGAGGATACAAAGTGAGGTGAAGGAAAGAGTATCAGATAAGGGCAATGCAGGAATGAAAAAGGAGAGACAAGAGGGTGACATGTGCAGTGGCAAAGTGCAAGGAGGAAGAGAGGTAGGCATAAGATGATTCAAGATGTGAGAAAGAGAATGTGACATCACAAAATGAGGAGGAAAGGGTGAGAGTTTGAGATGTAAAGAACAAGAGAGAGGGGACTGTAGAGGTATGAAGTGAGTCCAAAGACATAAAACAATGGCGAAGGAATAAGTTAAGAGCACAGTGAAGGAGACAATCCAGCAGCAGCAAAGTGGGCACCAGTTCAATACATTACTCCAGTGCTTTAATTCCTGAGATAGTCACTTCATGATGCTGTTCTGAGGAAAGAAGAAGCTGGCAAAAAGGCAAGAGGAAAGTGTAGATAGAAACTTGTTAAGAGGTGCTTCATGGGAATCCTCAGAGTCTTGGAAAAGGGATCCAAGAAATGATAAAGATAAAATATTTTTGGATGGACCATATGTGTTTGTCTTGGGAACATGTTACAGGCATTTCAACTGTTTGCTCATGGATAGGTCCTACTAAGGTAAATGTACTTGAGAAAGGAATATTCATTACTTCTATCAGTGTAAGATCTATTAGGAAAACAAAGCAGCAGCAACAAGGATGGGAATTCAAAAAGCAGTTGTATTGAGGCAAATATCTGATATGGTTTAAGTTGCAAATATTAATTGGCATAAATATGAATTATACAGTGCTGTTGCTGTATGGCCATGCTGGCTAAGAGGAAGGATTGGCCAGACATGTGCAAAAACTAGGTCAGGAAGGACAGCAAGGCATTACCAAGTCTTAGGGCCTTTATTTTACACTGTTATTGTGCTAACGTTCCACTTTCAACATCCTGTGGAATTCTGGGGTTTGTAGTTTACT
The DNA here is from genome assembly GCA_948472985.1 of Iguana delicatissima. Lineage (NCBI taxonomy): Eukaryota > Metazoa > Chordata > Lepidosauria > Squamata > Iguanidae > Iguana > Iguana delicatissima. Next base: position 1,325,592 of record CAOKZL010000503.1, read on the forward strand.
GAGACCAAAGAGCTTTCTGGCTGAGAATGCTAAATACTGCTCCCTAAACTACAAACCCAAGGATATCTTTTCTTCATACCTCTACCCACTCCACAAATAATCTACAGGAGTGGAAGATAATGTCAAGCCTCATTCAGTTGCCACACTTATCCATAAGCAAGATCACATACATTATCCAATATATTATACTATGCACATTCTGACCACAATATCACTAGAAATATTTTTCATTTTCCCATAACACAGAATTTGACTAGTATATCACTGCCAGGACATGAAGAATGCACATTCTGTGATTGGAGGCAGCATTTTAAGAAGTCAGCAGACAGCTAATGATTTGCTTCCATCAAAGGCTAGACCGGCTGGACCCAACCCTCTCACGACTTCACCCTGACGAGGGAAGGGGGGTGTCAAAAAAACGACTGGGACAGGACTCAGATGCCGAAAGAAGCTGAGAGAAGCCCCCTGGGCCGGGCCTGCTGGGCTCCGCAGATGGAGAAGTGACTGAAGGAGAGCGCCAAAGGGAGCCCCACAAGGCCAAACTCAGCCCGGCGCTTCCGCCGGCTAGAGGGGGGGGATATGACGGGGGAGCATCGCCGCCCAAGGGAAGCCCTCCGGGCTGCCTCAGAACCCTTTTTGCGTCAGCCCCACTGCCGCTGGCCCTTAATGGCGATGAATCGCCAACAGTAGTGACCGGACCCAACCCTGCGTCTTATTCACATTACATCAATAGAATGGATAGAAGGCCTGAAAGTAAGGCATGAGGAGTGAGCCCACTCATCCTAAGTCAGAACCCTTCAGCCCATTCCAAGACTGGATTTTTACATAACGTGCATAGACATCTCACACTAGATAATCTCTGGATTCAATTGGTAGTAAAAGTGTGTAGAAAGTTTTTACATTATTTCACTGTGCGCAGCCATTTCCACACTAGACTGTTATAGCCCTGTTATTCCACTTGCAACATCCTATTGAATCTTGGGGTTTGCAGTTTTGGGAGGGGCCATCCAGGATTCCAACCCCAGGATTCCATGGGATGTTGTCAGTGGAATAATAGGGGTATAACAGTCTAGTACAGAAAGGCCCTAAGTCTCAAAAAACAGAAATTGAAATTCCAGCAGACTAAAAGGAAATATTGAAGCTGAAACTTTTTGATCCAAGTTCTTTCCAGTGTTTTTTTCTCACTCAAATCAACATCACTCCACTTTTCTTAACACCTCAGTTGACCTGAGCTGTACATGTACCACAGGAGGAAATATTTGTAAAACAACTGCATTCCTCACCATTTAGATGTTTTAAAGTTACAACCAACATGCATAGTTTTCTCTCAGTCTTTTGAGACAGTAACATGCTTCTCTGATCACAAGTGCAAAGTCCTGTAAGGTTTAGCTTAATAGTCAGTTACAGTATTTCATTGTATTTCTTGAGCTTGTAAGATGTTTACACAGTTCAACAACCTGTCTACTTCCTTCTTTTCTCTTCTTTCTCTCTCTTTTTAAAATAGACCGAGATACCATATTGTCAGATGTAACTATGATGACAGAAAACCCACAAAAACTTGCCTTGCCAGTCTGAAAACACTCCAACAGAAGGATTATTGAGTTGTTGCAGATATGTTCACTGCACTGGTCACAGGGTACATAAAGAAATGGCAGCTGGAAAGGCCCCTCAGGTCCTCCAGCAATTGCTTCTTGGGTGGCATTTATTCACTTACTGTTTGATATTACAGAAGCAAACTCCAGAAGACACCAACAAATAAAGCACTGATAAATGTAGGTTCGTTCATGGTTCACTTTCACTTCAATTTCTCCAAGCGTCATCCATGTTCAATTTGCCCCATGTTACTGTGACTAGTGAAAGCGAACCACGAACGAACCTACATTTATTAATACTTTATTTGTTAGTTCACTTAAACAAACATAGACCCATAGAATCATTACAAGAACAGTTCAAAACAGTGACTTCAATAATACCCAAGTCACTGTTATGAACTGTTCTTGTAATGATTCTATGGGTCTATGTTTGTTTATTTATTTGATCCTTCTCCTTATTTTTTCAGCTGTAGTCCACTGCAGGTCATTGAGTGTGACCATATTTGGTAGCTTTGCAATATTTGGTAATATGCTTGAAGGGAATTTTCACACTTTCATTTCATGAACCAAATGCAAATGCAATTGATGACACAAACTACCAAAATGAAAATATTTGTGTTTGTGTCTCAGGTCAGTGGAGGGGTGAAGATCACGTATTAAAAGTGAGCCAAGGTAAAGTGACATATGATGAATCCTTTTAACCAATGGTTCAAGCAAAAAAGTCTGGACTGGAGCACACAAAAAAATTAAGCAACAGTGAGGAGAATGTATCCAGTAAATTCAGAGTGAGAAAACTTTTGCTTCTAGCAACAATTTGCTATTCCTTCCCCCTTCCTTCCTAAATGATCTTAACATTGTAGGCTTCTAAGGATCCTCCTGGGGAGTCCTTGATTTCTATTGAACACAAGATTGCACAGGAAGAAATTCTGACAGACTCTGTCACTATGGCTTATTGAGTTGTCCTTTTCCTGCTGCACCTCTGAGCTGTCATGTAAAAAAGCAGAAGGTCCTTCCTGAGCCTCAGTTGATTGTCAGGTTGTCTCCTGGATTCTCCACCTTCTGTCTTTGCAGGGTAAGGCCTGTTCTTCATCTGACGAGAAGTCTCAAGGGGTGGCATGATACCTAGACATTCACATTGTGAGCACAAAAATTTTCACAGGGCTCTGTATTCATCTTAAGGTGAACATGGTTAGAGAGGGATTCTGGCAGCTCAACCATATCAGGATTCTCTATCATGGGTGCTTTCTAACTTCCTTCAGTTAAGCATAATTAGAGAACCTTTGGAAACCTTCACACATTTGGGAATCTGCTGGGTGTGTGGCAGGGCAGGGTTTACATGTTCACTCATGTTGTTGCTCCAATTTAGCCCTAACCACAAGCATCTGAACATCTACAAAGGGCTTGTGACATGAGGCAAATGTGCCTTATGAAACATGAGTCACTTATTGAAGTGCAACAGATTATTCATAATGTATGAAATATAACAGTTGATTCAGGTCTAAGTGGTACTCAAAACACTTCATAAGGTGTCACTCCATGGGTTCCATCTCCAAGGCAAAACTATGTAGTGCAGACTGCACATTTAAAACAATTTGAAAATGAAAAACTAATATTAACAAAGTCTAATATCAAAGATAATATACTATATTGGATACTCAGAGAACTAGAAAGGCAAGATGTTATATCTGTACAAATAAAAGCCTTATTTAATACATTTTTAAGGCATGCTGATAAATTACTATACTGCAACACAAGTTACCAGTAATTGAATTGCAATACTGGTGAAGCATATGATTTATTTATTTTTTAAAAAAAATAAGTGTATGTTTCATGTGCAGACACTTAAGATCCTCTAACAGATTTTTTTTCTGGATCTATACTTGTGGAGATGTTTGGTGTGTTAATGTTAATTGTTTACAGGTTAATGGAAGGAGAACATGCAAGGGAGAGATGGTGTGTATTATCTTGGAAAGTAAGAATAATCAGCTCTGATAATTATTGGATGGGAGACTGCCAATGAATACTGGGTGCTGTATTTCAGAGGAAAGAACTGGCAAAACTACTCTGAATATTTTTTGGCTGAGAAAATCCTTTGCAGTTATCATACATTAAGAAGAGATTTGAAAATAGACACACATACATTAACACAAATAGAACATTTGTATGCAGGTGGCATATATACAAAGAATGTAATTCACAACTGTGATACACTGCTTCATGCCCCATATGCCTTACAGAGATAAGAAAATCCTATTACAAATGCTGATTTTTCACATTTATTGAAAAATGTGATCAATAACAATTGAACACTTCAATTCAAGAACAAATTGTAACACCTCAATGGCATAGCTTTCAGAAACTGATAGGAGGTTCAGATGTTGTCTGATGTGGCTTCACATCGAATGTTTCTCTGTCTCTTTCTCTTAATCTTATGTGGTATATACACATTTTCACATAAAAACCAGATGGTTGACTTAACATTCTGTCCAATGAATTTTCCATAAACTGCCAATAGCAACCATAAAAAAAAATTACTTACAAGAAACTATGCTGCCAAGTGGACCACTTTCTATTCATTTTGTTTTATCTAGTGGGCCTGCACCAACTCAGGGGGAAGGAGTAGGAGAAAACAGAATGCTGGCAGATGGAGCCCAGGAGCTGAAAGAAAACTGTGGGTCACACAATAGGTTAGAAATATACCTCAGTTTACAAGGTATCTGTGTTTGGGGGCATTACTGATTTAACGGAAACTTTGGAACCAGAGGCAGAAATGACTTGGAAAAAATAGAAATAGGTTCTTCTTTAAAAAAAAGAAAAGAAAAATTAAGTTTAACATGTTCCAGCTGACGTTTTATTCACAAATTAATGATAGCAAATGTGAAATGAAGCATCCAGGTCAGGCAAGCCATTAAGTAAAGAAAAAAAAAATGAACTTTTTGAGACAACTAGAAGGCTTCTTCGAAAATACAACCAGGGATAACTTCTTCTTTCTCCACCTTTCACTTTTCTTATGATTTCCATTTTGATAGCTTGACTTATTGAGATTTGATGTTTTGGTTTTTTGTTTGTTTGTTTCTTTTCTTTTCTTTTTTTTTAACATGCTGGGGGAAACTGGTGCGGAAGGTTTATCTGCTTTCTCCCTTTCTTTCTGTTTTGCTGTTCACTCATTTTTAGCAGGGGATTCTGGAAACAGTTGCAGGCTAGTGCATATGGCTACAGTAAATTCAGCTAGAGCTAAATCCCACTCTTTCCTAGCTCATACTTTAATTTTCTTATTGGTGGTGGTGGTTGTTTTTGTTATTACTCAGTTTTTTCCCCAAAACTTCAGGGTTACTGAATATACATTGCTGTGACTGATATTGAACGTCTGTTTCTCCAGCCATCCTTCCCATGTTGATGTTCCTAAAAAAAACCTCCAATGAGACAACGAATGAAGAGGTACTCACTAGGCATAAAAAGCTCACATAAAAAGGACTTTGCTAACTGAAATATGCTTGTAATTGCTTAGTGTGAAAGGGCCTTAGGTGGCAAACTCAATTTGCTCCATCAAACCTCAAAGAATGATATCCTGCTTTCAATGATGTCTATGAAATGTAGATCTTCAGACATGCGGGTCTATAGAATGCACTTAACTCAGGAACTTTGGAATAATATCTTTCCCACGGAACCTCTGGCAGTATGCTCCATGATGTCTATGGAGAGAAAGAAAGAGAGCAGAAGGGGGAAAAAAACTGCAAAATATTAAAGACATGGTACTACAGTCTTTTCACTGTTAGTTAAGAAAGGAAAATAGGGAGATGGTGTGGGATAGCAGATAAAAATGACAGTGAAGAGAAAAAACATTCCAGGCCGAAATCTCAAAAGATTTAGATCTACATTGGGCAGAGGCTGCTTAATTTATTCAAATTTGTATTTCAGGTTGAGATTTGCCCCTTTCCTGGCCATGAAAACAATTATTGTATTGCTTGAGGACACACTATAAATCATTAGATATTCACCTATTTTCCCCATTATGTCTAATCGTGCAAATGATACATGAGTGTCAGAGTGACTCTCATATGAATTAAGACGCTTCCATTTATTGTTCCTGCCTATTTCAAACATGCACTTTTGAATAACTGAACACTACTGATAGCAGCAGATTTGTCTGTGTGTGTGTGTCTGAAAGAGATTTCACAGTGCAAATGGCAGGTAAAAAATAATTATTCTAAATATACGTTGCCACTTCTTCAGAATCTATTGTGGGAAGCAATTAAATGCAAATGAATCTGCTTCCTGGATATGCAGATATGCAAAAGCTGTACAAGGACCTGGTATCAAGGAACTTGAGTTTCCTTAGGAAGTTCTTATGTTGTCTATTTTTTGTTGGATTGTGCTTCCTGTTAAAACTAAGTCCCTTTTTGCACCTTACCTTGTCCTGGAGACATCTGGTGTGGGTTCCAACATTGGCCCTGCCAGGAGGGGAGCATAACCCCTTTGCACTGGCTGCCTCTGGGATCCAGGAAGCATGATGGCCATGCTTCTTTGGGCCATAGCACAGCTGAGTACTGTCCCAGGTTGCATGGGGACAGGAAGCACAGCCATTGTACTTCTAGGGCCTCTGCAGGGAAGGTAAGTGCAGGCATGTGGTGGGATGGTGGCACAATTGCCGGACATTGATGGGGAAGACCTGTCAATGATTTGTGGCATGGTTGTGCCACCTAGGAATGGGAAAAGGAGGGGACTGGGCAACATTGTGCATAAGCATTGTCATGGTCCCATTCTTCTCCTGTCCCTATGGTGGGTTGGAAGGATGGAGTGGAAAGGGTCTATGTCTCATTCAAAAATTATCTTAGTCCTGTTTGAGTCTTCCATAGCATCTGCACTGAGATTGTCTAAGAATTTTCCAGACCAACTAGAGATATTTTAGTATTATTTTTCTTATGTCAGCATAAAATGAATCAGCCATGCCTGAGTAGGGCCAGTTACATTCTTTGGTACAGCAGAGATATGAGTCCTATTAGGTCACTAGTGTTGTTGTTTTGGCAGGGCTTCTCTGCCCTAAATTACTAGAAGTGAGGTATACTTTAGTAAAGTGACAATATTTCCAGCCGTGACAATGGAAGTTTCATTTGCTGAATCTTAGCATGAACTTCAGTTATGGCAATGCCATGCCATTTTCATTTTCATTGAACTTCACAGAATTCTACAGGTGTTCTTGCTCCATACTGGGGTGCCAGTTATTTTTTGCTTGTTTTTTTTTTCTTTTTATCTCATAAAAATATGTAAATATATATTTTCTGCTATTTTCCCCGAATGTATATGTTTTTATAACGAATATTCTAATGTGTGTCTTTTCATATTTTGTGTGTCTTTTGCTGTTGAACAAAAAGTGCTTCTGTACATTTTTCAATTGCATGTATGCTGTTATGTACAATCCTTCTACCACCAAGACAGCACACACACTGCAATCCTTTACAAATTCATAGATTTCTAAGGCAATATGTATGGTGATGTCAGTCCTGGAAAGTACAAAACATATATTTCTATGGGGGAATGTGACCTCAATGGACTTCCATCCTTAAGTACAGGTGAAATTTAAAGCATTTTAAGTCTTCTTGGCAAAAATATTCTCTTGTTTATCACTGAAAATTTTGCATCACCAACTATCTCTTGACTAATTTACCAAATGTGTTTTAATTTTTTAATCATTCAAACGAATCCATGTGAATTTTCAAATGATTAAAGCAGTAAGGTTGAAGATGAAAAAGTCTGGCTTTCTTATTTTTCTGTGGTTTTAGGTGTATGATAACAGATTCATGATAACAGATTTATTCCTTACTGAATGTGAGTGAGGGGGGAATGCTTCTCCTAAAATTGTGTCTGGAATCTGTTGACATTTTTGAAAATAAGCAATATTAAAATATTAAAAATTGAACCCTTATCTCCAGGGTTGTAGTCTAATGCTCAAACCACTACTCTGGACTGTCTCAATCCTAATGGCAAGAGTATGGAATTGTAAATTGAGCACCTCTTCCAAATACACCTTTCACTACCAGCCAGGGACGGTGGTATGTAGTGTGATAGCTTTTCTCTAAGGCTTTTAAAATCCTGCCCTGTTCCAGTACAATGAAGCTGCAGAGAGGGGATACTCTTGTTTGCTTCCTGGAAGAGGCCAGAGGGACTGGAGAAATTGTCAGTGTGCAGTGCTAGTCAGAGAGTAAGAGGTGGAGTCTGGGTGTCTTCTAAGCCCCTTGTACCTCATACTCTCCCCTCTTCATAGTTTCTTGGTCCCCCACACATCCTAGAAAACAGGTGAAGCGGACAGTCAGTAGGAAAGGGGAGGAAGGCACAATGAAGGAGTATACAGTGGAAACACCTGGTGCGGCTGCCCTTTGCATCAGAGGTCAAATGCTGCTGGAAAATGATAGTGCTGAAGAATAACCCCTGGATAAATGGCAGGGGGTGAAGACAAGGCACACACCTGAAGAGCAAAAGGATGTGGGCATAGGTGGCCAAAGACAAGAGGTAGAATACAAATTTGATCCCATTAGAGAGATATTCCACCCTAATGCTTGCCACTCATTGCCTCTGGCACAGGTCCCCTGGAAGTGCAGAGAATTAGGAAGGATCAGGATGGCGAGTTATGAGGGGGAGATTCTGAAGAATTATTTGGAGAGTTTGGAGTGAGTTCAGCTTACATAAAATTAAACCTGTTGGACTCTTTAGTTGGTTGGACCACGCTATTCTGTTACACTGCTATTATTCCACTTTCAATATTCTACGGAATCCTGGGGTTTGCAGTTTAAGGAGAGGCATTCAGAATTCTCACCCAGAGAGCACTTTGTCCTCAGTAAACTACAAACCCCAGAATTCCACAGGATGTTGAAAGTGGAAAAATACGCTATAACAGTGTAGTACAGAAATGGCTTTTGTTTTGCTGTTCACACATGCTCTGTAAGAGGTTCTTGAGGCAGATGCTATTTGTCTTATCTGCTGTAGGCACATGTATAAAACAAGAGTAAGACCAGTTGGGATAGAATACTATTCTTTTTGAGTACAAGCATCATTGCACTGTCTACTGAAGACATGTTGTTGCAGCCCAAGGCTGAAAGTCTGTTTTGATCTAGCCCTCCTTCACCATCCTGCCAATGCTACTGCTGCTTAAAATAAAAAAAAATCCAGCTGGACAGAGGACGAGGAAGAAGAGGGAGGCTGGAACTGTAATTGTTCTGAACTTGATGTCATTTGTTTCAGATTCTAGGGAGATGTCCAGTTTACCATGTGATCAATTTTCTTGGGATCATTTCAGTTCTTGAAGCCTGATAATGTGGAAAAGATGCTTCAATCGGTCCATTCCTCCATGGATTGTCTTGACCCTTGCCCATTTTGGGTCTAAAGATCTAGCAGAAATGGACTGACTGAGGAGGTCCAGGTAGTGGTAAATGCCTCCCAGTGTCAGGGGTGGTGTCTGCTGCCTTGAAGGAAGGTGTAGCATACCTTATTCTGAAGAGGACATCCCTGGACCCAGATATATGTACGTTAGTAATATATGTACTGCCTTATCACTAATGTCCTGTATTTGGGTAAGGTGTTACACACGTGGTGACAGGGCAGCTTCAGATATTCTTGAATAAACAGATTATCAAGAGCCATTGCAGTCTTGTTTCAGCTCAGAGTGTGGTACTGAATAAGTCTTGCTTACTCTGACTGACCATTTACTCCAGGGTAAAGATAGCGGAGTGTTATCCCATTGATCCTCCTAGATCTCCCAGCAGCTTTTAATATCACTGATCGTGTTATCACTGGACCAACTCTAGTGGAAGGAAGTGGGAGGCACTGTTTCACAGTGATTCCCTCCTATCTGCAATTTTGATTCTAGAGACTAGCATTGGGGAGCTCCTGGTCAATCCATGGATATTGTGCTGTAAGGTGTCACAGGGTTCAATCTTGTCTCCCATGTTGTTCAACATCTTTATGAAGATGGTGGGAAAAGTCATTAGGAGCTTTGAGGTTGGATGCTGATGACACTTAGCTCTACATCTCCTTGCTGTTGGAGTTGGCTAGGCCTGTGGAGATACTGGAAAAGTGCCTGGATGCTGTGATGGGCTGAATCATAGAATTCAAAGATACCACAGAGCCATCCACTCTAACCCCTCTGCTATTCAGGAACACATAATCAGTGCACTCCCCCCCAGCTGGCCATCCAGCCTCTGTTGAAAAACCTCCAAAGAAGGGGACTCCACCCTTCCAAGTGCATTCCACTGCCAAACTGCTCTTACCATCAGGAAGTTCTTCCTAATATATGGGCAGAATCTCTTTTCATGTGAAGAGTATCTCAGAATCTCTTTTTCTTTGAAGCCATTGCTCTGTGCCTTAGTCCATTTCCACACTACACTCTTACAGCATGATTATTCCACTTTCAACATCCTATGGAATCCTGGGGTTTGCAGTTTAGGGGGGGCCTGCAAACCCCAGGATTCCATAGGATGTTGAAAGTGGAATAATCATGCTGTAAAAGTGTAGTGCGGAAATGGCCTTAGAATCTGAAGTGGCAGGAAACAAGCTTGCTTCATTGAAATTCATTTTGTTTTGGCCAAATTCTCTAACATGTTATGGTCATTTTTAATTCCAGTCCTCTTCTCTGAAATATTAGTCACTGCTCCTAAGTTGGTGTCATCTGCAAATTTGATAAAGATGGCTTCTATTCCATCATCCAAGTCATTTAGAAAGATGCTGAATAGGAATGAATCCTATGGTACCTCATTAGTCACTTTTCTCCAGGGTGAAGAGAAGACATAAGTAAGTAAGTACCCTTTGGGTTTAGTCAGTTAACCAGTTAACCAATTACAAATACACCTAACAGCAAATTTGTTCAAACCACATTTTACTTGCTTGTTTGCAAGAATATAATTGTCAAAGGCCTTACTGAAATCAAGATGCACTATACCGACAGCGTTCTTTTCACCTACCAAACTTGTAACTCTATCAAAACAAGACAGAATACTAGTCTGGCACAACTTGTTTTTGAGGAAGCCATGATGACTTTTAGTGATTATGACATTCTTAAGTGCTGATAGACTGTCTATTTATTGATCTGGTGTAATATCCTTCTTGATATATTGATGTCAGGCTGACAGGGTGGTAATTGTCCTCTTTTCCTTTTCCTTTTTCTCTTTTTCCTTTTTGGATCATGTCCTTTTAAAATCTCAGTTCAATTGAAAGTTCTTTAGACTTCCATCCCAGATTCTTTAGACACCTTCCTTTTTTCCTCCTCAGAGGAACTGTTTGAAATTGTGCCTTCAATTCTCATCTCATTTTAGGAAACTCCCATCCATCATGAATTCCCTTCTCTTTAAGTATTCCTGACCATGGGATCATACCTTATATTTCCTAAGTTTACTGAAATCAGCTTTATTAAGGTCTAATATGAGTGTCTGACTATGCTTGGTTTCCCCTGTCCACTGTAACTGTAAGAGAATGCAGTTACTCTCCCATTAACCAGATCATCATTGCTGATTAAGATCAGACATAAAATATCTGATCCCCTTGTTGCCTCTTCTACCTTCTGGACAATGAGACTGTATACAAGGCAAGTGAAAAATTTGTTGGACCTTATATTCTAGTCACAATTTTACTTCCAACAAATAACAGGATAGTTGAAAGCTCCCATTACAATTGCATCTCTCCTTTCGGTTATCTTTTCCAGGAAGACAACATTCAAGTCCTTGGTCTGGCTTGGGACCTGTAGTAGACCCACAATGACATCACTGTTGTTTCTCTCCACCTTAATTTTTATCCAAATGCTCTCAACCTGACTTCCAGGATTTGCATCATGGATCTCTTTACAGGTGAAACATCTTTAACATATAATGCTCCTCCTCCTTCTTTCCCATTTGGTCTATTTCTTTGAAATAAATTATACCTCTATTATTTTTGATGTTGTGTGCTTTCAATTCATTTCCAGTTTATGGCAACCCTAAGACAAACTTATCACAGGGTTTTCTGGGGCTGAGAGTGTGTGACACACCCAAGGCCACCCAGTGAGTTTTCATGGTCAAGCAGGGAATTGAATGTTATTCTCCAGGATCATAGTCCAATACTCTAAGCGGTATACCACTTCTGTGAGGTGCAACCTGTCTTCATGAAGTCCATCTTCATGAAACTGAAGACCATGGTCTGAGAAGTCAAACAATTCCTGGCAGTGCCACCTGCAGAGCCAGTTGTTTACCTCCACTTTTTTCCTCTTCCTTCCTCCACTGTGTCTTTCCACTGAGAGAAGAGATGAAACGACAACTTGTGCATCAAGCTCTTTCAGCATCTTACCCAGAGCCTTGTGATTTCCTGAAGTCTATTCCTTGCATTGTCATTGGTTCCCACATGGGCCAAAAAGAAGGGGGTCAATGGGCTTGGCAAGTTTTGTCAGCAGCATTGTTACATCACAGATCTTTGCCACAGGGAGACAGCATTCCTCTTGAAATATCCTGTTCAGCCCAGAACACTGATTCTGTTCACCTCAGCGATGACTCCCCTACCACCACTACCACATATCTCCTCTTGTGACTGGCAGGGGCCAATCTATGTGCTGAATCTTTCAAGATGTCCTGCACATTCTCTGAAGTTTGATACTGTTGCTCTTGTTCCTGTTCCTTGTCCTCAGTGATAAAGAAAGAGCTTCAAATGGATTATGTAGCTCCAAAACTACATCAAGATCTTTGGTTTGTCTAAACTGTGTGTCATATTCCTCCAAATGTCTACCTCCTGTATTTGGGAACTAACCTCCTCCACAGAGACATTCCCAGTGTGTTCCTCAACCACAACAGTCTGCTCCACTCTGTCCAAGAAAACTTCATGCTCACTTATATGGATGAGGGTGAATAAACTGAAGCTGACTCTTGATAAGACAGAAACTCTGGATTGGTAGCTGTGGAGTCTGGGAATTGGATGTTGTTGTTCTTTCCTGGAAGGAGCATGTGTGTAGTCTGGGAGTACTCCTAGATCCACCTTTGTCACTGGAAGCCAAGATGACTCAGAATGCTTGTGGTCAGCTTTGACTGGTCCACCAGCTACAGCCTTTCCTAGACAGGGATAACTTAGGCATTGTAATCCATGCACTGGTAACTTCCCAATTAGACTAATGCAATGCACTGTACGTGGGACTGCTCTTGGACAACTCAGAAACTTCAGTTAGTGCAAAGCACTATATTGGTCACTGGAATTCCATTCAGATGTCATATAATACCTGTTCTAAATGAATTGCACTGACTGTCAGTATGTTTCTGTTCTGAATTCAAGATGATAATAATGTTTAAAGTCCTAAATGGCTTGGGGCCTTCACACTTGAGGGAGGACTTCTCTCTATATATGTATATGCATGCCCAAGAATTGACATCTGTTGGAGGGGGGCTCCTCTGTGTCCCATCAATAGAGAAAATACATTGTTGGAGGACTTGGGCCATTTCCTCACCAGATTGTTATAGTGCTATTATTGCACTTTCAACATCCTATGGAATCCTGGAGTTAGCAGTTTTGGGAGAGGCCAGCCAGCCTTTCCCAAAACTGCAAACCCCAGAATTCTATAGGATGTTGAAAGTGCAATAATAGTGCTAGAATAGCCTAGTGGGGAAATGGTCTTGGAAAACAGGCTCTTCTGCAGTGGCAGTTATAGAACTCTCTGCCTGTGGAGGCACAAATGACACCAACATTAGATTTGTTTTGGCATTAAGTTAAAACCTGGCTTTTTATTAAAGCCTTCAGGTCAAACTCCAGGCTGCACACGTTTTATAATTATATTATTCAAGATTATTTCAACTAGCTTTAAATTATCTGTTTTTAAACTGAAAATAGTAATCATATATTTTAATCTTTTAGGCTCTTATTTATTAAGGTGATTTTATTGAAAGCCAGCCTGAGATCTTCAGGCAAAGGGGAAAATATAAATATGTTAATAACTAAATAAATAAATAAAGTAATAATTGAAAAGACTTTGTAAAAGTCTTTTGTTAGAGGGTTTGTTAACTGACATATGCCCACAAGTACTGTTAATTTTATGATTATGTAAAAATATTTGTTGTCAATTATAAATCATCATCATCATCATCATCATCATCTCATCATCATCATCACCATCTAACATAACTTGTTTTCTAATCAGCTCTATATCCTTTGTTTTGGTTTGGAATTCACATAATGTTTCCCCTACTTTGTACTTTTTATTGATATGACATATATTGCCTGTATTTGACCTCATCCTATATTATGCACAGAATCTGATGTTCTCTCCCATCCCTTCTTCTTAGTGCATCTTTATTGATTTCCTATAAACCTGTAATTCCCAGAGAATCTGTCACTCACTTTCTACCACTTTTTCTTTCTCTGCAGCAAGCCAGACATCCAGCATGTGTATCTGTGCATTTGTTTGGTTTTTTGAAATAAGTGCTTCTTGAAGCAGCTGTTTAGGCAATTATTTTGAACTCACAATGTTCATGACAGCAATAGCATTAAAAGTGTATGCTGTTCACAGCATGCATCTCTCTTTTCATTGTGATCATTAACACAACAAAGAGATCAACACTGTTTTCCTCTCAGCATCTATTATTTTAGCTGATTGAAACTGATCAAATTGGTTGGATGGATAAATCTGTCAGTCTTGCTTTTTCTCACATTCTGATTTTTTTTTAAAAAAACACACACACTCAAGTTCCTTTCCACAAATTTATGAATAATTTTTAGCATATTGTAAAAAAAAATTCTCAGTTATCATCAAAACAAAAAAAGGAGAAAAAAAAAGGGACATGGTATTCCTATTGCAAACAGATTTGAATTTTGTGCAGAATAAATCCTGAAAATGAAGGAAAAACCTTATTGGTCCAGAATTCTTCTTATCACAGTTTCTCAATGCTAAACAAACAAACAAACAAACAAACAAAAGGTTTATCAACACTTCTGCAAATATTTTTGAATATTCTTTCTATCCTTAGTATAGAATTAAAACCATATATAGAACACTAATTGAAAAACTTAGATTAAATGCAGGCTTCTGGATATGCACCATACAATATTCATCAGTAAATTGTTGTTGCTGTTGTTGTTGTTGTTGTCATTATTGTAGTAGTAGTAGTAGTAACATGTTTTCCCCCAAAAAAAATTGGGATTCAAAGCAGCTAAAAATTTAAAAGAACAATGCAATTAAAAGAATATAGCAAGTGAACATTGAAACAGAGTTAAACTATTCACAGTACTAGAACAATTCAAACCTCAAGATAAAAGAATAAAATGCAAATTTAAAAAGATTAAAAACTTTTAAAAACAGTTCAGTTAAAACAATACAGCATACCCTAGACCATTTTTTATTCTTTATTTTGTTTTCTCTTGTTTTAAAATCAATCAAAGGACAACAAGATGGGGGCTATTCTGGCATCCCTGGGAAGGGAGTTCCTGAATCTAAGGGCAGCCAGGGAGAATGTCCTCTCTCGTATCCCCACCAACCATACTTATGGTGACAATCTCAGGGCCTGCTCAGGAAGGAGTTATGGCCAGCCCGATAGCCTAGACCTGAGACATATAGGACTTTATAGGTCATCACCAGCATTTTGAGTTGTTTAACTTGTTATTCCCAGTTAAATATGCATAGAATTGCAGCCTTATTGTTGATATGATGGTGATGGTATGTCTTCAGGTCATTTGCGACTTATGACAATTCTTCGGCAAACCTATCATGAAATTTTCTTAGCAGAATTTGCTCAGAGGAGGTTGTCTTTGCCTTCCTCTGAGGCTGAGAGTGTATAACTTGTCCAGGGTCACCCATTAGGTTTCCACAGCTGAGGGGATGATTCAAACCTTGGTTTCCCAGTGTCTTAGTCGAACACTCCGAGCACTACCCCATGCTGGCTCTTGTGGCCTTAAACTCTATGAAACATGTGGTAAGTTTTGCTGGTAGTTCTTTTCTGTTTCTATAATAATGTCATTTAGAACTTCATGGTATGTTTGGTACAGTCATAATATTAGGAATCTACCGGTACCTAGTACTCAGTTGTGAAAGAGGTAGTGTACAACTTCTTATTAAAAAGTATGGGGGGCATGTTAGTATGAGCTTGGGACTATACAATAAATGGTTCTTTTTCTGAGAGAAAGTTTTGAATTATCCGAGATTCTAGATCTGGAAAAGAGAAGAATAAAACTAGATATTTGCTTCACTCTCTACACTGCTTTCCTACACTTTACTGTCTAGTGCAGCTGTCTTTTGATACTCTCTTCTTTTCATGCTCATAGTCTCTCTTTCCCTTGGAGACTGTCAGACATCATCAGGGAAGCTTTTCCTTTGACTGATTCTTCAAAACCATACAGATGTCTGTTAGCTTTGCACTTGCAAGTGTGACTGTATTTTAACACATTCAGTCCCAACGTTAAACTGAATGGTCAGTAAAAAAATCTAAAATCTGTGTAAAATGGACATGTGAGAAACTCATCCTGGAAATAAATGTGTTCAGTGGCTGGGAATTATCTTTCCAAAACAGAGACACAATTTAATTTTCAAGACAGTGATAGTGTTTTCCATGGATGAATGAAAGTCCAGTTATACAGCAAATAGATCTCACATTTATTAATCTGCACCCTTTTCATATATTTGGAAAAATAAAGAAAGAGCTGTCTTCTCTCTGTGCTGACCTACTTGTTCCCTGTTTGTTTATGGTTTTCCTTTGTTGCATTGTTTGCTCCAGCAGCATCTGAGTACTGAAAAGAAAGTTGCACTCTGATGAAGTTTTAAGTTACTCCCATGCTAGAAATGTGTCCTCCTACATTTCAGACGACACATGTGGCCAGGCAATGTGAGAATGTGGTCAAGATGGCAAAACTTATCAATGAGGAACAGCAGCTAAGCTAGAACAGGCTATAACAGTTTGCTTTTGCCTGAATCTACAGGGAATGACAAGATTCCACCCGATCCCATTTTCTCCACTTTTTCAGTAGCTTTTAAAATGTCTTTCTTCCTCCCACTTTCCCCTATCATCATGACTTACTTGAATTGCTGCAACTGAGTTCAAAGTGCAAAAGTAGTTTGAACTCAATTAACTCAGCAGGGAGAAGAGGAGTGGAGGAGTAGAATACTGTTCTCTTTTTTGCTCAGGCAAAAGAAAATAGCTAAAGCCTGTCCTTGTGTGTTCTTCCTCATGACAAACTTTTCCTATCTTGACCATAATATGATGTTACTTTCCACATTCCAGTTTTCACCGATAAAATGTTGGAGGATATGGAAATGTCCCTATGTCCACCGTCCTGTACAAATATAAGGGTCCAATATATTTGGCTTCAGATTGCACATATCACTTCCTGAACATCTGGAGGACATTGTTGCTTTTTTTGCACTATTTGGTGGGGCCTTGTAAAAAAAAAAGTCCTATATGGAATGTGTTTGGAATAAAAGCATGTATGCTGTTGAAACAGATTCATGTGGTGCTATAAATGTTGCTGAATGCAATAAATTGGTCAAGACCATGAATCCAGAGGCTTCAAGGAGTGGCATTTTTTTGCTATACCTTATACTCCCCTATCCTGCAAGATGTGCTATATTCTTAACTGGGCATATTTATGGCTGAAAAACATGATCGAGGGTACACTGACCAGGAAGTATGTTGCCAGTTGAAGCTGACCTGAGACATGGCAAGGTCATAAGTTCAGAGGGGAGTAGATGGGGAAACCGAATGCAAATGGATTTGTGACAATCCTTCTAACAGCTCAGGTTCTGTGCACACCAGAATACAATGGAAGGCAAAACTGCCCAGGTGAGGCAATCAGGGACCATTCTATGATCTCACCCTATGGAAATCTTCCTTATACCTACTGCCTAACAAGAAATATTAAGAGATTGTCATGACTCCCATCAGTGTTTGTTCACCTAGAGTCAAGACAATCAGACAGTTCCAGACTTTTTGTCAATCTCATGAGAAAGCTATTACCCGTTGTCCACTCATTCCCTTCAGGGTAGGAAACAGGGTATATAGATCCTAGCTTTAGCCCCAGCAAATTGTGGTACTTGGACATAATATGTGGCTCCCAGACTGCCATTCATCCTGCTGCCCTCAGATGCTGTCTGAGCCCCTCTGCTTCAACCTTCTCCTTCAGGACTGTTAACAATCATCTTCTTCACCCCAATCTCTCTCTAACCACTCTTTCATGCCTTGCTTTCCAGTAAACTTGTATGGTTCTTGAGAGCATCTGATTTCTTGTGTGTTTATCATCCAAATAAAACATTAAGTTTAACTATAAACTGGATTTGTCTCTACAGTTAGTACTGGTATACAGAAGTGAAAAGATCCTGCTGTTACCCTTCTGTTGCAGGCCTCCTTTGAGCTATAATTTCCCCAAATTCTAAGGAGAGGCTGGCATTGTGGGTGGATACAGTGTCCCCCACCTCTTTCCCCACTGTCACAAACATGTGTGCATATGCATGCACGTGTGCGCGCGTGCACACACACACACACACACACAGTGAGACTTCCCGATTTGGGGATTGCTGAGGGGCACAAGAGCTGACAGTGAGAGTAAAGCTTTTCTTTCTTCTTTTTTCCTTTATTTCATGATTACATCTCTACAAAAAATGATTCTCAAATACATTACTAGATATTGGAAACATCTGTATTATACAGATGTTTCCAATGAGAGTATAGCTTTTCAGGGGACCCTTCAAACACTGATGCCATATCCCCCCATCCTTGCCCATCCCTGCCTTTAAGGAAGACTGCTTCATATTCCAATATATGTGGTAGGCCTCATCACAGATCTTGTTTTCAAAGCTGAAATAAAGTTGCTACCTTGTTCATCCAGCTTTTTTTCATATGATTCTTCCTCTTCCTATCAGCCAGTCCTGACTAGGAATTAGATTTATATGATGTTCTTGAAATCTGATTTCAGATAAGACTTCAAGACACTAAGGTTAGCTGGCATACTTTATGATTTATTGCCAAGCTATTGATGTTGTTTCATGTGCTGTCATGGTTGTTGTTTTTCTAAATTGTTAATAGTTGCTGCAGGACCCCTTATTTTAACTGACACGATAGGAGGGTGCAGGTTGACACTGACAATCGTGTAATCCTGTGCTCCCTTGCCCCCAGTCTTCTAATTCTTAACAAATCCCTGTTTATTTTTATCTTTCTTTTGATGCTTAGTGTCTGGGAGTGAGAGGTAGTAGTACTTAAGCATTGACAGTGCTCATCCTCCAGTAGTCACCCATGTTTGCAGCCACATATTATTTCTGGTTTGGACTGCAGGAATAGCCAAGAGTTTATGCTTAGCTCCATTTGGTGAGAAATCTGTACATTAGAGACCAGCTAGTGAGTGGTAGGATAGTGGACTCAGTAGCTATCCAGAAACTGAAAACTGTGTGGAAGCTTAAATCTTTTTTAAAAAAAGAAATTGGAAATTATTAGTTGGCTTCTAAGTCACTCTAATACTTCTGGGTCTTGAGCGGTTTATTGAATTCACATTTCAGACTGATGAATTGTACCTGTAAGGTCCACAGTGGTTTACACCTTACATGAGTAATATGTAGCCTGCTAATATGTTCAGTGACTGGTGACGGTATCTATTTGGTTCTATCACCTTTGGATTCCATAGACATTACATAGTCCAGGCTTTTCACAGGAAACACAATGCATTCTGCCCTTGTACATCTTCTCAAATTGCTATTCAGTCATTACTATTTGAGTGTTACACACAGCTGAGTAAAGATCTAAAATTTCTAGAAATCTTGAAAAAATAGAGGGAAAGTTTTTTTTTTTCCTCAAGAAGTTTTTTTGTGTGTGGGCGAGGGACAAAAATGTTTTTAAAAATGTGGAAAAAATGTGATAGTAACATCTTTTATAAAGTGAAAATCACTTCGTTATTTCAGAACATAATTATAATATAACACAGTGTGATGCAATTATAGAATTCTGTTTGGCACAAAATTATCATGTTTAATATATTAAAGGTACAGTTCAGTCAGAAAATAGTGGTGCTGCTGAATTCCCTTTTTATTTTGGTTACAAATGGAACTACGAGGTCTTGAAAGGTAAGCAATATCTTTGACTTTACAATTTACTAGGAATGTGGGGGGGTGTACAAAAAAACCATCAACATTAGTAAATCTGAGAAAAGTATTTTGTCTCATTTTTTGTCTTCCGTAGTGACAAGCAGACATACAACATCAATTCCCACACAATGAACTTAGAAGATGATACCAAGACGAGGAATTACCATAATCAGGTATTGTCCATTGTCATACATAACAATTTCCATTTTGTATAATTTTAGAACTATTTTTTTCCAGGAGTACATATAGAAATACATTGTCTTAAACATTTTATTACTCATTCATTTTTTAAATTATTTTTCTGATTTTTCTGGAAAAGAGTTTTCAGAAAAATAAAAAAAAATGCAAAAACTGTCTTTTTCCAGTATTTATTTCAGGTTTTTTCCCTCTAACTCTTTGCATCTTTAGGACTGACACAAACCATCATCTTTCCTCTTGCCAAGCACACATGCATTATAGTCAAAATGAGATGCCCTTTCAGTGTGTGCCTCTATCGAATTAGTCTAGAGAATATCTCAAATGTAGGTCAGATTTTTTTCATAGTTCAGGGAGAACATTTTGATATTAATTATTTATGATTATTTATGATTATTACAATTATTTATTATATTAATTGTTATTAATTATTTAAAACCAAAGAAGTCAGGAAAGCTGTTATTGCATCAATGTCTTATATTAAAACTTGAGGCAGTTACCATATGGAAGCTGACAATACAGAAGAAAAAAAGAATGGAGAGGGAAGCATTGGCATCTCCGCTGCCCATTTCATAGATCTCACCTCAATAAAATATTATTCCTGCATCATTTCAGGAATACAGAATCCTAATATTCCTTTGCTTCTCTGTCAGTTGCAGAGGATCCTCCTTGCAGCTCTGGAGTCCTAGGGCACGAACACAATGTTACAAAATATGATCATGGCAATGATGAACAGCTTATTTTACATTCCTCATATGTTTGTTTTAGCACATACAGTAGGATGACCACCTTTGAACATGTACTGTGCATGAAACACAGAATCAGAAAATCTGTTGCAAAGCTTGATATCTTTTAGCATCTTGTTACATCCATATCACATCAAGGACTAGTGGAGCAATAACAAAAGTGCTCTACTGCTTTGAAAATGCAGATAAATCAATCAAGTCTCTATTCCAGGAAGAACAAATGCATGAAGGAGACCTCAATTTGAATTTGGTTTCTAACCTCTCTTTTTAAATAATGTTTTATTGCAGCTCAAATGAAAACACTTTGCATGGAAAGCAGCAGGGTTTGTATTTTGTTTGCTCTGATAGAACACAGGATATTGAGGTTTTGGATGCAGCTAACTAAAACAGGTTAATTGTGGGTGTCTTTATTTCCTACTTATTTATTTGACCATTTCTTGTAGTGTTAACATTTTAGATTCTATTCCATGTCAGTGTAACCTGCCTTCCTATACTGAATCAGCTTCAATACACAGATTATCATTATGCCACAGATCAGAAGCAAGGAAAAGAAAGGCAAATTTATTTTCCAAGGTGCTAGGGAAAGCTTATTTCCCCAGAATAATGAAGCCTAGGTAAGTGCCAGCTGTGTTTTACAGAAATGTCAGCTCTGTCAATCTTGAACCCGGATGCAATTCAATAATGGCTCAGATGGCCAAAATGTAGCTCTGCCATATAAGCAAATGGGCTCGCCCGTGTGATTAGAAGGACATTAAAGGAAATAGGAGAGAACTCTTCACCTGTCATCTAATTTCTGTTCTATAACCTCTAATCCCAAATGAATGTGATTGAAAATCAAACAATTAGAAATCAAATCAGAAGGCAGTGTGGCCCTGTAATTCAATCCTGTTGAGAAATAAGCATGGTAAGAATAGGAAGTAATAGTGCAATGAATGAAGCTTAATGTCTTCTCTACAGGCCCTCATTCAAGTTTTGTTTTTTGTGTTTTTTTAAAGCAATGCATTGCTTATTGGGACTTCTTCAGCTGTATTAGTATGGAGTAGCCTAGTGCCAGCCTGGGCTCTGTAACAAGTGCTGTGGTTTCATTTACAGGCTCTACTAAGAGCAGCTAGCAACAGCCTGTGAAGAGCCATTATACATTGGCCCATAAAGTCACACAAAATTTTCATTATGTTTCCTTGAAAAAGTGCTTGTTTTGCAGGATAGAGCTGATATCAATAAAATGGATTGGGTGTCACTTAAGCCAAGTGACATGATAATCTCCTGAAGACTTGTGTCCTTAATCTCTAGGAGACGCAAATCAGTTTGGAAAAAGGAGCCGTTTTCACAGATAGCAACCATCCTGCTCTTTAATGTAAATTCAGCAGCAATACCACTCATTCTGTTTCAGAAATTACTTCAATGTGTTTGCTGCCAAAACAGGGAATTCTTCCCTCCCTGTTACTTAACAACTTTCCCTCATATACACAGAGGGAGACACAGCAAATCCCTAGGCAGCTTTCAAGATGCCAGTGTTCCCACCAGCACTTTTTAATTCTCAATAAATTGGTTTTGATGATATATGCCCTGGGACCAATTTCAGTTGGAGGCATTTCTTCTGGCTATTATTAAGCTATTGGTCTTGTGCGGTTAAGCCTGATCACAATACAAAGTCTGGGAAATCATCTCAGCTATGAACTATGATGTAGCACTCCTGCAGATCCAAATTCTTCAGTTCACTCAAAGAAGGCATTGCAATAACAAGTGATATTATAATGAAAGGGCAGAACAATAGGCTCAGGATCAAGAATGCAGCAGCTCATCAGGCTGTCATACAAAGGCTATAGAATGACTTAAATTGGTTCGGTTAACATTTCGGGAGGATAGTTATTATTCTAGGGTAGAAAGGCCAGGAAAAATCCACAGACAATTTCTGACACTTCACAGGGGTCTAAGAGCTAAGTAATTTTCTTCCATGGTAGAATATCAATCATATTCCAGCAAACACAGACACTTTGGACTGTATGCTCAGCCTTCCCTATAGACTCCACTTTGTAATCACCAAAGAATTTTGCTCTCAATCGCTGTAAATTGGAAAAGAAAGTCATCACATCCACCAGTAATTAATTATCTGCTTGTTGGAATGGAGGCAAGCTGTGCAGCATACACAGTGGCATGAAAGGAAATGTACAATTTCTCTGACCTTTTGAACCAGACATTCACGTTTTTTTCCTGCTTGGTCTGGTGCTCTGTTCTGATGGTTTCAATATAGTTTAGGCATTTAGTTCACCTGACATTTGACTCAGTTTATTGCTGTTGTATTTTAAGTGAAGATTGATGGATTTTCATTGATGGTAAAGTGAGAGGATGGTCTCACAGTGGGTACTTTGAGTAATGCAGTATCTTTGGAAAATTGCCCTGCATTAACCTGATCTGCCATTAGTGATTTCAGTGTCAAAAAATGTTTATGTATTTTAGATATTTCTATCCCATCCTCTCTTGAAATTGCTTAGGGCAACTACAAACAAAAAGAAAACATCTTCCTCAACCTAGCTCAACATGAATGGAGACAGGATGACTTGTCATAGGGGGAGTTCTGCTACTGAGAACATCCTTTCCAATATACATACCGGTATAGTCTACTGGGGTGGTGGGAAACACTACAGGTTCTCTGCTGAAGATCTCAAATTCTAGACAGAATCATAAGGAAAGAGATAGTATTTCAGATATTCAGTGTTGTTGGTTCTGCATTCTTGGTTCAGGATGTGAACAGTTGTACACATGGGCAAGTACAATTTGGGTTTCCTGATGGAATAGAAGATGCAGCAACCTGAGCCTTGCATATTTACCATCAAATATGTTAAGAATGATAAAGCCTTTTGGAGGATACAGGGGATGAAATCTAGAAAAGAGGATAATTGAGGGCCTAACAGGATGTCTCTAGATGTGTGCTGGCTTATAGGGAAAGATTTGTGACATAACAGGGAGGCTGACAAGTTAATCATGTCCACTGACTATTTCCCCTTCCTTCTGATCCACATGGGAACAAATGATACTGCAAGATATAGTCTTCAACATATGGAAGGCTCTGGGTAGGAAGCTAAAGGTGCTTGGGACACAGCTTGTTATTTAATCACTACTTCTTCTTAAAAGAAAGAAAGAAAGAAAGAAAGAAAGAAAGAAAGAAAGAAAAAAACCAAGAAAAGAAAGATGAACACTAGAATTGAAGAGCTAGCTCTGCAGATGGCACCATCAGGAAAAAAAAAATGGCTTCTTGGACCACAGTCTCTGATTTCATCTAGAAGGACAAGTGGCAAGAATGTATTTGCTAAGGATCTTGATCTATCTGGGGGCTTTAAACTAGTTAGGCATTGGAAAGAGACAGTACCTCAGAGAATGGAGACACAAAAAGTACAAGGAGCAACAGCTTCAATAATACAGGCAGAACTAGACTGGTAGTACTTGAATCTCAAATGAGCAGAAGAAAGCAATAAAGAAGCAGATGGAGAGAACAACCCATTATCTTAGATGCCTTTATGCTAATGCACAAAACACAAAAAAAGATGAACTTGAACTCTTAATCCAGGAAGGTAAATATGGTTTAACTGGCATAGTTGGAAGCTAGCACTGTGAAACTCATGATTGGAATGTAGGAAAAGAGGGGTATGACCTATTTCAAAGAAACAGTCTGAGCGAGGAAGAAGGAAGAGCAGAATTATATGTCAAGAATGTGTACACTTATGGAGAGATCCGTAACGTAAAGAATGGAAACATTTTAAGCATTATGTTAAAAATAATCAGGAAGGAAACAATAGTGAACTTCTGTACTTCAGACCTCCAAGCCAGGAGTAATGGAAGACATTGACCATCCTGATACTTGTTGGAAGTTAAATTCTGCCAGACATGTAAGGCCCAATAAATTCCTTACTTGCTTTGTTGCCAATTTCATCATTGAGAAGGGGGACAAGGAAACAAGTGGATCAGCTGTCTTGGACCTGATTCTTGTCCAAAGGGAAGAATTGGTCAACAGATTAAAAATAGTGGGATCCTTGGGTGAGATGACAACATTTCCCTGCAATTTGTTATATAGAGGAAAAAGAAAACCTTATATAATCAGAAATGCACAATGGACATCAGTAGGCTAAAGGAAATACTGGATGAAATCCTATGATCAGAAGAGAGTGGTTTATGATGGAGATGAATTTCAGTTTAGATGTTAAATTCAATACTACAAATAATTCCAATGAGAAAGAAAAGTGGGAAATATCTAAATAAACTGGGGTGGATCTACAATGAATGTTCAGATAAACTGATTTAAAAAAGACTTGTATAAAAATGGAAGAAGGGAAAAATCGCCAAAAGGAATACCAACAAATAAGTCATGGGGAAGCTTGTAGGAAGAATATCAGAAAAGAGAAAGCTTACAGTGAGCTCAGGCTTGCTAGAGAGGATAAAAATAATAAAAAGGGTTTGTTTGTTTTGTGGATCTGCTCTTTGGCTAGTTTGAACTTATAGTTTAACCAAACAATAGGTCTGATTTTTAATACTCAGTTTATAAAGAAAAATGTTATGTCTTCAGACTGGTCCTGAAATCTCAGATGGATAGGGACATGTTATAGGAATTCAGTAGTGAAAAATATAGAGTAGTTTCTGCAGTGGAGTGGTTATTAGATTTGCCTGACACATGAAAGGTCCCCAGTTCAAAACCGAGCAGAAACAGAGGAATGCTTCTTTGTGAGTCAGTGTGGTGCAGTGTTTTGAGTGCTGCTGTATGACCTTGGAGACCAGGGTTCAGTTCTCCACTCAGCCATGGAAACCCACTGGTTGACCTTGGGTACACCACATACTCTCAGCCCCAGAAAGCCCTGTAATAGGTTTATCCTAGGGTCTCCATATATCAGGAACAACTTGAAGGTACACAACAAACAACAACAACAACAACAGTACAAAGAAATACTTTTTTATGCTTTCAGAAGCAGCCCTAAAATTAACCAGAATATGAAGAAAAATTGGTACCTGAAACACAGAAGACAGATTTTTTGAGCTTGTACTGGGTAGACTCCAAATTTCTCAAACTCAGCATGTAATAGAAGCACATTTTTCTATTTTTTTCCTGTTTTTAATGTAACATAAACTAAATTGTTCATTGTGTTATTGAAGTTCAAGAGTAATCTCTAAAGAATATTGCATTCTACATTTGTTTACATTAGTAAGATTAGAAACAGATGTACCTTTGTATATTTTTGTTTTTCCTGCGGTTTAAAAAAGCTAAATCAGATGTCACTAACACTGATTTCTGTGTTCCTCTGATTTGTGACAACCCCATGAATTTCAGAAAGTTTTCTTAGGCAAGGAATATTCAGAGGTGGTTTTCCCAATTCCATCCACTGACTCACTTTCTAGGAAGTGTGTTCAGGGCTGCAGCGTGTCAGTTTTGTAACAGCAGACACCATATAGCAGCTTTCCCAATATGTTTTCCTCTGAAAGTGTTGCACTGGAAATACACAATGCCAGTTGAGGATGATAGAATTAGTGGCCCAACACACCTGGAGGTCATTTCATAAAGGGAGACTTCAGCATACTAAGATATTTGATTCTGCTTGAAAACACAGCCAGTGTGACTTTATGTCATCTTGGCAGTTGGAAGACATATGATGTGCATTTACCCATATTAGGTAAAGTGCAAAAATTAGCAGTGGCACTGTTTATAGCTTCATTTTTCCTATGCTTAGTATTCTACTGTCATAGCAACACTTACAGTTATAACTCAAAGACCAGCGCCTTTGAAGGATGTAATTTAAAGACTCTACAAGATGTTTTATCAGCACTCAGATATTATAAACTAGTCTGTTCATGCCAAACACTAATAACTGTTTCTTCTGGAAACCTTTTATGGATAGAAATCTCAAATCATCAGTTCCTGTTAACATTCTTTGTGCTGTTCTCTGGTTTCATGAGATGGCCTGTGGGTAAGTGAACTTTAGTTCTGTATCTAGGAGTGGAAAAAACATACCTTTTAAGGATGTGAATTGCTTGGTGAGATGCATTGTATTACAGAAACAGAAGAAAACTTTAGATCAAATTATTATTTTGTGTGCATATTTACTCACTGCTAAACAACAACTGGCTGGAAACCCAAGCTATCATTTTGACAACTGTGTTGTGTTCTGCATAACTGGCAAAGATATAGTTTGACAGTGACAGCTTAATTTGAAACAGATTACACAAACAATTGTGTTTCAAGAATTTTGTGAAGATTTTGAGAACAAATAGCACAGATCCAAATTTCCAGAGATATCATTCTGATCTGAATCAAGCATAGCAAAATAATTCCTATAGGTATGGTTGCAGTCATAAAGGCAATTGCTATATCCTATATTCTAAGTATACTAGAAACCAAACAGCAAAACATTCCAGAGTTTTTTTCACTGCCGTTCCTTCATTTTGAGTCCCTTTACAAGAGACTATCACAACCTGGGAAACAGCAATTGGAAACTATAGTTTCAGAGCCCGGTTCATATTATTCTAATTTGTTAAACATAGAACAGCTGATCCTAGATAGGTAATCGGTAGGAAAATATCTGACTGTAATATCTGACTGTCATGCTCAGGTATAAAGCTTTCTATTACTATCAGTGGGAAGCAAACTGTTCTACACCTACATCTACATTTTTGTGTCATACATAACTCCTTTTATGTGGCTAAAAGATTGTTGTATGTGAAGGATGTAAATTTTTGCCAATTTTGTTCTCACAGGCAAAAAGAAATAGTTTTGAAAGAAGAGTAGAGCATTTCCAGACAGACAGCTCTTCACACTAGCAGTTATAAGGCATAATAGAGTTAGCTATTCTGTCTTTTTCTCCTTAAGAGATTTCCTACAATGAGCCAAGAGATGGAAGAAAGGGTGGGAAAACATGGGAGGATTCTGAGTAGGAAGATAATGTTGTCTAAAGACTGGAAATTCAGTGAATGAACCACTCTTAGTCGTACATGAAGGGGATGAGTTCTTATATAATACAGTATTAAATTATATTAAATATATTATATTATATAATACAGTATTAAAATATTTAAAGTATAAGTATATCTTAATATAGCTGGGGTCCCATACCAGAGCTCTGATATGTCAACAATTGGTAACTCTTGCTTGAGTATCAACAAAAAAAATAATAATCAAAAGCCGAACAGTAAACAATCTACTAGGTAGCTTCCCCAAAGCATTATATAAGATACTGTAGACGTATGAAGACTGACCCACCTATGGCATTACCTTTCCATTGTGGTGGGATTGCATGATGTTGTGAGACTATGCTTATGGCAACAGCAGGTTTTGTTAAGAAGCCAGGCTAAATGTGCCAAACAGATTAAATGTGCCAGGCTAAATGTGCTAAGCAGATCTCGGCAGCAGAAATAGTGGGGTGACACTGGCAGAGGATCTCCCAGAAATAACAGTAGTTACACCATAGCTAATGCTTGTTAGTACTGCGCAAAAAGAGGCACAGTGGCAAAGCTTGGAGTGTGGGGAGGTGGGCAAGTGGAGGGCGGGGCTATGGCACAAGGTGCATGGCCAGTGTGCTTGAGGGTGTGGCTGTGGTGTGTGAGGGCATGGACAGGGCGTGAGACATGGCCAAGGCATGCAGAGGCACGGCTACAGGCTGGGACACCCCCAAAACATTGCTGCCCGAGGCAAACTGCCCTCCTCGCCCCTCCCAATTCCTATTCAACTGAGGAGGCACAATGAACCCCTGTTGAATGTCTTTTAACTCAGAAACCATATGATGACTTAACTCATAATGAACAAGAGATAGTCCAGATGATGAGACTCCCAGGTCAAATGGCACTCATGAGCCACTGGAGTACAGCAGAAGATAACTATCAGTAATGCTGTGGCTAATGATGCAACTGGACACAGGTTGGAAATACTCAATATACATTCTGATCCCCCAAAAAAGAACCATTCAAGGAATAACCACAGGACCATTGCATTAATTTTCCATGCAAGTGAAGTCGGGCTTAAAATTCTACAACAAAGACATAACATACATGAAGTAGGAAATGCCAGTTGTCCATGCTGGGTTCAGGAAAGGAAGTAGCACTAGAGATCCTATTGCAGGCTTATGTTTGATAATGGAAAGCACCACAGAATTTCAGATGAAAATCAGTCTATGCTTTATAGATTTTACCAAAGTCTTTGATTGTATAGAATGTAGATCATAAAAAACTATGGATCATTTTTCAAGAAATGGGCATGGCACAATTGATTGCCCTGATGTGTAACCTACTCAGGGCAAGAAGTTACTGTCAGGACAGAACACAGAGAAATAGAATGTTTTCCAATTTCCAGGTCTGTATTTTACTGTTTAACTTGGAGGAAATAAGCATGACTATTGGAGGAAGGAACATCAGCAATTTAATATGTCCAGGTGACATACTACAAGGAGAAAATAGAGACTTGGAACAATTACTGAAGAAAGTCAAGGAAGAAAGTATAAAGGCAGGTTTGTCCTCAAACATTAAGAAAGCTAAAACCATGTCCCTCAATGATTTTCATAACTTAAAGTAGATGCTGAAAACATTGAAATAGTTCAAGAGTTCCTATAACCTGGCTCAGTCATTAATCAGAACAGTCAAGAAACCAAAAGAAGATTAGGACTTGGAAGGGCAGCTATGAAGGAACTAGACAAGATCCTAAAGTGTAAAGATATATCACTAAATACTTAAGATTGTCCGTGTCATCATATTCCCCATTTCTGTGTATGGTGAAAGCTGGATAATGAAGAAAGCTGATAGGAAGACAATCAAATCATTTGAAATGTAGTACTCAAGAAGAGTTCTACAGATACTGGGGGCTGCTAAAAGGACAAATAAATGGATCGTGCTGCAAAGCATCTTGAGCTCCCTACAAGCCAAGATGACTGAACTGAGACTGTCATACTTTGGACATATAAGCTAAAAGCTAAAGCTAATTCCTTCCTTGGAAGTCATGGGTCTTCTCTGGATAACTGGGACTTCTCCTAATAGCAAACTGACATTTTTAGTAAAATGCTATTCTCTGTTTGTTTTGTTTTTTGTTTTGTTTTGTTTCATTTTAAAGGTGTTTGGTACATCCCTCAGCAATCTAATGTGACAGAAGAATGTGTTTGCCCCTTTGCAGAATACTGAAAATGGTGATTTAGGTAACCACTACAAAGCTGCCATTTTCTTTGACAACTGTTGTCTCACCTCCTCGCTTTGTCTTTGTCTTTTAGATCTGTGGAATGGTACTTGAAAGCTGGCAGTGATCTAAGCCACACAAGTATGTCTGATGGGTGTTCACTTGGAAAATGTATCCCTTAATGTACTTTAGTGCATTTAGTCACTTTAGTCACTAGAGTGACTTGAATTACTTTTGGGAACTTCAGGAATGGAGAAAACATGGTTGTTTCCTAAGCGTTCAAACCATTCAAGTGCACAGTTATGCATGCTTAAAAGCCAGGGAATTCAAAAGGAATCATAGAATCATAGAAATGTAGAGTTGGAAGAGACCACACAGGCCATCCAGTCCAACCCCCTGCCATGCAGGAACACCCTCAAAGCACTCCCAACAGATGGCCATCCAACCTCTGCTTAAAAACTTCCAAAGAAGAAGATTCCACCACACTCCGAGGCAGCATATTCCACTGCCGGACAGCCCTGACTGTCAGGAAGTTCTTCCTGAGGTTCAGGTGGAATCTTCTTTTCTGCAGCTTGCATCCATTGCTCCTTGTCCTGGTCTCTGAAGCAGCAGAAAACAAGCCCACTCCCTCCTCTATATGGCATCCCTTCAGATATTTAAACATGGCTATCATGTCCCCTCTTAACCTTCTCTTCTGCAGACTAAACATCCCCAGCTCTCTAAGTCTATCCTCATACAGCATGGCCCCTTCCCATTTTGGTCGCCCTCCTCTGGACTTGCTCCAGCTTGACCATGTCCTTCTTGAATTGGGGTGCCCAGAACTGGACACAGTATTCAAGATGAGGTCTAACCAAAGCAGAGTAGAGTGGTACCAGTACCTCTCTCGATCTAGACACCATACTCCTATTGATGCAGCCGAGAATTGCGTTGGCTTTCTTGGCTGCCGCATCACACTGCTGACTCATGTTCAGCTTGTGATCTATTAAGACTCCTAGATCCCTTTCGCACGTACTGCTATCCAGCCACGTGTCCCCCATCCTATATTTCTGTATTCCCTTTTTTCTACCTAAGTGTAGGATCTTACACTTCTCTCTGTTGAATTTCATTTTGTTAGCCATGGCACAACTTACTGTTCAAAGCTCTGGACTGGACTACCACATTATTCTTACATAGGTTTTGCCAACATAGAAATTTTCAGAGCCAATTTTATGCTATTTTTGAGGGATGGGCAACATATTGCCCTTTGAATGTTACATTGCACTTCAATTATCATTCACCATTGGCTATGCTGGTTAGAGCACAGTGAGAAGTACATTCCACAAGTAGATGTGGGACACCAGATCTTCATTAATATGAGAAGTTATTGAAGATTAGAAATAAGAGTGGATAACCAAGGTGGTATGGTCCAAATTATTCTTAGCCATCTTGCTCCCTTTCCTGTACCTGTTACATAGTATTAAGAAAGTAGAAATATCATTTTTTTTCCTTGACGGGAATTAACCACAAAATATAACACAAAAATTATAGACAGACCCCCACACAATTGCATCATTGTATTGATTTATAAGAGCAAAACATTCCAAGAAATAGTATAATTTCTTGTTTAAAATTTTATAACAACCATACTTTAATAAGGAAACTTCAAAAGAGTTGGTTTCTTTACCTAGGCAAAGGGAGTGAGGCATAAAGTGTAGTTACAAAGCCAGGTACTTAAGCTGATCTTGTTGAAACCCTGGTTGATCTCTGGAATGGGGAAATGGCCAGCATAGTAGGCATGATCTCTAAAGTCCCTTCTCATGGAGTATAGCTAAACCAGCCTCCTGGTTTTCTGAGGAGCTGGCAGGAATGAGACAAACAAGAGATTAGAGCAACAATATCACAACATTCAGAGTGAGTTCAACAGAAAACAATCTAAATCTAGCTGAAGTCCAATGGTAAGACGATAAAGGTAGCAAAAAAAAAGGCTTTCTTAGCTAACACTATTGCCGCTGCACAGAAGCATTCAGCAGAACTGTTTCAAGTGATCAAGGATCTGTTATGATCTGACTCTAAGGAGAACATAAGCCACTTGACAGCCCACTGAAAAAGAAAAAAAAATGCCCACCATTTCGCAGATTAAAATACCTTGGATTCACTCTGAATCAGATGCCAGAGTTTATACAGTTCCATTAGATGTAACCTTGGCCCCTGCTTCTCCAGTGTTGATGGAAACTTTTTAGTTTGTGCAGCCTGAGGATATGGACAGGATCTCTGGAGAAGTGAGAGCCACCACATGTGTACTAGATCCTTGACCTTCCTGGCTAATTAATCAGGCTAGAGTGGGACTGGTTGAGTGGGTAAGGGAAGAGATTAAAGCCTGTCTAGAGCAAGGCAGGGTCCCCACACACCTGAAGGAAGCTGTAGTAAGATCTTTATTAAAAACGAAACAAAAAAACTTCCCTATATCCAACTATACTAGATAACTATAGGTCTTTCTCTAACCTTCCATTTTTTGGCAAGGTATTAGAACATGTAGTGGCTGCATTCTTGAATGTGGTGGATTATCATCAGACCTGGTTATGGGACAGACATCTTTAGCCACCTTGGTCAAAGATCTATGAAGGGAACTGGACAGGAGAAGTGTTGTTCTGGGGGACATCTCAGTGGCTTTTGATACCATCAACCATAGCATTCTCCTAAGTCACCTTGCCAGGATGGAGCTTGGGATTCCTGTTTTACACTGGCTCCATTCTTTCTTAGAGGGGTATTCTCAGAGGATGGTGCTGAGGGATTCCTGCTCAGCTCCTTGGCCATTGGCCTACGTAGTCCCTCAGGGTTCAATCCTGTCCATTATACTATTTAACATCCACATGAAACTGCTGGGAGTGGTTGTCTAGAGTTTTGGGGTCAGGTGTCATCAGTATGCTGATGATACTCAGCTCTATTACTTCTTTCTACCTAATTCCAAGGAAACTGTTCCTGTGCTAAACCAATGACTGACTACTGTAATTGACTGGATAAAGGAAACAAGTTAAAACTTAATCCAGACAATATAGAGGTACTCCTGGTCATCTGATAGACAGATCTGGGACCAGAGATTTGGCCTGTGTTAGATGGAGTTGCACTACCACTGAAAACACAGATTCACAGTTTGGGGTACTCTTGGATTCAGCTCCAAGCTGGGAGACCCAGGTTTTATCAGCAACCAGGAGTGCTTTTGCACACTTAAAGCTAGTGCACCAACTGTGCCCATTCCTAGAGAATCTGGATCTGTCCATGGTGGTATATGCCTTGGTTACATCCCATTTCAACTGCTGTAATGAGTTCTGTGTGGGGCTGCCTTTGAAAAATGTTCAAAACTACAGTTGGCTCAAAGAGCTGCAGCCAGGTTGATAACTGGGGCTGTCTGTAGGCAGCAACAGCCACAGTGGCTGCCACCTTCTTTCTGAGTACAATTCAAAGTGCTAGTTTTGACATATAAAAGCCTATGTGGCTTCAGTCCCAGAAAGAACATATTTCCCTTTATGAGCCCAGTAAAACTTTAAGATTATCTGGAAAGGTACTCTTTCTGTCCCACAACCCTCTCAGTTTCATTTGGTGGGAACAAGGAAAAGTGGCCTTCTTGGTGATTGCTCCCAGACTATGGAACTCCATTTCTAGAGAGGCCAGGATGATCCTTGTCCCTGCTGTCCTATCGATGGCGGATTAACACATTTTTGTGCTGGCAGTATTTTTAAATTGACTGGATACGGGCTCAGAATGCTGTGCAGCTTTGTTTTAAGATGGTATAATTTTAATGTATTTTAATGTATTTAATATTTTAACATGTAATCATTTGAATTTTATAAATTGGTTAATTCTTTTTTAAATTTTATACTTTCACTGCTGTTTTAATTTGTTCTGTTTTAAACTTGTTAGCTGCCTTGAGTCTCACTATTGGGAGAAAGGCAGGTTATAAGCAACTGAAACAACAACAACAACAATGGTAACAATAACAACAATAATAATATTGTAAAATATCAAAAGGAGAGACCATTTTCTGAGATGACATAAAACCAATAAAAGTACAAGCACATTTCTGTTTTAAGTTACTGAGTAACAACACTTTTAAAGCCTTAATAATGGGTGACACATTGATTTCCTTTGGCAATACATTCTCATGGAAAGAGAAGACAAAAACAAAAGACCAATACATACCAGCAGACATGCTAAAGTGAAATTTACAAAAAATGGCTTTGTGTAATTTCTGTTTTCAAGCATTTCAGTATATACACCTAGCCTTTTGTAATTTTTGTGTCAAATGAGTGATTATCTGCCTAACTGCCTTTTACAGCTGGTACCAAAGTGTCTGACAATTGTAACACCGGACCTGTGAGGTTGAAAGAAGGGGGTGAGGAACAGGTAAGCAGAATAAAGTGAACTTTGAATACTGGTATGAGAGGAGGAGGCACAAGCAATTGTATATAGAGCCCACCCTCTTTCCACCTCAGTTCAAACATTAAATGCACGGATGCAACTGAGATAAAACACTTTAGCAGGCATAGATTAATACTGCATTCTCCCTTAACTAGGACTTCACATGGCTGCAGCTACAGTTTGCATAGAGATCTCACATTTTCATTAGTTTACATTTAAGACCAGAAAACAACAACAAGGCAGTAAACTAGGAAAGATTTTTTTTTTATTTTACTGATGTGCATCTTACAGCCTCAAAGTGATGCACAGGGTCCAGAGAACTAGGAAGACCGGAGGAACTCACCTTGTTTTTCTTTTATGCCATAATTTCCTATTGGAAGGGAAATGGCTTTGCAAGACTCCACATTTATCTCACATTTCAAGCATTAGTAATTTTCCTTTGCAATGCTTTATTTGGGCTTTATGTATGGTACTCAAGAGGAATGATAAATACATAATTCTCTTATTCTCAGATTTTTTTTTTCATTTTTCATCTTTCTTTCTTTCTTTCTTTCTTTCTTTCTTTCTTTCTTTCTTTCTTTCTTTCTTTCTTTCTTTCTTTCTTTCTTTTTGCCTGCTTGCTTTGCTTATTTGTTGAAACATTTTCAAAGGTTTTGAAAACCCTTTGAACCCATAACCATGCCAATAGGCAAGGTCAAATGAATTGTTATTAAATCAACAAAGTGTAGTTTTACATCTTACAAGCAGAGTATAAGAACAAATTAGCTTAGGAGATATTTTGTTTTAGTTCTCAATATGTATATCTAAAGCAAAAAAAAAATAAAATTGAAATCTTGTAATATTTTTAAGTGAGTATATACATATATTCCTCTACTCTTTTCTTCCTTTGTTCAAGCTAAAATGGAGACAAACACTGACGCTGAAAGAGTGTGGAAGAGTATTTCCATATCTTGCTTGCTGTTTCCCAGCAATATGCAATAAAACAGTGAGGCTAATGGCTGTTTGCTCTCTTCTTGGCCAGAGCAACAGGGAACAATACTTACCCCATATATGTCAACTAGTAATCTGCCTTCATTTGCCTTGTGTTGCTTTATATTATGTCTCTGTTTCTCAAGCTACGCAACTGCTTTGTTAACTAATTCATTATTTTTCTTCCTTTTCACTTGCTTTCTCTGCTGCACGAAGGAGGTTTTTATACTTCAAAATCAGGTCCTCGAGGCATTTCTGTCTTGTCATTCTTGAGCTGAAATACTCCAAGGGGCCTGTCAGTCCGACTAGTTTCTTTGGTGCCTGGTAACAGGTGTCGAAGAATAGTAAATCCAACATAGCAGCCGCACTCATGAACAATTTTCATTCAAAGCAGAGAACTTTTCCTATTGTTGAACATGAATCTGAAGGTAGCAGAAGTATGTTAAAATCTGAACCCTGTGGAGATAGAGGTCAGTGCCAGAAACTTCTACCCTCAGCAGAACAGTGCCTATTAATATTTTCAAAAAAAGTATGTGGGTACCCTCTCTTTGATGTTCTTAGTCATGATTTTAAATATTAAAATATGCAAAATCTATTGGCAACATATCCTGCATAAGCTACACACAAATGGGAATCAGATTGGAACAACACAACAATGAATTTGTGCAAAGCTTATTTTATTCTTACTTTCACAGGACTGACTCTTGTTAGAGTAGACTTTTATTCATAAAGTGCCTCTGAACCAATCTGATCTTCTGTATTGGTAGCTGGTTTCTAGTGGTAAGCATTGATAAAATATATGAATTGGCACTGATAGAGATTAATAAACAAATCACTTGCTTATTAGTGTGGTCATGGGTAGCAGGAAATGTATAATTAATTTGAAGGGTTATAGGCCAATAGAGAAGAGCCATTAGAGACCTTACAGCTCTTCCCCTTCTGTCTCATCCTCTAACCTGATGTTACCTGGTTGCCCTACCAACTTGCACTCAGATCTGTTAGCATTGCTGAGATGGCTGAACTGGAAATCTATCTCAGCTGAACCCTCCTTGGTCTGTTATGCACTACCAGCATGAAAAGAGAGTAGGAATTCCATCTCCATGACTCCTGTCTGTTTGAGTCCTTATCTAGAATCACACAAGTTCACAAGTTCAGGTTTATGCTGCATTAGCCAACTGGTCTTTTGCATACAACCATAAAACAAACCAGGCTCAGATTCAAACATAATTAAGATACAATAGTTGAATTAGTAATAAAAACATACAAAATAAGTCTGAGATTATGGCCATTTCCACATGGGGTATTTAAAACGGTGCAGTGCATCCTCTATGGAGGACGTCTGCACCTTGGAGCAGACTGGGTTCAGACTACTTACCGTAGATCCGCACCTCAGTCCACTCCAGAACAACCTCAAGTGGTCCTCCAGAATACTTTTGAAAGACCTGATTTTTCTGGTCTTTCAAAAGCACAAGTGCGCCACTGCGAGCCTGCTCTCTTGTGCAGATTCGCAGGCTCGCACCAATGCAAGTCTGCAATCTGCCGAGGATGGGCTTTAGGCTGGCAAGCTTCACTGGTTGGTCGAGACCCACGATCAACCAGAAACTGCCATTTTGGACACCAGAACAGTGCGGAGTGATGACCACGCACTGCTCCTCCTCACCCCAGACCAGACTAGACCGCCAGAAGATCCGGTAAGTAGCGGCACAGGATGATTCCCTCGCTCCGTGCAGAAATGGCCTATATCTTGCCACCATCTATAATCATAGAGCTGACAGGGATCCAAAATGAAACAATGCCCAGGCAAAACATTCCTCACATGTGGCCATCTAACTTCTGTTCATAAGCCTCCAATGAAAGGAATCCACCAGCTTATGAGGTACTTTATTCCACTGTCAAGCTGTGCTTACTACCAGCATTAAGTCAAAATTCCACTATTTGTATCTGCATTTGTGGAACCGTCTTCCTTTGGACCTCCATCTGGAGAAGGATCTCACCTATTTTTGTAAATAGTTGAAGACCTTCCTTTTTGATTCACTATCTTAAACCACTGAGTTTTATTTAAGGTGCAGAGATAGGCAGCATCTGGTGGGGTGTTGGGGATTTCATTGTGTGTAATGTTATGGTGTTATGCTTTATTGTCTTTGTCCCTGATTATATATGTTGATGTCCCACCCTTTGGTGAAAAGGGTGTTATAAATAAACATCATCATCATCATCATCATCATCATCATCATCATCATCATCATCATTATTATTATTATTATTTTGGTCTTGTCCTCTGGAGCAGAAGAAACAAGCTTGGTCTATCGCTACCCAGCCTTCTTACCTTCTGTCATCCAGGCTAAACCTCTCTAATTCCTTCAACTGTTCTTCACTGGACTTGGTTTCTGGACATCTTGATCAGTTTCTTCTAAACACACTCCAGCTTATCAATATCCCTCATAAGCTGTAATGTCCACAACTAGACAAAACATTCAAGGTGTAGTCTTGTGTTCCCTAGCAGGCAGTTTGATTATGATCCAAATGGAGGGCATTTATTTCCTTGAGATCAATTCACTTTCTGGTAAGTTGCAGACTTGCAGCAATGCCCGTCTTCTTCACCAAATGTGGGGGGTCCTATTAAAATGGTCTGCCCATGGAGGAGAGTGGAAGGCTTCTGGAAGCCATCAAAGAGATTCCTTCTAGGATGGTAGTTACTTCTGTCAAAAGCTCTGTTGCTTTGTGTGATACAGAGATGACTTGAGAAGTTGTCACAATCACATCTGGGTATCCCTAAATCTAAACAAAACACACACTAGGAAATTGAGACTCAGTGCAGATTCTATAAGGTGGATGTTCTGTTAGCATATTGTTTGTTTACCTGGCTGGCTGGATACAGTTCAACCTATTGCTGAGCAGCCATGGCAATAATTAAACCAGATATAGAGATTGGGTTAAAAATGGGCCACTTCATTTTATGTTGCTGTTGTATGCCTTCAAGTCATTTCTGACTTATGGCACCCTTTAGGTGAACCTATCACAAGGTTTTCTGGGGCTAAGAGTGTATGATGTGCCCAAGATTACCCAGTAGGTTTCCATAGCTCAGCAGGAATCAAACTCTGGTCTCCAGGGTTGTAGTCTTCTGCTCAATCTACTACATCATGCTGGAGTGTTAATGCAGTTCCTAAGTTGCACTTGGGGTGACATTAGATATCACTTTTATATCAATAATTCGGCCTTCCTCACCCATTCCTTCCCACGTGCTTGCGAGGCCCCCGGACAAGCATGCAAACAGGCTTGGTCGCTAATCACTGGAATATTCAAAACAAATACAGGCTGGCCAGAAATAGCCAAACTGCCGCTTCAGGAGACCTCACGGCAAGTACCCCCATCAGGTATGCACGCTATTTACAAAGAACTCCCTGCCCTGAGCAGGCAGCTTGATTAGAAGAATCCTCATCTGTCAAGCACTCTGTGTTTGCATACTGTCTACCCTATTGTCAATTCAGATGTAACTCAATCATGCTAAATTCTGACTGTTTGGAGGCTTTGTCCCCAGCCCGAAACTCATTGTTTTCCCCAAGTACGGACTAGCCTGTGGCTACACTGTCCCCTTTCAAAACCCCTGACTTTGTGAGCTCCCTTGAATCGCTCCTGATTTCCATCCTGCCTTGCTGCTGCTGTGCTTGGCGAGCCTTCCCCTCAGTACTGAGACTCCATATCTCCGACCTTCTGCTGCAGACTACCCGGGCTTCAGGACAGGTGTGGTATCACCCAAACCAACAACTCCTCTAAAAATCCCTCTATCCCACTCCAACCTTTATTTCTTTAGTTCTCTGTGTGAGTGTGTTGCATACACTGTTTGATTGTATTTAATAAAAACCACAATTATTATTTCTATTCTGTGTGTTCCTTGACTTGGCCCGACCCCATAGACACTGGGTAAAAGATCTCGCTCCGTTGGCCTGCCTTTCATACTGCTAGCTTGTGCTCTTGGCTAATTTCCCCAACTTGTGTAATTGAGAGCGCATTTAGGTGGCCCTCCCGGGACCCCCAGAAAACAGGGTAACAGGAGGTTCACTTTATTTTAACTATAAACCTGTTGAACCTGTAACCCTTGTGAGCTGCAGAAATGGGGAGAAACCTAACATAGGAGCAGCTGAGATAGGTGATACCTCCTCCCCAGCATTCCCTGGTTGATACACTGAGGAGAGCACAAAAGCTGGGTTGTTCCTTGAGTGGTGTGCAACTGGAAGACCAACCCAAGAATTCTTCCCCCAAATCACATGACTTCAAATGAGGGTTCAGCTCTCAGGCCAGCCCAAAGGGACATTTCCTTTCCCATCCCCATAGTTGCATGACCTAAAGAGGCAACTCCAGAGCATTCACCTTCACCAAATGGGTTCACTGAATTCCTGCTTCTCTGCTTGCCCCACTACCTGCCAAGTAGCTGCTTGCCTGTTTAAGACACCGCCACAAGCCAATTGTCACAGTTTCCATTCAGTGTAAGGTAGGGTAAAAAATGGAATAGGTAAAAATTTACATCCAGTCCCAAAATGACCAGCACTGCTTACACTGTGTCAGAGAAAGGATGGTGGATCAACAACTTCAAGCAAAAGAAGCAGAAGAAGCAGCAGGAGCATATGAAGACTATGGCCATTTCCACACTACACTATTATAGTGCTATTATTCCACTGTCTGTATCCTATGGAATCCTGGGGTTTGCAACTTAGAGAGGGGCATTTAGTTTTCTCAGTCAGAGAGGTCTTGGGCCTCAGTGAACTACAAACCCCAGAATTCCACAGGATGCTGAAAGTGGAATAATAGCACTGTAACAATGTAGTGTGGAAACGGCTTATTACTTTGCCCCCCTTCTCTGTTGTGGTGACACAGTTTAACCTGGCTGCTTCCCCTTCCCTTGGAGGCCAACAGTACCATATCCCTGCTGCGACACTGTGCAGCCCAGCAGATGAGACAGATTCTCATCTGTACTCCCTTCCACTAAAATAGCAGTAGTTAATATTGGCAGCTCTGGGCCTCCCTTGCCTCCATAGATCTACTATAGGCTGTGTGCATGCACATGTGTACACATACAGTTGTGCATGCATACACAAACACACACTGTTGTACCAAAAAATTTAGTCAGTGAACTGAAAAAAAGCCCTCTAAAACAGGCAGATTTTGTTTTAAGAAAGATGTTTTTGTTACTTGCCACATATATTCAATGTATAGGACAACCTATTTAAAATAAGCACTTCCAGCTGGTTTTAAAAGACTGAATTCATTATATTAGAGTGTTCTTGGATTTATCATTATTGCTGGAGAGGCAAGTGGCCTCAGTAGATTCATCAGGCTAGGCTAATAGATCAACTATGATCCTATTTGTACCAAATAAATAATTAAATGTTTTCTACAGTTGTCCATGCTCTGATAACCTTCCAGCTAGATTACTAGAATATATGTGAGGCTGGTTTTGAAAAAGGTCTGGAAAAGTCAGCTATCCCAAAAATGGAATAGAGTGGTAGAACAAAGTGGTAGACAGTGATGTACTCAAGTTCATTGACTTGAACTCAAGTCAGATTTAAGCTGCTTCAGTGACTTGACTCAGACTCGTTTCAGCAATAAATGATGCACTGACTTGACTCAGCTCGAGACTTGTATATTTTTAGTGATTAACTTGCTTTTGGTTCAGTAACATAATATATTCATCCAGAAACCTTACAACTTTGAACAAGGCTTCCATCTCTTTTTGCCTCCTGATCATATGACAATCTCTCTCAAGCTGAAAGTGCGGGCATATTTATCAGAGGGGAACAGCAAATGTCTTAGGCAGTGGGGTTGAGAAGGAAGGATCCTTCCTTCTAAAGCTTTTGAAGCTTCAGTAATGGGGACTAAGAAAAATCCTATTCCCCACTTCTGAAGCTGCAGATGGCAAAATCACAAATGTGGAAGGCCAACTTTGCTTAAATTATTAAAACTGACTTTATTTGACTCTGTCCTGAAATTCCGGAATATAGGTTGAGGTATAAAATTGGCTCCCAGACTTGAGACTTGACTTGAGAGTATCTTCAAGGACTTGAGAATTGACTTGAGACTTCAAGGTAGGGACTTGAGAATTGACTTGAGACTTGGAGTAAAAGACTTACATACATCACTGATGGTAGATAATGCTGGATGGCATTATACTATGTCAGCTCTTTGTCATGTGTACTAGTTTCCATTCACTCTTGAATGTCCTTAGTGTATTGGGCCAGATTATCTCACAAAACATATCATCTTGTATGCCTCTTTTTCCTCAGGTGCCTTGACTAAATGAAGCATCATTGGTGGCTACTAGAGAGAAGGACCACTTATAGAAAATCCTTCACATAGAAGCTAACCTAGGTCCTACATTCTTGTCTTTTATGGAGCAGACATATGCCTTTTTATTCTCTAAGGATTTTTTTTTTAAAAAAATCATTTAGTTTTTAAAATATGTTAATCTTTTCTAATTCTGTGCTTTTTGGCCTAATTCTTTACTTTCATGTGTTTTAGATTTAACATTATGTTATATTGTGTATTTGTGAACTTCCAAAAGCTGTAGTTTTTGAAAAGTATAGATATACAGTCAATTAATCAGCATAATATACTGCTTAATTGACTGTATATCTATACTGCTCAAAAGCTACAACTATTAATTATAATACTTATAATATGTGTGCCAGCAGAAATATTTATATGTTATGATGGAGAGAAAACTTGTTACCCTTTGTTCCTGGGTTTAAATACCAACAACAACAGAAACAACAGCAGCAGCAACAACAGGTTTCTCAACAATTGATAAAACACATTGGGAAGAATAGATAAGTGAGAATCTTGTGTAATTTTCTCCTAGTATTTTAATATCCCAATATGTTGTAGAGATATTAGCCTTCAGAGAAAAACATGTTGTTAGTATTTTCCTCCACAAAAATAATCTTTCCTGTGCAGGAAACAGGATTTTTTTGTACAACTCCATCATGTTATATATATATATATTTTTTTTTGGCAGAATAAATCCTGCATGGATATATTTTCACTTGTAGCAGGAGGAAGGCTCCTATAATTATTTGTTCTCACATAAAAGGATAATCATCCAAGTGCAAAACTCTCTTTTATCACTGGCCCACATTTCAGCAGGTCTCCTCAGGAGCAAATGTCACAAGGAACTTGGACTGCTGCTTTTTTAATAAGTCTCAAAATAAAAGAGTTCTCTTGGGCCCTTTTCACACCTTACCTGGTGTCACTGGTGTCACACGGGGATTGCATGAAAAGCCTCTTTCTAGAGGGAATCGTGTTCCCTGTGCTTCCCTCTGTACTAGCTCCGTGTTCGATGAAAGGGAGCACAATAGCTCCGCCCCTTCCTTCTGCAGCATAGCCAGCTAGTTTCCCAGGCTGTGCTGGGGGAGAAAGCATGGCCATCGTGCTACCTGAGGTTCCACATGCCAGGTAAGTGTGGGAGGGATGCGTGAGGAATGTGCAATCATGCATCATTTTTGACAAAGAGCCAAAAATGATATAATGCATGATTGACGCGGGAATGCTATGAGAGCAACGCGCAATCATGAGAACATCATGCGGACCCATCCTAGTGATTCCATGTCGCTCCCATGGCCATTTTGCATTCGAAGTTGCATGCGAAAAGGTTCTTGGTGTTCAGATAGCGCCTTCCTCTTTGCATTTCCTGGTAGTTAGTCAGACAATACATTTATTGGCAGAGTATGAAAAAATTCTGAGCATTTTAAAAACGCAGATATTTTATAGTTTGGCAGGCAATTTTATATTGTGTGCTTAACAGACACAACATGCTGCTGTGGAAGCTCCAGTAAGCATAAATCACAACAACAGTCCATTATTGGAACCTGATTGAATTTATAGTTACAGTCTTTTATCTGGTAAATTCTGAAGTCACAGATGTTAAAGGTTTCTCTTCTTTCTTTGGTTTTCCGTCATCACACATTCAAAAGACTGAAAAGGTTAGTGTAAGTTTAAGACCAAGAACACTACAATATCACTGAATATTCAGGAGGAACTGAACTAGTTTTCTTTGAGTTTGAATAGTTTTGTGAAAGTCTAGCTACAGAATGAGAAGCAAACATGAATCAATGTCAAGGAAGATGATTATGTTATTATAAAGTTTGGCTGCAACATGGCAATTTTCCCTCCAAAATGTGTTTATTCTTTGATCTTTTCCCAATCCTTAGCCATTAGGAAAAATGAAATAGCGATGTGTGGCAACCACGTTACCCAGTCTTGCATATCATCCAAATATTTGAAATAAGGTCATTTCTGTGTATGAGAGGCAGCTTGGATCCCACTTAACTGAGACTCTCTGTGTGTCTGTGTGCCTTCAACTTGCCTGTAACCCCATGAATTTCATGGTATTTTTCTTAGGAAAGGAACATTCAAAGATAGTTTTCCCAATTTCTTCCTCTGAAACATAGCC
The DNA here is from genome assembly GCA_948472985.1 of Iguana delicatissima. Classification (NCBI taxonomy): domain Eukaryota; kingdom Metazoa; phylum Chordata; class Lepidosauria; order Squamata; family Iguanidae; genus Iguana; species Iguana delicatissima. The sequence continues at coordinate 1,369,114 of CAOKZL010000503.1, forward strand.
TACAGCATCTGGCATTCATTGGAAGTCTCCAATCCAAGTACTAAGAGGGGCTACCCATGCTTAGCATCCAGAATCAGACAGGATTTGGTGTCTTTTGGGTATTTAGACCCACTGAGACTTTCCCATATAAACCTGGAGATCTTTGGTAGGAGATTTCCCCTTAATTCTGCAACCCTCATAGCCACATTAGGCAAGGACACAAGAAAATGCCTTCTCTGTTGCTTTCTCATGTTGTGGAATAACTGTGTGAAGCTTGGCACTTCCACGTGATCCTTCTACTGACAGATTAAGATCTTTCTATTGAAACAATCTTTTGGTTTCTAAACTGGTTTTTTTGGAAGGGTCTATTAACAGGAGGGGATGTTTACACTCCCCTTTCTAGTTAGATTTTTAGATGTGTTTACACTGTTTTAATTTAGTGCTTGGGTTTAATAAGATAGCTCATCTAATTGTTTTAATCATTTATCTGGCATTGTGATTGATTTATTTTCAGCTGAATTCCATTTTCTTTTTTCAGTTGTGTTACCATTTATATGTAGATAGAAATGTTGTGGAAATGTTGTGGAGAGAAGAGCCTCATCGATCTATGTAGACTTCTCATGTAGTCTGGATCACTGGGAAATCCACAACCTAGATTTTGTAGAGAGCCTCCATGGTAGAAGATGCTCATCTCCTGACAAGGTTGCTTACCATGCCTATAATGTGATATAGCAGATCAGGAAGGTGCTAATGCACATATGTAAATCAAAACATCTTGATCAGCAAGACAAAGAGAACTCAACACGTTGCACATACATCGTACTGTACTGTAAAACAAATGAGATGACAATTCCTTTTGTAAAGAGAATAAATCTATGAATCTAACAAATTTCCCACCCATTCTTATCTTTTGCTATAACATGGATGAGACTGCAATTAAACATGTCATTTCACTGAAGAGAATATGTTTTAGAGCAAGTTGTGTTAGAGAGAGATTTAGGCCCTTTCTGCAACTCACCTTTTCTTGGCCCTAGGGTGTAGGGATCACATGAGCAGTCTCCAGCGAGAGGCTGTCACGTTCCCATTGCTTCAGCTCTGCAGCTGCTTCCTGGTCGTGCAAGATCCCCACTTCTTCCTTCCACAGTGCAGCCTGGGACTTTCCCAGTGTGACCAGCATGGCTCCAGAGCTCCGCATGCCAGGTAAGTGCGTGTGGGGCCCGGAGCAATGCGCGATCACGCACCATTTTCAACTCAGATAGGAAAATGAAAAAGTGCGCAAGCAGTGTCCGCCAGGCCCTGGAGCGTTGTGCGAATGTGAGTGCATCATGTGGACCACTCCTCAGATTCGCGTGATGCTCAAGGGGCCCTTTCACAAGGCAAATGCCATGCAAAAAGGGCCTTAGAAGGAGGGATTTGAGGAATAGACTAAATGGGCTTGTAAAGACAAAGCTAGATCCAGAAGTACTGTAAGTTTGATTTTTAGGGAGAATGAAGCATAAGTTGAACACTATCTCTCTGAGCAGATGAAACACCTCTGTCATGCTGGGATTGAGTTTTACTTCATTGGACTTCATCCAGCACATTAGTGATTCCAGGCACCAGTTCAGCAGTTCCCTACTTCACTTGAATCAGATGAAAAAGAGAGAAAGAACTATCTTTCATCAGCATACTAATGATACCTCATTCCAAGTCCCCGCATGACCTTTCACTGAAGTTTCATGTAAATGTGAAAAGCCATAGAAGGCAAGATAGAACCTTTCAGAACTCCATAGAATAATTGTAAAATCTGTGTCTAATCATATTCACTATTGTCTTGCTGATTTTTTTTTAATTCTATAACAGAGATCCATATGCGGTCCTGTTAATTTTTTTGTATTGTTCTACTGAAAATATAAAAATAGAAAAGTTTTTTTTTGTTTTTTGTTTTGTTTTGTTTTGTTTTACGAAAGTGTGAAAACATTCTTTTTCTGTGAATGGTTGTTGTCCTATGGGAAAATATTAATTCCAGGATATAATTGATCATGGGTACAGCCCAAGATGAGGAAAGGTGGAGATCACAACATTATATAATTCTTTTTTAGTAGTCCTTTGTTGCTGTTGTAGGCCTTCAAATCACTTCTGACTTATGGTAGACCTAAGATGAACCTATCACAAGGTTTTCTGGAGCTGAGAGTGTGACACAACCAAGGTCATCAGGGGGTTCCTTGGCCAAGAGAAGAATCAAACCCTGGCAGTCTATGGTGTGACTCCTCTTCTTGCATACAATAATATTTAAATAGGACTATCTAATTTACTAGTCCTATTTAGGTATTATTGTATGCAAAATGAGGACTCACTATCACCTCAATTCTCCTCCGTCTGCTCCATATGAAGAAGACAGATGACCAGAAAGGAGAACCTCCTTCAATATGATGAGAATGCATTGACAAGGATTATCTATAGGGCCTATTTTCTGTGCCTCCTTTGTGAAACTACAGTTAGTTATAGATTCCAGAGGATCTTCAAGCAACTAAGAATTGGACTGCAGTACATAGAGAGCTGGATATGGTCAAAATAAGATTGAACACCACATGGGACCACCTGTTCCACAACTAAACTCTGCCACTCTGCACAACACCCAGTTAAGTCCCAGGTCTAAATCCAATTGCAGCCTCCAGATGGAATAGGACCATCATGTCAGTAAGCTACATGTAGCTCAGGACTTAACGTCATTAACTCAGCAGGTTTGCTAAAGTTAAAATTAGCAATTGGATTTAGGCAAACGGATCTCTGGTCTATAAAAATATATACTTGACACTCCTTTAGATCCTTTACTTGAAATGGTACACAGTCCTCTTTACACCATTGACCTGATTGAAATTACATACTAGAAAGTATGTGTGTGTGCGTGAGTGCATGTGTGCATGTGTGACAGAGAAGGAGACAGAGAAAGAGGGAGATAGAGGCCCTTTTTGTACAGCATTTTCCATGCAAAAGAGGGCCTGGAGCGTTGCACGATTGTGAGGAGCAATCTGCACGATACACTCACAATTGTGTGACGCTCCAGGGGCCAGCAGGGGCCGATCATGCACCTTTTCATTTTTGGCTAGAAGCCAAAAATGGTGCACGATCATGCATTGCTCCTGGGCCCCACACACACTTACCTGACATGCGGAGCTTCCGGAGCCGTGCAGGTCACGTTTCCTGCCCCAGCTCAGCCTGGGAAACTCCCAGGCTGCACTGCAGAAGGAAGATGCGGGGCTCTCGCGCAAGCGGGCAGCTCATGTGGAGCCAAAGGACCCCAGACACAAGAGTGTCTCTCCGGAGGCTTTCACACAATCGCCTCACCCCAGCGCCGGAAGAAGGTAAGGTGTGGAAAGGGCCATAGAAAAAATGCTTTTAGTACTTTGGCAGAAAATGTACTTGTGTTTATCATATCTAGTTTAGCTTTGGGTTCTAGTACTCTTTATTCTTCAGCAATATGTTTGATCTTTTGTAGCACCCATTCATACCATCATGCTTTCAGTATGAATCTTTTGGGGGTTTCTATAACTTCCATAAGTTATCAGGTAGGCCTCAAAATGTGTGTGTGTTTGTTGGAGTGAGTAACAAAAAAGAAATACTTGAAATGTAAATACTGTGGCAAAAAAATTCAGCTTCCATTTTCTTCAGCTTGTTTAAGTAAGCTTACTTTTCTTCAGAGCAGCCAAAAAATGTGGAAGCTGAAATGTCTTGTCATAATATTCAGGGTTTTTTTTTTTTTGTTATCATTCCAATAAATAGATATTGTAAGTGATTTCCTACAACCTTCCGAGATCCAGAGCAGCTTTTTCTGAAGTACTGTTTGTTGACTTTAAAATGATGTATGTGAGGTGAGAGCCGGTATGGTATAGTGGTTTGAGCATTGGACTACAACTCAAGAAAAGGGTTCCCCAGTCAGCTATGGAAACCCACTGGATGACTTTGGGCAAGTCACACTCTCTCAGCCTAAGAAGAAGGCAAAGATAATCCCCCTCTGAACAAATCTTACCAAGAAAACCCCATGAGAGGTTCACCTTAGGGTCTCCAAAAGTTTGAAACAGCATAAAGGCACACAAGAAGAACAATGTGTACATGTGTGCAAATAAGCAGATACAAGATAGAAAATAAACAGCTAGACAGACAGCTAGATTGGTGTGCAAACAATAGTAATAGATTATACAAACCAACATCTATAACAATGGCTGTAGTTCTTGTCATGTCTTCATTATCTCTGACAATTATAATATAACCACCTTAAGTATCAAAGATGTTACATACCTATTTAAAATTTTTTCTATAATTTCTTTTCACCCAACAAAATCTTCTTCAATTAACATGATAACCTAGGGCAATAAATGATATGATTCACATCACATTTCCATTTCTCTAAAATACACACATAATTGTTATCAAGTAGTTTTCTAGTAAAAGAAAGTAAATTGAATTTAAAAAATAGGGCAACATTTTCCAAGAAGTTCTTCTGCTTTGAAGTATAAATCCTGAGGCATCTGAAGTCTACCCTTATAAAAGTTCCTGTGGTTCACAGTCCAGTAAAATCAGTGTGGCACCATAAACTACCATTTTGGCCTTTGCAGAGGTCCTTGAAATGTTGATCTTTCTTTTTAATCACTTATTCTAGTGAAACAGCATTTCTCAAGGATTCACATACCTTATACTTGTTCCAATTTCAAAGGGTACCCTATGTTTGCAGTCTTTTCAAGTAATACAAGGTTCACTTAAGTGAATATTACAAATATGTGAAGAAATAAAAACTTAATCTCTTTTATTTATGTATTTATTGAATTGTTTAATTATTTATTTTAAGTAGAAGTTTTTAAAAAATCAAACATTCAAAATAACAAAAAAAAAAAAAACCACACACCCAAAAACAAACCAAAAACCAATACATTCCTATAAACATCAATAGTCATCCTAATCTACACATATCCAAAACAAATTCTAACAAAATAGAAGTAAAATCCATTCCTGCCCTTGTTGCAAACATTTCATATTGTTTAAATATGCTCATTTTTTAAAAAGAAATCAATCAACCACTTCCATTCAGACAACAATTTATCTTTTGTTCTATCTTTTACTCTTTGCATAAGCTTGTCCATTTTGACAACTCCCATCAGTCTGTTTGGCCGTTCATCCACTGTTGGTAACTAGTGTTTTTTCCCCCCAGTACTTTGCATACACTAATCTTGCTGCTAATAGTGTATGTTGTACTAGTTTATGTTGCTTCTTAGCCACTGTTGTATCTTCTCCTCAAATTCCTAACAGATGTAATTGAAGCTTTTTAAGTACTTGAGATTTTAAAATCTTTTTTTTATCTTCATTCAGAACTGTTTAGCTTTACTGCATATCCACAACATATGATGCAAGGAGCCAACATAATCCTGACACTTCCAGCATTTAGCCTTCATCTTTTTATATCTTTGCTAGTCTCTCTCTCTGGTGTAACGTACCAATGGTACATCTTCATATAATATTTTTCCTTGAGATCATAACATAGTGCATACATTTGCAGTCCTTTAAAGTGATACAAGGTTCACTTCAGTGAATATTACACGTCTGTGAAGACAATGGAGATAAAAATGTAGATCTCTAATGACTTGCTTTTGTACATCCTGAACTGCAGAGTGAACACTATACTAAAGTACATATTTTCTCCCAGTGGTCTGAAAAGTAAATGATCACATATTCCACTAGTAGCTTCATGGACATCCTTGGGCTTAGTTCTACCACCACTGCTGCTTTGGAGGTATATACACATTGGGTGAATGGGAGGAAAGTAGCATTGATTTAATTACAGCCAACATCAAACATTACACTACTGCCTGACTACTAGTGTAATGAAATTTTCTTGCCTTCCATGCCTCCTGAAGCCCATTGCACTCTTTGCAAACCTGCTCTGGAAGACTCCGTCATGTTTTGGAACATATTTGGAATGTGGGAGGTGGTTGTGGACTTGAAAGAGAACTATCCCTTTCCAGTTTTTCTGACAAAAGCAGATCAACTCTGTTGGATCCTGGCATAGGCTGATGGGCAGGTAAATGGATGGATGGAGAGAGAGCAAGGCTCTTTCCACAGCTTCGTGTGGCAGTGTCCAATGTGATCCAGGCAGTGGCTCTGCTGGGATAGGAGGATGATGGCAGTGGTACCTCTGCACAGGACCGGCTCCCTGCAGAAAGGAGCTCCATGGACAGGCCACTTCCTTCCACAGCAGTGGGGCAGGAAGTGCTGCCATCGCACTTCCTGCCCTGCCACGGGACAGGTAAGTGTGGCATGGTGGCGTGATTGCAAGTCATTGATGGGGAAACTCCTCAATGATTTAACCCACTATCACGCTTCCTGGGATGGGAGAAGGATGGAACTATAATGACATTATGCAGAAGCATTGTCAGATCCCTATCCCTTCTCCCATCCCCATGGTGGGATGGGGAGTTTTTGTAGAAAGAGCCAGAGAGAGAAAGAAAGAGAGATTTTAAAGGGATGGAGGCCCGTCATCCTGCATAGATTCATTAATATTTCAAGAGTAAGTGACTTTGAGACTATGTATATCAAAGCACCTTTCCTATTGGATTTAAGTGCTCTGTTAATAAACCAAACCCAGAAGTAATGAAGGGTGTAAAATAGAAACAAGTTAAGTGAGTTACTACAGTACTGTAAGGTAAAATGAGACAATGATAAGTAGTCAAACAAGCTTAGCTAATACAAACCATTAAAATGTTAATAGTCCATATCAGACAAAATAAAATATTAGTGAAAACTCTATGAATTATTCAATATATTGATTTACCCACAAGGAAGCGAAATAAACATGTCTTCAATGGTGATTTAGCAAACAAAAACACCCAACAAAAACTGAGTATAAAACAGATAGCAATCATTGTCTGCAGTTAACCAAAAATTAGCTATGACTGGAAAATAAGCATTTATCTTCTTAATATATTGTAAATTAAGGCAATATTTAAGCATTTAGTGGTTTCTGTTGTAATATTCATAAGGGGCATTTAATGGGCATCAAAGAAGCATAAAATACAGGACTAATAAGAAGCCACTAAGATGGCACTCAATACAAGCAGTTCTTTAGTGGATGATCCCCATTATTTAAACAGCCATTGACAGCTTATGGGCAGGAGTCTTACTAATGCCTAGAGAGTATATGTATGACAGCCTACTTTCTGGAACTGTTCTGAGAATGAATTAGAGAAGACTTGTAAATATTTTGTCTCCTTGCTATCCCCCAAACCATTACTAAGAAGCACTATATAAATGATGATTAGGAAGAAATGGGATCAATATAGCTGAAAGCTCACATATTGTTGTTTAAAAGCACACACCAAAAATTTGCTATCCAAGTAAGTACTATGAAAGGAAACAGTAACTCAAGAAACAAAATTACTAGCATAAAGGTTAGCATATCCTGATTGATAAGGATCAAGCATACTTTGCTGAAATAAATAATATGGAGTCAAAACTACTAAAATGAGTTCACTCTTTCCCCCAACACAAAACTATAGAGAATTGGGAGCTTGGCCATTTCTGCACTATATTATTATATTGCTATTATTCCACTTTCAATATCCTATGGAATCCTGGGGTTTGCAGTTTACGGAGGGGCCTCAAAGGCCCCACCCTAAACTGCAAACCCCAGATTCCATGGGATGTTGAAAGTGGAATAATAGCACTATAGCAGTCTAGTGTGGAAATGGCCCTTAATTTTGAGTCCTACAATGCAGTAGATTATACAGTAGCACAATATTTTGAGCACTGCTCTAAGAGCAAGTTTCTCATATTGGGCACTCAGGTCAATGCAGTCTCAAAGGACAGATCCTGCTAGGGTAGAATCCTGTGGGGATCATACATAGCTTAAAGCAGAGGAATGATTTCAGAGTACAGGTGCAATAGTAGAACTTTTCAATTTAGCTTTGCTTAGGCAGTGTTTGAGATGACTAAACTGCTGGAGAAATGTCTTGGGACTATTTAAAGAACAGACTTGAGTGGGAAGTTAACAGAAGCATCTTTATGGGAATCATTACCATCTGTACAGCAATCTCTTCTGAAATTCTTTTCTTGATATATTCTGAAGTTAGTCTCTGCTCTCCTCCCCTGCCCTACGTTTGTTTCTATAATTCTAACATGCTTTGCTCTTACACCAAACATTTGCCTTACAGTGTTATCTTTATTGCCATGACAAAGGAAAATGTGCAGTCTAGTGCCTTGTTCCCTGAACTTTTTGCTAGGTAACTTTATTTATTTATTTATTGAATTTATATCACATCTTTTTCTCAAAAAGGAACTTAACTTTATTTTTAAGGGAAGGATATCATTGGTGGATAATTCTTAGATTTCTTCATAGATTTAGAGAAAGTGAGAAAGACACTGTGATCTATGCCTAGTTGTGTTCCCCAGCTGACTATAAACTACAGTTGATGAGAACAAATGTGCCAGAAAGTTAGAATTAATGTTCAGGTTTCCAAATTACATTAATAAAATATCTATATAAACTGTTATCATCCATGTCACAGTAAGATTCTAATATGGCCATGGTGGAAGTTATCATCTCTGATATAGAAGCAAACAGTTAACATATCACATCATTTCAGTTTATGACTCTCAAAACATTTGGCTAAAGCAAACCATAAAAAAATTAATAGCTGTTTAAGACAACTTTTTGTTTGCTTATTTAGGCATTAGGTTGTAGTGATTTCAGAAGCAGCTCTCATACCAGCAAATAAAGTGGCAAGATGGGGAGCAAAGAAATTATGTCATTGTAATATTACAACTTGTGCTGTTTTGAGCACAAGCACAGCTGTTACACAGATGCATTGTGTTAATGCTAGTACACCAAGGTACACTATTATTATCAAATAAAAGACCAAGCATAGCTGTTATACCATCACCACTGTTACCCCAAAGGTGGATGACTCAGGGTCTCAACCAACATGCCAGTACTTCTGTTCAAAGATGGAAAATTTTTAGCTCAAAATTAGGAGGCCTGTGAGGGGAGGGTAACCTAACAAGATCTTTGACACCAATATTTATGGGATCTCCTGCAATGAAGGGCCAGCCAGAGACTCAACAGTAAACCAAAATGTGTTTTATTGAGGGAAATTCAGTCACACATGCACAAGATCCAAACAGTCATGAACTAACACAAGGCTAACTGAAGGAAAAAGGAGGAAAGTTTGATAGAGAGGCTTCAAGGAATCAGCAATATTTATGGATCCAGAAGAAAAACAGTGATGTGGCTTAGACTTGCACCTAAGGACAGTACAATTGGAAATTAAAGTGACAGAGTGGCATTCAGCAACCAATATACTGCAAGTTGGCTAGCAAAAGTCTGGGGTTATATACCTGATTTCTGTCTGGAGGGCAAAGGTGTTAACAACTCTCCAGAAGCATGGACAATGAAGTCCAGATGCACTAATGGTCTTAACGTCAGGTGACAAATAATTAATGGATGTTTTGATAGCTCTGTAATCACTCAGCAGGCAACAATGGGTAATATTTAGAAGGCTTGAGGATGAGCGAATGAAACAATCAAACATTTTATGAAAATGTTGCAGACTAATTGTTTTCGTAGATGAGTCAATAGGCTAGCTGAAAGTTCATTAACACTTGGAATTTCCTGGAGATTTCCTGACTATGACCTGGCTATGCCTTGGAGGGCTCTTCTGACCTTCATTTCACAACACATGGGCTCTCCAGCCATATCATGGTATAATTTATATTTTATATCAATTTCAGTGTGTACCAATCAAACCATATCATGGGGACATACAGCTGCTAACACCAAAACAGATGGAGAATATGGTGAGAGAGGAAGACAGGAAACAATACACCTTTCTATTAATTTATAGACCTCCAAGCACTTGACTCAGGTTAAATGTTTGATTCTCATTTGGCAGTAAGCTTTTTACAAAGTGATGGCATTGAATATGCAAAATATTACTGTAACCACATGGATCAACTTTTCATGTACCACTCAGGGTCTTGGTGTGCTCAAAATCAAGATGGGGTTTGTATTGCAGGTATCACATGAAGCTCATTTTGCAATTGTTGTTTGTTCTGCTTTTTTGAAGGGAAGAGGGTTTATAATACAAATATTGTAAAGTTGCATTTCTTGACTCAGTTACAAAATGTTTCATACAGCTTCTTCCCTGAATTCTGTACCAGCTCAGATTTTAATACACCATGGAATAAAACTCAACTCTTTTTACTCATTTATTAGATTCCAACCTTCCTTCTTGTCAAATCTTCAGATTTCCATTTCCATGTCCATGCCCATTTTTATCACCAGCAAATGAGAAGTGTTAGGGAGTGTCTCTACCCACCTACCATTTGATAGGAAAAGCATGGTGTCATGAACATTGGGATATATAATCTTCGCAGCTGAAATATTAGGGCTATGTCAGAATATTGGTTTACCATCAAGCAGTGATGTATTTAAGTCTTCTTCTCCAAGTCTCAAGTCAAGTCTCTACCTTCAAGTCTCAAGTCCTTGCATGATACTTTCAAGTCAAGTCTCAAGTCTGGGATCCAACGTTATACCCCAACTTGTCTGCCAGAATAAAATCAGTTTTAACAACTTAGGTAGAGTCTGCCCTCTGCTTTTGTGATTGTTGCTTCCTGCAGCTTCAGAAGTGGGAAATAGGATCCTTCTTACTTCCCATTTGCAAAACTGCAGGATTTTTCAAAAGTGGGGAATAGGATCCTTCTTATTCTCCATTACTGAAGCTTCAAGAGCTTTAGAAGGAAGGATCCTTCCTCCTCAAGCCCATTGCCTAACACATTTCCTTTTCCCCTTTGAGATATGCACTCTGCGGTCTAGGCACATCTTGCTTTCTGCTCTTAGGAAAAGCTTTAGAAAAATTATCCTATATGAAGTAGGGACAGGCTGCTGAGCAGACCTCAACCCCACTTCAAACCCATTTACTATTCCCTCTGAAAAATGTGTTCACACTTTGGGTTTGAGACAGATTGCCATGTAACCAGTAAGTTGTAAGATTTCTGGATGAATGTGTTATGTTACTGAACCAAGGGCAGCAAGTGTATCACTAAAAATGTCCAAGTCTTAAGTTGAGTTGAGTCAGTGTGTAATTTTTACCAAGTCAAGTCCGAGTCAAGTCAGTGAAATGACTTAAGTCTGACTTGAGTCTGAGTCAATTGTATCAAGTCTACATCACTGCCATCAAGAATGGTTGGGTGGAACATCATATCTTATGATTATAGTGTGAAGAGACAGCCTGATCTATACAACACCTCTCCCAATATGTGCATGTGTATGTTCTAAAATGTAACCACTTTTGATTAACTGGGCTACAATGTCAAAGTATGGCTGCATACAAAGTCACTTAAAAAAAATGTAAACTGTTTCCTGGACATGGAGAGGAAAAGGACTCAGTATACTGTGAATCATGTTGAAGAATATTAATGGAAAGCATCCATCTCTATCCCTAAGAAATACTCTTGTTAGCTGAGGCCAAACTCTGGCTCACTTCCTCTAAACCTCTCAAATCTCCACCACTCCCAGATAATGGAGGCATGGAGAAGAGCTCCCACCAGCTGTGCTGGAAGCAGCAAGGATTCCACTTGCTTGTCTCAACCTTTGTTTTCCAAAAGACATTCAATTCCTGCCATTAGTCCCAGAGAGTTTCCATTTGACTACTCAAGATCTGCCACTTGTCTTGACCTTCCTGCCTTCCTGCCTCTCTTTATGAAACACACCTGCAATGCAACTGACTGGAGTGGGTTTGGGTGATCAGGTCATTTTGGAATAAGAGACTGGCTTACCCCTACCTTCAGCAGCTGTGGTTTGATTAACAGCTGGCAGAAACAGCCTGTATCTGTGTTCTTTGTACATCAACAGAATGTGTAAGTCCACACAAGAACTATTTGGAACCAACACTGGCTACATCCAACAAATTTTGTGGTTTCTACAGCTCAACCTTGGCCATGGTCCCCTTGTGTGAGAACTGAAGCTTGAGAGCAGCACTTTCTGTTGACTGTCATCTCAGAACACAACACTGGCTGACATAGTCTGGCAGTGGAACCAAGGGAAAATACAAAATACAATTGTTAATCTAATACACTTTCAGCTGTAGTTGCTAGAGGCAAAATGGGTTTATAGAGGGAGAGAAAGGACTCCCTATGAAATAGGTGGCTGGACCTTTGCCCAGTGGTTTCTGTTTAGCAACAGCACCTCTCAGTGCGGTAAAACTTTGCCTTTGTTATGAAATAATTTTAACCTCAGGATAAGCATTTCTATTGCATGGAATAACCTAGATGAATCTATATGTGAATAGTGAATTAGGACCTTCTACATCAAGGGATATAATCAAACACTCTGTCAGCAGTTATGACTGTTTATCATGCAGAAACATGAATTGACATGTAAGATAACTGCAACTGGCAAATGAATTATTAATTATACTGCATCGTATGACAGACTCTCAACTAAATACAAAATTAAATATTCATTGTAATCAATAAATCATATGCCCATTGTGGTTATTCTACATGTCAAGTCATATTTCCCCATTTCTCTGCTCTACTCCATTTTACATCTTTCCAGTGCATCAGTACCAAGCATCTAGGAGTGGCTTATCTTAAATCATTGTAATCATAAATGTAGTTCCCAGTGGAAATGTGGTCACAAAAGAACTCTTTGGAACAATTCCAAGGAGAATAAATAGGTAACTAAGAACATGACTCCATCTTTGTATCATTCTATACACAGAGAGAAGCAGAGGACCAACATCCCAAAGCTAACATCAGTTTTGAGATGGGGGATTACCACAGGGATGTGAAAAAAAATCTCTCTGTCTTGATATTGTTGATTTCTCCAAGTCTTAGATGCATTTTTCCCATCCCAGTCTATCAACTTGAAAGGCTTTGCTGCTTTATTCTTTTTCACATTAAAATAAGGCTGTGTTTTTATTCAGGTTTTTCGGGGTTTTTTTAGCTTGCATGTTTAAGCAAAATCCGCAAGTTCAGGCAGTGGATGTGCTTCTTTCTCAAGTGAATAGCTTTATGTTACAAATTATTTCCTTTCTGTTAGTTTACATCAAAACATATACACATGGTGATGAACAAACAATTTTTCTAATAAAGGATATAGCCAAGCTGGTATTCACATTAATATATATTTATTTAAAAAAGTAGTCTCCATCAGGTTAAGGAACGCAACTACTACCTTGTTAGAAAATATGAGTCCCTAGATACCCCAAAGTTTAGCTATATAATATGAAGTTCTATCTTTTCTCCATGGGAGCCTGTTGATTCTCAAGAACCCAAAGAAAGAACAAAAATCAGCAAGGGCAAAACCTGATCTATTTTTTGAGATGTTACATCATACTGTTAGAAGGCTATGTCTCAGCATATATATCTGGCATAAAACAACAGCTTAAAAAAATTGCCTTTTTGCCTATCATTCTAAGGAAGGCAGGAAGGAAAGAAATAAAGAACTGTTTGAGGGTAATTTATATCACATCAATCTGTATTACGTGACCTTTTCAACATAAGCAGACCCCAAAGTGACTACACACAAAAAAAAGTCAGTCTTAAAGCCAATTACACTAATAAGACCTGATGTGTAAATGGTTATTTATTATTTTAAAAAGCAACAGTGAGATAAGACTAAGGGGCATTTAAAGGAAGGAGATGTCTAACTACAGCACATCCAGTAATGAAATCAGAGTCAGCCTAGTAGCTGATTAAGGTTAATTTGAATCACATCAATGTGAATTAACTTGGCCTTTGCAGAATGAACAACACCTTTGTGCCAACATGATCAATTAGTCCCTTTAACTTTATACATTTGCCTGGAAAGGTTAGATTTATTAGTTATCTGGATAACCATTCACAAATTTAAAAGCCCAGACATATGGGTCTTCTCCAGCAAAGCTTCTGGCCATGGAAATATTAAATAAGAGACACAGTTTGAAAAGAGTATTATATATATTTTTTGATTAACAGACAAACTTGAGAGGACAGGAGACTCTACTCCTTCCACAATCCTACAAAAGGGATTCCTAGGCTTCCACAACAAGCCAACCATCATAATGTTCCTCACTGGTATTTGAAGAACAGCCATGGAAGTAAATGATAAATGTTCTTCCATGTTACATGGTTGATCAGGTTGTGATTGTGATTTGTTTCCAGTCATGTTCTCAGCTTCCATGAAGCAGTCTTATTGTAGACCAGTCTAAGATCTTTGGATGTCAGCATCCCTCTTTCATGATCTGGAAACAATATTGTTTAGGAAAGAATTGGCAGGTCTACTCCTCATGCATGGCTCAAGGAAACTTCCATAACTCTATCAGCACAGGAAGAAGACATGTTTAAATGGATGTTATACTTTAGTGTTGCTTCCTGCTTGTGAAAGAGGGATGCTGGAAGAATCACAGTGTTGGCTCCTTCTCTATGGTACTTCCTCTAATTACTGTGGAAATGAGACAGAAAGAAAAATGCTAGGAGCAATTTCTCCAACCTATGTCCTATTTGCCAGTGAAACAAGCTGTCTTGGAATCTAGCAGGCTGTCCTTCTCTTGATCTATTTAAACAAAGAGTGAATGAGCAACTGTGGGGTGATGCTGTAGTTATCTCTCCGGTGGCTGAAGAAGAAGGACAACTAAAATGATCACTGTGGGCCCCTTCCAAAACTATGATCAAGTGATATGTATTTATGCCTAGTTTTCCCATCACAACAGCAAGATGGCTCATTGCAGGAGCTTCTGCTCTGAGCATAGCATAAAAAATATTATGTTAGGTGGATTCAATCAGGAATGGGGCAGAGAGAGAGAGAGAGATGGACCTATCTTTTCCTGTAGCGTATGGAGTGCAAATCAGAAGACTTGACTCTGCTATCCCATCTTTGCATTGTCCTAGTCATTCTTAGTTAAACACACACTCATGGAGAAGTAACCAGTAAAAATGGATCCAGCCACCATCTTTATGTCATCAAAATTACTGAGTGAAGTTGCTGATGAGGATGAAATATATTACTCAAGATATATGTTTATGGACATAGCTTTAAGCTGTCAAAAAACAACTGCTTATCCTCCTCCTCCTCCTCCTCTATCTCATCTGCAACTTGGGAATAGTATTACTGACTTATTTTACAGTGCAATTGCACAGTTCTATAGAGCAGGACTATGAATCATGCAGATATTACAACTCTCAGCAGCTATAGCCAGCATAGTGAATGGTAAGGAATATTGTGGGCTGCAGTACAACACATCTGTAAGGCTGCACAGTCCCTATCCTTTCTGTAAAGGATGTTTTAAGCCAGCAAAATGCATTTCCAAACTGGTTAGTACTGTTTCTTTCCTCCTGTTGAAAGAAGACAGCATACTCACAATTCAAGACTGTCTTATTGCAAGGAAATTTGTTGCCAAGTGAAATGGATCTGATGCCCTTGAAATTTAGAGATAAATTTACATATAAGTCTGTGGAAGATATCGTGCTACATTTGAAAATGATGGATGATGATGAAAGAGATGCAAATGAAGAAGAAGAAGAAGCGGCACATTTTTATGTGTACAAATGTGTGTAAGTGGCTTTATATCAGTTTGCCTTGTACAAAATATGTATTATTTTGCATATTATTTCCCAACCTAATCCACCAGCATGGGGGAAAAAAGTCAAGGAAAAAAACAATCCAGCAGTTGAGATTACCTGACCTGTTGAAACATGTGTGGGATGAATTAGGTTTAATTGGCACATCACCAGTTTTAAGGATTACTCATGTAATATATATGTGAAGTAAGTGAATACTCAAACCATGCATTAAGATATACGATAGCATCCTGGATTATTCCATATATTTGTAATAAAATATATAGCTCATCATATCCTCTGTCTACTGATATTCAAAGTTCTTAACAAAAGCATACCACACAAGAAGTAATCTTTGCTAGGTCAAGAATAGTGCAGTAGACAAAGCAACACCAAGTCTCAGCTAAATATGACCAAATCAGAGATTAAAAAAGAAAACCATCAAAAATAACCTATGCTGAATGTGACTGTCATAGTTCTGTTTTCACTAGTGTCTTGTGTACTCCAACATATGCACATGGCCCCCACACTGGTGATTCAGAAGTCCTCCCTTCACACAAAACTCCAAGAACAAACAATAAAATGTGTTACCCTGATTTCTGTAGGTCCCGGGAGGGACACCTAAGTGCGCTCCAAATCTTAATAAGTTGGGGGAATAAGCAAGGAGCACCGGCTAGCAATACGAGAGGCAGGGTAACATAGCGAGATCTTTAACTCTATGTTTATGGGGTTGGGCCGCAAAAGAACTCGGCACAGTTATTCAATTTAAAGATTTTATTGTAATATCCACAATTCAGCACACACACACACACACACACACTCACTCATTCAAGAACTATAGAAGTAGAAAGTGAGGAAAATTGATAGGGGTTTCAAGAGGATTTCTGGGGTGACACTCCACCTGATCCTGCAGTCTAGGAATAGAGAGATAGAGAGCGATGCTGGGGTTCGTGGCAGTTCAGCACATGGAGGCTGAGGGGAGGCTCACCAGACAGAGCGGCAGCAGTTTAGGATGCAAGGCACGAGCATTCCGACAAGAAGCTCAAACTTGGTTTTTTTCTATGGAAGATTGTACCTGGAGGCTAGCCTTCTCCCGAAGAGAACAATAGGGATTTGAGTGGAGACAAAATCTCCGAAAGGTCAAAATTAGAATTGATGAGACTTGGTCAGCATTGCCAATTGTTAGAACAGTATGCAGATGAGGAGCGCTTAGCGTTTGTATAGAGCAAGCAGTTCGGGGCTGAGAGCCCTTGCATTTGCTTAATGGTCAGCTGTGTCTGGAGGGCACTATTGATTGTGCAACAAAAGTTGTTTACTGGCCTAGATCTAGCTTGCATAATTAAGGCCATGAGGCCGTGCCTGCCTACACAGGCTCTCCGTGACCCTTTCAGACAGGTGGAGTTCATCTTATGGAGTCCCACATGGAAATATTAACCATAATCAATATGAAATTGTAGACCTTGGGCTCAGGCTAGACAATTGCAGTAACAAATGTGCCTAACTAATTTGTGCAATCTCTTTCCCTGTTTCTTCACCACTAAAGAAGCTATTTTAAATCAGCCTGTTAAGTCAGCCTATTATGAGAAGAAATTGAAAAGGGTCTCGCACTATTGTGAGGAATATGATTTTGAACTAATACTATTTGGTAGGAGATTTGATTGTACTATGTTGATTTTATTCCCCCCAGATTTTCTTTTTGGGATTTCAAATATTCATAGCACATTACCAGAGAACCTTGATTCTTGTCATTACATGACAAACAAAAGAATCAAGTTTGTCAGCTCCAATGGAGAAAAGGGCTCAATTGAAGTCCTTTCCTCTCTCCATCACTTTCTACTTCAATTTTTCTCACCTGGTTTTGGAATTCTCTGCCATAAAGCTACTATATGCCCCAAACCTAAGAATTAGGTCTTTGTAGTCAAAGGCACGGGGAGAAAACACCTTTCTTTTAATTTTATGGTAGAGTTGGCTACCTTCAATTAATGGCTTAAGGCTATCACTTCCTACCACAAAGTTCACCAGACGATATCATTATTAGTCCTGACATTACAAGCTGCTCAACATACCAAGCCACAAGCCTTGACAATGGTAAACATTATATGATTTGCCTCCAGCTTTAAAAGTCATACTGTGGGAGAAGCACTTACACTACATTAAATTTGTGCTCAATTACCATTAGGATTGTGTTGAGTTTTCCTCCCCAGAGGATTCAGTGTGCGGTAAGCTAGCTGTTTCCATCCCAGCCTAGGAGCACAAATAATACCCAGTTCAAAATTATACAATATTATACAAATTATACAAATTATACACTGAAATATAATTCAGACTGGATTTGTTTTACTATTTTACTAATTTTGCTTTGCAGAAAACTGTGCATTTTTAATCTCTTGATTTCTTCCCAACACTCTTATTATCACCCCGAATGTCGCATTTTTACCTTACAGGTCACTTTATTAATTTGTTCTTTTCAACTGGAATATTCCTTCCTCCAAATAGAAATGTTCAAAGGAGCTCACAAAAAAAGCATAAAAATAAATAAATAACACAGCACTAAACAGTGGCAGATAGAAACGAATCCAACCAATACAAGACAGCAATAAAACTTAAAAATTAATTAACCAAAGAGAGCCAGGACTGTTTGTTTATTTTAAAAGGTATAGATACTTCCCTTCAGCAGAGTTTGTAGAAAAGTTAAATGAAAAACCTAGATGCAGCAGATAAATTAAAAGCATAGTTGAAAATAATCCATGTCTGAGTAGTTACTGGGTAGTTACCATGGCTGGGTACCCTATACTTTGTGTGGGGAAAAAAAAAATAGTTCTGACTTGCATTTTTGCCAAAGATTTCTTAAAAGGTAGCACAAAGTACAAAAAGATCTCGAAATGTGGAAAAAATCAAAACAGGGAAGGCTAAGCTTTAGGTAATATAATCCTAAACGAAAGTAAATTGACATGGTTCAAAGAAAAGATAGCCAGTAGTACAGAATACAGTAGCCCTGTCCATGTTCCTATACTATTGAACAAACAACTCAAAGAGTAAGGAGAAATGTCTCTCTGTGAGTTCATACACTGCAAGTTTTTCTCACATCATACGTTAAGGATGACCTCAGCTTCTACTGTCTTCAAAGCATGTCACAGTTGAGTCCAGGATATGAAATTGTAATGGTCAGCTGTATTTGAGAACAGTTTCTTAGAGCTTTCTCCCGGGTGTGGAATGTAAAATGGATGATCAGTTTGGCCAGACAACTTCATACAAACATGTTGAAAAGTATGATGCCATTGCTCAGTGATAGCACACATGGTTTGCATGTCTCAATGTCTCATAGCTCTACTTAGAAAGACAGCACTACTTCTCAGTTTGACTGAAGCCCTGGACAACTGTTCATAAACCTGATTAATGCACTGATCTCAAATAATAATTAATTGACCAAAATTAAATATCTTAAGCATCACACTGGATTTTCAAGGAAAGGGCATGGGCAAATGTTTCTTGAATGTTTAACTCTTACAGTGAAATTAAGGCTGATTACTATGACCTGTGTGATAAGACTACCTCACCAAGTAGTCTATTGTTTAGTCAGTATAATTTAGCTGCCAGATCCTTTTATCTTGATTTCCTTGCTAAAATGTTATATAATTGCAATCTCATAGCCAGATTAAAAAAATAATCCACATTGTTCTCAGGTGTGTGTTAAGCTGCAGTCTTATACTCATGCAGTCCTATAAACATTTATCTAGCAATAAGTCTCATTCATATGAAAGAGACTTAATTTTCAGTAAGCATATACATAGGCCAAGATCCTTCATCACAGACAAAAAAATATAAAAGTTCTTTACACAGAATTGTGTTATGTTTCTTCCTCACACTTACAAAATGCATCATCTAGCTGAAGAAGGCCTCTTCCATGGACGTTTAGTGACCAAATTGCAGAAACTGCAGAAACCACAATTCTTTATCAACCTTGCTCAATGACCAAAATCCTACCCAAACCTCACATATGGGAAGTGTACTCTTTCTATAGTCATTTAGTGACCAATAGAGAATTGGGGACATTAGAAAGCATCTGATTATGCCCCTAAGTCCTAAAGGCAACAACAGATGTTTTGCATTCAGCTATAGAGACATATCTGGGTTGGAGTTTTGCTTGTAGAGAATGGAATGGAATTTCTAAGCACATTTTTGCACCTGGCTAGTACTGAAAATTACAATTAATAGCATTCCATATAATAAGATATGTACATGTGATGATTAGGGATGAGACAAATCCCTGGAAGGTTCTGGGAATCCACGAATCTCATGAATCTCAAATCTTTCAAATCCTTTTTTTTAAAAAAAGGATTTAAAAAGCAAGAGAAAGAAGGTTAATCTTGGGCAAGACATACTCTCTCAGCCTTAGCAAAACCCTAAGCAAAGGCAAACCTCCCTCTGAAGAAATCTGGCCAGGACAATTGTCATAGTTTTGCCTCAGGATCTCCCCAGATTGAAAATGACATGAAGGCCCTTTCACACAGGATTACACAGGTTAATCTCACATTTTCCTGCCTGTGTAAACAGGGCCACATACTACAGTACAGAGATAATCCAGGTCAAAACTGGATATCCTTTGCATAGTTCCTTATGGAATCCTGGGGTTTGTAGTTTGATGACACACCAGCACACTTTGGCAGAGAAGGCTGTGACACCTTGTAAAACTACAAACCCCAGAATTATGTATGAAAGAAGTTTGCAAGGGAGCTATGCAAAGGAATCTTTCAGCTGTCCTTCGAAATCTCAAGAAGACTATACCTTCCAGCCAATCAGGCCTTTGGCCGGCCCCAGAAGAGCCAATTTTTAAAAACTATTCTTCCTTTCTACTACATGTGGTTTGTCATGTGGCTCATGAGAAACCATAACAGACATTTCACTTCTCATCCTATTCTAGCTATAGGTTTACAACCAGGCACTGGTCTTGTGGAAGGAGGTACACTGGCCTCCATGTGGAAATCCCTGGATGAGATTGTGTGACTTTGCCCTCTGCCCCACTACTTCTGATAAGCATCAGACCCACTGACCCCAGCATTCATACATGCCCTTGATTTTCAGCACAGAAAATAGTGCTGAACTTAAATATTAAATGTTCAATTTAAGTATATTAGAATATAACCCCAGGTGTAACTTCTGAAATTGTTAGCAAAGTCCATTATTACTCCAAGGGAAAAACTCACCTACTTGCCATCTCCCTTTTTGTGTCTAGGTTCCCAGGTTTGTAAGGCGTCCCAGTCACCAACAAACTATTTGGTTGGTGGATTCAAAAGATTTGATTTGCCTATTTTGGTGCAGGGATTTGGATTCGCAAAGGATTTGGTTGGTCCATCCCTAGTGATGACATAGGACATATTTTAATTAAAATATTTTCATTATATTTTCTACAGTTCACAGTTTTTTTAAAAAAAAAAGTCTTCATGGAAACTCATAAGTGCAGAGCTGTTTTTATGACTAGTGGAAGAGAGTTAGTTTAGTGGTTATTCTAACAGGGATATGTATTTGGTGTGCACACATAACACTATGCAGTTGAAATGACAGCTCATTTTGTCAGTATTGCTTTTCTACTGCACAGATAATAAAAGCACACTGAGTCACAATCAACAGATTACATGGTAAATGGGAGGAACACGCTTTGATTTGAAGGATGGTTTAGCCATGTGGTAATGAAGCCTGTCCACCCTCAAATGATAAAATCTATTATGCTTATATGATTAGGTGTTAAATGGACTTCATATAGCCACAACTAAATTAGGCCTGCTACTGCAAACATGATTTAGCTCAAGGAAATATCAGCATCTGATTTTGACTTTTTTGACATTTTGACAGAAGTGGATACTAATCACCTAATTCTATGTTGCATACCTTTATTTCAAAGTTCAGAGGACCTGCACACCAGATGTGGTGATCTTGGATATCTCAATACACCCAGGATATACATGCAGTAATTGATTGCTTTTACAATATTTTGATATTACTTTCAGTGGAAGACTACAAATGTTTGTGTTTGCATAGAAGAGACAGGTAGACTAGGGATACTGATGTTTTCATTCTATTAACAGCCAGCAGTCAATAAGGTACAAATCTCAACACAAGTTACTGTAGTCCTGCCTTTTTCAACCAACTTGGTCTGAGCATAGGCCATACTCTCTATCTTACCTCACATCACAGTTCAAGAATCATACTGACAAGCTGGAATGGGTCCAGAGGAGGACAACCAAGATGATCAAAGGTCTGTAAACCAATCCCTGTGAGGAATGACTTGTGAGAGCTGTGCACCATTAAAACCTCCACTGAATAAACTACTTCTACCCGCAAAAAACAAAAGAATGAAAAAAAATAACACCCTATGATAAGGTTGCCATACATCAGAACTGACTTAAAGGTGCATGAGAACCAAAATGTGTAAGTACGGGACATATTTCCAAAAGTTCTTCCTTATATAGAAAATATTGTATTGGGATTAAAAAATGCCTTACTCTTCTTCAAATACAGTAAGTCATTCTGGTTTGTGTTTTCGAAATCAAGACCTTAACGCATAAAGCTTGTACTGCTTTAGTTTAATGGGCTGTCAACTGTCCAGGCAGCTCTAGAACAAAGCAAGACATGTCTTTAATCTTCAAAGAAAACAAAAGTAAAGTGAATAAATTCAGTTATTAGCTAGAAGGTACAAAACAAGTGAAGATGAAACAGGACTGTATTTCTTTTTCTGGTGAGATCCAAGCAGTAAGCCTTACCAAACACTTAAAGTATATTTACATACTTTTTATATACTTTTTAAAGAAGAGGAACTTGTCCCTGCCAATGTACCAACCATCAAATCCTGAATTCTCATCTCAGTCAATATTTCAGTTGCATTAATAGTGATGATAAGATCAAAGTGTTTAAATACTACATTTCCATACAAACATTTCAGGTTATATCATACCTAATTACCCTCCCACCCCCATAAATAAATAAATAAAATCCACATGTTTGTGCAAAAGTTACATTGCGGAGTCTTTCAGAATGGTAAACATCACTTTTTTGTGTGTGTGATATGATAGTTCAGTCAATCATATGGATGATTCTCAGTTGGCAGTATTGTAAACAGTAAGGTTAAATGACTATGAGATGCAGGTAGGGTTGTCTGTGTCCAGTCTAAATTGAGCTTAAGTGAATAAAAGGTAGTTGCAGCCATTATTTACAATTTTGTTGTTTTCACCTATATCTGTGAATTTATGATAGACATACAAATAGACTGAAAATAAATCAAAAATAAAACTGACAATATCACACATTGTGCACTGGGAACAGTCTCCATGGTAGGGATGTAATTCTTTGCAGTTTCGTTATCAAAGGAAGCAGTGGGTAATTTTAGTATTTTCCCTCTCACTGCAAGAAAGTCATCAAAACCAATCCAGTTTCTGAAGACTATTCTCAGTTTAGGACTCACTTTGTCCAAATTTTCACAAAGTTTTTGTCTATAAAAAACATATCCTGTGTAGGCAATAACATTTTCTATACAGAAAACAGTATTTAAAATATTCCTCCCTGCGCAGAGAATGTTATATTCTGGGGGGGGAGTGTGTGCAGAATACGTCACCAACTTTAACATTTTCTGTGCAGAAAACAGCATTTTTCTACAGAAGTATTTTTTTAATATCCTTTCCTACAGACAAAAATGAAAATTAGTGAAAATTAGTTGTTTTTATAACACAACAAATAAAGAAAGAAAGAAAGAATCTAAGTTTCTTTTTTTCTGTTGTATTTTGCTTATGCGCATATAAAGTTCTGTGGATTACTAAAAATACCTGATAAAACTTATGGACCTACTTGAAATGGATAATTCAACAAAACTGATAAGAGAAAAACCAATGGCAAGGTTTTTTGAAAAACTTGGAACTGTTAAGATATGTTTTGCTAGAAGAGTACAATAGACTTACTGTAGATTTTGAAAATTAGTATAATTGGAAAAGTAGAAGATGAAGCATTTGAATGGTATTTGTAAGTAGAGAAGTTATTTTATAGAATAATATATAATCTGCATTAGGAAAGGAGGGAAACCAATGGACATTTCTTTCTTTTTAGTATTTATATTCATTTGCTCTTAGTACTAATTAATTAGTATTTCCTTGCTTACTTTTGTCTTTATGGTATAGATGTTGTTATTTCTTTTTTCTGTTTTGTCTGTATGTATTTTGAAAATATTTACTAAAACTTACTTTAAAAAATTCCATTAGAAATTTAGATGAAAAGAACTCTTGACATATTTCTGTACCCAGCCCCCCTCATTCCTATGCTATAGAATGAATAGATTCATTGTTTTGTGGCATGCATATCATGATGCTGTTGATCAAGCACAACTAAGCACTTTATTATTCAAATACATTTTCTTCTTCTCCTCTCTCTTTTCTCTGCAATGCATTACCTTTTGATGAAATCAGCAAAGCAGGAGCCAAGGTTAGATTTTCTCAGTCTTGACATCATCCAGAAACGAATTTCACCTATTGACACTGGAGCAACTTCTGCTCCTACTGTGGACAATTTTAAAGACTCCCATAAGTTTGGCTTGGAGAAGTATTGGCCTGAAGCACTGGGTATCTAAGGTAATAACCATGATGGATGAGACCTGTTTTATAGCCAAATTGCTTATCCATACTTGGACAAAATAAAATACCTGTCCTCTCTTCTTTTGACCTCTTTGTGCAGTAGATACTATATTGTGCCCTCTGCATAACATGATGCTTAAAATTGGCCTATATGTTTTCCAGTTTCTTTAATCTTCAAGCCCTGATTATATAACTGTGTGTGTGTGTGTGTGTGTGTGTGTGTTAAAATAATATGTTTAGAACATTTGTATAGGGAAAAAAACTATGTTCCTAACTTGTGTAACCAGAATATCTGCTATAAAACCATCTTAACGGACACAGGAACTGACAAGATTGAAGGCCAAAAGGCAATGATCCACCTCTGACATTATACAGAGTAAATGGAACATCCATCTAATGGCAGGTCAAAACATTTTTGTATCATCAAGCATTTACAAAGCAACTAGGTTTGTTTTTTTAATGTGGTGTGGTTCTGTTTCTAAGATTGGTATAGTCTGTTAATGTATTTTAATTTTTTTAATATGCAATGCTTTTAACTTCATAAAGGTTTCAATATGATTTAAATTTTATATGTAGATTTTTATGCATGTTTTGCATTATTTTTAATATGTATTACTTTAATGTTATTAGACGCCTTGAGTCCCATCATTGAGAGATAGAAAGAAAATATATTAATAAAATACAAAATAAAAAATAAATATCCACAAGCACAAGCCCAGGACAGGTAGGATCACATATGGAACCTCACAATGCAATACAGTGTTTTGTTACCAACTATTTCTATGTGAATATGGACCAAATTCTGTAGAAAACATTAAGTCAATTTACTGTTGTAGTGCTAATCTCTGTGAAAATTCTGTTAATACAATTGGGGACATAAGGCCAAACACAGTTATTCTATCATTATATAATATATAATATGGCACATTGAGATAGTAGTGGGCAGAAAATAGACTGCAGGCCACTAATAGAGTGGACTGTTGGGCAAAATTTCCTGGTTCACCTGTTTTTTTAAAAAAAGAAAAAAAATGAGAAGCTCAAGAAGATGCATGTTGGTATAATTCTGGAAGAGATTACATAGCTCACTTATGCAACAACACCAATGGAAGTCATAACATGGATTACTTCTGTCTAAGCTATGGGAAAAAGCTATGAATATATGCCCTCTTCCTTTTTTCGTGCTTACATTTATTTATTTATTTGACAATATTTCAATATTACAATCTCAGTATTGCAACAGTTTTCCCCTTGCTACAATAAGATCCTGCTCTGTCACGCCCCTTTTAACAATAATTGTGTTCTATTTCATTGTGAAATATTACATGATATTTATCAAATTAGTAATCCAAAATTTCATGTGGACATTTGGTGCTTTAAATTCACCATTGCTTTGACATATAAAACTAATAAATTGTTTCCATACAATTTCAAAGTGATTTTTTTTAACAATTCCTTTCATGAATCTTAGTTTGTAAATTAGCTTCTCCAATAAGGCTATTGCTCACATCCTGTGTAACCAATTCTTAATTGATACATTTTCTGAGTTTTCCCAAGTTTTTATCATTTCTAGCCTCACCACATATTATCTAAGTGTTGTGAGATCTTTATTTACTATTCTTCTTTTCTAACATAGAAATTGTTGGTAAAGTTTTTTTTCTGCTACTATTTGACTTATTCATGATAGGACTTAATTGCAGAATCTTTGTATCTTAGCATATGTTAGCCACATGTATGTCCAATCCCCTATTTCTCCACACTTTCTCCAATACAATTTTTATATTGGATTATTAATCCTATGTAATTTAAGTGGATAATAATACCATTCATGTATGACTTTCAATGTATTTTCTGTCATTTGTGCCATTATTGATTTATAACTTGGGGTTTTCCAGATTAAATTCCATTATTACTTTTCTTCTGTTTTTATCCTTACTCCCATACTAATTTCAATTCCTTTGTTTTCCATATGTAGCCTTTAGAATTACCTGGTATAATTTTGAAGATTGTCCCTTTTTTTTTATTTGCATATGGATTCAAATAACATTAAAGCTCATCAGGAAGTTTCTTTCCTAATTAGATTTGCCTATAATGTTTTTATTTGCATTAATCACCACAAAGATGGATTTACTGGGTTCAATTTATGTTCCAATTGATCTAACTGGGTGGGTTTTCCTGATGAAAATAGGTCATTTATCCTGTAAATCCCTTTTCTTTTTTTACTATATTTGTGTCCATATTTAAAAAGTTGATTCTCTGAAAAGGAACAAAAAGACAAAGGGGGAGGGGCTAACTTACAAGTAGATTTTTGTATTACATTTTTGCTATTGATTTTTGACGTTCTATTGCCTTTGTGTCCATTCATTCTGGTACACATTTTGTGGACATGTGGACTGAGATCCTGCATCATCAGATTTCACCACAATGAAGATGTTCTATTATGATAGTTATGGCTGATAATTCCACTCTCAAGACCTATCTTTGATCGTGGCATATATCATTGATGGGAAAACTTAATCAGTGGCCCCAATTGTGTGAGCCTTCCATCACCACCAGCCATGCAGAGGGATCGGAAGCATGATTATACATTTCCTTCTGCACTGCAGCATGGGAAGAAGGCTGGCTGCTGTGTGGAAGGAAGGAGGGAGGGAGGGAGGAGCATGTCCCTTGCTGCTGGGATTTTGACAGGACGGTGCAGGATAGCATTGTCCTGCAGAAAAGACCAGAGAGAGATAGGGAGAGATTGATAGAGAGAGATGTAGATGTCATTTCCCATTGTCCCAG
This sequence comes from Iguana delicatissima, assembly GCA_948472985.1. Taxonomy (NCBI): domain Eukaryota; kingdom Metazoa; phylum Chordata; class Lepidosauria; order Squamata; family Iguanidae; genus Iguana; species Iguana delicatissima. Next base: position 1,396,053 of record CAOKZL010000503.1, read on the forward strand.
TCTGCAAAGCTTTGAAAACCCTTTGTTTGAGGTGCTATAATGCTAGAAACAGGTTTTTTGGGTCACACTGAGTTCTTAGCCACTGTAAATATGAATTCCCAATAGCTATGAAGTCATAAATCCAATTTACAATCTCATAACTACAAAACAGGAGTCTAGCCTTGACATTTAGTGTTTTCAGGTTATGTGGTTTATAATTCCAAACACTGTGTTTTCTAACACATTGACAACCCATTACAATTTTGTATTATATTTGCTCTTCAGATCTTGCTTCTATTCATGTTTTGCATATACTTAGATGCTTAGCAGCATTGCTATCCAGTTCTCTCATTTCTTTTTACAATTGTTACTGTTCTTGTAATTTTCATGCTGTATCATTTGTAGTAGTATATGTTCTAACCCATTATGGTTTGCTTTGTGGGAAGAACATACACATGTATGCCCCTTACTTTTTTAATCTATTAAACTCTTCAGTGGTCAAAGGGGATTCTAGGTTTGATTATTTTTTTCCAGTAGACCAAACAACATTGAAAACAACTCACTCTTGTATATATTGGGAAATTTGCAAACAAAGTGCTGATTTCCAGTTTAAATAGGGCAGGCAGGAGAGAAGAGTCATAATTCAATGTTGTTGTTTTTAAATGAAATGTCATTGGAAGCTAAGAAACTATTTTCTTGTTTGTAGTTTTATTTCATTTTTTCCAACAGTGCCCCTATTGCCAAAATGAATGTGTATGAGGGTTAAATCTTCATGGTAAAATGACTCTATCTATCTCATAAAAATGTCCCAAACAAACAAACAAATTAACACTAATGATTCGGAATTAATACTGTGAAAACCAGCTTTGTTAAATACCATACCCAGGCTTTTGTGTGTGTCAAAACTTTTTGTCTTTGGAGGTCTACAGTGAAATTGCATATGTACACCTCAGAAAGAAGTCAGGTTAGATTCACTTCTGGGTAAATTTTTTATTGAATGTCAGCTTTAATCTTTGGTTGACAGATCTAACAAACTCAGTGGGGCAACAGAGAAAAACACCAGATTATACATCTCATCTATTAGTGAGCTGGTGCTAGGTTAAATAAGGAGGAGCTTGAATGGACTTTTCCAAGTGAAACAGATTTGTGTTTATATTGCAGCTTTATTTCTCTTGATGTTTGCTTTATAGGGAGATTCCTTATAATGATGATGTATTATGTTGTTTAAAAGTAGACATAAAAAGAAAACAGCTTTACTGTTATTGATTGCCCACTGGCGATAACAAGAACAGTCGCTTAACGTTTTAGCCAAGATTCTTTCTGTGTGCAGTAATTTTGTACTACTTGAACCTACATTTTAAAGACTTTCTTTCTGTACACAATTTAGTCTTCATGTAATGTGACAGGTGTTAAATCAAATAATGGCATGCAAGCATGTCTGTGGTGATATAATTCTACTAATCATACACATTTTCTCCCTCCCTTCCTCCCTCCCTCCCTGTCTTTGAAAATCAGACTTTTCTTATACAGCCAAATTTCCCAGCTTCTATTTCTTCATTCTTTCAAAACTGCAGACTGTTGTTCTGCAATTAACAACATATAAGTCTTTGATATAAATTCAGAATTGAGCTGCCCCCAGTGTTTGTATACAGTGGAGGGCATTGGAGACCAGGGAAGCATTGCTGCTCCATAGTTGGTGAGATATAACAGCCAACAGAAAGACAGATGCATGTGGCCTAAATAGAATGGTTTTGCCTGATCCTTCCATAACATTGTTCAGCATGAAACCTCTTCTTCTCAGAGACTGAAGCAAAAGATTAGACAGCTGTAATTCAGATCTGAGTGAAAACCAGTCCTCACCTAAAGTTCAAGTTCCCACAGTGAGGGCAGATTGGCAGTTCCTAATGTGTTGATTATTGGGTACTGTTTCCCATTTATCCTGTGCTATGGCTCCTTCAGGAATTCTCTTCCTTGTGTCCAAAGAACACAGAGATACAAGATCTATCTTACTAGACCCATTTGCTCCATCTCCAGTCTTCATGAGTAAAGTCTGAAGGTCTAAAGATACTTTTGGCACACATTTGATTGAATTCACTTAGAATTATCCATGAAACCAGGAACATATGTAAGTGGAGTTCCCAGCTGTGGGTAGGATTCTAAGTATCCACATAGGGAAAGTTCCCATCTTCATATTTTAATTTCCAGTGCAGAAAATTTGGAGATGGAATAAGCAATGCTGGTAGTGATGTAACATACATAATATACACAGTCCTTTCTGTATATAGATGTGGAGAAAAACTTTCTGGAGTGGGCTTATCATGTCTTTTAATGTAACTTTAATGTGATAGTTTTTATTGATGCCATTGCTTTTTTTATATATTTGTTACCTGAGATCCTACGATAGAAAAACAAAACAAAGATTATAAGGTTTCATGCAAGTATGGACTAGACTTTACATAGCTTCAGCAAGACTGTCATATCATGGCAAGTTTCTATGAAATGAGTAAAGGAATAATATAGGTTGACAGGCAGAAGTGTCTGGTGGCACCATTCCTTGGTGGTGGTGAATGTCCATTACTTTATTGGCAAGTGTATGCATATATACATTTGTTTTCAGTAGAAATCTGTCTTTTTCTTTTTTTATATATAGTTCTTTTCAGCAGGAAACAGTAAGAATCTTTTTTTTTTTTTGCTCTGTTTCAGCTACAGTACCTGGTCAGTGGGATTTATTCAATGAGAAAACATTTCTGCAAATTTGTTGTTTAATGCTGTCTTATCCATATTTGCTACACTCTTAAACCTCTTGCAAATCTGTACTGAAATATCATTCTTCTCTTTTCTAAGTGGCAAAGAGTCTTCCATGTTATTCCCTCTGTATAAACTTAGATTATTATTTTTTTTGAGTACCCCAAAATCAGCTTTGATGGACATTTGCCCAGTAATGGGGATGAGGACTTATAAAATTCCATCTGCAAAAGTAAGAAATCAGTTCAACAAGTAACAAGGACCATATTTAGCCTTGTAATATCTCTGCACTCCCATACAAAACAGGGGTGGTTTGTTTGCCTTTGAAAGGGGGCCAGACTAATCTTTTCTGCATCTTACTATTGCTTCAGTAATTCCGCCTTAGAGAGGTTGGCTTAAAGCAACAAGATGCAATGAGTGTGGGGAGGAGGAACATATTTGCTGTGTGTACATGTAATACTTAAACAATTGCTCCATGCTTCTCAAGAACACATAGGCACAATGACACTTTGGTTTGTCTTAAGGATACAGATAGGCAGCGACAAATCAGTGGGATATATGTTGCTGTCAGCTTGTCTTCTCACAAGATCCTGAGGCACTTCCATCCTTTTTTTTTTCTGATGCCCAAGTGCTCAGCCATCAGTTGGGCAGTGGAGAACAGATTTCAGTTCAAGCATTGAGCACTGGAGAAAAAGAGATCTTAACCAGAACTGCTGAGAAAAGTTTTTGGTCATGGCAACGGGCGTGCGGAGGTGCTTTAACCTCACTAGCCCAGTAATCCTAACAGGTAAGATTGCTGGTCCTCTGTTGCTAATATGACATGAAGTTATCAGTAAAGCCTTCTATTCATGAAGGATTTTCTCCCCCAAAGAGAAACTGTGCCTATTTTTGAAAAAGTTATCTATTTCAGGTAATAGAAATTATTTTCCTTTGACTGTTTCTTACCATTTTTAAATACACCAGCAAAATGTCCTGTTGCAGAATAACTGCTCAGTTTGTGTACTTCAGTTCAAAAATTACCCAGAACACAATTATCATCTTAATTTTAAGTAATTTTAAGTAATTTTAAGTAAGTTTTAATGGAGAAGTTTCTGCACTAGAGATAACTTTGATAGTGACTATCATCAAAGTCCCAAGTAAAACAAACTCCAGATGATCAATCAAAGTACATATTATAAATTACAGAAGATTCCATTTTCGCTAGATAAATTTTGACTTTTAAAGTCTGCCTACTTTTCTGGGAAGTTCCTGATCTTACATCAAAAATTCTCCTTGGTGATTTTTCCCATGCTCATTATAACTCATTAAGAGATGGGATTCAGAAATTAGACCAGAATGTCAAAACCTGAAAAGGAATTGGGGTTAGTAATCATTCTTGCACAGAGTAACATAGAGAGGTTTTTTCCCCCATTTGAAAAGGTTACTCTCTACATCAAAGTGAGAGAAAAAGAAGGAAACATACACATATTTTTGATCATAGAAATCTATTCATCATTACAAACTCTTTCTAATCTATCTGCCAATTATTAACATATTAATACAGAATTTTTCTTTTGCAGATGATATATATATATAGATACAGTAAGATAGACATAGATTGAAGTTATAAATCATTCTCTGTAAATCAAGTTTTTTTTTTAAGAATCTTATTTCACAACTACCCCCGCCAGGGGAGGATTTACAGAGTTTCCTGTGTTAATAGTTCTCTTTTTGTGCATCTATACAGATATATATTAACTTTCAGATATATTAATTGTCCATGTGCAGCATGTTTTTCTTTCAAAGTAGAAAATGGATGTTCTGGGAAAAATTTAACTGATAGGCCCTTATCCCACTGAAATATCCATCCAATAGTTCCAATTGGAGTGTAACTACTGATTCAATGGGATTTATACAAAACTATCAATTGATTCAATGGTTCTGTCCCAGATAGGACTAGTAATTTACCCACTCTCTATACATGGCCCTGTAGATCATAGCATCTCAGTACTACCTTGTTCGTGAAATCTTCTTTTGAGTTATTTACAATGCATACCTGTACATGCACAGTGAATGGCATAGTTTTAATGGCCTCCATTGGGAGAGACCAGCTTGCTTTGTGGTTTGTACAGGGTATAAGAATGTTGCACATACTAGATGTGCAGCCAGAGGCTATTTAAAACCAAAATGTATCTCTCTGGATCACCACAGTTTAGCCCAGCCTTCCAATCTCAGTGAAGTGTGAGCTTTGCTGGATGCTTCAGAGCTGGATTTTCTCCTGTTTACCAGTTTTTCTTTTTTTAAAATACCCCATACTGTATCTCTGGGACTTGGATGATTGGTTCTGCGATGGTGATAAATGAGCTGTCATAGGCAGGTAGCAGGGGGAGAATACAAGTGTTCAGTGCACATGTTTGTCACCATTTTGATAGAGGGTAAGTCTCTAGAGTATCGTCTTTTGATCCTAGGACCTGGCCAATGGGGAAGAAGACTATGCATGAGGTGAATCCTGGGGGCGAGGAGGTTGGATCTCACTTATAGAGTCCTGTGACTTGGGGTGGGATTTTCCTGGGTTACCTTCCAGCAGCCATAAAACAGCCAAATTATTGGATTGCTCAGGGTTCACGTGTTTCACTCAAAGGAAAGATGAAGTCAAGAGATGACACCTAGTCTCAGCTGGACCTGTATCAGGTTGCTTCCTCCTCTTTCTGCTTTCCAGATACAACCCACCTAAACATACAATAGGTAAAATCAAGTGACCCTTATTTAACACAACTTTCTGTGCCTGGTCTCATTATTCCATGGTTGGTCATCAATAAATAGTGATAAGTTCATCACAAGCAATTTATTCCTTACCTCTGAGCTGTGAGATTTGTTTCCCTTAGTTTCTATCCCACCCTCAGTTGAGTTGTACAAACTTTACAGTATAACCCAGGTATCAGTTATATATCGTACATCAGCATTAAGCATTTGATGATCAACCATGGAATAATGAGACCAGACAAAGAAAGTTGAGTTACAGTAAGTCCAGATTGGCCCAAACAGGTATTCTAAATTACACTAACTCATGAACATTTAGACTCAAAGTAATGTAGTATGTTGAAGACTTCATACGATTCTATGGTTTTGGTAATGTTCTGTTGCTTTTTCTGTAACAAATATTAGGCTTGAGAGTAGGAAACACAATGGGCAGCTACTTGTAAGCGATGTATCTTTAGCAATATTAGATAGAATATTGCTGGTGAAAGAAACACAATTTCACTTAGCATGGATCGAAACTACTGCTAAAGATACTCACTAAACATACACTCACAATTTTTCTAGGGCACCAGAGCCTTGAAGGGGGAATTGGTTCAAAGGGATATAGGCCAGGAATAATATCCTACAATCCTTAAGTGCCTGAGGGAAAAACTAATTAAATGAGCGTTGGGGAGATAGAGTGGAAGTTTCTTTCTTTGCTTTGACTATAATAAGCAAATTTGTCCAAGGAAAAGGGATAAAAGCCAAATAATTGCTAAGCTGAAAGCATGTGTGCCCATTTGCATCCAGGAACAAGTGTAGATCAAGCAAGTATTTTCTCAAATCATTTAAAAACACATTGATGCAAGGTTAACTTGAAAAGCAACAACAAATAACCCAGTTATTATATTTTGGCACAAAACAGTGACTTGTTGCAAAAGTAGGTTATCTTTTCCCTAAAGAGAAATGCTGTGCCACTCTTGTTTGTTGGGAATGAAAATGAAAAGGAATGAGGAAGAGGAGGAAAGAAGGCATCAATCAGTTTTGTAAATAAAGTCCTTTTTAAAAAATTTCCAACAGAAATAAGGCTACATTATTTTAAGGGCAGAATAAAGATCAAAATATTTGGAAATACATTTTCTCTTTTTCAATTGTAGTGGTAAATTTTAGGGTGAAAAGGGGGAAGTTTGAAGATCTAAACACAACTTTGAGTTTGCCTAATGGGATGTGCATGCCATCTGTTTTATGTCTGCTTGTTTGCTTTTGCCTTTTCACTGTGATGTGTGCAGTGGCTCACCCTCAAAACCATTCAAGCTTTCAAAGTACTGCTTTCAAACATCAGACAGAAACAGGGCTAAATCCCACACTATGCTCTCAGTGATATTTTCTCCTCCTGCTCCTGCAGCAGGCAGGTAATCAAAAACCCATGAAGGACACTGGAGGGAGGTGCTTTGGAGAGGGGATGATTGCTTCCCTCTCATTGTTGAAAGCAGTTAGATACTGGCCAAAGGTTCTAACTGGATACTGGGAGATTGATTATTGGCTAAAAGGTTTCACTGAATATTGACCAACAGGATACTGGACACAGTTTCTACTCCCTGATATGTTGAGCTGCAGTGCCCCAAATGCGCAAACAAAGGAGCATCCTATCTTCCTTGATGGGAAAGAAAAAAAGAAGTCTTAATTTGAGAAGGAAGAGGGGATAACAGATCTACACAGTGTGAAAAGGGCTCAGGTTTGTTCACTCCTGTGACTGTCCCCTTGCTGTACAGGCTTTAACTGAAATATTGTTCTAGATCCACAATGTGGTCAAACATTTCTTGTTATATCCAAGTGGATAAGTGTATTATTACTAATGGAAATTGAATATTACTCTGCATAAGAATACTCTAATAGTAAATCCCAATGGCCAGTAAATTTATTGGGAGTTTCTTTCCTATAACACTGGCCAAACCAGAAAAATATGTACACACATATGTGTGCGCACTCACACACACACATACACACATGTACACACCAATGAGCAAAAATGAGTTGGATTGGCTCCAAACTAGTAAAACTCATCCTTTAACAAAAATGAGGTTTGTGCAAATCACACACACACGCAGACACACATAAGTCAAATGGAAGGGAAGAGAAAATATTTCCAAATTAGGAATGTTTCTCTGCAATATTATCCCTATTGGAAATAAATAACAGGTGGAGAGGAAATCTAAAATCCGTTCAAAGATTTTCTCAAATCTGTGTGTCTGTGTATGAGAAAGAGATTGAGAGAAAGCTTTATACCAAAGAGAGTATCCTCAAGAAAAATTTACTTCCCTGCTTTTTAAAAAGTGTATTTATTACTTTTCCTTACCCTAAGAAGTACAAACTTTCTCTTCCAAAGCACTAAAATAATTCCTGTGTATCCGATTCTGTTTCAAAGATTAAGGCTCAACACTCTCCTCTTAGTGACACAAGCTATTTCCTGTGTTCATTGAGTGCAATTCACTGTGCAGTAATTGAATCGATCCCAGGATAGAAGGGGAATTTGAGAAGAGGAGGAAGTGGAATATAAAACCACTGAGAAATTGAGAAAGAAAGTGAATAAGTGGCAATCCCATCCAAACTGAGAAAGATCCAGGGTGTGTTTCTGTCTCTATGATAGCTGCTTCTGTTTTTTATGATTGATTTCTCTTTCTTTCATCTGTTCATTCATTTACTTATTCTTGCTCCCCTCCATCCAGCTTTCTTTTGACTGAAAGTGGCATGTTTAGTCACTATTAGGGCTGGAAAACGGAAATGTGGTAGAGAATTAAGTCTAAAACTTCCTCAAGGGGAGACTGGACACAATTTGAAATTGAACTGAGATCTCATGTGTGTTTGTACCTTCAGGTTCCCTGATAACTTACCATATGTTCACCTCATGAATTTCATAGGGTTTTCTTAAGCAAAGAATAGTCAGGGAATACTTTGCTTGCTCCTTCCTCTTTCTCCTTTGAATTAACCTACAGATTCCCATCTTGATCACTTTGTTTAATGATGTGAACGAAAATGAGTTATGTAGATTTCTACAACCAGTATGATTTAACAGGAAAAAAAAAAGTTGGGTTTTTGGAGGGACTACAGCTCCCAGAATTGTCCTGCTACCATGGCCAAATAGGAGCCATGTTGGCTGGAAGATTCTTGGACTTGTAGTCCAAAAAGTAAATCTTCAAATCTTTCCTCCAAAGGAGCATGAGTACTTTAGGCTAAGGACCATAGCAGCAAATTTAAAGATGGAAAACATTTCAAAAATGTGTCAAAAACTATTTGAAACAATGCAACTTTGGTTCAGGCTTATATAAAAACTCTGATTTTTCCAAACAGTTATATAAGACACAAACATATTCTTTACCACAAGCATGCATACTCTCTTCCATTTATTTAAGTGGCATTTTGTATCATAGTGGAATTGAGCTCAAATAAATGCTTGCTGAATAGAAATACTGCTTTTTTGTCACCTTCCATAAACTATGATTGAGTAATAGAAAATAATTTGCATACCAGCTCTTCATTCCATCATCTGGGACATGAGCCTCCAGTGCTGACTTTGGGAATTGTGTTGTTTGCTGATTAACTTGACAAATGAAGAGAACATATTGGCTTCCATCAACATCTATCATTATTGTGCATGCTCCGGTCAAATAGTTTAGGGTACCCTTAGCCTCCAAAAGTGATTACTCAATTCTAAATGAGAGTTTTGTCTATGCATCCCTTCCAGTGCCCTTTATTTATTCAGTACTGTTCAAATATTTTTCAGACGGTTTGGTGAACTGCATATGTATGCTCTTCAATGCAATTAACTCAGGATCTCAGAAACCTTCAGGCAATTTTGTATCAATGATACAAGTGGTATTTCCATTTTTACGGTTCATTAATACGCCCAATATTTCTGCCTCAAATTCTTGCAAATATTCCATTGTATTAACTCAGGTAATTTATTCCTTATTTACTGTGTATTAATTTAATTTAGATCCTATCTTTCTCCCAATATGCAACCTAAGATAACTTACAGTATGCATTTAAAGCAAAATATGGTTACAAGAACGTATGGTACAAAAGGGGTTTTTTAATTAAAAAAGATAAAGAATTGTATTAAAATATTAATATTCTTTAGAATGTAAAGGAAATAGAAGTTAAAAGTACAGCTTATGAACGTTTCATGCCTTCAAGTCTATTCTGACTTATGGAAACCCTATCAAAGACTTTTTTCTTGGTAAAATTTATCCAGTGCCCTCCTCTAAGCCTGAAAGCCTATGACTTCCTGAGAGTCACTGAGTGGGTTTTCATGGCTGAATAAGGATTCAAACCATTATTCCTTGAAGTTCTAGTCCAACATTCACATCATGACACACACTGGCTCTCCTGACAAAGTTCAATACTGAAAGCCTGTTCCAATAAAAAGGTTTTTGACAGTCAGTACACTATAGCCCCGCCCACATGCACCATCCCTCCACCCACGTGTGCCATAGCCACATCCACATGTGCCATAGCCTCATCCAAGCGTGCCATAGTCCCACCCACATGCATCATTGCTCCACCCGCATGTGCTGTAGCCCTCCCCACCCATGCCATAGCCCCATCCACATGTCGTTGCTCTGCCCATGTGTACCATAGCCCTGGCCATGCCCTTCCACCCATGCCCCTATCCCACTGGGTCCAAGCTCCGCCACTATCCACAGTCTAAGGGCAACCAATGAAAAGGTCTTCTGGGTGACCATTGCCAATCCAATCCTAGTTGGTTTAGGTAAATGACCCCAAGAAGACCTGATATGACTTCAGAGATGTCAATGAATCATTTTTTAAAAAGCTGTTTTATCCAGATTAACCCACCTGAGCAAGAGCCTTTCTAGGCAGCCAAAACAGCGGAGGGAGATTGTTGACATTCTTGAGTACAAGGTTCTAGTTCAAGCACACAGACAAGACTTCTTACTGTCATGTGGTCTCATTAATACAAAAACAATTCCCAAGGAACTTTCAGCAATCTGACAGCCATGGTAGGTTTCACTTTAGTATAGTCAAACTAGAAACAAGAAGTAAACTGCAAGGAAATGTGTGATTTAGAGGACCACTGCATCACATTGTCAAAGTCAGCATTTTATTTATATATAAAACATATGGCACTGATGTCAGTGGGGGAAAGCTGCCATTTATTTTAATATCTACTCATGAATCTTTCTTTCCTTCTACCAACATTCCCTCTATCCATTCATTAATCTGTCTACCCATTCATCATATTTCTATGCTGCCTTTCCTCTACTTTGGTTAGCATATATGTGGTTCTCAAATTCTGACTGTTATCTAAGTATGACTGGAAATGATTCACATATATACTGAAGGCATTGCTGAAGCCTTCTATAACAATAGAAATGTGTGGGGATTTGTGAGTGTGTGTGTGTGTGTGTGTGTTTGTATCTGTCTGCCTGTCTCTGCCATAGTCAGAGATAGTGAACCTTCTCCTTTTCTTTCTTGGACTTCTTTTTACTTTCATCTCAATCATTTTGTTGATATGTATTCCACCTTTCCCCTAACACTGGGACTCAGGCAGCTTGTAAAATATTAAAACCAGTACAGATTATAATACCCACAAAAACACCAGTACAAATGTACAAAAGTATTTTAAAATTCAATTAATTTATAGAATTAAAGCTGTTTAAAAATAAGTTAAAAAACAGAAGATGCCCATCAACAAGACACCAAGAAAGAATCAACAAGATACCATTCTAAAAGCCTGAGAGACTAGAAAAGTTTTTACTTGAAGACGGAAGCATAGCAATGAAGGAATCATCCCAGCCTCCCAACAGAGGAGTTCTAAAGCCAGTGAGCAGATAACAAGAAGGCTCTTTTCTTTCTCCTGCCAAACATGTCCAGAAAAATGTTAGGATTAAGAGAAGTCACCCTCTTAGAAGCTGGACAGAGTAATATATAGAGAATTTCATCAGTCCCTGAGACCAAATACCTACACTTGAGAATTTGTCCTGTACTTGAGCTCTATAGAAGTCTGAAACTTAAGGTGTATAGTAAGAGAACTTTGAGAGTGTTTTAGCCTTGATATGCTTTTCTCAAATGAATTAATAGTATTTAATTTCCATTTATTTTTAACCTTTAGTACCATTTTGAATCACTGAGGGAACATACCAGAGTCCTTAAGTATAAGAGGCTTGCCAGAAAACAGATGGCTTCCCAAGAACAGGGGTCTCTACAAAAGCAGGAAGCCTTGAGGTTCACCCAAAGGTTTGCAGCTGATTTTGGATAGATCTCTAAGAAACTAGTCATATTCATTAAACTATTCCACAACTGTAACAACACTGGTCCAATGCCTGCTCCTTGATTCCAAGTATGTGTGGAGTCAACATAAAAAAATAAAAAAAGAGAGATAGAGAATTAATGCTTCCTGGTGTTGTGAGGGGGTGATGAGTGAATACTAGAGGAAGAGAAAAAAAATAAAAAAAAAGCAAAAGGTATTGATAAACAACCATGAAATAACAAGACTAGACACAGGAAATTGAATTAAATAAGGGCCACATCACTTGACCTAAAATTGGTTGCATTGGTCTGAAAATGTTTTTTTTTTGGGGGGGGGGCAACCTTATGTGGATCCAGCTGAAGCCAGGTGTCATTCTATGACTACCTCCTCAGCCTTCCCTTGGGCAAAACATCCATCCCTGAGGGCAATCCAATAACTGGTTTGATCCCCTGCACACCATAACGGGAAAGTAAACCCTGGGGAATTCCTGCCTAAGTCACAGGAACCCACAAGTGAGAGCCCAGATCCTATATTTGCCTCATGAGTAGCCTCTTTTCCCACCCCCTGGGTCATGAGAGCTTAAAGGGAAAGTTTCAGACCCCTACCCTACAACAAAAGGGTGCTCCCTGCCAGATGGCACCCTATTTATCAACACCACTTGAAGACAATTGTCAAAGTCCCACAGATACAGTATGAAGTAGGGGGAAAAAAAAGCCTGGGTAAAGGGTAAAAACTCCTACCCAGCCCTGAAGCAATCAGGAAAACTCACAGTTCACTGAGGGTAGGAAGGTGGTCTGCACTTTGAAGATCCAAAGCGGGCACATGAAGGAGTGAATAGGCCTTAAATAGCCTCTGGCTCCACCCCCACCCCCATTATAAGCAGCATTCTGGCACCCTGGGAGACCATGCAAGGCATCAAACTAGTACCCCCCCCCCAATATCATTCACTGAGTGAGTCCAGATACATATTGACGACCAACATGGAATAATAAGAGCAGACACAGAAAACTGGGTTAAATAAGGGCCACTTCATAGGGAGGAAACAAACATATATTCCCATAAATTAAAACTCAAGGGAATTAAAAATCAAAGAAGAACAAAACTGACTAGCAAGGATAGATCAGAAAGCACTGCCCTTCATTCTGTCCCTGCCAGTCTAAACTCACTAACACCTGATGAAAAGCAAATTGGGGAAATTAAAAGACAAAGTAGAACAAAATTAACTTGCAGGGACAGATTAGGAAGTGCTGCCCTACAATCTACCACTGTCAGACCAAACCAAACCAAACCAAACCAAACCAAACCAAACCAAACCAAACCAAACCAAACCAAACCAATATCTGATGAAAGGCAAGACACTGTATAGCCATATGTCCACTCTGTCTTGCAAATTTCCAAAAGGAGCACATGAAAGGGCAGGTAATCAGGCCTTAAACAGCCTCTAGTTCCATCCACTTCCCCATTCTGGTACCCTGTGCCAGATGCAAGGCACCCTGGTCTCTCCCATGGAGGGCATCAAATTACTACTCTCCCCCCGGTGTCATTCACTGCAAAAGACACTAAGATATGCTTGCTATATTTGAGCACATGGCAAATGTGTTCATCTTCTAGGCATGGATAGCAGGATTCTATAACTGGATTTTGCCTGTATGAGAAGTAGATATGGGAATAATAAAGTATGTGTGCGCATGTCTGTGTAGTTGAGAGAGAGAAGGTGAATGTGTGTGAGAAAGAAATAATGTTGTAGGAGAGACCATTTCAGGGTCACTTTGTCTCTCACAATGGAATCCATTCTTTAGCCACTCATGCAGGAGAAAGCTCTATCAAACTCATTGGTATCTACTTCTGAGTTGACATGCATGTGATTACACTGCTGACAGAAAGCAATTTCATATCAGTAATGGCAAACCTTCTGCACTAGTAATACAATTAGTCCTCAGGTCAGTTTCTGAACATAAAAGCCCATTCCCTTCTCATGGGAAAGGTACTCTGAGGAGCCAATATTTAATTCTGTCATTGCTCTTACTCTATATTATCTTTATTAATAATAATACTAACCATTTTAAAGTAGGGTTTTTATGCATGTGAAGTATTCCTCTTATATTAATTCAGTACAATTTCAGCAGCCCCAGCCTTGAATCAGGTCTGTATGATTGCTTCTGTTTTTTTTTCAGGCAGGATATAGATATGAAGCTGAGCATAGATGCAGTTGGGTAATTTTATGATGTATTTAATGTCTATACATTTCATGTGATAGTTAATATACATATGAATTTCTCTGCAGCTTTTTATTGCTTGATCTGTTCTCACATTCTGCTTATACATTCCCTGGTGTGGAATGTGTGATTGCAAAAGTTGTTGTTGTTCATTGTATACAAACTCCTTATGTCTCTTCAACATGTTACAAGTGTCTGGCTTTGACAACTCTTTCCAATCCAAATGTTTGCAACCCTTATCTGCAATAGGGTTTGGCTGCCTTTTGTTGCAAGCTTTGCAAATGTTGATTCTGACGTCTCCAACAAGATCCAAAACATTCTGGAAACCCAAGTCCTAGGACAGCAATACTTGTGGAATATTGTCTATGTGACAGTGTTATGTGAAAACCACAGAAATCCTATTAGGAGACAAGATAATAAAATGTGGTAATTAAAAGGAATGAAAGCAATGCAAAAGCCAATCTAGAGCTACAAGTTGTATACCCTTGCTTTACACACAAAGAATCCAAGAAAACCCAACCTTTTTCTTGTCTGTAAAGCAACTTTCAGGTGAGAGCTTCTGAGCAGAAAAATTGTTGGTGTGTGTGATGAATATTACTTCATGGTTCATTGTATGACTGTTACAAAAAGACCATTACAAAAATCTGCATAATATGTCAGTATGGGTTTGGCTTTGGGGAAACTAGAATATAGCAATCCTAACACAAAGGGGAGACAAATTCCTGGCTGTTGCTGAATGTGAGGAAGAAAGGTGAAAGGGAGAGAATGAACAAACCCAGGAATGAAGGAGAGAAGAAGAATGGGGGAGGGGGGAGAGAAAAAGGGAGTTTGTGGCAAAGGACAGAATAGAGAGATTCTCAAGAGCAATAAGACTAATGAGTTCTCAATTCATGTGAAACTGGATACTTTCACTATTAATTACATTACAACTAACAGATATACCAAGCATTCTTAAAAGTCCTTTTATAAATTCCATTAGATCATCTGATTGAATGTTCACAGTTATTATATAACCAACTCTAAAAGGAACTCCTTTCTTGAGTACTACTTTTGCAATATTTTCTGCCTTTTGAAGGAAGTCTGTGTTAAAAAAAGGTGTACGGAGTTTACTTAAACATGTGACTCTGTATGTTTATTATACACGTCTATAGATATCATAGACAATCTTATGGCCTAAATGTGTATATGTGTTTATATCTGTAAAATAAACAGGCAAATTATCTTGAGGCTGGTGATAGTAACAAAGTTATTTGTTTCCATTTGAGAGAGTTCTAATGCATTGGTTGGCATACAAAATAAATGTATTTTCCATCACAACAAGCATATTTTGTTTCTTTTTGCTTACATGCTTTATGCCAACTGGCAAAATCATTTCAGTGCTTCTGTTCAGTCAGAAGTTCATAATTCTTAAAGACAGAGATAGGTTTTCAGGTCATTTCCAGAAGGCAAAAAGCAATGCTTGGAAAAATCAGGATTTCTTGAGGACTGTTGTGTTCTTTTATGGAACAGCTTCTCATATTTATGCATTCCCTTTACAGGCTTCAAAGAGGGTGAAACATTTCTTCCCAAAATAATATACAATTAATTTTATTTGAAATGAGTTTTTGTAAAAGAATAGTATTTGAATGGAATTTCTGTTCAATACTAAGGAGATGTTTTTAAAATGGAAATCAGTCAAGAAAATCTTCCAAAATGATAACACTGTTCAACATGACTCTGTCACAAACTGTGAGTTATAACTTTACTGTACTGTTTAAGTAGGAATGGTGAAAGTTCTGAATTTCATTCAGAGGGAGGAAAAAATAACATTTCAGTCATAAGTTTGTCAAAGAAGTTGGTCCCAAGGGACTTCTTGTGAATATAAATTGACCTAACATTCATTTCCATATTTTTTCCCCTTCTTTTTTGTTGAAAGATGTATCCTACAGGTTTTCCATGTTAAACTTGTCTCAAATGTCATTCAAAACATTATCTCATTTATTACCATTTTCTGCTTTCTGTCAACTTCTTCAGTAATTCTATTCTATTGCCTCTTTGCATTGACTGCCAAGTGGCAGCTACAACATATTTAGGATATGTGTGTTTATTCCATATAGTGGAGGTGGGTGGGGTATTTATTTAGTTAGTTAGTTATTCAGACAGACAGATAGGGGAAGAAAGAACTCACATGGGGAGTTTTATTTTAATATCAGCAACAGTATGTTCTGCGTGTACATAAAGAAGATTTATATTTCATTTTTCCCCTCATAAATGCTTTTATTATGGATGTGGAAATCTGTTAGTTTCATTTTAATTGTTTTTTTCAGAATCTACCTGACAAAGAAATTAGAAACACAGAGAAATTTGTGTGTATTTTTGTTGTATTTATCTACCTCAAATATATGTTTTTTTTCTATGCATTTTCTAATATACAGGTTTTTGTACATGGCTTATAGTGTGCATTAATATTTTTTCAAATGTAGACTTTTTAAACATCTGGTTCATTCAGTCATTTTTTTCTGTACCATCATGAATTGTAAAGATGTTTGTCTTATTGCCAGTTTTGTGAAGTCCAAAAAAGCAGAACCCATTGCCATTTTCTACAGTTTGAGAGCTTTGCATAATTGTGGAGGGTGGGGGAGAAACCTGATCAAGTGTCTCCTTTGATCAAGAGTTACAGCAACAAGGGGGCTATTCAGCACAGAAAAAAAAGATGGTGAATAAGATGTGAGGATGAAATGAAGGTGTATAAACTTTATGTATGTTCAGAAAAAGTAGATAGGGAGAAGCTTTTGTCCTCTCATTATTCTAAAACCTGTGGTCATTCAATGAATTTAAGTGGTGGAATATGGAGGATCAAGTGTAATCAAACTGAAGATATGTCCACTGACCTGCATGGTTTTAAAAGACAATTTGCTAAATTCATTGAGATTAAGCACCATCAGTGAATATTTCTCAGGAAGACCATATAACACTTCCTAAAGTAGAGGTAGCATGCTTCTGTATATCACTCGTTGAGGAATGCAAGATGAAGATTTCATTTGCATTCATGTCCTGCTAGGAACAAAATGTTGGGGTGGTTATGTCCTTAGTCTGACCTAGTTTGATCCTTCTTATTTTCTGATTTGTTAATGTATCCATAGTTCTTTGGCTGTAGATTTAGGTTAACCATTCTGAAATGATCTGTGCAATTTCATTGTATGTCTTCGCACAGTATACATATAACATTCTTTACATAACAATTTGGTACTCCAAATATTACATCTATTGGTCTAAGATCAGTTGATGTCCCAAATACAGTAAGCACATTGAATCAGTGGAACTTACATCATTGTTGACTTACCAAATTAACTTTGAGTCAATGAATATACTGTAGGTGGGGACTAACAACTGAATGGAGAAAGTGCAGTTTTGGAAATATTCATACACATAGCAGTATAGTTCTTTCCTTCACTTGTGGGTATGCAATTATTATAGCTCCCAGGTGAAAGTGATTACATTGATCACTTGTATGATACTTCAGAAGTCTCAAAAGGTAACTACTCCTTAATTGATTGACTTAATTGAAAGTGATTATTGCAAGTATGTCCACCAAACATGTGAAAAGGCAATTTATAGCTTAATTACATTTTTAAATGTATCAATTAGAAAATGGATTTTGGCAGATGTACAGAGCAGTCATTTGCATTTAATTATTTCACAAGATGTGGATAAGCACAGAAAGTATGAGAGAAAGTCAGGGACAAAAATCCAGAAATGTAAAAATAACTAGGACAAATTGAATAAGTTTTGTTCTCACATGAAGGAAGAAGGAAGTAATGATTCAGAAAAAGGTTTCTGGCAGAAAGCAATGTTGGGAAATTAGAAGCAGAACTAGTGTTATATGCAATAAAGTGAGGTAAAATTCCTGTGCAGATTTCTCCAAACTTTTCCCGTAACAACATCTAACAATATCCTGTTGTATATTTCCCTCTGCATGTTTTACACTTTTACCTTATGTTACGGTGTGGAAATGTATAATGTGGAAGATAAAGAACCTGATACAGAGATGTTATTTTACAGATGCATCAAAACCCTATGTAATGTGTAGGGATGTCTCCAATGTAGACAAAACATCTACTGTTTATTTACAGTTCTGAGAGTTCTGAAAGGACATTATCTTCTTTGTAGTAAATCCTGTTAGCTATTTTTGAATTTTTAATCTTTTCAACACCTGCACTGAAGTCTCAAAAAGAAGCCATTTCTCATTATTATTTTAGAATTTTGTGTAGGAGTTTTTGAAAAGAAAAAAGTTTTTGTTTTTTTTTAAAAAAAGCAGCTTCATAATTTACTGCTCACAGTTTTCAAGAAACAGAGAAAAAGAACACTAAATGTGTAGGTGTGTAGGGAGCAAGATACCAATTTCTCAGTCCAAATGCAATGAGATAGTCTAATTCTTCTTTAAAGTCAAGACTCATTCCAATTTCACCCAAGTTTTTGAGCAGTTTTATAATCCTATTGAGTCTCAGCTTCTGATATCTAATATTCTGTTTAGCTTTAAATTCTCATATCTAATATATGTAAATTTATTAGGAGTCTAATATGAAGAGGGAGTAAAGTGGATTTGAACCAGACATTACTACGAAAATAGCTAGGCAAACTACACCTTCATTTTTTTCACTGCATAACATACATATAGCCCATGGCCTGAATGGATTCCTAGGACACTGTTTTTCATCATCCTCATCCTCATCACCACTGCCACCATCATAATACTTAAGAACAGGAACAGTAGCAACAACACAGGTATCATTTATGAGAAAACCCATTTGCTATTGCACTAAATTTCTGCAGGCTAGACCCAATCAGAAGCATTATGACTTATTAATTTTAATGTAATTCCTTTCACTTTTTGATGAATAATATAGCTGTCTCTTCTATTTTAATACATATGAAACAGAATCTAAAATAATTACAATGCTAGTAAACCTGTTCTCTTTAGAAGACATTTTTAAAAATGTCTCTTCTCTCTTTTTATGCAAGATAATTGCCATTTGAATTACATTGAAATAAGAAAAGAGTTTCTTAATACTGATTAGCCCATTCCGTTATATACTTGTGTAAATGCATTTAGATCTCTATATACTTTTATTACACAGAGTTCATTCTATAATGTCAATAACAAAAATATTCCTTGTCTGAGACCCATTAAGTTACTTTCTCGTTTATGAATTAATTGACTTTAAGGCACTTTGTGCTTTTCTTTGATCTAAATGTATGCATATTTGCAAAGGCAAGCCGTTATTCCTGTCCCTCTGATAATCAAGAATAAGCTATAATTGATCTATGTGGGACTGCCTTTGGAAAATGTTTGAGAATTCAGTAGGTCCACTGACTAGGTTCTGACTAGGGCAAACTATAGTGAGCATTTACCTCCCACAGTCCCAACTTCACTGGCTACCATTGCATTTCTGAACATAACTCAGTGCGCACGGGGCCCGGGAGCAATGTGTGATTGCGCACCATTTTTGACTTCTAGCCGAAAATGAAAAGGTGCACAATCAGTGCCTGCTGGCCCCTGAAGCATCGCACAATTGTGAGTGCGTTGTGCGGATAGCTCCTCACAATCGCGCGATGCTCCAGGCCCTCTTTCACATGGAAAATGTCATGCAAAAAGGGCCTAAGACATGGACTTCCAGGCTCAGTGCTGAATCCAGGAGTAACTTCAAACTGCAAAATTGTGTTTACAGGAAGTGCATTACTCCATGTGCGGAATTCCTATTCTTTCAACTGGCCAGGAACACTTCTGTCTTTTCTGGATTCAGCTTCAATTTGTTTTCCCTTTCAGTCCATTACAGCAACCAGACACTGTCTTATTACAGGAACAGCTTGCACTTAATTGCAATTAGATGTTAAGAAGTAATAAAATGTACAGTTGTGGTACAAAAGTGGTAAAAGGCTGTAGTATCACAGCACTACAAGTCTAACATGTGGAAGAAAAATAAATGTTTTGCTGTGAATGTGAGAATGTTCAAATTGGTAACTGGAAATGTAATGAAGAAGAAGGTCAGTGGAAAACCTATGAGGCAAAGTAATAGCCCTATTTAATACATCAAAAAGACAGCAAGAAAAAGAGAAACATTTACCCAAGTCTGTATTGGAAACTCTCATGACAGGGAAAAAAACACTTTGCCACAAAAATAAGAAGTCTCAGCTAGTACTGAAAGTTAATGAAGAAAGCAAAACCCCAATAACTACAGAAACAACTGTTGCTAAATCCCAAGTCTTTGGGTCAATATAGTGGAGCCCCTTATCTTCCAGGGAATGAACTTTTTCTCTGAGAACTGAAGCTTATTGTTTTGAATACAGTAGAAAAAAGGTTACTTCATCTTCCATATGACATGTTGTACCCTTGGTAAACCCTGTCCTGGGGTCTACAACTATGATATAAAATTAATCTAACCCACCAGAGAGGTCACCCAGATGTGCACGTAGGCAATAACGGTCATATGATTGAATGCACCAGGTCAGACCAGTAAACTCCCCAGTCACGTAGCCACAGGAGACCTCATGTTGTGATATCCCATGGTGGACAAAAAGTAATCAACCTTTAAGGAGTCCACTTGAAGGGAGTAGAAGTGTTCCCGGAAAGTTGGGCACTAGAAGCAATAAAATCTTATTAAATTGATCTCCAGAAACTCACACCACAGCCCCAAAGTGGAGAGAGATCCGGTTATTTAGATGACACCCTGTTATCTTCCGATAGCAAAGAAAATGCCAGATGTGGAGTTGTTTTTCTTTTCTGTCCCTGTTTGTTTTCCCCAGCAGAGGATTTGCCTTCAAAATAAATTTTTCCTACAAATAGTCCCCATTTTTGGACTAGTTGGGCAAGAGAGAAAGGCGGAGAGAAGAAGAGGAAGAAGAAGTATGATTACCAACTGAGCGGTCCCCCCTCCTGACAGCTGTGCAATCTCCTCAGTGTCTTTTCGCTGAGCTGCTGTTTGATCACTGCTTCCCGGACCAAGGATTTCAGGAAGAGGTGCAGTATCACCTAGACTACGAACCCCTCAACAATCCCTCTATCTTATTTCCATTCTTTATTTCTTTTAGCCCTTGGATGTGTGTGTGCATGTTTGCATTTGTGTGAGCTATTACTGTTCAATAAAGTCATTCACTGGACCTTTTGTGTGATTTCTGACTGAGCCTGACCCTGTAAAAATTGGGTAAAAGATCTCACTAGGTTACCCTGCCTCTCACATTGCTGTTGCTTGTGCTCCGTTGAGCTTATTTTCCCCATCACTTGGAGCATATTGAGGTGTCTCTCTGGGATCCCCAGATTTTCAGGGTAACAGATATCCCTTTAAATATTTAAACATGGCTATTATGTAACATTTTAACCTTCCCTTCTCCAGGCTAAACATACATAGCTCTTAATGCTGATTCTCATAGGGCCTGGTTCCCAGGCCTGTCCTCCTCTGGACACATTCCAGCTTGTCAAAATCCTTTTTTGAATTGTGACACCCAGAACTGGACACAGTATTCCAGGTGAAGTCTGACCAAAGTAGAATAGAGTGGTACTATTACTTCCCTTAACCTAGACACTATACTCCTATTGATGCAGCCTAGAATCACATAGGTTTTTTTCAGCTTGCAGATCATACTGCTGACTTGTGTTCAGCTGGTAGTCTACTAAAACTCTTATATATCTTTCATATATACTATGTTCAAGCCAGGTGTCACCCTCTTATATCTGTGCATTTCTTCATTTCTGCCCATGTGTGGTTCCTTACATTTCCCCCTGTTTAAATGCATTTTGTTAAGTTTTAGCCCAGCTCTCAAATCTGTTAAGGTCATTTTCAATTCTGACCATTCCCCATTTCCATTTATTGTACCTGTCTCTTTTAAATCTTAGCTCAGCTGAAAGATGTTAAGACATTCATCCTGGATTCTTTACACATCTCCCATTTTCCTTCTCATTGGAAATGTTTGAAATTGTGACTTCAATAATCACACAGTTTTAAGAAATTCCCATGTATCATGAACTCCCTTTTCTTTTAGT
Organism: Iguana delicatissima; assembly: GCA_948472985.1. Taxonomy (NCBI): domain Eukaryota; kingdom Metazoa; phylum Chordata; class Lepidosauria; order Squamata; family Iguanidae; genus Iguana; species Iguana delicatissima. Next base: position 1,417,996 of record CAOKZL010000503.1, read on the forward strand.
ATTCCTGACCACAGGATCATGCCCAGTATTTGCCTATGTTTACTGAAGATCTAGAATATGTGTTTGACTGTGCATGGCTTTCCCTTTCTGCTCTATAATGAACTCCAGGAGGACATTGTCACTCCCACCTAAGAAACCCACTATTTCTACCCCATTAACCAGGTCATCATTTTTAGTTAGTATTAGATCTACAATAGCCGAATCTCTTGTTTCCTTTTCCACCTCCTGGATAGGACAAGTGAGGAATTTGTTGAACCTTATATTCTTGGAAGAGTTTGATTTCCAACAAATGTCAGGATAGAAGAAGTCTCCTATTAGTACTACATCACTCCTTTCTAAATGTTTGGTCATCTGTTCTAGGAAGGCATAATCCTAGTCATCAGTCTGGGTTTGTGGTCTGTAGTAAACCTCCACAATGGAATCACTGTTGCTTCTCTCCCCCTTAATTTTTACCCTGTTGCTCTCAACCTGCCTTCTAGGATTTAAATCATGGATCTCCTTATAGGTGTTAATATTCTTGACATGCAGTTTTCCTTCTCCTCTACTTGGTCTGTTTTTCTGAAATAGGTTATTCCCCTCTATTTCTACATTCTAATTATGAGACTCATCTCATCAGGTTTCAATGTGCCTATTATATTTTATTTGCTTTGCTGCGTTAAGAGTTTGAGTTCATCTTGTTTATTCCTCATGCTCTGTGCATTAATGTAGAGACATCTAAGACCATAGGTAATTCCTCCTAACTACTTGCTTTTTTTATTTTTTTATTTTCCACCCACAGTTGGGTCCTTGTACTGTTCATCCAGTTCTCTCTATAAGATTTGGGCTATAGTCTCCAGCACTTGATGAACTCCTGCCCTCAAGAATATTGTCTCTCTCCATACATTCCTCAATTTAAAGCCTTCCTGATCAGGTTCATAAGACTCCTAGCAGAAACATTCTTGCCAACTGCTGTGAGGTGCAACACATCCTTTGCAAGGAACTCCATCTCCATGAAACTATGTATGGTCCAAGAAGCCAAACTGTTCCTGGCAGAACAGGAAGCCAGTTGTTCACCTCCATTGTTTTTCTCTCATTTCCTGGGCTGTGTCCTTCAACAGGGAGGAAAGGTAAAATAACCAGTCCATCAAAGTCTTTCAGGTACCTACACAGAGCCTCGTAATCACCTGTGATTACCTGAAGGCTATGTCTTGCAGTATCATTGCTTCCCATGTGAAACTGTTATACTACTTGCAGAGCAATTTAAGCTAAGTTGTTCAGTGTGTCGCCTGTAAAAAGCATAAACCCTTGAAACAGAACAAGGTTATACAGCAATTGATATTAGCTATGAAGAATAATCTGAACATATATAACCCAACACCAGTAAATTTTTGTTGTATCTAGAAGAGCTATGTAATAACTGAGGAAGCTTGTAGCTTCAGCTTTAAGACACATTCATTAATGTCCATTGTTGGCTACTAGAATAATGATTCAGCATTACTGAGCTATTTCAAGCTCTGTTGTGCTCACTGGTCTTCCGGCACATATAAAGAGTTGTCTAATTTTTTAACAGAACTGTTATAATAGCAGGGCTTAGACTAGTTCTTAGTCATCTCAGCAGAATATGTCCAATATTCCTATTTTTTAAAAAAATACAAGAACAACGAACTGTTACCCTAAGTATTAGTAGTGGTCTTAGCTGAAACTTTTGCTGAGAAATGTATAAATAACAAAACTAAATCTGCTTCTAACTGTATCTGAAGGGCTGTCTCTGAAACCAATGACACTATGGCAGGTTTCCTTATGGATCAAAAGGCTGAAAGACAGCTAAGCAGCTGTACTAGGAAGAACTCACACCACATATAAGAACTGGATGGGAAGGAGAGGAAAAGAAATATCCTCCTTCTCAAATCACTGTCTCCAGCTTTGACAGTCTCATGGGAGCCTCACATTTCTGCCTTACTTTTCCCCTTTTGACAGCTCACCACTAGTAGTGATAACATGGTCAGGAAGAACTAAAGGTGGGGTGTGTTTGTAAAATGTCTTGAATCAGAAATAATACAGAGTGATATATTCCAAAGCTCACTTTTTAAAGTACAGAGTAGATACAATTACAATTGTAAGGATTTGGTGTAGTACAATACCATTTCCATGAGGTTTAGTATCTTTCTTTCTCTCTCTCTATTCTCTCCCTCTCTCTTTTTAAGGAGCATATTTTCCTTGAAACAATGAAAGATGACATTATGACACTTCATAAATACTCTCTCCGAGTGAAATCTACTTTTGGTAATATCTTTGCCAACAATTACATTGTAATTTCTCAGTCCTTAAAGAAGTTAAGTGAAGGCTTATGGCACAAATTGGATAGCACCCTCCATTTTGAAGTAAGCCTATTAGGCACCACCATATGCCATCATTATCAGCATGATTATTATTTCCTGGAAAGGCAGCTGACCCTTCTGTAAGTTTTCTGTAGTACTTGCCACTTTTAACTGACATCTGTTGCCTCTTTCTGCATGAGCATCTCAAAAGATTTCCCTCCCATCATCTCTGTGCTCAAATTAGCAGTTGTCACTAACACACGAGATACAGGTAAGATCAAATACCCTTCTCAGTTCCGCAACATCTGTTATGCCAGAAGAAGTGGAAGAAGAAGAAAAAAAGACAGACAATTTCATGTAAAACAAACAAAAATATTCATTTGTTTGGATGTAATCCCAAGACATTTCACTCAGCTCAGTATTAAACAGTTTATAATGAGTGGAAGGGGGAACCAATTTATTGGTATCATATTTTCAGTTTTTAATATACTGACAATCTATGCCAAGAAGTATATGCAGTTTCTCCTGATGCTGGGTGGCCAGCTCCTGGAAAATTCTGGTCATAGCATGAAAGCACCAGGTGCTCTTTTTTGCTTGTCCCAAGCTCCATGTCCTGAAGGAAACTTCTTCCAACACCACAACCTACGCCATTCTGCAAGGCTTCTGAACCCTCTGTGTAACACAGGGAATGTGTGGAAGAACTACTGGGTTAAGATGTATATGTTTGTTTCTCCTAGTGCAATAACAAGTGCTTAAATCTTATTCTATCTACTGTTTCTATTTAATTAAAAGTGCACTTAATGTTCATCACATTGATCTGGTCAAGAGTTAGGAAAAACCCTACAGATTCTTTCCTGGTCAGTCCCCAAATTCTTTCCTGGTCAGTTAAAATTAGATCCAGAAGAGAATTTGCAGGGTCTACCCAAGCCCAAAAATCCAGCACCTCATCTCCAAAACAAGAAGTGGAGATGGTTAGAACAACAGTCCTAGCATACGAGCAAGTGATCAGAGGAAGTTGTTTACTTCTCTTCCAGCTTCTCAGTCTGGCCACTCCAACACCATTTTCCTTACATGTCAGGTTCACTGTGGTAGGATGCAAAATCTCCCAAGCTTTCTGGCCTGGGTCTCTGTTACTCCACGTCCTGGGCTGGTGGGGAATGACAGATGAAATAGAAACATCTTTGTCTGATTTTTTTTCCTCATACAACACCACTGTTGCTTCTGCCATTTTTGTTGCTTGGAAAGGACGAGAGAAGTAAATGGCTTTGGGGGAATCAATTGCTATAACTTAACTGGTGAATCAATGGAAAGTGACAATGGAAAGAAAACCAAACCACTTGTTTGAATTGTTCTCAGGCAACCACTTACACGCATGCTTAACTTTACTACCAGGAATTAATAGGATGATTCAATGAACTGCTTTTCAGGCAAGATATAAGAAAACTCTAAACAACTTAGTATTACTATAGGGTGAGGGATGATGTGTTTAAAAAATCTGGCTAACACAGCAGTTCTGCAAACCTAAAGTTACTCTTTATCAAACAAGCTTTTGATTTCACAGAAAACATTAAATTCATTTACTGTGACCCAGGGATATGCTTCTACTGCATTCTGCTGTTTCAGTCAGAACTGGCAACTCCCCTACCTTCTACAACTCCTTGTATACCCCCAAAACCCAATTCAGAAGGCTGGAAAAGTTACAGGATGAGATTTGTTGGCACTATAGAGTACTGAGATGGAATGCAGAGCAGAGAAGTCCTGGCTCCTTTAAAACTACATATGAAGCATCATCAGAAGACACAGAAATACACCATTGGATTTGGCCATAATGTTTTCAGTCCACTAAGAGTTTGCTGCCAATAATCTGATCACTCTCAATAGGAGTGCTACAGAATAAGCTGTATGAGGAGGATTGTAACCTGGTGGAAAAACTACAAGTAAATTTCTTAATGAAAACATGAATGACACCAAAACAGAGACGTAAATGGTTGTCTGCAAGGAAGACCCAGTCATTTCCTTGATGTGTTTCCCAAACTTATAAAAGACATACACACCATAGATATTCTATGGTAGATTGCTGTGGAACTAGTTGAATGGCATGAAGATTTACGGACCTAAATTCAAGACATCTTTTTGACAGAAAGTTTTGTGACATTGTGCAGGGCAATAGCTTTCCACATACATTTTAGGAATGTACGTAGCAACACGATACTTGATGTGAGAAACATCAAGTACAGATAGCATATAACTTTTACTGAAAAATTAAAATAAATGGCATATAACCTGAGATCAGTATTGTGAAGTTTTGTCACTTCTGAACCTTAATCTGAACAGTCTGGTGGCAATACCAAAAATCTGTCACACATTATGAGTCGTCATATTTACCATGAGCAAATATTGTGTTTTTTCACAATATCAGCCTTGCAGTGAGACATTTTTATTATTTTGATACATTACTCTTTTCATAACTATCAGATTTCCTGGAAAGTTATGTGCAATGCAAAAAACCATTTTGATCAAAAGTAAACATTTTGCTCACACACACAGACAACACTTTGAAAAACCTTATTTTCTATAAAAGTATCCCAACACACACATGATAAAGATGAGAAAACTGCACAAAAATCCTCACACAAGGTGGCAGGAAATGTGTGTGTGTGTTCTTGTATGCAAGAAAGAAGGATGATAAGATTTATACAACCTAAAATAATTGTTATCTGAGATCTTAAACAGCCTTTCCATTTTGATGTATGCATGCATGCATTCAGCTTATATAGAGTTCTCTTTGGAAATTACCCTTTCACTCAGCAAAAAAAAACCTTTCTCTTTCATTCTGATGAATAAGTACTGGTAATAAATTTGAGTGACTTCAAAACTGTTAAATGTCTGACATCTTTGGCAGGTTTAACATACTGGGATCTGGATGTGCTACCAGTTAATTTGCCTCTGGTTTGAATAGGCTTACATAAAATTCAACTGGTGATCTCAATTGTATATATACATATTTGTATGGAAAATAGCACCTGAAAGTGATTTGTTGCTTATAATAAGTTATTTGTAATTAATTCCTTAAAACAGGAATTAAAGTATAGCTGAAATGTCTTACAATTGTAATATAATATGGGATAATACCACCTATTCTGTGGAGTAACTGTAAATCTTTTGCTACTTTTTTCAAGTAAGCTTCATTGACTTCTCTGTGTGGGATTTAATCCCAGGTGTGTAAAGGACTGTAGTTTTAACTGCTAGTAGATGCCTGTGGAAAAGGGAAGCTCTGATGTCTTTTGTTGTTTTCTTTATTCTCAGAATGATCAAGATTATCCTCCAGAAGTCTTCTTTGAAAAACAAAAGAAAACACATTTTTAAAACATTTATGATCCTTCCTGTTGAAAAGAAAATAATAAAAATTCCTACCCTTGGAGCAAGTCATTCTTCTGAGACAGAATAAAGATGTAGTGTTGTAGCAGCTTTTAAAATGTAGTTTTCCAGTAGGTTTTAAAAAAAATCTTGGCTTTTGTTTTGTTTTATTGTTGGTATTGTTGCAGTGTGCTAGTAGCACCTTTGGCCATATAGTTAAATCATTCTCTTATTAATCTTGTACATATTATTATTTTTATTATTATTATTATGTGTAGATTTACTTGTAATATTTTCTTTGACTGGTTAATTCTGTTCTGTACCACAGACTTGTCATTGTAGCATTCAAGTTTGACTTGTATGATTCACTTTTTTAAAAGGTAGCTTAAAAAGTACATATTTTAGTTACTTTTGAGAAATGAGAGAGCAAATGGTTACTCGCTAAAAATGCAAATATAATGATCACTAATTTGGGAGGCCTTGGACCCTGCCACTAATTCCACCCCCCCACCCCACCCCACCCCCACAAAAGCAATTTTAAAAGTTCTGGTGGAAACTCTTCTTTATCTGCTATCAAAGTTTGTTTCTGCATATCAAAAAAGGCAAGGCCAGTAGATTAAAGCCACTGCCCCAACCTCCCTGATATAACACACCATTAGACAAAGAAATCAGTTAGCAATACACTCTGAAGATCTTTATTTTCTAGAAAGAGCCAGCTATGTCCAAATACTGTGTTCTAAGAAGTCTTTGATGAGATGTTGGCCAAGATTATATATCAGGGTTACATAGCATAAGTCTTTGCATGTGGAGGTACATACTGACTGTATTCAATAACAATCTTATACAACGGGACATAGAATGGAAGGCACAACTGAGGCCACAATGACATGCCCAATGACACCATACATGTAATAATGTTAATATTGCACATGGGGAAAAAATGTCTAGCCAGTTCCCTAGGGGAAGCTGTGCTTGTGTAAGCACCCACAGGACTCTGGCCATTAATAGACAGTGGTCATGGAGATCACTTGTGGACCAGTGGTCTTCCTCTTAATGTCTTGCTCCAAAAACTACTCCTCAGACCTATTGTAGTTTCTCCATCTACTCCATTGGAAAGAACAGTCCAAGTGTGCATTGTAGAAAGGAATACAAAATATTGAACTTTTGGTTTCAGCTTTCCTCAAGAGATACTCAATTATGCTGTCCCCATCAAGAGAAGGAGATAACCACTACTCACAAGGATCTGCTTTTGGTTGTCTTTCAACTGTCAGTAGGTGTGAAATCAACAGGACTGCTAGAAACGTCAAAATCAGGCCCATTCAGATAATGTATCCTATTAGCCTTGTGAACTGCAGGAGGTATGTGGCAACTGAAACGAGCCTTGACCTTGATCCAACATGGCTTAGTGTAGAGTATGATCTGTGTGTGGCACTACCACTACACTGAACCATTTAAAGCCCCCTGGATCTACTTCTGCTGAAGACTTTACTTATGAACAAACCATGCTTGGCACAGAATGGTAGCAATGTTTGGCTGTGTCCCCATAGCCAGACATAAAAAGATTACTTCTGCCACTGAGTTCCAAAGTTGCAGTGGTTTTGGGACATCTGGTTTTGGGACATAGTTAAATACTTCTGTGTCCCCATTCTTCTCACAAGGCACAGATTGGCCAATAATAATGAAAGCTTAGAATCCAAGCCAGCTAATGATCCTAACAGGTACTGGGTACAATGCTTAGAATCTGGATCTAATCTAAACAGTAAAATCTTATGGGAACTCTCCACAATGAACCCTGGATAATGCCCCCTCCCTGAAATATCCATTGGACTCAACACCCTGCAGGGAAGAAATGGTGCTGAAGAAGGAAAATTATAATTCACTTTTGAAGATGAATGAAAATGAAAAAGGGAAGGGAAAGAGTAAAGAAATCTAAGACCCTTTCCGCACAGGTTAAATAAAATGGTGCAGCATCCTCCACGGAGGAGTCTGCACCTTGGAGCAGACTGGGTCCGGACTACTTAGTATAGATCTGCACCTCATTCCACTCCGGAGTGACCCCAAGTGGTCCTCCAGTGTGTTTTTGAAAAACCTGATTTTTCAGATTTTTCAAAAAGCCGGTGTGTGCCACTGTGTGCCTGCTCTCCCGTGCAGATTCACAGGCTCACACCAATGCGAGCCTGCGATCTGCAGAGGGTGGGCTTTCAGCTGGCAAGCTTCAGTGGTTGGTCAAGACTCATGACCAATCGGAAGCCGCCATTTTGGATGCCGGAGCAATGTGGAGCGATGGCCACACACTGCTCCGGAGCAGCCTGGACCGGACCAGGGAGCCAGAAGATCCAGTAAGTAGTGGCATGGGGCTATTCCCTCGCCCCGTGCAGAAATGGCCAAAAGCTCCTTTAAGACTGATTTCTCTTTTAGTGTGAGATTTTATGGATATCCATCCACTACCTCAGTCATTGTGTTTGGAAGTGGATGGATATCCACAGAGCTCATGCTAAAACATCAATCAGTTAGTGTTAAAAGGGTTGTAAGAATTCTTTTTTTTTCTCCTTCTCTCTTTTCCTTTCCACAGCAACAGACTAGCAAGTCCAGTCTTTTGAGGAATGAACATTCTTATTTCCAAAAGAAAGCTGCACCTACCACTGCCTAACCCCTGACCTCCTCTCTTCTTTCCTCTCTCACTAAAAGAAATTTGAAGGGAAGGGGGGAAGAAGGGCAGGAAATCAACCTGCCTTGACTGAGGTTAACCGTGTCTCCTGGCCAGCTCACATTCCTCATAGTCAATTCCTTCTTTCCTTTTATTGAAATTCTGTGAGGAATTGCACTCCCTTATTTTTTAGTTCCTGGGACAGACTGACCACCTCAATTACCCCATTAGAATGCCCCTGGCTGTCTGGAATGCTAGTGGTGGGTATTACAAAGGCCAATTATTCCTCTGTATCTGAGGGAGGAGGGCAGCCATTTTGTTCCCTTTCTCCAGTTAACAGCTAGATATTTGGGCCTAAGAATCTCTCTGGAGGGTTTGTTGACCACTTTTTGTGTCAAATGTAACCTACAAGGCTCAGTTTAAGGGGAGAAAGGAGAAGAACTAAGCTTAGACTTCAAAGGTGGCTCCATTTGCCACAAGGGAAAAAGCAGGACTCTCTGGAGCACTTGTAGTAAGGCACTGAGGCAGTTGAGCTATCCAGTGCTAGAGAGGGGAATGAAATTTGTGACCTTATATGAAAGCCAGCCCTTCTCTCTAAACTATGTTTTTGTGTAGCAATCAAGGATGATTTAGGGAGGAAAAAAAGACTCCTTTTTCCTGTAATCAAGGACACAAAGACCTCCTGCCAAAACAACAGCTGTATAATACTTGCGTGGTATAAAACTTGCATTCTTATCCTTTGGAACGTTTTCTTCTTTTTTGTTTATTTCTCAAATGTAATACTCATTTTTTAAAGCAAACATGCTGTTACTTTTTTGACCATACAACTCTGCTTCACTTTCCACTGCTTTTCATGGCTATGGGCAGGGGGAGCATTTGCATTCCTACGAGAAGAAGAAACACTGTGCATTGTGATGCTTGGCATGATGACACAGATAATATTGGAGGAGGAACTTGGAAGGGTTATAAGCTTACTCTCCCTTGGCATTTGCCGCTTGGTTCTTTAGCACTTGTAGAAGTTTAAATATAATGAAGGAGGAAGAGAAGGAAGCGATGTGCCATGGCACTGTGGCAGTTTTGGGCCTGGTGGCTATTGATGACTGGGAGAAGAGTGGGGCTTCCTGAGAATACATGAAGGAGCTGGTGACAGTGCAAAAGTAACAGTCTAAAAGGATCTGCCCTAATATTGTGCTGAGGACATTCGGACTCTGAGACACTTTGGCAGTGGTGCAAAATCTTTTTATCTCATTTTTTGGGCTGGCCTCATGGCCATGGGCTACAGCCATTCCAGAGTACATGGTGGTAGTTGTGGCTGGTCTAGTCAATCTGCAACACAGTTGGGCCTAGCTTGGGTCAGTGGTTGGACTGGGGAGATGTTCAGACTGGCAGATGACCTATGTCACCTGTAGCCTAATTGGACCTGCTTAGGATGTAGGACCTGGCTTGCATCCTAGAATGACCAGTGCAAGCATAAGCATATTGAGTGGGTAAGTGAGACCCAGGAAACTTGACATAGGAACTTAGAGAAGGTTTTGCAATCTGCTTGGGCCCTGAGGACTGCAAGCTTGGTTGCTGATTGGGCTGCAGATTATTTGGGCCTAGTGCAGTGGTTCTCAACCTGTGGGTCCCCAGATGTTTTTGGACTTCAGCTCCCAGAAGCCCTGAGCATTGACCATAGTGGCTGGGGCTTCTGGGAGCTGAAGTCCACAAACATCTGGGGACCCACAGGTTGAGAACCACTGGCCTAGTGGGTGGCAGAAGGCCCAGAATCCAGGAACTCAGGGTGACAGGTATATTTCCCAATGGAAAGGCTTGAGGTGCAGGAAGCTTTACTTTGTAGCTTCAGGTCTGCTAATTAAGGTTGTTTCTCATTCTAGAATTACCATTGTTAAGCCTACATTGACTGGATTTTTTTTTCTATTGTTGTTGTTTTATAGGCGAGTAGACAGTTTGGTCACGTGGGGTGCTTGGTAAGTTTCATTGAAACATCAAACTGAGCTCCCAAAAGAAATAAGTTCCAAGCAAAGAGAAGCAGCCCACCAAACAAGTTACCAAGAAAAAACCTCACTTGCCTTATCATAATCGGACGAGAAGGAGGGTGTTGGATGTGGCCATGATATTAGGACAATTTGAAGCTGTGGAGGAAGCAGGTAGCCTGTGGATTGCCAACCACCTGTGCAGAGGCTATAGAAGCAAGAGACTGTTTCTCGTGAGCAAGTAGGTCCATGAATCTCAGAAAAGGCAGCAATCATCCAGTCATGACTACTACTGAGGAGCCTTCTACTAGAAGTAGCCTTGTAGTCAAAATGTCAGAGGACCCTAAACCAGGGGTGCCAGACTCATCTGATGGAAAAGAGCACATTGGATAAGCCAGAAGCATATATTGCAAGAGCTAGATGACCATGGGGAGGGTGGGACAATCCTGAAATGGAATTGGTCTGGGTAATGGCCTTCTGGTCAATGACCTCTAAGGGCAATATCCCAGGGAAGGATGGTCATATCTCTGGACATGATGACATTAGTCGCTCAAACTACACTCAACCCTCCTTAATGATAACCTCCCCTGCCCTGTATGGGAATGCCAAAACAATTTGGCCATACACCTCTTGTCTTAATATTGCCTACCACACCATTCCCTTTCAGGATCTGCTGTATGGCTAGCACTCCTTGCTGTTTGGCCATCCACCCCTTCCCCCAACAAAGTAGTGTATTTTAAAATGGGAGCTTGTAGGTGTGTTTAGCCTGCTTTGTTGGGAGATGGAGGACAAAGAGAAGGATAAGGAGGAGAAAGAGAAGAGGAGGATGTGGAAGAAGTGAGTTAAGAAGAGCTGGACTTCCTACGGTTCCTCATTTTTGATAGGGTATTCATGAAGATTTAGCCAAGCCATGACTTTTTCATGCTAGAATACACAGATATTATGAACAGGATATGCAGAGTTCAAGGTATGTTAACTTCATGGGTCCGGCTTGGCTGCTATATGATCAGGCATTTTGTATGAGTGCTACTATAAACCTAGCACTCAAGTGAAATATGCTACAGCAACAGGCATGGCTGCACTTAATGACCACAGTGAGACTGGCACAGGGTGAATGCTCTAACAATATAGGCATTCCTTGCTTATCTGATGAGTTAGGGTCCAGAATATTGTCAGAAAGTAGAATTGGTTGAAAAGTGGAACCCAGTTTTTCATTGGTTTGTCTCCTCTTGCCTCCTTTGATGTTACAGTACAGATGGTTGGGACTTGGCTAATGTGATGTTAAGTCAGTCATCTACTTGTTGTCAGTGCATCCAGCCAACTTTAGATTACTGGGTTCTGCATGAGCACAAGTTTTATGTGGGCTCAACCCTCACAGTGTGTGATGTGTTGTCTTTGAGAAATTTGGCCCCTGTGGCAGCCGGTGAGTGTGTCTTCAACAACTCGTTATCTAGACAATATTCTTTTTGCTAGTCCTTATGTAACATGGCAGTATAATAGCAATGTGGAGGCCTTTGCACAAATAGCAGAATAATGTAGCATGTCGCTGGAATAGGAAAAGATAGCCCACTAACTAAATTGGTTTTCCTAGGTGTTGAGCTGGATATGGTAAGCAAAATCCTGTCAGCTTCCTGCTGACAAGCTGTACAACCTCACTACTTGGATTGAGGCACTTTGAGGACAGAAAAAGTTCACTTTGACATAATTGCAGGAATTAGAGGGCCTCATAAACTTTGTCTACCTGGTGGCAGCCCCTGGGACAAGAAGGAAGATCTGTCTATATGGAGAGAGTTCCTAATGGACTCACCTTAAGGAGGATTAGAAATTAGGAACAGAACTCCAGATACTGCCAAGGCCTTAGGTATGGGGATGTACTTTAAAGGATATTGGTGTACCTGGCCTGAAAAATAGAAGGAGGTGGGGTAGCAAAGGAGTGCACATTTCTCAATCCCCCCGCCACATCCTAGCATTAATGTGCTTACAGGCTGACAAGTTTTTCAATCTCTTAGTCTTTAGTGCAATAAAAAAGTCTCTGTCCTGATTATTTATTCACTCACTTCTAAGTTCCCAAGGTTGATGCACCTTCCTGTGTGTTCACACTATGCTACCTGTGTGTTCACACTATGGCTTACCATTTGTCTGGTTTGGACAATGGTATTGCAGATGAAATCCACTTTCACTTGCAACTTTCAAAGCCTTCTATCTTGCATTTTCTCTCCAGTTTTTAAAACATATGATATTAAAGAGAGAGAGAGAGAGAGAGAGAAGTCTGAGAGCAAGTCTCCCTTTCCTCCCAGAAATCTTTAATATTGTATGAATGAAAATTGTCACGGGAAAGTAACAATAACAGATGTGATAACTCCCTGGCAGTTGATAGGAGCTGCTTGCTATTATGTTACTGTATATGCAACTGTAGTCTCCAGTTATAGTAGGTTAACACACACACACAGAGTCAAACAAATGTTCACAGCTTGCCTTCTAGTTTTAAGCAATGTTTACTTAAGGATTCTCCATCTTGTAGTGTGTTTGTACAGTTTGAACAATAATTGAGTGGCTGAGAAAGGAAAATGAAGTCAATTCTACAAATGGGCTAGGCTGCTACGTTTCTCTCTCTCTCTCTCTCTCTCTCCTCCCCTCCCCATCTCTGAAAAAATTTCAACTCTTTAGTCACAGGGAAGATTTTCAGATGAGCAAAACAAAAAGTTGGATCTTAGTTTAAGAGAGTAAAGGGGGTCAATCTGCACTTTTGCTGACATCTCAACTAGAACTGTATTCCTGTGTACATGCCTATCTCTCACTGGACTGTAATTAATTCAGAGCCATCATTCATCCTGTCTTCCTTCCAATGAATTTGAAAACTCAACAATGACCAGAGAAGGAGTGAGCTATTATAATGTTGCTCCAAATAATTGACATCTTAAGTATCATTCTAGATAAGTAGATCAATGTGGAAAGCAATGAAGATGTGCAAATGTACTGTGTAGACAATGGCTGATTGCCATACCTGCATCAGAAACAGTACTTCTCTAGACATCCTTTACTATTTGCAAAAGATTTCAATTTCACTGTTGGACAAACCCAAAATAATACCCCCCCTCTCTCCCCCTCCATCTGTCATCCACACACAGAATTTTAAAAGCATTTCTCTTCTCCTATGTCATAAACCTATTAAACATAATTGTACATGTAAAATATTTTCGAGACAAATGTAATATATCTTAGTATACATTTATTAAAAATGTATCTCCCAATTTTAGTCCTATTTCCTGATAACTACTGAGGTGAAAAGAAAAGAAAAGAAAAGAAAAGAAAAGAAAAGAAAAGAAAAGAAAAGGCAGATATTCTGACTATTAATTCAGCAATGTGAATTCAAAACTATTCCAAATTCAGATCTGAAATATTTCATGTGTAGTCAGGTAAATGAGATGAAAATTTGCCCATTTTTTCTATGTCTTTTATAAGTGGAAACTTGAAATGTATGGATCACTGCACTAAGTAGATAATTTTTCCTCTAAGTCTGTACTAGCAGTTCTCAAGAATTAAAATTCCTTATGGAGAGGCATATTGTTCTGATTCAACCCTCTTCCACTTTCTCATGAGTTCAGTCACAACCTGGTTTCACTTAATTTGTAGACAGAAGAGGAAAGAAAGAGACAAGACTCAGATATCTGAGCTGAACTAGGGCCAAATGTGTAAACATGAAGCAAAATCTGCAGAGGGAAATGCATACAGATATTAAACTAATTCCAAGCCAACCCTCCTTGGAATTAGGCAATTAAGCTTTGGCCCAGAGAAATGGTAAAACCATTCCTCTGACCCTTCAACACTATTAGTACAAGAAGTGATACTTAAATCATGCCTATAAAAGCTACAAAACTGTGAATTGAATCAGGTAAACCTGGTTACTGATCAAAAATCATCTGTATCTTGCCCCTATGGCTTTACTTTTAAATACAAATTTACAGCTATATTTTTCAGCATTTTTAAAGACACATTTTTGGCAATAAAGTCCTATGCATATTTACACAGAAGTAAGTATCACTAAATTCAAGGAGACTTACTCGCTGGTAAGTTATTTCTTTATTTCTTTATTTATTTCAAAATACAAGGTAATTCTGAGAAATTATTTCTAAATATGCATTTCTAAGTGTATTTTAGCTTAAAATTTGTAATTTGAGATTTTGATATAATGAGTGAAAATCCATCATAATACTCTGAGATCTCATGGATAGCTGTCAGTGCATTGGCCCAGAAAAAATGGACCAAGAATGAATCTATGCCAGGGCTCTGTCCCAGATCCAGGGTGATTATTTTTTTTTCCAGGTTGGCTCCTCTCAATATACTTGTGTCCCTTTTAATCACAACTTGGAATCAAGAAGACAAGCCACACAAGCCCTAATTATGAGGCAAAGCCAGCTTAAGGTGTTCAAGTCACTATGGACATGTGTAAGCTATTTCAAATTGTTTTAACCCACATGATAGTAGAACTAACAGCTGTTCTTTTGTTTTTGTTTTCTACCCAGTGTGCATGCACATATTTACATATCCACAGGGGCCACCAAAAAAAAAAAAAAAATGACATGGCATGCTTTGCAGACTTGTTTTGTTTTCCCAAAGTTCATGTACATATTTATACATGTTCATGCATACTCACCCATTTGGCTCTGCTGCTCTCTCACTGGCCCTCACTCCCTCCTCCAAAAAAATGTATGTACAGAATTGCAGCCTTGAGAGCACAAATCTATGTATGTGAAATCATAAATAAGTTTCACAGAGTTCAGTGGACATACATCTTTCCCTAATAAATGAAATTTTAGTACAGATGCTTCCATAATTTGTTAAAGACATCTGTTTGTTATAGCATGTGATTATTCTCCTCACTGATGTTTCTTGCATTTTGCTTGTCTTGTTTAGATGGTGGAAATAAACACAGACTTAATTCGCTGTTCTGATTACTAACCTGTCTATAAGCAAATACAATTATGAGAAGAGAAACAGGTTAATCAGTGGAATATGGTCCCAAACCTGCATGGTGCAAGGCTCTGCAGCAGAGGGTCCACCTTTTCTGGCCTCTGGTGGAAAGAGGCCAGGTGTCAGGAACAGTCCCATCTGGACAGTGACCATGGGGGGGGCGGGCAGGCAGAGTCAGAGGATATTTAAAAACTTCCCATACCCTTCATGTCCTCTTTTGGCATCTAAACTTGACCCTTCCACCTCCAGTTCAGTGTCAGCTTTAGTGGTCACTTTGGAACTGGGTAGGAATTTTCCCTTTCCCTTTCCATCCCCACCCCCCTTCGCCTACCCCACATTGTATCTGGGGTACTTTGATAAGTAGGTAAGGGAGGAGTTCTTAAACAGGACATTACTTGGCAGGTAATGGGGGAGAAATAAGAGTTACAGTGAACATTGTTACTAAGTACTCTTGAATTTCTTTCTCAAGACTTTATTTAATACTGTAACTAAGAAATTGCAGTCTGCTCACACTTAAGTCTTGCTACTTAGAGGTGGTTCAGACAGGGAGAAACCCTGTTATTATATTGCCTATGGGGCCCAGGCAGTTCACTCAGTGGAAAGCAGAGAAAGAAAGTCATGGAGTAATGTCTGGCTTCAGCTGATCCCATGCTAGATTTTTTGCTCCTTTCCTGGTTCAGCACAGTTAAATAAGTTCTAGGTCAAATAAATGAGCCTCATTCAACCAAGTTATCTATGTTTGGTTATTCCTTGGTTGGTCAGCAAATACACAACCCAGAGACAGCAGGTCACTTTCTTTGCCAGTTCCTTCAGGGTGGAACATTTCTTCAAGTCAAATTTCTAACCATTCATTGGTCTGCAAAATGGATTCAACATATATTTCTTTTGTTCATCACATTCTAAGGTTTCTATTCTCTGGAATGAAGTTGAAGGAAATGTGGTTCAAATTAGAACTGGAGAATAAACTAGAGTTGTGTGCTCATGCAAAATACAGTCTGTTTCTTGTTCAGTTCTTTAACCTTTAGGCTAATGTTCCTTCTCATGTTGCTTTTTTCCCTTTTCTATTTTGCTTGATTTGATGGTGAGGAGACTGGTAATAATACTGTTAATGAATACTCTTGAATTCCTTTGTAAGGCCTTTATTTAATGCTGCTACTAAGAAATTGCAGTCTGTTTCTCAAGAATTGCAAGCAATGAGTTGGAATATACTCCATGAAGTAAAGATTTGCAGACAGCATAAATAATTGCTTGCATTCAGCAATGTATATTAGACAGATTGTGAAAAGGGAAGCAAGAAAGAGGCCGCAGGAAATTCACAGCCAGGCTGATTCAGTGTTTTAAAACATGAGCATGTCATGTCAAATAATCATAAGGGTTGTAAGGCCATTGGGCTTCTTAGGTCATCCACCTAATGTAGGAATCCAGGCAGACAAAAGAGAAAACACGTCCTCTGAACAGTGCTGGTGGGAGGCTATTTTGCACTCTAGACAAGGCTAACTACTTGCAATGCCCCTTCCAACAATTTAACTGCAATTTTCAAAAACAGAAAATAGAAAATGTGAAAAACACAAAACTGATTGATTAATTAATTAACAAGTAATACAAAATCTTTGGGTATCTTCCTCAAATGTGAAAGAAAATGTTTTGGCATACAAATCATTTTGAATAATCTTGTGATTCATGATGTTAGAAAGTAAATCTCTTAATTTTTTTAGTTTCAGGCACATTCTTTTCTTTTGCAAATTTTGTGCTTCACAAAAATGAGTACTGTCTGATTGCTTGAAAGCCTAATGAAAGCTCCAGTCCTGCCTGTGAACATGTCTTGAAACTAAGGAACACTTGATTTGGGACTACCCAAATCCAAAGTGCTGACTTTATCCTGAAAAAGAACCACAGTGATTCATAGTCACATTGATTCACAGTGATAAATCTGGTCCTATTAATCTGATAGCAGTTTTATGGTTATATCATTCCCCTAGAACTCAGTCTATTAGGTTTTCCGTGTTGTAACAATCCTGCAGTGTATTCAAAGAGAAGACATTTGCCCTGCCATGAAGAACTAGTGCAAACCTCCCCCGCTCCATTCCTTTCCATTTTGCCCCAACACGAGTTCTCTGCACCAGGGCAGAATGCATAGGAATGGCAGGGAAAGCTCTGGAGGTGACAAAGGAAGGCCCGTGTGAGCTTTCCCCAGTGCCCCCCCTTCCCTTCTGTTTTGCATGGCAAGGGGAAGGAGGGAGCTCTGGAAGGGGAAAGGACAGCTTGCGTAAGCCTTCCTCCCACATTCCCTTCCATTTTGCTTTGGTGTGAATTCTCCACACAGAGGCAAAATGCATGGGAATGGGAGGAGGAGAATTGCGTGGGGGGGGACACGTACTTGCAAATAATCAAATTTGTGAATGTCAAATCTGCAAAGGTGGAGGAGAACTGTATTGTAAATCATATTACTATAGATTTTTCCTCCACAAAAAATTATGCTTAAGATAAGTCACAAATAACAGTAATATTTGCAAGTAAATCCTGGTTTTCAGGGTGGATTGGGGGAGCTGAATTTAGTCCCTTTTTGCATGGCATTTGCCATGTGAAAGGGCCCCTTGAGCTTCACACAAATGTGAGGAACGGTCCACAAAATTCACTCACAATCGTGCAATGCTCCAGGGTCTGGCAGGCGCCACTTGTGCACTTTTTCATTTTCAGCTTTAAGCCAAAAATGGTGTGCGATTGTGCATTGCTCTGGGGCCCGACACACACTTGTCATGCATGCAGAGCTCCAGAGCCGCAATGGTCATGCTTCCTGCCCCAGCTCAGCCTGGGAAACTCCCAGGCTGCACTGCAAAAGGAAAAGGCAGGGCTCTCGCACGAGCAGCCAGCAGCTGCGGAGCTGGAGGCACCGGGACACAAGACCCTCTCACTGGAGGCTGCTCGCATGATCACTGCACCCCAGCTACGAGAAAAATTGAGTTGCGGAAAGGGCCTCAGATTGGCCCAGAATTTATCAGGCCCATTTCCTAATTTGGGATTAGGAGCCGAGTTCGAGATTGTATATATTTCAGTTTATTTCCAAGCTACTCTCTGTTTACTGTAATTCTGTGTTTTTGTTCTTAAAGAAATTTTGTTCCCTCTTTCTTTGTAAAAACTTAGAGTGGCTCACAAGAAAAGACAACAAAACACAGTTAAAGCAAGCATGCAAAATACATTGGTTGCAAACTGCCATGGAATAACTTTGTTTTGAAAAGTAACATACAGACTCTTAAACAACTGTGGTATTAAAATCCATCCATCAGCAGAAAAAGATGGGGCCAGAGACTCTTATGGGAGGATTGTTCCTCCATATCCATGCTACAACTTTGAATTGTATCAAGACTTCAGGTTTAGATCAGAATAAATTTTTGTTTCTTATGTGATATCTAGCCCAACCTAATGCATCATCTTGAAGCATATACTAAATAAACTATAACAATTGCATATGCAATATACAATACCAGGTGGACAAAATGCTTTTCAAACAAGCTTACATAAAATGTCAGCTTTAAAAAACAAGTTTGTGTCGGCTGACAAAAGCATTTTTGAAAAGAGTTAGGTTAGGTACATCTGCTGGTCAAATTATACAAGAAGCAATTATGACCAGTTGGCTCATGTCCCAGCATTCATAAAGTTACACATGAAGGATGCTGAACAGAGGATAAATGAAAAGAGGTACAATGACAAAATCATCCCAAATGCATGAAAGAAGCAATTTAGAAACCCAGTCCTTGATTAATATGTATCACCATGTTATTTAACTAAATATTTTTGTCCATCACCAAGGTTTATTTGTGAATGCATTTGAGATGCCTTTCTTGTTTGCTTTAATTGAAAAGCAAGAAATTAACATCACTATTGAAAAAAAATACACCTAATCTCCCGTTCTTTGATTATTTTACACATTTCAAAAACGTGAATTGTCATTGTATTAGTAAATTTAATTTGTTTTCTATGTCATAAACATTTTTCAATGCCCACTTCTTTTTGGTTGTTCAGATCTTTACCTTAATTTGATGCAAGTTCATTCCGATACCTCTCATAAGGCACAGCTGGAAGCTTTGTGTGCTTGTACTTGGTGGTTAACCATGAAATAAGGAGACCAGACTCAGAAAATTGGGTTAAATAAAGGCCACTTTATTTGACCTAACCTATTTAAGTTGTGTTGGCCTGGAAAAAAGCTAATAGGGGAGAGCAAACTGATATGAAACCAGCTGTGGCCAGGTGTCATTCCTCTTTCTTCCTATGGGTGAAACACTTCAACCCCCAGGGCAATCCAAATTACTTTGGTTGCTTCCTGGATGGGCATAATTGGAAAGCAGCCCAGGGACTTGCATCACAGTTGCAGAATTCTATAAGTGAGAGCCTAAATCCCAGGTTAGCCTCAAGGGTAGCCTTCTAAAAGCAGATTCTAGATCCCTACCCTATACCAAAGGGGTACAAAAAAGTGGTCACTCAAGTATTATGTTCTCCCCTCTCCTGCTATGTGCCAAATGACTGCCTATCTGACACCACCCAGAGTGAGTTTTCCAAAGTGCCACAGATAAAGTGTGGGATAGGTCAAAACAAACAAACAAGTCCTATCCTGCCAGACGTGACTACAAAAATCTCACGTTGCACTAAGAGTGGGAGGGTGGGTCATATTGTGATGAATGAAGAGAGCACATGGAAGAGATATCTGGCTTCAATAGCTTCTTGTTCTATCCCACTATGTGCAGCGATCTGGTGCCAGGCACCAGTCACCAATCATCCCAATCTCTGTCATTGACATCATGAAATAGTTAGCTTCCCCCACAGCATTGTTCACAGTGCTGTTAAGCATAACTCAGGTAAGCATAAAAAGCAGGTAGGCATAACTCTTCAGCTATTCTACCTTTCATTTTGGAAATAGGTGTTTGCTACATCAAAACTCTCTCTCTTTCTCTTTCTTTCTTCCTGTCTCTCTGCGTGTGTGTGTGTGTGTGTGTGTGTGTAGAGAGAGAGAGAGAGAGAGATTGAGTTCTGAGGTGTGTGAGTTGCTACTGGTCAAATGACATTTAGGACAGAACTGTGGTTGCCACTCCTAACAGGGAAGCTTGAGCATATATCTTGAAGCCCTCTGGACACAAAGGCAAAGGGAACTCCAGTACCAAGTCTGAAACCATCCCAGGTAGCTCAGCAAGGAAGACTATTATAAGTATGGGGCGGAGGTGTTATGCCAAAACAACTTCAATCTGTTTTGGCAAGACATTCTCAAATGCTCACAGTGCAATTTAAGCCTGCAGATTTTAGAGTTGGGGCATATGATCAACGAGAAGGAATCCTGATAGACCACTGCAAATCTAAATCCCTGTTCCCTATGCAGGTCCATCTGCTGCTGCTCAAAGAGCAGTGGCAGGCAAAGCTGAAAGAAATTTACTCCCTCATATGCCATCCAACCATAGGTCAATTCACACTATACAGATGTGGCACTAGTATTCCACTTTGACTGTCATGGTTCCATCCAGTGGAATCTTTGGATCTGCAGTTTAAAGAGGGGCATTTAGCATTCTCAGACAGAGGACTCTATTGCCTTCACAAACTATAAACTATGATTCCATGGGATGCAGCCCATGGAAGTTAGAGCAGAATAATAATTCTATAACTGTGTAGAGTGAATGGGATCCAGGTCTCTCTGATGAATGCCATGTTGTTTAGTTAATGTAAATCTATGTGAAATTCTTTTTGAACATTTTCAAAAATTCATTTTGAACATTTACGAGCTTCATACACTTTCTATAACATCACAACAGTCCATCTTCATCCAATAATGGATTCAGGAGAACTCAGGCATGAAATCATCAGCTAGCATTCAAACAATTGCATAGCTAAGAAAGTTGTAACACAGCTACCAGAAAAATACGCTGCTTTAGAGGCAGTCTTTCCACAAATTGTTCCTTTGTAGATTAATATACAGGGATTCTTTACCAAAGCTTCTAGCCAGAGATGGATGACACTTGTTTATGCAGAGTCCAGCACTGCAGAAATTCTACAGTACAAATATAAAGAAGCAAACGCCAATTGGCACTATTCCTAAAAAAGCCAGCCTAAAAATGTCATTTTTTTCCCTCTAAGGGAAAAACCATGTTTAAAAACCAAAGATACCTTTGTAAACATTTGGTCCACAGGCACTGTAAGTAAAATAGGTCACAGAAACTTTAGTGCATCTTAATAAAATATTTTCGTTTATACCCATGGACTTTTTATGACAAAAGATAAAAAAATTCCCATTTTGCAAAATGATCTGCTAAACATATTTTTTTTAAAAAAAATGTTTCATTGACAAAATGCTAAGCAAGTACCATACAATTATTTTTTTCCTTATGATTTTTTTCTCTCTCAGCAAGAGGGACAAATAGATTTCAGTTCACACACTGTAGGTACCATTTTCCAGTCTCTTATCTCTGCACTGTAGTGGAAATGTTTGCATCTGGGAATACAACTTTTTTTTGTGGGGGGAGGGATGGAATTCATATTAAGTTTCAGGACCCGAAAAAAACATCATCTCAAAAAACATCGTCTTATTCAAGCAAGTAAGTCAAGCCACATTCTTCAGAGATATATAGAACATCTTCAATGTGTGTGGCCAATCTGACTGACAATTCCTTCATGAATCAGTCAAGCTATGAACACAAGTAAATATCACTCATTAGTTATTCTAAGGAAATTAACTGACTCAACACCACACTGCATTCTTCTTGTAGGCATCACCTGTTTCTGGAAACAAATAAGATAAAATAAATCCCCCCCCCCAAAAAAATGACTTTGAAACAGGCTTCCCGCAAATAAGTAGTGTTAATTCCCAAAATAAGTAGGACTAAATCTACTTAGAATCAAATTAGTAAAGAACAAGTACAATCATATAAAAATTCTTAACATAATTTGCTTGGAGAAATCTGCAAAATGTTGAAAAAGAAGTGGTAACATGGTAAAGGAAAGGAAATGACTGTTTTAATTGTAAACAGATGAAAGGAGGTTAAAGAATCTTGTTAATGGGGAGGCTTGTTAATTGAAGGTGTTTTGTTAGTAAAATGTACTGGATCTAAGTATTTTGTCTCCCAGCTGATCTGATTAGAATAATGACTATCTGGGATCTGGCTGGTGAAGCTGCTTGAGTATTATCATGGTTGTTATTGTTATTTCCCACTCCTCCAATTAAGATTATGGAAATTAGAAACTCATGATCTTCTCCACCTCCATCTTTGGTGAGAGAATAAATGCATCTGAACATTTTTTTTTTTAAATAGACTGCTATCAGCATTATAGCAAACCAAAATTATGCACTATAGACAATCAGAGATAATTAACTGACCTTATGCTGACACATGAAGTCTATCTAATCTAACCTCCTGAATATTGTTTTGTCTGCTCACCTGCAATTCAAAGGGAAGTGTGAACAGAATGTTAAGTTAGCTTTAAAGGATGGAGGTTAAATACCTTTTTACTCTCCTTTAGCCTTTATAAGATAGTTTCTGCTTTTCTTCTTACAGTTTATGGATACTTTCCCAATTAGTAAGGCATAAGCATGCAGGCTTCTATCAGACTGAGCAAGTCAACTGAGATTCTCATTTGCTGTGCTCTATAACCAAGCCAAGCTCATCTTTAACATATGGCACTTTTCTTCAGTTAGTTTCTCTGGCATTCAGCTGCCTCGCAAAGAAGGAAATGAAGATTTGAGCGCATATCAATAATTTGGATGCACAAAACACAAAATCCTTCTCCTTTAGAGGTGTCAGACATCTGCTTAACCCTCTCACTTAAAAGCAGTAACAAGAAATTCTAGACGCATAAACAGGTTACAAAGTAAAATATTTCTCCAAACTTAAAAAACTTTCTACTTGACTGAAAAAAGAAATTGGAAGGCAAGGATGGTGTCTTTTCCCCTCTCCTCTGTATCATCCTAATCCAATCTGTGAGCATGAAGGAAGAGCCAACAAAAATAATATCTCCACCAATATTTTGGCTTGATTTAAAAATAAATTCCTGGTATTTTCATTGAATAAGAGCTTTCAGAAAGTTTTCTTCCAGTATTTATGAGCGTAGATAATTTGGAGACAGTTAACAGGATCTTTGCACTCTGCAGAATTTTTTTAATGCAACACAACAGGAGTCAGACCATAACTCTTTATCACTGGAAATGATTTTAATTTAAATCATGTGAAAATATTATTTTTCTTTTGTAAAATGACAGCAGTAGTATATATCTCATGGATAATAACTGAGGCCTTAGTGAATTTTAGATCCAATATTTCCAGATAATACATACCACAATATTTAATTCTGTATTTCAATGTTTCATTGCATTCTATCTACAGTTCTTAGTTTCTCACAGCTTGGTGTTGCAATGTCTGAAAAAAAATTCCAGTCTTATTATTTTCTTATGCAAAGTGTTTTTAATCTGTCCTCCATTCTAAGATGTTAATGTGGCATACAAAAAATAAAATAAAATAATAATATAAATACAATGATATAATGTAAATACACTAAAAAGTGTAATAGATCATGAAGAAAGGAAACCATAAGCATTAAAAAAAGACACAGAGGCCATTTCCGCA
This sequence comes from Iguana delicatissima, assembly GCA_948472985.1. NCBI lineage: Eukaryota > Metazoa > Chordata > Lepidosauria > Squamata > Iguanidae > Iguana > Iguana delicatissima. The sequence goes on from CAOKZL010000503.1 coordinate 1,441,838, forward strand.
TGGGGCAAGGGAATCGTCCCGTGCTGGTACTTACCGGACTTCCTGGCTCCACGCTTGGGTCCAGGCCGGTCTGGAGCAGTGCATGGCCGCTGCTCTGCACTGTTTGGGGGATGAAAATGGCAGCTTCCGGTTGGTCAAGGCTCTCCACCAACCGCCCCCAGCAGATCACAGGTTCACACTGGTGCACTGGAGCGCAGGCACGGAGTGGTGCGCTCCATGCTTTTGAAAGACTGTTTCAAGCAGTCTTTCAAAAGCATGCTGGATGACCACTTTAGGTCGCTCTGGAGCAGGCTGAGGTGTGAAACTACACTAAGTAGGTCCTAGTCCACTCCCAGGTGCAGACGTCCTCCCTGGAGGACGCGCTACACTGTTTCTTTTTCTTTTCTTTTTTTTTAAAGTGATTTTATTGCAGTTCCAACATATAAAACAAACAATTATCATTGTATTCTTAATTGTCATATTACTACTGTCTTCCTTCCTCTCTGGATTACAATTTTTATCATTCCACTGAACGGTTATCAATGCATCACAATAAATTGTTAGTATTATCTACTTAATTCATTAGTTCCTGTTTTTCTACTCAACTTTACTTGTTTCATGATATTCTCTGAATTTTATCTTGCAAGAACCTTTAATACCATGAATTATGTAGTATTCCCTGTCAAGACCCATGTTGTTTCCGAAATCATCTGCCATTCTTTATAGATATCATCATCTGATTTCCCTTTTAATCTCTTGGAAACAATATCTACATTTCTATTTTCAATAAAAGTTGCCCATCATTATTCTGTCGGTATTACATCACTTTTCCAAAGCCTTGCAAATTCAATATGGGCAGTCGAGACCATATACAGTATAATTCTCCAATATTTCTTTACCACAGTTCCCTCTAACGTATGTGTCTTATTTAACAAGTACATTTCAGGAGTCTTATCAATTTGAACCTGCAATACACCACATATTATCTTATGAATTTCATTCCAATACATTTTAGCTTTAGAACATGTCCACCACATATGAAATAGTGTACCTGCAGTCTTTTGACACTTCCAACATTGACCTGTACCCGTCTTATAAATTATCTTTAATTTTTTGGGTGTCATGTACCATCTATGAAAAAGCTTATAATAGTTTTCTTTAAGGTTCTGAGCTACCATGAACCTCTTTGTTTGCACTGTTTCTTCAAGCCCGTGTGGAAATGGCCAGAGAGAACAAATGAAACATAACCCATAAACACCTACTAGAGCCCTGAGATCAAGCAACCATCGCCATGTGCTTGGCAACTTGTGATATGGAGGTTGCACAAGTGCAAAAATCTTAACACTAATGCAGTTCTATCACTAGGAAGATTTGCCTGATTCTTATATTTTGGTGCTGGTTGATTCTTCTTCGTCTTCTTTTTCTCCTTCTTTTGTTGAAAAATTCTGTTCTCTTTCTCATTCTATATTCAGGTTATTGCTGTAGCTATTTAGAATTGTGGGTTTACATGTGTGCCCCAGAATTTAACTTTTTACAAAATAAATAATACGCTGATAGCCCACAGAACATCAGTTATTGAGTGACTGGCAAAGTGGCAAGACAGCAAGTAAATAAATGAGAGGAATGTCACTCTTATGATTTCTCATCTCACTTGCTGTCTGTCTGCCATCTATCAACATGTTGGTCCATCAAAATACTATTTAAGCAAAAGGAGGCATTGGTTTTCCCTAACATTCCATACCACGCTAATTTATACCTCAAGTATTGTACTTCACTTGAAATACTGTGTTTGCAGCTTGGGAGTGCTCCTGGATCTCTCCCTACAAATGTCCAACTCAGATAGATGTGACAGTCAGGAGTGCTATTATCAACTTTGGCTGATAAACCTACTATGCCCCTTCCTCGAATTGGAAGACCTACAGATGGTAGTGCACACAGTGGTGACCTCAAGGTTTGACTTTTGCAATGTATTGTACATTGGGCTACCTTTGTACCACATTTGGAAACTCCAGCTGGTCCAAAATATGACAGCTTGATTGGTTACAGTTACACTGAGGAGTGAGCATATCACACTGATATTAAATTCATTCTACTTGCTGCCAATTAGTTTCTGGACAAACTACAAAGTATTCGTTATTACTGTAAAGCTCTACATGGTTTGGGTCCAAGTGACCTACAGGATTGCCTCCTTCCATACAATCTACCCTGTACACTTAGTCGTCTGGGGGACATTTACTAAAACCAGCCATGACTAGACTAACAACAGTCACCCAGGGGACCTTTTCATCAGCCACCCCCAGAATGTGGAATAGCTTGCCAGAAGAGATTTGACAGCAAAACACACTGTCTGAATTGTGAAAATGTACTAAAGATCTATCTTTTCTGGCAGGTCTACTCAGTCAATGTTTAACTATGGGTTTTAAATTAGTTTATCTTAAATAGATTTATATGTTTTTAGCTATATCCTTTTTAAAATATTTTTATTGATTTCCATGAAAATATCAGAACAAATAGACAATGAAAAATGGAGTAAGAACAACAGATAGAAAACAATTCCAATACCATATAAATAACAAAAAAGGACAACAATAGAAAAACAAATAATACTAACACTAGTGAATAACAAAATAAAGAAAAGACCTCACATATATATTGAGATAAACTTCACACTCTGCTAGAGCCACAGATTGGATTAGTTGCCTTCTTGTCATATATCCTTTTACATTCTCCCTTTCAATTTATATCATTCTGTCATTAGAACACATTGGTGTTAATTATTTATCTAATCAGTGGAGCATAATTTGTTAGCCCATATTTAATTACATAAATCACAGTCTTAACAGAACTTTTCTAAAGTAATAGCACACATACAATAGTACCATTATCACAGATCATTCTAATTCTGTAGTATCTATTCCTTATCTCCCTCATTATGATTTGCCTGGTTTTTATTTACTAAACAACCTCTTACGCAATTGATATATACTTAAATCTCACATTACAATAATTCTTACATTACATTACAATACATTATATTTTACTTTACCCTTTGCAAGTAATTTATAAATGGCTACCATGTTTGAAGAAATTTGTGATTTGAGTTATTCTCTAGAAGGTAGGTGAACTTATCCATTTCTACCACTTCTGATAATTTCTCCAGACATTCCCCTTTTGATGGAATTGAGACCTTCCACCAATGCCTGGCAAATACTATCCTGTCAATTGGAACCACATGCCATATTAACCTTACTTTCCTATGGATATGTTAATATATATAGTATATGTTAATATGTTATATGCTATAATGGGTAATAAATGCAACGTGTTGTTGTTGTTGTCGTCATCATCATTATCATCTACAATAACAAAAACAATTATTTATTTATTTATTTAAACCTATTTCTCTGGTCAGATCTCTAGTTCTGTGTGCCTAGAAAGTATTCCTATAAATATTTTATGAGCCTACATGTGTGTGTGCAAACCAAGAGCAAGAATCACTTTATTTACAAGACTGACCAAATGACTTGTGTTGATAATAACAAAACTGTTCATAAAAAACCCTTTCTCTATTTGTGTATCTGAGGGACAAAAATGGCAAGATGAAACGTGTCACCCATCCTTCAGTGTCCATGAGCCTTTGTTCCTGTCCCTTGTAACACACAAATGTCAGTCAGGAGAAGGCCACTGTAAGTACATATGTAGACTTTTTCATTAGTGAGAATCATGACAGAATGGTCAGCCTACAGAATACAACTGTATGGACAACTCCAATCCACTGCTCTTCATATGTTCAATAACAGATATTTAAGGCAAAGGGGAGGCACAGTTTCACCCTGGGTTGATTTACAGCAGAGACTGAAAAATAATGCAGCTTTAAAAGCCAGTAATTTTTTGTTTGTTTTTTAAAAGAACTACAATGGGACTTTTACAACATAGAAGCAGGCACTGAGAAGGTCTTCACATATCTTCACTAAACAGGTCTGTAAGATGGTTTTACCCCAAAACTATTAAAACTTAATCAGGTTCATGCAACTCATAAATTGCTTCTTTACAGGGTCTACCAAACATCCTAGCTTTAAAATTAGGCAAAATAAAGTGGTCCTTTCAAGTGGTAGATGCTGGAAGATGGCAACAAGATATTGGTGCAGACACCTGTGAACCAATGGTAGGCTTCCACCTCTTAACACCACTGATGCCCTTCAAGTGTGGTGGGGGAAAGTGTCCCATCATGAGTGCTGAAGGGGGGAAAAGGTCACCTAGGTGAATAGGAAAGGGCCTTGCATTATTCTTTATCTTAGGGACCAAAATGTCTCAGGTCCACTCAGACTTACCTCCAAGTTTGTAACACTGGAGAATCTAGGGTGAGGATGATACTGTTCCTTTTCCACATTACATGCATAATTCTATACAATAAAGAAAACAGTTTATGTTGGAATAAAATTAGCATACCTTTGATTTATTTGTGATATGTAACAGGAGCCACTATGGTTTCTCCTGCTCCTGGAAGTCAACACAGGGAAACATGATGAACTGCAACCTCAGCCATTCTCTGTTTTACATGACTATTGCTGATCCTAGTTATTGAGAGCTGTAATCCAAAATATATGGAAAGGAAGGCTACTAACACACTAACATGTCAGAAACAAGATAATGACAACTGAGGAAAAAAGGAAGATTTTCCCCCAACACCTAGGAAGATTCTTCCTCCTTAAAATATTTCATTTAGAAAATGCCAGGTTCTTCATGACTATCAAAGTACAGATGGTGACAGATGATCTCATAATTTAAGATATGTAGCTTTTGCTTGGTACACCAGCAAGACTATATGTGCTTGATTACCCTCCAGTAAGTCAGGAATGTCCTAATACATTGTGGATTTGTTTTTCATGGTTGCTATTTCTCAGAAAAGTGGAGAATGTTAACAAAAAAAAAAGTGAGGCATGTTCCTCTCCACATTATCTACTAATTACAAGAGTAGTTCAGAGAACAGCAAAATCACCACGGCAACAGAGAATAATCTCTAGAAGAACTTGTACAAGAGTTGCATTGCTTTTGACAGTTTGCAGTGGTCTGTGGTACAATTTCTTATCAGTCCTCTTGTCCTTGGCATTTCTTTTAAATTTGATGCGTAAGTTATTCTGCTCATGTATTTGCTATGTAACAGCTCTATTTAATATAATAATATTCCTTCTTGATGTCTGATGCCAGTGGAATGGGGCAGATCTTATCTCAGCTGTGATATGGTGTTATAAATTAGGATGTGCTGGTGAAGTAATGTCTTCCTTGGCCATCACACTGTATATACTTATGTATGTCAAAAAATTATGCCCAAAAATTGACCCCAAAAACCTGGTGTGGCAAGACCTGCTTTTCTTGTCACAGACTGGTATAGCAGCTTCCTCCTCCTCCCCAGTCTTCGAGAGTGCCCTGTCACCTCACTCAGCTCTGCCTTTCCCTTTAAAACACCACCTTCATATAAAAAGGATAAAGCCTTTCAATCATTAATTAGAAACCCTTTATTGATTCATGGTAGCATGGTTCTGTTCAGTTATAACTACTGAAAATCATTCAGCTGAGTCAACACTTATAAAAATATACTGTAATCTTTATTAAAATAACAACCAGAATAAAGTATTGGTTTTCATATGTATGTCCAAGCTTGAACAGATCTTCAGAATTCATTTAGGCAGATTCTTATATCCTTATATCAGTATAAATGCACAAGTCTCTCACACACAGCCTTTTGCCTACCCTTTTGCCCAAAGGCTCAGTTCCTAAATCTAGGTCACCCTTTCTGACCAGATTCAAAAGTGCATTGATGTCCCTTCTGCCTCTCTGTAGGCTTTTTCAGAGAAAACACACACTCTCACTCAATCCCCATCCCTTGGTTGACTGAAAACTCTCTAGCTGAAGGACTGTTAGCCCTTTCTCCTTAAAATTTGGCCAAAATGAATTCAGTGTGCCTTCTAATTATAGTGTGCCCTCTTAGGCCTTCAACCCCTACATCACACAAATAGGCTGGATTTCTGTCTTGAGTGGCAATTCTGATTGCCTAGCAATCTGTTGCTGGCCAACTCTCTCCCACTCAGGATAGCTACTCCCCCAGGCTCCATTACCAGGGTTGAATTATATGTGGTACCCCCTGTCTGAGGCACTGCTTCTGCCCTTTCGTACTGGCTGTTTGAAAAAAAAAATGTTTGCGGCAATAGCTCTTTGGTGCTTCCCTGCCTCAGCAGAGGGAGATGGTGCTTCTTTTAGTCTCTCTCCATCCTGGGACATTCTCAAAGAAGTCCTCATCTCCTCCGTTTTCCCTACTGCACTGGCAGCTCTTTGGTACTTCCTCACTGTAATGGGGAGAGTAGAAGGGGTCAGGAAACCCTGAAAGCAGTCTTCATCCCTTACATTTTTCCTATTGTGGCAGCAGCTCTTTGTGTTTCCCCAATAGAGCAGGAAGAGTAGGAGGAGTCAGGAGCCAGGAGGCCCTGAAAGAGGTCCTGATCTATGGATCCCTTTCAGTCTCTCCACTGCAGTGGTAGCTTTTTGGCACTTCCTCACCAGATTGGAGAGAGTGGAAGGGGTCAAGAGAAACTGGAAAAAAAATCTCTGATCCTCTCTGCTCTCTCTACTACATTGGCTGCTCTTGAGGGCTTTTCAAGAAGTGAAGGAGGTCACAAGAAACTGAAAAAAGCACCAATCTACTCTACTTTCTATGCCAATTGGCTGCTTCTTGAGGCTTCCTTACCACTTTTAGGTTCTCCATGCACAGACTAAGTTCTCACCTTGAGAGTGTTGTCCATCCATAGACAACCTAAAAGAAGCCCTAACCCCCTCTACTCTCTTCAGTGGCCTTTTGCAATACCTCTTTGGGAACATGGTGGTTGTGCACAGGGTTGGCTAGTCCCCTGAGGTGGTACTGGCGCTTTTGCCTCTCTGTGGAACCGACCCCAGGAGCCCTGAGTTGATCCCAAAAGTTTTATCTTTGACATCAAAACCTCTAATTTTGGCCCCAAAAATCTGCACTCAACTTATACATGAGGTTGACTTAAACACAGGTATATACAATAGTTCAGCAGCATACTCAGAAAAGTAAATAATGGGACTATGCCACTTTGAAAAGGTGGTGGGGACCCCTATTATCAAACATAGTCATACATTTTTTTAAAAAAAATCACTATTGCTTATAGATAAAGTGTTCTCCTCTAGCTTTTTTTTAATGTGTTTCCAGACAGACTTCTCTGAGTGCTAAGAATCAAAAGACAGCTCCACTTTAATAGATTTTTTTTGTAGGAAGTAAAAGGAAATAGAAGACATAACCTGAAACACACATACACAGAGACAGAAGTTACAATGTCATAAGTACATCTAATAACATTTTGTGAGTGGCTGTTGCATAATAAGGTTTCATCTGGAAGCAGAGTTGTGTTGGAAATCAGCATGAGATCAGCATGAGCTACCCTTCCCACATCCATCCTGAAGTAGGACAATTCCAGAAGTGCTGCTGCATGTTTTCCCCTAATCATTATCGAAATGTCATAGCTCTGTGTTGTGCCAAATGTCTCATGTTCATTCCATGAATCTCCAGATAAGACTAAGAAAGACTTCTTTCTGAAATTCTGGAAAGCCAAATTTAGGCGGTTGTGGCATTAGTGAAGTAGATGAACCAAGAATCTGCTGTACATAGGTAGTCATATATTTCTATATAGTTCATCCTCAACTTTGTCAAAAAATGAATGAATGAGGGGAGTGATTTGACCCGAGAACACCCTCCACTTAAGCAATGGTTGCTTAACTGGTAAGACTATGTTTTGTCTGGGGGTTAAAAAAGAAGTGCCTTCAAAACTGGTGAAGAAAAAGCTTAGATACCATTCAAACATCACATGCTTATTTTAATAGCATTCTCTGCTTTCAATTTTTCTCTCTTCTCAGTCAAGCAACTACCAATATTTACTGTCTATGTTTGGAACCCTTTTTTTCAAAATCATCTTCCTTTATCTCCATCCCATTTTCTGACATTTGCAACGAATGATTTACAAACACTCATATAGTATTCCCTACAACACCTCTCTAACGTCTTCAATCTTCTGTTTGGTGTTTTCACATTCTGTGTCTATTCCTCTGTCAGTTGATTCTAGAAATGGACTTTTTAGAATTTATTGTTCACTCATTTTAAATAATCAGGCATCCATTCAAGGGGAAGAAATATGAGCTCAGATTTCAGAAGAGAAAAATGCTGTATACGACATAGTCATACATAATGAACAGGTGTGTTTTGGTACGTATCTATTTACAGATCTCTTCAGTTTCTATTTTTATCTTAAATTATTTTTGCAGTAAGAGATGCAAGACTAAAAAAAAAGAAAAAGAAACTTCATAACCCTTTCAATCAATTTATCATATTCCATTAATGTTCTGTGCTACTGATCTTCCCATTCTTTTTGCTGAATGACATCCTATGTATTCATTATCTCTTAATTTGTAGTTTCTTTATTTTTCTTATTACCTTTTACTTAACAAAAATGCTTACCTCAGCTCATTTAAATCTTTTTCCATCAAAATGAAGGGAAAGTTACTTTTATAATTATGCCCCTTGGTCTTTAGGTAGACAAGTAAAATGATTTCTAGATTACTTTAATGAGCACAATTAGATGTAATTGAAGGGAATAGATGAGAAAATCTGAGACATCAGTTGTGTACGCTTCATGAGTTTTAAATATCTTTGAATGGACAAAAGGATTACAACCATTTTGTCTTTCAGGGAAGCTTTTTCAAGTAAGTACATTTCTGAATGCATTATTAGTAACTATTTTTATAAATTCCATGAATCAAATTGCAATTGGAAATGTGTAATTTCTTCTAGTAGTTTATTATAATCCATAATATTGCAGTACAAACCGATATGATGGCTTCCTTGTCTTAAAAATGTAGCAGGTACATAATTTGTTGAGAATTCTGTGTCATTACAAATGATTCTGAATAAATGTTATTGTAATTTGGGATAGACAGATCAATCTAGTTTGAAACTATACATTCTTTCATTAATCCATTCTGAATATCTTCTTAGCAAATATGTTGGATGTAAACAATACATAAACATTTATAGCAAAACCTGAACCCTCACTAGACACCAAGATGACTAAACTGAGGTTGCTATTGGACAGGTCATTAGATGATATGACTTTCTGGAAAAGATCATAATTCTTAGAGAAGGAGGGAGGATTCTGATTATTAGTGAGTTTCAAAATGGTCAGCACAGATATCAATGATTTTACAGTAAACAAATAGGTTTCTCAATCTATATCTCCTTCTCTGATTATTAAACAAACCCTGAAAGTCCCTCAGGTACCATTAATCAGCTTGAGGATGTCAAGAATTGCAGTGGCCTGCACCATCTTTTGATCCACTTCCTCCACAGTATACAAAATTATATACAAATCACTTCTGTCCACCCATCCCTCACTCCTTGCTTGGCTTCTTCCCTAAATATACAGATGCAGAGAGAGAGAGAGAGAGAGGGAGAGAAAGAGGGAGTTAGAGAGGGAGAGAGAGAGAGGGAGGGAGGGAGGGAATCCTATGTCTAGGGCAGACACAAGAAAGCTGCAAAAGAAAAAAAGAACAAAAGATGTCACTGTCCTTCACAAAATTTTGTGATGTAAAGGTTGACAAAATAAGAAACAATTATGCCATTGTTCACTTTGGCTGCATAATTCTGGGCTGAGAGAGGTAATTTAAATATACAGACAGCAACAGAGGAGACACGTGTAGTAGCTTCTAAGGCTCATCACACATCAGCAGAAATGGTCAACACTGATAGCCAGCTCAGCTCATATTTGCAAGACCAAAATATTTTGCTGAGTTTCTGATCCATCACCTGGTCCTCAATTAACATGTTTATCGTTTGACATCAATAACTTCTTCATAACCACAGTATGTAAATAAACTATAGAGTGGGATAGAAAATACTTCTTTCAAGCTTGCTTATTTTATTTTATTTTATTTTATTTTTAGATGGGCAACCAGGGTGAGATCCTGGATTAAGCTAGAAGAGTGACAATTCTTCTAGAATAGTTAACAAAGAGTCTGGGTTGTCATGCATAGAGGACAGGCATGGCCATCCTGACAGCAGCACACAGTTTTCTAGAATCACTTTTAAAATCATTCAGTAGTTTGGTAGGTAGGGTGAGCTGGGCCCAAACACCATCCAGGAACTGACATGCTTCTGATCAAACCTCTTGCACAAGAAGGTACCTCCTTACTTGGTGTCATAAAAAAAGTACACATTGCTAGTCCTGTTGTGTTAGTATAATAGCTCACCAGTATTTTGACCTTTGTGCATAATGCAGGCCAGTAATGAAAATACAATTCCTACAGAATGCTTGTGCAATTCAAGATCTCAAGTTATGCAAAAGATGAATAAACCATGGAAAATGTGACTAATAATAATGGCCAGATTTCTATGCCTCAAAGAAATGTATCAATTTCTGCCCAACTTCTTCTGCCAAAGATATTCTATGGAGGGTTCACTGCTGTTCTTCTGAGCCCCAGCAAAGTTCACTGCTGAAAAGAATCTTCTATGTGGCTGCTCCCAGGCTATATAACTCACACCTTACGGATACTAGAGTGCTTCTCTCCTTATTGTCTTTCATTGGTAGGCAAAGACACTTTTATTCTCATTGGCATTGGGAAACGGACTGTTTTACGAGGAAACAACTTTTTATTAGCATCTGTATTATTTTATTTCAAGCCTTTTAATAGATACGTTTTAAATAGTTCTTAAATTGTATATTTAATAGTTTGATTTTTTTTAAAAAATATGTTTAGTATGTCTTTATATGTATTTTCACATGTATCTCCTTGAGTGCCAGCTCTTGGGAAAAGTCAGGGTATAAATAAATACAAGAAAGCAAATAACATGAAGGCAATCCTTCTAAAACACTTATTTCCTGACAAATCATGAAAATTTGTCAAGGTTATAGGAGCAGGATTTCAAAATACATGATATTCTTAACTTTATTAGGAGAAATGTACATAAAACGGTATGACTGAAGGCACCATCACAACACAGAATACATACAAAGGGGAAGAAATCTCCTTGAAGCTATTTGAAGATTTCTCCAAATATATAACAATACTAAAGGAAAAGATTTTCTGAGCTTCAAAAAGAGCAGGGATGTAGCTATGGGAAGTGGCCAATATGAAGAAATTAGAGCTCCAAATGAGAATTCTACTCCTCAATAAAATTTTCTTGCAGCTCTCAAATTTCACATCAAAAATCATTCACACCTAGAATTCTTCTATGCAATACATTCACATTTCTTTGGAAATATGCCCTGCCCCCAACCTTTTGGACAGCTAAACTGTATTTCTAACTGATCAACTGAAATTTTAAGTTAATGCAATGCTAAAAATCTAGAGACTGACACAAAGTTTCTTTGGAGGGATACAATTCTTATTGGGCACAGTGCTTTCACTTTGTCACCTCCTATAGCTACATCCATGAAGAAGAGATAAATGCTATTTCTAAATTTATGATAATAGTGGAAAGCTACATACTAACAATGATATGTACCTGGACATGTGCATGCAAGATGCTGCAAGGGAGGGTAGGAGTTTGATACCACTCCCTATGACAGAGACCAGCTTTCCTTGCTTCTGACATGCTGCGTGTAATGGGGGTGGAGTCAGAGGCTATTTAAGGCCTGCCTACTCTTGCACATGGATCTTTGAATCTTCAGAGCATGGGAGTCAACAACAACATTTTGCTTGAATTTTACAGTGTTGAATTGGTGGTTTGACAGAGGCGGGCCAGAGCACTTGATTCTGCCTGCTCCTCTCAAAGTCATTGTTCATTTGGGTAAGGCCTGTTTGGATAAGGCCTGTTCTGTGGATTACTTCATTTGGCTTTCACAGTATTTGACTGGTAGGCTGACAGATCCAGGCTCTATGCACCTGAAAAAGAGGTCCAGTCCAATTAAGTTGGGCTGTCTTGAGTTCTTCCTGCTCATACATCCAGATTGTGAGGCTGTAACTTACCTGAAAGATAGATTTAGGGAAGGGTTTTGGATTCCATTTTAGGAGCCCTGGTGGCACACTGGTTAAATGTCAATACTGCAGCCACAAGGTTGTGAGTTCTATTCTGCTGGGTTCCAGGTTGACTCAACCTTCCATCCTTCTGCAGGTCAGTAAAATGAGTACCCAGTTTGTTGGGGGCAATTAGCTAAACACATTGTAAATCACTTAGGGCCTTTCCGCAGCTTACCTTTTTGCGGAGCTGGGGTGCGAGGATTGCGTGAGCAGCCTCCAGTGAGAGGCTTTCGTGTCCCAGTTGCTTCAGCTACGCACAAGCTGCCTGCTTCCAAGCAGGCAGCATGAGAGCCCTGTCTCTTCCTTCCACAGTGCAGCCTGGGAGTTTTCCAGGCTGCGCTAGGGCAGGAAGCACGACTGCCACAGCTCCAGAGGCTCTGCACGCACAGCAAGTGCATGTGGGGCCCTGGAGAAATGCGTGATCGTGCACCATTTTTGGCTGAAAGCCAAAAATGAAAAAGTGTGCGAGCAGCACCTGCCCTACCCTGAAGCATTGTGCAATTGTGGTTGCATCATGCAGATAGCTCTTCACAATCACGTGACACTCCATGCACCCTTAAAAGGGCCTTTGAAAGCACTTAGCTGATAAGCGGTATAGAAATACACATGCTATTGCTATTGATTGCTAAGATACTTCATTCTGTCTTTGACAGAGAACAGGTTGTTAGAGATAAGATTGATAGTGAAGTGGTTTCAGGTAGAACAGTAGGCCCTTTTCCTTCTCCTCCATTTATTAATTTGAGAGTGTTTCCCTTGGGGGTGGTCCCCATGAAGGCACCTAGTGAATTCAGGTTGATTCACCATTTGTGTTTCCGCAGGAGAACTTAGTGAATGAAATAATTCCTGCTGAACTTTTGGAGATGTCTCTGTGACATCCTTGCCAATGTATGTAAGTTTCACCATCTAATTTTGGGGTATTAGAAATGATTTTGAAGTATGCCAAGACTTTCTTGCATCTGTAAATGGTATATCTTTCTGGACTGATGAGCCGCACATTTTGATTGCCTTCAAGGTGTCTTCTGATATGACACTGTATATAGGTTTTGGTGTTTATTTTAGAGGACATTCATGCACTCAACCATGGCATAAGGAGTGGTCTCAGATGGGCTTATTGACAGATTTGACCTCCCCACCCCAGATCACAAAAAAACACACATAGTTATGAACATGACTCTTTTCATTAAAAATAAGATTTGCACAAAACACAATTTTTGCACAGAATAATTTTCCTGAAAAACTTCTAGATTCACTTTATGCAAGCAAAAACTTAATAAAAATATTAATTTTCTTCCATGGTGGGGTGGAAGCTATGGAAGTTATTCATTCTTGATTGCAAGGTCAATACTATTGAAGATTCACTACTCTATATATCAGTGGTTCTCAACCTTCCTAATGCCACGGCCCTTTAATACAGTTCCTCATGTTGTGGTGACCCCCAACCATAAAATTATTTATTATTTACAATGCCTCCCCCTCCCAGCAAAGGCTGCCTCGCTGGCCAGAAATGGGTGGGCGGGCAGGGAGGGAAAGAAGAACCATGCGTCTACCCCTGGAAAAAACTCCAAGAACACTCCCCAGGCTCTGTTTCTGCTTCGCTCTCGTTTCTGCTGGGGGGGCAGTGTGGGGAAAAGTTTCCAGAGTGTCGACCCTGGCCGGAGGGGGGAGGAATCCCAGCGCCTTTGTCTTTTGCACTGGGCGCAGCTCGCCCTCCAGGAAAAGCACTGCCTTGAGGACCGTTGGCCCTTCCACAGTGCCCCCCTCCGTGGCAAGTGGGGAAGGGGCCATGGTGAGGAGAGGGCCTGCCCCCCGTGCTGCTGCTGCCCCCCCAAGCTGGCCCGTCAGACAGGAGGTTCTCTCAGTAGCGGAGAAGGGGAACAATTTCAGTCCCTTCTGAACAGGGGGCAGGAGCACGTGGCTCACACTTGCGCACCACCACTCCTGGGCCTTTTCCACATATTGCCTTATTGCAGAGGTGGGGGAAGTTCTGTTCGCGGAAGCAGATTCTTGCACGAGGCGCTCTCTTCACAGCTGGCTTCCTGGTCACACAACTGTCCCGCCCCTTCCTCTCCTAGCGCAGCCTCCAGCTCCCAGGCTGCACTGCGGAAGGAAGGAAGGAAGGGGCGGTTGCGTGACCAGAAAGCCAGCTGCGGGACGAAGGAGCAACAAAGAGAGGGCACCCCCCACCTCTGCGATAAGGTAACGTGCAGAAAAGGCCCGGGAGTGGTGGTGCGCAAGCACGAACCACGTGATTGCGTCCTCCTGCCCCCTTTGGTGGGAGCACATGCGGCCGCACGCGCTCCTGCCAAAGGGGGCAGGAGGACAAGAGCGCATGGCTCGCGCTTGTGCACCACCACCGAGGATGGAATGGAGCCTAAGACCATTGGAAATACATATTTCCAATGGTCTTAGGTGAACCCTGTGAAAGGGTCGTTCGACCCCCCAAAGGGGTTGCAACCCACAGGTTGAGAACCGCTGCTATATATGATTCCGTTGTACCATGCCTGTTAATATTTTAGCTGTTGCTTGTTCCCAGTCATCTTCAAGGACACAGTTCTCTTCAAGCTGTACATGCAAATCATTACAATAGTTTACCTGAGAGGTTACTGAAATATGGACCACTGTAGCCATATTTGCCTGTCGACATCAGAATTCATGAAAGACCTAAAGGACAAAGACTTTTCTGCTAGTTCTGCCTCTTCTTCAGAATTTTGTCTCAATGAAGCTTATAGCATTGGAATGAATATGGTATAAATGCAATCATAAAATAATCATAGACTTGGAAGGTCCCACAATGGCCAACTAGTCCAAATTGTGTCATGCAGGAATGCACAACTAAAACACTCCAGAGAGTTGGTCAGTCAACACCTATTTGAACAGCTCCATAGGAGGAAAGCATCATTTCCTGAGGCAGTCTATTCCAATGTCAAACATTTCTTACAATAAGCAGGGTTCTGTGGATGCCCAAGATATGAACTTGCTCTTTCAGGGTGGGGACAATAGAGAACCACATGTAATTCTGCATTTTCATTCCCAATCTTGTTTGAAAACAAGACTGAAGACATAACCTGATTAAGATACCCCATTCTTAAAAAAGTATTCAGCTCCAATTAATTTTCCCACATTTTGGAAATTTTGTGTTTGGCATACTTTTTGTCTGGACATACATATATACATAGGCCAAAACAAAACAACTAAAACAGAAAACTTTTTTCACAAATTACACTATTTTTTGCAACTCCCACAACATTAGTAGAAAATCATATTTTTAATATTTATTTATTTATTTTTGTGCCAAATTACCTAAATGAGAGGCTTCTCACCACATATAATTCTCTTTTTCAGAGTTCCTGCATGTGTTTGTGTGCTTTGAGTGTCTGATTTTTTTATTCCAACCTTTGGTCAGCATCATTACTTCAAAACTGCATGAGGAAAAGCACAAGCCAAAATCTGGACCATGTGATCTTCCTCCTAAACTGTATAGAAAATGCTGAAAGTAACAAATAAAAATCTATTTAGACTACACAGTGGGTGAAGTTCTCCCTTGTCAAGTTGCAATTGCATTTCTACCATATGTAACGGAGAAACATGAATGCATTTTTATATATTTATATGATGCCATTTATCATAGGATCTCAGGGCACAAATAAAATCCATTAACACAATTTAAAATTTAAAAGAAGAGACTAATTTAATCTGCTCAAAGCAATATAACATGATAACAATTTAACACCACAAAGACATACAGATTTGGATGAAATCAATCAGGTCCAAAAGGGTTTAATAAATCTGCAACTGGTTACTTACAAGCTCTGTGGAAAAGATGAGTATCACTAGGGCTCATCACTTTCAAAGGCACATATAGAGAAGAATAATCCATTAAGTAGACCTTAATCTCTGAATCTTAAAATGTGAGGGATTTCTTCCCAGAAGTGGAAAGATCAGCAGATACTGATGTCAGAGGAAGGGGGAATAAAAGTACTAGATTTTGCAGAAATTGGCAAATTGTCATTTTTGATTAAAGAAGGAAAGTTGATTAGCCTTATGAAAGAATGGAGTTTAGTCATATTATATATGAAGGAAATTAGGTAACGACAACAGCAGTTGGTTTTGTTTATAGTTTGTTTTTAACAGGCTGCTGTAATATAATATTATTAGTAAGTTAAAAGTAGTGTAAACAATAGCATTTTTTGTGTGTGTGTGTGAACATTCTAGACAAAGTAGTCAGACTGTGGTTGAAAATAAATTAGTAGAGTCCTTTACTGTACTTGTTTGGTGGTATATAGTCTGTATGTAATCTAAGTAGATTTATATGGTTAGAATAGGTTAATTGTAGACAGTGACCCTATCCTCAGCTTACCTTCTTGTGCGGGTGTCTGGTAGCAATCCTGGCAGTAGCTCTGCCAGTAAGAAGCACAATGGCAGCACTCCCCTCCACATAGGACCAGCTTCCTGTAGAAGGGAGCACAATGAACATGCCACTTTGCTCTTCACTGTAGCCAGGTACTTTCCCAGTCTGAGCTGGGGCAGGAAGTGCCACCATCATGCTTCCTGCACTTCTGCAGGACAGGTAAGTATGGGATGGTGGTGCAATCTCTGGTCATTGATGGGGAAAACCCATCAATGATTTAACCCATGATCACAACCAATTGACAGGAGACAAACAAGATCATGACAACACCATGCAGAAGCATTGTTGTGGTCCCGTCCTTCTTCTGTCCTCATGACAAGATGGGGAGGGTGCTACAGACAGGGCCTGTATGCAATACATAAAATACGTATGTATTTTATGTTTTCCCTTATACATATTTTTAGGTGACAAAATTCTTTTATGTTTAATATTTTTTTTAAAAAAATGTGATGGATTTCTCTAAGGTACAGCTATGTTGCTCAACATCCTGCTACTGCATCACTAGTAGGAGTTCTGTCGAGTTATTACATAGCATGCTTTGTTCAAGGTAGGAGCAGGGGAGTCCCTACTGCAGATCAACTAAAACTATGAGTGATACATTTAAAGGGGAGAATTCCTTTCTGTATTGAGGCTCTCTACATAATCCAGAACTCTGGAGAACCAGGGATTTTCCTTGCATGAGAATTTTCAGGTGGATCTCTTTTCACATGAAGAGAACACTAATGCAAAAATATCACTTCTCGGCCTTTTGGCTAAGATCGTGTGAAGAGAACACTAATGCAAAAATTACTGTGAGGTGCTTCCCTGCTTCTGTGACTGATGAAACAGAGGTGAATAAAGAGTGAATAGAACTTCCGATAAGATGTTTATCTGCTGCCTTCAAATTAAGGTATTTTTGATTAGCTGATGGACCATGATCAGAGTCAATGGAATAAAGCTTGCTTTTTGTGTGGTTTGAGTCAGTACTCAAGAACTTAAAATAGCAATATTTGCTATTTCTAGATCCAAAACTCACTATTCCAGGTATCTCATAGAACCACTAGTATCATTTAACAGTTCAGTCTTACACATTTTATTCAATAGGTCCATAGACTTCTTAAAAAAAAATCTGGATGTTCAAATCATAATTGCAAAAAGGAAAAAAGAAAAGGAAAGTGAAGAATGGAAGACAAAAGATAAGGGAGGAATACAGAGAATATGAAGATGAGCAAGACATATACATGTGGAATCCAACAATGTCCTCTTTCACCAATGTTCTGAACTTTGTGCAATTAAGCGATCCAGCAATGTTTGGGTTTATATATGGAAATATGACCATAAGACATTTTTGTATACTCATAAACTTTAGTTGTTCATGTTTAATTCTTTTTTTATATATATATAAAAATTTTATTAAATTTTCACAGATAAAAAAAAACTTTCTTTAACCTGTAGTTTTACATGAAATGTTTCTGATCTTCCACTCTGTTCTGGTCTTTACTTCTAGAAACACACTCCACATATTACATTTATGTATCACAATACAGTGTTCATCTCAAACATTGGAACATGCTTTCCCCTCTCCCCATTTCCACAATCAAAATACAGTCCTTTTCCCCAGGCAGTTCCCAGCTATCACCCATTATTGGCCATTCTGCTTTTTCTACTCAACAAATTTCAATTTATTCTCATTTCTCTACTTGTCTCTTTTAAATTCTGCTATCTTTTCTAAAATTAAGTCCTCCAACATTTATAAAATGAAATCTTAAAATTTTTAAAACACATCTATCAATGTATATCTGACAGTCTGAGCTATTGCTACTGTTACAGTCACTCCTCTTCTTGCCCTGGATCTTATTATTTTGAAAATGTCTTGTTTCCGACCTCCAGCTGTGTCCTATTCACCCATCCACCCTTTAACAATATCACAATGTCTGTATTAATGAAAATATATCCATCAAAAATGCAAGCTTAATTGATATTGCCAAAGTACATAGCCATTTTATCTAATTCAGAGCCCTGTGCACCATATCATCTCCCATTCCCCCCTCCCATCTGGAACTTTACTGCCCGGACATTCATTTCCGAAGAATCTCTGTATTATCATTGCCGCTTAAATTCCAAGCTGCTTTGTCCCAGGGAGTGAGGATGTTTTGCTTACATGATCTTCCAGCACAGGCTCGGCAGTCTCAACAGTCCACACTCAGGAAAAAAAATTGGCAAACAAGTCTCAAACAACGGGAACACATCAAATCCATCTCCTGCTCTAAACTCCATTATTTTAAAAATGTCTTGTTTCCCACTTCTATACTTATACCCTATTCACCATCTCCCCTTTAACAATATCACAATGTTATATTAATGACCACATATCTATCAAATGTAAGCTTAATTGACGTTAGTTTGTCCAATTCAGGACCCTGTGCCACTTCACCTCCCATTCTCTCCTCCCATCTGGAACTTCACTACCCGGAGTTTCATTTCTGTAGATTACTGTACTCTCAGAGATGCTTAAAGTCCAAGTAGTTCCGTCCCTGAGGGTGGGGATATTTACTTGAATGACGTTCCACCACAGGTTCACCAGTCTCACCAGTCCAAACTCAGGGGAAAAAAAGAAAGTTAGGAAACAGTCTCAAACAACAGAAGCCAAAAAAGAAAAAAGCACTGCTCAATACCTGCTGCCCAAAGTATTCTTCCAGATCAGAAATCCAGAGTCAAGAAGCCAAAACAACAAACCTCTCAGATCAGCTAAAATAATCTGCAGAAATAAGGAGCTCAATGTCCAAATGGGGTTTATTCAATCTTGTAAAGTTCAGTCTTATTCTTTAGCCTGGTACCAGCCCTTTAGTAAAAAGCCTTTAAGCCATTTCTTTAAAAACAGCCACCCCTTTAAGACAAACTCTCAACCATCAACAGAAAAGCAAAAAAGCCTCTTAGTCATTTCTTTTAAAGCAGCCGCCCCTTTAAGACGAACTCTCAACTGTCCACAGAAAAACAGAAAAGCCTCCTAGCCATTCCTTTTAAATCAGCCGCTCCTTAAAAGAACTTTCCACCATGACACACTCATGTCCCTCTAGGACTAGGTCCTTCCATTTTTATGTTTCTGAGCACCACTGCATGCCTGTTCCAGATGTGATAGTTTCAAAAACAAAGATCAGAGCAGGTACATGTTTTCTTACTTGTTATTTCAAATAAGTTTCTTGGTTAAGAGTCGATGGAGGCACCTGTGCCACTCAAGCGATGATCCCACTGGCTCCGTCATGGTCCTTCAACCCCCCTGGTGTTTTCAGTTCTCCCAGCCGGGTAGAGCCAACCACCAGTTAAAGGGGTCCCCTTTGGACCTCTCCCACACCCCTCTTACCGGAGGGGTGTTTTAGCCGCTTCTGGTGCTACAAAAAAAGCAGCTGGAATCCAGCGGGTGGCTGCTCGGAGCTGCGCCATTGTGCAGCTTCTTTCCGAGTGGCTGCTCGTGCCCGCCATGCGACCGTAAGGGTGTTGTTCATGTTTATTTCTAAACTGACTCTTCCTTATAACAGTTGGACTTCGTGGGTTTTACTGTCAGGTAAATGTGTACTGCAGATGCAATAGGATTTCAGAGAAGTAAAGACTTTTGAATATAGTTGTTTAGGATTTCACTTTTTATTGCTCTCTCTTTTTTCACAGAATCATCAAGTTGGAAAGAGTTGGAAGAGTTGTTTTCTGTATTTACCCACTCCCTGTTCAACAGATACAGTTATATCTTTTTCTCTTTACACATTCATTTCTACTGTGTCTGGTCTTCTGCACAGAGTAATGCAGAAGACTGAACTGATCTAAATGTCAGATAGCTGTTGTGTATTTTAAATGAAGGTTTCTGATATGCTGCACAACAAAGCTTTTAAAATGTCTTTGCAATCTCAGTGGTCATTTTTTACATATCAAAAGTGCCCCACTACAGACTTATAAAGATGAATATGTGAAAGCTCCATGATCCTGTCTAGTAATGCAATTTTTCCTCTATATACTAAAAAGCAGGCAGACTGCAGATTAAAGAGGACAGGACATAGTTTACAACACTATTAATAATATATGTTAAGGGTATTTCCAATTGCCTTCATCTGACCAGGGCATGTTTAATGGCTCCATAAAAAATGGTAGACTGGAATTTCTTCAGAGTATTATAATATGCTCCTGCATCTACAGATTTCATTTTTAAAAGATTAAGGTGGTTATTTATTTTATTTTGGACGGAATTATAAAAATATGTTTCATGAAGGACTGAGTAACAAAACTATTTCAAAGGAAAGGATTTGCTTTTTTAAGCTGGATTTTTATTCTAATTAAGTCCCAGATGCTCCCATTATTATATTATGTATTTTTTATTGTTGCTGTTGTTGTTGTTATTATTATTATTCTGGTGTGATTAAACTCTTTCTGTTTCAAGTACCTTATATCCCTCCCTCTACTCCATCAACATTCTATTCAATACAGTGTTCCTCCTTTGGCCTTTTTTCTCTTGTTCTGTATTTGCAATGGGACCAAATACTTTTCATGGACTGCTTACTTTTAACTTTCAGTTTAAAAAGCAAAGAAAATCAAATTGAGAACAGTGAGTTCACTGCTCTGTAATTTCCATGGTTCCCACTGTAGGAAGTAAAATATTAAAGTATCTGAGTTATCCAAAGTGCTGTGTTAAACTCAGCTGCTATATACATAGTAGTTTAATAAAATTCTTTGAACTTCTTATGGCTTGTTAGATACTGGTGGAAATAAAATAGGTATACCACACATCTGGTTTAGATTCTCTTTGCTGCATCCATTGTGGAAATAAGACAAGCTTAGAGAATCTAGTTGCAATTCTCTGGAGAAGGGTGCCATTGATTTACAAAATGTTGGGAAAAAAGAAGTCAAAACTGAGTCCACTTCACTGTAATTGATTCAAGATCAGATCCTATAGCACAGAAATATTAATAACTATAAGGCTATTTATACTATTCCTGTAGTATGGGTCCATAGATATTCATGAGAATCATTTAAACTTCTTCTGAATCAAAATGCATTAAATAACACTCAGTTTTGACTTCTCTGGGGCCCTTTCCGCAACCTACCGTATCCTTATAGTGTCCTGTGGTTCTGCCATGAGGGGAATGCCATGGGAGTGCTCTCCTTGACACTGGTTGCTGCTACAATCCAGGAAGCATGATGACCCTACCTCTTCCTGCTGCAGTGCAGCCAGGTACTTTCCTGGGCTGCGCAGGGGCAGGAAGCGTAACCATTGCACTTTTGGATCCTCCGCACACCAGGAAAGTGTGGGATGGAGGTATGATCATGCATCATTGATGGGGAAAACCTGTCAAGATTTACTCCATGATTGAGCACCCTGGCGACACAACAACATGATGCATAACTATCATTGTGGTCCTGTCCTTCCTCTATGCCCATTGTGAGACAACAAAGTCTTGCAAAAAGGCCCTATATTTCAGATGACTTGGGCTTTATTAGTCCAAGGTGAAAATTACAGACATATCTGTGAAGATCATGGGAAACATATTGGTTAATGCAATCCTTTTTTCATGTTTCATTCCAGACTTCCCAAACAACTTTGTAAAAATGAAACAAATGTAAACTGAAATGTAAACTGGAAATGGGAGATCTTTTTAAAAATATACTTTTCCTCATTGCAAATGAGCAACTTTACAACCCTGCAATAGATATGTTCTGCTTAAGAATGCGTAAAGAAGATGATGCCAGATTGTGGGAAGCATGAGGAGGAGAAGACAGAGCTGACAATGAAGCAGGCTAAGAGTTAGCACATGGTGAACAGGGATCCTGGGCAGTCAGGTTTTCCAACCTGAGGAAACAGCATCGCCTTGGCCATTAGTAACAATAATCTCAATGGAAAGCCTATTGCCCTTGGCAAGAAAGACCAAGGTTCCAGAATGAGTTGAGACATAAAAATGTCCCCTGCAAATTGCAAATACAAGACCTCTGGGGGAGATGATGTCAGATGGTACCTGTCTGTCCCCCATGAAGGACTTGCTTTTGAAGGTAAGTAGCATTCTCTGGGGCTCCTTGAGATACTTAAAGATGTCACAATACTTTGCAGTGTTGAGGAAAATTGCTCCTTTGCGATTGACTGATGACCACAGGTTAACTGATGACCATAGGTTACTTGACCACATACCCAGCAAACTAAGCAGTCTTGCATTCTAGCAAACATACACTTTAGAATTTAAAGTAGTTTTCATAGTTATCCAGCAACAAAGCAGATCCAATCATAGGAGTATGCTAGACATTTAGTAGCTAATCAGTAAGCACCAAACACTAAGTCCTAATGGAAAAGCAGTAGGTAAGTATCACATTAAAACTATTCACATTGAAACTTTCCTTCACATTTCTGATGTTTATTATTACCTATAGAAAGTGAAAGTGCTTGACAATATAAGGTTGGAATACTATGTAATTGTTAAACTTGTCTGTACTTGTCCTAAGAGCTGAATAACTCCGCAGCTTCCCAAATTTTCTGTTTGAGGCTATCCTTCTTTTAAGCATGGCTGTACCTCAATTGGGCCTTAAAGTAATAGGGAGAGCTGTCTATCTACCTTTCCAAGTGGAGCAATCCAACTCCTGTGGCAACACACAGGGTTATAAAAGTTAGCAGAGGCCTTGTGCTCCACTGCCAACACACAGTGTCACATGAGCAACAGAATGTGACTACCAGAGGAGAATCTGAAGGTTATGACCTAAAGTCCATGGCTATTATCACTTCCTCAAAAAGAAGTCAAGATGGACCAGGACAATGTTCAGATAACTTCTTCCTGTAGCTCCAACAAAGACTAACAATTATGGCCTACGAAATATGAGCTTCAAAAGCTGTGCCCTGTGTCATATAGAGACAATGCATCTGCCAAAAGAAAAAGAAAAGGAAAAAGAAAAAAAGCAGTAAATTCAGTGGCAGCAAATGCAACGTTAGCCCAGTCCTCAGTTTTTTTATTTCAACCCATGAGATATACCCAACATATCCAGTTTCTATTCCCACCCCATAGGACATACCCAACACTGAATTAAATGTTTGAGTGGTGGAGAAAGACAACTAAATCACTTTTAAAGCACAAAGCATTCCTTTGAAGCATATAGGGAAAGAAGGTAGTTGAGCTCACTCTGTACGGGAAAAAATGCTGCATTTTCAGTTAAAAGTCATATTTGTAAATTTGTATATATGTTCTATATGAGACATGGTTTACTGGATGCTTGGTAATTCCTTTTTCAGAAGCACCCTGCTGAGCATGATCCTATTGGATTTCAATATTGATGCTGCCCCTAGGTCACATCTTAATTTAGCCTTCACTGAATCAAACTTAATATTTAATATCATTGTCAAATAAGGACAGACGTTTATGGATCTCTGTCAAATCTTTTGGAAACATTTCACTGGTGGAGATTTTTTTTCTTTTTTAAAAACAGCTTTCTCAGAACATAAAATACTAGAATCACAGATCTGGTACAGTCATTCTACAAAAAGAAATGTTAACTTGAAGATCCTCTGCCTTGATATTAAGTTTCTTCCTTTTGAAAAGGCTTTGCTTACATCTACCCCTTCAACGCTTTGCGAGAAAACATTATCTCTCCTCTTTTTTTTTCTCCCATCTGCATTTAAGGCAATAGTGACCTCTACCAAAACAAAGCAAAGCAAGCAAAGCAAAAAGTGTTATGGTATGGAAATACTCATTTGCTGGATATAAAAATCAGTTCCCTGATGTGTTTCCTTCAGTTAACTCCAATAGAGTCAGCAGCACATATTTCCAGCATGTGAACAGAGGGACACAATACTAATTTGCTAACATTGGTGCAATATGCTAAAGTTTAAATCAAGGTTTGACAGATAATCTGAGGGAGCAGAGGACAATCTGTTATGTACCTGGGCCAATGCAGCAAATAGTGCAGGGGATGGAAAGAGTTGGATGCCCACCAAGGGAGAGGCCAGGGTGTCTTGTATCTAGTGCTGAATGCCGGAAAGCTGCATGTGATGAGACAAAGCCAGAGGCTGTTTAAAGCCTGCTCACCCCTTTGTGTGCCCTTTTTGGATCTTTGCAGCACAGGCCACCCTCCTGCCTTCAATGTGAGTTTTATTGGTCTCTTCAGGGTCAAATAGGAATTTTATCTCCTTTACCAGATTTTTTTCTTTTTCTTTTTCTTTTTGCATTGTTGTGTGCCTTCAAATCATTTCTGACTTATAACAGCCTTAATGCAAATTTGTGAGGAGGTTTACTGGGGCCGAGAGTATCTGATACCCCCAAGGTTCACCCAGTATGTTTTCATGACCAAGCAGGAAATCAAACACTGGTCTCCAAGACCATAATCCAGTGCTCCAACCACTATACCACACTGACTCTATGTTTTTTACCTATCCCATATCTTTTCTGTGGGACTTCGATAATTGGTTTTGAGTGGTGTCAATGAATTATAGAATCATAGAGTTGGAAGAGACCCTGGGGCCATCGAGTCCAACCCCCTGCCATGCAGGAACACCCATCAAAGCATTCCCAACAGATGGCCATCCAGGCTGTGCTTAAAAACCTCCAAAGAAGGAGACTCTACCACACTCCGAGACAGCACATTCCACTGCCGGACAGCTCTGACCATCAGGAAGTTCTTCCTGAGGTTCAAGTGGAATCTCCTTTCCTGCAGCTTGAATCCATTGCTCCTTATCCTAGTCTCTGGAGCAGCAGAAAACAAGCCCTCTTCCTCCTTGACATGACATCCCTTCAAATATTTAAACATAACTATCAAGTCCCCTCTTAACCTTCTCTTCTGCAGACTAAACATACCCAGCTTCCTTAGCCATTTCTCATAGAGTATGGCTTCCAGATCCTTCACCATTTTGGTCACCCTCCTCTGGACACGTTCCAGCTTCCTTCTTGAGTTGAGGTGCCCAGAACTGGACACAGTATTCCAAACGAGGCCTAACCAATGCAGAATAAAGTGGTACTATTAACTCCCTCAATCTAGACACCATACTCTTATTGATGCAACCAAGAATCAGATTGGTTTTCGTGGCTGCCTCCTCACACTGCTGACTCATGTCCAGCTTATGATCTATCAACACTCTTAGATCCCTTTCACATGTACTGCTATCCAGCCACATGTCCCCCATCTTAGATTTGTGCATTCCATTTTGGCTGT
This sequence comes from Iguana delicatissima, assembly GCA_948472985.1. Classification (NCBI taxonomy): domain Eukaryota; kingdom Metazoa; phylum Chordata; class Lepidosauria; order Squamata; family Iguanidae; genus Iguana; species Iguana delicatissima. The sequence goes on from CAOKZL010000503.1 coordinate 1,467,447, forward strand.
CATCTGTCAGGTAATGAGAGGAATATATAAGACTTTTGTGAATATATTTGGTTAGGGCTCTGAGAAAGAACTAGCATGGTGTAGTGGTTTGAGCATTGGTCTATGACTCTAGAAAACAGGGCTTGATTCCCTGCTCAACTATGGAAACACACTTGAGTACATCACACCCTTTCATCCCCAGGAAAAAAAATGATGATAGGTTTGCCTCATGGTCACCATAAGTCAGAAGTGACTTGAAGGCACACAGCAACAACAATAGCAATGACTCTGAAACTCCCATGGCCCAAAAAGTATGGAAAGAAACTTCCTTTGTGGCTAACCTAGGATTTTGGCTCTCACTTGTAGAGTCCTGTGGCTTGGGTGAGACTCTGGGTTATCTTCCAATTTTGGCTGGTAGGGGCAACCCAAGCATAGGGGGTTTTGCCCCAGGTAAGGCTGAGGAGGGAGCCACAGGGTGACACCTGGCCTTAGCTGGACCTGTAACAGGTTGTCTCTCCCTGCTTTGTTTTATTTCCAGGCCAATGTAACTTAAATAAGTTAGGTCAAATAAAGTGGCCCTTATTTAACACATTTTCTGTGTTTGGTGTCATTATTTCACAACTGGTTATCACATCATTTTAGAATCTTAAAATTATTAGATGGTTTAGAATTGAAACATCTGGTTAAATATTTTACACATGGAGCATATTCACAAACAAATGAAAAAGCTTTTGAAACTGCACTAACAGAAAATGTGCATATTGCAAATGGATAAAATGACAGCTCAACAAAAAGCTACTATCAGTGCATTAAACTGCCTCTTAAAATATAACTCTTCATTATGAGAGCATTTGTACTGTTAGCAGTTGTCTAGGATAACAAAGAAAATCCACTCAATAGTTAACTGAACTCTTTGCTTACTACAAATGGTTGAGTTGTAGTGCATTTTCCCCCACTGTTTCACTGTCACAAAATTGTCATAAATTTAAGCAACGAAAATTTCCTTTCTAAAGAATACAAAAGTTATGTTGGATAAACATAGGGCCAGAGACAACCCAAACCATTTTGTTGTCTGATGTTACCTCCAGATGTGTGTGGGGGAACCTCATGAAGTATTGAGATTTTTTAAATTGTATCTGCATATTCATGGTTTTTTTTGTATCTGCTTATTCATAGATCTGCATCTTTAAAAAAAATCTCAGGTTTCTTTCACTGTCTCACTCCTCCTTCTGAGTTCTCCCTCTATCTCATATCACATCCAAGCTTGTGAAGCATCTCAGAAATAGTTTTTAACAATTTCATATTAGTCTTTTATTGTTATTATTTATGAGTTATAGTTAAAGTGCTGCAGCACTTTAGCAATGTTACACTAGTTAAGAGTTAGGATCATTCTGTTTTAGTGTTAACACTCTTCTTTTCTCATGTGATCTCTGTTGAACCTATCCCTTGGAAACTATAGCTGTGTTTACTTGGCATTGGCCTGCCTGACTGCTTCCAAAGCACTAGGAACACACATGCAAATAAAGATACAATTCATTGTGGAAAGCACTGGCTTAGATTAAACTTACCTGGAGACTGAGAATGGAAATGGTAATGTCAGGCACTTCCAGGAAATACTTCACAATGAGGAAAAGTCATGTGGATTTCCAAAATATAACCAGCTTCCACAGGAACAAAACCTAGGACTTCTATAGACTCTTTTTTACTCGTTGGGAGATGCCCAGAGACTAAAGTATGCAAAGTTATTTTGTCACCAGAGGGTGTAAATCACACCAACAGTTATCCCCCATTCCTGGAAATGATGCAATAACAGCAACTCACATAAATAGCAATTTGCTGTCCTCTTGTGCTAGCCAGAATCTGCCTCCTGAGTCAGCTACCTCATTCTGTATAGTGGTAAACACGACCCTCATAGTGGGCAAAAAATCTCCTATTTCCTGCCAATAAAAAACATTTTCCTGATTAATTTGAATGGCTCTTGGAAAAAGAGAACATTAATGTGTCTGAACACCTTAATATACTACACTTATGCTCTTGTGCACTTTTCAGAGAACAACTCTAGAATAACCTTTAAAGTGCATGTAGACTACAGTGAATTTTTAATCCTTTTCCATTTGGGCCTATTTCTGATTTTATTGTCATTTTTTCTGCAATGAAAAAATGAATTAAGTAATGAAAGTACAGGTCCCTAATTATAAATGCTTCCATTGTCTCTCTTTTCATATAAAGCTTTTTTCTTGTTTTTCCAAATTGGCATAATTTTAGAGTGCTTGCTCACTCTCTCTCTCTGTGTCTGTCTGTCTGTCTCTCTCTCTCTCTCTCACACACACACACACACACACACACACACACACAGAGCTTCTATCAGTCCTCCCTTCACTTGGGGATAGAATTCATTTTGACACTGGCAGATCTACAACAATTCGTTTTCCAGTAATCTAAAGGATTTAAAATAGATTCAGTTCAGAGTTAGTCTGGTGGTGGTGGTGGTGGTGGTGGTGTGCCTTGAAGTCATTTCAGACTTATGACAACCTTAAGGTGAACTTATCACAGGATTTTCTTGGCAAGATTTATTCAGAGAGTATTTGCCTTTGCCTTCCTCCGAGACTGAGAGAATATGACTTGTTTTTCATGAGTTTTCATGGCCAACTGTGTCTCCTGTTCTAGTATCACAGAAATAGATCGAACAAGTGTGTTTGGTTCCTACTGTCAACCCTACTGCACTTTTGTGCAATTATGGGGAGCAAGTGGAACAGGATTCATTGAAACTGGCCAAAAGTTTGGGGATGTAGCAATGTTCTTTTATCTATATATTATTCTTATATCTGAGATCCAGTATTTCTCTTGTCCCTTATACTTCTTCGTAATTCACTACATTTATCACATTTTTAACTCTTTAATAGGATGGAGTACGTTTAAATTCCAAATTGATGTGTGTGATTGTTCATTTTGTCTCATCTGACGGAATGCTCCTAAATGGCAAGGCCAGTAGTGTCAATTTTCATGCTTTCGTATAGTTGGAATTTCGTTTCCACCTCTATGAGCAACCCCTCAGCTTTCTCTTTATTTTCCCCTTCTCCGGTAATATTAGTTAGAATCAAAAATGCCAAACTGGACCTCATGAAAAAGAAGTAAAAGTGTCTCTTTGAGAAACATATGTTATAAAAGAATACTGTGGAATCCAGGTTTCCACCTCTTATGAGCAACCCCTCAGCTTTCTCTTTATTTTCCCCTTCCCCCCCGGTAATATTAGTGTAGAATCAAAAATGCACAAAACTGGACCTCATGAAAAGAAGTAAAAATTCTCTCCTATGAGAAAACAGTATGTTTTATAAAAGAATACTTTCATGCAGGGACCCTGAAAGCAAAGGAGCAGAATATGGTGCAGAAAGGGGCAGAAAGGAAAGAGATTGGATGGGTAGGGGACTTCTCCACCTATGGGCAACTTTATATTGCAGAAAACTCATTTAGTGAAACTCTGCTGTTGACAGTATCCCTGTGGATAGTTGCTTTCACACAATAAGGCATTCAGTGGATATGAAGCTCCTAGATCCAGACCTTCATTCTTTTGTAAGGCTCTAGACTGGACACATTGGCTATGTAATTTTGAGCTGGCATAATTAATTTCCTCTGCTTTTAACTAGAGGACTAGTTCAGAAGGCCCAGGTTCTATCGAGAGTGAGATCTTGCCACTAGCATGAATGAAGTCATGATGTGAAAGAATTTTCCTGTTCCCAAGACTTTTTTCCCCCTATTCCTGGCCATCAAGACACAATAGGACTACGTGATGAGTATTTGCCAGCCAACCTGAGAGATTGTGGCTCTAGCACAAAAATGGAGATGCCAAACGTATAAAGAAGAGGGGAGGGGGAGGAAGAGGAGGAGGAGGAAGCAAATTGTGTTTAACTTAATTTGTACAAATTATATCTTTAAAAGGTAAAAAATTCCTGATTAATAAAGTTAAGTATATGTCAGGGAGGGTGGGGACACTGAAGTTAATCTTAAGTTATTTTGAAGTTGCATGGGATTTTCTATAGGATATCTCAAAGATTCATGTGCATACAAAACATATACTAACAATACTTTCTAGTTTGTGCAGCCAGCAAGACAACACTTATCATATTTTCTAGTCACACAGACACAAAATTTGCATTTTAAAAAAATCCATGAAGTTTTTTTCTAGGAAAAAACACAAAGAAGTAAAAATTGACAAATCCTACTATCTTCCTCCAAGGAAAATTTCTCTTCCTGTCCTCATTTTTCTCACAAAGCTCCTGAAGACAAAATGAATCAGGATTTGCATCTCTATGCACTCCTCCTTCTGAGATTTTCAGCATCATACTAATTGGCTAACTTTGGACACTATACTCTTGGACTTGTACATGACTGCTCCTCTTCTGCATCCAAGATATCATATCTGCCCATCAAGCATTTTCATAGGGGACACTCCACCTCATGCCCTATCAGCACAATAGAAATAATGGATCACCCAGTACTTCATTTTCCATCCCCATGATGATTTTTTTTTAGTTTAAAGACTCAGAATTATAGCTTTATTTGAATATATACCACCTGTCTCAGCTGTCATTATTTTTTTCCATAAGAAAACGCTAACCTGAAAACACATTTGTAAAAGAAAAAAATAATCATACCCCACAATGACAGATCTTATCAATTTTATGAAAAGTCTTTTCAAGATTATCTATCTATCTATGTATGTATCCATCCATCCATCCATCCATCCATCCATCCATCCATCCATCCATGCATTTATCAATCTATTTACCTATCTGTTGATCTATCTATCTAAAATGACATTTCATAGTGGGTCTCTCTATATGTATGCTATGTAACTGCAAATCATGTTACACAGAGTACTGTATGAAAAAAGAAATCCATGGCAGCAGGACATCAGCAATAGAAGTCTCATTAATAAAAAGTCTTATCACTGCTCTTTTCTGAAAGAAGCCTCCAAGGGAAGCATCCCTCAAGATAATGCTGCATAGTGCTTGTGTGGGTGGGTGGTTGTCTGAAGCATGTCACAATGGAACACAATGAGCAAATTTGTTCATTTCTGGATCACAACAAACTTGATTTCATTTAACAGATAAGAACCAATAAAACAAGATCAGGATTTTAAGATTAGCCATGGAAAAGCTGTTACAGTTGAGCACCCACACACAGAGTAATATCTGTTGAAGTTAGCCTAAGGGAATAACCTCTACAAAAATCCTTATCATCATACTACTTTTGAGATTTTCTCCTCATTTACAAATGTTACTGAGCTTGACAATCTGCTATAAAAGAAATACAATGCCACATGCAGGCCTACTGAGTACAGTGATTGTGCTGACAATGGTGATCAACTCAGTCAGCACCTTATGGTTGTTCAAAAACTTAATCTGATATTTGAAGAGTTCATTATTATACTGAATTCTATCCTGCACTACCTGGATAGGGTGGGGAAATATTTAAATACAAAGACGATTCAGTAAGTGTTTTGAGTGTTGTATGCCTCTACACATTGAGGTCATATCCCTGCCCAGCCATAAAAACCCACCAGGTGTTCTTGGGCAAGTCACATTCTCTCAGCCTCAGATGAAAGCAAAGACAAACCCTCTCTGAACCAATCTTATCAATAAAACTCCACAATAGGGGGTTGCCATAGGTCAGAAATGACTTGAAAGCACATAGTAATTCATGCTGAGCCACTACAGATCTTCAGACTGATGTGATACCTTAGCAGATACCTACCCCTCCAAAGAAATAGCTTGCTGGATTATGTACTAAATAAGACTTTTAAAAAAACTATCTGAAATTGGTTGTCCACTATAATGAAAGTGGGAGGCATACTGCAACCATGGTTTCTAGACATATGCTGTTTTCAGCAATTTTCCACCTCCCACAAATTTTTACTTAGGTAGGCAGCCACCATCTCTTAAAGTCCAATAGGCTGGGAGAAGGGACTTCCAGAATTTCACCAGCCTCCACTAAAGATTCCCAATGCCAAGGCTCAAGAATTCTGTTGGAGCCTTAAACCAAACCAGTAACAGTAATCAATTCTCCAATTCTCCTTCACAGTTGGAAGGTCCAGAATAAAAAGAATTCCACCATAAATTAAAGCATAGGATTTATTTAAAGTAGGAGTTAAAAGACTGTTAGCACATACATGCACATATACGTACATACCTACATAGCAACTGAACTCTACATATATTGTTATTATGTGCAGGCAAAAACATTAAAAAAAAAAGCTTATGAAAGAAAACAGCTCCGTATTTAGGATGATATTCTACACAGGGTCTGAGTTAATAAGCAGCAATCTTAAGCAGTTATCTTAACAAAACTACTCTGAACTTGTTTTTCTAACATGATCTGGTTAACCTTCCTTGGAATATTAACACTCCATTCCCTGCATATTCTTTAGCACAGCAGACAATATGGTTTTCAGAGCTAAAGACCTTTTTTTTAAAAATGGACAATATCAATGATTGCCCACCAGAAAAACATAACAAAGTTTCAGCATGACTTCTTCTCCATGCACATACTTGTGTCCACCATTCTGACTGATAGTCTCTCTCATGCTCACTTTATTTAATAAAAAAAAATTCAATAAATTTAAGATTTTGTATGTATTATAAGCTTCAAAAAATGATAAGGAGCAAAAGAAAAGATTGTTGAGTGCAAACAATACACCTAAATTGCAGACCCAAATCCAATTTTCAGTCCTTAGTAGTGTAGACTCATTAAATCAATGACAACCTAGTAATTCATCTGGTAATCAAAGTTGCAATCAAAGTTCCATAGATTTAATAGGTTTAGTCTAGTCAGGGATAATTTTGAGATTTATGTCATTTTCATAATTACTATACCTGTGGCTTTAAAAAAATCGTTTTAAGAGTGCCACTGTCCAGAACAATCTATATTATTTCAGCTTTCTAGATGCACAGGAATCTTAAGTTGCAAGGGACTGATATATAAGAGTCATCAGTTTGACTTTTATATCCTATGTTGTATATATGTTGTTGACAGTTTTGATTGTTGAATATTTTCCCCTATAAAGCCTATATGTTACATATAACCCTACTTACATTAAAAAAAAATCAGAGATATTCCAATGCTATGCAATGTTTAAATGAGATGAAACTATCAAAAGGATTAACAAGTCTTTATGAATATTTTTATGCTCATTAGCAAATAGCATTTCTAGTATAATCTGGGATGAAGCTTGAATTTTTAATTCAGTAATCCAACATGCCTCATAAAATATTTCCTATGGGCACAAGATATATAATTGCTACATTATACTCTTGCAGTATAGCACAGGAAGTAGTTCATCTGACTTGCCAGTTATTATGGGATACAAGCCATAGGACTAAAGTTGTGAAGAATAGATGAGTTGAACAGGAAGTCATTCCTTTTTACAAGTATTCAACTGAAACACAGTTTCCTGTATTCCAAAGTGAACCTAAAAGTAAGAGACTACCAAAAGCACAAGTAACTATGTCTGTCTTTTATCTCATGAAAAGGAATTTGAGAGAAGCCAACAGAGTCAAATAATAAGATACCCAATATAACAAAATGTGTTGAAAGCACCTCCTCTCTGCCTTTTATTGGAAACCCATATAGGCACCACAAGAATGGCTGGAAGATAGAAATATATACTGTGACACAAAAAGACAACTCTTAAGGTTTATCTCTCACACAAAAAAAAGTCATTTCAGTCTTTCAGCACTGTCTGCGTTTTCTCTCAAGACACTAAGAAAGAAACAAAACGACATAGGAAGAAAAAGTAAAATATCCCCATACAGCCAGTGTGAACATGGACTACCTCTGTTAGGAGTGTGCCAAATAATATGCTTTACTTTGTGAAGAGTTTATAAAGGCACATAAGAGCAAGCTTGAAGGCTGGCAGCTCTTCAGTCAATGAATATTTGTGCTTTAATGATACCAAAATGTTTTTGTTTGTCAGCAAGGTTCAAGTTCAGAAAAGAATAAGAATACAGACAACCTTATATTTGGATGTCATCTGTCATGGGTTACGGAGACTTCCTAGGTAGTTTTTATGGTTATGTTCAAGTGTCCATACAGCTTCTTAGTAAAGACATGACACTAGGATAGTTAAATAGGATAAGAGTTGAGGTAAATGAAAGTGGAAAATTCCAACTTAACATAGATTTGAGGCTATTATCAAGTTTATTTTACAGTAGTGAGAATGGTGAGCCAGCATACTGTAGTGGTTTGATCATTAGACTAGGCAGGCTTCAAATCCCCACTCAGACATAGAAACCCATTAGAAGACCCCGGGCAAGTAATACTCTCTCAGCCTCCAATGGCAAACCTCCTCTGAATAAATCTTGCAAAGAAAACCTCATGATAATGTTGCCTTTAGGTTACCATAAACTGGAAATGAATTGAAGGCAAATAGAAGCAAGAAGATGTGAGAATGAATTGATTTTCTACCTCTATTACTACTTGAATGTGCCATCTGGTAGAATGATTTGAAGTGCTGAGGGATCTGTTGCCATCCCTCTGCAGCCTAATGGCTTGTTTCCAAGGCATTAATAATAATTATAATAATGATGATGATGTACATTACGACTGAATACACTGATTAGAAATTGACCAAGGCAGTGATCTAGGTATGATCCAAAGGAAAGGCATGCACATTGTTATGAGTTATGTTTTGTAAACATTAATTGCAAGTAGATTTTGATGTTATCAGGAAGGGTGTTTCCTTTTACCATAGTCTGCACAATTACAGGGTATGGCAATATGCAGTTGCCTGGACCTCATGCTTATCTTGAAGAGATCTGACCTCATCTTATAATACAAGCTGGAACATTCCTACCAACCCCACTCCCCTTCGCTGACAAGGCAATGACTCCTTGGTGTGTTTGGGAGGCCAACCAGTATGTAATTGACTTTTCCACTTCCACTTCATGGAATCCCTGCAAAACTGGTCAGATTGGTATAATTCCCATTGTAAGGTAATGTGGATTGTCCAGCAATGTTGGAAAATCCTATCCAGATTTGAAAGGGAGCAAATGGCTCTATCAGAAAGGCTCTGTCCTGTGTGTGTAAAACCTATTATTTGCATCTCCTCAGACTACTTATTATGGTCCCAAGAGGGTGATGGGCAGAGGTCATATTCAATCTAAACGTTTGAAACTCCACAATTTATCTAAACGTTTGAAACTCCACAATTTAACATTACAGTCTTGTGTGTGTGTTAGTCTGCAGTACCTTAAGTTTAGCTTCACATGTTTAGCCCCTTTAATTTGGTCAGGAGTAGGTTTTTGGCACCAGTGCCATTCTCCTCCTCTTTTCTTTGGAGAAACAGCTTGTATGGAACACAGATTGTTCTGTTGGGTTCTGCTGCTATGTTTTTCTGTCTTTTAATAAAGATATAATTGTTTGCGTTTCATAATCAGCATGTCTTCAAACTGATTTCTTTTTCTTTTCTTGTTTTTTGGAGCTGCTTTAGTTAACTGTCTGTTTCTAAAACTTATACCCTGTAAGGCCCGAGAGAGAGAGAGGGAGGGAGGGAGGGAGAGAGTGTGCGCCTAGGAGAGCTGTTCCCAAACCAGGAAACCCTCATCACAACATGAGGTAACTTTCCCCTGATATCTTCTTAATTTTTTTCAAGAAGCTTTCTCCAAGGATCAGGGAACAGTCTTGAATTGTGTATATTGTAACCTAGGATGTTGAGAGAGAAAGGAAATTGTGAAAAGTCAGATACAACTTCTCTTTATGTGGTTTCTGTCTATAGAAACTGCCTTTGTGAGTTGGGCTGGTTCCATTCCGTATTGGGGTGTCTCAAGACCTAAATCAAATTATTGCTTTGCTATAGGGAAGTTGTTGTTCCTTAAGTTTTTATGTTAATGGATGGTTTACATGTTATTTTACTACTATCGTAAAGGTTTTCTGATACTTTAATCCTGGACTGTTTTTGTTTCGTATATTTTCTACATTGATCGCTTTTTTTATCCTTTTGCATTTACATTGCTGCTTTAATTCTTTTTAAAAAGAGAGAATATGGAAGAAAAGTCATTAAGTTCTAATTCTGAAATATGATCATCAGCAACACCAATAATAACAACATCAGTCCATGAAAGATGACACCACAAAAGTAGCAAACATGCCAAGGGAAATCAGAAGCATAGAAATTCTTTTAAATTTATTTTGAATAACAGGCTCAACGTTATACTTTGTTTTCTGTATCTAGCCACAGCAGAGAAACACTTTTCAGAGAATTCATCTGAACTGGCACTGAATGAACACTGTCAATTTAGAAGAGCCTCAAAAATTGTTTTTTCTCATGTCTTTCTCTGAATTCAGGCAGTCAGAGATGCTTACCCGTCAAGGGTAGGAAAGATGTCAACAATGTCTATTTTTAAAAGAACAAAAATAAGCCCAAGATTCAACTCAAAAATATTTTAAATGCATTATTAAAAGACAGTTGTTATTGAAGTAGTATGAAAAAGGACCCAAAATAATCTCTCTCAGTTTGATGCTGATTTTATTGTTGTTGTTCTTGTTGTTGACTGAATTCTCAACTTGAAGGATACATTTACCTGTCAGTGTTGGATCTTGCACTTCCTTGCAACCTACCAACTGACAGAGTTGACATGAGTAAGTCCAAAACCAGTCTGTATAATATTTGTTTCTCCACCTATCTTATCAAATGCCTCTGAGAAATGCTTTAAAGAAACACCAAGTGACAGCATCAAATGAGAGACCATTTCCTTTATGAACCAAAGTGATGTCCTTAAGCTTGAGAACCTATGTCCTCAAGTTAGCTTCATAATGTTCCTTAACCCAACAAACTACTGTTAAAATAAAAAATGTATTTAGTTTCTAAAACTTCTTTGCTCTTCAGACTTTTTTTCCAGAGATTGCTAAAAACATTACTCATTATTTTTACAATAGGATGTATTTATTTAGTCAGAATCATTACAAATAATAATAATCATAATAACAACAGCAACAATAACTACTACTACTACTACAATCCTGGGACCCTTTGACATTACATGATTATAGCTTTGTGACTGTACTTTAGCTGACATGGCTGCATTGCTGACCAACCATGGAATAATGAGACCAGACACAGAGAACTAGATAGAAAATGGGGCTCTTTATTTAACCCAGAACCTATTTAAACTCTATTGAACATGGAAAGAAGGAAGAGGGAGGAACAACCTAGTGCAGGATCATCTGAAGCAGACATCATTCCTTGCCTTTTTCTTCAGCCTTCCCTAGGCAACCCACCTGACCCATGATAGCAAATCAGTAACTGGGTTGCTCTCTATCTGGCCACTTACTGGAAGACAGAACCAAGGAATCCCATCCCCAAGTTGCAGGACTTAAGTGAAGGCAAAAGGGCCCAGGCCAGTCCCAAAGGTAGTGTCATGGGACAGGACTCAGCTTCCCCACGTGAACAGCAGTCTTGAAGAACATGCAGAAACAAGTGCACCAGGAGCTAATCAGGCTGGAATGAGAGCCGGCTGGCTCCAGCCTTCTTAAGGAAGGCACAAGGTAGTATCTTGATACCAGAAACAACTTGTGTGTTCATGGCCCTTGTCTTGTATTCTCTGCTCATTGCCTGCTTGGATTTTTTTTTTTTTTTAACTGATCATGTTGCCTACTGGATTCCTGGACCTATGGATTGTTTCTAGATGACGTTTCTTCCCACTGTGAACAGGCAATTATACTGTTAGTATCTCTGTTTGACTGTGAATGACCTCCTGCTGACTCTGCACTCTGGTGCCTGCCATGGATAGCTGGTGTCTGTTTTAGGTTTTCTCCTTCCTCATTGACCCTGAGGCCCCAGTGCCTAAAAAGAGACAGTTTCAGATCCCTCCCCTTCACCAAAGAAAGTGCCACAAAGTGTTCATAGTAATTCTTATTTTCTGCCCCACTGCATTCCAAATGATGGCCTATTCAAAGACACCATCCTTAAGCAAATGTCAACATCCCCCAGATCCAGTGTGTGGTATGCAAACCCCAGAAGAAATTTTAAAAAAATCCACCTGGCTCTGAAAGGAGTAGCAAAGCTCACACTGTACTGGAGGCAGGAAGGTAGATTGAAGCATTGTGCAAAGAGGAAGTGAACCAGGGAGGACAGAGCTTATAGATCCTCTAGCTCCTCTGTTACCCTGTTTACTGGGGGTCCCAGGAGGGACACCTAAATAACCGAACAATAAAACACAATTTTGGGGAAAATTAGCTGGAGTACTCACTTAAGCTAGCGAGAGGCAGGGTAACTTAGTAGGATCTTGCAATCCAGCATCTACGGGGTCAGGTCAGTCAAGCAGCCAGATGGGTTTAAAGTAATCAAATGATGTTTTATTGCATACAAACAAATATTAAAGACACCACAGTCACACCACTAACTAAGAAATTAGAGATTGAATTAAGGATAGAGACTTTCAGGGGAAGATGGGTGACACGACACCTGTCTCATCATCCTGGACTTCGGGAGAGAAGCCGAGGGTGCAGAGAAGAAGCTCAGCTCGATTAGCTGAGGGGAGCTCACCAAGCAATGCAGCAGCAAGACGGGATGAAACTCAGGAGTGATCCGAGGAAGGTCTCGGAATCAGGGGTTTTTATAGGGTGAATTGGGACTGCATGCTATGCCTTACTTGGGGAAAACAATGAGTTTTGGGCACGAGACAATGTCTTGGAAAGGTCACACTTTGCATGATGGAATCAGAGCTGAATTAACAATAGTGTGACCAGTATGCAAATACGCAGCGCTTACCAGTGGACGTCCAGTAGCCTGCTCGGGGAAGGAAGCTTTTCTTAGCATCACACATCTGTAATAAGAGATCCCTGAAGCGACGAACTGGCTATGTCTGGCTTAACTGGGTGGGGAATAGAATAGAATGTCCAGCAATTATCGGCTGTGCTAGTTTGCATGCTTGTCTGGAGGCCTCACAAACAGGTAGAGCGGGGTGGCAGGGGAAAGCTGAATCATTTGATATCAAAGTGACATCAGATGCTATCTCCGGGTAGGCCTAGACTGCAGTAACACCTTCCCACTATGCTTGGAATCACACCACCCTGTGCCAAGCACAGACATCTGGCCTTTCCTCCACCAGATCTCAGTAAAGGTAGGTCCTCCCCTGCAGTGCCTCATGTTATATGAGCCCAGATCTGCATTGCTAATGAACCATGGAATAATGAGACCAGATCGAGATAGTTGGCTGGGACTAATCATTAGTCCAACACTCAAACCACCAAGAAGCCTGTATGATGCAGAACAAGCCTTCCCAGGGCTTCGTGGTAGAGACAAAGCTTCATTGTATCTGTCATGCCCTGCCTTGGAGACTGTGGCAGTGAGGAGAAGGATTCTGACTCCGAGGCAGAGGCTTCCCCAGAAGCTGAAGCATCCCCAGAAGCTGGTCCAGAGAAATATAATACATAACAACAACAAGGGCCTGAACCAGGGGGACAACTAGAGAAAGACATAGCTGACACACCTACCTTGCAGCAGAGACACTGTGAAAGGGAAGGCTTGCATCGCTCAGCCTGTTTAAGTAGTAAGTGAGTCCTGTGTTGACAGCAGCCATAGATAAAAGAGGGCTCTAGCTGACCTTTTCTCCTAGGGTCAGCAACTGGTCTCTTCATTCCTGAAACTCTGTGCTCTTGGATCTGGTTGTCTTGGAGCTCTGCCTGTTTGGACTATGGTTTGGATTTGCCCCTTTGGATTTGTTTACTCTAGGCTGCCTTTCTGTTTGGGTATTCTTTGACTCTCACCTTGTGAGTAGGAGCTGCACTGCTATAGACAGGACAATATTTATCAGGCCTGAAATGGAGTTATGTTGGGCCTGTCTAATCTGTATGGAGCCTAACCAATTCTGTCCAAACCTACAAGTGCCAAACAGGAGCCTGATTGGGCCTATCAGACTTTCAATGTCCTAACTGGATCTGCCAGTCCTTCAAGTGGCCCAAACATACCTTCTCAGTGGCCCAATTTTGCCTATCAAGCCCTATAGGGGCCTAACTGTACCTATTGAGCCTAACTGGGCATATTGGGCCATGAACAGGCTGAACTAGGCCTAGTTTTGCCTGTTAGACCTACAAGGGGGCCTAGCCAGGCATAACTAGCCTCCAAGGAGCCTTGTGTAGCTTATCTGACATGCAGCAACGGGCTAACAAGGCCTACCTGACCTATAATGGGGCCTGTTGGGTCTGTGAAGGGTTCTACTAGGATTTAATGCTTACAAATTGCATATAAAGGCCTATGGAGCTTTCTGAGGGACCACCAGTCCTCACCATATATGACCTATTGGGTCTCAAAATTAACAGGCCCTACCAGACCTGTCAAGATTCAGGTAACAAGCTGGGGCCACCAGTCTACAGCAAGGCCTAACTGAGACCAAGAAGCCAGATGGGGGTGAAGTGAGATGTTATCAAGCTTTCCTTTGAAAAGCCAAAACCCTGGCCTAAATTCTCATGGCCAGATCATACAGCTGTAATGACAATCTGCTGGCCAGCTGCCTAATCCAGCACTTCCACTACTCAAACCATAAGGTGACTGATCAAATAAATAAATATAAAAATCTTGTCCTCTTCAAGTAAAATGTCATCCAAAGAGGGAATGAAGGGAGGGAGCAGACAGAGATTATGAACCCTCCACCTCTGACATGGCATTTTTCACTTGAAGCAATCATTCCTGGCCTCTCCTTCATTGGAGGCCAGCAAAGGCAGGTCCTTCCTCCCATCACCTTGTGCTGTCCAGGTCCAGATACTCTGAGGAGGCATTAGATATCTTTGTATGAAAATTCTAAATTTCCCTGTCTGGATGGCAAATCCCAAGATTCCATAAGATGTTGCCATAACAATTAAAGTGGATTCATATTACTATCATTTTTCAGTGTGAAAGGGTCAATGAAGAATAAAACTGGATAGCAAAACAACTGGATAGAAAAAAACAACGACACCCAAAACACTCCACAGCAATGTGGTTTAATTACTGGCAGTTGTCTCATGATCAAACTCAACTTGTAACCCACTTTTACAAAGATCTCAATATACTAAGTCTGTGGAAGAAATGAAGTAAAATAGCGTTATATAAAATAAAAGTGAACTTGATTTATGGTGTGGGTTAGCTATTATTTACCTGTTCAGTTCTTTGGAAAATACTAGAAACCTAGTTCTAAGCATTTACGGTAGCAAAGCTACCTTAAGTTTAAATCAGATATATATCCAGTTTTAAATATCCCTGATGTAAAATTATACAATATAATGTTTTACAAAATCAGCAATACATACATACATATATTTCCCTTCTGTTGCAGCCAGCTTCAGCACTGGACTCTTTAATTGGGGCTCACTATCTGACCCCAATCTTCAATATGTTATATCTCTCAAATGTTTATCTTACATTATTAATACTTAGTGCTTCTGTACATTTACATGTTTAAAAAGATCCATATTACAAGGGTTATCTGTCTTAGACACTTTGTATTTTCTAATTTGGTTGTACAGTGTCTTTGGCCAGCCTTGGGATGAATGATAAGAGATCTGTGGCTTGATACTGCTGTTGTTACCCATTTAAAACTTCTATTTTATAATAATTTTTATTAAGTTTCTCAAAATAAAAAAAGTTTTTTTAACCTGTAGTTTTACGTGCATTGTTTCTGATCTTCCATTCTGATCCTGACTTCACTTCTTGAAATTCACTCCACATTTTACATTTATATGTGTGTCACAGTACATTGTTTACCTCAATGCTTGAACATGCATTTCCCTCTCTCTTTCCCTATTATGTTGCTGTTTTCCCACTATCATTTCCACAATCTAATATAGTCATTTCCACTTGACAGTCCCCAGCTATTACCCATTTTTTAGCTATTCCACTTTTCTCTATACTTGTCTCTTTATAATCTTCTTGTGCTGTCTTCTGTTCTTCTTAAATCCTCCATCATACAACATTACCTCTCAAAATCTCCCCAAGACATCTAACAGTATATATCTGGCAATCTGAGTTGTTATAGTTACTACATTCACTCATCTTCTCACCCTGGATCTCATTATATAAAAGTTCTCTTGTTTTCCACTTATATCTGTGTCCTGTTCAACCCCCTTCCACCCTTTAACAATATCAAAATGTTACACTAATGACAATATACTGATCAAAATGTAAGCTTAATTGACATTGTCAAAATACATGCTGTTTCATCCAACTCGGAGCCCTTTAACTAAATCCCTTCTCATTCCCCCTCCCATCTCGGACTTTACCGCCTGGAAAATTTTTATAGAAATTCACTGTATTATCAAAGTCGCTTAAATTCCAGGCTGTTCTGTCCATGGGAGTGGGGGATATTTTGCTTAAATGATATCTTCCACAGGCTTCCCAATCACACTACCTCCATCTTCCCTTTGACAATATCACAATGTCCATATTAATGACAGCATATTGATCAAGTATACAAGCTTAATTGACATTGCCAAAGAACATTACCACTTATCAAATTCAAAGCCCTGTGTGAAAAACCCACCTTCTATTAACCCCTCCCATCTCAGACTTGCTGCCCGGAGATCATTTCTGAAAATTCTCTGTATTCTTATAGTCGCTTGAATTCCAAGCAGTTCCATCCATGGGAGTGGAGTTGTTTTGCTTGAATGACCTTCCAGCACGGACTCAGTAGTCTCAACAATCAAGACTCAAAAAAAAGCACTGGGAACCAGTCTCATTCAACAGGAGCTGAAAATAAATAAAGAAAGAAAGAAAGAATAAGCACTGATCAATAATTGTTACCTCCTCAAGTATTATTCAAAGATCAGAAATCCAGAGTCAAAAAGCCAAAACACCAATCGTCTCAGATCCACCAACATAGTAAAATGGAGAAATAAAGAAAGTTCAATGTCCAGATAGGGATTCTTAAATCTTATAAAATCCAATCTTATTCATCCAGTAGCAGCCATTTAATTGATTAATTATAAAGCAATCTCTATTATAAGTCCAATTAACAAGTCAGCAATCTTTCTCACTTATAAGCTCAGTCCTTAAGAGAAAAGTAGAAAAGCCTCTTATCCTTCCTTTAAAATCAGCCGCCCTTTTAAGATGAACTCTCAGCCATGACACACATACATTCTGGGTCCCCATTCCTTCGCTCCTGTACACTGTTGCAAGCCAGAAATCCGCTGTGATATTTCCAAAGTGAAGTCCAGAACAGGTTCATGCTATCTTTTTATTGTTTCTTACTGTTTCTTGGTTAAAAGTCGACGGCGGCGCTTGTGCCGCTCTGGCAACAATCCCACTGGCTCCGTCATGGTCCTTTGACCCCCTGGCGCTTTTGGCTCTCCCAGCTGGGTAGAGCCAAACGCCAGTTGTGGGGTTCCCTTTGGACCACTTCTGCACCCCTCGTACCAGAGGGGGTGTTTGGCCGCCTCTTAGTTGACAAAAGAGGCGGCTGAATCCAGCGGATGGCTGCCCAGAGCCGTGCCATTATGCAGCTTCATTCCGAGCCACCACTCGCACCCGCCATGCGACCGGAAGGCTAAAACTTCTATTTTAAACATTAAAGTGCTATATATACTGAAAATTGTACCACCATTTCACTTTCTTTAGTTCATACATTAATATATCTCAGATATATTAGCAATATAGAAAAACAAAGTAGCTGAAGCAGTATACATTTATATCATGTCAAAATAAAAATCCATGGGATCACCGTAAGTCAATGGGTGACTTGAAGACACATACATATGTTACTGTAGTTTCTAGCCCAGGCCTGTGGTATATTAGATATCATTTGATATCAAGAATTTGGCCTTCGTTACCCATTCCTCTCCATGTGCTAGCAAGGCCCACGGACAAGCACGCATGCAGGCAGGGCCGAAAATAGCTGAACCATTCAAAACAAATCCAGGCAGGCCAGTATTTGCCGGACTGCAGTTTCAGGAGACCTCCAGGCAAGTACCTTCTTAAGATCATATTATGTATGCACGCTGTTTACAAAAGACTCCCTGCCCCGAGCAGGCAGCTTGACGAGCCGAATACTCAACTATCAAGCACTCTGTGTTTGCATACCAGCCACTCTATTGACAACGCTGTCATAATTCAATCATGCAAACTACTGACCTTTCAGAGGCTTTATCTCCAGACCGAAACCCATTGTTTTCCCCGGGAACGGACTAGCCTACAGGCACATTTTCCCCTATAAGACCCCCTGATTTTGAGCGCTTCTTCGGATCGCTCTGACTTCCATCCCACCTTGCTGTCACTCCATTCGAAGAGCCTTCCCCTCAGCTTCACATGCTGAGAATCTCCACTTCTATGGACTTTTCTCTTCGGACTATCCGGGTTCAGGACAGGTGTAGTAGTTAGCAGGCAAAACCTCCTCTTAAAATGCTCTATCCAACTCCTACCTTTCTTTCTTTGGTCTGTGTGAGTGTGTTTGCATACATATGTTTTTACAGTATTTATCAAAATAAAGAAAAACAATTTAATTTTACTTCTGTTTGCTCATTGACTTGGCCTGACCCCATAGACATTGGGTTCAAGATCTGGCTAGGTTGCCCTGCCTCTTGTATTGCTTAGCTTGTGCTCTGCTAATTCCCATTCCCCATTGTGAGCACATTGAGGCGTCCCTCCCAGGACCCCAGAAATCAGGGTAACACATATACAGGGGCAGGGGAGTCACATTTTTCATTTCTTGTCTGGTATAGTTTGTCAAAAGCATTCTCTGATCTTGTGAAACAAACCACTTTGAACTCCAGTCGCGGGAGAACAACTGAGGGATGGAAAGGACTAATTCTTTCATGTCCTTCTGTGATGCTTTCTACCCTCTCCATGGAAAGGGGATATCATAACCCTCAGTCTTTGTGTTTACTAATGTGGCACAAGACTTCCACTCCACAGACACCTATTCGTCTCAGACTATTACATAGGCCAGCTTCCCCACACTTTGTTCATTTTTGTGGTTAAGATGGTACTAAGATTTCCCAATGATAGTCAGGATTGCACTAAGGCCTCTCTTCCAGTGGGACTAGTAGTTTTTAGGTTGCAGGATTAGCCACCAGGCAGGATCAGCCACCAGGCAGAAAGTAAGTTAGGACACCATCTGTTTCTCTCCTATTCTAAGGTCAAGCCTGTGGTAAATAGTCAATCTGTGTGGAACACTCACTATAGCTGGTGTAGCCAGACAAGGGTCTCTAGTTGCTTCTCAGGATTGGTTGGACCAATTTCTTTCTCAATTGGACTATAGAGTCTTTACAGGTATGTCAGGCAAGCACCTTACACTGCCTTATACCTTCCCAGAAGCATCTGTCTGACAACCAAAAGAAAAACCAAAGTAGAACTGATAGAATATTTGACTGATCTGACAATACTTTTCTTGTATTTTAGTATATTGCATTTTTGAGAGTTTGTACAACATTTGTAATAAATTCTCACAGCACCATCATACCCTTCCTCCTCCCAACCCTTCCCCCTCCTCCCTTGATTTCTATCCCACCTTTCTCTTTATCCACACCACACACACACAACATTTTTGTTGAGAAACAGTTTAGTTATTTTAGCTTCTAGTGAGTTTAGGCATGATATGCTCTCAGACCTAGTGGTTGATTATAAACTGGAAATATTATAGAATCAATGAACCTGATTTTGGTATTCAATTGTGTACTTTTACATTAAATACCTATGTAGAAAAGTTCCAATATAACAGGTGCTCTGTCTTAAAGCTCTGCCTCTGGGGTGGTCAAATTGTAGCATTTCATGCCTTGATAGAGTGTAACTCTCATCATCTTCCACAAGTGGGTAATTTGGTTAGGAATTATGACACTGTTAGACATAATATCTGTGTCTAACTCATCTCTACTTTTTTTTTTTAACCCAATACTTAAAAGACAAACTTTTGTAAATGATAAGGTGCTCATACTGTAAGAACGTCTAGAGTGCTAATGGAAGGTAATTGACATCCTTACATTTTGGCTAACAATCAAGTAATGACACTTTTGAAACTGTAGATGTCTTTATATGCTAGTATTGGAGAAAATGTGATCTGTATAGTTTTCATTGCTAGCTAGCTTGCTTGCTTTCTATTCTCAGTTCTTCAAATGTGGCTAGAGAAATTATTGAACTGAAAAAGATTGCAACAGTAAACTTGTTCAATTTGATTCTTCATAGTCAGATTATGTTGGTCAATGTATTTCTGTGAAAAGATGAAGATAGATTAAATGTTGCTATCCCAGATATAATTCCCCAAATATATTCTCATCTCTTTGCCCAAAATACCAGCTAGAGTGGTCCTGGTGAATCAGTTGAATCTTGTTACGTACATATGTATATCAGGTCCATTGATTCAATGGATGTAATCTAGTTGGTCCTTGATTTCCTCCATTGCAGTCTTACCTCCATAATTGGCTAGTGTGTAATCACTTTTTAGGCAAATGCCTAAGGCTAGGAAAGTGTGGACCTCACTTAACTGTAAAAAAAAAAAAAATGCCTTCAAACCACATAGTTGGCATTTTGCTTCTGGGGTATAATTTTCACATAATATGAGTACAGCAGGGATATACCATTGCCCTGCTTAGGTAGTTTCCAAAGAGACATTTGCCTTTTCCAGCATGAAGACAATAGTTACATGGAAGAGGTATTTAGAATGGCTTTAAGACTTATTTCAGTGTCAGAAGTGGATTCCTTATATGCACAGAAGGAGTATAGTTATGGAATGAATTCTGATTTGGGTTATATTTTGCAAAATCTGAGACACTGAAATCTTTATAGTGATTTTGTACAGCATAAAATATAAAGTATAATGCTTTGTGTATTGTGGAATGTACATGTAATAGAATGTAGGCATTGATTAGTTCCAAGCATAAAGCCAGCCTAACAAAAACAAAAAGAATAAGTTTCAAAGAGAAATATAAATATCAATTTGACATACAGTAAACCCAAGAAAGGTGTTACATTAAAGGGTCACAGGCTGATGCAATCAGACCGCTGATACAAGAACTATTGGTCACAGAGTGTTATGTCACAGAGAAAAGACCACTAAGATCTTTAGGCTGATTGGACGAGAATATTGCTTACATATATGAAAGCCACTAAAGACCTCTAAGCTGACTGGACAGAGAAAGATAACAAAACTGTCCCAGAAGAGACAGAAAAGACACACACCATTTTGACCATGAGTGTTAGCACCCCCTGTCTATGACAACTTCAGTACTGATAGCACTGTTTCTGACTGATAAAAGACCCAGACAAGGCTGGTGATGTCTAAGCTATGCTAATGATATATTTCCTTTATGCTTGTAATAAATGATGCTGTGCATATAGCAATGCCTGTGAGTTCAGCCACAAATGTGAAGCTTAATTTCCTCTATGTGTTTAGAGATACTTGGAAAGAAAAAGCAATGTTCAGTATCTTTTGAATGTATGATCCTTTATATGCAATGAAATGTCATGAATATAATGTGCATAATTGCATCTGTCCATAAAGGGAGTATATATGTGTGCATCTGTGACGACATATGATAAAAGAGTTAGTCTTTTAACAGAGGCCCTGTTCATTCTCCTGTATTGGTATCCTGATACTCCAATACTTAAATGCTTAAGTGAAGTTTTGATGCTAACTCTCTTGCTTAAACTTTATTTTGACACATGAGTTTGAAAACCCAGGTGATCAGATATTTATCACATTCTGAACAGATACAGATTAGCTGACAAATGGCAAAAAAATGTAAGTGTAAGGAAGAGGTGGAGAATACACGCATTTCAGGTCATTAGTAATCTATATTTATAATAAATATTACATAGTTGACTGGTGCTTTATACTTCAGCTATAGAAACAATAAAATCTGATTTCCCAAAAGTCATTTCCTGAGAAGTATTTTCTGCAGTATGATCCAAATCCATACTACACAAACACAGAACCATAGACTCTTAGAGTGGGAAGTGGCCACAAGCACCATCAAGTCTCTGTTCCTACCTTGAAGGAATACATAACTAAAAAACTAAAACACTCTTAAAAGAGTCCCATGCAGTCTCTTTTTAAAGGCCATCAGAAAAAGAGAATCCAACATTCCCCAAGATAATCTATTCCATGGTTGAACAGTTCTTAAAATAAAGAAGATTTTCCTAATGTTAAGGTTGAATCACCTTTTTTTTGGGGGGGGAGGTAATTGGAATCCAAATTTCAGCTCTTGCTCGATTTCCAGCCAGCTGCAGATCTGATTTTGTTTTAACATGTGGGTTTAAGTCTGCTTGTTAAAAGCAATTTATCATTTGTACACACAGAGAGCAGACAGGAGAATCATATTACTTGTTGAGAACCTAACTAACAGAAAACTCAGAGCTGAGAGCCCAGCTATAGATACTGCAAATTCCTCTAGAAATTGTGAACAGGGGACATTAAAGGTTCAGACTGACATGCAAAGTGCACAGGATTTTGATCCAGAGCCTAGACTGATGAACAGAGTTGCCCTTGTGATGGCAATTTGCTCTTTGCCATGTTTATTCACTCCTCCTTGCCATCTGGTCAAGTGTTCCCTTAAGGCTTGGCAGCTGGCACAAACACTTTGGTCCTCACACTTTTCAGAAACAGAGCCAGTAGCCATCAAATTATTTGTGCCTGGTGGAACAATGACCCCTGGCATTATGGAAGCCAGCTCTATGACTGTACAGAGCTCCAGGCTCGCAGGTATATGTCTTCAGATTTGTTCTCTCTCTCCTTGCCTGTGTGAAAAGGAGAGAATTAGCTTTCAGGAGATGCAGGCACAAACAGAAGAGTGACCTCAGCCAGAAATAGATGGTTAAGATAAATTAGTGTGGAGAGGAAGCCATCTGCCTGGAGAAATTTATACATTTGATCCTTGATGAGGCTGTCTCTTCCTGTATTTTGGTGATTTTAATATATATATAATAGTAGGAGAAAATTTTGTCTCCATTCATACCTGCACTCTGTATAGGCAGGGTGTCAGGCCAGCCTCCCTCCCTGGATCTGTCCATCCCATCATGCCCTCTTACCAAACTAGATGCTCTCTGCAGTCTCAGGATCCATTTTCTTCCCTGCCAAAGGTAGGGGGTGGAGAGAGAGTGATTGATGCTGTGAGTCAGATTCAGGGCAAAACTGGATGTCTCCACTGGCTACACTCTCTTCTTATGGAGATGGACACAAAGAAGATGGAGAGAAGAATATGTATATGCAAGTTTCAAGAAGCCACCTACTGTGGGCAAAGGTAGGGTTGCATCAACTTGAATAGAAAGCTGTGTGTGGATATATGTATGAGAAAGTCTCTTTAAAAAAAAAATTGTGGGCTAATGGCAGCCAGGAGTTTGTCACTCTTCTCTTTATTATTTCCTTAGTATCTATTAAATTTCTGGGAAAAGAACAGCAGTGCAATGGGCAATCAAAAACCTCAATGAATAGTGACATCCTCTAAGAACAACTTATACTTTATATTTTTTCACCCATTATTCGGGTTTTTTGTGTGTAGCCCTAATTGTCTCCATTATACCCCTGGGTGGTGGTGAGGGGTATGCATGACCCAGGTTGGGAACCACTGATCTAGAACATTACAAGCAAAATTTGCCAGTTGATCTTAAATCTTGGTTTACTGATCAGCGTGTTCAACTTCAGATTCCTGAAGTGACACCTGCAATAAATTGTGAGAGTGACAGTGTACACAGAAACGGATGAAGTGAATAAACAGGCAAGGGCAAATAAAATCTTAAGGGAAATAGATTCACTATTAACCTTGTTCTCAATGTAAAATGTCTCTCATCCTGCACCATTGATTGATGATACAGAGATGATGCTGCATCTGCAAATGCAAGGTGATCACTAACGATTTAAAACTTACACGAAGTTCATACTCCTGTTTTCAAAAATTTATGCACAAGGCTAGAACTTACCAGTGATGTAACCCAAGCTTAACCTCAGAGTTTACTTCATTTATTGAAAAGTATTTATCAATCACTATAAATCCCCAGCAGCCAAAGTGAGAAATAGTTTGGTATTATAAATACACTAAAATCACATTAAACAAAACCAGAAATTGAACAATCTTTAAAATGTGCCAAAACAATATTAAGCTAATTCAAACCTAGAAACAGTTAAAATTGTCTGTCTCAAACGCAGCAAGGTGGAGCCATCTTCATGTCTCTTGGAAATAAGAGCTATAGTTGGTGATGCTGCTACATCATCATCATTACCAGCATCTTTATCTATATTTGTATATTGCTTTTTGCCCAACATTGGGCCTCAAAGTGCCTTTACAAATTAATACAATTTAAAACATAAATAGTATATATTAAAACAGAATTAAACTATAAAGGAATTAAAAAAGCTAAAAAGAGATTAAAAGAAGCAATTAAAATTAAAACAGTGCAACACACACACCCCAGCCCATTCCTTAAATACTTTCTGTTCCCAGAAGGACAACAAGGAGGGGACCATTCTGTCTCCTTAGGAAGGGAGCTTCAGAATCTAGGGGCAGCCACTAAGAACTCTCCCTCCCTCTCTCTCTCCCTCCCTCTCTCGCATTCCCATGAACCGTGCTTGTGATGAGACTGTGAGAAGGCCTTATCCTGATGACCTTAGAGCATGGACTGGTTTGTACAGGGAAATACTGTCTTTCAAGTAGCCTGGATCTGAGCCACATAGGACTTTATACATCATAATCAACACTTTGAATTATAAAAAATATTGTCATGTTCCAACCAAGTAAGCTCCCCTCGATGATAAGGATATTCTATACAGCTTCTCATGAAGGTTGCACAATCCAGACAGATTTATTTAAGAAATGTCCCCACCCTTCATCCAGATAAAACAAAGCCATCACTTTGAATTTGTTGAAAACAATTTAGTATGTTATCAAAATGGGCAATATATGGACTCAAATTAACCTGCTAAACAACAGTCTAGTTGGTGCACTTTGCTCTACCTGTAGTTTCTAAATATCCTTCAAAAGTAACCCAATGGGCAAATGTCTCAATTTGTCCACACCCTTCAAATTTTGCAAAGTTTACCAATCATTAAACCATGTGTACAGGAGAACATACAGTTATAACGTTGAGGTAATTAAAGCATAGGTTGCTGTAAGGATGTAAATCTTCATATATATTTTTAATTCCTGTACGTAAGAAGATATTAAAAAGAGGTATTCTCACTGAATAATCCTATAGGAACTTTTGAACTCCGCACAGTTTTGAGATTGCAAAAAAGAAAAAAAATGTACTAAAACATTGGCTAAACTCCAACGTGAGATGGTATGTGTACCATCTAGCTCTATCTCTGTAGCTATGCCTACCAATGCTAGCAGCCTCTGCATTTCACTTTTTCTGATCAGCAAAATTGCTCCAATATTAGACAATGGGAAAATGGGCAGAGATGCATGCATATATTCTTGTAGACGAAACATGCATCTTCAGGCACCTCAGTAGGTCCTTGCGTGTCTATGCTACAGCTACAGGAAAATAGTTGGATTCATCCTTGCTCAACTCATATTCTCCAACAGTGCAGGAATGGCGATGTTGAGATTGGGGAACTGTACTGTTTGGAAGGTGGGTTTGGTGGAGATTTTGGCCATTATGTTCTCAGAAAAGAATTCTGACTTTTGTGGTGACCAAGAAAGTGAGTTGCAATGATGTAGGTCTGACTGTAGTTTACCAACAGGATATTAACCATAGTGTTGTTAATTGTTTTAAGGAAAATCCTTGTTTTGGGATAGTTTTTTTTTTTTTTTTTTAGGAATCATGATTACATTATAATTTACAAAAATCTCAGAATGCAAAACCTCATTACATTTGAGATTTTTACCCCCACCAACAACATGTCTCAAAGTGTAGAGACATTTTATTCCATTAAGCACATGAACATCTGTATGTTTTCTTTACCAATATTCAAAGGTACTACTCTGCAAGTGTATCTGCATACACTGTTCCATCAGTTTCATACCATTTTAATTAGCATGACATATAAGAAATCCTAGGATGTGTATTTTACAGGAGTGCATTAGAGTTCTTTAACAGAAAACTGTAAGTACTCACCAAACTAGAAATACTGAAATGGATTGTACTGATATGAAATGGACGTAACTGTGCAATATAGATTGTTGTTGTTGTTGTGTGTCTTCAAGTCACTTCCGACTTATGGTGACTCTATCACAGGGTACACCCACACAAACAGCAGTATTCAACAGAGGGAGTTAGGAAGAACATATACACAGTACTACAAATTGATGGTGGTGTTGGGCAGAATATTATTTATTGTATGGTCTTTTGTGTTAAAGTAATAAGAAATAGTGCACTGTTCCTGCTGTTAGATTAACATCCTAAGACTACTTGGAATTACACAGAAGATTAAGTATATGTTCCCCAAATTGCTTGTTTTGCAGGGAAGAATGTGTTCTTTACTTTGACATGGCCTTGGAGGAGGAGGTTAATTCAGTTAACTTACTTGCAAATTGCATTAACCATGTCAAATTTCACACAATAGCTCCAAATCGCTCACACTCCTTGAGAAACACAATGCTGAGTATTATGGGCAACTGTCAACAATTTAAGAGAAAGCTGACATCTAGGTTATAATTTAGGTCGATGATTGCTACATGCACAACTTTTAAAGGGCTGCAATTATGATCTTTGTTTTAGAGTTGATGGTGGGAGGAAACGCATCATTTCCATATAATTGTTACATAAAGCACATAGATTTCAACTTTCACAGATTGTGATGCAGTGTGTAAGGAAGAAATGCAAGAAGAAAGGAACAAGGCTTCTTGCTTCTCTACAATACAACTTGCCCATTTGTCCTTTCAGAATCATCATATAATAGGGGCACGCATTTTGACATTAAGACGTGAAAGGCAGAAACTGCTATATTATTTCCCTCTGACATATTTCAATGAGCCTCCAGAGTGATAACGGAATTCACGTGGGAATTACAGCAAGGTTTCTAGTTTCCTAGAAAACAGTTGACTGTCTCTCTCTCTCTCTCTCTCTCTCTCTCTCTCTCTGTGTGTGTGTGTGTGTGTGTAAGAGACAGCGGAAGATTCTAGCATGTAGAATTCCTGCATTTTCAAGAGTTTTGGACAACAGAATCTTTTAAAAACCATACAGTGGACCCTCTGTATTCCATTCCAGGACCCTCTGCAAATGGCAAAAAAAATGAGAATTCTCATGTCCCATATTATTAAGTGGCAGCAACGTGTGCATGGACACTTCAATGCATTTTTGTTCATGTCAGCACTGTTTTAAGTATAGGACATGATTCTCTACAATCACTGGAATTCACAGATCAGGAGGTCACATACACAAAGGGTCCATTGTACTTACTAAATAAACAAGTACATAAAGTGCACACAACCTGACAATAATGGGAAAAATCCTGTTGGGGCAAGTTGGATTTTTTTTCCTGATTTGTGTAAGGAGAAGTTAGAAGTCTCCTTATGCAAGCAGTCTTCCAGATTTTGCAACAGAGCTCAATGCTCGTAAAAGGATATGCAGTAAAGCTCAGTCTTCTCCCCATCAGTCTGAACACTTTGGTTTCCTCCACAATTCTACAAAATTACTCTATTAACAGGATCTTGGCCAGTAATAGCTACCATGTCAAATAGTCAAGGAATATTTCTCAAGAGATAAATAGGATAAATATTTGTACTCTGATGTCCTGCATTTTAATAAATTAAAAGATGCAAATAGCAGAAGTGAATAATCCCTAATTAAAGAAGACTTCCTTGGTTTAGTATAGCTTTGGCAGTCTGCGTTCATCTTCAGATAGTCACCAGAGGATCTGCACTGACTCAAGGCCTTCTCACAGTCAAGATTGTTTATTACGGTTTTGGATTAAATAGCCCTTGTTTGCCTGTGCTCCCAGAAAAAGTCAGAGTAACATTTTTTGTTTCCCCCTTGACATATTATTAAAAACTGAATATCACTGGTTTAAGAGTCTGAAATAACTATCTCCACTGCATGCTCAGAGCCCCTGAGAACTGACAAGATCATTTTTCAATACTCCAGACTTTCCTGTGTATAACCTGAACTCACAGGATCACATTTAGTATCTGTAGAGCAGACTAGAGAGATGACAGAATTCAGTGCTGTGAAAATAGACAAAGTTTGAATACAAATAACCTGTAAATTCTCTATGTTTGTTTCTAAATATGCATTATATAAACTAGGACATGACATTTTTTGCTATTTTTTTTCTTGCTGTGCTCTTTGATCCTTAGTGTATAAGTGTCCCATAGGAGAAACCAACCTTTTAAGAATCCAAAATCTACAGAAGTTACATGTCCATGGAGATAGTGCTAATCATACATAACAGAACAAATTTGATAAGTGTTTATATGCATGGACTTCCATGTTGCCTTTCTGAAGAAAAAGAGCAAAATCCTAGCCTAACCGAGCTAGGAATGATTATCATAGCTCCCTATCCCCAGAATAAACAGTGAATGTGGAACTTTACTACTCTGGTAGTGAAATGTGAAATTCAGACATTTTTTAAAAAAATGTTCCTCTTGGAAACTCTAATGAAAAGATGTGGATTTATATGGAAAAAGAAAAGAGACAGGCAAGATAGAAAATAGGTCATATGATATTAAATGTCTCTCTAGTGATAACAAAATCAGCACTAGAGAGACATTTGTAACTTCACTTAATACAGTTGAATCTAAAGAATTCTATGAAGCCTTAGAGACTACATTATGGGGACATGAATTGCCATAAATGACAGCCCATCAGACAGATGAGCTGTACTTTGGAGGTTTGAAGTACAGGGGAGGATAAATCAGATACTTCATATATCTTAATGTTGTGCAAAAAAAAAAAAAAAAATTACAACATTTTATAATGTAAGCATTTCCTAAACCCTTTCTTTAGTGAAAGCATATACCCAATTTCTTGAAGCATTTTGTTAATTCTAAATTATTTTTTTAAAAAAATAAAAGATTTAAACACCATCCTGGGCCTTGTTTGCTTTCCAGGAGACGATATACAATTGCAAACTGTTTGCCAATAAAGAAAGTATAAATAAGCAATTTTTTTAAAAAATACAAATAAAAATATTTTGAAGTAAAATGTGAAAAATTTGAAGTTTAATATTTAAATGTTAAATTTTTAAACAATTAAATATTTATATTGAATATTAAAACCTAAAATTCTCCCTGCTGTCATTGTTGTGCACCTTTAAGTTGTTTCTGACTAATGGCAACCCTAAGGCAAACCTATCACTGGTTTTATTCAGTAAGATTTATTCAGAGAGGAGTTTGCTATTGTTTTTCTCTGAGATTGAGGCCATTTCCGCACTATACACTTATGGTGCTATTACTCCACTTTCAACATCCTGTGGAATTCTGGGGTTTGTAGTTTACTGTGGCCAAAGATTTCTCTGGCTGAGAATTCTTTTTTCTTCTTCTTTTTTTAATTTTATTTTTATTAAAGTTATAACAAACCATATTTACAAATAATCATTCTTTCTTCCTATAAATATACAAGAACCAGAAAGCAGAGAAATATATACAGTCAAATTTATATACCTATATACTTATAAATTTATATACCTATCCAACATCTAATTCTATTTCTATTTCTTGTTCTTCTATTGATCTTCTATTTTAATCTACATAAATAGATAGATAAATAGATCATTTCCCTTTTTATATGACTTGCCATATCTTTGCTTGTTTTCATTCTTTTCATGTTTCTTTCTGAATCGCCCATTTTCATTGTATGTATTCTTTAATTGGTTTCAATTCTTCCCTATTTTTCGCTCTTGTTTCACCCTTAAGTGCCATTGTCAAATCATCCATCATTATCATTTATGATAGTTTAACATCCCATTCCTTGATATCAGGTATATGTTCATACTTCCAGTACTTTGCATAAGTAATCCTTGCATTTGATACCATATATAGTATTATTCTCCAATATCTAATATGCTCTTTTTCTATTTGATGTAACATATTTAAAAGAAATATTTCAGGATGCAAAGGAATATTCATTTGTAATATTTCCAATATTTTCTTTTGAATACTTTTCCAATATCTTTTAGCTTCAGGGCATGACCACCAGATATGAAAAAATGTTCCTTCTTCTGTCTTACATTTCCAGCATTTGCTGGAAATCTTGTACATTTTCCTTAATTTTGCTGGGTCTAAGTACCATGTATAAAACATCTTAAAGTAATTTTCTTTCAGCTTTTGGGCTAATGTAAATTTTTGTGTATTCTTCCAGCTTTTCTCCCAATGTTTCAAGCTAATTTCATGTCCTATATTTCTTGCCCATTGTATCATTGAATCTTTAATTATTTCTGTCTCTAATTCTCTGTTTAATAATATTTTGTATAATTCTGGGGTTTGTAGTTTACTGAGGCCAAAGAGCTCTCTGGCTGAGAATTCTAAATGCCCCTAACTACAAACCTCAGGATTCCATAGGATGTTGAAAGTGGAATAATAGTTCTATAACAGTCTAGTGTGGAAGTGGCCTGAGAAAATGTGCCTTGCCAAAGGTTACCCAGTAGGTTTCCATGGCTGAGTGGGGATTCACACTGTGGTCTCCAGGGTCTTAATCCAATGTTCAAGTCACTACTCCATGCTGGCAGCAGAGGTTATTTTAAAAAAACCAAATATTGATTTAAATTAATGCTGTCAATATGATTGTTAATATAATTAGTAAAACTATTAAATTTACCTATTATTTAGCTGTATTTTGTTTTACTTGTTTTACATGGATCATTTTATTTTGATCCATGTTGGATATTACGTTGAGAAAAAACAAGCAAAAATAAATTAATCATTAACTCTGAACTGTCTTCATCCATTCCTGTAATCCTGGGAAGTTCAGAGTCTCAGAAATCCCTGCAAGCCTATCTCAAAATTACTTCAAATTTTGTCCACTCAGAAACCTCTAAATCTGAAATGTTATAATAGGTAAAAATCACTGGGAGTCTTAGACAGAACCAAACCAATTTCTTATTAAACCTCAAAGAAATGCTGCCAAATTCTGAATTAATTCTGGCACTGGATTCTTCTGAATGTTATAGGACTGGTTGCCATGTGACTATACTTCCAAATATAGAAAAAAAGTTTTATTTTCTTCAGGAAAATAAAGTCTCCTCCTTAGTATTCTAGGTACCATAGCAGCGTCCATATGATTTAATGTATGGACTTGCATATACTTGTACACACACACACACACACACACACTTTAAATGATTGGAAATCTACCTTGTTTTTGGATATACAAGAAAAAAACTAATAGTTGAAACTAGATATTTGATCTCAGATGAAATAGCTGGACTGAAAAGAAAATCAAATTGTGGTAATGGCTTGCCTCACAGCATATATCAAAATGCAATTATCTAGATACTGTTCATTGGGATTCAGGCTATAAAAATCTGTGACATGAACAGATCTAAAGTGATATTATTTTGGTCAAAAAAACCCTACCATTACTTTACATACATACATACATACATACATACATATGCTACCTCAACTCTCCTTTGTACAGCAGAGGTTGAACAAGTTCAAACATTAGAAACACTTTTCACCAAGATCTGTAAGAACTACAACCTCCTTGGAAATAAAGTTCTTTAAAACTTAATTAAGTCTGATTTTCCTGAGTCCAGGGTTCATGGGGCATTCTAACGAGTTCCAATTTGGGACAAAAGTGATATCGAAGCTTACACCAATTTTTTCTTTCTTTTCATACTATTTATGTTGGAAAAGGGTAATTAGAAGGGTGTAATGTCTCAACCTATTAGACTGGAGAACAGCAAGCACTTTGAAAATGATTATGGAAATTCTCTATATCACTTGGCTTTGTGACTAATTAGAAAGTCTGGTTCTGACCTGCTTCTCAGCTGTTAACAACAGCAGGATGGCTTCTGGACAAAAAAATAATGAGCTCCAAATCGCTGCATATGACTGGTATGTATTGTGTGACTTACTGTTCTAAGGCTAAAATTAAACCAACTCAGTACCTAAATCAATAATAATAATAATAATAATAATAATATACACCTTGCACAAAATTACTGAAAATAATTGCCACTCAAAGTTCTTGTATCTAATCTGATCGTGGTTTCCCCCGTATTCTGAAAGGTGCTGCATCACATGTGTGGCATATCTCCTTCTACTATCAGGAACTTCCTTCCATTCCTTAGCATTCTAGAACAGAGATTTTCAAGCAGGGAAGTGCCACATGTTGTTGGATCTCAACTTCTAAACTAGTGGTTCCCAATGTTTGGTCTTCCAGGTTTTTGGAACTTCAGTTCCCAGAGGTCCCAACCAGCTTGGCTAACAGTCAGTAATTCTGGGAGCTGAAGTCTGAAACACCTGAAGAACCAAAGATTTGGAACAGATGTTCCATATCCTTGGCTACACTAGCTGTACCATCTGAGAGTGGAACTGAGCACGATGCAGAAATACTTCAGTTGAGAATCACTGCTCCACAAGGTTTCAGTTATATCTCACATCCAGACACTAGATTTTGTCTGAATTTTGGGCATGAAAACTGATGTTAATTTGACCAGGGCAGACACTAGATAGGAAAACTGAGAAAGAGGAGGAAATATCTCATCTCTCATTGGCTTGTATGTAGAGCTAAACTTCTGCCAGTGGAAGAGACATTGACAAGTACAGGAGATTTCCTCTCATGCAATAATACTTATGCTTTCCAAAACTGCTCCACGGGGACAGATTTTTGTAACTGCATTAGGAGATGAAGATAAAAGTCCCACTGCATGAGTAGAAAGTCATTCTGTGCAATATTGGATGTACCCTATTAGCTCCCTTGTCAAAGCTGAGTGTGCTGTTTTAAAACCCTGCACTCCAGAATGGTGTTGAGATGATAAAGATCTTCCTGCAACCATTCTAGGCTGAAAGATCATCCAGCTAGTTCATGATACTTTGGACTAAGGTCCATTCCGCACAGGGTTATTAACATGGGTCAATGTGTTTTGGCACGGAGCTGTTCTGCATGTGAGAGCGAATTAAGTTCGCTTTATTTACCATTGTTCCACATGTAATCCCGAGTTAATGCACCCTCATGTGGTAGGAAAGAGCACTAATTGAAAACCAGAAAAAATCCAAAACAATTTTTAAGATCAAGCAGATTTGGACTTTTGCAGTGGTGCAGATATGTACATTCGCACCAGTGCAAATTGGTGGGCAGTGGAGGGTGGACTGTGGGCGTACGCACCTTCTCCAGCTGTCCCTGCCCACCAAAGGACAGGCAGGTGCCATTTTTTGTTTTGTTCAGCAAAGTTTAGAAAATGGAGTAACTGGACTAAACATAGCACAGGCATGTTAAAAGGAGAGAGCTGTTTTCTATTTTGTAAATGCTTTGTCATATTTGCCGGCACTAGACACACTGCCCTATAAGAGCACCCTATTTTCAGACTATATTATTTAGGAAAAAATATTTTAGTACTCTGTTCCCGGTTCCTGCTTGAGTGGGAGGACCTCCCTGCTCAGGCAGAAGAAGAGGCTGTGTGTGTGTGTGTGTGTGTGTGTGTGTGTGTGTGTACAAGAAGCTCCTTCTCCTCATTCCTCTCCTACTCACAAGGAAACTTTCCTGCTGAGGTTGGAAGGGGAGGGAGGAAGCGTGTGTGTGTGTGTGTGTGTGTGGTTAGCTCCTTCCCCTCATTCCTCTCCTATTTGTGAAGAAACTTTCCTGCTGAGATTGGAAGGGGAGGGAGGGAGGGAGGGAGGGAGTGTGTGTGTGTGCGTGTGCGCGCGTGCGTGTGTGTGTGTGTATGTGTGTGTGTGTGTGTGTGTGTGTGTGTGTAAGAAGCTCCTTCTCCCCATTCTTCTCCTACTCGTGAGGAAACTTTCCTGCCTAGGTTGGAAGATGAGGAAGGGAGAGAGAGAGAGAGAGAGAGAGAGTGTAAGAAGCTCCTTCCCCCTTTCCTCTCTGGGGCAGGACCCTGCCGGCGGCAGGGCAGAGATGAGCGGGCAACACGAGATCACTCTCCCAACTTTGCTCTGCCAGATGATCTGCCTGGGTGGGGGGAGTTACCATATTTGCACCCCATTTTCAGAAGACATTTGGGGAGGGGAGTGCCTCTTATACAGTGACAAATAAGTACCTACATAGGTATATAGGCACATACAAATGTACCAACCCAAAAGAGAAAAAAAGCCAATCATAGCTGCTGGGGCGGAGTGAAAGGACTAGTGGGAGTGGTCACTGCCGAAGTAGTGCGAATGCATGAACTTGCACTCTTCTGAATCAAAAGAAAGCATACGGAGGAACTGTGCAGAAGCAAATGAGGGAAAGCTGCATTATTTGGATCCAATAAGACATGGTAAGAAACAGCGCCTCGTGCGGAAAGGGTCTAAGGATGTGAAGAATATTGTCAAATTTGCTTGACTAAGGAGGCTATTCTTATAAGACTGCCTATCTAGAAATCACCAGACAGCATGAAGGTTCTTGCTTCCAGTGCAAGAACAAGACAGGGAGTGTTTTCTTTGTTGGTGGCTCCATAATTTGCAGAAAATACATTTAGGTCCAACTAAAAACTTCATTGAAACAAAGTATATAACACAAAACAAGCACAGGAACACTGTTTGATTAAACGAAAGATACAAACCAACCAACCAATGTTTCTCATCTGTAACAGTTGCAAGCATCTCATCAAATGTTTCTGATTTGTAAAAGTCCATGCAACAAAACAAGAAGCCCTTATAGTTTGTGAAGAAATAGTTCTTGTGATTTGTGCAAAATAACACACTTATTCATCTTAAGAGGGCTAGGAAATACCTTGCCATTGTGTAGAGGCAGAGAAAATGACATGAGGAACATTAACATCCTTACTTTTGCTCTACAACTGCCTTACATTCAGCACTCACATGCATGCAAAATCCTTATGTTCCAATGTCTTGGTTTCCAGACGGGTTGCGTTTCACCATCTGAAAGGATTTCAGGGTGGTGTACAAGATGAAAGAAAATAATAATAATAATAAATACATCATAGAAACCACATAAACAGCCTTCAGCTGTAAAACTGAGCAGTGGGCATAAAATATAGATAGGCAATACTTTTTTTTTTTGAAAAATCGCATGTGTGCAAAATAAGAGAACTATAAGCCTAGCAGCAACATAATCAGGATAAAATGCAAATCAAGGTTTCCTGTGTATGAGGATGTGTGGATATGAGGAAATGCAGCGCAGCTATTCCTTTTGCAGGATAAAATCCATGAGAGTATGAGGAAATGTAATGCAACTATTCATCTTGCAGGATAAGATGCCACAAGTGATAACAAGCTATGGTCTCAGTATGTGTTTGCTAATGAACTTAGTGTGTCAATGAAAAGTTT
Source organism: Iguana delicatissima (assembly GCA_948472985.1). NCBI lineage: Eukaryota > Metazoa > Chordata > Lepidosauria > Squamata > Iguanidae > Iguana > Iguana delicatissima. The sequence continues at coordinate 1,502,706 of CAOKZL010000503.1, forward strand.
GCATTTTCCAAATGGAACACAAAATACATTTGATTTCAAAGATAGTGAAAGATAGTGAAATTCATTAGTACTTGGAAGGAAATGTTATTAAAGTGTCTTCTTTAAAGATCTGCTGATGGCACATTGTGTCATGGTTCTGTAGGTTCACTGGTAGTAATAAAATTATGAGTAGTTTCTAAAGTATCTGTGAAGATTCAGCCTATTGTTAAGTTTGATATGCAGGGAAAACTTGTTATGATAGATGATATCTTATTGTTTAGACCTTTTAAATGGCCTTTTGACATCTGCTATGTAATTACAGGACTCTGTTTTCCACAGATAACAGTTGGGGAGGTGGGAGAAACTCCTTCAAACCAAAATTAATTAGCACAGAGGAAATGTTTCACAATTGAATCATCAACAGATTAAGTTCATACTTTATATAAATGTGTGAGAGAACTTTCTTTTCTTTATTTTTAGACAGTTATACTGCTTCAAGTGATTAAAAAATGTAAGCTTCCAAAAGACTTAAATTTACATATTTTGAAACAAATTAGTACAAGCTCTCATTTTCTGAATATTTGGATACTTATAAGAAAAGAAGTGTATGTGCATTGTAGGTCTCACATAAAGGCAGGATGGACATTCAGGTTTTGCCTTTTCTTAGGTGAGATCCAGAAGTATGGGGTGACAAAGTGTATTCTTTGGAATAATGTATGTGAAACAATCAATCAATGTCCCTTCTGGCCAAAGAATATATCTTCATAGATATTCAAAGAATATATCTTCATAATTATAGCTGTCATGGCACTCCATTTCTGAACTAATGGTACTGCTTTCCTTGTTCCGAGGAATGGGTCATGACCTCTCAAAGGACAGAACAATACTACTGCTGTAGGGATGGAAATAATATTTGAAAATATTTTTTAAAAAAATTGTGGAAAAATAAAGAACATGTTTCTTGAGTGTCTGAAAACCCTGCCAAGGATTGTTCTGGACTGACCCAAAACTTTGTAGTTCAGTACCTGTTCTTCATGAAATATTCCTGTAGTATTTTTGTTCAGAAAACAAATTTTTCTGCATAAAAATAGTATTTTCTGTACAAGAAACATTATTTTCTTCATGGAAAATAATATTTTAGAAATATTACAAAATATCCAGAAAGGTTTTTCACATAAAAAGACCTATGTGAAAATTTTACACAGAATTATTTTCAACTACAGCATTTTCTGTGCAGGAAGTAGGATTTTCTGCACAAAAAATGCTATTTCTGCATAGATTATTATTTTCTGTGCAGAAAATTCTGCTTTCTGTGCAAAAATACCACGTAAGAGTTCATGCCAAATTAAACCCTAAACTGTGAAAAGTCATCAAAAATTGCAGTTTTCAGGGTCTTTTTCAAAGCAGGAAAATGTTGCTAAAATTACTTGCTGCTTTTTGGGGAATGAAATTAGTGAAGAACTGCATCTCTGGTAACTGTTGATGTATCTTCCAGATCAAAGAAGCCTACTTCTATCTCACAATGACAAGACTGACTCACAGTAATGAAAGCATCAAGGAATGGAATCTAATTTAAGAAGTATAGAAGTTGCTTGAAGCAAAGGTTGGAGCTCTGTCATAGTAATAATAGTTGTAAGATTGTGGAAGATGGAAGTGTGTTTAGAGCTGTACTTAGCAGGAGATATCATCAGCCAGTCCATGTACTATGATTATAAATTAATGCAGACATATTGTTGCAGGAGCTACAAAAACAGTGGATCTTCAGTAGAGCTACTAGCTAGTAAAGCTAGTAAAATCATGTAACCTACTGGAATAGTTGGCCAATGTAATAAATCTAGCCTCCAAATCTCAGGCAGCCCAGAAGGGAAAACTTTAAAAAAGCATCAAGGAAGCCATGATTTCACCAAACCAATCTCTTCCTCATTGGATTTTTCTTTTATATTCATTCCCTTCATCAGTCTTCCCTAGATTTTTCTGTACTCCAGCTAGTTAATGAAAATTAAAATTAATTACAGGAGATTCCACAGAGATTCCAGATGCTGGCAGTGACTTGTTGGACCCAAAGGCACAGAATTTCACAGTCTGGCTGTCTTCTGTTTCAACGGCAGATCCTAAACCTCCTGGCAGAAATACGTGTATTAGCAATATGCATAAATTCTTTTCAAAACAGCCCTTAAAATCAGAAAGGAAAAGATTATTTGGCTTCGTGATCCTAAGGATGTATATATGAAGGGCTTTGATCACTTAATACCTGAGAAATATTTCACCTGTTGCATGCAATATGACTCAGCTAAATCCATCATTAAGCTGTACTTCTAGCAAGATGCATTGAAATGAACAGTGTTACATTGTAATTAGCACATCCAACATTTTCAGTGGGTCTCTGCTAAACAGTACTAATGTTGTAGATTTTTTTTTTAATGTGCATAATGTCTGAGACAAAGACAAGTGGAGATCTCCAAAATGGCTTTGAGGCATAAAGAGAATATGCTACACTGGGTCAAGATTCCTTGTTCTTAAAAGGTGAGGGCTCTACACCATTGCACAGATTAGATACACTTTACTTATCTTGTGCCTTCCTTTTTGGTCTTTTGTGTGGTGTATTGAATATTACTGAATCATTCTTGTGTCACTGAAGCTTATTATACCAACCTAAAAATGACTCACTTTGAGTACATAGAGTGAATAACAGGGATGTTACTCCCTGTACGTTTCAAGAATTATAAGTGTTTCATGTCATCTTGCTGCTAGCAAAGTTTAATCTTTTCACAGCTGTCACCTTGCTTAGAACTGGTGAAATCCTGCAGGTCTATGCAGCGAAAGATAAGTGGGAGCTGCCAAGCTCCTGTTCTAGGCTGAATTGCCACTTTGCTCTTTCTAAGATCAACAGACATTTCCCATCTTTCTTCACTCTGGTTCAGTAGCATGGCTTTTATAGGCCATAAGCAAGATACTGCATTCAGCCTTTTGCTCTGTCTGCTGGGCAGATTATCTGCTCCAATTTAATCTGCTTCCCAGGCAGTTTCATGCAACAGCTTCCTGGTCTTGTCTCTTATCTCTGATCATTGTTTAAAGTTAAGAGCAAGAGAAGTTTGCTTACTGGATTGTAGAACATTGCAGGCTGCAGCCAGCTCATGAGCCAGGGGTTCTTCATTCCTGCCTTATAAAATACTGCCAAGTATCCTTTGTTGCAGAAGGGCTTAGCATTTGTTTGTTTGTTTGTTTGTTTGTTAAAATTCCAAAACATTCTCCTTTATGTGAGTAGGTTCATTCTTTCTCCAGATGTTTTGGGGACGACAAAAGCACCCTTTCTTTTACAGAAGATTCCAATGGATCAAAGAGCTTTCCATGAATGGAAAGACAACACTGAGTAGAGCCCAATATGTATCTCTATGTTGACATTTACAGTCATTACACTGTCCCAGGCTCTGAATTTCTTTATGTACAGCCACAGATAGTATGGAACATAGACAAATTTGTTATAATAAAAACAAGCATTCCATGAAATGTAGTGTCTTTTCTTTTGTGCAGGAAAAAGGTAGAAATGACTGTATGTATATGTGTTTGTACATCTGTATGTATGCACAGACATTAAGGTTTTGAAATAACTTAACATAAATATGTTACTTGTAATTAGTTTCTTCCACATTAACAAAGATATAATTGCAAGTGAGAAGTAGTGACAGTGAAACACACCATTTTTGCTTGTTTCAAAAGCAGTCCTTTCAATGGGTTGAAGGATGTGACCATCCCAGGCAAGTGATGCTGTATGACTATAACAGGGTGTGGGGGAAGAGACATATGTATGGTATGGAACTTCATTTCCTGTTCCCCCTTAGCTACTCTGCTTCCTTCAGGTGTGGTGAAAGATAAAGTTCTATCACTAAAACCGAGGAGAGATTACCTGTCAGCCCAGTAGGATTTTCCATATGGATTGCAAGATGGTACTATTATGTTCTTCACCTCTGAAAGTAAACTTTCTTGTGGCAGCCTTGCCTTGATTTGTAGCTTGGCAGCCACTTTCATATGGCTGAACTCCATGTCACTTTGGTAATGGTGAAATAATTGAATCATAAAGACTGGGAACATCATTTGAGAAGTGAGCAATATTGCTGTTTGATATGACACTAACATGGAAACTTCCCACTTGTTTCTATCTGCAATCTTACTCAAAAGGAAGGGGATGCAATCATGAAGAGGAAGGTTTCCCTTCAAACTAGTCAACAACTTTTCATAACCTACACCTAACGTTGGGAAAAGTTAATTTTTTAACTCATAGTTTCCATAATTCCCACAGCCAATATGGCCACAATAGGGCCACAATAGGGCCAGTGGCCATATTGGCTGAGGGATTTTGATAGCTGCAAATAACTTTGTCAAGTTTGTGTCTGTTAGTATTAGCAACTTTTATATGCTTATATTCACAATATATACAGTACTTATCTGTGCGTGCATAGCATCTGTGCAGGCCTTCAGCTGTAGGGTTCCCACTGGGCCTGATCATGAATCTCAAGGCTTTGCACTCCTCTCACAGGCTGACAGGCAAAGTGAGGAATCTCTTGATGCGAAAACACCACATCAGCTGTATGTGTTTTTTTAAAAAAATAATCCTACTGCTGGTGTTGTTGGTGTTGTCAGACCATCCAAACCACCAGCATTCTCCTTTCCATGGGTTAGGGCAGTAGCTCCCAAACTTTGGTCCTCCAGGTATTTTGGACTTCACCTCCCAGAAACCACAGCCAGCTTGGCCAACAGTCAGGAATTCTGGGAACTGAAGTCTAAAATACCTGAATAACCAAAGCTTGGAAGCCACTGGGGTAAGGTAGAGGCTGGTCTCACAGCTTCATACCTCTTTTCTCATTCTGAGGCCATTTCCACATGGGGTTTTTAACAGGGGGCACAGCATCCTCCAGGAAGGACGTCTGGACCTGGGAGCGGACTGGGTCGGACCTACTTAACGTGGATCTGCACCCCAGCCCACTCTGGAATGACTCCAGGTGGTCATCCAGTGTGCTTTTGAAAGACCACTAAAAACAGGTCTTTCAAAAGCACGGAATGTGCCACTGTTTGCCTGCTCCCTTATGCAGATTCACAGGCTAGCATTGGTGTGAGTCTGTGATCTGCCGGGGGTGGACTTTAGGCTGGTGAGCTTCAGCAGTTGGTCAAGACCCTCAACCAACTGGAAGCCGCCATTTTCGTCCCCGGAGCAATATGGAGCGGTGGCCATGTACTGCTCCAGAGAAGTGTGGACCAGACTGGGGAGCCCAAAAGTCTGGTGAGTAGTGTCACGGGGCAATTCCCTCACCCCGTGTGGAAATGGCCTGAGTGGATACAAGGGATTTCTCCTCAAAGTGTCTTGCAACAGGCTTCTTATCACTTGGGATAATTCTTCTGGGTGGCGTGTTGAGGTTGCAGTGACATAGGTATAGTATGATTGTTGGCCAATCTCATTGCTACAAAATAAGCACAAGAAAGGGTTCCCATTGATCTTCAGTTATATTCCCTCTGAGACCAATGTGACTTGTACTTTAGCCATCACACAACCTGTTTCATTGCCTGTGGTATTTTTGTAAACCAAGATAGATTGTGAGGTGAAAAGGGCTGACATGACAGACTTTGCTGTCATGTAAAATGCCTTTATTAATATAACATGGGTATAAACTAATTGTAATGTTGTAGGGACAAGCACTATTAACAATGACCAGGAAACCTTTCCTTTAAGACTGCAGTTCTATACATATCTAAAAATATGGCTCAATGAAGATGAGTGTGTGTGTGTGTGTATGTGTGAGAGAGAGACTAGATAGGCACAGAATTACACTGTGAAAGTTCTATATAAAATAATAATTAGCTGAGATTTTCAGCTGCTAAAAATGATACTTTATTTTAATATTTAAAAGACTTTGCTAGTTATAAAGTCTTCAAATGGTTGAGCATCACAATTCTCAGTTCAGAATCATATACACTGGTAATGTATTTTGGCCTCTCTGTTGATTTTAGCTTGTGAATTTTAAGTTTTATGAAAATTGTTATTGGATGGGGAAGGAAAGGAAAGGAAAGGAATGCAGGGTTGTGGGGGGCACTGCAGCACTGTTTCTTCCATTTTCTTTTTAGGTTGAGAAATGAGAAAATCTGCTATAAGGTGTAAAGAACCCCTTGCTTTCTCTTGCTCTCTGCCCTTCAAAGTTAATACATATCCAGGGGAGTAATAGAGTTCTGAAAGGAAGAAAAGTAGTACAGCCCTAAGCAAGGATATTGCTGAACTTGATTTTGCTAGAAATAGTAGCTAGCAATGTAATTTTGTTGGTGTTCTGTATCTACTCATAATCCCTTGGCAACACGTATTTCTTACCCATTCGAATGAAAACATGAACCTAATGTAAAGATTTTTTAGATTAAAGAATCCTGTGCTGGAAATGAATGGTAGAAATTGCATTGGAACAAACTGCTTACTTTTCCTTTCCAATCTGGAAAACCCCCCCACATATAATATTTATATATAATTATCCATAGGATGATATAACTTTTATTTCAACAATAGTATCATATTCCCAACCACCCCCCAACTTTGCTGAATGAAGTTGTCAGCCTAGGTATACAGGACTCATAGATAGCCATGCTTCATTTTATTTTTAACCCTGGAAAATACAATATTTGTTACTGAGGCTGGAAATAGCAAGGCAAGTTCTTTGGGGAATGGGTCCATTTGGGGGAGTGGGAAACCTAAGTAGAAACCTGAACATAGTTTCATAGAAACATTTTCAGGGCCCATATATAAAAAAGTGCTTTCAAGTTGAGAGCACTTTCAAAAAGTGCTATTTTTAACCAACAACACTCCCTGAGAAGCTTTTAGGATGGGGCAATCATGAATATATAGTAGGGATGTAATTCTTCACTTGTCTCAAAGATAGCAATGAATAATTTCAGCAATTTCCTTCCAGTTGTGGGAAAGTTTTCAACAAACCATACAGTTTTTGAAGAATATTTGCAATTTGGCACTTACTGTGCACACAATTTTGGGGTTTGATTGTACAACAATTCCTAAATTATTATAGTGGCCAGGCATTCTGGGGCACATTGGAGCTGGTGCTGCTTGCCACACAATCCTCTTTCTTATCTTATGTTGATAAGACTTTGTTACACAAAAAGAATATATCTATATATCTATTGTTATTGTTGTGTGCCTTCAGGTCTCTTCCAATACACAGCAACCCTAAGGCAAGCTATCACAAGGTTTTCTGAGGCTGAAAATGTGTGATGTGCCCAAAGTTGTCCAGTGGATTTCCATGGCTGAGTGGGGATTTGAACTCTGGTCTCCGGGGTCATACTACTACACTATGGTGTCTCTCATATATCTATTTACATCTATACCATCTATACTTGTATCTCTATCTATCTCTATCTCTATCTCTATCTATATACACTAAACAATAAAATAAGCATTTGTGAATGATGATGATGATGATTCTGGTCATCACCATCATCATTTCACTAATATCCAATATTTTCTGTGGAACATGTCTCCCAATAATTAAAACAACTACAGGCAACAGGACAAATTAATAAAATATTCACAAGTCCTTGTTAAGTGGCAGTTAAAATAATTTAAAACATTATCTGTATTCCCATCAAAGGGATTGTCAAGGTTGTGGGGCAGAAAGAGGGGACTCCCCAAAAACCTTAGAGCTCAGTCAAGCTGATTAAGAAAGACAAAATATTTCAAATAGCCTGGACCCAAGTCATTTAGGGCTTTATAGGTCAGCAATATGACTTTGTATTGTGCCTGAAAATAGGTCAGTAGGCTGTAACAAGGGAGATCTGTTCTCACTGGAAAGCACAATAATTGAGAGTAGGTGTGCTGCTCTTTGGACCAACTGAATTGTCTGTACGGTATGTTCACGTTATTGTTGTGTGCATTCACATTGCTTCTGATTTACAGCAACCCTAAACTGAACCTATCATGGAGTTTTCTAGGGGCTGAAAGTGTGTAGTGTGCTTGAGACCACCCAGTAAGTTTCTATGGCTGAGTGGAGAACTGAACTCTGGTCTCCAGGGTTGTAGTCCAATGCTCAAAGCACCATTCTGTACATAGCAACCATTTTTGTGTGTGTGTGTGAAATAAGTCCACAACTGCAATATTTTTCTGCCCTCCCCAAAAAACAGAATTTGTCTGAGCAGAACTATTAGTTTCACAGCACAATGTTTACTGCACAGATTTTTTTAAAAAATGCAAAGCAACCATGTTTCTATCCTTATTCTTGGGTAGAATAAGACTCAAAATATGAAAATTCTCATCAGTCCAAGATTCTTCTCATCAGGGTTTCTCAGCACTATGGAAACATTAAAAAAAAAAAAATTCTTTCTGTTCCTAGTTGTACCCTTACTTTTTATAAATAAAGTAAGCACAGAAACTGCATAACTATTCATGATAATTTTCCTGACATTCCTTTGTTTTGCTTTGTTTTTTGAAGTGATTTTTTTTTAACATGGAAGAAATTTTAAACACAGCAATGTATTCCTTGACGTAATGTTTTGTTTGTGACCGCAGATCCACACATGAATCACTGAAGAAAGAGAACTTCATTGCACAAAAGCATGTGAAGATGACTTTTGTGCCTTCATCATTGTGTGCATGCACAATGGCAATGTAGTTGGGGCAAACACTAATGAACTGAAGTACCTGTCTGCTGCTATAAAGTATACTGAATCTGGGATTAAAACAATGAAATACTTGAAGATTCCTAGTATTTCTTCAACTTAAGAAGGAAGACAGGTGTGAGATCCTTCACGAAGCTGGCAGAGCACAAAGTTCTGTCAGCATACTTGTGCACAGTTGAGCTGCCAGGAAGGACGGATGAAGATGACCAGCCCAACAGCTGCTGAGGGAGCTTTCTCACACTACCACAACCACTCAGTACCTCTTTGGGTGAGGGACAATTGAGCTACTGAACTACCTCTTATATAAGAAGCAATGGATTCAAGCTGCAAGAAAGGAGATTCCACCTGAACCTCAGGAAAAAATTCCTGACGGTCAGAGCTGTCTGGGAGTGGAATATGCTGCCTTGGAATGTGGTAGTGTCTTCTTTTTTGGAGGTTTTTAAGCAGATGCTGGATAGCCATCTGTTGGGAATGCTTTGATGTGTGTTCCTGCATAACAGGGGGTTGCACTGGCTGACCCATCTGGTCTCTTCCAATTCTGTGATTCTATTATTCTATGATAAGGAAGTACTGGCTGCTTTCTTACACAATGTTGTAAAAAGAAGATCCACTAGCATAAATCCAGTGGCTGTTGCTATCTGCATTCCAATCAATCCTGATTATGGTGACCTTCTTCATTTTTCTGGGCAAGATTTATTCAGAGGAGGTTTTTCATTGTGTTCTTCTTAGGCAAAGAGAATAGGATTTGTCATCCAGTAGGTTTTTGTGGCTGAGCAGGGATTTAAATCCTGGTCCTCTGGAGTCCTAGGCCCTTACCATACCATGGCTCAATAGCACATTGTTCTGTATCAATTTCAGCGTTGCTACTTCCATATCGCTTCCCAGTTCTGAATGCTCTCTGCCACACAGGAATCACTATCAAGTGCAAATGAGGAATCACACTTGCCCAGGTGATGGACTTGTGATGGTAAAGGAGGTCATTACTGGATTTTTTTTCTAGTAATGAAAAAGTGCTGATTAGCAATGGGAAGGGACGGGAAAGCAGCTGGTTAGGGAAAAATATCATGTGGTAGGATGGGTCCTGGACTGGAAACAATGTGTGGCTTTGTCGGGATGAAGACTTTGTGAAGTAAGGGCCTTAGTCTAACACTTAAACTACTAACTAAACTATGCTGGTTTCTAACCCCAGTTATACTGTGTAATGTTTTCACACAACTCTGATCTGGGACTTTGATAGAGATGAAAGAAATTTGAAGTGAACTCCTGTATTTTCCAAAATTCTTTGCTTTTAACTAGGTACATGTTGGACACACTGCTTTAAATACTAGTATCATGCCTGGAATTCTATTGGTGTCTCACATGTGCACACATTTCCCTGAGGAAATGGTTGTACATTTTTGTTCTTCACAGTACATCCTTGTTCAGTTCAAAGTTGCCAAAGTGGAGCTCCACATGCATTACCATTGTCCATAGTTGTGCAGGGTGCATGGCTGTGTGGGTACTGTATGTATGGCTCTACATTGTACATATAGATGTGATTTGGTCACCCATTTGGTTGTACAATACTACAGTTCACTAACAACAATAACAAGAGCAGTGTTGCCAACCCACATAACTCTTTGGGGATAAAATGACAATTCATCTTCTCAGTGTAGGACTTTGATCCATTATTTAGTAAAACTTTGGAAGCATCAGATCCCAAACCATTCATCTAAAAGTTATCTGCTTGAGCCACTTTTGATGAAAAGAGCCAGCTCTTTGAATTGGGAATGCAATAAAATATGAAGAAGGTTATAAAATATAAACACACCATACTCTATGCAAAAGTGGATCCCTATTCTTTGGTCCTGAAAATCTCTAGCACAAATACAGGAGCCTTATGTTTGCATTATTTCACCAGGCAATGCAATTAAGGTGGAGTGTGCTTAGTATAAAGATTATTCATATGCAGGTTTATGTGCTCCTGACACCTTGAAAAGGGACTGTAATAAGAAGGCTTAGGGAGGTAGGCACTGTTAGCACACATTTGTCTGTACAGCAGTAATAATAGTTGGCTTAAGCCACAGACAATGTTAGTACGCATCTGTGCTCTTAGGAAAATCCCTCCTGTTCTGTTTGCCCCTCACTTCATTTTGTAGATATTACACTCCATATTATTTGACTATCAAAAGGAGATTATCATAATTGTATTATATCCGGCTGCACAAAACATTCCTATTTGGGAATGGGGACCAAGAGATGAATCTAAATTTCCACAGCCTTGTTTCTGTGATGTCATCCCAGCAGGTAGGTAGTGACATTTTGAATGCTTGATGACATTTCCCTTTGTAAATAGACAAAGGAGTCAGATGGCATTGCACTATTTTACCATTCTCAAAATGTCAATGCACTGAAGAAAATGGAAAAAAACCCCTCTTGGTTTCAATATTATTATTTCTATATATAAAAAAAGTGTTGGGAGGAAGATAAAAAAGGCTTGTAGCAATATACACTTTCCTTTTTGCTATTTGCTTATATCATCCTTAAAATTAATTTGAGCTGAACACATTGTGGATTTTCCTGATCAGTAATCCTGACTTCCAAACATGTGCTTATTACATTTTCCACTGTATGTTTTCTTAGGCTGCATAAATGGCACCACAAATATCTGTAACCTCTATTCTTTTCTTATACTCCATTGAACAAATTCAGCTTGAATATTACTTGCTGCTCACGTCTATTTGGTTTTAGACCCAGTATCAATAAATTACATGAGTGGAGTTGATTTAGGTGCAAAGCCAAGATGGATATGTATGATTTTTTATTTTTAGCTGAACTAAAGAGTGTAGGTCATACTGTTGGTGGCTCCCATACCAGGCTTAAAAGTATCAAAATCTGTATCCTAACATACTCCATTATCACCATCAGACTTTTTTCTCAACAAATATGGATCCCAGAACTGACAGGGTGTACATCTAATATATAAAAGTCAAAGTCTGTTTGTTTGTGTCAGGCAAAGGCCACATATGATTGGCTGCCTAAGAAGATTCTATGGAATCCTGGGGCTTGTAGTTTAGAGAGGGGCCTTTAGAATTTGCAGCCAGAGAGTTCTTAGGCCTAAGTCAAGTGTGACTATCTTGATTAGGCCAGTTGCTATGGAGATGAGGCCTAGCAGCAGGAAGGAGGAGGGCAGTGTATTCTCTCAATAATCCAACTTTTGTATGTACTCTGAATACAGATTGGACTGGGGAATATGGGGAAAAGTTACAGGTACTGGCCAAGACAGTTTGGGGAATTAGAGACACAGGATCTCAAAGCTTTCTAACAAGTGTTACCCGTGAGAAAATAAAATCCCCTGGCAATGCCGGGTATATATGCTAGTTATATATATGCACACAAGGGTTTCAGTTCAAACTGGAAGTGCTCTAGTTACTCATAATAATAATAATAATAAAAACTAATAGAAAATGGCATGTGGCATATTTAGTGTAGCATGTAGTTTAGCCTTCATTGTTCTTGTCTCACAACCAAATCTTTATTTAAAATAATAATTTAAAAAAACATAAAAGAAGGAACTTATAACTTGCATAACCATTAGGATCACAACAGAATGAACTGCCTCATAACTGCCCAAGATCTTTGATTGTACAGCTGTAATTTATCTACTCTGACACTGTCAGAGGATTTCAGGCTGAGATCTTTATCTGCTACCTGATTTCATTCTTATAGTAAGAGAAGTCAGGAATGAACCTAGTATCTTTTGCAATAAGGCATATGTAATCTATGGTGTCCTCATAAAAATCCTTTTTAATTTGTCATGAAACTGTTATGTATGAATGTGTCTTACAAGAAAATGGAGAAACCACAATGCATGATAAAATGGAAGATTTGGTACATGAAGCAAGATAAGTTGAAAATGCTGAGTTTTGACTGTATAACAAGAAAGGAATGTGCATAAACAATTTAAAGATAAGGACTGCCTGGTTCAAACAGGAGAAGAAGTCCCGAGAACCAGGATGTGCATAAGGATGAAATGTGAAAAATTCAAGTAAATCATTAAGAAAAATGTACCTGAGATGTATCTGTTAAGAAGATTTAAAAAGGGACCTTCTGGACAAAGCAAGTGTGCTAGAAACAGAGCTGCACCTGACATCCATGCTCCTGCGGAGAACTGATCAACCTCTGTGAAGGGTCAAGTGTGTGAGTATTGTGTGGATGTGTGTGTGTGCATGTGCGTGTGAGGCCTTTTAATTTGTGATTTGTAATACCGTATTTTCCGGTGTATAAGACGACTTTTTAACCCAGGAAAATCTTCTCAAAAGTCGGGGGTCATCTTATACGCCAGGTGTCATCTTTGCGGTCACCGCATACGGTGGGGGGAGCTCAAAAATGGCCATGGCTGCATCCCCGCCGTATGCGGCGCCGGGGGGGAGCGGTGGCGTTTCGGGAGAGGCTTGTTGCTCTAGCCGCTCTTCCCCCTCACACGAGCGCCGGTCGCGCTGCCTCCCCGCTTCCACCCCCCGCTCCGTCTACAGCTCCCAGGCCAGGGAGTGCTGCAGAAGCTGGGGGCACGATATGGATACACCAGCACCGCTGCCACCATGCGCGCATGAGAGAGGGAGGGTGGAAGTGGGGAAGAGTCCAACCAAGTTGACAGAGAGGGGGGAAAGGAGGGTTTCCTCCGGGCCGGAGGGGCGCATGGGGGGCGAGGGCCGGTGCCAGCCTCCCCCACCCTCCTCCCCTCTGGGCACCCGCCCCTCAGCCCCCCCAGCCCCAAAGAGCCGGGTGCGGGGCGCTGCCCCCTTCCCTCTCCTCTTCCTCCACTTACCTTGGTGGAAGCAGCTGCGGTGGCTCAGGCAGGCATTTTGTTTCCTTCCCAGCCCCGGCAGAGGCAGAGGCAGAGGAGGCCAACGAGAGGAAAGCGGGAGAGAACTGTGGAGGGCGAGGGGTGGGGGGATGCCGCTCTCTCGCTCGCTCACTCTCTCCCTCCCTCCCTCGCCGGCGGAGGAGGATGGGGGGTCCGGGGGAGGGAGGGAAAGGGGGCATCGCGCTGCGCCTGCCTTGCTGAAACTTCGCTCGCTCACTCGCTCACTCGGCTAGGGTGCCGCCGCTGCTGCTCCCTCCCAGCGCTGCCCAGAGGACATCCTCCCAGGAAAGGAGGAGGAGGAGGGATATTAAAAGGGGGGGAGGGAGGGAGTGGCTCAAGTTTGCTCAAAATTCCAGCGGGGCTGGCAAGGCTGCCCCTTTCGCAAGGATGCAAGCCCGGTGCTTGGCTGCTGGCTCCTCCAGAGCAACGGTGGCGAGGGAGGAGGAGAGGAGGAGCTCTCAGCGGCATGCCCCCCAAGAATGGGAGCCGGGCAGCCTTTCTGGCTCCTCCGCCGCTTCCTCCTTCGCTGGGCTCTTGTAAGATAAACGTGTAGAGTTTCAGCTGGAACACAGCTGGTTTGGAAAGTCTGACCTTTCTAGCTATTTGCATTTACTTAATACCTCTCTCTGTAGCCGGAAGGGTAATGATTGTTGGTTAACATTGCCTAAAGCAGATGGAGAGACATCAGGCTTTGTAAGATCTGCTTGTTTTTCCCCAGACCCTTGGGGTTCTACCACCCAGAGACAGGCATAGAGTAGTGCCTTGTGCTGCCAAGTGCTCATTTTAGGAATTCCTAATGACAGATGCGCAATAATATACACACACACACACACACACACACACATTTTAAATCCCACCAAGAGGCATTCCAAGGTGCCGGCTCCACTTTCCCTCCCTCCAGACAACGAGGTGCTGGCGAAGGCTCACACATCATTCACGGTGACTGGGGCATCCGAGTTTCCTGGATCGGGCCAGCCTATCAGCGGCCGTGGAGGGAGGGAGGCTGGCCAGAGTTGCTCCTGTTGCTAGGCAGAGGACCACCGGGAAGGAGGAGGAGGAGGACGGGGGGTGGAGCCAGCGCTGCAAAAAGGGCCATAGAGCAGCGCCGTGCCCAGAAAAACACACCTCTTTCACCCATCTGGCCTGCCCTTGTTTATTGTCTTATCCTTCCTTTCAGCTTTAGAGTGAATTAGGAAAAGTTTAATCCACTTGCACTGTTTTATGTTTACATGTTTGATGACAAACAGCCTTATGTTTATAACTGACAGTTTTCCTGCTAAGAACCTGCATGTCATAAGCATTTGAATTAAAATTACCATATTGAAATCAAATCTGATTTTTGTATTTTTTATTTGGTGTGCGTTGGAAGAGGGGTAGTCTTATATGGCGAGTATATCCCAAACTCTAAATTTTAACTGGAAAAGTTGGGGGTCGTCTTATACGCTCAGTCGTCTTATACGCCGGAAAATACGGTATGTAATAAAATAAAAGTTACATGCAAGGTGTGTAAGCCCAGATCTGGTATCTTATGTGTCTTATTGAAAGTCCTATAGTCTAATTCTGTATTTACTCATTTCTCTGGATCCAAAAGAACAATGTTCAGATTGGTGACAAAACTAAAGCACTATATTGATTATAACAGGTGGTGTCATGGGTTGCAGCTTTGACAACAAACTAGTGTTTGGCAGCAGCATGTTACAAACTACAATGTAATGTATTTGTTGTTGTTGTTATTAGGTTAATTCTGTTACTTTTAGAAATCTTTTGCCTTCAGCATTACAGTAAAGTGTTGCCTTCAAAGGTTTCAGGATATTTAGTAGATCTAAGGTATTATTATTATTATTATTATTATTAATAATAATAATAATAATTTCCCAAAGTTTTAGAAATTAAGTTAAAGTAACATATTATGCAATGTGTTATTAACCCAACCAGGGAGTGGAGGAAATAATGCTAACAATTTTTTTAAGTAAACCATTGCAAGTAGTTTCAAAAATCTAAACTACCGGTATGTGCAGTTTAGGAATATAATAAAACTATGAAATATAATAAAACTTATGAAGTTGGTGATTGTGTGAGTTTCTCATCAGTCACAAAACAACACTTTGCAGAAGGTTATGGTGAAAGGTCAGAATGCTATTGAAGAACTGATGATGTTAACTTGAGTTTGCATTAATCAGCTACTTCAATTATGAATGCTAAATAAGAACAAGAAATAAATAAGTCATAATCCTTTTGGTGGCATACTCAAAGTTGTATGCACATTTGTTATCTTTTGGAAGCAGCATAAGAGGTAATTCACTGAAAGATTTAAATCTATTTGAAACCTTCCCTGGCAACTGTCAAGACCTGTGGGACACTTCTATGGCTGATAAATAGATGGGTTAGGGAAGTAGACAGAGACAACCAAGCAGTGTAGATTGTCTCCTATTGCTAGTTCAAAAGTATAGACAAAGGGAAGAGAACCAACAATGTCATTCCTCTTCCTTCTTGCTCGACTATGGCCTGAATCCTTTACTATGATGTAAGTCACACAATTTTACGTATACTTAGCTATGCAGCTATATAAGAAATCCTGTTAGTAAATTGTGAAAATGTGTAATGGGACTCTACCAAGAATGCTGTAATATTCATTG
Source organism: Iguana delicatissima (assembly GCA_948472985.1). NCBI lineage: Eukaryota > Metazoa > Chordata > Lepidosauria > Squamata > Iguanidae > Iguana > Iguana delicatissima. The sequence continues at coordinate 1,518,825 of CAOKZL010000503.1, forward strand.
GCACTTCCTAGTCAGTGTAGTAATACACAATGGGACCAATGCACAACAGGACAAATGCACATTGGTCCCAATGTCCATTTGACTTGTTGTGCATTGGTCCCAATACAAGTTAATGTATATTGTTTATTGCATAAAAGACACAGTTCTTATGTATTGATTTGACTTGGACATTTTACTTCTTTACGTGGATTTGTGATCTTTTTGACTTTATTATGGGATTCAGTTTTCTGTATACAGCTGTCCTTTGTCACATCCTTTTGGGCTGTTCTTGCAAGGGGCTGGAACCAGTGTGATGAGATGAAGCCTGCATGCCTGGGTGGAGTTTCCCTTGGCAAGCTCTGAAAGCATTTGTCTTCATGTTTTGCATATCCTCCAACACTTTAGACATGAAAATCAGAATAGACATGGCAGAGCAACATCAGAGTGCATTCAAAAGAGTGTATCAATAAGAAGGCAAAAATGATTAATGAGGAAATACACACAAAGTTGCTGTTTTTACTCCTGATTTAATGCTGAATTTAGAAAAGTCTGAGGAAAAAAATCCAGAACAAGAAATACAGTGCTTTCTCTGTGTGTATACATATACAAATTAACAATAAATAAGATATTATATAATGCACTATAAAATCAAATTGCCTTTATCAGAACTGTTCAAAATTACAGCTTTCTCTCAGCTCCATGGTCATTGCAAGAGTTTGTTTCCCCCAAAGCTGGCCCAATGCACATTGTACATCAAGTCAAATTCCAGCTTCCTTCTAACATAAAACTCATATGTTCATATGTGGTCTCACCCTTAACCATTTCAGAGACTTGTTGTTAGGATAAAAAGAGGATGAATAGGGTTGGAGAAAGAAGATAAATGAACTGAAAATAATTAAGGAAGTATGGTTGAAAAAAAAGAACACAATTCTCCTAAAGAAATGTTTGTGTTCGAATTTCATTTCAGAACATCTCCCTTAGGTTACAATCCTCCATACCTTTATATAGTAGAAAGTCCATTGGGTCTTACTTTTGAGTGGATTCATGCACAGTTACAGCATTGATGCAAATATAATTTTTCCCTTTAGAAAGGTTCAAAGTAAGTAGTCAGTAAATCTCTCTCAGTGTTAGACCACAGTAATCCTGGACCTCTATCCCTATGTTTCTCCCTCTCTCTCATACACACACAAATACACAAAGGGAAGTGAAAAGAAGAAAATCGGTAAAACTAAGGTCCTTTCTGCACGAGGCAAGTGAATCGCTCCGTGCTGTTACTTACTGGCTCTTCATGGGTCTGAAGTAACACAGACTTTCCCGTGAGCCCTTCTGCAGGGCTCTTCCATTAGTGCAGGGCGAACTGGAGCAGTGCGAGGCCTGTAGATCTGCACTGATCCAGCTCAAAATGGCGGCTTCCTGTGGCTTCTGGTTCGAAATGGAGGCTTCTGGTGTCTTCATGGGAGTGGACCAACCACTGACGCTGGCCACACCCACAGCCTGCCCTCCGCTGATCGCAGGCTCGCATTGGTGTGAGCCTGCACATCTGCACAGGCAAACAGGAATGCAATGGCATATTCCATAAAATGTAAAGATCTGATTTTTTTGGTCTTTACTTAGCGCGGGAGAGGACCACTTGGAGGCAGATTGGATTGGACTGAGGTGCAGAACTAAGTTAAATAGTCTGCACCTAGTCTGATCCAAGGTGCGGACGACCTCTGTGCCAGGACGCCTTGGCCTGTTTTAACTGCCTCGTGCGGAAAGGGCCTAAGGCTTTAAAATATAAGGTTTATTTCAAAATGAATCTCAAAAACAAGTACTGTATTTGCTGGCATATAAGACTCACTTTTTTTCCTGAGAAATACTGTTCGAAAATGGAGTGTGTCTCATACGCTGGTGTTTCTTATACACCAGCAAATAGTATTTGCTGGCATATAAATAAGATGCATCTTATATGCTGGTGTGTCTTATACACTGGCAAATACAGTATAAGATTTGAAGAACGGTCAAAAATATTTTCAAATCGGAAAGGCTTCTAATTGATCCTAATTTCGGGATATTAAAAGTTGAGAAAATATATACGTGCATGAAAAACTCAAGATAGCCTAGTGCACAGTTTTTCAGGACACTGTAAATCCAAAGAAGTCTCCTCAAGTAAAGCTCCCCTTTGTGATTGGACTCTCTTCTCTGTGTGATTTTTACAAGGTCTGTTTATACTTTTTGCTTACCTGAGGGTGCAGTCTGGGATCATATAGTGCATGCTGTTCTGTTGCAAAGCTTTGAGAGGCTGCATCATCTTCTGGTGGTTTTGCTTTTTTTATCTCATTCTGACTTATTCATCTGTCTTCCCCTCTACCTCCTATTGAGTTAACTTACTGCAAAGTTTTGCACTTTGATGTCAGTCTTCAGCCTCTAGTAAAAGCAACTTGATGGCAAATAATAACAAAAGTAATCAACCCAGGGAATGAGAAGGAGAAAGTGAGACATTTTAACACCAGCTGAGAAACCAGTAATGCAGGAAATAAATTGTGGACATCTTGGCCAATTTTTGTTATCACAGGGTAACTTCCTAAGGCCTAGGAAGTACACAGGCAGAATAAGAGCACCAGGAAGGTCATCCAGTGTCTACCTATGTAGACAAGCACCTCGAGCTATACATAATAAAATTATAGTTTCTTTGTTCCTACAAGATTTTTTATGGGTTCCTTCATTGTCAAGTGATATCCCACAACAGATCAGTGTTTATTCTACTTCCCTCCTCTTCTTCATAGTTAAACATTAAAAGGAATGTTTATTCCCTGCAATTAACAAGTTTTCTTTCCAACAACAGAAGACACATGCATCAGCAATCAGACTTGCAAATGAAGCCTGTATTTACCTTCCAATGATCAATCATAAAAGAATCCCACTAAATAAAGATGAAAAAAGCACGTTCTGTGATAGATATCTTTGACCAACAGAGGCACCTTTGCTAAATATGCATTGAACATATTTGTCATTTGATCCTATGTGTTTGCTAAAGCAAAATATATAATACTGTCTACAAGTGGCAGCCAATAAACAAAGCAAGCATGCTAGTAATGACATATGAGAAACATTGGTGCTGCATTTCTCAAATTCTAGAAGAGAAATAAGGTGATCTGTGACTATTGCTTCGGTGGTAGCTCTATCATATATGTGATGCATATGTCTATTATAAAATGGAGGGATTTAGAATGGAGTTAAAAAGAAAGATAATTCTATGAAATTAAATAAAAAGGATAAAGAGAAATAGGGATGCAAGAACTTAATAACTATTACTTGCCATTAAGGCTCTGGGAGATTAGTATGCATTTACTAACACTTGGTAGATTCTGCTTGTGCTCTGAGATTATTTATTGAACTTCCTGTGTTGGATATGTCAACTTAGATTTGTAGGTAGAGCAAATGAATCCCAGGGACAGAAGCTTTCCTGTTGTCTCGATCTGGCTGAAGAATGACCTCTTCAAGTTAGAACTTGGAAAGTTATATCTGGACTACAACTCGCTATATTGTCAGCCTTACTGATGGGGGATTCTGGGACTTGCATTCCAAAAATAAATTTGCCAAGCTTGCTTTATACTTTTTTTCTAGATGCCAAGTGAAGATGACTTGATTTATTGAAGTCTGTAGCAGGTTTTAATTGTGGATTGATGTTGTCTGTTTACTAGTACCACGGTTTTCCACATTTGTATCTCTAATGCATTTTATTTTGGCTTAATTCTTAGTTTTGTATTTGTTTCTAGTTTTTGAATGATCCCTTGAGCTTCAGTTTGGTACAAAATTTACAAAACATGCTTAAATTAAAATCAATTAAAACAAGTAATTAAATTAATGAAAGAAATTTTCTGCCCCATGGGAAATGTGAAAAACAGAACTTATTTTGCTCACTTAAAAAACAAGATTTCTTCAAATTCAGAGTTTATATTCACACAAGATTTAATTTTTTTCCCCATCAATATTTAAAATGGAATAGTGATTTATTTCTTTGGTTAGATCCTCCATCCACATTGACTGAGTAGGCTGAAGATATATTCCCATCCAATCTATCCTCCCCAACCCTTTAATACAGAATCAAATACTGAATAGCTCTGTAAGGGGTTGAAATAAAGAAAAGGTTTCTAAGCCAGGTAGATTAATCTCTTGGAAACTTTCTGCTTGAGCCTTCTTACATTAAGTGGCATTTCCCATGATCCAAATAATTTATTCATGAAAGTTAGGGAGGTTAATCAAAAGTTCATATAATTGTAATAAACAGAATACATAATGGACTAATCATGCAATTCAAGGCATTTTGTAATTTATTTGAAATATCAGATAAAAATAGCTAAGAGGTGTGCTAGGAAGGAAGCAAATAATTTGGAAACTGATGAGTATGGTCTACCTGCTGAACTATGAATAGATAAGGTAATGCCGAAAAGGATATAAATAAATAAAAGAATGTAGCAAGTGCTTTGTGTGTAAGAACATTTATAAATCATTTTAAATTGAGCTTTTGCCTCAAAAAGTGAAAAATCTTACTTGTCTATGCAGTTGACTTTGGAATATTCTCCCTGTACTCATTCCATGATTATAATCAGAAAGGATGAATTGGTAGAAAACTACATATTTGTGTATTTAGAAAAATCTAAGCCAAACAAAAGGAAAACTCCTTCTTCTCATCCCCAGAAGTACATGTAGCATGCTGGGCAAAAGTTACCCCAGCAAGCAAATAATGTTCAGATTGGCTCAGATTTGCATTTAGTACAAACAAATGTATGAGAGAAAAATAGCATAAGTTATGTCTTACACCTGCCAGTTCTTCAGCATTATTTCTTTCCCATTCAAATTTAGACTTTTCACCACTCAGACTGTGTACACTGAACACTACAGCTATATTCAGACATTAGGAATCTGGGTGAAAGTATATATATGTAGCTGAAGAAAAGAGTTCACTAGCTTGACCCCTGTTTTGTTTCTCTCTGTATGTCTGAAAAGGAAATACTCCATTGTCCTCAGAAGTTCTCCCTATGAATGACAATCTTATTTTTCCAAAGTTTGAATGGCATAAAGAGTCTACACGTATAAGTGAAGACTCTCTTTGTCAGACATGTTACTCCCCACATTTACTTCCAGCCAAATTCCTAATTCCCAACAGACCTTATGTATATACCACATATGATATCTGAAAACCAGAATAGATTCTACATATGGAAAGCCATACACTCCTGACCATGGATTGACAAGGTATTGTTTGTGGGCTGCACATGGACTTGTTATCCTAAAAGGTAGATGATACAGAGTTCCAGCCACAGTGCCAGTGCCTCCGCGGAATGGTGGGGAATTAGAGCTCCAAGAGAGGCCTGCAAGAGGGGGGTAACCTTAACAGGATCTTTCCACCTATGTATACCAGTACTAATGCAGTGACACCAGTTGGAAATTAAAATCATGTTTTATTGGAGAACTCTGCCCCAAAATATCCCTCACTTTTTTTTTACCAGACCATTTTTGGCTTTTGAGTGAGAAGTCCTCTAGGGGGATAAATAAGTTGACAGGAGAATACAAATGGAGCAAAATTGCTAATAACTCCTGCCCTGGGTTTCAGGAAGCAGTTTTTAAGAATTTTTAGTGAATACATTTTGGGGATGATTAGATGATACAAAGAGGAATGAGGACTCATGGGTTCTTGTGGGAGCAGATTCTGCTCCCCAAACTTCAGGATTGGGAACAAGGAAGCAACCAAATCACATGTAGATATATACATATAGCTTCTGTGCATGCTTCAGGTCAACCTGTAAGCACGGACAGAATGTGTTATGTTATGTTATCTACTTTCTCAATTAAAAGAGTGTTCATCCTATATAATTCAATGATATAACAGATTTTAAAAAGGCAAGATTTATTTTAGTCTTCCAATTTGGGTTCATCTTCCAATATCATCTGGTTTCATTTATGAAAACAGTAACTGTGAGGGATGGAAATGTTAGGATGATCCAATCTTAAGTATAGATAACATATAATATAGGATGGGGTTACACTGCTAATCTCACACAAATTCTGTTGGTTTTCTTTTACGGTTTTGTTTTTGTTTTTAACACTGTTGAAGAAGCCAAGTTGTGGAGGTGTCCAGAGAGTTTATTTTAAAACACCTGCTTTGTTATGATGTATCCCTTATATTCTTATCACTTCAATCTGTTTCATAATGTTTCATTTTGACTTCCCTTCTTTCATTTCCTTTGCAGAAAACCTTGGTTCTTGTGCAGGAAAATGGTGCAGGAGGACTGGAGAAAAAAAACCTGTCTCACCAGTCTCCCTCCTCTCCCACCATACATAGATCCAGATGTTTCTCTACAAAAATTGAAATCATAAGAAAAATGGAGACTGGTGAAAGAAAAAAGAGTAATCTCTGGATGAGTTTTGTAAGAAGCCTTCAAGTGGTCCCTAAAAGTTTTGACATGTTTTGGTTCCTTCTGCAAGGCTTACCTGACCTGAATTTCCCATTTAACACATGCACATTGTTCATTCAAGATGAAAATTTGCTGAAATGTATTGAACTGCTCTTATTTATTGTAATGTAGGAACCTATTCCTATACTTCCCAGGTTATTTCTGCGTCTGGTACCAAATTTTTGGTTAAAGAAATAATGGCAGGAAACATCTGTTTTTTAACTGAGATATAACTGTACTGATAATGTAAGAAACCTGTTTTCTGCACAGGAAACAGTTTTTCCCCCCAGAAAAACTTACTGTATTCTGTTTTTCTCCATAGGATGATTTTTTCCCTCCAAAAACACTTTGAGTTGCTCAAATACAGAAAGAATACTATGGCATTTTTCCCACAGCAGGGAGTTAGCTACTATAGTTGTTCATCCTCAGATGAAATAATTAAGCATTTACATCAATGAGAGAGGAAATAACGCCACCATGACTGTTGCTGATGTTGTTGTGTGCCTTCAAGTTGTTTCTGGCTATAGTGACCTAAGATGAACCTATCACAGTGTTTTCTTGACAGAGTTTATTCAGAGGGCATTTGCCTTTGCTTTCCTCTGTGGCTGATAGAGTATGACTTGCTCAAAGTCAGTCATTGAGTTTTCATTGGGTTTCCATGCAACTATGGCTCTCCAGAGTCATAGTTCAACATTCAAACAACTATAGCACACTGGCTGGCATCACAGAAAAAGATCGAAAAACATTGTTGTTCTGAAACAAGAACTCTAGACCTTGTACCAAACATTGATCTGAATTTATATTTCCCAAAACTGATATGAAGAGTTAGTCTACATTATGCAATCTATGGCTGTTCCAAAGGTGGTGATCCTATAGTTCCTGTTAGAAGAAATGAAATTGGTGAAAAGTGTGAAATTTTAAGAAACACAGACAAAGGAGTAGGGAGAATTGAGAAAGGAAGGCAGCTTTACTTCTGCCATTGTCAAATTGACACTAAAAACACTAAGTTTATAATGGCTTTAGATTCATGCAGGATGTGAAAATGCATCAATCGAGAAAGAGAATTGTTATTCCAGAATAAAAATATTGCTATTTATGACAGGTAAGAAAGCTGGATTGATTTGAAATAGATGTATTTTGTGTGAAACGAGAATTAAAAAGGGTGAAGTATGCACGATACAGTCCATGAAATGTTACACTTCTCTGATACAGATCCCCCCAAGTGGATTTATCCCTAAATAGAAGCAACAAAACATAACCACCAGCCTTTTTTGGGGGGATGGGAGGGAGACTATTTAATACAATTTATTACTGATAGGGATTTTTTAAAAAAACTATTCCAGACCTATTCCAACACAGAGAGACAATGAGAACTACATATAAAGCAACTTCTTATGTTTGAGGCAACCAACTCCATTGAAGCTTTGAATATACCTATTTCTCTCAGGCAACTTTTGTCAAACACACACATTTTTTTTCCTTGCAGGCAATTAAATTCACTTCCAGCCTGAAGTAAACCATTTTTCCCACAGGTATGCAGTTTCTTTTTCCCCCCTCAAGAGTACAGAAACAAGAATGCAAGTTTTTCTAACCATCAAATCCACATTTAATGAGAACTGTTCCTGTAATGCAATTCTTTACTTAAAACGTGATTTTAAACCACTTAGGTGGAAATAAATTCAAAGTATGAATGACTGGTTTAGTATTTTTTCCTGCTTTCAGGGAAACAATAAGTATGAATGAGTTGCCTCTGTTTGCTTGCAGTTCTCAAGACTGTAAGCAGCAGTATGCTAGAATAGTCCAAAAGCCTTGTTAGATGTTTTCCACAGTGACTGTCCATAGACATAGGCGAAGCCATAAGCTGATAGTATTGTTCTAGATATGATTCCCACCAGTTGATGTTTAGAGGCATACTACCTCCAATATCCTAGAGCCATTTTGACTGCTGGTCTCAGGTAAATTGATCCTCCACGAATATGTCCAATTCACTTTTGCATTATCTTTGAATTTGAATAGTCTTTTTTACAGTAGCTCACAGCAGGTCAGCACTGTCATTCAGTTATTCAGTGCAACCATACTTTCCTAGAGTGCATTAGAATGTATATGAAGTTAGGATTTCTTTCCCAATGTTTTATACTTACTTACACTACATGACCCATTGTAAGGTTCATTTGCCTAGCCTTCTGGAGACATCATTTTGAATTTTGCTATCTTTCCACAAAAACTTATCTAAGTCTTTCTTACAGTCATCAAGCCATTTTTTCAAGATCTGAACTGGTATCATTTGTAGTAAAAATAACACTTTTGGGAGGACACTCATTTTTATTGAGGAAATCCTTCCCAACTAAGTAAGGTCCAAGTGTTTCTATCTTTCCAATTTGTTTTTGGTTTGTTGCCAAACAGGTAAGTAGTTATTTTTAAACAACTGAGTATTGTTATTTGAGACAAAAATATCTAAATATTTAACTTTAGTAACACGTTGAAATCCAGATATTTCTTCTAGTCGAGTCCTTTCCTGAATCTTAATATTTTTGGTCAAAATTTTGGTTTTTGATTTGTTAACTCTTAATCCTGTCAGTTGACCAGATAAGTTAAGCAATCTGTTAATTCTGGGGAATTGTGAAACTGGGTCTTCAAAAAGAAAAAAAGAAAAAGAAAAAAAAGAACCACATCATCTGCATAAGTTCTTAATTTGTACACTTCTTTCCCAGGTTTCACACCTCTAATCTTTTCCTGTTGCCATATATCTCTGAGAAGGACTTCCAGCAATAATATAAATAACAACAGGGACAATGTGCACCCTTGTTTGGTATCTTTCTCTATGTGAATATCTTCAATTTGGTCCAAATTAATTATCAAGCATGCTGTTTGCTTGCAGTAGATAAGTTTTATCCAAGTTATAAATGTTTGTCCAAATTTCATTTCCCCTAATAATTTTATAATAAAATCACATTTAACACTATCAAATGCCTTCTCCTCATCAAGAAAGAGTAGTGCACCTTCTTCTCATTATGAGATTCAAAGTACTCTATGATATTAATCACTGATCTCATATTGTCCCCCATTTGTTAAGCTGGGAGAAAACCAGATTGGTCTTTACCTATATAATTTGGTAGAATCTTCCTAAAACGATTAGCCAGTATCAAAACAAAGATTTTATAATTGTCATTCAGGAGTGAAATTGGTCTGAAATCTTTACAAGCACACACCTCTGATTCTATATTGGGAATGAAAACAATATTCTTACCCGGCCACCTGTAGGGAATCTGACCTATATCACATAGGGAATTAAACAGTTTTTGCAACGGTTTAATAAGTTGTTCCTTTAAATGTTTATAACAACTAGCCAGAAGGCCATCACGGCCAGGCACTTTCCCAGAATTTGCCCCTTCTATTGTGTCATTAAATTCTGTCAAAGAAATTGGTCTATTCAATATCTCATTATGTTCAGCTGTTAACTTTAAAAGCTTTCAGGAGCATAGGTAATCTTCCACTTTTTCATTCTCTATTGAAGAACTCGCATGATACAAATTCTGGTAATAATTGTGTAAAACTTTCTTTATTTGCTTACCATCTGTGATGAGATGTTCACCATCTTTAATTTGAGATACCATACGTTTTTGTTTCTCTTTGCCTAATTTATGATCAGGCCATCTTCCAGGTTTTCGAGCATTTACAAAGTATTTCTGTTTAGCATATTTGAGTTTCTGCTCCATTTCCTCACTCATCATCATAGATAATTGTTTTTGCAGTACCGTCAGATGCATATTTAAGTTTTTGTTCTTAGGTTCAAGTTTCAACCTTTTTTCTACCTCTGAAATCTTACTTATTAAGTCATTAAAGTATTGCTTTTCTTTTTCTTGTCCTTTCAACAAATCTGTTCACCTGATTTGAGATAATTTAGGAATTTAGGAACAAGTCAAAAAGCATTGGGCAGTGTCCTATTGGCTCCACTGGCAGCATGATATGTTGGTAGAGGTTAAGGCTAAGGTGACAGGAGTAGATAAAAGATGGAAAAGATGGGCACAATGGATGGTGGAGAATGCAGCCAGCTCCATGCTGATCTCAAAATCTAGTGAAAGAGTTAGTATTTTCACAGGTGTTCACAACTATCAAATTCTTTAGCTTTCCAAGTCTAATTCTTCCACTCATTTATGTCAAGGGGATGATGGTTTCATACACCACTTATTATCTTTATTGATCTTATCAATAGAACCAGCTTTTGTTTGTTGTTATTTCAGGTTTTGTTTTGGGTTTCAGTAGATCGTCTTCACGGAAGCATAATGCAAGGGCTCCATTAATCTATCTTCAATATTGCCTGGAATGACACATTACCTAATCCTTGAATATGGAGAGGTGCCAGTTAATATCCTGTTTCAATGTTTACCTTCACAACAAAAGAAAATGTTAATTTTACATGTTCAGATTTTTAAGTGACATCTATATATGTTTACATAGAAATTACTTTTTTAATTCAATGTGCAATGCCTGTGTCAGAGTTTTCAATAAAATAAGGAGTAATGTAGAAGCAATATATATGAAAGGAAATAGGAGGAGGGTTTTTTCTATTTGATGCTAGATATTCTCAAATCTTCTAAAAAGAACAACTGAAGAGATTATTACAATGTTGCTTTAACCAACATTTCTACAAATGTATGCAATTCATGGACTACAAGACTGTTGTCAAAAGTGTGAACTAATCTTTGGATTTCCATAACTGGAAAGAAACCACAAGAGGTAAATCCTCCCCTCCTTTCCCCTCCTTCAAATTATAAGAAGATATAAGAACAGAAACAATGAAACAATGGTCAATGAGGAAAATGTGTACACAAATGAGTACTTTAAGAAAAATACATAGGCAGCAATCGTATTCAGAATCAAAATCCACACAGTTTTCCTGGGAAAGGTGGGACCAGAAAACCCAGTCCCTGAGATACTGCACTGGGGATTCATTCCTTAAATTTCTGCATGTGGATTTACATATTAATTATACTATGCAAACTTTGTGTTGAATGGAAAAATTACTTAACCAAACCAAGACAGACATCAAAATGAGCATCCACGTGCTTTGCACAATACACATCCATGACCAATGTGCATCTATATATAATGACACCACATACACAATATAAGCTTGCCTGAACAATATATACAATATATATATATACATATGGAATATCTATAAGATATGTGCCCTTACCAGATGGACCTGTGAGGCTGGGAAGGAAATAATATGCATTCCATATATGGAATATATATATATATATATGGAATGCAAATTTCCTTCCCAGACTCACAGGTTCATCTCGTAAGGAGACAGCCTTCTTATGGCTGCTCTTAGGCCATAAAACTCTTTTCTGAGGGAGATCTGGTCAACCCCTTTTTCTGATCTTTTTTCACCAGCAGGCAAAGATCAGTTGTGGTAGAAAGATGGACAATTCATATGCTTAGGTTGTTGTGGGATTCCTCTGAAGATGCCAGCTGCAGATGCAGGCGAAACGGCAGGAGAAAATACTAATAAAACACGGCCTCAAAACCTGGAAAACCAACAACAACCTATGGATTCCGGCTGTGAAAGCCTTCGACTTTACATCAATGCATATGCTGTTTTTGATATGTAATATATTTCATAGGGAGATACTAACAAAAATATCATTGTTGTTGCTTTTTAATACTTTTCAAAATTTTTGTTCAAATTTTTTTGTAGTTTCTGATTTTGTTTTGTTTTAGCTATTTTGTTTAGCTGTTTTGTTTTAACCTAAAGTATAAGGCTCTTTGGGTCCCATATCGGGAAAAAAGAGAGATATAAATAGATACATAAATATATAATTAAATATAATTTCCACTGAATGAATGTTTGATATGGGGGGAGATGTCCAGCCAAAATGTGTGTAAGGCAGCAAGAAAATTCAGACCAACATTTCACAACCCATTGTGAGACAAGGAGGGAGAAAATGCATGTTTGATTTAGGAAAATCCAACAAAATCAAAGCCCTGCAAAGGGCTACATCTGCACATTGAGAAGTGAAATCACATTATTTTACTTTTAGAAGACATGCAACTCATACCTTTTTTTTTTTACAGTTTTTCTGAAACCAACATATGGGTATGTCAGTCACAGAAAGACAAGCCTGTCTCAAATGGGGAAATAATTTTAGAAAAAATCCCTAGCTTGCCCAAATACCATGAGGGAAACATATTTTAGCAAAAAAACAAACAAACAAACAAACAATGTTAAAGTGTAATTTGCTTCAATATTGTAAATAATAAACTTTTATTTATTATAATTTATTATTCATTGTGTCTATTTTTATCCTGACTTCTTCTGAAAATTGAGACTCAAGGTGGCTTATGATTGAAAAACATAATACAGCTAAAACATACAAAAAGTGAACATTAGAGTGAGTTTAAACTATTGAAAGTTTTAAAAATGATTTACAACTACATTTAAAAAGATACCACTTAAAGTTAAATAGCAGTTATCATATGCAGTTTTCACATGCACAGCAACACAATTTCGTGAGTTACCTGTCTCCTCATTCCCATTTATCAAAATATATTTAACTAGAGAATTCCAAGGTGAATCATTATATTAAAAAGCAGTTGGGGGCATTGTTGGGGTTAAGTCTAAATCATTATAGCTGTTTCTACGGATACATACTTCCCAAATTTCCCTTCTGGCTGTGCAAAGAGCTTGACAGCTATGGGCTCAGGTCATACCACTTAAAATCAAGGAACTGTCAAGTCTTGTTTTCTCTCTGCTGTTCTGCTCATTAGATGAACCAGAGTTCGTGCTGCACTGGGTCTGCATATTGCTTCTTAACTTTGCATGTGATCTAAAGACAATGTGCCATGAAGGAGGGGTTAAAAAATACCTAACCCAATCTTGTTTGTCATAGTGAACCAGCTATGTCTTCTTCCTATACGTGTTTCACAAAAATCTGATTGCTCAGCATGTGACAGGGGAAACAAGGCTTCAGGATTCCTCTCTCTTTGTTTGTTCCCTTCACATTTTTCTCTTTCCTTTTTTCCTTCCTTCCTTTTTGGTATCTTTTGGAATCAAGGACATTCGCCAGCCCAAAAACACATGCAGCAAAGATACTTTTACCAGATGGCTAGCATTTGACACTCTAGTGGCTGCATGACAGTGTTTGTTGATTACCTAAAGGAACTGAACCATCATGTATAATTAAAAATACAGAAAAGGTTCAGATGAAAAAAAAACCAGTCTCTCTGTCTTCTATATTCTAAGTTCATTGAGGCTTTGAAATAAACCACACCAGCTATAGAAAAGACAAAATATAAACAAGTTACTACAAATAAGACTGTGTTCTTTGGTGGCTATGTCCAGAATATTGGACAGATGGAGAAGCAAGAATAGCACTCTTTGTGTTTGTAATAACAGAACACAGTGATTATACCTAGAACTGGAAGTATGAGATTTGATGTCTTTAATAGCTGGTGTTGAGGTGAAAGACAAAAGTAAGAGTTATGTGGCCATAGGCAAGGTACTGCATTGAGAGGCTGGTGGTCCATTAATACTAACCAGTTACAGGACTGTGATTCTACTTCAAGTGGCATGGCTGTGTCCTATGTAATTTTGGGGTTTGCAGCTTGGTGAGGTATTAGAGATCTCTAGCTGAGAATTCTAAATATCTCCACCTACATTGCAAATCTCAGAATTTCACAGGATGGTAAGGAAAGTAGAATTGTAGCACTATAACTGTGTAGTGTGAAATGGCCCTAGGTCAGGTGAATCACACACCACCATTATGAGTAGAAACAGGAAGACATTCCATATCAAACACGGGTGGCCAAAGTGTCTTCTAGTAATACATGTGATATCCCTCAAGCTGTCTCTGCATCTCACTGGACTGATTTTTTTTTCTGGAAAAAAAAGGGTGAGCTTGCCACTTCTGGAAGGATTTGGGAGTGGTGGCTTACCATTCCTATATGTTGCAGGCTCACTTCAGCACTACTGAACACCAAATATTACTTTTTAAAAGCTAAATGTGGCCTTCTGGGTACTTTCATTTTTCTTTCTCTTGTGGGGACAATTTTGCAGTCCTTGTGCGCCCCCCCAGCATATGTTCCAGGGACAGAGAAATGGGCTTCAAACCCACCAAACTTATCCAGGTCTGATGTAGATAATGTTGATTGCCAATGCAACTATTTGTTCCTTGGGATGATATTTAAAACTTGCAGTACCTTTGGTAAGATCTTATTCTATATTTGTTGAAATGAAGGCTAAATATTTGCATCCACTTCAGATAAAGCCCAAACACTAATTCAAGTTAGACTTCTTTGGAAGTATTCAAATCTCTTCTTCAAGAGGGAAAGGTCATCCCTAGTTTGATCTGATCATAACATTTCATAGCCACTTGAAAATTTGGAGGACACTAGGCAGTACTTTTCTTGTTTCCTAATATTGAGAGAAAGAAAAGCTGCATTCCTGAGGGAAGAAATAATACTGAGGGAAAGAAAGGCTGGTGGGGTAGAATTCAAATTCAAAGCACTCTGTTGCCCTAAGGCTCTTTGGGAAGGGATCCCAGTCCCCTTTCTGGAATAGAGCCACTCTTCCCCCCTAGACATGTCAATGGGAACAGTTCCGTTAAAATAACAAACATTCATAGAATGATAGAACTGTAAAATCATAGACTCTTAGAAAGGGCCAGAAGGGCTACCTAATCCAACCCTCTACCATGCAGGAGTATACAATCATAACTCTCTTGAGTTATACCCATTTCAACCTCTGTTTAAATCCAGAACCTCCCAGGCAGTCTATTCTACAGTCAAACTATTCCAAATAAACATCAGAAATAACTTCTTTACTGTCAGACTTCTTACAGTGAAGAAGTTATTTCCAATGCTTAGTTGGAATCTCTTTTCTTGACTGGCTTGGTTTAATGATTATGAATGAGAAGACAAAACTACTTACATTTTTGATTGCAAGGTGCCACTCAAAAGGCCATTATCTGAAGGTTGTATTTACATATCTTAATTTTACAGAAATTGTTCATTGTTCTTCAGATTCCAAAATTGAGGTCCCTAGTCCCCATTAGCATTTGGCTGGTTATAATCTACCCATCTCCTCTGCTGTATCAGATTACTTAAACCATTCACTAGCAAAGGAGTCCTGACCCCTCTACTTGCCCAGTTCTATGGCTTCAAAAAAGATCACTCACTCACTTTCAAATGACACTTATAACTTGTAGGTCATAACTATGGTAATCACTGTTATAGAAAGCAAAATTATTGCAGTGAGTCAAAGGGAGAATTCTTAACTATGCTAAGTTTCCCCCACTGATTATATGGGTTTCAGATTGCCTCCTTAGCTTTCTATTGTGAAAAGAACTTTCTTGACCTTCAGGGCAAAAACTGCAAATACAATGTTCATTATAAATGAGCCTCATAAAGGCAATGAAAAAAAAATCTCATGTAACTTTAAAATAGAGCACGTGTGTGTGTGTGTGTGTGTGTGTGTGTGTGTGTGTGTAACTCTAGCACTTAGTAGGAGATTGTTGATACAATGAGTTTCTTCTCTGGTGGTTAAAAACTAATATTAACTTCAAAAGGACACAACTTTCAATGCTGTTTCCCACACTGCATATTAGAGTTCATTAACATAAAAAAATAATATTTTACATCACATTCATGACAGTTGTTCTGTTCTAACTTATTTATAATATTTAAGAGACTGGAAAAAATGAAGTCAGGTTAGCAATAAATGTCTTTTTGCTTTCAACAGTCACAAATTGTTTTAAATATATTGGGTTGAATTAAACATGATACGAGCAGAAGGATACTTTCGCAGTAGATGTTTTCTATTGCCCTCCCCTTCAGTCCCTGGAACTTTGTCTTGATGATCAGAGTAGTCCTTAAACTGGGTGCGTGCAACTTTGGATAAGATAAGGACTGCATTCTGAGTTTTAGAAGTGCCTAAGGACTGAATTTCTTAATTTCTAAAAGCATTTTTAAAAAATCAAGAGACACACATAAAGAACAGCAATACTGGGGCAGAGTGTGAGGTGAGAGAGAAAGAGATGTATTCATGTAAAGTAAATATTCATGTAAAGTAAATATTTAATATATACGAGTACATTTCATATACATATTAGTAACTGATTAATTGATGAACAAATATATTCATTTATTCAGCATTTCCCAGTGACCTGTTTGGAACCGATGACATTTTCTATTAATTATTTGGATTTCATACACCTTCTAGTGTAGTTCATGTTAATATAATCACCACCTCTGTGGAGAAGGCCCACTACTGCCAAGCCATACTTTATAAGGAAGTTATCTGACCATAAGAATAGGGATGTTGCAGCCTCTTGAAGCAGATTGTTCATCATTGTTCAGTGGCAAAAACCAGGTGCAAAGTGTGTTGTACCATGTGCGTGAAAGCAATAATATACTGAAACATCCATATAGATGTCATTGTAACTATGGAGCCCCAGGCAGGTCCTATCAAGGCGGCCTCAGCTTGCATGTTGAACTCCCTCAGATCTACCACCTAGGGGCCACCTTGAGCTCAAAGTGGGCTGGATTGTACACCAGCAGTTTCCCCATTCTGTCTCTTTGGCCTAATATAATGTGCAGACTCTCAAACCTGGCATTAAAGCAGACAGGATCCCTGAGAGGGGGATGGATGATAGTTGGTGGATGATGACAACTTCCCCTGTCCTATGATCCAGTCAGCAAGTGACCCAGGAGTCAGGAGGCTGGAGTGCAAGAGCTGTCAGGTAGTTAATCCAGTCCAGGTCATCAGTCACAGATTATCCAGCAAGATGATGGGATAAATAAGAAAATGATCGTTAGCCAGACCAGAAGCTGTCACAGCAAGTCAGTAGTCCAGATGAATAAATCTAGAAAAGAATAAAACAGACTCATCAATTATAGCCAGTCCAAGATTAAGAATACGCTAACACTGAAGAGTACTGCCAGTCATCAAGAAAGAACAGTTGCAAGCAACAAAGATGCCATGAAGCTGCCAAGAGATGTATGAGCAATTATCTCTAGGCACCAGGTGCTTAATGAGTATTTAACAGCTATTGGGATTGGCAAAGTTTCCCCGTATCTCTTCAACTATCTTCAAAGGATAGCAATGCCTCCCCAGTGTCTGCCACTTCCTGCTGGGGAGAAGGTTCCACAACTGCCTCAATCCCCAGCTCTTCAGATTCAGAGAGGCCACCATCATCAGGAGGTCTAAATGCCTGGCAATCTGACTCATCTGGATAGTCAGGGCTTGGACAAGTCCATTTCACAAAGCTCATCTCCCCATGGGTCTGTGACTCATATCAAGTCATTCTTGTGATAACTAAAGCCCTGTCAGAGCTGCTGATGACGAACAGCAGCTGTTGGTCCCTGTGGCTCTGGCTGGAGATGAGTCCTGCAGCTCAAGAGCTCCTCCTGCTGTCATGGACCAAGCAGGCGTGGATGTCCCTCTGCCTGCTCCTTTAGAGCAACAGGGATCTGATTCTGAAGAGGCTCTGGAGCCTGGTTCTGGTTTTCAGTGCTAGCAGAAGCAGACCAGATGGTAACCTGAATGGCTGATGGTAACCAGAATCTTGAAGGATGACAGAAGGCCTGAAACATGGGACAAGTTACACATGTCCCATCTTTCCCTTGCCTGATGTGTCCAGACACCAGAGAAAACTCCCTTTGCCGAAAACTGTATTGATAGGGAACCCCATTTCTCCTCCAATGAGCATGTATGAACACAGTATATACAATCAATAATAAGGTGCCAAAGCAGCAGGTCAAAAGAAGCTAGAGATGTTATCAGTAGGGAAGTCAAACCCCTCCACCCACAGCACTAAACTGTTACATGAACATTTCTTTCATCTAATCCCTGCCTCACATTCAAGGAGTCTTGAGGTGGTCTCAGTAATACGTATCCATACTCTCGATGTGTATGATCCTGTTCCACAAACCTTGACTCTCACTAAAAGCTGGTGTCCATTTTCCAGTCATGCTTCATCAATGAAAACGGGCATGTCCCTACCCATGAGGCCTAAAGTGGGGGCGGGCACCCCTTTGATCTCACTCTTCCAGAGTTGGTTGAGCCTCAATTGGTGATCTCTCTCTCTCACACTCTCACACACACACACAAACACACACACACAAATACTAGTGGTTGGATCTGTGTTTATATCTCTCTCCACCCAGAAAGCTGAAGCTCCTAGGTGGGAAAAACAACTGGTCCTACTTAAAAATCAGCAATCAGTCTTTATGGTCCTGAAAAGCACAGCACCAGCACAGCAAAGAGAATGTATTTCTCTTAGAATAAAACCAACAAAGCTTGATATCAAAAGCCTTCCTCCTTCTTTTCATGCTTGCTGACCTTGTTGCAAACAACAGCTGACTGGATGCTGAGTTGGTAATCTACTTCTTAGATTTTCTTATATATGTATGGTCTTATATATTTATGTAACTTACTTTTTTCTCTTTTATATAGAAACTGATTGGTTTATATTCCATTCTTTTTCTAGAACTAGGTTCAAAAAGGTCTCCCAACACAAGTTAAACACAAACACATATTGCTGTATATTCTACCCTCACTTGGTATTCTCAGCTCCCTTCACTTCTAGGTTCGTAGACATCATACAGCTTAAATAAAGCAACCCTGTGACATTATGTGCTTGCAGATTCTTCAAATGGATTACTGATGCATTTACAATGAAGATTTATAAATCCAGAAGTCAGATGTAAGAACTACGCAGTCTTCCAGAAGTTGTTGACTTGCAACTTCCAACATCCTTCAGCATTAATTCTTGATTGGTACCTGCATGAAAGGATGAATAACCACTTTAGTTTTCTCCCTCCTGTGGTAGAAAACTAGTGAATATTCTCCCTCTGTCTTATATCTGTGGAGATTATTCAGTGGAAAAGTATGTGTAATGGACGGAGGAGGGTGGGAACAGTTTGGGATTATCTGGCATGTTCTGATAACTGGACATATCCTTGGCTGCCACTGCCCTCCTTCAGTCACCACATGGTCATGTTGGGAGGGCAGAAAGCAGCCAAACTATGTCTGGGTGTATTCTGACAGCTGTATATATGATGATGCAGGCATGCACTAGGATCTCTCAGAGATTCTGAAGAATGACATGATCATGCATCTAGCTATTAGAACATAGCCAAACAATCACTGGCTGTACCATGCCCTCTGGATATAGCAACATGGTAACTGGGGAGGGGCAGGGGCAAAAACTGTTGAGCCTCTTGGAGTAGAAGAGAAAAGAACTGATAACTTCTTCTTGGCTATGGTACATTTCCTCAGTTTTTCCTACATCTCCTTACATCTTGTTTGGCCCAGATTTTAGCCAGAATGCTCCTTGTCATACTTCCTGATACACCAGAACCTCACCTCCACCTTTTTCCCCCTCTGAGGATTTCACAAATATCCTCTACATCCCTACCTCACCATTGGCTATGCTGCCTCACACAGCTGGGAGTTGCAGTTCACCAATCCAGAGACCTACGTGATTTTAACTTCTGTCACAAGAGCTAATTATGATCTTACAAAGCAGTGAACTAAGGGTCTGTCTCCAAGAATATTATACAACATAGGCCAAGTATATGAAGTAAAGAATTGTCATGATGTGAAATTCCCTTTGAACAGGAAAACCTCAGACGTTGAATTCTAATAGTATGAAACTTTCAGTTAGAACACTTTACATTTAAATATTCCTAAACTGTTTAGGATTACAAAGGTTATTCTAATCAAAATGTAAGCACACACCAAGTGGATTCTTCTGCCCCAAGAGATGAATCATGATTGCAGCCAATAAATCTGCACAATACTGATTTGTGAAAATGCTGGAAGCAAAGAAATAAACTGCAAAACAAATATTGTCACTTCCAAACAGAAATAAAGCAGATCTGAACAAAAGAATGTAGGCTAATATGGAACATACAGGGATTTTAAAATATGATATGTTTGAGTTCACATAAGTAACTTTGAAATGTTAACAACAAAAACAATTTAAAGCCTTTTCTCCTATTTTAGATGAATTCTTTTTAGAAAAAAAAATTAAACATTTAAAAATGTAACCAGATGCACACAGAGGCTCCCTTAATCAAGCCTGATAGCTATTTTCACTTGCTGAG
Organism: Iguana delicatissima; assembly: GCA_948472985.1. Classification (NCBI taxonomy): domain Eukaryota; kingdom Metazoa; phylum Chordata; class Lepidosauria; order Squamata; family Iguanidae; genus Iguana; species Iguana delicatissima. The sequence goes on from CAOKZL010000503.1 coordinate 1,539,359, forward strand.
GGGAAATTACTTGGATGCCTTTCCTATAGTAATTCTCTCTAGTAGCTGTAGTCTGAGCTCATGTACACATGAAATTTATCCCTTGTTTCCAGAAACAATTCTGTTTACCTCTAGGCAGCTATAAGCCCAGAACTGTTGATGCTAAGTACACTTTAAGGATCAGTAAACCTTCCTTTAAGCAGTAGCTAGAGGTAATTCACTCAAGGTAAGCAATAATCTCCCATGTAGTGAAGTGCAGTCTACATATCATGTAATGTGGTAATGACTACTCAGTGTATAATTTGAAGACAGGGTTGGTCTTCAGGAGGGTGCAGAAAGGGTACAAGTGTAAATCCCCACTCAGAATGGAAGTGAAATATTTGGTTGTTACTGTAGTAAAAACAGTTGTGATGCTAAAACAGTATATTTTAGACTTTCAGGACATTTTTAATGTAGAAATTTCCCACCCATCATCATATAATTCCCCACCAGTAAACTCAACTTTTCCCTGAAGAGGCCTTTTAATTCTGACTTGCTGTGCCTCACGTTTGACAATTTGGAGAAGCCAAAAATTTTAAATGCTTCTTGGTTCACTAAAATCATAGTATATTTCTTTGACTTTGTCAGACATAATGGAGGAGGGAGTGAAAATATGTCCTTGAACATGAAATGCAGGAAACATAAAGAGAAAGTACCCAGTGCCATAAAAGATTGGTGTGAAGTCCTTTCAGCTGGGTTGATGTCTGAAGATAACATGATTCTCCTCAGTTAAAACAATCTTTGAAAATAAGAGCTTATCCTGTGTAGTTCTTTTCTGGCTATGAAATAATACAGAACAGTCTGGAAAGGGTAGAAGAGTTATTTTTAGAAAGTTGAATTTTATCATTCCCATTATTGACTTATGACTTTTCCCCATGCGTTTAGAATGTTAAACACCATGCGCAGAGGGAATAGATAGGTGATTTAAATTATTTCTTATTTCTGAGTGTTCAAAAGTTATTGTTCACTCAACCCATACATTTTGAGTATAAGTTTGTTGATTTGATTAATCCCTAATTACTAAAGCCAAGGGATTCTAAAAGCAAATTTTAAAGGCTGCAAGGAAAACTTATGATAACTGATAGGGCCTTTTTATTCACTTGAATATCTTTGAGGGTTGACCTTTAGGTATGATAATATGATTCCTGGTTTTTCATAAGGAAATTTTGGAATTGACTAGAGTTGTGATGGGAGATTAAAACTGGCAAAGCAAATAAGGATGAGTTATGTCTATTTTCTGGATCTGTGACTGCAAATGTAGACTCTTCCTCTGTACATACCCATGCCTCATGTGAGAATGTGATGGTGGGTACCACATAAACTTAGTGTGAATTTCAGCAGCACTGTCCAACTGCTTTTTGTTCTTGTAAATCTATCTCCTTCAGTATACGGCAAGGAATGGGCTATTGCTTTTATTGGTTGTAATGCATTTAGCTTTCTCTGTAGAGCTGTCTAGTATTTAATCTATTATCTTATAAGGAAGAAAAGAAAGAATGTGCAAGTGGACAAGCTTGAGAAGCCGTATTTACATTTGAGCTATCTACAGCTCCACTTATGGTCCAGTTTGAGAAGCAGTGTCTTGATATCACTGACATACCCAGTTTGATCTTGGAACAACTATGGTTTACAACCTCTATGATATATGTCAAAATATTTAGAAATGGTTCATGAAACTAGGAGGAAAATAATAATTTTACAATTATTCACTCCAAATTAACTAATGGAGAGCTTGTTCATCATTGGTCCCAGAAATGACATAAAAATAGATATCCATCCTGATCAAAAGGGTAGCTAGACAGATTTTTGAATATAAACTGGACAGTTCCAAAGTAGAAACTTCAGGTACACTTCCATACTTTATCTATAGGAATATCAGTGACTGGGTGAGGAATAAGTACCCCCGCCCTCAAAGAGCAAGTTGCCACATTTTGTCACAAATTGCTTTTTACAAGCATTCATTGCATTATAGAAAATAATGTTTGCTTCTAATACATTGCATTAAACAAATGCATTCAATATGCATTGACAGACACAGGAAGATGGAAGTGTCTATACAAGTAAAGGAGGAGGTTTTATATATCCTTACGTAACGCTATTCTTTTGGTTAAGTGCTTGTGTAATGAGAAGGCCCATATGAATCACCATCAGCTTGTCTTTTCCACTGGCGGAGAACATATCTACTTTTCCCACCCTGATTCCCCTCCCTTCTCAGAAGGAAGAGAATCACTAGGAACTGCAAAGGAGGTTCAGGGTTTTGCTGACAGGATTACAAAAGAAGAATGAGATCCTGCTGCTACAATGAGCTTACTTGGGATGTCATATGAAATAATGGAGGAAGAAACAGTATAAGACCTGCTGCTTTTTAATCTCATAAGAAAGTAAATACTGTAGTAATCTCTGATACTTTAGTCCAATTGTTACGAGACAGAGGGTTTTTTGTTTTTGTTTTTTCAATGAGATTCCAGGCATAGTATTTATTTGTCCACTTTACAGATTACTGTTTCCAATAATTACTTGAGCCTGGATCTTCTTCTAAACTACCATTCCACACAATTTGTTCTGAAGAAAACTGCAGTCTTGTGTTGTGTTCTCCTCACCTTGCCTTGAGACCAGTCACATCCTTATTTCTGCATATAGAAAAGAATATGATCCAGCTGTCAAGGCCACGTTGAAACTATCTTTCTCTTTCTGTATACACATACTTAGACACGCATATAATATTCTCTTCAAAATTGTTTTGTTCCCCAGGTGCCTGTTGCTATAATTTGCATTTCTTTACTTCTTCCCCCTTTCAAAGACCCCCCCCCCCACTTGTTTGGTTAGATTCTACTTCTTTTTGCTGCATTTTTTACTCAGCCCAATAAGAATAATCATTATACTTTGGCTTTTGCTGCTCTCCTGAAATGTTGTTTCCCCTTCTGTGTTTCATGTCTGTTCTTTCTGATTTCTACCTATTTTGCCTGAAGCTGTCTTCTGACAATATGTTGCCACCGATCTCTGTGGATTTGTTCATTGCCTACCCAAGTAATTTATTTATGCATTCACATCCTCTTTCCCATTATCCCAGCTGTGTGACTCTCTGCATTTGGCTTTTCAGTCAGCTAAAATCTTTAATATATTATTAACAGTTTGAAATTGTGTAGAAGTCCTCCTTCCCCCCACAAGCACCTTTTTAAACTGTATTTTCACAACTGCTCTGCATTTCAAAGTACTCCAAATGTGGCATGTATGCATACACATTCATATGTTGCTTAATGTCATGTCTGCACAGAAGGGCTAGAGTGCTGAATAAGAAGAGTGGGGAAAAGAAGAATTGTTTGTGTTTCTTTCCTGGCAGCTCAGTTGCATATTTAGAGTAGGTGCCAAAATAAAGAAAATTCATTCACTGAATGAATATCATTATACCAAAATAAATAGCCCACCAGTCCGCTGAAAACTTTGACACAGACTCTTTGCATATGATAGAAACTTTGCCCCAATACATATCCCTAAATTCAAAAAGCAACCTGAGAAGCATATTCAACTAAATACTTTTTTTCTTCCTTTCTTTGTTTTCCCATGTGACAACAGTGAGATGAGAAGTGATATAGAAAATCAAGTTGCCAAAGTATCACATCAGTCCTATGTTTGCTTGTTTTGTTCCATGCCAAATTGCTAACCTGTTGAAAGTGCCTGATCTGATATGGGCAAAATATTGATGACTTGCTATTTAATTAGATTTCCATAGGAAATAGGTAAAGAATGAATTGCTTCACCGTCTTGCTACTGCAGACACAAGCTGTTCTGTGTACCCTAACACTTTTCCTAGCACATTCAGACTATATGACTTCCTGCTGTTAATGGTCAGTTATTGATATGTGCAAATCTTTGGAGGGTAGGAGGATCAAAGAGTTGAAGTATCTAGAGTATCTGTTTGTGATAGAACCATATAATCAGAGTTTGGAAGGCCCCATAAATATAATCTAGTCCAATCCTTTGCTGTGAAGCAACAAAGAACTACAGCACTCCTGAAAGATACTTATCAACCACTGTTGAACAACTCTTAAAGTAAAGACGTTCTTCCTAATGTTTAACTGGAATATCTTTTCTTTGATTCCATTGGTTCATGTTCTGGTCTCTGGAGCAGTAAAAAAACAAGCTCGTTCCATGTGTTACATGACATCCATTCAGATATTTAAGGATTGCTATCATATCAACTCTCAGTCTTTCCTTTACAAGCCAGATATACCTAACTCCCTAAATTGCTCATCATAAGGTTCATTTTTCAGGTCTTGGATTATTTTGGTCACCTCTCCCTCCCTCCCTCCCTGTCTCTCTCTCTCTCTTTAATTGACTCAGAGATATAAGCCAGAAATCAGCATGTTTCCTTCCATCTTCTTTTTCCTTTAAACCACAATGACAGTAAAAATCGCTGAAATTTTGTCAAAAAATTGTACAGGGTTAGCACCATAGGATAAGCAATGTTCATCGCCAAAAGATACAACTACTTTTTTTAAAAAAAATGACTTCTAAAGACTGACTCAATGGGAATAAAGAGCCTTACACAAGTTCCTGTCTGTAATACCATGAAACAGTCAAGAGTTTCAGACTTGATACTATTTACCCCCCACTACCACCTTTGCTACCAAATATCAGGAAGGATATTGACCAGCTTGAACATGTCCAGGGGAGGGCAACCAAAATGATAGAAGGCCTGGAAACCATGCCATATGAGGAGTGGCTTAGGGAGCTGGGTATGTTTAGCTTAGAGAAGAGAAGGTTAAGAGGAGACATGATAGCCATGTTTAAATATTTGAAGGGATGCCATATGGAAGATGGAGCAAGCCTGTTTTCTGCTGTTCCAGAGACTAGGAAAAGAGTGTCCCTTAAAATGTTAGAAAGAACTTCCTGGGAATAGGAACAGTTTGACAGTGGAATGTGCTGCCTTGGAGTGTGCTGGAGTCTCCTTCTTTTGAGGTTTTTAAACAGAGGCTGGATGGCCATCTGTCAGGAATGCTTTGATGGTATATTCCTGCATGAAAGAGGGATTGGATTTGATGATCCTTATGCTTTCTCCCGACTCTATGATTCCTTAGAAAATAGTAGATAATGAAAGAAAGTGGTAAGTTGTCAAAGAAGACAACTGGTACAAAGCCAAAGTCTGTGATGTTTAATGTGTCATACCATGATTGCAGAACTCCAGGTTCAAACCTCTGTTCTGACACAAAGCTCATTGCATGACTGGGAGCCTGTCACTATTCTCAGCCTAGCCTACCTCACATGTTGCTGTGAGGACAAAACAGGAGTGGGGAGAGCCGTATAGAATGAACAATCTTCACCTTCTCTCAGCTTCAGAGGAGGGAAAAGGCAAATCCCCTCTCAATAGATGTTGCCAAGAAAAACTTGTGAAAGTGCTAAATATTTAGCTGAAGTGTGTTCATATTCTGTTTATATTTTGCTAAGTGGTCTGCATACACAATGACTGATTAATCATTCAACATGGATTTCTTTCTTGGTGATAACTCTTAAAATTGTGGGCTCAGATGTGCTTAACTACAGTCAGTGACCTTTTATGTGAATACTTCATTTTCTCTCTATCAAATCTAGATAGTACTTTTGCCCTCCCCCTTTATATTATTTTGCCCAATATGTGATCTTTAAGTGTCATCTGATGTTGGTCTCACCTCCTATACAAAATACAACATAGAAAGAAAGCTGTTTCACATTCCATTTTAGATCTAAAATAGAAAGCCAAGTATCAAGAAATACTGAGGTTAAGTAATCAGAAGTATTATGCCTAATATTTCAAACCTTAGCTTGCGTGAACATATTTTTCTATAGGAATTTCATAGATATATCAGAGGTATACACAATCCTATCTTTCTTTCATTCTTTCGTTGCTTCCTTCCTTCCTTCTTTCCTTCCTTTTTTGCCTAAGGTCAGCTTTTTTATGAAATCTCAGGAAGTATACTGTGTTACTTTTTTAATGGAAGCCTTCCCAGACATTCATTGTGTGTGTGTGTGTGTGTGTGTGTGTGCTCTGAATAAATATTTGATAGAAAACAGACTCATCTTCACTGGTTTCATGAACATGGCTAACTTGCAAACTGTTTCACTTTTTTCATTCTCACCCACCACCTTAAGAATCATCTAGTCATTATCATGTTAGAAATGGGAAAATTAAGGTGAGAAAGTATCACATCTCAACAAATTACTTATTGGAATGAATCTACACTAAGATATCTAAGTTGATCGTTCCATCTTCATGTCCACGATAAGTTTGGAAGGCATTCATCTTTGCACTAAAATGTTTCATCAGATGAAAGATAAAGCCAAATATAAGATACATGTGCATATTATAACTGCTGTAAGAATCAGTGGAGATCCAATGCAGTTAGTGGTTTGAGAGTTGGACTTTGACTCTAGAGTTTGATTCCCTGCTTGGCCATGGAAACTCACTGGCCTTGGGTGCATCACACACTCTCAGCCCCAGAAAACTCCGTGATAGGTTCACCTTATGGTCACCATAAGTCAGAAATGACTTAAATACACACATAAACAAGAATCAGTGATATTACATCTGTTTTTTCTGCAATGTTCAAGATTCCCATTAAGAAAGAAATTAGTTTTCATTACTCATTGTAATGTTGTTGTTGTGTTGCTGTGTTTAGAAAGTAATTGTCTTTATAATTATGCTGTAACGTTTGATCATGTGAACTTCTATTTCTATCTGGTTTAACATGTGCAAGCTATATTGAGCCCTAATACTGGGGAAAAGGTGGGATATGAATAAAATAAAATAAAATCACCACCACACATACACACATGAATCCAGGCATCTGAAGACTTTGGCATAATTGAATAAGTGTTTTCTTCTTGTTGTTGTCTTTAAATAATTGCAATGGATTGTACTGCACCAGTCAGGGATTGGAAGGCTACTGGGGAAAAAAAGGGTTTCGTGAGTGTTGGAAACCCTAATGGGAAGAATCATAGACTGACAAAAATCTTCACAGTTCCACAGTTCCACTATTCTACATAAAATTTCCATTTTTTTAATGTGGAAAGCAGCATTTCCTCCACAGGAAACACAGGGTTTTTTTTGCAGAATATAATATAATTTTTCTATGCAGAAAATGCTTAACAAATGCAAATACAGTTTTATTCTACATGAAATTTCCACATAGCTGTTTTGCACTGAAAATAGTGTTTTCAGCACAGAGCAATGAACAGTCTTTGAACATGGCACTCTTTTGAAAGCCTTTCTCACAATGAAAAGAAAGTACTGAAATTATTAATTTCTTCCTTCAAGAAGAACAATATCCCTAGTATGAGCAGATTCCAAAGTGTAGGGTTAGTAGCCGCTTTCAACCCTAGAGTAAGAAAATCAGAATGGCACCTGTCATTTTTCATTGCCCAGCAGAACATTTCTCTCTCTGTGTGTGTGTGTTTGTGTGTTCATTCCATTTCCCTTTAAAAACAAAACAACCACCTGCTCTAATAAAGTAAAATTGAAATCCCACATAGGAACCCGAGATATGTGTCAATCATGTCCTTCTGGTCAGTTTTCCTTGTGCTGTCAACTCTGCCACCTCCTTCTTCCAAATGCCTCATTTAGCTGAAGCTGTATCAGCAATGTTTTTTGCTGATCACCCTTTCCCCAGGGATGCCAGCTACGGCCAACTCAGATGAGGGGAAGCCAAGATGGAAAGAGTAGAAAGAGTAGAACGATAAGAATGACAAGAAGGGGTTAATATTGAAGACTGACTTGGAGACTGATGTGGGAGCAATGCCCAATTAATATTTTAATTGAGCCAAATACTTTTAATCAAGTAATTGAGTCAATAAATTGATTTGACACAGCAGTCTTACAAAAAAGTAATGGCACAGAGAAGAATACTTGCAATCTATCTAGAATTAAACACTTTTATGTCCTATTGATTTCAGTAACACAATTAAGGATACTCTTTAGGCTCCTTTTGAAGAAGCGTTTTACAAGTTTTGAGTTGAATTCACATCGAAACACCATGAATGTCAATAGCTGAGAATATAGCTTTTAGGTTGCAGTCCTGTTGTGACTTTACCCTGACATAAATGTCATCAGGCAAGCAGCTGGATTCACTGAGAGGTTATACAAGAGTAGTATCCTATTCAGGATTTCAGAAGCCCTGTGATGTTTGTGTTAGACCATTACAAAATCTTAAAATAGCAGTCTGATGTTCAGTAAATATAGCCCTTAACAACAGGGTGAGGAGTTAGAATAACTGTTGCATAGCATGAGAGTGCATGGTCATTTTACCTATTATTTTTCCTTTAAAAAAAATGGAAAAACATGTTTCCCAAGTGCTGAGAAACTTGACAACAAGAATCATAGACTGACAAGAATCTTTGCAGTTTGGCATTTTTTCTATGCAAAAGTCACACTTTGGGCCTTTCCACACTACACTACTATTGCACTATGATTCTACTTTAACTGCTACCATTCTGTTCTATGGAATCATGGGATTTGCACTTTAGGGAGGGATATTTATACTATTTGGTCAGAGAGTTCCAGTACCTCCCAAGACTACAAACCCCAGGATTCCACAGGTGGAAGTCATGGTAGTTAAAGCAGAATCATAGTGCAATAGTTGTGTAGTGTGGAAGGGCACTGTGTGTGTGTGTAGAAAAATCATAAAATATTAATATCTGTCCAAGAAATGCTATATCTTGGCTATAAAATTCAGTTTCTTTTCTGTGCAGAAAATGTTTTCTTTGCTAAAGTATCAAGTGAGAATTTTGCACTAAACAAGCTATGAACTGTGAACAGTCTTTGAAAACTATGAAGTTTATGAATGCTTTCTCACAATGGGAAGATAATTCCTAAAATTTAGTCATTGCTTCCTATAAGAACAGCATTTGTGAAGAATTACATTCCCAGTTATGTGATTGGTTGTGCAACGAGATAGAGTTTTGCGCCGTAGTTATGACTATGTAGTTTTACACTATGCAGACTGTGAATAGGATCTCATGATTCTTTAAGTTTGCCTTCGCTGGGCTATGTTCCAAGTGTGTAAATTATAAGTTGGAAGAATTTCAGAGAACATAGAAAACTTATATTAAAGTTGTCCAGACACAATTTATGAGTAAACAACATCCTATAGATCACAAAACTGATACAAAATTTTGAGTGAAGTAGAATTTATTGTCATTAAATGATTCTCAAGCCACTAGAGTGAAAAAACGTCTAGTAAGGAATAGTCATTGTTTGGATACTTCTGGAAACAATTTTAAAGAGAAAAATCTTTACAGTCTTTAAACTCCTTAAGAAGATAAAGCTTTAATCACTTTTGAGAAAAGTAGCCTATGATGCCTTGTGTGCATGGATAAAATGATCTTAGGGCCTTATCACACTACACTGTTATAATGTTATTATTCCACTTTAACTGCCATGGCAATATCACATGGAATCGTGGGATTTGCAGTTTAGGGAGAAGCATTTAGAATTCTCAGCCAGACAGCTCAAGTGTCTTGACAAACTACAAACCCCAGAATTCCACAGGAGCAGCCAAGACAGTTAAAGTAGAATAATAGCTCTATACCAGTGTAGTGTCAGAGGGACCTTAGTGTTATGTGTTTATGATGTTGAACAAATGCATTAGCTCAAAAGGGTGGTATCATCACCGTCATCATTAGTATTATTAGCCATCATTTCTTACAAAATGTATGTAGGTAATGTAATGATAATGTAAATCACTGTAATGATAATGAAAGAAATAAATGTAGCTTTGTTTTTAATGGCTTTATATTTTGATGGTAACAGGAAAAATTAAATAGTTCCTTTTTTAGCAAGGCATGGGACTGGGTGCTGCACCAATATAGGCTGAGAGGCCGTGATGGTCAATATCATTATAATGGAATAATTTCATCCATACAATACATAATCACGCTAATGACATGTGATGACGAACAATGAGACATCAGGCAAGATACCCTTGTCACACCCTGCATCCGGAGCATGGACTCTTGACTCAGAGTCTGAAGCAGAGAGCACACCAGAGACTGAAACAGGGGGCATGCCAGGACCTGCTGTACAAAGAGAGATTACAGGGCCAGAAACAGAACAGAGGGTGGTGCCAGCTCCAACAGAGAGTTCTGCCTCCTCAGATAAGAAGAACACTTACCTAGACCCAGCTTCACACAGCACAGGCAGCAAAGAGAGACCCAGTGTCGCTCTCTCAGAACGTATAACCAGCAACAATCAATCAAGGCACAACTGCACTAGGCTTTGGATCTATTTAGCTGGTGTCCTTCCCCTCCAGGAGTTGTCAGAACTTATCTGACCTGCTACCCTGCTGGATGCCTTCACAAATGCTCAGATTGACCTTGGACACTCCCTTGCCATGAAACTCTGCTGGACCTTGTTTATGTTAGACTTTATTTATGACTCTTTGCTTACTGCCCGGAAGTAAGTAAAAAGCTGGGAGATATTCAGTTTGTTTTGTTTGATTTATCAGCTGTGCAGGACTGAGATAGGACAGCCCTGCTGTGTCACAAGCGGGTTTCAGGACTATTAAGCAATGGCCACACTGTCACTTCTGAAATGGTCCCAAGGGTGTTGCTACATCTCCATTCGCCTTCTGAGAAAATGAACATTGCATAATAGCACAATTCAACTTTATGAAATTGTAAGTTGCTTTATGATGACATAACTGTGCAACAGGATGTAAGCCACAATAAATTCTGTTTCACCTGCATCAAACAATAAGAGCAACTATGTCCAAGACAACAGAATACAATGTTCATGCTGCACAACTGTTCCACAAATCCATTGGGAAGAGTTTGAGATTTGCTGTCAAGAACAGTATTTGGTGTTCTCACTATATCTCCACTTGTTCATTTCTGATGCATGAACACAAGTGCCCAAAGGTGTAATAAGAGGATCAAAACTAAATAAATTCAGCAATCATTTTAGCAATCCCGTTGTCATCAAAAAGCATACATTGTGAAAAAAGTTGCACAAAAAGTTGCCAAAGCTGGAAGATCCAGAACATTGTAATCCAAATTGTTAGCTGCTTGAAGAAATGCTTAACAAGAGACAGCTGTGTGTGATCATTTCATCTGATTGGCTGTTTGATCCCGCTGTGCTTTCCAAGTATAGTTGATGTTGGAGGATGATTCATAAGCCAGGTGGAGTTAATTATGATAAATATGAAAAAAAAATCTAGCCTTCAGCGACATAGACTAGGTATACCATTGTTATAAAACCTCACAATTCAGTTCTATAGCTGGAGATTACAAAAGGTTTTGGGAGATTGTGTTTTCTCTCTCTCTCAAAAGTTGTGAAATCTCTAGAAAGTACAAAAGGGCTTGAGAAATATGTTTTTCATGGACCTTTGTCTGTTCTATCAGTTGATCCATCCTATAGTTTTTGTGTTCATAACTGAGGTAGGGTTTTACTAACACTACAATCCAGTGTTAGAGGCATGTACCAAAAGGCCTAGAATTGTTCAAAAATAACCAATATTTTAAGCCCCTGAAGATGTCTGTCTGATGTCCTATGATATGGTATGTAATCATTTATGGCATAAACCATGCCACACTAGAGATCAGAACTTGAACAATTTACATTTGGGGCTATAGTTCCCAGAAAATTGCTCTACACAGCACAGCCAACAACTGTGAGGATTCTGTGAGTTAAAGTTCAAAAATGTAACTTTTCCATGCTTTGTTAGGACTGGGGGAAAAAATTCACCTTAAACCCATTCTGTCCCATTTTGTGGATTTTTGTCTCTAAATTCATTATTTCTAAAATTTAAAAAAATCACACTGTTTCAAAATAGCCATTTTTTATAACATTTTCCTCCAAATCATGCATTTTCAAACATTTTTAACGAGTATTGAGGGGAAAAAAAAAACATTGCCAGAATATTCAGGGAGTGTAACTACCCTCCAATCTGCACAGTCTACAAGGTGAGATTAGTGTCAGGGTTGGCAGGATTTGGCTTCTCTGAGCATGAGCAGAGTGCAATCTGTGAAGCAAGGCTTCGCTATGGCGGAGAGTCCCAGTGAAGCAGAAAAAATTCCAGAGGCTCATTAAGTAAGACTTAAAGGCTAAATTTAATGCCGCACTGTAAGATAAGATAAGGCTTAGCAAAAACATGCCAGCATTCCAGCAATTAGATAAACAGGAATAACAGAAGATAATGGAGAAAAACTGGACAGCATCTCCCCCTACAATCAGGATACTGCCAATGGCATGGCAGGTCCAGCTAGGGCATCTAACTGACAGCTGGTCAAGGTAAGCACCAGCCTTTTTATGCTACCTTGTCACCCTGGAGCTAGTGGGTGACCCAATCAGAGTGCTGGCATGTGGTTTTCTCTAATACACAAGGCATAGCCATAACAATCCTGCTGGCCTTGCAGCTGGCTGTCTGGCCACACCGCCTCTTCCTTCTGCCATCCACTCATAGGAAAACCTTGCCTGCCCAGCAACAACCTTGACCATTTTTAAGACAAATTAATGATGTGAACATTAATTACTAATTATACATCTATGTTTAAAATCACATTGTAAGATAGTGTTTTCTTTGTGTTTTAGATGGACATTTGTGCATTCACAACATTTCCCCTTTTATTTGTGCACTTTGTTTATGTATATTACTTATTAAATGCATTTCTCTAGTTTATTGGAGCATGTTTCTGCATTTTCTTCCAGTTCCGTATATTTCAGACATTTTCATTTTACAACATATATATTGTTTTATGCAGACTTTATTTCTCAGAAAAGTCCCCAAAGCACCAGAAAGGTACATGTTTTTGAGATGAAATGTATTTCTACTCAAAAGTCTCAAAAAGTGCAAAAAAAAAAAAAGCTATTTCATCAAGAATACAAAACAATCCTTTTCTACCTTAACAGCAAGTCAAAGAATCAGCTGGCTACATCACGCTATAGTTTTATGTCTTTCCATTGCAAAGCCTATTCAGCAAAGTTCTAGGTTTTGAGCTGGAACAGTCAATAGAACCTGTATGTATACTAACTTGATTCCAGCATAAATTTTCCAGACAGTAAATCATGGCTTTTACCACTTCACACTGAGTCAGCTTCTCAGATGGAAAAACGTTCCCATGCTATTAATCATCACAATGGAACTTCCAATATGTATCCATTGTATATCCAAGCTTCTAATGTATCTTTTTTGTATGCACCTTATCAAGTATATACCATTTCTTAGTTGTGGGAAACAAGAAATTCTTATCAATCCAGGAACATAATTGGCACAATTTAGCTTCACAATCTGATACAATCATGTCCCAGCATAGCCTATGCTCTAAATATATGCTCCAACAAAACTGTTTATATAATGAATGGAAGTACCTTTTTCCTAGTGCTTTGAAACTCGAAATCCAACCTTCCTGCATCTTTAATAGATTGGGCTTTTTAAAATATTATTATTAAATAGTTTGGTTAAAAGTTAGCATTCATATTTTGAACTGTTTGTATGAGATACTTAAGCAATTATTGGCCAGAGGCTGCCGAGAGAATTTAATATGCAGTTGGACTATGGCCAGCAGGGTAAGAACTAATATCACAGGGATAGAGTAAGTTGCAAAATGTTAAAATGTGATTTTTCACAGGCAAGCATAAAAGAAATTGCTTGTAAATGTAGACTGGTTCAATTGCAAGCAAATAAATTTAGCCCTACATCAAATTACTCAACAAGAGAGATTTTAGTTAAGAATAAATAGGTGGTGTATAACTTTAACAGCAAACCTGTTAAAAATAATTTAAGTATTGGCTGCTCTGTACTTTGGGAGAAAAAAAGCCTATTATGGCATGGGGCACAATGATTTTTGATGAATGAGGTGAAAATCCCACTGGAGCAAAATCAATCTCAGCTAGGGGGCTTATGCTATTGATCTACCTAAAGTATTATATTACTGATTTGAAAGGCTTGGGGTCCATGGAAAAAGAGCAAGGAGATGGAGAAAATCACCTCCATAGTTTTCAACAGTACAATTTTGGTACAAAATGAAAAATAAGCAATTCTACATTTAAGATTAGTTTTGAACACTATTTTTTCAAGCTGACTTCAAGATCCAAAACCAGTTTTACAACTCATTTCATACTCTTCTGTACTATTAGAGCTTAAAGAATGCAAGAGAGGTTTTGGGAAGTACTGTTAACTATAAGCCTGAGTAGTGAACCAAGAAAAAAAATTTTTTTAATCAAACAGTGATTTTTAAATAATTTTTCCTTCATGTGCAGCCCATGTGTCCACAGCCAAATCCATTTTGGGAAACACAAGGTCAGATAACAGCAAATTGTTCTAACCAGAAGTGGTGAATGAGCCAATTTGTTGGGTAAAACTCCTGACAGGTGGCTCAAGCACACAGATATGGTCAGTGGGTTGAAATCCACTGTGGGTTGGATATGGTCAGTGGGTTGGACCCCTCTCTATCTGTGAGGTAATTTGAATGAAACACTCATAATTTCTGAGGCCTCAGTTTAAAGCTGGATTTAGACTCATTGAAGCAGTTGTTGAATGACAAACAAAACCTAGGCAAATATGACTGTTTCTATGAGTTTCCTTGGGGGGCGGGCTGCGGGTAGACCTGGTCCTGAGTGAAAAGAATCCTTGACACAACAATTTTCAGAGCAATAGGCATTTTAATCTCTTACAGTATAAAAAGGAGAAATGGAGGGGAAGAAAAGAAGAAATGTGTCAGCACCTTTAAAATTAATGGCTTTTTATTTTAGCATTAGCTCTCATGGGTATAAACCCACTTTTTTAGTTGGAGCACTGCATCTGAAGAAGTGGGTTTATATCCATAGAAGCTCATTAAAAAAAAATTGTCTTAAAGCTGCTGATGCTTTTTCCCTACCTCTTGCTTCCCTTTTGACAGAACAAGTAAACCCTATGAGGTGTAGGTAAGAAAAGCATTGCCTGAAAAAGCAAACATAAACATTCAGTTAAACCTCATCCTATATTCTTTTGCTATTAAAATAATCTGAACTAAAACATGATTTGCTCCCAGACAACTACTCAGGCTTTTCTTGGTTGGCTGGAGAATCTAAACATCTTGTGTAGACTGTGTATCAGGACTCAGCTAATTGAAGAACAAATTCATCTGAAACCTACACATTTCATGCCATCCAAAATTTCACAAACTGGCCAAGCAACATCAAAGCTTGGTCAAGATGACCAGAGCTATTAGTGAGGAAGAGAGGCTGCAGCAGTTTGTTTTTGCCTGTGCCCAGAGGAAGAGAGGGGCCTAAAGATGCTTAAAGACAATAGTTCCCATCTGATCTTGGAAGCTAAGAAGGGTCAGCCCTGGTTAGTACTTGGATGGGAGACCACCAAAGAATACCAGCTGTATCTCAGAGGAAGCAACTGGTGAAACCACCTCTGAGTATTCCTTACCTAAAAAAAACCCTATGAAATTCTTGGAGTCACCATAAGTCAACAGGTAACTTGAAGTGTGAAGGGCACGATTCAGCTGCTTCCTCCCTATTTCTTAATTAACTGAATGCAAATTACTACCTCACTTTGAACTTAGTTTGCCGCAATTGAAATAAAGTGAAGATGAAGGGGAAAAATGTGAGAAGAGAGAAACTGAAACATTTTATAAGTGGCTGAAAAAGTGGGACAAAAGAGGATTAAACAGGACTGTCAGAACCAAATCAGGGCAGTTGGAGGGTATGCACATTTCCACTTTTCAAAATTGACTTACTACATACCAGGCTATAGGGACAGCACTATTTCTAGGCTAAGCAAGGTTGCTGCCCTAGGCAGCAACTTTGGAGTGTTTCACTTATGGGCCTGGAAAAATTGTCGATTACATATCATTTTTATAACAAACAATGAGGCGAGATCTTTGTCTCATGTGCTAGAACAACTTGACCAGATTTTGCTACTACACACTTGATTTGGGTGTGTTCAGAGAGACAGCACCTAAATGCTGCCTCACATCAGGCAGTAATATTTCCTGGGGCAGTATTATTTAAAAGCACTGGACAGAACAACAGACTCCAACTGTGTTTTAAATCAACAGACTCCAACTCACTTAAATCAAAATGAGAGGGAGGGCTCTCAGTTTCTCACCTTGCAAAGCCTTCTCTATTTTTTTTCTCTCTCTAGAAATGTTGTCTACAACATCCATCATCCCTCACTATTGGAAATGCTGGATGGGCCATATGGGTATTGTAGACCAAAATATCTGGAGGGACTTGGGTTGGAAAAGACATTTCCCCAGCCTAGAACTGTAAAAACAGCTATGAAAAATGTAGATAGGCTATCTGTATGATATTCCTGTTGTCAGTGTTGAAATACTCCTCCAGTCTCTCTCCAGTTAAGAATTCCAGCATGGATATGTAGTTCTAGAGATGTTCCAGACTTTTATGAACACTCATGGGTTTTCATTTTTTAAAGGAAACTCAGTCATAAGTCATGAACAACACCGGCAATTTGCCCTCCATGCTCTGTAGGTTAAATATGCTCTATAAAGGACTATGGTAGTGATTTCCTCCTTCTGCTGGCAGCCACTGTAACAAAATAGGTTCACATCCTTTTAGATCATCCTTTTAGACCAATCTAGCTAATGGGCCTGACCACTCCAAACCTGATGCAAACATCATTCAACTGTACTCTAATTGTCAAACAAACAAGCAAAAAACCTCTTTTTCTCCATGCTGATGCCTGGTAAAATAGGTTGGGGAAGAGCTATGAAATAGCCGTGGTTAGCTAATTGTTTTGTATTCTCAATCAGTAGTCAATACTTTGACACCATTTCCATTGTCCTAACACCCCCTGTACTGAAAAATTCAAAAACAAAAACAAAGAAAGAAAGAAAACTATTTTACTAGGCATTAGGAGCATGAGGAAGAGAAGATTCAGAGCACAGTTGAATGATGTTTCCATCAGCCTTGGAAAGGTCAGACCAGCAGAAGTTAGTTAGTTAGTTATTTAGTTAAATATAAGCTGATACAGGATTCTGGCCAATGTCTGCAGCCCAAAAGCTTCTATAAGTTTTATTGCGTAACTTTGGAAGTAGATGCCATCTAAGAATCATTTATCAATATGAATGGACACATTGGAAAAAATCTAATATTGTTCATTAAATGTCTTATGGATGGCCTCTGCCAGCATATCCATTCAATAGCAGGACTGTATTCAGGATGTCAAATGAGTGAAAGTTCACTAGGAATTTCATACCATTTAATAAGTCTCTTAGGGTTGGAAATAATATTTGAAAATATTTAAAAAATATTAAAAACATGTTATGCTTTCTGATTGTTAAGAGACCCAGACAAGAAGAATCCTGGACTGACAAGGCTCTTCATATTTCAGGACTTAATTCTGTACAAAATGTGGTTGTTTTGTGCAGAAAATGTTGTTTACTGCTTAGAATTTTTTTCTGTACAAATGACCCATGCAAATTTTGTGCAGAAAATGTCCCAAATTGCAAATAGCCCTGAAAACTATTTTTAGGAGATTTTATTACATCAGGAAGAAAATTGATACAATTACTTGTTCTTTCCTTTGAGAAGAATCTTAGTAAAGAATTACTTCCCTGCAATCTCTATACTAACACAAAATTCCTTCTCCCTAAAGGCATTGCCATAACACATTATGTGCCATATTTTCTACTGCCTGGAGAACACCTGTTAGTAAAAACTAATTTAGAACATCACTGCAGCAAGAATGCAAAATTCTTTGGATATGCTTTGAAAGCAAATCAGTACCGGCGGCACAGGAATATAAATATCCTCATGTGGAGTTCACGTCTCTATGAATGAGGTTGCAGAAGAAGGGTGCAGATTTGAACAGCAGGCGAATCACAAGCTACCTGCTCCACCAGACCTTGGTAATACTGCTCTTGTTTTTCCTGACTGTCTGTCTATACACACACACACACACACATATACGTGTGTGTGTGTGTGTGTGTGTGTGTGTGTGTAGATTGCACCATCTTATCTCAGAAGATTTTTTTCCATTGTTTTTGATTTCACAGAACAGTAAGTTACAGTTCAGTATTCTGTTATTTCATGAAATCATGAACACCATGAGTATGTGTGAGGGCAATTTTTTCTTAAAATTAGTTCTAAAAGCTACTTATATATAATTTTTTTTATATATATATATATATACACACACACACACACACACATACACACACAGAGTATATATATATATATATATCAAAGGTCCACAATATTTATTCGTACATCACTTTTGCAATTTATCACTCCTTTCCAATATAGAAAGACTTGTAAAGACTACTGTCCACACAGTAATTTATAGTTTGTGAATTAATTTTAAATGAATTTAACTGAGGCTGCTTTCAAAACAATGTTCATGGGATTGCAGAGTACCATCCTGATGCTCACCATGCTTTCTTGAAAGTAAATCCCATTAATTTCAATGGGATTTACTTTTGAATAACTGAGGGTTGTCAACATAATCATATATTATTCTTGATTTTAACCAATCCAATAACACAATACCTCAGGATAGTGTCTGGGAATTTAATTAGTACCAAATGATTTATTTTATATGAAAAGGTAATTTTTTTGTTTCAGACCACTTGGATTTATTTTGCTTTTTTGAGCTCTTGATCTTTGCTTAGTGCAAAAAACAGAAGACTGTGTAGAAATGAAAGGAAAAGACAGCATGCTGTATGTTCTCTAGGATCAAATCAGCTTCAAAGTAAATTTAATAGACAAAATTAAAAAGAAGCACACTAAAGAACTTTTTAATGTCCTATCTGTTTAAAGCTATTGATAATTACCCTGCCATGACATCTCCTAAAGAGCTTACCAACATTTTCTAAATTCTACAAGAAAACACATCCAGAAAACAGTTAAGTCAATCATGCTAAATTTGGTTTATTCTTAAAGTTGTAATATTCAGATATAACTCATTCAGCTGAAATAAAGATGTTGAAATCTGAAAAATTGAGCACCTTTTTTGTTTTACTCTATTTGAGAAACAGGTAGAGTCAATGTTTGAAAGAGAACAGATAATTAATATTGCTGTAAAACAAAATAAATTATTATGATCTCTAAACCTGACACAAAAAGGGTTAATTTCCAGAAAAGGAGCTAAAGAGAGTATGCAATTTGCTAATTGGAAAATTATCTAACCAGGATCTAATCAGTGCCATTTTTAAGCTGATGCTATTATAGATTTTGGTCCTTCCGGTACTTCATTTTTAGTATCTTCGTAGTTGTCTAAAAGCTAATGGTTTCTACAAACTGAGCCAGCCTCTCTAACATTTTGTGTGCAAATTCACTTCTGATGTGTTTCCATTTTTATGTCATAGACCAGTGTTTTTCCACATACTGCAGTAGATGGAATATTTCAAAGCAAGAAACAAAAAGAGTCAAGAGTTTCAAACAAACTGCTAATTTGAACTAAAGTCCATTGAATCAATGGATGTCACATAATTTGTTGACTTACCAAATGCTTATTGATTCACTGGTAATAGCCTTTGGATTTAAAGCAGAGTCTTGTGTCAAGAAAGATTGTCCAGCCATGTTGCACTGGAAATATGGCTGCTAGAACTACAGATCAATTAGCTGCCACCCCACCCCGCACCCCCAAAATTTAAGATATTCTGTAACAATGAAAATTCATTCAGTTCTAAGTATGTTCAGAAATCCTTTGTGGGAATTAAAAGTGAGAAGCAATATATAAACACAATGTATTTATTTATCATTCTGAGAAAAAAAAATATAATCCACTTTATATTCATTTTTATTAAATAACGTCCATCCCTCAGTTGTTGTTTTTTTCCTAATTTATTTCTGGTTCTTCACTCTCTAGCTATGCTTGTTTACTTTCACTGTACAATCATAGTACTCTATCAAGTTTAAAATAGTGCTTTTTCCCCTCTAATGCAGGTGGGGGAGACAAATCAGGATTTGCAATAATGAAGAGGAAATATATGCCAAAATAAATGTTACCATAGCAACAAAGAGAGTTTTTTTTTCTTTTCCCCATCATATTCATCTCTGAAGATTTATAAAAGATTACTACTTCTGTTACACAGCTTGACCATAATAAAACAGTAGTGCTTTAATAAAATGAAAGCCTGCTAAAACTATACATTTGAAACATTTGTTGGACAGTGTGAAAGCAGATAAATCTGGATTTCACCAGTTTCAGTTAACAGTGTGAAAGCAGAGAAATTTGGATTATATCACAATAAGATACATTTGTTGCTGCAAGATTTTTAAGAAAAACAAGGCATATAGAAAGTTGGATCCAGATTTAGACACAAGCATGTGAGCTGACAGAAAAGGGCTTCCTAGACTGTTTTCCTTGTGGTAGCCTCTCCAATACCTTCCCTACCTAGTGCTATGCAGTGTGTTGGAATAATCTGCTGAATGATGTGTGGGATGGAAGGAGAAAGAAGAAGCCAAGAAAATGGAGGTTACATCTGAGCAAAGCTTGATTCACTGGAGATGCCTGCCTTCACCTCCCTCACACCAACAGCCACAGTTGTACTCCTGTGGTCAGGGGTGAGTTGGCACAGATAAAACTGGTGTGCCAGCTGCACCCATTACTTGAGAAGAAGAAGTTCTTGAGAAGTTAGGTTTGGTTACAGTGACACATGCTTTGATTACATCCCATTTGGACTACAGTAATGCACTCTATGTGAGGTAGTGTTTTGAAACTTCAATATGGTTTGGTCAGGCTGTTGACCAGGATTGGTTAGGAAGATCATGTGACTCCCCTGTTGAAACAACACTTGCTCCCAATCCTTTTCTGGCAGAATTCAAAGTGTCAGTTTTGACCTTTAAAGTCCTATATAGCTTGGGTCCAGACTATCTGAAAGACATATCTCCTTATAAATACCAGCTGTAAGCCCTCCAGGGAAGAGCTTTCTCTCAGTCCCCCTATTTTCACAAGAAAGTTTGTTGAAAACTCAAGAGACAGCCTTCTCCATTGCTGCTCCCAGGTGATGAAACTTTCTTCCATAGGAGATTCAGTTGGCCCCCTCCCTGTTCTCTTTCCACTGACAGGTGAAGATCTTTTTATTCAGGCAGGCCTTTGAAGTTTATTTAAGGAGCAGAAATGTGTGTGTGCGTACAGTGGTCTGCTATTTTTAATGTTTTACTGGATGTTATGTTGTAAATATATTTTAGTGTTTATAATCATATTCTTAAAATAATATTGTTTAACTTTCAACTTCTGTAAATTATTTTAGCTTTTTCTTAAACAAAAAATTGTAAACTACCTTGAATCTCATTGCCCCACTCTTAATGCTTAACCAGAATTCAATGTGCCCAGAGTTCAGAAGCCATAACAATAGTAGGTAACTGATATCAAACAGCCCAGGATCAAAAAGCTGAAAATCAGGAGAGACTCCAAGCAATTGAGATAGAAGATAGTAAATAGTCCAAGAGTCATGAAGGCAGTACTTACAATAGCCAAGTCAGGTTGTCAAGAAGGGAACTGAAACTCCAGTAGTTTGACTGGAAGAAGCTCCCTGCTCATATGGACAGCCAGCTCAGCTGACTGCATTTCAGACTGCATCAGATTGTATTTAAGGAGTGTGTTCCACAGCTGTGTGTCCATAGCCTTTTGCTGTGTCAGTGGTGGAGGGTCTGTGCCATAGGCCAAAGCCTTCACCTCTCACTAGGGTTGGCATGTCTTTTTTGCAGCTTATCTTCTTGCTGAACTGGAGGAAGACTCAGCTGGCTATCAGGCTAGCCATCAGGTATCTGTTCCAGCTGTGGTATTCCTGCTTCATCTTCCAAAGAAGACACACTTTCAAGAGATGGCATGACACCAAGCATGGAAGAAATGAGGGATATAAATTCAATAAAGAAAGAAAGAAAGAAAAATAATGGTGGACCATCATGCAGCACAGATCCCAGTCTGGATAAGCCCACAGTTTCTATACATAAATCACTTACTATTTTGTGTTTCCACTTCTCTAATTAGAAATGTATTGCCCAATCTTGACAATAACAGAAATTTGACTGTTTTGAAAAATATCAGTATGGGTGAACATCTTTTACTTTATTTTCACTCCTGTCCATCCCCTTTCTCTAACCTGGACACTTGACATTTACTCACATATAGTTCTGGTCTAAACTATAGTTTTGGAATAAATCCTACTTCAGTACTGACTCTCACAGTCTGTCAAATCAGTTTTCTCTCTGTTGTTGTTGCTGCTGCTTGCCTTCAAGTCATATTTGACTTATGATGACACTCCATATCTGAATGGAGAATAGAACCCTGGTCTCCAGGGTTGTAGTCCAATGCTCAGACCACTAAGCCACAATGGCTCTGTTTGATCCTTTTACCAGTTATATAGATTTCCAGCAGGGGTTTATTGTGCATTGAGAAGGCACTGTTACTCAAGGAAATACAAAACTTTGCATCTAAAACTAGAAGTCTACATTTAACAGAATATGTATAGTCTCTCTGTTTTAGAGAAGGTCATCAACTTTTTCCCCCAGCATGTTGCTTCTACAGCTATAAAAATCTTCTTCTGATTGGCTGTAGTAAATCTCCCCAGATATGGTAATGGATAATATTATACATATTTTCCATCCTTGTGGTAAGTCTTTCAGCTATGTCTGTAATGAATATGACCTGTCTTCTTAAAAGACATGCAATGTGAAACATATCTGTGGTAGAAGATTTCCTTTGCTGGTGTGATCTACTTTGAATTGGCTAGGAGCTGCCCATATAGCAAGTCCAACCTGCTGTGCTGTTTTATTGGTATCTATTGCCAAAGAATAACTGAGATTCTTCAAATTAGTCTGATTTCTACTGGTTCTTAGCATAATGGTAAGTAAGTGGAATCTGACATAGTGCTTACATTCCATCAAACCAACCAGAGATAGAAAGAATATCCAAATGTGTGTGTGTATGTGTGTGTGTGTGTCAGTGCTAGAAAAATGTGTTTCTCAGGTATTAAGAAAAAAGAATGAGAAGAATCATGGCCTTACCAGAATCTTTGCAGTTTGGGACTTATTCTACACAAATTTCACAATGGGTGTTACCCGCAGACGTCTGGGTTTTCTTTGAAGTAACTAGCATTTTCTCTGCAGAAAGTGTTTTAGGTAAAAAACAACCTCGTGTTAATAGTCTTTGAACAGTGAATAGACACTGAAAACTTCAGTTTTTGATGATTTCTTTGTAATAAGAAGAAAATAGCTCAAATTACTCACTGCTTCCTTCAAGAAGAGATTAGTGAAAAATTGCATCCATCAAACCAGTACGCAGACTAAGCCAATAAATATCACATAAATAAAGTCCTTCCTTCCTATTCTTGGGTCTGCCAGATGGATCTTTTTGCGAGGGAATGTCACATGAAAAATCTCTCTGTTCTGTTGCCCCCTATTTAATTTTGATCGTGGTGACATTTTGAAATAGTCCAGCAGCATGAACTGAACTCAAAAGCAATCCATTGGCAACCGGTGAACTCTTTCAAAACAGGTGAAATTTGCTTCCTTCTCATTCAAAGTTCAGGCTGTTGTACTTTGATTTACTTTCTGTCCAGTTCATCTTCAAGGGTAGTCCCACAGGCAGCACATTACAGCAGTCTAAAAAAGATAGTAAAAATGCAAGGTGTAAACAGTCCTGCTATTATACATTTATTGCATAAGATCAGTTTCAATATAACCTTATTTTATTAAACTGACTGAAAAAAGAAGGATCCTCACAATCATGTGTTAGATAATTTTCCTTTCAAAGAATGAAGTTGACAATTTAATGATTTTAAAGAGTAATTTTTCTCACATAGATGTGGCTTGACTTTATATAGTAAGTGCTGAAGTTTCACATTGATGTGTGAAATTATCATTGAACTGCAGAAATGGAAAAGGCCTATTAAACTCTTCCCCACCCCTTACAAATTGCAAGATTCATGGCTGCATATCCTTGCTCAACATATTAGTCAATCCAGGTTTAAATTACATATAGAGAAAGCTCAAATATTACTTCTGGCTCTTTGTAATGGCAGTTCCCACCTGTAAAACCCAAATATGCCGACCTGTTACCAATGCAAATGAAGATTTTATTTCATTTTGCTTGCTCTTTGGGAATTTTCTAGTAAGCAGAACTGTAGATTCACTTAAAAGCAGGTAAGGAAGAAGAGGGAGGGTGAAAGTGATAATGGAAGAATAAAGTAGGAACCAGTGACTATAATATCATCCAATATTTTTAGAGCGTTGGAAGGATTTTTAAACTAGTTTGGACACCATATAAAAAGATGTGTAGCTGCCTCCTGAATTATAGTTTACCAAGGCCTGTTGTTTAAACTTAAAAATATTTGGCCGGTTGCCATAGGATCAGGCTTAGCTTGACATTACATTTGCTAGAAAGAGTATTGTATACCTATGACAAGCTTCACAAAATTAGGCAAATGAAAAGCAACAATGCAATTAGAAGGGAAAGGGCTCAGTGGTGGTTATCATGACTGTTTAATGCTTTCTTCTTGGAGGCTTATCTGTGCTGCCCAGAGGAGAGTGTCTTGAACCATTGGAGCTTGGGGAGCTACTTAGCTCCTCTTTGACCTAAAGGCAAAGAAGAAGTCCATTTCCACCCTACACTGTTATAGTGATAGTATTCCACTTTCAACCTCCTGTGCATTCTGGGGTTTGCAGTTTACTGAGGCCAAAGAGCTCTCTGGCTGAGAATTCTAAATACTCCTCCACAAACTGCAAACCCCAGGATTCCACAGGATGTTGAAAGTGGAATAGTAGCACTACAACAGTGTAGGGAGAGAAAATGGTCAAAGTGTTGTGGAGGAGAGTGGAGAGGGGACAGCAGACAATTGAGGTCAGCAGTGGCCCAATGTGGATCATTTTTGCCTTTGTGAGACTCATGGAACTGAACTACAAGCCCCATAATCTCCATAAGCAAGTCATGTCCATTGTATCAATTACAATCAGAAAAGCTCTACAGAGCCTCTGTTTTTGTCCTCCCCTTTCTATTTATTTGTATCTTGCCTCAGTTTAGGACTCAAAGTGGCTTACAACAATTAAAACAAGTACAGTTAAAAATTAACACCTCACAGAAATCATTAATTAAGTAATTAAGCCATCCTGAAATTTGAAGTCAGTTTTTTTCAAAAAAATAATACAATGACATGTTACCCTGTGAATTGGGAGTCCCGTGAGGGGCGCCCAAATGACCAAACAAACCAAGCAAAGATGGGGAAATTAGCTGGAGCACTCACTTAAACTAGTGAGAGGCAGGGTAACTTTGCAGGGATCTTTTACTCTATGTATACAGCGTTGGGTCAGAAGAGCAGCCAGACAAGTTTAAAAGGTAACAAAATGGCTAGTTTTATTAACAGGCAAACAACAAATAAGGCAACACATACACATAGCTAACTAAGAAATAGGAAATGAGAGTTTTGGGGGAAAATGGGTGATACGACACCTTTCTCGTAGTCCTGAAGAAGCCGGAGATAGAAGTGAAGAAACTCAGTGCGGTGGCCGAGAGGGGTTTGCCTGACGAAGCGGCAGCAAGGCTGGATAGCAATCCAAGGCAGTCCGAGGAACTCTCAGAACTGGGGATTTTTATTAGGGAAAGTATGACCGTGGGCTAGTTTGATCTGGGGCGAAAACAATGAGGTTTGGGCTTGAGACAATGTCTCCAAAAGGTCAGAATTTACATGATTGAGTCAAGGTCTGAATTGATAATCGTGTGGCTGGTATGCAGATACAGCCAGCTTGGCAGCTGAGCTTCTAGCTCGCCAGGGTACCTGCTCGGGGCTGAGGTCTCTTTGTTTCAATGCACATCTGTAATGAAGGTGTTTGCCTCGGGAGGTCTCCTAAAGCACATCTGGCAGTTTCTGGCTTGCCGTGGTGTAAACAAGTATGAGTCAGCGTTTAATAGCCATGCCTAGTTCGGTGCTTGTTCGGAGGCCTCACAAACACGTGGCTGAGGGTGGTAGAACAGGGCTTAATTGTGATATCAAAAATGATATCTAAAGTTTACCAAAGGCCCGGCCAGTTCACGGTGATAACAGACAACAACAAATAAAAACCCAGCACATTATACATCTGGTATGTGGGATATCTCTCTGGGCTTATAGTCAAAACACCATCCCATCACAGTAAACAATCTGAGGAGTTAAGGAAGGATTCTCACATCTCTCCCCTTTCTTCCCTTTAATTTTCTCACTTCTTTCTTTTGTATTTGTGAAAGAAGAAGAATGAGAAGAAGAGAGAATGAGAATAAAAGTAAGAAGGAGGGAAAGGAAAATGGAGAAAAGACTGCCAGGTTGAAGCAACAACAGGGGTCTTTGGCTCTTTCCACACGGGGGACGGGGAAACGGGGCAGCACACGCAGGGACGGATCTTACCTGAAAATGGGTTGCTCCGTCCCTGCGGGGAGCGCGCGTTCGCTGCTCCACACGTTGGCGAATTTCGGGGCGTTCGGCGGCGCCCAAAATGGCGGCCGGCGACTTCTGGTGGCGCTCCGCCAATCAGGGCAGCGCACCAGCCGGAAGCCCAGCCCCGGGCAGCTCTGCAGGGACGCGCTAGCGCGTCCCTGCAGTTTCAAACGGGGCGCTGCAACGGGTTAGCGCGCTCACGTTTCGTAAAACGCGCAGCGCCACCCCTTGCAGCCGCGCTACCCCTTGCGGCCGCACTAGCATGGTTTGAGGTGTGGAACCTCCACTATTCAAATCGCTCTAGCGCACTCCACGGTGTGGACGACCTCCGGATGAGGTCGCCCTAAGCCGTTTTTTTTACCCCGTGTGGAAAGGGCCTTCATTATCTTTTATCCTTGTTTTTTTTGTTGCTGTTGTTGTTTGAAAGCTTTAGGATATGTATAAAAGTTATGCAACTTGTAAGCTATCTGCTGCAAGAAGGCCTGACTATAGCAGTCCCAGTCTCACAGGACAGAGAAATTGGAATAAACCAGTAGGAATCACAATGATCAAATGGAATCAGAAAAACCTTGTGCAGTCCATTGCAGTAGTGGGACTTCCAAAACTAGGATCAGTAAAGAAAATAACTCTAATTAGCAACCATCATAAAGTGGCTTGTTGTTCAATCTGATATCTGATGAACATATTCCATACAGAGTATCCTGTAGCTGAGGAAAGACATTCACCCTTAAGGGAGACGATCTCTAAGTCTTCATTAGGTTTCCAGTGACTAGCCTGTCAAAGCCCATTTGAGTTCCAATACTGGGCAAAAAGCAGAATATTAACAATAGCAGCAGCAGGAAAAACAACAACAACAACAACAACAACAACAACAACAAAACTGGTCATTGCTAGGTGTTATAATCGAAAGCCAGACATTGCTATATTTTAATGTAATTGGCTTAGCTCCCATCTCTTTAAAAGACCTCTTTGCCTCTATTAAAATCCTCTGGCAGAGTGTGGAAGTAGCAGTATTAGAATCCTGAAGCTCTGTCAGGTTTATGAGCGTAGGATAGTAGGACAGTGGACCTTTTCTACCTATGAGGGATTGGTTCTAGGACACCTTGTGGATATCAAAAATTGTGGATGCTCAAGTTAGCCCTCATGAGGCTTGCAGGGAGACTGCAAACCAACACAAGGCTTATAAGCCCATATTAAAAATGACATAGCACAGCAGCTCCCCTGGGGGTGAGGGCACCTGAAGAATGCACTGTACCCTTGTAGCCCAGGGTTTGCCACCACTGCTGCCGCTTTATACCTTTTTTAAATACAAGTTTACTGTACAAGCCTCACCTTGCAAGGCTTGTGGACAGACTGTGGAGACTTGTGAGGTAAATCTTATCCAATAAGCACCTAAAGTATTAAAGATATGCCACTTGTGCTTTGTGAAGGAGCTTTGTCACTTCAAAGAAAGAAGCAGGCAGCTAGCATGCTCCCCAACAAGGTTTCAAATGTACATGGAAATTTGTGGTGGGTTAAATTTATGGACCTTAAGTTCATGGATATGGAGGGACCATTGTATATGATAGAGTACAGGTGGGCAAACTTGCAGCTTCTCAGACCTGTTTTGGAGGCTATGAGCACTCCACAGAATTTTATGTTATTTTATTAAAGCAATAACATTGCAGTTTGCTACTGAAATGTTGCAGTAAACTGTTAAAGGCACTATTATCATTTTTAAAGTCAATAAAAATTGTCAATTTAAGGGTTTTTTTCCCAATACCAATATCAATATTCAATATCATAGTCAATATCCATTAAACTATAAGTATTTCTAAGCCTCACTGATATAAAAATATAAGTAAATAATAATGAATCAAATATGACTGATCAAATGGGACTGGAGGATTGACGCAGTGTGGTTTTAAAATTTTGAGAACTGGGTTAGGACTTTGGGATACCAGGGTTCAAATCTCTGCTCTGCCAAGGAAACCTACTGGGTAGGTTATACTCTCTCAGCTCAAGGTAAAGGCAATGGCAAACCTCTGAAACAATCTGGGGAGAATATTAATGAAATTATTAACTTCTAAGGAATATTTAATTGTTAATTAATTTAAGGTGATTTTACTCAGATAAATAGATTAGAGATAGAGATAGATATCACATGCTAATGTTTTTTAATTAAAATATTTTAGGTTCCTCCCAGAAGGTACCAAAAAGTAGCCCTTGGAACAACTTCAAAAGTAGGTCACTGGCCTACCTACATGTTAGAAGGCACAGAAGCTGCCTTGATGAGATATTCAGTAAGTCACTGAAAGTGTATACATATTAGAAAAAAACCTTCTTAATCTTTTTACCCTCTCCTTTTGTCACTGTGTCCCTGAAAGAGGAATCCTTTTTCTTTCTTCTGGCCACTGGATCTTTCTCCAGCTCCTTTTCCATCCCTTCTTCTCCAACCTTAGAATCTTGAATTTGCTGAGGCCCAGCCCTTAGGATCTAAAGAGTTTAAATAAGACGACCTATAGATTATATAATCCTTCAGTGACGTGATCCAGCATATGACAATGAAAGTAAGGATAATAAGCAATCTGTTTGGGATAAACTCACGTAGTGAATACTGGAAGGGTAAATTGGAATTAAAAGAGGAGTTAATTTAAGAGGTAAGTGAGTAAGAAAATATATAAAAATACAGTAGTAGGAGACACTCATTGAGAGGTAAATTACAAAGCATGGGAGTGATATACAGAGAAGGTAATAGGTGATGGAAAGATTAAAGATGACAGCAGTGGAGCTGTGACAGAGAGAGGTGAAGAGAGGTCAGATGAAGCAACATCTGGTGGTGTTAGAATAAATGCATTGTAGTTAGGCATTGGAGGTATAAAATGAAATTGTATTTGCTGAGGAAATCAATCACAGAACCTTTGATATCGGGTTCACCTCTAATAATTACTCCTAGTAATTCAGTCATCATAGGAAATAATAAAGGAAAGAGGACACCCCTGCCAGGTGGCCTTTTGTAATGAGAAAGATTCAGATCATTAATTCTTTCACTGAGTTTTGGTTTCTCATGGAGTTTTCTGAGTGCATTCTGTGAATATTGTTCAGAAACCAGCAGGCTACAGATTGTTGGAAACCAGCAAATGAGCTTTTCACATCTTTTAGCCAACAAAGACTTTTTCTACAACCATTTTCATACTGATAACATTTCCCATGTTGTGCCAGGTTCTCAGCAAGAAATTAAGGCTCATTTGACCTCATATAAAAGCTATATCATATTTTCAGACTTTAGATAAAATCAGGTTAAATAGACAACTGACAATAGAGATCAAGGAAAAGATGTTTATAGAAGAGAGATATAGTAGTTAACATGATTGCTCCAAGGATCATAAGACAACAATAACAAGGAATGAGTTCATATTCAGTGTTATCTCTGAAGGATGGACCTCATGAACAGGATAAAGGACCTGTGAGAGGGTAGTTTTACAAAATTCTCTAATGATATGTCCTGTTTGTGCTCAGATATCAGAAATATTTATTTGTGAGCTGTAGATACATCCTCTACTTTTTGCAATACTCATTTTCTTGAACTATTGCACAGAATGTATGTTATTAAAAAAAAAAAACTGGTGCACATGACTAAAAGTGGATAGTATTTGTTTTTTGGCATATGCATCCCATGAAGCTGTATGGTTGTCCGCCTAGGCGGGAACACTGGCCTGACTCTGCAGTCTTGAAGAAGTGGAGTGGCTAGAACCGAGATGATGCTAAGGTGGTTGTAAATGTTGAATAGGTTTTCAGTAATCCATTTGAGAGTCTAGAAGGGCAAGTTTCAAAGGACAAAGAGTTAATAAATGTCCATGTTTTGTTGTTGCTTCAAAAGGTTTAGTCCAGAATTGGATCCACAGTTAATCATATTTGGAACAGACTCATTAAAATCAATGTGATTTAATTTATTTTTGAGCACTGTGTGCACTCTATTTCAGATGGTCTAGCCAGTGTGCTGCATGGGATGAGCATAAGACTATGACCCAGGGTTCAATTTGCCTGTTGCCCATGGAAAGCCCCTGGCTGATCTTGGGGTTATCACACACTCTCAGCTCCAGAAAACCCTATGATAGATTTACCTTAGGTTCACCTTAAGTTGGAAACAACTTGATGGTGCACAGAAAGAATAACCACAACTCCAAATATGACTAAGTATGGATAAAATACTACCTTTCCCTTAATGTTCATAGAATATTTACAGTGTAGGCACATGAACTGTACGGTGTATTTCAACAAAGCCCTTTATACCTTTTGCCAACTTATAAACTGATTGTTTACAACTCATCAAAACTCTAAATTCCAGGTTTCAGTTTATAATATAGATTGCAATCAACAGTTGAGGTGGAAAACAAGAAGAGAGAATCAGACTCTCAGGACTGGTTGGTGATCCTCAATCCTTCCAGAAAAGTAAATTGCTGGTTATGAAAGCTTCCATGAATGGAATTTCACAGTCCAAAACGGTTGCATTCCTGGACAGTATGTCATTGTATCTCATTAAATCACTAATCTATCACCTCATTTTTGTTGTAGGTGCTTTCTACTCATGAGTCCCTTTTGTTTTGTGAATTCAAGCATTAATGCAGGCAAGTGACTTTAGATTTTGAACACAATCTTGCTATGTATGGATGAGCTCTGCTGAAGATATTGCTGAGTATTACTTGACTATCTTCAAAATGCAGTGAACCATTCATACTGAAATTGCAGACCCTGTTTTCATTTTGCTACCAGTGGCAGAGCTTGGAGTATGTGGAGGGGGGTGGGAGGGGGCATGGCTACAGTGGATGGGGGCATAGCTATGGCACAGGGTATGTGGCTATGGTGAGCGGGGGTGGGGCTATGGTGTGTGGGGGCAGGACTACACTGAGTGGGGCAGGGGTTACAGCACATGGGGGAGTAGCTACAGAGCATAGACCATGGTTATGACAGATGTAGCAGGGCTACAATGGATGGGGTAGGGCTATGGTGCATTGGGGAGGGCAAGCAAGGAGCCAGGATGCCCCCAAAAAATTGCCACTGGGGGCAAACCACTTGTGACTCAAAGTCCTGTCCTGACAGCACCAATAAATTCAAAGTCTGAAAGAGCAAACCATTCTTGGATATACTGCACAAGACCAAACAGAACCAATATCATGGTTCAGGTGCTCACTCAGCCATCAGGTTCACTGTGTGACCTTCAGCCAGTCCCTCTTCCTCCTAATCCACCTCACAAGACTTAGTATGATCATAAAAGAGAGAGGAGGGGGAAACATTCATGACATCATTGACTATATAATAGGGTTGGGCCAATAGAATCCTTGAATCATCAGCAAGGATTCGAGCTTTGCGAATCTGAATCCCTGTGCTAAAATAGGCAAACCAAATTTTTTGAAACCACCAACTAAATAGCTGGAGACTGGGATGCCTGAAAACCTGGGAAACCAGACACACAAAGGGAGATGGCAAGTAGGTGAGTTTTTCCCTTGGAGTAATAATGGCCTTTGCTAACAATTTCAGAAATTACATCTGGGTTATATTCTAATATATTTAAATTGAATATTTAATATTTAAGTTCAGCACTATTTTCTGTGCTGAAAATCAAGGACATGTATGAATGCTGGGGTCAGTGGGTCTGATGCTTATCAAAAGTAGTGGGGCAGAGGGCAAGGTCACACAATCTCATCCAGTGATTGCCACATGGAGGCCAGTGTACCTCCTTCCACAAGACCAGTGTCTGGTTGTAAACCTACTGCTAGAATAGGATGAGAAGTGAAATGTCTGTCATGGTTTCTCATGAGTCACATGACAAACCACATGTAGCAGAAAGGAAAAAATTGTTTTTAAAAATTGGTGCCTCTGGGGCCCACCAAAGCCCTGATTGGCTGGAAGATACAATCTTCTTGAGATTTCAAGGACAGCTGAAATATTCTTTTCCATAGCTCCCTTGCAAAGCTCTTTCATACACAATTCTAGGGTTTGTACTTTTACAAGATGTCACAGCCTTCTCTGCCAAAGTGTGCTGGTGCATCATCAAACTACAAATTCCTGGATGTCATAGGGAGCTATGCAAAGAAAATCCAGTTTTGACCTGAATTATCTCTGTACTGTAGTATGTGGCCCTGTTTAGAAAGGGCCTTCATGTCATTTTCAATTTGGGGAGATCCTGAGGCAAAACTATGAGAATTGTCCTGGCCAGATTTCTTCAGAGGGAGATTTACCATTGCCCAGGCTTTTGCTAAGGCTGAAAGAGTATGTCTTGTCCAGGATTATCCTTCTTTCCCTTGCTTTTTAAACAGTTAAAAAAAAAAAAGGATTCGAAAGATTCGAGATTCATGAGATTCGTGGATTCCCAGAACCTTCCAGGGATTCAGATCCAGATTCGGATTCGGAAAATTCTGGATTTGTCCCATCCCTACCATATAATAATAATAATAATAGTAGTAGTAGTAGTAGTAGTAATGTTTGAATAAAGACCTTTCTGCCAGACTATCAGATAATAATTTGCAGACATTTTCTTGTAATCTTTTCCATAAACCACTTTGTTCTTATTCTTATGAATACACACCATGATTTTTTTTTGGGAGGGTGTTCCTGATACTAACCAAGAAGTTCCTACGTTTATACAACCTGAGTGAAAAATAAGCTATGGACATAATCATGTTGGTACATTTCACTATGTGTTGGACCTTTTCCAGAATCATGTAGTGCTGGTAAAGGAATCCAGATAAAGTATT
Organism: Iguana delicatissima; assembly: GCA_948472985.1. Classification (NCBI taxonomy): domain Eukaryota; kingdom Metazoa; phylum Chordata; class Lepidosauria; order Squamata; family Iguanidae; genus Iguana; species Iguana delicatissima. Next base: position 1,572,436 of record CAOKZL010000503.1, read on the forward strand.
TTTACCATTCTCTTATTTTCTTCACGGTCATAGTGGCCATATCTTCCATAGTTATATACAGACTAAGTGCATCAACAGGATCCAGCCTATGTTAGGTCTGCAATGCTATACACAGTCATCTGGGGGAAAGTCCCATTGAACTCACTGCTGTATGTAAATTGGATAATTCTGGGAGTAGCAGTTGAAAAAGTACATTTCCCCAAATCTGTTCATGCCACTCAAATTGAGAGTTCAGGAGGGAAGGGGAAGCTAACCTTGGGGAACTTTGAAGATAAATGACATGGAACTTATGTACACTTGTAGTGATTTAAAAGGGCTTTAAATTTAAAAGAGACTCATGTGATGCAATGTGAGAGGTGAATGAGTGCTAGCTGGATACAGAGGTGGGATGAGGTGAAATAATGGTAGAGCAGAAAAGAGAAAGTTGTAGAAGTTAAAGCCAGAAATGAGTACAGTGTGACTTTTAACAAGGGAGAAAGTACAATATTTCTTGTCAAGATGGCAATGAGCAATTTTCCCCAATTTCATCAAGTAAAAAAGTCTGCAGATGTAAAAAAAATTATTGGTCTAATTATCCATTACTCACAAATAAAAGACTGTTTTAATAGGTGTCATTGGGAAGGACATGTAATTTGAACTACTTGAGCAATGAAGAATGTGGGGTGGTAATAAACAAATCCTTGTACAAGGCATCACAAACATAGCACTATTTTTATAGTCTTGAAATATCTACAGTTTTATTTGCACACTTTGCTAGTGGAAAAATGCCTGCAAAACTGACTCTTTCAAAGTTTTTTGAGCTCGTAAAAGTATAATTATTGTATCCTAATAATTATAACAGACAACATTTCTCTTCCTCTTCTCATTGTTTGATCTCAACTGCAAATTTCTGATCTCCTGTCAAAGAGAGAGCTGTTTGCATGGGAATATACTGAACTTTGATGAAACTTTTATGACACTTCCAACAAAACATGCTGCTCATTAAAATTTCATATTGAGAGAGCTCTATCTGCATTGTTTTTGAATTGTAAATAACACATAATTGTCATCAATGAGGACCTGATGAAATACCTGTTCTCTGAAATACTATCTCAGCAGATGGGAATTTGCTCTCTCCAAGGTATGGTTTCATTGTCCTAGTGTGCTGGGAACCTCTTTCTAGTACTTTGGTTGCACTGATGGCCCTTTAAAGACAAGAATATTGAAGAAACTCATGATTTATTTAAAACAGTTTGCAAAGGTCTTTTATAGGAGACAAATTAGATGGTTTTTAAATCTAATTCTTCCTCTTTCACAGTCTCTCTGCCCACCCGAAGTAACACCAGGGAACTCAATGTCCCATGGGTATCTCTTATACATATTTCATTGGATAAAACTGAGCACATTTGTTATCAAGAAGGTTAAATACAATGTTCGTCTTCCTAAGCCACATGAATATAAACTACCATGTTGTTTTTCATATTTTGTCTAGAGTTTGCATTAAGTAGCTCACTTGATTCCAGGACTCTCACAAAAGAACAAGAAGATTGTCTCTTGATATTACCATGAAGATTTTCCCTTTCCCATACCTACAAGGGTCTGTTGTTGGACTATCCATTCCTTTGTCCATCAATCATATTTTAGAAAAGGCCGATATAAACCTTGAGGCTTCAAAACAAATGCAGTCTCCTAGCCACATATTGTAACCTCCAGAAGCTTGATAAGATCAGTCCACATGTTTGTATCATCTAAGTCTAAGGAAGAGAATAATAATGGATAATTAAGTCTCTGGTATGGTATCATATCTGGTTGGTGGAATTCATTCACTTTGTTTTTGTTTTGTTTTTTGTATTCTTTCCTAAATTGATGGTGATGATCCTTTCTTCAGGCCCAATCTATCAGACTGCATTTCATCTTCGTACAAATTTTAGTCACATCACATTAAATGATAAGCACAGTTTTCTTCAAACCATTAATAAATAAATAAATGGAATCAGGCTGGACTAGAATCTAAAACTCCCCCCCCCCCAATTCCCCACTTCAGTGCCATGATGAATATCAGAACAGCCCATTTTTGCTAGAGAGACATGTCTGAGTAAGTTTAGCTTTTTGATATTGTGTTGACAGGTGACTCTGTATGAATATTGTATTTATTTATTATCATTTTAAGTTCATTGGTGCATCAAGCATTGCACAGCTGTCAAATTCTGTGGCTCAGGAAGCTTTCCTTACACCACGGTCTTAGAAGCAAAGAGTAGAACAGAAATTGATTAAAGTTGTCCTTGGTTCTGGACCTATTTCATTTCACGATACATACATTTTGAATATATCAGGTTAGCAATCCCAGCTTTCTCCCTAAACTGGTACTTTTATGCATTTAGATCTGGTTCACATGTAAGCTGCTTAGACAAGTTACAAATGCACTTCTATCCAAAGCACCACAGCAAAGAGGTAATTCTCACTTTACATTTCACCTGAGTAGAAAATGTACATTTCATTTTTAAAGATATTGGAGTTCAAACTAGTTGCATGTATGAAAAGTGAACATTTATATAAAGCAGTGGTTCTCAACCTGTGGGTCCCCAGATGTTCGTGGACTTCAGCTCCCAGAAGCCCCAGCCACTATGGTCAATGCTCAGGGCTTCTGGGAGCTGAAGTCCACGAACATCTGGGGACCCACAGGTTGAGAACCACTGATATAAAGGAAGTCTCTCCTTGAAGTTTTGGAAGCAGAATTTCAATCCATTCCTGGTTGACCCCTACATATATTTGAAAGGAAGAAGTAATTCATTTGTGCATGTGCCATATTAAGGAAAGGTACATATTGCTCATTGGTACTGAAGTTTTTTTCTACTGCAAAGTTTATTCCAACATGGTTCTGCATGTGGGAAGGAATTTTCCCTTATACTGAAACCTCCCTCCCTCCCTCTGTTTCCTGCACATGTACTCCCCACCCTCCGTGGTACATTTTTTTCAATCATCCATCGGTTAATTGAAGCATGTCTCTATGTATATTAGATTGTTTTTCTTTTCACATTTTCCTTGAATATCATAGATGTGTTAACATGTTAATACTATTTCTTATTTGCGTTATAAACTCAAATATATCAAAAGCCATGATATTTATGGACTTCAAATTGGAAATTGTCTCATCAATTGTGCAATTGTGCACATTATGAGGAACTGTGCATTGGGTAAACACCTTTTTAAGAAATGGCAATCCCATCTTCCTCCTCAAGCTTGTCAGGGTGAAGTCTTCACACATCATAAAGTAAGTAAGCAAGTGACACTTTGAAGCAGTGACCAGTGGCATATGATGTGTTATTGATCATCATGAAATGTGTATCTAGCAATACCCATCGACTCCAAGTTAGGGTAAAGACAATTTTCAGCACTTTTGATTCTGCATTTTTTAAATTCAGTGACCATTATTTCAGATGCACAATGCACAATCAAAAACCCGAAAACACGATGGTGACAACTGCAACAACGAGACCAACCAGTAACATATGGGACCATATACTCATCCAATTGCCTTAAGAAATAATTTAGTTCTTCATTGTTGAAAAGCAACATGTTTGCTTACAGTTCCATTTAAACGGTAAGCACTTTAAACAACACAATTTTTAAAAGAACAAGAAGGATACATTTCCAAATTGTTCTCCTGCTCTGAAAGAGAGGATGTGCAATTCCTCTAACAATCTGGAGTATACTGACTAGCCAGAACCTTATGATCAAGGATGTGGAGTTCATTCCATATAATAAATTCATTTGTGCCTGAGGCCTTCAGTCACTTCAGGGGCCACCTTCTAGAACTCAAAAGATAATGGGATATTTTTATTTCATTTTCACTTGCCCATTTGTGGCAGCTACAATGGATAGCCCAAGATCATTTTCCTCTCAGAAAAAGGCAAGCAATTCCCAGTAACAGATGTTGACTGCTTAGTTCTCTTGCCAGTTACAACTTAGATTATGTGTCACTAGGTTTTCATGATGTCTCTCTCTCTTTCTCTTCCCTGAATAATTTCTGGCAGTGTTGCCTGCTGTTCTGAATTTGGAAATTATTTTTGTGGTCTCTCTCCTTTTCTATCCTGGATGCTCAAGTTGGTAAACAGTATGTTAGCAAAAAATACTCGGGCTCATTGGACAATATTGCTGCGACAGATTAATACCATAGAAGATGCAATCCATATAGGCAATTCTCCAGCCTACAAAGATTTCATAATTTGCAGAGATGCTAATTTGTATGGCAATTAATGTATATGTATTGTGAGATTGGGAGGCAAAGCTACACGAAAATTCTTCATTATCCATCACCATAAATATGCACGCAAGAGACTGACAGAAAAATATGCAATACTTCTTTCACCCATAATTAACCATTATCAGCTGCCTTCCATGGATAATACACAGCTGTTACATGTAGAGTAACAGTCACATAAATATGAAAGGATACTGGTAGCTTCTCATCATTAAGGAAATCCTGAAGCTTGACAAATGGTAGCACATATATAAGTTGCAGGAATGGAGGGAAGTCCTGTCTTTTGGTCAAACTTTACCTGGAATACTGTATCAAGTTCTGGACACTGCAATTCAAGAAGGATATTGACAAGCTGGAACATGTATAGAGGAGGGCAACCAAAATGGCAAAAGTCCTGTAAACACTGCCCTATAAGGAGTGGTTTTGGGATCTGGGTATGTTTAGCCTGAGGAAGAGAAGATTAAGAGGTGACATGATAGCTATCTTTAAATATTTGAAGGGATGTCAAATGGAAAATGAGGCAAGCTTTGTGTTTTGCTGCTCCAGAGACTAGGACATGGAGCAATGACTCAAACCTGAGGACAAGAGATTCATTCTAAACATTAAGAAGAACTTCCTGTCAGTAAACTAAAAGCAATCTGACAGTGGAATGCACTGTCTTGGAGTGTGGCAGAATCTTCATCTTTGGAAGTTTTTAAACAGAGGCTGGATGGCTATCTACCAGGAATGTGTTGATTGTATATTCCTTGCATGGTAAGAGGATAAACTCCATGATCCATGTGGTTTCCTGCAGCTCTATGATTTTATGCTTCTATTTACTAGCCTCTGGACTGGTTCAAGACACAGAGACTCTACAGCTAGAAGTAATGGTTTTGAGGTCTTCTGACTGGTAATGACTCTTGAGCTGGATCTGTTCTCCACTTTTGTCGGACTTCCCTGTCTTCTTTTCCCTACTCCATGAGTTTCTGCTGTCTGTCTGCTGTGGTTGCTTTTCTTGCTGCCTTTACCTTCATTTTGCATCTTTCCTTTTTTCTCCTGTCATTTTCCACATCTGTTTCCATTGTACCCACAATAATTCCTTCCTAGATGCTGATGACCTGCAGCTACTCCCTCTCTTTCTCTTTCTCACTTAATCTCTCTTACCCCCACCACATCTTTCTCTCACTCCACTGCCTCTCCTTCTCTGGTTCAAATGCTGCCCCACAGTTCTGCAGCCCCATCTTTGTGGTTTCATTCCTCTGTAACTGATCATTGGGCCAGCTTCCACATTTGTGGCAGGCCTCCACAGCACTCTGTTTAGATCATGATGAACACACTGCTAATGAGAAAGAATGAGCTTCTGTCACTTCTTAAATAATAGTAAAACATGGTGTTTGAAAAAAACTCAGTCTTTCTCAGTCTGCTTGAAAACAGTTTTATTGATCAAGCTCAGATATAAATGTAAAATGAATTGTATTTGGGATTTGCATACTATTTCATTCCACATTCTCTCTGTTGCATTTTAACACAGAATTGGCTTTTCTGCTTTCCTTCTGACTTTAGTGAATAGGGTAGTCAAAAATATGTAGCAATAGCATGTGTATTTCTATACCACTTATCAGCGAAGTGCTGTCTAAGTGGTTTACAACCTGTTAGTTAATTGCCCTCAACAAGCTGGGTACTCATTTTACCAACCTGCAGAAGGACAGAAGACTGAGTCAACGTGGAGCTCAGCAGAATCAAACTCAGAAGCTTGTGGCTGCAGTACTGGCATTTAACCACTGTGCTTGTCTTAATACCTCTGCTTCTCAAATTGTATACTGCATCATGTTTTGTTTTATATCATGGAATCTCTCCTGAAATAGCTAGTGTAACTGAGCTGGTATTTGTTCATGGATGAGGGAATGTTGTTCTGAGTACGTGCACTGGTTCTCATTTTGAGGTCTCAGTCTTCAGGAAAGATGCACACACACACATACACTCTAACTTCTTCTTCTTCTTCTTCTTGTTGTTGTTGTTGTTGTGTGCCTTCAGGTTGTTTCCAATCTAAGACAAACCTATCACAGAATTTTTTGGGGCTGAGTGTGTGTGATGTGTCCAAAGTCACACAATGAGTTTCCATGACTAAGTGGGGAATCAAACCCTGGTTTCCAGGCTCATAGTCCAAAACTCAAACGATTATATCGTGCTGGCCATGTTACACCTTTCCATATACTATTAAAAATGGCAACTGTGACAGCTGGCACTCACATATGAAATACAAGAAGTTGGCCTAAATATAAACAATTTACATTTCAACTTTTTAATTTTCAAGGGAAATACATTGTCTTATGCTTCTCTATTTTAAGTTTGGTTATTAGGTAAAACTGGAGATTGCCCTTTTATCATATATTGCCAGCCTGAAGACATGCATATATTTCCAGTTCCTTATCTCAGCTGAAAAGTGTGGCTACGTTGGATTATGTTTTGAACTTCTTTTCCTCTCAAGAAAACATGCAGGGGCCAAGCCAGCAATAAAAGCTGAAATGTAGAATTTCCATACTTAGTGTGTGTGCTGTATTTAATCCCCATATTCCATTTTTCAGTTGTGTTATCATTTTAATAATCTTGCAGAAAATGAAAATGGAGTATCTAGCTGGTTAGTAGTTATACTCAAGTTCACATTCTACTCAACTGATTTAAAATGGACTATAATAATTATGGAAATATTCTACAATTTCTGCTAGAAATATTTATTAAATGAATAAGCATTAACATGACAATTACTTTTTCTATTAATCTTTTGCAAAAGGAACAATGGTTCTGTGGTGCTCTAGCAATTAGTTCAAAGAAGAAACATTGTGATATCACATATACTTATTAGAATATTGCCAGCTTATCCCATGAAGAGCCCTGTGGGGTGGAGCTGTGTCTTTAATTAATGTTTCTGATAACAAAGGCTAGACAAGATATACATCACCTTATCTGACCAACATATATGTTAGACAACAAGTGTGCACAACAATCCTTGTTGCCTGATATGCCAGTCCTGCCTTCTTGTTATCAACACAGAGACAGAGCCCTGAATCATAGTCATAGCATACCCACGCTTGAGTGATCTTCACGATGACTCAGCAATTGGGTCTACTCTAGAATCATAGACAAATAGAATCTTCGTGCTGGAAGAAACAAGAAAGGCCATGTAGCCCAATTACCTGTCATGCAGGAATATATAAATAGTTCATCACCTTTTGAGCCAATCTATTTCACTGTCAAACATCAATCACAATTAAAAAAAATGTTCCTAATGTTTAGGTAGAATCTTTTTTCTTGTAATTTGAATCCGTTTATCATCTTCTAGTCTTTGGAACAGGAGAAAACAACCTGGCTCCATGTTCTACATGGTACTCAGATATTTAAAGATATCTATCACACCACTGAGAGCCAGCATGTTATGGTAATTTGAGTGTTGGACCAGGACATTGGGAGACTAGGGTTTAAATCCCCACTTGGCCATGGAAATCTACTGGGTGACCCTGGGCAATTCGCACTCTTCCAGTTTTGAAGGAACACAAGGGCAACCATTTCTGAACAAATTCTTCCAAGAACTCCCTTGATAGGCTCACCTTAGGATTTCTATAAGTCAGAAATTACTTGAAAGGACACAACAGCAACAACAACAACAACTATCATGTTACCTGTCTGTTTTCTTTTTCTCCAAGATAAATATATGCATCTCCCTAAATCATTCCTCATAAGGCTTGGTCTCTAGATTTGTGAAACCAATTGGAACTCAGGAAACTAGTTGATCTAGCAGTAGTACTGAATATGCAAAGAACTAGGAAACTTTGTATGTTCCACCTGCAACTGTATTGATATGGATGTAGTGCACTGGCTGGCTGGAAAGGAGCTACATGTCCTCACGCCCTTTCACACACTAGGCACTTGGGAAGATACACAATATTCAGTATTTTACTCACTCTTGTCAACAACTAATGTATCAATTTTGTTACATGAATAAATGATATCTTTTGAAAGACTCATGACATATTTTAATTTGAATTATAATCCCTAAGGGGTCTATCCAAAAAAGAAAAGAAAAAAGAAAGAAAGGAAAGGAAAGAAAAAAAGGAATTCTCCTAGCCATGTGAAAGCATCATGGTTTAGAAGTTTCTTCCTCTGTCTGCACCTGAAACTTCATTCCTTGCAACTGTAAGAGTCCACAGATGACAATTTGTATCAATGCAGGAAATCAGCACAGCATGGAGACCACTGCAATAATTTGAGAGGGATCAGAACTACTAACATGTGTTTTAGATTATTTACATTTATGAAAAACATATATTCATACACAATTTTTTAACTGACATGAATATTTTAGGAAAAGGCATGGCATTCCCATGGCATATTGTACACTATGGCCCTTTCTGCACGAGATGGCAGAATCACCTCATGACGTCGTAGGAACAGAATTTATGGCTGCGTTTCTGCATCATTTCTGTGATGCAGCATTCCGCACTGTTGTCCGCTTGAGGCGGTGAAGACCACTTTCTCATTCTGCACTACAGCATTCGTCACCACTCCCCAGCTCTATCTATGGCCTGCTCCAGCCCATTTCATTGGATCTCCCCCTTTTTTTAAAATCTTGGAAAGGACATCCCAATGCAGACACGATGTCACATGACTTCCAGCCATGCAACATTTCACAGCACATATCCCAGTTGTCTGTCTTTCACTCTTGACCGGTGAAATGGAGCATGAGAGGTCACTTGCCACAGTGCTGCAAGTGCTTTGTACGTATATGGATATCCTTGCATAAGCTGCAGCATCCCTGCAAAGACAATGGCGGAGGGAGCAGGCACCTTTTGGGTGCCAGCTGCAATGCACAATGGGCAAACCGCCTTCTTGCTTCTTCTCTGGCTGCTGACCTGGATGCCAGCTATTTCACTGCCCTGCACAACGGCAGCTTACTAAGGCTCCCCTGACCCCACAGATGGTGGGTGCACGAACAAATGCACAGGACCTGGTGGACCATGGAGGTCTTGTCAATGTGCGATGATGACCAGTGGCTCTACCATTTCCGTATGACTCGTGCCACCCTATTTGAAATCACTGAGCACCTGCACTGGCACCTGCAGTATACACCGTCCGTTATGCGTACTCCCATTCCTGTGGAGGAGTAGGTTGCCATAGCTGTGTGGTGGCTCCCAACCCCACACATATACCAGAAGACCACGAACACCCTCAGCTTGGGCATCTCCACGGTGGCAGAGATCGTGATCGAAGTCTACCTTGTCACTGAGCATGCTCTCCTGGCATCGACGGTGTGCTTGGGTGACTATCGCAGGGTAAGCCACCCCTATTTCCCTCCTGATGCAAAGATGCACTCTGGGTCATGCTGGGCTTATGCTGGGAGGGAGGTGGTGTGGGTGCTTCCAGGGGAGTGGGTGGATTCCTCCCCCTGCCATGGCAAGAGTGTGCAGCACCATGGGATTTTATTTCCTCAGTCCTCCCCTCATAGTCAGTTCCTGATGGGGAACTGGGATTTGTAGTTTGAAAGGATCTGTAGTTTTGAATTCTCACTCTAGCGCCATGCGAGCTGCCTGCTTAGGTCATGATGGGCCCATCTCTGGCCCATGGGAGAATTTCATGGTGGGAAAAGGCAGTGTGGGGAGAGTAGAGAAGTGGGAGACTGCCTGCCTGCCTGCAGCAAGAGTGTGCAGCACCATGGGATTTCCAGTCCTTGGTGCTGCTCTCCGAATCAGTTGCCAAAGGGCGAAGTGGGATCAGCATCTGCCTGCCTAGTGTCCTAAGGCTGCATGGGGGCCAAGGTAATGGGATCAAACATTAATGGAAAGTAGCATTTTGAAATTTGCCTGCTCTGGACTGTTAACCTTTTGTGTGTTGATGTTTTCCCAATCCCACCTACAGATAATGGATGGCTTCCAGGAGATGGGATTCCTCCAGTGCTTTGGTGCAGTGGATAGAACACACATCCAAGTTTGGCCACCCAAGGGACGAAGGGAGGAGTTCATCAATTGGTGTCAAGGTCAGAGACCTGGGTGGCAAGCCAACCCAGAGAAGGGAGTGTGAGAGCCAGCAAAGTCCAGCCGGGGGAGACAAGCAAGCACTTTACACAAGGGAGTTCATTTACCAGAGCATCAAGCGAAAGCCGTAGTCAGAGTTCCAAAAGCCAAGGGTCAAGAGATCAATTCAAGGTAGCAGGAACTGGGTGCTGGGAGCAAGAAATAGGCAAGAGGAGGGCTTGAAAGAAGTTTGCCACAAGCAAAGGAAAGCTTCCAGGCAGGCAGTTATATAGCCCAAGACACAGGTGTGGCTAGTCACTGCTTCTTGAGCTTAATCAAGGAAGCCTCCTTTTGCTCAGCTCTCTTGAGTCTCCACCTTGTTTGAGGGCTGATTGGCACAGGCTCCAAAACATCTTCAGAATCGGATCCCTGTTGCCCTAAAGGAGCAGGCAGAGGAACGTGCGAGCCTGCTTGGTCCATGGCAGCAGGGGGAGCTCTTGAGCTGCAGGACCCATCTCCAGCCAGAGCCACAGGGACCAACAGCTGCTGCTCGTCATCAGCAGCTCTGACAAGGGCTTCAGTTATCACAATTGGAAGGATTCCTTCTCCTTGCTGATGCAAGGGATGGTGGATCATTGTGGCAGGTTCATTGACATGGAGTTGGGGTATATGGTCAGAACTCATGATTCACTGCTGGCAGGATGGTCAGGGAGGATGAAAGAGTGAGTGCTTCTATAGCAAGCACATTGTCTCCTTGATTTCCAAAGGCCACTCTATACCTTTCCAGCATTTCAATTTCCATGTTTGGGGGATTTCTATTGTAGCCCATACTATATGGGCTTTGCTCTACTGTGGACATGACTCTGTAAAAATGAATAAATAATGGTGTTTATACTGTGACTGTTGCAACATTTCCTCTTTCCTCATGCAGGCTTGGCTGCCCTACCAGTTTGCCCATCAAAACCACCTCTGCGATAGGAATCAAAGGTTGAGGGGAAAGAGGTCTAGAATATACTAACAAAAACTTTTCTTTAAAGAACAGTATAAAAGGAGAAGAGAAACATTACAACCCTTCACACATATCATATGCAAACAGAACTTTTCTTTGCACACAGTATAAACAGTATGAAAGGAGAACAGTAACAACCCACCCCTTCAAACATAGGCCATTTCTGCACTAGACTGCTATAGTGCTATGATTCCACTTTCAGCATCCTATGGAATCATGGGATTTGCAGTTCAGCTAAACTGCAAACCCCAGGATTCCATCAGACGCTGAAAGTGGGATCATAGTGCTATAATAGCCTAGTGTGAAAATGGCCATAACTGTCAGTTTACATGACTCACAACTTTCCTTAAGGCTTGGAGAAAGAAATATAAAGCTGGAAGGTTCCCTGCCATCTAGCTGTGTTGTCAGCATTTCTGCAGTTTCCCATCCCTGCCTTAGCACCCTGCCTTTTACACTTGCAAACAAACTTTGCAAAATCAACATTTGGGGCTCACCTCCACTGCTTCCTCTCCCCAAACACAACAGAGGTAGAAGTTTGCTTATGTGGATCCTTTAAATGCACGCCTCCATTCCTTTGGGGCTATAGCAGAGGAGAGCTTTCTTTGCCCTCACTGGCTTGCTACCTATATGCCCTGCCTATGAGACTCTTTGGGAAAGCTGTGTCTCTGAGTCCTCTGTTGTATCCTGGTCTTCCCCACTGCTTGAAAAATTATTGTGGGCAGGAGCATTGCTAATGTTGGGATTTGATCTCTCCCTATTTTCATGAATGGAGCTCATGACCCTGCTCCCAAAGCACAGCAGGGTCAAGACTTCCTTTCTCTCCTCTGTGCTGGACTCAAGGTCCCTCTTGTACAGTTGAAACAAGGTGCTGAACACACTGTTCCCATTCTGCATCTCCCCTAATATGGCTGTCCTATTCAGCTCTTGCTGCTTCTTCAACTTCTCCATCATTGCCACAGTGAAGACACTTGCCTCGGATCTCCTTCCACATCTGTCTCGTGCCCTGGCCTACCTCAGCCTGGACATTGGAGAAAGTGTCATGGTGGCCATGTAGGTTGGGGACCTCCTTCCACTATTGGACATTTCGGAAAGCAGAGTGAGGACACAAGCTGTAAAAACAACTGTGCAACCCTCTGGTCCGTGTGCCTACAGCAAAGCCAAGCACTCTATCAAAAATCAACACATCAGCTTGTGTTCCCCCAGCATACTAACCAACTTCAGATGGATGGGGGCTTGTGCTAGGCTCCTCTACAATCTCCCCTGCTTGGTCTCCCTCCACTGAATCCTCATTGCCTGGAAAGGAAAGCAGAATAGGTCTTTACCACTGTCCTGTAATTCTTGATATACTTGCACAGGAGTGCACTCGGAGTGAACACATGAGGGAACCATTGCATGCTGTGCACATCTACCTGAGTTCTGGGTACTGGAATCAAAAAGATCCATGGAGCTTTCATTAAGCATGTTCAGAGTGTCTGTTGTAATGCAAGTCACTGCCGAGGAGGCTGTGAATAAAAAGTAGAGAGTACTTAGGGTTTCTGTGTAAACCATGCCTGAGGGGCCTTACCATTGCAGTTGGAGAGACAGGAAAAGCCCAGGGTTGTTTTGATTTGGGAGAGCAATTTGGAGCTCTGTTGATAATGTTAAACTGCAACCCCTTTCAGCAGTGGCTGATGGTGACTGGTGCTTGGAAAGGCATTCTAGAACCTACAAGAAGACCAAGCATTGGCCACTCCTGGGGTAGATGCTGGAGTTCTCTTGCTCTGGACAGCGTACTGTGCCATGTATGGTCTACCGCCCCCCCGCCCCCCAGCTACATGCCTGCAATGCCTCTCTGGAGAAGGAAGGCTTAACTGCTATGGTGGCTGGATTGCGGGGGAGGGGTTTACAGGTAGCTAACTTATGATTTCCACCAAGCTTATTGACTGCATTTTCCCCAAAAGTGGTGAAGACATCCATTCATACTTTACAGGATTTGCATCGCATTTATTCCCCTACTACCTTGAGTGGCAAACCAACACACCACCCAGGCTACGACGATACAGGCTCATACCTTCGGAGATGCTGGGACTCGCAGCTGGCGTCTGTGAGGCAATGGGGACATGCATTTCTATAGCTGTGTTCTGGTTTGCTCTCCAGGCACCTACATCCTTTCTTTCAGGGGCAAGGCGGAGGCTTCTGGAAACTCATTTTGGGACCATGCTCGCATCCCCCCACATCCCCTATCGAGCTCCTTGTAGTACAGACAGCTGATCCTCTACCTACTTGTCATGGAGTTTGTGGCGATGCATTGGCAGTACTCAAGATGCATTGTTTTGCTCTTGTATCAGCATTCTTTAGCAGAGCGTTCGTGGCCCCTGTTTCTCATCTCCCATGAAACACCTTCAAAAATATCAATGCTATGCTGGCTTATCCTGAGTTCCCATTGAATGTGCTTCCCCCTCTAGATATCCAAAAGGTCCTGAATCTCTGCTGCTCGCCAGGCCCTACCCCTTCCCTGGCTCCTCTCAGAACTGTCCTGCTCCATTACAACCCCAAAAGACAGCTGTGGAACGTGGAAAAACACTAGATAAGCCTGGCACTGCAAGACCTGTTCCGTGTGGTTTGCCTACAGATACAAAATGTTGCCCGTCACATCTGGTGACATGTGAAGGAAGCGACAAAGCTGTGCAGAACCTCATTGGTCAGAAGTTTGTCTGGTGCTTTAATTGAACCCCCAGAGGCAGTCAAGTATATTCACCACCTGTTTCTAAGGAGATTTGTCGGTGGAGGCTTAGGCCCAGGGATAGCTGTGTGTGTGCTTTGGCTGACATTTTTGTTGTTTGTGTGGCTGCACTGTGGGGTGTGTATGTCTGTGTCTGTGTATTTATGTCTGGTCTGTGACTGCCTTTTTTCATGCTTCTCTGTTCTACTTGTTTTCCCTTCCCCTGCATCTCTCCCTTTTCCAGTCTCTTCCTTTCTTCCTGACAGGTGTGTGCTGCTTGTGTGTTTTGGGTTCCATCTATCAACAGTCTCGTGATGCCCAGAGAGGGGACTCTTTGGACAAGCAGGGAGACCCACAAAATGCTTGCTGTCTTGGAGGCAAGCCAAGGCCTAGCTGTGCTCATGGGGAGCATGGCAACGCCCAACAGGGCATATTATGAAGAGGTGGCTGACAGGCTGACCGAGATGGGCTTTGAGAGGACGACCCAGCAGGTCATAACAAAATTCAAGCAGATAAAGTGCGAGTTCTTTGACTGCATGGAGGAATTCGACAGGCACCCTGAGAAAGAACATCAGCCAAGACACTTTGGCATAATGCTAAGGCTTTGGAAGAAGGCAGGTAGGCTCTCCTGGGCCGTGCACCACAAGCATGGTTAGTAACCCTTCTGTGCACATCCCCATTCCTACTGCCTTCTTATGCTTTCCATGCCAGCCTCCTAGCAAACATGTCCCTAATGTATCCCCCTTTTCTGTCTGCAGGCCGCTGTCACCCCCACAGCTCAAGCCACAGGGACAGTGGGGAAAGGTGCAGAGCATGTTCAGCAGGTACATTGGGGAAGAAGACATTGCTTGCCACCCCACGTTGCAATTGACTTGCATTGATCAATCCATCAAAGTGGATAGATCCCCCACCCAGCCTACTGCATTACTCAATGGGACCTTCCATCTGCAGTGCCCTGTGGCTTCTCTGGAGAAGGCCCTCTGGGCTTGTAGCATGGGCTCCCATCAGCATCCTGGAAGCACCCACGGGAAAACATGGTGAGCATCATGCCAAAGCTTTTGCGAAGCAAGAGGACTGAATATGATTTGGGAATGTGAGATGTGTTGGCAGTGTGATGCGGCAGCCAAGAAAGCCAATGCAATTCTCGGCTGCATCAATAGGAGTATGGTGTCTAGATCGAGGGAGGTACTGGTACCACTCTACTCTGCTTTGGATAGACCTCATCTTGAATACTGTGTCCAGTTCTGGGCACCCCAATTCAAGAAGGACATGGTCAAGCTGGAGCAAGTCCAGAGGAGGGCGACCAAAATGGTGAGAGGTCTGGAAGCCATGCCCTATGAGGATAGACTTGGAGACCTGGGGATGTTTAGTCTGTAGAAAAGAAGGTTAAGAGGGGACATGATAGCCATGTTTAAATATTTGAAGGGATGCCATGTAGAGGAAGAAGGGGGCTTGTTTTCTGCTGCTCCAGAGACCAGGACAAGGAGCAATGGATTCAAGCTGCAGGAAAGAAGATTCCACCTGAACCTCAGGAAGAACTTCCTGACAGTCAGGGCTGTCCGGCAGTGGAATATGCTGCCTCAGAGTGTAGTGAAGTCTCCTTCCTTGGAGGTTTTTAAGCAGAGGCTAGATGGCCATCTGTCGGGATTACTTTGAGGGTGTTCCTGCATGGCAGGGGGTTGGACTGGATGGCCCATGTGGTCTCTTCCAACTCTACATTTCTATGGTTCTATGATTCTATGATTCTATGTGTCTAGACCAATATCTCTGGTGGTTGCATGGTTTTGTGAGGCCCCAAGCAATGCTGAAGTGTGTTATGTCCACTGTAGGTACATCTGCTTCTACCAAGGACCATGGTTCCAGTCCTAAGAGTGAGCTCGTAATCAATCTATGCAGAGAGGACTTGGTTCCTCAGCAGAAGGCCATGCAGGTGGCATGAGAGGCAGGTCCCATCTTTTCTCAGCAATGGATAACAAGCCATTCCCCATCCCTGCATGTTTCAGAGAAAACACATTACTTCTCTCTCTCTGGCCACCATAACCGTCTTTATTTTAGATCCACATAGGTCAATATGAGTATGCAATGCAGCGCACAATGCATAGCTGCATACAGGTTTTAGAAACCAGTTCCATTTACAGACAAGGTATTAAGAGCATTTATTTTATCATGACAAGCAGTACAAGCGAGATGGTTACACAAGATGCGAACTCAGGAATTGCAAGTAGCACAGGAAAGGATACCTTCTATGTGGCAGGGTCAAGCAGCATCACCATAAGTACAACTATAATCATAACCAGCCCCCTAATTCACAATAAACACTGCTGTCCTATTCAGTCCTTCCCTGGCAGCTGCTTATCCTAACCTAGCTTAAATGGAATACTGAGCTTTCTGTCACAGGTGGCATGCCTACCGCGAGTTTGGGAGTTCCCTATGCAGCAGCAGAGGAAGGCCAATCTGCAGAGAAGCATGTTCTTCAGTGTCTCCGAGAGTCTGAGGATGTGAGCTGGACACTCTGTGAGTAGAATGCTTCCTAGTTTGTGCCCTTCTTGCATGCCCTCTGGGTGTGGATGGCATCACAGTTAGCAGGAGTACCCTGACGACCCTAAAAATATCTTCTCTCCCTGCAGTTGAGAACTTGGGATGCCAGCTGGAGTCCATTTGGGAAGCGATGTTCGTGCTACATGGTGCCTTGACAGAGGGTTTTTTCATGGTAAAGCGGAATATCTACCAGCTATGTGCAGTGCTGGAGAGGCACCCGGAAAACCGTTAGCACGACATGCAGCCCTGGCTACCCTTACAAATGTACATTGTATATATAGTATTTTACCCTTGTTGTAATAATTGGTTGTTTACATCTCTGCTCTGTGCTGTCTTCTTTGTGTTTTGTCCATAGTTAAACTTTTTGGGCATTCAGTACCTTCAACTTTGCTGGAGTCTGTGTTTTTTTCGCAGCAGGCAGTCTTCCTGTGGATGTATTAGTAGCAGATGTGTACCTGTAAAGACAGAATGAATTAATAATTTTGGCAGTTGAGTGACTGCAAGTCCTATGAGGCTGGCAGATCTGGGCTGGCAGATCTGGGCAGCCCTTTTCCCCGGAGAGGCATCGTTTGTGGGGAGGGAGAGGGATGCCGTGGGATGAGGGAGGCTGGAGAGTGGTTGTTGGGGGGAGGTTGAGTGACTTTAAGTCCCATGAGTCTTTGAAGCCTTCACTTGAGGAAGGCTTCAAAACTCCCACAGCAGTATGAACAGCCCACCATTCCCTCTTAAAAATAGTTAGGTGGGGATAGCATACAGTTCCCCAAGGAATTATTAGGAAAGATTTAGTGGAACAGGAAAAAGAAATAAAAGAAGAAAATATAAAATATAAAAACCTTAAAAAAAACCTTATAAAACCTTACCTTCAGACTTCTTCACAATGGAGCAAAATGGTGGTGACTTCTGCTCTGGTGGGCAGGGACAAATCAGGATGGGAAATGATGGGCCAAGCTGGGTCTGCCCATTCCTGTGAGAATGCACTTCAACATTCCACATGTAGTTGTAGAAATGTAGTAGAAGTGGTCTCAGGGAGTGAAAACGCTTTTTTTCCATTGCTCAAATACAACACTTTAGCAACATGCAAAGGTGTACCAGCAACTTCACAACAACTTAATAGCGACAACATCGTGCGGATGCACACTTCCTCAAGCCATTGCAGCTACGCAGTGACTACACCATTCAAAAAGGGCCTATGTTAAAATATGATCGGGGATTTGATGTAAGAACATAGTCGGAGCATAAATAATACCAGTTTTACTAAGGGCTTATCTCTTCCAGCAGGACTACCCAATTGATTATGAACTATGAATTTTAAATTGGTATATTCTTGAGAGAGAATATTAATATGTAGTGGCTGTGTTTTAATCTAGTTTATTTGTTTAAATGGTTTGGTGTGTTTTTAGTTATATCTTGTATTTTAATCCACCTCAAGACTTGGAGAGAGGTGGGTAGGAAATAAAATCATCATCATCATCCCCTACATAAGTAATGAAAAAAAGGATTAGCTATGCCATACCACTAAGACTTGACTGGCAATACATTCTCTTTGAATTCCTATTAGCAACAGTGTAGTAGAGAAAAGAGTGCTAGATTAATGATGCTGTGCTTATTGAAGCTTTATTTGCAAGAGGGATGTAAAGAATATTCAGTAAGTTCTTCACCTTCAATTATATGGAATGTCTTGGCATACCAAGATAACTGTTGAAGAATTAATGACCACTGTGATGATTTGCCTCCCTTTCAAGTGCAAAATGGTGAAATTCATCAATTTCTCCACAATTTGTAGAAGAAGTTTCTCATAAAACCAGTCATTTTCCTTTTTTCTTAAAGTGAATGGGCAGAGCAGAAAGTCAAGGAAAGACGATTAATCAAAAAGATACAAACAATGCATCTAACACTTATGTTTTTTAAAGTTCTATATAACAAAGAATTAGTAATCAAGACTGTTGTAAAAATACTCTGCACAGAAAAAAAATACTTCTCAAATGGGAGTGATTTCTTGGAAATGCACAAAAACCTCATGATATCTTATCCAGCAAAATGAAAAATGTTGAGAGTTCATTCTCCTTTGAGAGAACAAGATAGGTGAAGATTTGCATTCCTAATCTGGAACATGAAAACACTAGGTTGAATGATACAGAGTTGGCAAATGACTATCATTATACCCAGTTGGTTTCAGTAGTAATTTAATAATTGGAATAATAATTCCAATAATTTATTAGTTGTTGCATCACAGTGTTACCAGACCGTACACCTCCATGCTTTGTTATGGTCTAATTGGCAAAATATATTAATTGGTAGATGTGTTGGCATAAAATAGAAATTATACTTATGACTGGCAAGGCCATGTGGAAGAAAGGGACACTGGCTGGGAATAGGTCAGAGATGACCCCAGCATGGCCAGGTCAAAAGTTCTCTGAAATTAGCCAAGAAAGCCTGACTTAATGGCTCTGAGCTAAACCTGTCAACTGCCAACATGAGAAAACAATAAGGTGCCCAGGACCTCTACTGTGTGCATATCCTACTGTAGATAGCTCAGAAACCCCTCTCAAACAAGACATTGAAACCAATCAGTCCATTCCAGACCCCTTTGTCTGTGTTGCAACTCCCATTGTTCACTAGTCCAGGAGAGCAATCCACTCACATCCCTTCAGGGAGGAAAAGAGAGTATATAAGCCCTTGGTTTTGAAAAGTCAGTTGCAGTCAGAGGAAATGCAAGACTCCACTATGTTGCTCTGAATCCTGATCTGTCTGCCCTTAGACAGAAGTCTAAGTCACATTTCAAGCTCTTTACTACTCTTCTGGACTGGTAATTATAAATTCTCCCAAACCCCTCAGCCTCTCTATAATTTTTCCTCCCGTTCTCCTTCAGTTAGCTCTTGTGTGAATGCTTGACTGTATGTATCTTGTGTGCATGCATGAGTGAATTCTCTCAATAAAAGCACATTTTTACCTTACTTTTTAATCATTTTCTGGCTTTTGCTTGGTCTGACCCTGTATAAATTGGGTGGAAGTTCTCGCTGGGTTACCCTGCCCTTCGTTCTGCTATAGCCAGTGCTCCGTTAATTCCCCCAGTCTTTGCATTTTTGAAGTGAATCAAGGTGTCCCTCAGGGTACCCCCAGAAGTCAGGGTAACAGCAGGACTGAAAGATTGAGTAATTCAATTAATATAAATAGGCAGAACAATTTCAGTCATACACACACACACACACACACACAGGGTAGTTTAAAATTAAAGATCTCTGGTAAATTTAGTTCTGTGTGTCTCAAAAAAAAAACTTAGTATGGATTCATAGGAATCCATATCCAAGCAGGTTATCTCAAATGTCAGTCTGAATTAGAAACCAGTAATGTGTCACTAGAATCCAAGCCACCAGAAATGCTTAACAACATAAAAATGCCTTATCATGCTAGGAATGATCTAAAAGTGAACACAATTTCTCTATGTTTTACTGATCAATAAATGCTCTGATGATTCCACATTGCTCAAATTAAGTTGTCTGATGTGAGATGTCAATATAAAGTGGCATACATCTGTTTCTTTCTGGCACACAAGTGTATCTAGCATGTCATCCAGAAGTCAAGTTACAAAAAGTATCAGCAACACATTTTATTGAAAAGATGTTCAAGCAATCAACTAATCTTCCTTTCAAAGTTTCCCTCTCCAGCTTTCAGCTTCATTTAAGCAGCCCTCCCACTCCATTCTGAGTCACTGTCAGATTTTCCTCCTTTTTGTTTGAAATGAGTGGGAGAGTGCTTTGGTTTGAATTAGGCTGCTTAGATGACTGTCGTTCTCAGTGTCTTTTATGCACAACACCTGCAAAGCATTTTCATTTTTATTAGCTTGACAATATTTTAAGCTCTTTCAACAGTTTAGGTGGTAGACAGATGAGTGTTCAGTCACCAAGCTCATTATGTTCAATCAACAGTCACTACTAATGCTGTATTTATTTAGCAGAAACTGAGGTTAATATATTGGACTATCTCCTTTGGTGACATTTGGCACAACAGTAGCACATAAGTCATTCTACTTCCATTTGTTATTGACATCTAGGCTTTATAAACACTACATACATGCCAGATATTGGCTGTTACTTTTCCTTTGGGGTCTAAAACTCTGATAATTTCCCCAATGGGGTCTCATAGGTTCATAGTATGGTAACAGCTCTGGCAGTGGTAATATTGCATAGATGTGGCACCAAAGAAAACATCCTCAAGCTGATTCTCTTTTCTGGTAGACAGTGGTACCCAGCTTGCCCTCCAGAAAATAAGTTAGACAAACAAACCCTCTTCAGAGATACACGAGTAGCATAAGGGCCTAGGATGATGCATTGAGGCAGTGATTCCTGTTGGGCTGATCTAAGCCTTCAGTATGGATGAGCAAAAAGCAGTTTACAGACCTCAAAACTGATTTTGACCTGTGAAGCAACACAATTGTACATCAACGCCTCTCCAGGGATCTTGCTGGAATGTATTGGTTTGCTCTGGTACAAGGGGGGAAAGTTTGCCTCAAGACAGGTGGCTGGGTCATTGAAATACAATGCCTACTGTCCACATGGAAAATGTCAAGGGCCAGGGATGATGGCAATTGTTCAACCCACACAATTGGTGTGAATGAAGCACATTTTTTATTTGCTTTTGGAAAACACACACATACATGCAAACAAGTTAGAGGCTTGGCTCTCCTATCCCACATGGTACTCCATGACAGATCCACTGCCTGTCTCTCTGTCTCTCTCTGCGTGTTTACATAGGAAGAATGGGGATGGATGCTTGAGCTGGTTTGGCTGATTACCTTGGATCTGCTTGATAGAGACTGTGTACAGTGGTTAGAGAACTCATAAAGAAACAAAGACATCAATAGGTTGGAGAAATAAACTAAAGGCTTTGTTATATGAACTCCATTCTAAGACAGGAAAGTTACTCAGGATGCTAATCTAATCTTGTTTCATTTCAAGGAGTAGCTGGGGAGAGGGCTTGTGGTAAGATAATAGGAAAAACACCCACAAGAGTATATGTTCACGTCACAGAGGGGTCAGAATAAGAAGGGAGGACACTTTGGGTCACTCAGGCTATCTAACGCTACTGCTACTGCTCTCTCTGAGGTAGTTTTGACTCTTTGGCGCTAAGCGTTGTTGCAGTTCTAATAGTTCTTACAGTTAGCAATACTCTTGCTACCTTTAAAGTTAGACACCCTGAAATCTCTTCGCAAAACCTCACTAAAAATAATATAGCATTCTGGACTGCCTAAGAAATATAATGCAAAAAACAATTCTCAAGTAAAACATATTCAAATACTGTAGAGAGATCTTGAGGAGGAAGGAGCAATGAATAAAGTGAAAATGTAGTTTTGCAATGAAGCAAAACACTAACAATCACATTAATTTTGGCAATTAGTCACATAGAAACTATATATTCTTTTTCTCCCAGGTCAAAAAGGAAGTGTGAGAGACAATCCAAACAGGGACCTTAGCATATAGGACTTTGATAGCTAACACCACTTCAGTCCCAATCGGAATAAGGGTTTGCACCCTTGTCGTTTGCATTAATGAAAAGTATCCATCTGAGAGTTTTCTCTCAGTATCACAGCCAAATTAAGTATGGCAGGTAGCTGATAAAATAGAGCACCTTTTCAGTCGTGGTAAATTTATTGTGAAAAGTCCTCTCCAGAGAAGCCTGCTTGGTAGCAATATTATGCTCTTTTCAGTGTTTGATGAAGACCTTTTTTAAAAAAAAATTCTTAAACTTTCAGTGTTAAAGCCCCACTCTTGTTTTATTCTGTAGCACTTCTTTTAAAGCAGGTTTAAGCATTAGGTTCCACTCGCACCCAACATATACTTGATTTTGTAACCTATTCAGAGCCTTTCAGGCTAATCTATATTCAAGTTGTGCTACGAAGTGGGAACTTAGGTGATTACTTAATCTTTCTTTAAAATAATAACAGTAATCATCATCATCATCATCATCATTGTCATCCATCATAAATATTCATCTACAAATAAATCTAGAATGTCACAGAGACAAGCAAAAAAATTACTAGTTTGGTGAGAAGACACATTTTGATATCAATTTAAGTTTGCAGTATGTGCTAACTTTCTCTCTTTGAACTGCAGTCATATGTATCATCGCCCACATTTATAAATGGATCCATGCTTTTTTCCAAGAATTATTTTATGCATGAAGTTACTTTAAGAGATGTCATTTTGCAATGTTTAAATTATCTCTTTTAGCTTTCCTGGAAGGAGTATAACTAAGAAAAAAAATGTAGATGTGAAGATAGATAAAATGAATTGTTAAGGATTTCATTGAAATTTACTGTGAATTTTTGCCTCCTTCCTAGCTATTTCATTGCACACATCATAGCACTGTACATTTGTGAGAATATGTGCGTTTCTTCAGCCAATGACAAATTACCAGACCTTATGTTCCCTAAGGAAATATTGCCTTTGCATTAAAATTAAAAATATAAACAAATAAAAGGGAAAACATTGAAAACAACTAATACGGGAAAACCAATAGACCTCCATGCAGAGACACTGAAAAAGTGCTGAATGGCAAAAGGCTGCCTATTTCAAGCTATAT
This sequence comes from Iguana delicatissima, assembly GCA_948472985.1. Classification (NCBI taxonomy): domain Eukaryota; kingdom Metazoa; phylum Chordata; class Lepidosauria; order Squamata; family Iguanidae; genus Iguana; species Iguana delicatissima. Next base: position 1,595,487 of record CAOKZL010000503.1, read on the forward strand.
TAACATATTGCTTCAGAAAGAACCTGCAGCCAGAAATACGTTTGAGAAAGCATTCACAAATCAAAAACAGGTACATGAAAGTGTAATGAATGCAAAGAGCAGCTTTCCCCTTCCATTTCATTCCTCCCTGATTGCTGTAGATGCTAGGAAAGTAGTAATTTTCTTCAGTGATGCCTGGCTGTGGTGCCAAAGTAAACCTTCTTATGGAAGAGGATGTATAGTGTATTAGTCAGAGGAATGCTTTGGCCCAGAAAGGAGATCATGCAAAATGCCACTGTTTAATTATGGGTGAGATCTGAGGAATGATGATGCTCTGTATCTTCTGCATCTGCCTTCATTATGTACCAATTTAAAAGACGATAACTATATTAGATGGCCTAAAGGAATGGAAAGCAGGAGAACTGTCATAAACATGGCAGAAGGTGGACTGTTGAGTGTGAAAAAACCTTCTAGATATTCAGAAGGATAATTTTGGAAGGGCAGTCTTGAGGTTTGAGGGATGGCAGTATGATCCCTTTCTCCTTACCCTCCTCTGTGGTCTTTTGTGGGGTGCACTATATGAAAATGTAAGTCAGAGGGGTGTTCTTGGGCAAAAAACCTGCAAAACCTCAGAAAGATAAATTGGAGTCAAATAATGTACTAGGGCATTAGAACATTTCTTTTCCTTCAAGAAATAAGTTTAACTCTTATTTCTTTTCTGCTCAAAAGCTATTAACATCACAAAAAGTACAGTAGGTCAGAGATGGCAGAGACAGAAAGACTTGAACGTTTAACATATTTCAACCCTTCCCCCCCCCCAAACAAATCACCATACCTATCTTCTTCACAAAAGTCTTTTTTTAAAAAAAATGTTTTTGGTACTGAGAATGCAAAGTAGCACAGAACACTGATCACTGCAACAGATCTATGCTGTGTTAACACTCATCACTGAAACATTTTATTTCCTGTCCTCAACTATTACTATTTGAGATCCCTGATAAACCCACATATTCTGTCAAGGAGGGGAAGGAGTTGCCAGTTGCCAGGGTAACAGCTGAAGTCTCAGGGCCTGTTTTGTTTTTCCAGGTCTCTACACGTAAGGACTGATCTCAGGACAATTGGCACTATAGGCAGAGAAAGACTGATTTATGGATGTGATATGACTTTAAAGCCTCCACCCAGTTTGTCAGGGTGGTCTGGCTTGTCATGAAGGAACCTGTATGTGCAGTGCAACTCCTGCAACAAACATTCAAGAGCAAGATGAGAGAACAGGGGCAGAGGTGAGAGGCACATGCACTTGGGCCCATGGTGCAATATGTACAGTCTGGAGCAAGGGAGGCAGTGGCACAGCACTGCCACAGTTTGTGAGTTTCCATGGTGTACAAATAGAGTGGTGATATTTCCACAGGTCCCAACAAAAGCAGCAGGAGCATCAGAAGCATCAGCAGGAGAAAAATATGGTCTTAAAAATTTCAACCTATATTATTTGTGCTGTATATAAAACCCTAGCAAGAATGGCAGTAACTGCTAAGCACATTTTGTGGCGAGCTCATGTATCAAAAAATATTTTCTTCTCCATCTCTCTGTTGCCATATTACCTGAGTGACCTTATTTCATTTTAACTATCATGGCTACCTTCTGTAGAATCCTGCGGTTTGCAGTTTGAGAGGCAGCATTGCTCCCTAATTAAGAATTCCAAATACATCCTTTAAATGGCAATGCCTGGATTCCCTAGGATGATGCTATGGCAGTGGAATCATAATACTATAACTGCTTTAGTTGAGTTTTACCCTAGTTAGCTGGGGCCCTTGTTAGCTGGGTTTTACTCAAATTCTGGGGCCATTAAACCCATAATTTACATATTTCCACAATCAAACGACCTAGAAGAAGTTAAGAATATAATGTGTGTGTATATGAGTGTGTGTGTGTAGTTGGATCAGCCCAAAGGCCTATCTGATCCCAAATTCTATTTATATTGTGACCAGTCACTTACTCACAGGAAGCCTGCTTTCTTTGCTAGTTCACTGAATGTTTAATTCTAAAATTAAAAATCACAGAATAGTCTATTTTTATCACAAGATAGACATTATTGAAAACTATGGAACTTATGAGCTTTTTTTGTCCTATTGCAATACACTGATGAATACATATGACTTCACAGTAAACAAGATCAGTGTCATACAGAGACGACGGTGCATCCAATGTGCTCTTTCCATTAATGGCTGTTTCTCGGGTCTAGAAGAGGCTTTTGTGCATAGAAAATGAGAGAGATGATTTTCATTCTATATTGTACAGCTCATTGTGTTCCCCAGGAAAATCTGCTGGAGACAATTGAGGGACCAATCTGTTCACAGAAGAATGAATCTTTGTCCCTGGCACTGGTCAGAGAGTGCAGGTGAACACACAATGGCAGTATGTAAGAGCAGGGCAAAGAGAAAGGGACTCCTTGGTTGGTAATTGGCCTGTAATGGGACATGGACCTCAGTGAGTACCCAGCTGTAATACCTCATGATATTGGCTCAGCTGAAATGTGTAGACATGATCTGAATAGTAAACATTTCAGAGATCCTTGACATGGGTATGAAATGGACATGTCCAAACTTCATAAGTCACATGTGGAAAATTAGTGCAAAATAGCATAGCTAGATGTGTATAATAAAAGGGTCAAGATAAAGACAGCAATGCAGTCTGTCAAAAGTGTCTTCATTAAAATTTTATCATGTGGCATCAGTATCATGTGACATCAAACTGACACACACCCAAGTTTTTATTAGTTAATTCTTACCCAGGAGGAAAAATGTTCTGCAGGGTAAAAAAAATAAATCTTCTCTATTATCATGAAAATGTTCTTTTTAAAGAATAATATTTAGGTTGTGTGACAGCTCACGTAGCCTTGTGGCATCTCACATAGACTTGTGTTATAAATTTCCTGCTGAAAACTCTTTGACATAGCCAAATACTACTGACAGAAAGTAATGCAACTCACCATGTAACATGCGGAGTAATACTGTTCCTGAAAATGGTGTGAATTTGATCTTTTAAATTAAATCACTAGAGCGAACAAGACATATAATTGCTACAGTAGTAACAAGAAGGGGTAAAATTTATTAAAGTTAATTTTTAATGCAATTAAAAGTGGCAGTGTGCATCCATCACAGTGATGGACAAAAGCATGGGGACACATCTTAGCTGAATATGATGATTAATTCAAGAATTCATTATTATTTTGAAGATGTTCTGAAAATGAAACACTTATTACTTGCATCCTGTAAGTTTTATTTTTTGAAAGCATGTCATTCTAACACAGTTTTCTTCTTTGAGAAAGTATTATGGACAGTCTAGCTACATATGCACGACCTTCAGAAACAAGTTCTATGCAATAGACCAAAGACCAAAGGGTTTTGTCATTATCATTATTTTTACAATAAAGCTTGTGCAAAGAGAAGTAATATATAGATTAACATTGTTACCCCAAAACGTGGGTGACTCAAGGGTCCACCCGCTATGCCAATGCCTCCATGAAACAGTGGGAAATTATTAGCTCAAAATAGGAGGTCTGTGAGAGGGGGTAGCCTAACAAGATCATTTGCACCTATGTTTACCAGTACTTCTGCAGGGTAGAGCCAACCAGAGATCCAAAACTAAGTTTAATTGGGTTTTATTGAGAGAATTACATGCACACAAGATCCAGGCACACAATCATGCAAGCAAGATCCAAGCAGTCACACAATCATACAAGGCCAACTTAAAGAAAAGGAAGGAAAGTTTTGGATAGAAAGATTTCAGGGTGTAGTGGGTTATATTTACCAATCTAGAAGAGCAGCAAATAAGGAGAAGTGGTTTAGACACAAGTCTAAGGACAGTACACAGTTGGAAATTGGCAACCAACAATCGATGTACTGTGAGTTGACTGACCAAAGACTGGGGTTTAAATACTTTGTGTCTGCCTGGAGAGCGAAGATGTTTATAGATCTCCAGCCAAGTAAACAGTGGAGTTTGCAGAGTGGACAGTGAGATCTGAAATGGGCTTGTGGTCTTAGTGTTAGGTGACAAAGGGCTTATGGCCATCCTGTTAGCTTGGTACTTGTTGGACAGTTTTGAGGACAAAGGTGAGGTTTGCTTGGTCAGAGGAAGAGGAGTTAAGATTATCAACCATCTTGTGGTAATCTTCCAGACACTATCATCTAAAAAGATTGAATTGTTATGGCTAACTGCAAGCCTGTTATCCTGGGGGTTTCCTGGTGATTTTCTGACTATGACTTGGTCTCCTCTGACCTAATTTGTAACTGCAGTTGTTTGGCTAGCCTTTTCTTTTTATCCAGCCTGGCCATTCAACCACAGCAGGGTATATCTTATATTTGTTCCAATTAATATATTTTGACAATTAAACCATATCAAAGTGTGGGTGTGTACAGCCTGGTAACAAATCAATATTTGAATTAATTGTTTGGTATCATGGGTGAACTATGGTGATCTCAAGTCAAAAGACTGGAAAACAGACAATTCAGAAATCATTTTATTTGTTTGTTTCATTTATATTCCACATGTTTTTCAAGCTGAGACTCAGTGTTAAAAACAGATCCCAAGACTACAATTAAACAAAAAGCAATTTTAAAGCATATCTTTAAAAAAATTTGTATTCACTTGTTAGAAGGCCTAATTTACCAAGCAGTAAATTTCCATAGACCAAATCAAGCCTGAACTCTTCCTAGAGGGGAAGATGGCTAAACTGAAACTGTCTTACTTTGGTGATATCATGAGAAGACTTGACTTGCTAAAAAAAGACAATGGTAAAGTAAGTAGAAGGCAGTAAGAAAGAGGAAGACTCCATTATAGATGGATAGATTCAATCAAGGAAGACATGTCTCTGAATCTTCAAGACATGAGCAAGGTAGATGATGACAGAGTGGCTTAAAGGTCTCTCATTGGCCATTGAAAATGGAATAATAGCACTATAACAATTGAGTGTGCAAATGGCCATTCACAGGGTTGCCATAGGATGAGGTCAACCTGACAGCAGTTAATAACAACAATAAATTTTTGTACACGGTGTTTCAGAGAAAGGAACTTGCAAAACCAGTTCTCAGGACTTCTTGCCTAAGAAAACCCTGTGAAATTCAGAAGGTTACCATAAGTAGACAGGCACCTTGATGTCACACATACACACAAATTGCTAAAAAGATGGCCTGAATAAAAGGGACTATGGACACTAACCACTCTTAAGAAGGAGTTCCATAGCCTGAGAAGAATTGTTGGGAAAGGCCTCTTTCATTTCTCCATCAAACTTGTTTCTGAATCTGGAGTTAACATGACAATGGCCTCCCCACAAAATTTGAAAGGCTAGAATGGGAGTGGGCATTTGTGACAGGACAGGACTACTTTTCAGGGGCTGGGAATCTTTTTTTTTTTTTAATGTATGGAATCCTTGCAAACTGCTTAAAAAATAAAATGTTGCACTGGGAGTAGCATCTCTCCCCCCCCCTCTCTGACTAGGAAAGAGTTGAACAGGTGACTCTAGAGACATCAAAGGTGACAAAAGCATCCTTGGAGGAGCTGATAGGATTTAGTGGCCACACTTTGTCCATCTCTGGACTAGACAGAGAATGTTTTGAAGAATATAGTCACATAACCTCTAGTATGCCACAGACAAAATTGGGGCATCTTTGGCCAAGCGACATGAGAGTGTGGTTAAGATGACAATGGCCCTTTCCACACAGGCATATTGCCCACGCTAGGGCAACCTCTCCAGGAGGTCTTCTTCACCGTGGGGTGCGCTAGAGCAGTTTGAAAAAGTGAGGCTCTACACCTCAAACTGCTCTAGTGCAGCCGCAGGGGTGGCACTGCGAGTTTTATAAAAACCACCTTCACAAGTGGTTTTTACAAAACTCGCCCGTGCTGCTCCGTGGCAGCCCCCGGTGGAGAACTGCAGAGACGTGGTAGTGCATCCTTGCAGATCTGCCCGGGGGCGGGCTTCTGGCTGGCGCCCTGCCCTGATTGGCAGAGCGCCGCTGGAAGCCGCCAGCTGCCATTTTGGGCGCCGCTGAGCGCCGCTGAACGCCACCAAGCGCCGCCGAATTTCGGCGGCATTTAGAACAGCGAATTTGCGCTCCCCACAGGGATGGAGCAACCCGCTGCGAAGTAAGCTCCGCCCCTGCGTGTGCCGCCCCGTTTTGCCCCCCCCATGAGGAAAGGGCCAACAGAGACAAAAGAAGCTAGGAGAGGCCGCAGCAATTTGCTTTTGCCTGAGCCTACTGGGAATGGCAAAGACCACAACCACTCTCCTCCTTTTCCCTCTGCAGAGTTAATTGAACACAAACTACTTCTGTACTTTGAACTCAGTTTGCAGCAATAAAAGTAAGTTAAGGACAAAAGAGGAAAGTGAAAATGGGAGAGAAAAATGGGGGCTTTTAAAAAGAAAGTGAAAAAGTAGGACAGCACAGGATTAGTTGTGACTGTTCCTGTCAAATTGAAGAAGCTTGAGGATATACAGTCCTTAAAATAATCTAAACTCAAGGTCATAAGGCCTTACATATAGTAACCATCACTTTGAATTCGTCCTGGAAATAGATCAGTAGCCAGAGAAGTGTTATAACGAGGGAGTTGTGTGCCAGTCAACACCCTTGCCACAGGATTTTGAACCAGGTGATATTTTGCCACATTTTATGTGGCAACCTGATATAAAACCTGTTAGAATAATCAAAGTGTCACTGTGGCCACATCTGACATCTTCAGGAACAGCTGTGGCTGGTGCTGCAGCTTTAATAGTGCAAATGCAATCATGTCACTTCCAAAATTTGAACACCCAAATCCCAGGATGAATCCAGACTTCAGGAAACTTCCTCTGGAATAAACTTCCAGCTGGTGCAAAGTTGCAGGCCAGGCAGGAATAGATGTAGCATGGCTATAACTGATCTTACACACATAGTCCTTTAGGGGACAATAAATTGGTCATGTTAGTTCTTAAACTCACCACACCTACTCTTTGGCCCTTTCCACAACTTATCTGTTCTTGGTGCTGGAGCACAGGGATCACATGAGCAGCCTCTTGCGAGATGCTCTCACATCCCTGCTGCTTCGTCGCCACAGCTGCTTGCTGGTCGAGCGAGTGCCCCACCCTTGCCCCACCCCTTCATACTGCAGCACAGCCTGGGAGCTGAAGGCTAGTGCTGAGGCAGAAAGCGCGACCGGTGCAGCTCAGGAGGCTGTGCACAGCAGGTAAGTGCTCTCCAGGCCGCTGAGCGTTGCACGACCGTGCGGCATTTTCGGCTTGAAGACAAAAATAAAAAAATCCGTTAGCAGTTTGCATCATGCTCTTGAGTGTCATGTAAATGTGAGTGCGTCATGTAGATTGCTCCTCACATTTACGTGACACTCAAGGGGCCCTTTTGCTTAAGAAATGCCATGCAAAAAGGTACTTTGTCTCTTTTGTATTGTAAGCATCTAGCCACTATCCCTTTGTTCATTATGTGTTTCGTTTTTTTTCTGGGCACCAAACAGCCATGTAGGAATACTGGCCTTTGTTCATTTTGTTGGAGCTCTTTTTGCCAACTTTGCCAAAGCAATAGGCATCAGTGGTTTATTATGTGAGGTTTCATTCTCTTTATTAGGTAGGTCTACATCTCATTTGATTTAATCCGTGATCCATGGTTAATACTGGCTAGATTGATTTGGTCCTAGCTGATTTATATCATGGAGCACAGGTTAGGCTGATTGAGTCACATTTTACACAGATGTGCAAGAAATGTACAGGGTCTAGGGATGGTGAGCACTCACAGTTACCATTAATGTGATTTATGGTTTCCAGGTCCTGAAGCTCAAGGCTTTGAGACCCAGGAATTGGACAACTGGAGCCAACATTCCACATCCATTTGGACATGGGCTGATGGGGAGGTTCTCTATGTTGGAATCAATATGGATCTGACTGGGGATATCAGTACATCTGGAACACCCTTCTTCTAGTCGGGTGGACTAATCTAGTAGTTTCTTCATTCTAGCTACCTTTTTAGAATTGAATTCCCATACATGTTCCATTCCATTGCAGATTTTGATTAATGATTTAAAAAAGAATCCTATTTATGTCCCGTGTCATAGCTCTTATTTATTCCAAGACAGCCAACATGATATATTGGTTTGAGTGTTGGACTAGGACTTTTAGAGATCAGGATTTGAATTCCATTCTGCAATGGAAAGCCAGTGTGTATTCTGAGGCAACTCACTCTCTCTCAGTCTAAGAGAAGGAAATGGTAAACTGTCTCTGAACAAATCTTGCCAAGAAAACTCTTGGACAGGGTGGCCTTAAGGCAGAGTTGACTAGAAGGCATGTAAGAACAGAAAATGACAAATGCAAATATTCAGATATTGAGAACATCAATGGAGTTAAGTGATTAGATTTCACTTCTCTTAGATTTTTGAAGACTGCTTCATTTGCTCACAATGTATGCATACACACATTTCTTTCACAACAAATCACATGCAGTAATTCTGCACCAAGCTGCACATATTTCCCAAACAGAAGTACTCAACTTTGGAAATGTTATTGCAAATAGATGCCCAGTGGGAAATAATGAAAACTAAGTTTCATAGATGTGTCACCTAAACTTACACAGCTTGCTCAAAATATAACTTTTTCTGATAGTATTTTGAATGATACACAGAATGAGAGGAAGATATATCACTAACAGATGGCAAAAAGTCCAAAGTGTGCTGCATGTTAACAGCTCTGTTTTTTAATGGTTAAAAACCTTCTGGACACCTACTTGTTTCCGTATTATTATTAACTTTATTATTTCTGGCCATATGTTCCACAGAAGAAAGTTATGTGAAAGTTGTGAATTTGGCTTTCAGGTTTTAAAACTAACTACAGAGCCTTAAAGATGATTGAAAACTGAAGGGAAGATAGCGTTGTTGTTGTTTTTCCTCTCTTAGTATTAAAAAAAATATTGGCTGATATCCTGATTAATATGCTGGCAATTCTGCTATATAGAATAGAAGTTCATCCTGGAAACAGCAAAAGTGCAAACATAACGGGAACATTCTTTGCTCTTAAAGCTTGAAATGATTCTGACCCATTAAAATCCAAGGGCTTTCACCCACTGAAATGTTCTAAAGAAAAGTGTGTACGGGTTCATTGATCTGAATGGAATTTGATTTTCCATTATTTTCCTTGTTGGCCCTTAATCAGTGGCTTAGATATAAATGGTTCAAACTCTACAGCATGCAGATGGCATTTTGAATTGTACTGCTCCTACTCAATTCTAATTTTTTGTTAATACATAATGACCAATAATAGAAAATCTGATTACCAGTAGGGATGAAATGGAAAATGCTAGCGTTTGCTGAACTTCTTTGTGGAAACAATTGAAGATTCTTTAAAAATAACTAAATATTTATTACAATGTTTCCAGAAAAAGGGCGGACAAGCTGAAGAAACTTCATCAAAGATGTGTACCCACCACAAATTGCTTCCTTTAATGATTTAAAATAAACCATGAGTTGTTTTTGTTTCCTGTGACATGACATTCACACTCATTCGTCAGTCCAGATGAAAAGTTTCAGTGTGTAATTATTTGCTATGTTTGTTGATGATTTCTTCTGACAGATGAAGGGATAGTTCTCCCTTCTGAGGAAGCACAGAACACTGGATCAGTCCTGTAATAGGTTGCTTCACCACCCTTCCCATAATATATTAGGGTTAGTGAGCTGTTGTAAAACCATTCACATTGATTGGGACAAGAACCCCCAATCATAACACTACAAACTGTCCTTTTCTGCCTCATCCTGGTGTTTTCTTCAAATAGAGAGTCTGGGAACACATGGATTCATGCCTATAATTCATACCTTCAATCTGTTCCTATTTGGCAATCTGGCTTTCCACTTTCCCAACCCCAGTAACTCTTAAAATGTGCCAGTTTCTTTCTCCTCCTCTCATTTTGTCCTTTTGCAACCAAAAAGTCACAATGTTAAAGCGTAGAGTTTTTTTTAAAAAAATAATCACTATTTAAGTTTAATTGAATTTTAAAAGCCATTAAAAACACTTGATATGAAGTATAGCACCCATTCATTAAACACCCCTTCCTAAACAGCCAATCAATTGTCAAATGCCTGCCTGAATCTTTGTCTGTTGTGGAACGGACAGCAGAGAAGAGGTCAACTGCCTTGGCAGTCTGGGAAGAATCACTGAGAAGGCCCTTAATAAATGCAAAATGGTTTTGGAGATACACACTGGCCAAGATCCTAACATGGACTCTCATATTAGCAAATTTAACTCACATAGTTACTTAGTGGTTGCATTTCAAACATCGTACTGCTGAATACCAACAATATGCAAACAACTGTGTATCTGCGAATTTATCTGCTTACTGTAAACTTCTTTGAGTCTGATGGCAGGAGAAAGGTGGAATGTAAATTAAATAATAAATTGAATAACATAAATACATTGTCCCGTAGTGCAATGGAGAATTCACAGTTACTAGTTCTGCAGCCCCAGTGAATAAAGTAATATAGTCAAGATAAATTATTACGCACAATCTAAGAATGTATAACAACATGGCTGGAAACCGATTGCTTAATCCCAACTAGAGTAACACACTGAATTAACTGAAAAGTGAATCAACAAGTAGGTAGAGTCAGTTGATTCAGTGCCTCTACAGTAGCCAAGACAATCAGATTTAGGCCAAAGAAGAATGTTTGTACTTGTGGGATTCAGCTTATACAATGAGCAAAGAACTTCTGTTTCATCATGGCTAAAAATGTACAGCCACGTATGTAAAGAAGCCTCCATATGGATATGACACCAACTACATATCTGCACCCTTAAGAATTCTAATTGCAAGGAATTACTACAACCTTGTGAAACAATCAGTTCCACATGTGTTGCATACCCAGATACCACATGGACAATAAGTTTGTGCAAGAAGAAGGAAAAGAAAGAGAAGGGGAAAAAGAAGAAACACTCTTGTATGTATTATTTCTCTCACTTTCCATGAAATTAAACACATTCAGTTCCTCTCCTAAAACAATCAAATAATCATCAGTTTACTTATATTCCCTATATACAAGCCTCTCGAAGCAGTGTATGTGATCTTATGTCCATACACAAACACAGACACGCCATTTCTGCACTACATTATGGTAGTGCTATTATTCTGTTTTCAACATCCTATGGAATCCTGGTATTTGTAGTTTAGGAAGGGGCATTTAGAATTCTCAGCCACAAACTCTAGAATTCCACAGGATGTTGAAAGTGGAATAATAGCACTATAATAATGTAGGGTGGAAATGGCCACAGAAACACATGTTACACAGTTTCATCCCATGAATCAACTCAACAGTGGACTCCCTTAGCAATGCAATCCTTGACCTTTGCATGGGGATAAGGATTAGCTCTTAGTAGGTTTATATGAAGTGACAAGGTAGCTTTTTTATCTTCTCTTTCTTTGCAAGAAAGAAGGAACTATTAAAAGATGAAAGAATGAGCCTGGAAGGTAAAGGATGGAGGACAATGAAACCAGTCTGTGATTGAGAGAACACAGGAGAAATCAAAAGTTGCAGGTAAATTTGATTGAAATCTGGCAAATGCAAAGCAAACTAGGAAGAAACTGAGAGAGACTGAAAATACTTGGAAGTGAGCTTTGGTGAAACCAATGTCAGAGGAGAAGCAGAAATGCAAATAGATGGGCAGGACCTGTTGAGTTTCTACATGGGGATATCCAGGGCAAATGGATTTGATTGCCAAAGTTAACAGAAATGAAGAACTTAACCTGTCCTCTCTAAATAGAGGCTGGACATATCAAGTGTGTCTTGCATAAGCAGAACATATGAAGTAAATTCATTCCTAATTCTTACGGCCTTGTTATTGTGTGGCTTCAAGTTGTTTTCAACCTAAGTAGAACTAACATGGGGTTTTCTAGGCAAGATTTGTTTGGGTGGGGGTTGCCTTCATCTCCCTTTATGGCTGAGAGACTGTGACTTAGCTAAGGTCATCCAATGGGTTTCCATGGCTGAATGAAGCTTGAACCCTGGTCTTCAGAATCACAGTGCAACACTCAAACCACTATACCACACTGGTTCTTTCTGCCTAGCTTTGGACTTTTCCTCTTCTATGTGATAGAGCTGCAATGACAGTTGAGCACATCCTACACAGCTTTCTCCTTTAGCACAGTAGACAAGAGCTTCAGATGAAAGCTCTCTTCTCCTGATTGAGAGTGTTGTTGGACCTTGATTTTCAGCTCCACAAATCAACAGCTGGTGGTATAACTACAGATTGCATACCAAACATGTACAGATCAATTTTTGGTTCTCCTACCACCTAGTTTCTATCATATTACCTCAATAGTTTCAGTGGTGAATAAGTTGTAAAAATCTGTGTTATAGTTGTCAGTATAAGATATTTTCCAGGAATCCATAAAGAAACTGCAGTAGACTGAAACAGTAGGGTTTCTGTGTGGTCTGCATATATTAGAGCCAAAGTGTGCCTCTGGAGCTTTACATCCCTCAGCTTTTCCAGACTTTCCAAACCACCCCTTTCAGTGTGAAACAAGCAAACAAACAAACCAAAAGTGAGTTGCTTCTTTTGGAAGTCTCAACAAGAAGCATTCCCCCTTTTGTAGGTTTTCATACTTCCATCCTGCATTGTTTAACAATTTTTACAACAATACCAGATTTTTCAAAATCTGAAGTAGACTTTTGGCCATATCCTCTTTTTTTGGCCAGTTATTGGGAAGTCCATACAACTCTCAGAGCTTCCCAAGGCAGAACATTGGTCCCCAAATTATCCATCTAGAACAAAAAATATGGAATCTTACCAGGTTCAGTGGTAAATGATTTGCAACCCTCCTGCAGAGCAAAGCCAGGTTTCAGAGAGATGTTGCTTTTGCTAACTATAGGAAAGAGACAAAGGTATGTGAGTTCAGTTGGCAGCCTGACATGCATTTCAGGCACAGAGGAAACCAAAAGGAGCCACAAGGCTTTACAAGCTTGCTCTGCCACAAATCCTCCCCCTTTCCCATCCTCCCACTCTCTAGTCACTGAAGGCAACTGTTGATCACTTCTTGGATAGGAATTTCCTTTCCTCTTTTTATTTTTTAATTGCTTGTCCTTTCCTGTTCCTGTATAAACTTGAGCACTTGCATGGAAGTCAGTTGTTTAGGTAGCTAGTGACAGGTAGGTGGTGGCATTGAAGGGGTAGTGATGGTGAGCACTCCTTACATGCCTTTTTGATGAAAGGTGTGTCATTCAAACTTGCTATTGTGGCCATGGTACCTAGGGGATGAGAAAAGAGGTTACTATTGGCATTGACATTGGACATGATTTTCATTTATACTATTGGGCTTGGGGAAGGGGGAATTATCTACGAAGGTCTTCATTTTTGATGGCTGGTTAGGTACCCTGCCAAAATGGTGGTTGGCACTCAGAGCTTGGAAACTTCACCCTGGATGGCTGAGGCAGAGTTCAAGTTGCATACTGGATTTTTGAGACAAGCTCTTTCCTTGTAGACCAGCTATATCACTGCTTCAGATGATGACCAAGGTTATGTATATGTGCAAGAGTGTGTGCCCTTTTGGCCATCCATCAAAATGACATAATTGTTTGAAAGTGCAATGAAATGCAACATGAGCAGTCTGAAATATTATTCTGAAAAGGTTTTGACTTCTTTGGGTGTATTTTTTAAAAAAGAAATACTGTCAGGAAAAGTTAGTAGATTGGCAGTAACGTGTTCCGAAATCTGTCACAGTTGCAAACCTGCAAAAAGCTTTTCAGGATCCAGGACTGAAAAGTAAAGCAAGTTCCTCTGATTCCAGTTAAGTTCCCCTAAGAAAACTTGCACTATCTTCATTGCCTGATAGACTCAGAAGTGACATATATTACAGATTTCAAAACACCCCTTCTCTTGCCCGGAAGTCCCTCATACCACAAATGCAGTTGACTCTTGACAAAATAAATATATTCAGCCGCTTCCTACAGGTGTCTCAGCAGGAAAAGTGTGCTAGCAGCTTACCTGACCTTTTCAGGTGGACTTGTATGTGTCACCTATGTGCATTTGTTGAATTCAGTGCTGAAGGTCAAGTCAGCTGAGCTGAGCTGACTTGAAGCTGATAAAAATATAGAAGCTTTATCTCTTCTCTACCTGTTAGAGAATGTTCAGAGCCTATTTGATTTTAAAGCACTTTCTTACACTTTTAGGATTCCATAGGGAAGGCTACACTGAAGATGAAGGACCAAGTGAACTGGTTAATCGGAATTCAGAATATGGAAATTGTGTTTTATTCCACTGATAAATCCCTCAAACTATATAAGCCCTTTTTGCAACTGCTGTTGCTATTTGGTTTGTCAAGTCAGTGCTGACATTTTTTATAATGTCTGTGTGTTTTAGTGTTGAATGCTGTTTGTGGAGAGGGGCAAACTCTGTGTGTGTTTCTGGGTAGCATAAGAAAAGAAGATGACTCCCCACTGCTGCTACGTCTATCAACAGTGATGCTCAAGAGGAAGCCAGTTGTCTGCTTTACTCATCTGATGGTTAGATCATCAGAACTATGAGGCCTGTTTACACTATACAGTTAAAGTACTATGATTCCAGTTTAACTTCCATCTTATGGGATCCTAGGATTTGTGATTTGGAAAGGGATGTTTAGAATTTCCAGACAAGGAACTCTACTAACTCACTAAACTAAAAATCTCTGGATCCCACAGGATGTTGCCATAATTGTTAAAACAGAATCATAGTGTTATAACTGCTTTGTGTGAAAGGGTCATAGATAGAGCAGAAACAGTGCAGTGAAGGCAGCAACAAGGAGTTTCGCTGACCTGGCTGCCTTCCTTGTACATATGTTTTTCCTCTCCTTCTCTGTGTGTGTTTTCTTCTGTGTAACTAACATTTGTGTGCACACATTTATGTTAAATACATATTCTGTATGCCTTTATTGGAAGTCTGAACTTTGGTTGGAATACTATTGGCACATTGTGTCGCTGTAACTATGTTGCCATAGACTATGGCAGCAGAAAGAAAAAGAAAGCAGCCACAGCAGCCACAAAAGAAGTAAGACACAGGAACACTAGGCTGCTCAGAGCTGGTTTGTGTTCCTAGTTTGTACACCTAGTCACCATTGCATATTGCAAAAGCGTATTGCAGTTGTAGCACACCAAGATTCTAGTCACTGTTCACATATCTATGAATGTGAGCAGAAAATTTTGGTTTCTGTGCAGGAAACTTATTTCCTGTACAGAAATGTTATTTTCTTTTTTTTAAAAAAAGGTGCATTGTTTGCACGGAATAAGATGTGCAAAGAATCGTGAGTATCCAGGATTCTCCCTGTCATTGTTTCCCAACACTCAAGTAACACTTTTTTAAAAAAAACTTTAATATTCTTTCCATTCTTAGCAACCAACTGGGAGGCTTAAGATCGTAGCAGAAAATTCTATGCTCCCCAGAGGCTAAGTACCTGGCTGTGTATGCCACAGGCAAGGGGCTAGCTCTCAGGAGAATATGTTACTGGATTAGCTGATACACCAAGGTCAGGCTGTACAGGAGAGGCAAAATCTACTCTTTGAAGTGCTTATCCTTAAGAGAAATAGTGTGTCCTTAGGGAGCTAATATGGAGCAATGGTTTGAATGTTGAACTATGGCCATTTCAGCAATTAAAGTGCAATTATTCCACTTTCAACATCTTGTGGAATTCTGGGGTTTGTAGTTGACTAAGGCCAAAGAGTTCTCTGGCTGAGAATTCTAAAGGCTCCTCCTTAAACTGCAAACCCAGGATTTCATAGGATGTTGAAAGTGGAATAATAGCACTATAACAGTGTAGTGTGGAAATAGTGGAAAGCCCAGGAAGAGCAGGGTTTGAATCCTTGACATGGAAACCCACTAAATGACCTTGGGCAAGTCTTATTTTCTCAGTCCCAGAGTAAGGCAATAGCAGCCCCCTGTGAACAAATCTTGCCAAGAAAACTCTGTAATAGGTCTACCTTAGAGTCAAGTTTGAAGGCACACAACAACAACAACAACAACAACAACAGCAGCAGCAGCAGCAGCAATTTTGGTACTCCAGAAACTTTCAAAAATAGGATTCACATGATTGGGGGAAAAACGACAAAAGAGGCCTATCTAGCACAGATAGTGAATCTGGAGATGGCTTCAGTTTGCTTATTAAATATTTAAAATTCAACACTAAAATCATGCTAGGTATACACTTTATTTTTTTTCTTAAATTTCACCAATTTAATAATTTCTTTTTGATCAGCAGCTGCTTTGATTCATTAAAGCTTAAAAGCAGAGTGAGTTGCTGCCAGAATCCACAGAAAGAAAAGAAGACAAGGAATGGATCTTCTGCAGTCAACAAGCGTAAATATATGAGCATTTGCTGGAAAAGCTATTTGGCAGAATTAATTGGCCCTATCTTCCATTTATTCTGCTCAAGCAGCTGATCCATGGATATACGCAGAGTGTGGAAATGGTCCTTTTTTGGGGCAACTGATCAGCAGCAGGTTAAGAACAGACAAAAGTGCCATATTTGGCATCACAACAAATGTGCCTTACGATGAGCTCCATTTAGAGGCTCTGTCTCCAGCTATCACAACTAACACAACTCTAGAAATGTTTCTTAAGGAAAGTCTAAAATTCCATAGAATATAGGTGGATAACTGAAGTGTATCCATGGTGGTGGTGGGGAATTTTAAGTTTGTGGGACCCTCCACAGAATTTGATGGTCTTTTAATAGTGCTCTATCTTGTTGATTTTTTGTAAAAAAAATTCTGTTTGTGAATGAATTTTAGATGGTTTTAACTCTACATTGTTTTACTGATATTTTTGCATGCTTTCAAAAATGTGTAAGCTGCTTTGACACTCAGTATTCAGAAAAGGCATGATAAAGATACATAAGATGGTAATGATGATGGAGAAAGCAACAAAGTCCACTTTCAGTTTTCAGAAGTAGGATTTTTTTATGTTAAATAGTACAGATAGGGGTGGTGGTGAGTAATATTTAAAAAGTGAGCTGCTGCTGCAGGACACTCTAAAAAGAAGAATTTTTGGAGGGTGGGGATGGTCAGAAAAAGGCAGTTTGGGGACTGTGGGGGGGGCAAGCAGTACAATGGACTTGGAAAGCCACATGGGATGTAGGTTTCCAAATTTACCACTCCTGTTTTTTTTTCTCTCTCTCTCATTGTCTCTTTTTTTTAAATCACACACAGTACTATATTAGCAAGGATATTGTTTAATCTTTAGATTTTAATTGAAGATTGAAATGAAGGCCAATGCTTGCCCAAGAAAGGAACTCTAAGATCTTGGGAAGGGTTGATGGTAAATTCATATGTGTATTGTGCTTTCCATTATTTGTTGAAAAACATAAGCAAGGCCATTTCTTAACTGACAAGGAAATTAATAACTTGCTTCTATTAATCTGATTCTAATTTGCCACATGGTTCCCATATTTCACAGGGCACACATCATTTAAGCTATGAAGGAAACTTGCTTAGTCAAAAAGCCAGCTGTACCAAAATTATTCATAAAGGAAATTGCTTCTTAGGCAGTTTAAAACATGTATTAGGTAAAGGAAAAGGTTGCCTGCTGAAAGACAGCTGTGAAGCAGAACTTTTTTTTAAAAAAAAAATCTTTGTGTACCCACTTGCAAATTTATTTGAATAGAGGAAGAAGGATACAAGGAGGCTGAGGAAAATTGACGCCTGTTGAGAGAATGCATGCACTTCGGAAATACCCCTTCCACACACAAACACACTCCCTGCATACCCAGCTGAACCTTGAGATACTCATTATTTGACGCAGAAGGAAAGAAAGGAATATCACCAGTGTCACACTCAGAAGAGGATAGGCAGCAAAGGTAGAATAAAGACAGTTCAGTTGTCCTCTCATTCCCAATTGTTGTTCTGCTGCATCTCACCCCTAACACAGGTATGTACTTGTGGGACAGTACTTGTGAGATCATGAAGTTAATGCAGGGTATGAGAGCAGAAGGTTGGCAGGATACTGAGCAATTGCAATAATTTCTGATTCTATTTTGACAGCTGGCTCAAGAGGCTGGCATCTTTTGTGGCCTCCTAGGCTGTCCTGATGAGTGATGTCATCTTTGTGTGCCATCTATCAGAAAAGCTAATGATGATCCTCCTTGCTCAGGTGCCCTGCACACTTCTTATCAGCCTCTATGTGGCTGTGTTGTGATGGGAAGGAACAAAAGTGAGTCTGGATATGGAAGAAGTGGGAGTAGTCTTCAAAAATAGTAAATGGGATTCAGGGGGATTCTTTCTGTCAGTAATACCTGACACTTGAGAAGTCCTCCTTATTTTCATTCTAGTTTTCAAATGTTATTCCCATCCCTCACACTCAAGAGTAGAAAGGAAGATGCTCTATGCTTTTTCCACTTGATATCCATGTAGTCTCATGAATTCAAAACTTTTTTGCCCTCAGTGAAAACTACAGCATCCCAGAACTCATCAACAAGGAAGATAGGAAGCAGAATATGGAAAAATCTTTGTATGGTTTTAAGTAGACTGATTTTCTCCTCAAAAACTCCTTCTCTGGAAGTAAATTTCATCCAGTGATAATGAATTGAATAGTTGCATTTAGTTTAGCAAGATATCCACAAAATGTAGCTCACTGACAGCATAATCAAGTATCATGTTTACTGTACCATCTTACTTAGGAGTAAATAAGTTTCAAAGAGTTTAATATAGCTTTCATCAGAAAAAGAAGAAATAAAATTGTGGCTATATTAAAGATGTATCATGAAGGATAAACAAGACACCACTGGTTGTATGAAGCATAACTTTCTTGTTAGCAATGTCTCCAGGAAAAGTACCTTATGAAGTGTTTGTATGAGGGAATACTCATATGATATCACGCCCATACTTTACTCATTTGCTTTAAGTGAATGCTGAGATCTCCCTTGTTTTTTCCAACTGATGGTCGGTCAAGTTGTTGTATGCCACCTCCTATAGTTGCCCAAATCTAGTGGGGTTTCACACTAAGCATTCCTCCCATAACTTCAAACCACTGATTGCCACCAATGTATTGAATTCTGTTTTCTTCTTGTTTGCCTTCATTACCACCAGGTATGACAGCACTACATGTATTACTCAGGAATTGACAAGGAGATGACAGCTTACATTTGCTTGAAAAAAGCAGACAAATAATAAGTTAACATTACAAAGTAACAGTGGATCTCCCCTGCCAAGTTTTTAACAGCAGCTACTACTACAACAATACCCCAATGACAGGGAAAAAAATTATCAGTGCCTTAGTGAGTGACCTACATAAGTCTGAGGAACCCAGAAACATAGGTAGAGTTGGCAGGTCATGCTGTAGTCCAGCCAAGGAATGTTCAGAGCTGAGCCAACAGGCCTGTGTATAGGCTGGAGATCAGACAGTACTTGTGGGATCATGAAGTTAACGCAGGGTCTCAGATCCAGATTCCAGGGGAAGTCTTGTGACTCCCTGAATTCCTGATCATCAGAACTCTTTTAAAATATTCACACCCCTAGTCAGCCAACCTTCTCTATAAAATGCAAGATGATCACCAGTCTTAACTGTATTATCCATAGCCAAAATGCCTCTTTCTGCTAATAATATCATCTGGAACCACAGTACTTCTTTCTGTGATGTACTTCTCTTTCTTATGTCAGCTTTTAGCTATAGCAGGGCAGACCATCTTCCTGGGATCAAAGGTACACAATGACAATTGCTTGGTGGCCTGTCTGGTAGCTCTCTATGGCATAAGACAGTATCAGAATTCCCTCCTATACCATAGAGACATATCAGTTATCCAAGCAGAGTGTCTCCTTACTTTTTGGAAGGGAATGGCAAACACTTCTTTTTTGGTAGTACCAGGACAACCAATTGCTACTGGTGTGATTCTTTTCATGGTGCTTTTGCAGAAGGGTATAACATGTCATAAGCTGCTGCAATAACCACCTAGGTTTGTGTACAATCCATGAGTATTATGATGTTAATCCCTTTTCCAAAGTATTACTATATGATTTTCAGTTCCCATGCACTTATTAAAAAAGAATTGTGCAGTTGCAGTTGCAGTTGTATTATTATTCCTTAGAATAATTTTGGAGACCTTTACTTGTTACTGGCCTAGGAATTCTAGCAGATGTGATCATCTGTTGGCAGAGGTAATACTATAGTATCAGTCACAACATGAACATATAGTAGAGAGTTACTTCTTTTGACTTGAGAATGGAATGAAAGAAAGCTCTAAAAGAGTCCCATGCTGTTTATCTGATTTTGCATTATCACCTATGCTACACTCATGCTCTTCTCTATCTCATCACTTTTAGTATTCAAGGCTCACCCCTGGACATCTGACCAAAGCTGTCAGACTAGCCATTTTATCACATTTCAGAACCTGAAACATTTCTCAATGCAGGGGAGAATTTCATTTGCAAGGCTGAATTATCAATAACTTCCATGTTAGCTTTTCTTCACTGTTTTCATCAGCTTTTATTTGCTGGAAGAACTGAAACTCTCTCAGGTTCAGCTATTTGGCAGCTGAGAATTCAAGAATCATGAAACTTTGGCTTCACCTTCAAGTTTCCTTGAATTGTAAGACTCTAATTTGTTTGAGACTGCTATTTAACTGTGAAATGAACATGTGCAGACTGAAGAAAAGAGGAAATGATGAAGCCCAGGCTGTTTCCTGATGGAAGGATGGTCAGTCCCATCCATACCTAACTCTCCAATGACTTTGTCATCCTTTGAGTTACAGAATGAATCTCTGAAACTGCCTCCATCTGTCCAGCCTTTCAGAAACTGAAAAGCAGTAATCCTTCCAACTCCTCCAAATGTAAGAGAGATGGGCACACTACAGGTCATGGAAAACAACATAAGACTTGAGTTGGAGCTCATAAAATGTATTCATATTCTTCTAGTAGATAACAAGATCAAGTCATCAAACCCCATTAACAACTGCCTATGTCCTTGTCTCAGTTTTCCCTCACACAAGACCATTTCCACCCTTAGTGAGCCTTCCATGATGGATATGCTTACTTTGGCTGAATACTACCTACCAATTTTACTTGCTTATTCAAATTGACTTGTTGTTAAGGCCTTAAAGTTGGCTTTGAGTTATGGTGACCATATGAATGAGAGACCCCTCAAGTCATCCTATCATCATCATCATCAGCAGCAGCATCATTATCATCATCTTCATCATCATCATCAGGCTTGGTCTGGTCTTGCAGACCTCGGGCCATGACTTTCTTGATTGAATCTATCCACTTGTGATGCAATCTTCCCCATTTCCTACTGCTTTCTATATTACCAAACATTATGGTCTTTTCTAATGAGTTGTGTCTTATCATGATATGTCAAAAGTATTACAGTCTCACTTTCATCATCTTGGCTTCTAGGGAGAGTTCAGGCTTCATTTGAACTGGGACCCATTGTTTGTCTTTTTAGCACTTCATGACACCCATAGAACTCTTTTCCAACACCACATTTCCAAAGAGTTGTTTTTCTTCCTGTTAGCTTCTTCATCATCCAACTTTCACATCTATACATAGTAACTGGAAATACAATGACATAGACCATCCTAACATTAGAATTAAAAGATACATATTTACACATCAGGATCTTGCCTAGTTCCGTCATAGCTGTCCTTATTTTATCTGATTTCTTGACTTCAGCCTTCATTCTTATTAATGACAAACCAAGGCATGAAAAATCCTGAAATATTTCAGTGTCTTCCCCATCTACTTTTAAATCATCTGTGGTCATTATTTTTGTTTTCTTGATGTTCAATAGCAGACGGGGCTTTGCACTTTCTTCCTTGATTTTCTTCAGTATTCATTCCAAAACTTTGTTATTTTTTGCTAGTAGTATGGTGTCATTTGCCTGTCTTAAATTGTTGCTATCCCTTCCTCCAATTTTCACAACCCTTCTTCCATGTTTAATTCTGCTTTACCTATGATAGATTTAGTGTACAAGTTAAACAGATGGGGTGATACAGTGCAACCTTACCAGATCCCCAACCACATTGACAATTGAAACTGTGGCCCTTTCCTCATGGGGGGGCCGAAACGGGGCTGCACATGCAGGGGCAGAGCTTACCCACGAGTGGGTTGCTCCGTCCCTCTGGAGAGCGCGGATCCGCCGTTCTAAACGCTGCCGAATTTCGGCGGCGCTCGGCGGCACCCAAAATGGCGGCCGGCGGCTTCCGGCAGCGCTCCACCAATCAGGACAGCACGCCAGTCGGAAGCCCGCCCCCGGGCAGATCTGCAGGGGTGCGCTACCTCGTCTCTGCAGTTCTTCATCGGGGGCTGCCACAGGGCAGCGCGGGTGGTTTATAAAAACCACTTGCGAAGGTGGTTTTTATAAAACTAACAGTGCCACCCCCGCGGCTGCACTAGAGCAGTTTGAAGTCTAGAACCTCACTTTTTTTAACTGCTCTAGCGCACCCCCCGGTGAAGAAGACCTCCAAGAGAGGTCGCCCTAGCGAGGGCAATATGCCTATGTGGAAATGGTCTGTGTTTCTCTGTCATAATGGTGATCTATTGTCTTGACTACAGATTAGAAATAAGGATGATTAAATGTTGTTGGATACTCATTTCTTCACAACTGATCCATAGTTGTTGTTGTTTTTCCTTAAAATCTGCACAATCGAAGGCTTTATTATAATCTGTAAAGCACAGGGTGATTTTCTTCTGAATTTTTTGGTGTGCTCCATTATCCAAAAGAAAAAAAATTTCTATAATATGATCCCTAGTGCGTCTTCTTTTCCTGAACCCAGTTTGGACATCTGGCATTTCCTGTATCTGTGTACAACACAGTGCCAAACAGTTGCACTAACAGTTCTGACTCTATTTTTGTCCCCTTTTAGTTTTGCTTCTTGTCTATTCTTAATTGTTTGAAGACTTTCATCTATCATTCACTGAGGCTTCTCTTTCATATTGGCTGCAGATACTGTAACTTTGCATCCCTCAGTAACAATGTCCCTTGCTTCAGATAAGTGTTTTTCTCACTCTCAGTCAATTATTGGGATTAATAATTGGGATTAATAATGCTACTTTTTACATTATCTTTAAATTCTATAGGGATGTTGCAACAATGGTTGCTTTAGCATCCTTCTTTAGCTTTACTCTAATTTTTGATATTATCAGTTCAAGGTCTGTGTCACAATCTGTTCCAGGTCTTGTTTTGTAGACAGATTGTTTCTCTCCATCTTCTGTTTCCAATTATGTAGTCTATTTAATTCTGTATTGGTGGTCAGATGATGTCCATGCATAAAATCACCTCTTGGGTGGCTTGAAGAATGTGTTTGTGATGAACAAACAAACTGTTGGCCTCACAAAATTCAATCAGTTACTCTCCTGACTGACTGGCTTAATTTCTTGATTCTATAATAAATTTTCATGTAGTCTTTCATTTTGTTTCTTACTTTTGCATTCCATTGCCTTTGATTAACAACAAGTCCTCTTTTGGTGTGTGATCAATTTCTGCCTGGGCCTCTGCACAGACTATTTCAATTTCTTGTTCTTCTGTCTGTTGAGCATAAATTTGGGTTATGGTTACATTTTTGGGTCTTCCGTGAAGTCTTACTGCTATTATTTGATCAGATTTTGCATTATATCCCTTGACTTCTTTTTACATGTTTCTTCAATATTAATGCCACTTCCCATTTCTTCTTAGATGTTTATTTCCTGAGTAAAACACTGTATAATTATCTCACTCAGTATGTCCCGTTCCTGTCTCCTTTACCTTGTTCACCCTTAGTATTTCAGTCTTTATATATCCCATTTCTTGTTTTACTATGTCTAGCTTTCCCTAGTTCATCCTTCTTACATTCTACATTCCCATAACATGTATTGTGCATCTTCAGACTTTCCTTTCACCTCTGAAGATAACAAGAGTTGATATCTTTTCAGCTTGAGTCTGGTTGTGTCATTAGTCACAGCACTACATATCATTGTCCCTACTGTACCCCAGTAGCTCAATGAAGATGTCATTCCTTTCAGGTAACTACACAATGGGATTAAAGCCATCCCCCCCTTTTTAAAAAAAACACACATATTGAAGTATTCCTTAGATCCCAAGACATTTTGCTGCCTAAAACTGACTGTGAATGTATCTCACTCCAGTTAGGACCAATGTTTTAGTGTTGTGCACCATTTGGGCACCAAATCCTGCTTTCCTTTATCTACCACCAACTTCCTGGTGCCAATTGATACAGATAGTTTCATGTTGCTTTTTTAAACATCTTGTTGCTTTTTCTCTGTCCCAGAGACATACTGCAAAATGTCATTTGCAGTGTCTCAAAAATGTCTTCTATTACATTGATTTCTGACACAATAGAAAGTGGGTGAATTGAACTTAGTATATTTGCTTGTGGGAACAAACCTATTGGCAGCTTAATCATCTTCAAGTACACTTATACTTTTAGAGTTAAGTTATGTATAGATTAAAGCCTAGATGCATAAATTCATACCATTCTCTTATATCAGTTCATAAATCTTTTTCACACTGCCTTTGCCCTTAGATAATGTCAGGAAAAAACAGTGGAAGTCTTCACACAAAACTCTCTCACATGTCACAAAAATGTGTAATTTTCCGGGTTGTGCCACATACTCCCATCCCAGTTATAGTTATTTCACCTGTCATGCTACCTCCTGGTTCGTTGTTGACTAATATAAACATGGGTTCTGTGGAGTTTCCTATGTTCTTACAGATGTATAGCAACAGTTGTTGGCACATAATTCCACTTTACTCATGCATGCATATGCTTTCTCTCAAGTCTTTACTGCATGACATCACCATTCTAGTATGGCAACTCATTGGTCTCAGTCCAGGAGTTGTGCTATTGCATGATGTCATTGCTGACCCAGTGCTGTCATGTTTCCATCCATTCAAAATTCACCCTATTCCATTATCAGAAAAAATCCAGCAATGGCCCCCTTTCCTGCCACGATCTTGTTAGCTGTGGGTGTGTAGTAAGGGCTGAAGCACTTGATAGTGTTTATTTCCATAGTACAGTGCAGGAAAAGGCAGAGAAAGGACTCTCTATTGCAGTGGTTCTCAACCTGTGGGTCCCCAGATGTTCGTGGACTTCAGCTCCCAGAAGCCCCAGCCACTATGGTCAATGCTCAGGGCTTCTGGGAGCTGAAGTCCATGAACATCTGGGGACCCACAGGTTGAGAACCACTGCTCTATTGGAACTGTACTGCAGAAGGAAGAGGAGTGTCCCTAAAGCTATCCATCTGCTGGCAGCTGACCAGCTGCAGTAGGGAAGGTTCAGGTCCTTTTCCCATCACAGCAATGACACTGCTGGGATCTCACTGTGATGACACAGTGTTCTGGCATGGTGTGGAAAGGACCTCAGTCTCACCACTCTTACAGGCATGCTTGGTAAGAATACATGAGTGGAATTTCTTCATGGATGCTCTC
The DNA here is from genome assembly GCA_948472985.1 of Iguana delicatissima. Classification (NCBI taxonomy): domain Eukaryota; kingdom Metazoa; phylum Chordata; class Lepidosauria; order Squamata; family Iguanidae; genus Iguana; species Iguana delicatissima. The sequence goes on from CAOKZL010000503.1 coordinate 1,620,856, forward strand.
AAGCCATAGAACTCTTCCCTATAGGTGGTTAAGCTGGCTTCCTTTCTGTTTTCCTTCTGCTGGCCAGGTAAAGATATTTCTTTTCAGCCAGCCCCAATAAGACGGGGCTAGGTGGTACAGTCTGGCCTATAATTTCACATTTCATAGTTTGTAAGTTCCCCTAATCATGCAGGAGAAAAACTATGTATGAATCCACCAAATTTATAGAAAAAGAACAAGAATCCATACTGAAATGCAAATTCAATGAATATTAAGACATTATGTCTAAATTATGAATGCCAAATGCAAAATGAAAGATATTTTAGATATTTTTGTTCAGTAAAGGTTACGTTTATGAATTCATTACACATAGTATAGCTGTTAGTATTTTACTTGTGATGCTGTCCATTTGTTGTTTTTTTTAGATAGATTTGTTGTTTCTGTTTTTATTGTTGTTGTCATTGTTGTTGTTGTTGTTATTCCAGGATAAATATTTTCATATGTTATGTTCATATGACCTATATTTGTATCTCAATGGTGATGTGAAATAACATTGAAACATTTAGAGGTAACAAGGACTTCAGAAAAGTTTCTCTTGGAGTGACATCTCCACATTAACTGATATTTTATTCTCTTCATAATTTATTTTCAGAAATTTAGTTATTTCTTCATAGTAGATATTTTTATTGTATAATCCTATCCTGCTTCTATCTCTCTCCCCTGCCCCTTTCCTTTTACAAGTACTAAGATTTAGGATTTGTATTTTACTTTAGGTTTTCTTGGATTAACTATTCAGTCTTTCTGTAAAGCTCCACACCATCTACTATCTTTAGCCTTCTTTACTAAAGTTACAATCTTCTATATACTGATTCAGTAATAAGTAACAATGAAAATGGTGTAATTTATTTCTGTCCTTTGTTGAAATGCATATGATCCGGACACACTTGAATTAGTCACAAAGGCACTATCCTACTGACTGTTTGGCTAAGAGTATATAGGATACCACAGTGCATAGTTCTGAAGACATCTGCTACATCTCTGCTCTTAACTACTCCCCCTAGACTCCTTGTTTAATCACTTCAATCTCCTCCTCCAGCCATTCAGGGGCTAGTGAAGAATTGTGAGTTGAGGGAGGGTTGGAGAAGCATCTAGCTGATGTCGCATAGTCAGATGCAGACCACAGACATCATCTGCTGAGATCTACCATGCTCCTTAAGAGGTCTCATCAGAAATGTAATCATCTGTCTCCCCAAAACTGAGGCACTCTTCAGCACCACTGTATATATACATAAAGTAGTCTCTCCTTTAAGGGGGTTATATATAAGTAAGAGTGCCTTCAGATTGCAGCCTTCACTTCCTTGTATAATTAGAGACATCAGATCTATAAGATTCTACTTCACCAGTAGAATTTTAAAATGAAAATTATTGTTAACAAGTTTGCATTCTAAGTACTGCAGAAATGTTTCCAAGATTTATTTTTATTGAAGGATTTGGTTTTTGTTGTTGTTATATCCCAACAATACTAAAATGATTAAAAATACATTTAAAATGAAATAAATAATTTTCTTAAGTATATGTTAGATTTTAATGATGTAAAAAATGTAAACAGTGATGAAATGAGGAAATGACTATATTGTATTCTGTTTTAATATAAAAAAATACATTTAAAACATAAAATAACATTAAAGGATAAAAAGCAATTAAAACAGTTCAGCACCCTTTAAAAATGTTTTAAGCATTTTTTTTAAAAAAAATTTCAATCACATAAATAATTCTTCCAGCAATTGCACACATAGGTGTGACATTAAAAACATATATTTTTTTCTCTTCCTGCTCTTTTTCTTGTTTATAAAAACCCACCAAACCTAGACCAGTTATCCATTAGCTGCTTGAGTGTTTCCCCACCTTAGTGTTTGTTATTTCAAGTGGAAGCAACCCTTGAATCTCCTGAGAGATAACGTTCTGAAACAAGGAGATGACACTGTCCTGTATTGTTTCTGGATGACTTTGCTTGTCTATATTTGTCAGGTTTTCCAGCTTGATGCTTGCATTAGTAACATTTACCTGATCTGTCAGTATCAGAAGCCTCTACAAAGTCAGCTTTGTAATATGAGCAAAGATTAAACATCAAACAAAAGAAGCCGAGTGTCTGTATACCAGCTCAGTCAACAGTGCAACAGTTACCTCTAGACTGTTAGAACTTTAATTTGATTTGTGGTAATAACATATAGACACTTGTGTAAAGAAATTGGGATAATAGACTTGCCACCAGTTTTGCCCAAGGCAAAAAACTTGAATTGTAAGGTAGCAGTTCAGCTGAAATGTCTAAGGAATGTTAGATTTTAAAAGAGTTTGAATGTAATGTTAGGGAATGAGCCAGGATTATCACCTATGTATTAATTAGGAAACAGTGAAAGAGCCAAAGTTTAATAAGAAACTTCTGGATGTCTTAGATTAGAGGTACATGTAGACCAGAGTCTTCTTATTTATCTACACAGGCATAATTGCAAAATTTATAAGAAGCAGGGAAGGAGGGAAAATCACCGTGGATGGAGGTATTCAGCATGCCCATCTTTAATTACCCCACCCTCATGTCAATTCTCAATTGTCTGCCCTCCCTACACAACCATTTAGTGGCCAGGAATAATGCACAGGAACCAGACAACAACCAACTGAGTTCCTTAAAGCATTTCCTGGTTATCTTGGGTGTCCTCTGGAGGTCTGGGAATATGATGCTATCATTCAGAGCATGCTCCCTGATTGAACCCCCCCATTCATGTCTCATCCTCCACCTGACGGGGGAGATGATTATTGGCAAGACAATCCCCATCAACCTGCACTCCAGATTGTCCTGTTTTTTGCACCATGTAATCTTTTATCCTCCCACCCATTTTTAGGTTTCAGCAAGGGCCTTTTCTAATCATCTTATGTGGTAGGATTTTTTGAGGTGACTATCACAATTTGCCAGATCTCTTTTATTTTCTCTTACTACATGCTGCAGGAGGGGGAAGGGAGGCTACTTTTTTGGAACCGCTAATTTGGATCATTGTTTAATAAATATTGTGTTTATTATATTCCATTGAATTTGACTAACTGGCCCATTATAGCTTGTTAATTCAGCAATTTGGATCCTTATTTAACTGGCATTATATTTGTTATATCTTATTGAGTTAAACTTATTTGCTCTTATTTCATGTTAGGGGAGACAGGGTGTTCCAACAGGCCTCCTCGGTAAACACCTTTGACATCATATGATAGATTTGTCCACCCAGGAATCTGGCAAGAGGCCTCTTAGAAGCAGCACATCTTGAGACAGGCAGATGGACCATATCAATGACTAGCCAATCCTTCTGTGACTCTCCTGACAGCTCTTCTACTTGTATACCCATTGGGAACATGGCTAAGATTAGATGCAATGAAGCATTGCATCATAAAGATACCTTCACCTTCAGAGAGTATTGATGGGATGATTACTAGATCACTACTGTTTAGGGACAGCCTTGCTAACCACTTTCCTCACTGTAGATTGTTTCATCTAAAATAAAATTTTAAAAAAATCAGCTTTGGTGTAAGGATGGAATGAGTATTCAATAATTTCCTGAATTGTGATTGAAATTGGTATTTCTGATCACTCAGGAAAACCGATGAGAAGAAGAACAGCACTGGGAAAGTTCTGACGACTTGTGAAAACTTTTATTTTCTTTTTGCTCTCAGCGTAGCAAAATAGTGCGACTTTGTCAACTCTGTGCATTTGTCATCTCTGTCATCTCTGTTGGAATACAATACAATCTCCAATTGTATTGTATACCTGTACTAACTAAAACTACAGTTTTAATAAGCATCTGAATGGATGTTTATTAATGTTAAGCCCTAAAGTTGCACACCTTAACTGAAAACTTTGACTATCTTCTCTCTAATTCATATTATCCCCACCGAGACTGCTCTGCCTACTCCTCTGTTGCTGTTTCTTGGCTGCTTACACCCCCTGCAACTTGCTCCCTGAGTTCTAAGTCTGAACTCTCCTTCTTCTGCCACCTCCTCCTGCTCCACACTTTCTCAGCTCATCTTTTATGAAACTTGCTCCCTGAACTCTCTTGGCTCCCCTTTCTTTTTGACCTTCCTGCCCACTCTGATTCCCTGATTCCTCCTCACTCCTTCTAATTTGTTTCATCCCTGCAAAGGTTGCTTCTCTTCTGCCACATCCACCTCTGCTGCTCTTTCTGGGCTGGTGTATGTGTGTGTGTGTACACCTTTCTCCTGAACACTCTAGGTTCAGTGTCTGTGAAGTCTGCTCTGGTTGTGGGTGGGCAGCAGAGAAACAGTGGCAGGAAAGAGCAGCGTTGGGGAATATGAAGCCAATTGGCAGGGGCAAGAAAAAAAAATTGGAATCAGAGTAGGTAGGCATGTCAAGAAAGGAGGAGAACATCAACTCAGAGCCTGAGATTTGCTTGTGATCTTTGCTGCACACCTTGGCACTTCTTTCAAACAAGACTAGAAAACCAGCCCCAAAACACCAGGATCCAATATGTCTTTATTTATTAATTCCTGAAGTCTAATACATCTATTTCTGTGCTGTCCGGTTGTTCTTTCTCAAAATGTTATGTAAAATGAAACAGTTATTGCTGGAGGCAGACCTACAACCATGCAGTTGTTCTTCAGAAAGTTGCACAGTTCCAAGTAAAATTGTGTGTTTCTTGAAAATATACAGTTTTCTAAGTGTTGCAGTGAGTTTTCTGTCCTTTGCATGGAAAAAAGGAGGAGGAGGAGGAGGAGGAGGAGGAGGGGAAATATTAATGCCTTTTCCTCAACATCTGTTGGAAAGTGGGAAAATTTATTATTTCCTTCCCTACTTTGGCATCTTCTCTTCATTCCCTAATGGGTGTGGAAGCACCATACATCTTGTGCTTGAGCATTACATGATAAAAGTAGGACTAACTTTAAAGATTTGGTCCATACCTTTGCAACTTCTTGTACAAGCAGAAGTATGAGAAGGGCCATAAACTTAGCTATTGTTATAATACTGTGTTGGAATAAATACTAACACTTGCTTTCTTTTAGGTCTTGCTTTCTTGAGTACAACTCTATGCTACTGCAAATTAGCAACAGTTTGTACAGTTTCTAATAACTTTTTTTTTTTTGCTTTTTAAATTATTTTTACTTAGGAACTGATATCTCAAAGTCTCTGGTTTTATGTAAACTTTCCAGGTCTATAATTCAAATAAAATACTTTAACTCAGCTTTGCATTTCTATTTTTAAAACTCTAATTGCCATAGAAAGGACAGAGACAGAATTTCAAATTGATAAATGAATATATTATCCTTTAATAAAATATGTAGCAAACTGGTGAGATCGTAATTTAGTATCTGTTTGCAGGAAGTTGTAAATCTCAAAGACCAATCCAACTTCAAATCCATATTTCTTTTCCTAAGCATTTTAAACAGCATATGCACATACATACGAACACAAAGAAAATAATACTCTTCTCCAGCATGCTCAATATGATTAAATATTATGAATTAAATTGTGCCTTCAAATACTATAGTTGCAATATAATGGTGGCAAATGTGGTGAGATAAGATTGCAAAACACTTGCAGCAAAGAGCAAGGTGGAGGAAGGCAAATATCTAGAAATGTTTTGATTTCTTCATTCACTTTTTAAAAATAAAAGTATTTTCATTAAGATAAAAGATTACTAGACATTTAATTGATACATAAATCTCTCTGCCATAGATAAGAATGGATGTTGGATTTTTGGGAGGGGGGCCTCAAAGTGTGTGTGTGTGTATGTGTGTGTGCACCCTTGCTCCCCTTGGAATATGAAAAGTTGCTATTATTTTTTTTTTTCAATAAAGTGGCTCAGTGTTTCAAGAGCAGACAAAACAGCTATCTTCATCAAGGATGAAGAAACAGAATCCTTTACAGACCTACTACATCATGTATATATTTGCACTGTAAACTATATTTCTGTACAGAGGGACCTAAGGGATCCTAGATGTTATGTAGAAGAAGCCTGTAGTCAAAGTTGGGTGACATTTGATCCATTAGATGTTTTGATCCATAGCTGCCCAATCTCTTTCCATTGGGCATGCAGTCTGAAGTTTCTGGCAGTTGATTCAAAATATGTATGGCATAGAAATGTTTCCCTGCCCCTTCAGAGTTTATTTCTGTAATGCTTCTACGTTATTCAGACGTCACTTCTGTTAACATACAGTTTTGATTAATTTGGGTACACCTAAGTGAAGCAACTTTTCTGTGTAGAACAGCATGTATGTTGCAGACCTATTGCCCTTATAATTTATTAAATTCAAGCACATCAATAAGTCTTTTATTCATATGGCAGTCATGTTCTTTCTCTCATGTCTTATTTGTGCTAGGTCTTTTGCTGAGCACAACTGTCCTGTGTCAGTAACTTCACATTGTCCATCTGAGATGGACCTTGCAGCTGGTGATTTTGGGGTTCAAACTGAAGTGTTATTTTGCTATCTATCTTTTCTCATCAGTAGTAAGATCAATCAAAGTATTCACATCTGTTTCAAGTATGTACACATATACAATTAAAAACTGAATATCAAAAGACCCATTTAGCAATTTATTTTCCTTTTAACATTTGCACTGAAGTAATTCAGATATGTGTGTAACTGTAAGAATAAATGTTAAGAGAGAGAAAGGAAGGGAAGGAGGGAGGGAGGGAAGGGTCTCTGGTCAAAAGGGATATTGGTTTTTGAATCTGGCATGCTGGAAATAGTGTGGTAACATTACCTGACTACTCTGGCCTGAAGTAGTCATTCATCAATACCATTCTCACACCTTATCTTTCAACTAATTTGGTAAAGTTGGAAAATCAATTCTGTTTTAGAAATACTAATGCCACAATCATTATCCTTGCTCTAAGGGCTTGTATTTGAACACAACATAATTCAGATTAATAATGCATATTTAATAAATGCTAGCATGTGCATGAGAGAAGCATTCTGACTTTCAAATGGGACTCAACACAGGGTTGTAATACGTAATCAATAATTAATTATAAACTAGTTGACCCAATAGGTTCATTGTGCTTTTATATATTAAAAGCAAGAAATCCAGTAAGGTTATGGGAAAGGTTTATGGGAAAGCCTTGAAAAAGAAATCATCAGCTTCTTCTGGAGGTTTTCAACAGTGAACCTCATAAAAGAATTCAAGTAATTAAAGCAGCACAGCTTAGATATTCAGGAATATCATCCTCAGTTGCACCTCTTTGAAGCAGACCTGTATAAACATGTTTGGAAAGTGTAGAGTACATATTATGCATATTACTATTGTCTAGAAGCTGGGTATATTACAGCAATGCATGCTGAACCCTAGAATACTTAGTAACAGTTTTAGGATTTTTTTTCTTAAAGTATACATTTAGAATGCCTTGTTTTTCTGAATATCACATGCTTTTCTCAAAATGTATTTATTTAGTTATTTATTAAAATATTTATCTCACTTCCTGCCACCAGTGTGATGTAGTGATTTGAGTGTTGGACTACAACTCTGGAGAACAGGGGTGGAATCCCTGCTCACTCATGAAAACTCACTGGATAACCTTGTGAAAGTCACATTCATCCTTTGAACAAATCCTGCCAAGAAAACCACTGTGATGGGATTGCCCTAGTGTCACCATAAGTAGGAAATGACTTCAATGAACTCAACAATAGCAGCGAACATTGGAACACCATAAAGCATTTTGAACAGTTGCATTACATTTTTTTAAAAAAAATTCTGGAAGTGAAAACAATGAATGAAAATCCACAACTTGGTAGGTCAGAACCAACCCATGGTTGCTAGAGCCCGAAAACAGGTGAGGAACTGATTTTAATCTGACACTAAAGTCAGGCCAGCATTAGTACCAATCGGGTTCCTGAAATGAGGATATTCCAGGCCTCTGGTGCCACCACAGAAAATGTTGCTCTCATTTTTCAGAGGAATAGTGTTCCCAAATCTCACAGCCTGACCCTGAATCTCAGGGCCTGACCCTTCCTTTTCTTTTTTTCCATGAGCAAAAGAATCTCAGAGCAAGAGTGTTACCCTGAATTTTTTTTAAAAAAATGTTTGCTTCTAGGCTTCTCTGTTGGAGACTCTGAAGTGATTGCTGTAGACTTTTGATATACTTCATCCTGTTTCCTCTCTGAGGAACTAAGCATTGAGCAACATGAAGCATGCTTAATACTCCATGTTTAAAGACTTCACTAAGTCCCACCCCTTGCAACATTGCCAGGCACTTTTTCTTGGAATGAAACCTAAGTGACAAATAGTTCTGGCTTTGCAACCTTACAGGTCTGATTAATAAGTGGAATCAAAATTCAACCAGAGCTATTGACTCTGTCATCCCCAAACATCCTCTCCAACCTGTTAGTTAACAGGTTCTTTGGTATATAAAGACCTTAAGGGAGGTCAAACAAGAAGTATTAGTACTAGAGTGCAGATGGTGGAAAACTCGACTTCTGTGTGACAAGACACAATATAGAGAACATCTTTGTTCCTATAGCGTGGCAATATGCACAGCAAAGAATACTTTCTTCTCTGCACACATTACATCTGCAAATTCATGTCCAGCTGAGCTATCCAGGGTGATAAGAGGTCTAACTCAGGCACGTTCCCCCCACAACCCAATCTTAGAGCCTTTAGTAGCTCACTGTGATGCTTTTAATGATCATTTCACAGATAAAATCTCTTGCAGAAGACCCAAATTCGATGCCAGTATTGGAACAGAAATTGATACTGAGATATCCAGCGATTTTGTGATTGGAATTATACTGGACCAGTTTCAATTGGTGAGTACTGCAGATGTAGACAAGCTGCTGCGGCAAGGAAGACAATTTGTTTTCTTGATCTTTGTCCAGTTTGGCTGGTTGTCCAGCAAGGATATGCAATTAGATTTCAAATACAACATATTATTAATGTATCTCTTAAGGAGAAGAACATTCCACCTTGTTTAAAAGAGACAGTGGTTAAAACCACTCTTGAAATAAAAATCCTCCTTGGATCCCCTGGACTTTAATAATTATAGATGAGTATCTAATCGTCCTTTTTTGGACAAAATGATTGAGAAGCCAGTTGTCAGGTGGTCTTAGATAACACACACTTCCTTGACCCATTTCAAACCAGCTTCAGAACAAGATATGGAGTTGAGACTGATATGGTCACCTTATTGGATAATCTCTCTTATAACATTGACGGGGGGGGGGGGGTGTCAAAAAAAAAAGAAAGAAAGAAAGAGTGAAAGAGTACATGATAGAATTAGTTTTGTACATGTCATGTTACTAAGACACTTCAAATGAAAAACAGATTTTAGCATTCAGATATACTGAATTTTCAGTGATACAGAGTTGATTTTACCAGGCAGTGATAAGTAATGAATATAGCAGAACTCACAGCCTAGCATAGCAAAGGAATATCTTCTACAAATCACAAACACATTTTAATGAACATGCTCCAGGGCAAAGGAATCTGCAACAACAGTATCAGCAACAGCTATAACAACAGCAACCTCTTTTTATCCGAAAGGTAGTAAAGCAACAAACTGGAGTATCTGAACCTTTGACACATTGGCCACAAGGTAGGTGAAGGCTTAAGATATGAGCTTTCCCCAAGAGTTTACTTCACTTCAGTTCATCACAGCATCTCATTGTATCCAGCTGTTTACTAGCTCATTACGAGCTCTTATCATTCTTTTCATTTTTGTGCAAAACACTTCTCTTTCCACTGGATTTGCCTTCTATATAAGCTGTAGCTTGAGGCATTATCAAGAATAATGTCTTTTTAACAAGGAGAAGAAGAAGAAGAAAAACAGTCATTGTTTAAGAATACACAAAAACAAGTTGCATAACACCTGTCTCTCCCAACCTCCTTCATTGTGTGGCATATTATTTCAAGAAAGTATATTTTCCTTAGATCTAAAAATAATTAGCCTCTAAATGAATGGAATGACTATGTTCTGTGTATACTGTCCATCTCGTTTGGTTAGAATTAAAAAAAAAGTATTGATTAAGAATGAATATATTTTGATTGACTTTCATGGCCAGTCAAATGTGTATGGTCACCAAATTCCTCACCTTGACCTTATGGCACTTAGTTTCATTCCATTTTTAAGAAAGCTGGAATATCTTAAAAGCACAATGCATGCACAAGATTTTTGTTTTTCTCACAGTGGTAGCTAGTGGTTTCCATGTCAATGGGGGTGTAAATTCACTCTAAGTTTTAGTCTATAATATAAAGGGCCTATATTAAATATTAGTAAAGGACCTATATAAAGTGTCCCACTATGGCATGGTGATGTGTGGCAGTGGGATTGCATAATCTGTGAGGCAAGATGCTACGCTGACCATAGCAGTGCTATTGGCAGGATCTCCTATCTCAGATAGTCTTTTGTTGAGCAGCCGTATTAAATATGTCAAATAGCTACTGGGCATCAGCAGTAGTGGAGGTGATACTAGCAAAGGATCTCTCAAGGACAATGTCAATAACACTGTAGCTAGTGGTTTTTAGTATTGCATAGAAGAAAGCACACTTTTTGAGTACCTTTTATCATAAAAATGGTATTATGAGACAATCCAAAATGAAAGAACAGCTAGTGCCAAAAGATGGAAGTCCCAGGTTGGCAAAATATCTTGGGCTGTTCCAGGATCTAAAAAATATCTACGTGGGGAAAGAAAATAGAATGTCCTTGATATTGTCCCATTGTGTAGTTACCAAAAGGGAAACCAATGACATCTAATATGTACAGTTCTGAACAATGAAAGAACCATCCAAGTAGAATAATCAGGACTAGTCAAACTAGGCCTTTTCTCCCATGAGGGCATCACCATTCTGTGGCAGTAATGGCACTGCATGCTTCTGTGAGGTAAGAGGCTATGTGGACAACAGCAGTGCTGCTTGTAGGGTCTTCCATGTCAGGCTTTGGATGAGGAGCTCAAGGTTATAGCTACTGGGCATCTGCAGTGGTAGGGAGTGACCCTGGTAGAAGATCTCTCAGTGACAGCAGTAAAATTGTAGCTAGTGATTGCTAGTAATGCACAGAAGGAGGTACACTGTTTGAGTGTCTTTTACTATGAAAACCCTATGATGAGACAATACAGAATAAGATAAGAGATTGTGCCAGAATATGAGTCTGCTGAGTAAGGAGGCACTCAGTGAGATACTGCGGAAGAACACAGGACAAGAAAGAGTAGTGTTGTGTCTAATGATGTAATAAGACTCAAGCCAAAAGAACTTTCTGCTGTTTACATGCTTAGAGGTAACAATGATAGTCCAAACTTACACAAAACATATTATAGGTCCATAGAATTGTAAAACAAGAAATTGAAAATATAAACATGGAAACACTTATGAAAGTGGACAGAAGTGAGACATTTTCAATCAGATAATGCACAGTGTTTTTATTCAGGAAACAGAAATCTAAGAAGATATGGGGTGCCATTAATCGTGACCAGCATTGTAGAAAAGCAGTCAAGGGATACAACACAAAGTCTAACTGAATAATATCAATAAGACTTCAGGGAAAACCTCATCAATATAACCATAACCCAAGTTTATATTCCAGAAACAGACAAAGAAGAAATTGAAAGATTCTGTGCTGGGGTCCAGAAGAAAATGGACCACATACCAAAAGAGGACTTATTGACAATCATGGGCAATTGGGATGCAAAAGAGAAAAAAAAAGCAAAATGGAAAGATTGTAGTAAAATTTGGCCTAGGATCATGAAAAGAAGCAAAGGAGCCACTGACTGAAGTTTGTGAGGCCAACAGTTTGTTCATCACAAACACATTCATCAAGCAACCCCAGAGGTGACTGTATATATGGACATCACCTGATGACCTATATAGAAATCAAATAGACTACATAATTGAAAGCACAAGATGTAATAGCTTCATTTTCTCTGTGAAAACAAGAACAGGAGAAGAGTGTAATACAGTCAATGAACTGCTAATATAAAAATTAGAGGAAGGCTACAGAAGAAAGTTAAACCAACCGTTATGTCAAAATACAACCTGAAGAAGTAGAATTTAAAAATAATGTTTTTAAAAAATACATTTGCAATATTAAGCCTAATAACTGACCAGGAATGAGAACAACTCTGGACTGAAGCCACAGACATTATTAGGGAAGAATCCAAAAAGACAGTATCTTCAGAAAAGAAGGAGAAGCCTCAATGGGTCATAGATGATCTCTTCAAACAGTTAAAGGCAGACAAGAAGCAAAAGTAAAAGGTGACAGAAATAGAGTCAGAATCCTAAACACAACTGTAAAATGTCTTGTGTCCTGGGGCAAAGGTACTATAACAAACAATGAAGAGAAATAAAAGACAACAAGAAAAAGATAGAAAAAAAAGATAGAACAAAATATAGAACAAGAGACCTATTCCATAAGATCTGAGAATTCAGGGGAAAATTTGAACTGAGAGTAGTGATGCTTTATGATTAGCAGAGGAGCACACTACAGTATATTGGAAATGATACACTGAAGAACTATATAAGAGATGAAAGGATTACATATTCATTCAAGGATGAACCTACAGTTTTAGAAAGTGAAGTAGAAGCTGCACTCAGAGAACCTGAGAAAAATAAATCACCAGGAACAGATGGCATATCAGTAGAGCTGTTTCAAGCAACAGAGACAGAATCCACTCAAATTCTAACTAAATTCTGCAAACAAATATGGAAGACAAAACAATGGGTCACAGATTAGAAACACTCAATATACATTCCAGTCTTCAAGAAAGTGGACAACAGGAATTGCAGTAACCACAGGGCCATTAAATTAATTTCCCATGAAAGCAAAGTCATGGTCAAAATTCTACAACAAAGACTTTTACCATATATGGAATAAAAAATGCCAGATATCCAATCTAGGTTAAAAAAAAATAGACAGTAGTGGTCATATTGTAAACATATATTGGCTACTGAAGTGGACAAAAGAATTTCAGGGGAAAAAAATTAGCATGTGGTTTTTTGATTATTGCAAAACCTTTGATTGTCTAGATCATAAAAAATTATGGATGATTCATGAATAAATTTTGGATCAGATTCATTGGCCTGTGAGGCCCCTTCCAACTCTGTAATTCTATGAAGAAGGAAGTAGAAAAAGAGGAAAACTCCATTACATGTGGATAGACTCAGTCTAAGAACCCACAGCCTTGAGTCTGCCAGAGCTGAACAGGGCTGTTGGTAACTTAGAGATCTCACATTCTCACATTGTAAGTCTAAGCTGACTTGACCACAGTCGACAACAACAATGGCTCTTTCCGTACCATACCTCAATAGCACATTATTCCATTACAGTCCTGGAATTGCCATTTCTGTGTTGGGGTTGGCTTAGGAACACTATCTACCGCACCCTTTAGCCTTAAGGCAGTGGTTCTCAACCTGTGGGTCCCCAGATGTTTTTGAACTTCAGCTCCCAGAAGCCCTGAGCATTGACCATAGTGGCTGGGGCTTCTGGGAGCTGAAGTCCACAAACATCTGGGGACCCACAGGTTGAGAACCACTGCCTTAAGGGGATAAGTAGGGTTATTACCACCGGCGTTCCCTCCGCACTACAGCATCACTGGCCCGTCCCTTCCCCACCCCACAGCTCCTGTTTGGTCAAGGTTTTTTTCTTTTTTGGTTAAGTCATACCAGCACAGTCATAATGTTTTATTATTTCATCCAGGCATTAAAGAAGCAAGGTGAACCAAGTATTGTTATTGTTTTTTTAAATGTTACATTCACTAGTCAATTAGCAATGGTTAAATATTGGATATTGTCATTATAATTGATATAGCATTAGGATAAGAACAGATCATTAGTGGAAGTCCAATAGAAAAACAAAAAGAAGGAGAAGTAAAGCTCAAAAATAACTTTTCAGACTAAAGTTCTGTCTTCTCTCAGGGAAGAATATTTATTGAATTAAATGTACACACACTCGTGTGTGTGTGTGTGTGTGTATTTGTTCTATTACGTCCTTCCGTGAGCGAAGACTTAGAATTTTAGCCTGAAGAGTTAATCTCCAAAAATTCCCTGTATTATTTGTGTGGGATGGCCAACTGTTGGTAGCTAGTGAGCCATGCTCCCTCACTTGGGAACTCCAAGGCAGCAGAGGCTCAAAGCCCAGTATTCCCCTCAAAATAACCTATGACTATTTTATATGGCCATATCAGCTCAGCTAAAAGGCATGCATAAGGCCTTGTGTTTTATCTTAGCCATTTCCCAACTGATATACAGAGAGGAGTCTATCAAATGGACTGGAGTACAATTGGCTAGCCCTTGATGTAGTCCACTTCTCAGGCTCCAGGGATAGGCTATCTACAGGAAACCTCTCTTTAGACCACTGTAATATCATACTGACTAAACCAATCATTAATCCTCTGAAACCTCAAAAGTGTTTCACCAAGGAGTCTTGCATTGTGTTGCCTAACAAAATAAGCCAGTCAGTCAGAAGCAAATAACAATCCAGTTTGTCAGAATCAGAAGAAGTGGTGATGAATACAATGCACATTAAAATAGCTACATTAGCAATTCCAAACAACTGCATGAAGTAGTCTAAAAAAAGGAGCTGGTGTCTGATTAGTAGTAATAGCCTCTTCAAAAATTCCTACTCAGTCCCACCCTGAAATTCAAAAACATATGATGAAGCAACATGACTGCTCCAAAGCCCCAGCTGATGTGAGTTGTCTTGTAGCATCAACCACCCAATGTATGAAAATCTTCATCAGTGACTTGGATGAAGAAGTAGAGGGCATGCTGGTAAAATTTGCATGTGAAGGGTTGCTAATATGCCAGAGGACAGGATCAAAATTTAAAATGACCTTGACAGATTGGAGAGCTGGGCCAAAGCTAACAAAATGAATTTCAACAGAGAGAAATGTAAGGTCCTGCACTTAGGAGGAAAAAATGGAATGCACAAATATAGGATGGGAGGCATGTGGCTGGATAACAGTACTTGTGAAAAGGATCTAGGAGTCTTGGTGTCTAGATCGAGAGAGGTAATGGTACCACATTATTCTGTTTTGGTTAGACCTCATTTGGAATACTTTGTCCAGTTCTGGGCATCTCAATTCAAGAAGGATATCAACAAGCTGGAGCGTGTCCAGAAGAGGGCGACCAAAATGGTGAAAGGTCTTGAAGCCATGCCCTATAAGGAGCAGCTTAGGGAGCTGGTTATGTTTAGTCCACAGAAAAGAAGGTTAAGAGGGGACATAATAACCATGTTTACATATTTGAAGGGATATCATTTCAAGGAGGGAGCAGGCTTGTTTTCTGCTGCTCCAGAGACTAGAAGGAGGAGCAATGGATTCAAGCTGCAAGAAAGGAGATTCCACCAGAACCTCAAGAAAGAATTTCCTGATGGTCAGAGCTGTCCGACAGTGGAACATGCTGCCTTGGAGTGTGATGGAGCTCTTTCTTTGGAGGTTTTTAAGCGGAGGCTCGATGGCCATCTATCAGGAGCGCTTTGATATGTGTTTCTGCATGGCAGAGAGTTAGACTGGATGGCCCCTGTGGTCTCTTCCAACTCTATGATTCCATGAATCTATGATCTTGTTTTATCTCTCATATCTTCCCACACAAGAAAAGAGAACCAATTGTTTTCACTCTTGTCTCCATAAGAGGGAGCAAGTGGTCTCTCTGAGGTCCAAGTGAGGCAAGAATCAGTATTCTGGATATCTTCCACTGGTAGAGGGGCTATTTTTTCCTAAACCATTGTTCTTCACATGTAGAAAGAGACAGAAATTGTGAAGGTGTGGAGTAGGACTAGCATGTTTACTGAAGCTATTTTCAGTGTGCCTCAGAAGGGAGTAAATGGGTATAGGGTTGCACCCTTAACCTCTTTATTCATCTTTAGCATTTGGTACTTAAATTACATGAACACATTTTGCTACACCTATATTACCAGACAGCATAAACACATAGCCAGGCCTCCTCCTCCTCCTTCTTGTAATGGGTTAGATTAAGAATACAGCAGAATGATTGATACTCAGTTTAACAGTTTATTATTTTTCATTAAATATGCAATAGCACATTAAGTAAGGCATTATATCTATGCAAGATATCCTTGAAAAAAAATGGAGCTGTACTAAGCATAAAAGGTCCATTTTTAGGAACATAATCAAAGCTCATGGGCTATGGGTGCTGTTTACACAACTTTATTTCAAAATGATAACAGACAGCCATGCCAAAGACAGTGAATATTTAAAAACTTCAAATTCCTCACAGTACTCCTCCCCCTCCTCCCTCAGTTCTGTATTGTCAGCCTTCACAATCTTGATACCAACTAGTCTCCGATGTCATATATTGTTTTAAAAAGTTTTGAGCTGCCCTGAGGGGGCTAACTTTATGAAACAGTCCATTAATAATGAATAGGGGGACATGATAGGCAGAGGCCAATGATGCCAGTGAATCAAATTTCTTGTCTCCTGCTATCCTGATATCATGAAGAGCTGGATATCTAATCACTGAAGATATTAAATTTTAAATCTGAATGCCCTGAAAGTAAGTAAAAGGTCAGCATTAAGCCTTCTTCTTTTTCAAAATATACATTTGAGTAGTCACATTACAAGTTGCATTAAATATCTATGAATCTATGTAATTATGTGCCTCTCTTTTTTATAGGCTGACGAAGAAAGAAGGCCTGTAGATATAATAGCTATTTCAAAGTCAGACAGAACTACCACTAAATGGTAAATCAGCATGGAAGTAAATCCCAATGATTCAATGTCCCTAATCTATTGGGGTTTGGTAATTGGATAGAGGCAGAAGAAAAAGAATTTGCCAAGTTCAAACAATGTTCAGAATTCGCCACGCAAGTGTTGCAGTGAATTTCAATGAGGTCATCTTCATAAGATATGATCAATTTCCTAACAGCACAAACACATATATGTTTATTGTGTTGCTGTTGTGTCCCTTCAAGTTGTTTCCAACTTATGATGACCCTAAGGTAAACCTATCATGGATTTTTGGGGGCTGAGAGTGTGTGATGTGCCCAAAGTCACCCAGTAGATTTTCATAGCCAAGTGGGGAATCAAAACCTGGTCTTCAGGGTTGTAGTCCAGCTCTCAAATCACTATACCACATTGGTTCTACACATGTCTACTCAATATAAATCTGCTTAAGTTCAGTGGGCCTTACTCCTAGAAAATAATATAGGGATGTAGTCTAAGACATATTCAGTGAACTTACACATACATGCACAACATGCATATATCTTTCTCTATGTTTCTAAGGATTTGAACAAATATTGATTTGGTTTAGCCCTGTTTGAAGATGTTTTTCTTGACAGAGGCCCTTTCTGCTCTACCCTCCCGATGCATCATAGTGACAGGAGAAGGAGGGGACCGTGATGACACTTATGCATGACATTGTCACAGTCCCATCCTTGTCCCATCCCCAGTTAATGTGATTACACCATGATGGTGGCAATCATGCCACCACTGCGGACTTACCTTGTCTGTGGAGGCCCTGGAAGCTCAATGGCTGCACTTCCTGCTCCAGCACAGCCTGGGATATTACTCAGCTGTGCTTT
Source organism: Iguana delicatissima (assembly GCA_948472985.1). NCBI lineage: Eukaryota > Metazoa > Chordata > Lepidosauria > Squamata > Iguanidae > Iguana > Iguana delicatissima. Next base: position 1,638,357 of record CAOKZL010000503.1, read on the forward strand.
GATAGGAAGAGATACAGCCATCGTGCTTCCTGGAACACAGAGGCAGCCGTGCGGAGAGGAGTGCTCCTGTTGCATTCCCCTCCCAGCAGACCCAACACTGGGACCCACACCCCAGCAACCAGGTAAGGTGCGAAAAAGGCCAGAGCAAATAGCTATACAAAATGTTACGAGAATGTTATGAATAATTGGACATGCAATGGGTTACACTGTGGAAATTGTGAATAATTTAGGTGTTGTGTATGTTTTTTCTGCTTCATTTAGTTTCATCAGCCAAAAGTTATATAGAGGAAGGAAGGAAGGAAGGAAGGAAGGAAGGAAGGAAGGAAGGAAGAAAGGAAGAAAGAAAGAAAGAAAGAAAGAAAGAAAGAAAGAAAGAAAGAAAGAAAGAAAGAAAGAAAGAAAGAAAGAAAGAAAGAAAGAGGTAAAAAAATTAGAAAGTGTATACACATGCACACACATATACATACAGATACTGCATGATATCTATCTATCATCTGTCTATCTATCTACCTATCTATCTTTGTGTGTTTTGTTTGACCTACATACCAAATCTACTTTCTACAGAACAAAAGTGCATGTTGTTATCAACTGTTAATTTTTAACCAGTCACATAGAGATTAAAAAAAACTTAAAACTGAAATAGATTTAAATTAATGAAAAACTTTTTAGAACTTTTCAAAGGTCTCCAAATAGTAGCAAAATTATGCTAAAATCAATGCCAACTGATCTCCTTGGGGGTGCAACCTCTGGAAAAGTCTTCTTTCCTGTAGCCCCTCACTCATTCAATAGCATCATGCAGAGAAGGTTCTCAGAAGTCTTAGAAGGTAGACATCTGTGGGGAAAATTTATCTCCACATTGGTTCCTAAATCATGAAAGGTTTTAAAACTCAAAATTAGTCCCAAAACAATCTGGCAACCACAGAAATTGGGGAGGATTGATAAAACATGCTCATATCATCCAATTGCAGTTCTTAAATTTGCCACAGTATTCTGAACTTGCTGAAATTTCCAGACTATTTTCAAAGACAGGCCAGCGTACAAAACATTCTAGTAATACAAATGAGAGGTTTCAAGGCATGGACAAGTGAAACCCTTGTTTAGGATACTAAAGGGCTAAAGGGTCTGATTTCTATGCTTCTATGTTCCCTATATAGATGAACACTATATATGTAATTTATGTGTGTGTGTTTATGTGTTGTTGTTGTTGCATGCCTTCAAGTTGTTTCTGGTTTCTGGTGATCCTATGGTGAAGCTATTACTAGGTTTTCTTGGGAATATCTGCTCAGAGGGGGCTTGCCATGGCCTTATTCTGAGGATAAGAAAGTATGACTTGGCCAAGGTCATGTAGTGGGTTTCCATGTCTGAGCGGGGAATTCCAGAGATTCCAGAATTGTAGTCTAACACTCAAACCACTAGACCATGCTGGCTTTTTCATTCAGATACAGAGATAGAGATAGAGATAGAGATAGAGATAGAGATAGAGATAGAGAGGGAGATAGTTCACAACTATATATGTAAGACAACAATTTTTTTTGAAAAAGTTTTTTTTTAAGCACTGTATTTTTATCCACATTGTTTCAATTTCCTTTGTTTCTTAAAAGAACACATAAAAGAACACATATAAACTTAATGAAGCTGTTACATTGGACCTTCAAGAACACAGAATTTCATACAATTTAAGTTTTTTTAAAAAAACACACACAAATAAATCTAGCAATTTCATTGGTGTTTTCAGAAGTTGCAGCTCTAAAACTTCATCCACACTTTCCACTTTCACAGAGTGGGGAGAAAATATGGCCCAAAGGATGTAGGGTGTAGTGCAATAAAATGATGTGTAACAATCAGTCATTTGTTCATCATTTCGTGATACGTTCATGAATAAGCTGTATAACATCCCAATACATTTTCCTACTCTAAGAACATGTTATTGCTTTCAATAACATTGAAAGGGAACATTTTCTATTCATATCTCAATATGAATGTAGTTGCCCTCAAGAATATTTTTTTAAAAAATGAATGGAATTACATTCTATAATTTTATATATTTATCTCCATAATAAAATGCAATCAGTGTGAACTAAACTTTTATCATGGAGAACAATATTGAGTGACACTGTGCTGAGTGAATAGAAGAAAGTACTACATTTATTGTTGCATGTTGAACAGCATTTGGAGAACTCTTGCTGTGTGTGAGAACTATGTAGTTTTTATTGCATAAAAATGCTGCTATATCCTTGGTTGTACTAATATTCCAGGTACATGCACACTAAATTGTTGTAATGATGTTTGTTGGAATAATTAAACTACTTTCATGTATAAAAGTTTTGAACAGGGTACTCTTTTCTTCCAATGTGTAGAGGCACTCTACCAAAGAAATCTACCATGTTATCTAAAAAGCTATTTTTTTATAAACTGCCAAAGAAAACCCTCAGACTCAACAAATAAGAGGACTTTTTTTATCACTGTTGGTAAACACTATAAACATGTGAGGGAAAGCTCTCTAGAAATGAAAAAAAAATTCTCACGCTTTTCTGCAGTAGATGTTCCTCTTACAAGTGAAAATAAATATAACTAGCTACTGTTGGTGAGAAAAATACCTTAAAAATGAGAAGGTTTACTTTCTTCTACAAGCCATCTTTCCTGTCAGTCCAACTGTATTCAATAACAACAACAAACAAACAAATCTGACTGAATCTCCTGATTTCTTAGAAGACTTTTCAGTAGCAGACAAGAATGCAAAACTTCCAGAGAGTATGGCCATTTCCACACAGGGCGAGGGAATCGCCCCGTGCCACTACTTACCAGGCTTCTTGGCTCCCTGGTCCGGTCTGCACTGCTCTGGAGCAGTGCATGCTCGTCGCTCCGCACTGCTCCAGGGATGAAAATGACGGCTTCCGGTTGGTTGAGGGTCTCGAACCAACCACTGAAGCTCACCAGCCTAAAGTCCGCCCCTGGCAGATCTGCAGGCTCACACTGGTGTGAGCCTGCAAATCTGCACTGGAGAGCAGACACAGAATGGCGCACACTATGCTTTTGAAAGACCTGTTTTAAGCGGTCTTTCAAAAGCATGGTTGACGACCACTTGAGGTTGTTCTGGAGTGGGCTGAGGTGCGGATCTACGTTAAGAAGGTCTGACCCAGTCCGCTCCCAGGTACAGATGTCCTCCCTGGAGGACGCTCGGCACCATTTCCATTAGCCCGTGCGGAAATGGCCAATGTTAACAGACTCTTCCTTATTTCTATCTCATATAGGTCTGAGAAGCCATGAGCTCTCCTATGGTTAGAAAGCTTGGACTTTATATAACAATTATCCAAGCAACACTTTCATGTGTCAAGAAAAAAACAGGGCAGTGATGGGGAATTAAATCAAATTACTCCAGGGAAAAGGCAGTGCTGTTCCAAATTCTGATAAGCCCTCTGTAGTATGGAATTGTTTTGGGTCAGTATTCTGAAGAGGGAACACAACTGTTTGCAAACCTCACTTGTCTAGCAAGACTGAGTATAAAAAATAATAAAAATGGAGGAGGACCAAAAAAAAAAAATAAAAGAGGAAGAAGGGCGAGGGAATATATAGAAAACAGTTCAAGCTTCAGTGAAAGACTGAAATAAGTTTGGGAAACATTGTACAAACTTGGTCCACCAAGGGGCAGGAACGTTCATTAAAGCAAAGGTAACAAAAGAGAATGTAATACTGTGGGTCCTTCTCCTCAGGTTGTAAGTGAAAAGGTTTATGGCAGGTAGAAGGGATTAACCATGCATTTTGGGGATATAGTTTTCTGTCCTTAAGAGATTCTAATGTGATTAAGGGTGGATTTCCCAGGTCTTCTCATATAGTGTTGTTCTACTCAAGTCATAAGTCTAATCAGTATTACTGGGTTTAATTAAGGAAGACTCAGTAAGATTGCTTGTGGTGAACAGGACCTGTAGACATCTAGAGGTACCAGGTGGTAGTTTTTCATGTGATCCATGTTAATGGAGGGCAGTTGGTGCACACTACTACTTTCTTTCCCCTGAGTGTCTTAGCCTTCACAGATATTTTGGAGTCAAAGTGCTACAGACTTAGAGCTGGTTATGTCAGAGGGCAGAAAAACAGCATTAACTCAGGGCTCCGATGGGGGAGGAAAATAACTCTTACTCTTGATTGTTTTTCTTGAATTCCTGAATGTCTTGGTCAAGACTCCTAGAAAGTTTAAAACAACAGTGGGAATTTCTTTATTGGCAAAAATGTTAAACTGACATCTGGAATGAAGCTAACCAGGAAGGGGCATTCTCTATTTATTCATCTAGGACAGAGTAAATGGGGTTCCATTTAGTTAGTAGATAACAGTAGGTAATTGGGAGAACAGAGAGATTCTTCATGAAATGTAATGGTCTTCCTATCAACCATGCTCCTATTATACTGACATGATAAAAATAGAGGCTCCCGTGCTACTTTTGAGGAAGGGTGAGGTGAATGTATAAAAAGTAAAGAATTCCAGTTAACAGCTGGTGCAATAATAGATGTGAAACACAATTGTATAAGCTGATATAACTATTTTCTTTAATCTTCTTACTACAGCATATTTCTTCAATAGTACTATATCATGAGATCAGTAAATCCAATGTGTACTTGTGGCAGTTAATTATATCATTCAATCCTGTTTCTTTTCTTTTCTTTTTGTTTTTAAAAGCACACTCCTTTTATGCAGAAAGCAGTAGCAGTTCATGACATAAATGCTTCTTTTCCCCTTCTACCAGACTGTGGTTATTTCATAAATTCATACCAATAGTTCTCTGTATGAATCAGTAAGGTAAGGTTTCTGGAAAAAAAAAAACCTATTTGAAAAAGATCAAAGAAGACACAGCAAGTTACATGGAACTGATATTGATCAACATGGTTTTCTTCAGGCAAAACAGGAATTTCAGCCAGTATTGTACATGTTGTCAGGCTGACTCATACCTGTATGTGAGGTTATTTAAAAGAAAAAAAAGTTTAGAAAGCCAATATAACTGGATCAACCAATTATACTAACTTAAGCTCATGAAAACATAAAAACCACAAATTGCATGCTTAGTGGAACATATTATTCATATCTAGGTCTTAGAAGGATCAACAGGGCTTAATCTCAACTTTGCTGTTTTTATTGTGTGCCTTCAAGTCATTTTGGACTTACAGAGACTCTTAAGTAAACCTATCACTGGGTTTTCTTAGCAAGATTTGTTCATAGGTGGTTTTCCTTTGCCTAATCTCAAGTTAGCAAGGTTGTATAAGTCTGCAGCCTAAATCAAGAAAAGAGTGCAACAGGGATATTATAACACTATTCTGCTATTTTTTTACTTTTGGTTCAAAATTTCTAAGCTATTATTTTGTTTCTACATAAATTGCAAAAATATACATCTTAGATTGAAAGCCAGTGTGGTATAGTAGTTTGAGCATTGAGTTACAGCTCTAGCAACCAGGGTTTGAATCCCCACTGAGCCATGGAAACCCACTGGGTGACTTTGAGCAAGTTACACTCTCTCAGCCTCAAAGGAAGACTAGGTCAAACCCACTCTGAACAAATCTTGCAAAGAAAACCTCATTGTATGTTCACCTTAGGGTCACCATAAGTCAGAAATTATTTGAAGGAACAACAGCAACAACAATACATCTTAAGTTTTTGTAATACATTATGGAAATCAGCTGACCCATAAATTTTGTTTGTTTGGGGTGTAATCTTTCATTATGAGTCAAGAGCACCTAGTAGTATATCTCAGTTCTATGCATAGAAAACATTTGGGAAACTTGGTCTGTGATCTTAACTCGGAATTGGATTCATCAAACTATAGTTCTCCAGATCTTGATCTAAGAAGATCTCTTCATCCTCCTCTTCCTCCTCCTCCTTCTTCTATTTTTGGATATTGTTCTGCTTCACATTCAGAGATTCATGTCTCTCTGCACCCTTTTGTGATTTCCACAATTTTCAAAACTCATTTTTTTGCCATTTATTTAACTTGTGAAGAAAATAAGGAGGTGTTACTCCAATTTGTATTACATATAAGGTGACTGTCTAATGGCATCATTAATGAAAGCCAACATTGGTTTCTCCATGGGGCATATTGTTGGGAAAAGGATTTGTAGCATTTAAAATTGAACAGTGATGTCATAAGAATGATGTCATAAGTCAGAGGTGGGGAGTAGAGGAAGTGGGGGGGGCTATTCCTACCTGCACTCACCTAGTATGGCATGCTAGCATGTTTTGAATGTATCGAAAGTGATGTAATGTCACTTCTGACCTCCATTTTTGCTAATTTCTACAAACTGGGTATTGAGGGAAAGAAAATTAGTACATTTGTGGCTTTGGGGTAAAAAAAAAAAAACCCAAAACAAAACAGAATATCAGCTGGATTTTTTTTTTTAAATGGTGGTCTGTGAGATTTGTGGGACTTTAAGGGCCACACTTAATGTTCCCTGGGGCTGCATGCAGTGCGCAGGCAACACTGAACCATCCCTGTCTTGGCAATTATATTATGATGCTCAAGTAAGCTTGTTGAAAAAGCTCACTTCAAACTTCTGCATGACTGACGTTTAATAAAACCAGGACTTCTGTCTTGTTCCAATTATAAGAGCAATTCCTTCGCTTCTTCACTTTCTAAGAGATTTTTTTTTTCTTGAGATGCATTACTCTTTCTGAAAAAGTACTTATCAAGGAAATTTTCAGGCTGAGGTAATTAGTAATGTGTCTGTTGTTTCTATTTTTTTCTTTTATTTCCTTTTCTCTCTCATTTATTTATTTATTGCTTACACCTGCGGTGGTTTAAGCACTAGACTACAACCCTGGAGACCAGGATTCAATTCCCTGCTCAATCGTGGAAACCCAGCCATGGAAACCCGTTGGGAGACCCCAAGCGTGTTGCACACTCTCAGTCACAGAAAATCCCATGATAATTTCACTTTGGGGTTACTATTAGTTAGGAACAACTTGAAAGCACACATAAATAACAACACAAAGGGAATGTGTCTTTTTAAAGACATTGCATCTTTAAAATTTATGTTGCTGTTTATGTGTATATTCTTGTATGTGCAGATAAGTATATTCTCTTCATGGCCAGTAAGTTTGTGTGTGTGTGTGTGTAGTTGCTTACAAAAGGTTCCAAAAAGTTTCTGGTATCTCTAGGAAAAGCTGGGAAAGAGTCCTGCCTGATATTGAAAGGTCCAGCACTGGTCTCTTATTACATTAATGAAGTAGCTGCACTTCTGACTTGGGGAAAAAAACAGCTTCCTGTTTTCTGGAGTGAATATAGGACACTTTGTGCATGTAGGGAAAAGTGAAAGGAGAAGTAATGTTTGTTTTTTTCTTTTTGAAAATTAGATGAGATTATATTAGTCCTCCAAGGATGGTGTGCAGGATCAGTAAATACAACCCATACTTTTTAGGGATATTGATATTGTGAAAAATCAATCGAGAGAAGTGTATAACAATACATAATTCTCATAGCATAACATTTGAGGTCTTGCTAGTACATAACTAGATAAAAACACTTGGCCCTCTACATTTGCTAGGGTTAGGGACACAGGACCCTCGCAAAAGTGAAAAATTCATAAATAACAACATTTGTGTGTCTGTGGGAAGGAGGCTGAGGCACAGGTGGGGAAAGTGGGCATCCAAAGTCTAAACCAGGTTAGGGAAAGGAGATGGTTGGCATGGTGGTCCTGTACTTCTTGCCCATTTCCTTCCTTGGGTATGTGTGGGGCACGGGTACAGGGTTTGTGGTACTGAGTATTTGGGCAGAGAGCCATCCTTAGTTGACCAGGCAGAGACTGGTGGTGGACGAGGACGACCAGAGGTGGGTTTTTAAAGGGCTATGTGGCCTGATTGAAGTCACCAAGAGGGAGGGTTCCCCCTCAAAAAAGCACCTGAGATGGGAGAGCAGGAGTTGGAGAAACTCACAAATAAATCTGTGAATGTCAAACCTGCGAATGTGGAGGGATGGCTGTATAACTGTCTATTACTGCATACATAGATGGCCAGCTCCATATAAAGTAAAGGTGCTAAGAATCAGAGGGAGGAAAGGAGGAAAGGAGGAAAGGAGATTCAGAGGTTAGAAAAGTTTCATTTTTCAACAACAGTTCCTGGAATCCTCCAACCAATTTGGTCACACACTCTTTATCTCTCCCTCCCACTTTCTCTCTCTCTCTCTCTCTTTCACACACACACGCGCGCGCGCGCGCACACACACACTATAAGTTGAAGGACATTAATAGCTTGTAAAACAAGAACCTTACAGTGCCTGAACTGCCCATTTTATAATAATACTTTTTTTTCATCGGAGCACAGACATTGTCACCATCTCTAAATGCTTTATGGTAGTCCCTCTTCATACTGACAAGAACAGACACACAACATAAATCTGTCTCTCACACAACAGCTTTACTGGTAATCTAAACATAAACACAGACTTCTGAGCACATCAAGGACTTAATTTTAATAAGTGATGTTTACTTAATGACCACAAATGCAGCTTTTTGATTGATTGGCAGCTTTAATATGCAAGCGCTGCCAGCTGTTATCGTGAAGTCAGCAAGGGTGGCTAACAACTCAACACTACAGAACTGGAACATTAAATAGAATAACATGGGCAATACAAACAAGTTCTAAAATGGCAGATTTATCTTTATTAATGTACAGTCCTTTCCACAAAAAAATTCCTAAGCCTTTCTAAAGTGATGTGTATTAATTGTATCTTTGTTAGGTTTGCAAATAAATACATGTATTTGTTCCCTAGAAATTTCTCAGCTTCCCTGACACTGTTTCATATGTATTTACCAGGCTCTATTGAACTGTATGGTGGCTGGCAATGAAGAACATTTCCTCTCATTGCATATTTTCTCCGATTGGCTTGTAAATAGCTGGACCTATTTTTACTAGTCTCTGTGGGCTGTTTTATTCACTCCATCTACTGATCCAATTGTGAGTTTCCAACTTCCACCTTACTGGGAATGGGTAAATGATTTGCATTCACTCATATTTGAATCATTTTAAACTTCTGCTTTTTCCTTCTCTAATAAGAAGACCTAAATGAATTTTGATAAATTCCCGAAAATAAATAAAAAATGTTTCCCGTCCCCATCTGCACTCTTCATAGAATGAAAAAGCCCATGCTGAACTTACCTATCGACAAGGGCTTAAATGGGGGGGGGCTCTTAAAGGAGAATTGAAATTAAGTGCTTATATGTCAGATACAGAAGGGTCTAAATAAGATTTAACACATTTTCCCACATTCACTTACACAACAAATTCCCATATTTCTTTATGAAAAAAACAACAACAATCCTCATTCAAAATATGGAAAATGTTTAGAATTTTGGGAAATTCCCATTTAAAAAACTGGAAAAAACAAACAAACAAACAGAGTCCTTGCCCTTCCACCCTTAATAGTGGCAATAGCATAGAGAAGATCTATGTGTGTTTTTTTTCTCTTTCCTAGTATAACCAACAACAACAAACTTGGCACCCAGGCAAATTTCCACACTACACTGTTATAGTGCTATTATTCCATTTTCAACATCCTGTGGAATTCTGGGGTTTGTACTTTACTGAGGCCAAAAAGCTCTCTGGCTAAGAATTCTAAATGCCCCTCTAAACTTCAAAACCAAGGATTCCATAGGTTGTTTAAAGTGGAATAATAGCACTATATCAATGTAGTGTGGAAATGGCCCTAGAGTCATGGGAGATGTAGACAGACTTGTAGGTTTTAAGGCTCATCTTTCATTTCAGTTGCTGAATTTCATAGTACTAGAAAAAGGATATGAATGTTGTCTAGGATCTGTAATAAGTTCTTGTTTCTGTAAGTAGTGTAAAACATGGCAGTCTGCAGATGGGGACACACTGCAATCAGAATAAGGAATGCAGATCGATAATGCTTTGCATGTGTGTAGCACTTTTCAAGCCTTCACAATGTTTCATTCTCTCACAGTGTCAGCATCCTTGGCACCTCTACAATACTGGTCAGTATTATCATGCCCAGCCACTAGATGATGGAGAGACAATGGCTTCTGCATTCTCCTTTCTCTGGCATGAAGTCTTTTTCAAAGCTCAATTTTCTGTTTGAGAGGCTTTTAAAAAATTCTGGGGTTTCTTGCAAAGTGCTTCACACCTCTGAAAGTCAGAAGCAAGCATCCTTTGTAAGTCTAATCATTGCTATCTATGAGACGAAACAAACCACCATATAGAGAATATCCTATCACTAGGGATGGCCAAGATTATAACTTGTGAATTTATCATCATCTCTCTGTGTCAATGGGACTCATGGAGAGAATTATGAGGGGGAAAGGAGAATGGTGGTGACAGTGGTTCTGGCAAGGTAGGAGTTACTGTGTGGTATAGAGGGGCTCAAGGTTTCTTTCCATTCTTCTGGAATACTTTCGTGTTTATCTCTATTCATTCTCCCTTTTGCTGTCCAGAGCTCTTCTTTTTGGTTCCCTTGATAGTTTGCCCTGCTGCCATCCTACCTTGCAGGGTTATTGTAGGAACCTGCAATGCTGGAGTAGTGGATGCGGATGGGCTTCTAATCCCAGGTTGTGTTGTGATATTGCTGAGATAAACAGATTGGTTGTTGGTATTATTAAATATAAGCAAATAATCAATTAAAGATATTTTTATTTCAATACAATTAAAGTTAGGAATATTTCTTGTATCAATAATCACAGCTTATATAGTGGGTTAGTTAAACTGAAAAAAAGAAATCAGATGTAACACCCTAAGTCTCTTTCATACTATTTATAGCACTTCAATACCATTTTAGCTGCCATGGCTGCATCAAAGGGATTAATTTGATTTTTAGTTTGGTCAGGCACTAGACACTAGAGCTCTCTGACAGAAAATTATACAAAAGTAAAAAAAAACAAAACAAAAACAGTATTCAATAAACTGGACTCATGGTTGTTAAAGTGGTGTTAAAGAACTGTAGTTGAGAAGTGTGAAAACGACATCATTTGATTCTTACACTTTTAACAGAAAAAGAACTATTTTTTTATTCGAATCAAAATACATCCATTCAGAGTTGATATTTTGTCATGTTACAGAGAACTGTAGCATTCCACTTAACTAGATGCTAGTCTCCTGATGGTGATGGTGATATTAGTAATGATGATGGTAGAAAAACAAGAACGTACCAATATGTTATAGAAGTAATTTGAAGACATGTTGACAATAAAGGTTTAATCTTTCCCTGTCCCCAAAATGAGAATCAGCTATGAGTTTCTACGGTAGTTATATCACATCAAAATCAATTAAACTGTTGTTGGTGTTTCTGTGATGAAAGCTACAGTCCTTTAGTTTCCAGAAGATTAACATCCAGATGATTAATATTAACATTCACTCCAAGCTAAAGATCACATGACAAAGGTTATCACTTGAAGGCTGACTGGACCTTTTTCTGAATAGAATCTTGGCTAAATAAATTATTTCTCCAAAATAATTTTAGAAGCCTTAAATTCACAAGACTTGCCAGCTCATAGCACACATTTGGATGGGATGGCACTGAGGACTGAAAAGTAAAACTGTACTGCTTCAAAGCTTATGTGGGTTTGGATAGAACAAAGGAAAACACACCATATAATTCCAAGTGGTTTACATACACGTGGGTGTAAAGCATGATACTTAATTTAAAAAAATAATAATCATGCGTTGCAGCTCTGTTTCAATGTGACAATGTTGTAGTCTTTACTTCATCCAACTAATCTGTGTCTTTCTTTTATCAATATGTTGTACACGTAAGACATATCCTTCAACATTTCACAAATGAAAACAAGCAGCAGCATCGTGGCCAAGATGGCTGAAATTATTGATGAAGCAGAAAACATAAGCTAAGACATGCTGCACAGTGCTGGAGCCACTTGGAGTGTGTGGAGGGGGTGTGGCTACGGTGTGGGGGCATGGCCGTGGTGCATGGGGACATGACCAGGGGGCATGGGGGCACGTGGCCAGGGTACGTCGGGGCATGGCTTTGGGCTGGGATACTCCAAAAACATTACCGCCTGGGGCAAACCGCCCTCATCACCCCACCTGTCCCTACACAACTGGTGCTGCAACAATTTATTTTGGTCTGTGCCTACTGGAAAGGGCAAAATTCCAACCCATTGTCTCTCCCATGCACCCCAACTTAACTGAGTGCAAACTACTTTTGCTCTTTGGACTCAATTTGCACCAACTGAAGTAAGCTGGGAACAAAGGAGAGGGAAGTAGGAGGAGAGAGAAACTGGGACATTTAAAAAACAGCTGAAAAAGTGAGATGACAGAGGCTTAATTGGGACTATCCCTGTCAAATCAGGACAGCTGGAGGGTCTCATAAGAACATTCAGAGCCTAAGCAGTGAGAACAAAGCAGCAACAGCAGAACAGAGGCCTTACAGATAGGTAGAGAAAATAGAAGCATAGGCCCTTTCCTCACGGGGGGGTGGGGCGAAACAGGGCGGCGCACGCAGGAGCGGAGCTTACCTGCTAGCGGGTTGCTCTGTCCCTGTGGGGAGCGCGGTTTTGCCGCTCTATACGCCGCCAAATTTTGGCAGCGCTTGGCGGCGCCCAAAATGGTGGCTGGCAGCTTCCGGCGGTGGTCCGCCAATCAGGGCAGCGCACCAGCCGGACGCCCACCCCCAGGCTGATCTGCAGGGCACACTACCGCGTCTCTGCAGTTCTTCACCAGGGGCTGCCATGGAGCAGCGCGGGCGAGTTTCATAAAAACCACTTGGGAAGGTGGTTTTTATAAAACTCGCACTGCCACCCCCCCCCAGCTGTGCTAGAGCAGTTTGAGGTGTAGAGCCTCACTTTTTCCAACTGCACTAGCGCACCCCGCAGTGAAGAAGACCTCCTGGAGAGGTCGCCATAGCGTGGGCAATATGCCCGTGTGGAAAGGGCCATAGACAGAAACTGTAGTAAGTGTTTTTGTTTTGTTTTGTTTTTTACAGTTAAAATAAATTACTCAAGTAGACATTAATTACTTAGTCCAACTGGCACATTCTCTCAGTATGCAGATTCTGTTGTATTTCTTGAAATGCTTTTAAATGAAACTTACTCACAGATCTGCCTGCATATTTGGCCCACTGACTCAGATTAAGCGTAAAGGCTTCTATGTTCAGTCAAAAGATAAAACCAATTAAAACTTCTGAAGAGTCAGCATACCTATACTTTGATGTGCATTCTTCTGTCCAGATTTTTTTTCTGCCCATTAAAGAAAATATGCAGGAAGGTTTGTTTGTTTGTTTTCCCAAAAATTCCATTTGGAGTCCCAACAATAGTACTTAAAAGAGATCACAGTTGCTCGAAAATTGTCATGAAGATATGCTGACAGCCTCCAGTTCTTCAGTCGAGCATTCAGTTTTTGTCCTCTGCCCTGCCTCTGCCTTGTCTCAGCACCTCTTGAGCAAAACAATAGACAATCACTTGCTTCTTGAATTAACCAGCAGGTGCTACCTTTGTACTGTAGCTATATAAAACTACTGCCTCAGCTGGATACCCACAGTACACCTCAGGAAGCAAAAGATTAAAACTGGAATTTGGTTACAGTTTCCTATGTGTTACTAGGTCAGAGCTGGCCATTACAACTTCCTTTTAAACTCAAGATTTTGACGCTAGCATTTTCTTGATTTTTAAGCTTTATCTTACGAAATTTATTCTGAGGATGCACTGACACAAAGGCATGCAGTAAATAAGGGAGAACAGTTATAGATCATCAAAGGCATCCTATATGTTCACCCATAATGCCGGCAATGAAACTGAAATCTTTTTACCTTGTCTTTCTCTTTCCTCTTATGGTGTGAATTGCTGTTCTTTGTTTCAGACAGTCAGTACTGGGCAAATGCTTTTACATCACACATCTAAATGTATCCATAATAGCTACAATTTTAGCTGAAGTGTGGGTTTTACTTTAATGCTGCAGTGGGTAGGGTTAAATCTCATGGTAACATGGGAACAATCCATATAATTATCTGAACAGTCATTTTGTCAATGATCAATATGCGCCTGACTATAAATCAATATGGGTGTAATCTCCAATCTGTGAATTTCTAAGAACAATCTCCTGGGTATTCTTACCACAAAATCTATATTCACTCCTGTCTTCATTCTGGCTGATTTACACTCTGAGGCAGTTTGCTTTCAAGGACCTCCATTTCTCTAAGTGCTGCCTTGTAGGTAAGCAACTATACATCAAATCACTGCTGGCATCAAAGAGGCTTATATTTAATTACAGATAACAAGTCCACTGGGGAGGAAAACAAAGTGGCCAGCCCTAAGATTTCATATATGGTAAAATTTTGAGAAAAGTGTTCAACAGAAAAATGACCAAGGTTGCTGCCAAAAGTTTTTTTTTTTAAAAAAAAATACAACTCCCCCAGCCTACAAGAATCCAGTGAAGCCTGCATTAAAAAGTGTGTTATGCATTTCCTCATGGGTTTTATGATCATATAAGAGCAAACATTTATATTGATGAATAAAGGAAACTAATGTGATTAATTAAAACAACAATAGTCAGACTATTTGTGACGCTATTGTGCAGTTTTCTCACAACACTATGTTAAAATTAATTTCAGCCATTTCTTGAGGGACGAGTGAAGAACAATTTCCACTCAAAAGCAGTGGAAAGGAATGACCATTTTCTGAGAAGGTTCATGATTTAAAGAAAGGGAGTATTATAATTGTAGTAAGGTAGCCAAGGGATGTGAGGCTGTGCTGTTATCTTTGTTAAAAAAGAAAAAGAAAAAGAAAAAGAAAAAGAAAAGATTAATTAGAAAAACAACACAACCTCACCCAGTGCCCATGAGCCTTTTCAAAATACACAATTATAGCCTATGGCTTCACTTTAACTGCCATGGCAATGCCCTCTGGAATCCTGAGAATTCTAAATACCTCTTCCTAACATACAAATCCCAGTTTCCCATAGGATGGAACCATGGCAGTTAAAGCGAAATCATAGCATATAATTGTGTAGTGTGAATGAGTGTATCAGTCCTGTGTGAGATAGTGTTGCTTTTGTGGTTACCCTTTTGCACTTGTTTGTTTTGTAAGCAACAACAGCAATAACAACTAGGGCAGGAGGGAAAGGCTCCAGGAAAACAGAAGCAACTAGAAAGGCTGAAAGCACATAAGAATGACTCCTAGGCCACTTCCACATGGCGTCACTAAAACATGGTAGCTACTTGCCACGGTTCCATACAATTTCATAGCGAGGCAGTAGCCTTCCTGTCTAAAAACAATAGATAGGATTCATTGTTTGAACTATGGAGAAAATCCATTTTGCCTCATCCACATATATCCCGTATACCGTCTCAATGCAGAAATGTTAAATGTGCTTTACTGAGCATTAAGAAAATGGCAGCACCGGCAGGAGGCTAATCAGGGCCGGCGGAGAGTGGCAAAATGCAGAAGAGACACTCCGCTTCAATTCCCATAAATGTTGAGAGGTATGGAACGCCACGTAGCTACTGTGTTTCTGCCTTAACAACAGAAAAGATCAGTTAATGGCATCTCATGCAGAAAAAGCATTTATTTGTAACGCTCCAGAGCTCAGAAGCCCACATTGCCTAATTTTTGGCTATTCCTTATCTGTGGAAGGCTGTAGACATGGTATTGTAGCCACCATGTTGAACAATCAAAGCATACATTTATCAATTCCAGTTAAATCTTGGGCTTTTTGGGGTACAACCTTTTCTGTCTGTTTCAGAGTGAGAAGCCATTTCCCCCTAGCAGTATGAATAGCCCCACAAATGATTTTTTTTCCCAGTCATCCACACGTGGGATGGGTGGCAAAAGTAAACTTTTTGGGCTGAATTTTTGGAGAAGCTACAGGACCTTTGGGGTTTGGTGGTAATCTCAAGAACTATCCTGAATCCCCAGAGGGCTGCATGAAGTGCATGTTTTACACAATTCTCACTCCTGTTGTAAAGAGCATGCACGCATGGAATAAATTTCTCAGAAACTGACACTGCCTCTGCAAAAAGGAGAGAAAAACAACTTTTACAGAGAGGCAAAGACCTTGCAAAAGGTGAGGGTTCAGCACTAGTTTCTCATAATTTCAGATATGTATAAAACAGAAGGCATATGCAGCAGCAGCAGCAGCAACAAAAAGTGAAGTAGATAAGAAAACAGGGTTGCCTATATGGACCTCCATTCCTGTCCAATCTCGACTTCAGTACTTAGAACAGAGCTTTCCAAACTGTGTGTTGTGACATGTTAGTGTGTCACTTGCAGTGCGTAGGTGTGTCACACAAACATAATAGGTAGAAGGGCTGCCTCCCCTGCTGCTTTTGCAGCTGCCCTGTGCCAAGGAAGATCCTGGTGAGGGTGGCAACAAGCTAGGTCTGGGTGCAGGGGTTGCTTCTCCCACTGCCACCCCAGGCTGAGGAAGACTCTGGTGAGGGCAGTGGCAGCAGACCAGGCTAGGGTGGAAGGGCTGCCTCCACTTACTGAATTACTTACTGAATTACTGTGTCATGAAATGATGCATGTCTAAAAATGTGTCACCAACATGAAAAGTTTGGAAAGCTCTGATTCAGAAGGTAACTGCAGTTGAAGGCTGCAAATACACTCATATTTAATTTCATAGGGCATACCCAGACATAAGATACCAGCAGAAAAGCTTTCATGAAGTCTTTCAAGAATGTATCTATTCATAAATTTAATATCTGAAGTATATCTAAATAGCTCACATTCTATTTAAACTTTCAATCCTCCATAAAGTAAGTTTTCTGGACACAGGTAAGTTTTACTTTCTTACTGAATTAAAAAGGACTTAAAAGTGCTAAACTTTGAAATGCCTGTATAATATATTTGACATGTATTACCCATTTATAGAGATTTTTTTGGTGGATTTTTGTTCAAATATCTGTTCATGTGTTTATTAATTTATTTTAAGAAATGATAAGATGTCCTAAAATTTAGACTTAGGTTTGCCTCACACATTTATTTTTGAGACAAACTTAATGGAGAATCAGCAAATGTCTTTGCACTCAGAATAAAAAGAACTTGTGAATAAAACAATCTTCACTCAGGTCTATGGCCCTTTTTGCACAACATTTTCGATGTGAAAGGGCCCCTGGAGTGTCGCGCACATGTGACGAGCGGTCCACATGACGCCCTCACATTTGCATGATGCTCCAGGGCCTGGCAGGGACCGCTCATGCATTTTTTCATTATCAGCTTGAAGCTGAAAATGGTGCACGGTCGCACATCGCTCCGGGGCCCTGCATGCACTTACCTTGTGTGCAGAGCCTCGGGAGCTGGGCCGGTCGCACTTCCTGTCCAGTGCAGCCTGGGAAGTCCCAGGCGGGGCTCTTGTGCGAGCAGGAAGCTCGTGCAGAGCTGAAGGACCCCAGACACAAGAGCCTCTCTCTGGAGGCGGCTCGCACGAGCACCACACCCCAGCACCGAGAAAAGGTGAGTTGCGGAAAGGGCCTATGAGCGTTTAACTTTTACAAGTTGATCCTTACATATTCAACTATATTAGTGCAAAATTCGGGTTCCCATATCTTTTTTTTTTTCCTGAAAGCTTTCTCACCTTTAACACCTAAATGGTAGTCAGATACAACATGTTCATCTTCATAGTGGGAATACTTGTACCTAAATTTGAGCAGGGCAAATGGGAAAGAATTTGGCTCCAGTTCTTTTTTGACAAAATCACCAAAATTCACAATTTCTCTTATTCTTAAAAAAAAATAAAAGCAAGATATGTACATATAATCTCATTCCAACTGAGTTATAACTAGTCCTGTCTGCCTGCCCATGGAAACTGTTTGTTTTCAGAGGAAGCTTCTGTGCACTGAAGAAGTGGTGGGTGGGTTTGCAAATTTGTCTTTTGCCATATAACCTAGGAGGCACTTCCTCTATAATTACTGAAAAATCTCCCACCCAATACAGTAGATTTAGAGGAAGTACAGAGACTTGTGGAACAAAAGTGGAATCAGAACAATAGAAAGTTTGTCCTCACTTCTGTTGCTGCTGCTGTAGTTCAGTTATAGTTTATTTTTATTTCCAAATAATGGAATTCGAGGTGGCTGACACGTTATTAAAACCATTATAGGTTAAAAACCATACAAATGCATCAGTGTGTGTCTATGTGTCTGTATATGCACATATACAGACATACACACACACACTAGTCATATGATTTGTGTATTAACACACTATACACACACAATCATACACTAAACAATTGGTTAAAAGACAATACCAAAAAATATGTTTTGTTCAAGAAGTCCTAATGAGCCTCTCTTGAGCAAAGGAACATAACTGGACACAAGGCAAGCTCTTAAGTAGCCTTGATGTCCATCAGACTAGAAGATCACCACTGCCATTGCTTTTCATATAATGCACAGCCATGTTCACTTAGCCTTGCTTTGCTCTGAAAGTACTGAATTTAGTGAGAAGCTATATTTACTAAATATGACTATATTTGATAGCCTGAAAAGATGGCATTTTGTTAAAATAATGATGTGAAGGTTATGCCCCTCTTCTGGCAAATGTGCATGCTTCCTGGGAGTTAATTAGATTATTCTGCCCCATAGACACTGACTTCAAAGATGATCTGAGAAAGCAGACCTAACTGCTCTCCTTGGTCAAGACTTAGTGTGGTTGTCAGGAGATTTGTAAAAGGAAACTTGAATAAAAGATTAAAAATGTTTAGAATTCAGGAGAAATGTAGAGGTCTATCTCAGAGGTTATTTAGCTTCTTCATCACAGCAGTTCAGATCTGTCTAGTTCTCTGAATAAATTCAGTTTCCAGAAGCTTACCCAGTATTCTGTATTCTTCATTCTTCACTTAATTCAGTCCTAAGAAAAATTCATATAGTTACACTGTAATTAAGATTCTCATCTCTTTTCACGCGCGCGCACACACACACACATACACACATAGGGATAAGTAATTTTATCACCCAAGTTTTGTAGTGAAAAGATGGTGCATAACATACTCATTATATCTCAGTCTTTACATCTTGAAGACTGTCCTCAGGAATTTTCTCTTCTTTTCAGAGATGATCACAAATTGTGAAATGCTAGGAACTTCTTCTAGAAGTTTGACAGGTTTCCTTGTCATTCCCATGCAAATCTAGTCTAGGAGCTTAAAATTGTCTTTAAAAAAATCACTTCTGAGAAGAAGTGTAACTGAAATAGTTGCTCCAAAACATTTCTCTTTCTGACCCAGTTGGTTAATGATCCTAAGAAAAAGAAATCCATTTCTCACACAGTGTACTGCTAGCTCTCTGCGTAGCAAAGAGAATTTCATGAACTCTGCTAGATCATACAACTAATGGATACTACTTTAGTGACAATCCACAGGAGTTTCTTACAGTTATAATAACAATAATAATACCCTTTAGGATTGCCATATAACTACTGTTACTATCTTTTTCTCTTCCAGAGAATGGCTGACATTGAAGATATATGTTGATCTCTCTAAATTATCATTATTACAAAATGCCAACAATGGTGGTTAACACAATGTCATTAACCTTATCGAAATATATGTGAGTTGTTTGAAAAGAATTATAGAAAGAAAATTACATCAGATTTGAGTCACAGAACTGTAGCTGTGGAATTTACTTCTAAAACACATTTCATCAACTTGCTGTGCTGAGGCGAGATCAATTACTCTCATTCAACCTTCTATAGATAACTCCCTCCCGAATCAATGCCAAAAGATATTTGACTAATTCTCATGCAAAATAAGTAGTGCAGCTGCATGGCTGGCATATCCCTAGATAGTCGTAATTAGCACAGAAGAGCCTAGGATAATGATACTTTTAAAAATAATGGGGAAAGGCTATGGAATTTCACAGTTTTCTGCCAACAGGAATTGGGGATTCATGAAATATATTGCTCTTTAACACTCACTTGAGATCATGCAGCATTTATTCCTGTTCAGGCTATTCTTCTCTTCACCACAATGAGCTATTTTGCAGATGATAATATACTCCATATGTACAAATTTCCATATATACAAATGACAACTTATAACAAATTTTATCATAATTCAATTACTTTTACTTAAATATTCAGTCTGCAACTAAAGAAAAAGATGGCAATCTGTTATCGCCACAAAGTTGGTCCATTTTTTAAAATCCCTTTTTTCCATCTAGTCACAAAGGATTCTATAAAATAAACAACAGATTATAATATCAGTCTTTAAAAATGTTATACATGAGAATTACATTGTTTTGGTCTTTGACTAGTTGAAACAAAAAGCAGAGAGTTTAAACTGCCCTTTAAATTATTACTATAAGTGGTGGAAGGATCAAAGAGCATACATATTGACCTTTTCTGCACAAGGCATGAGAAGCTGTTCACCACGTCTCATGTTGGGTTTAAACAATGTGGTTTACCTTTGTTGCATTCTGCACGCACACATACACACTGATTCCAAGCAATGTCATGCAAAGGAGTGCAAGTTCATGCATCCACAGTACCCCCTCCCTGGCCACTGCCCTGGCTTCCCTCACCCAGCCCTGGTGGTCATGATTAGCTGGGGTAGTTTTGTTTGTTTTCTGTTGGGTGGTTCCATTTGTGCTTACCTGTGTAGGTACATACTACATACCTACTTCTGGCCTTACAGCCACCTTCCGCCACCTACCAATTTGCATTGGTGCGGATGGTACCTTTCCGCATACTGAGAAAACGCAAATCTGCTTTGATGACAGAATGTGAATGGGATTTTTTCTGGTTTTTAAATAGCACACTTTCTTACCACATGGTGGCGCATTATCATGGGATTCCATGCAGAATGAAGGAAAACAATGCGAGGTTACTTTGCACCCACGTGCAGAACAGTACCAGGACAAATCCCAGTACTTTGCGGTAAATACTTCATGCAGAGAGGGCCATTATTTCAGCTGATTCTTTGATGGGGAAACAAGGAAGGGTAGAAGGACTCCAAGGGTAAAGGGAAGAAGTAAAGAATTCCAAGGAGTTTGTTGCAAATTCAAAGGGGCAATAGGCTAGCACTTGTGCTAAGTCACAGAGGAAATAAGGGAGGGAGATCATTTGGGACAGCTGTCTCTACCACATGCACAATCAATTCTCAGCACTTCCTACATTTCTCAAATCTCTTACCCTCCAATTAGGAAATTTGTTGGGCATTGCTCATTGTCACAAATAGTTTGTGTTTATTTTGGTGTCAAATTTCTAGGGAATTAAAAGTACTTTGAAGGAATTTTTCAACATCAGAATGGGACCTAGCACTAAAGATGAGAAGAGGGGCATAAGAACAACAGTAAGCCTAGCTGTTCATTGAATTACACCTATTAGCCACATTGAGAGACTCTTTAAACAAAAAAACAGTTTAAAGATAAAACAAATGTTTCCCCAAACACACAGACACACTTAGGAACAAACTAGAAGACTATGACCTATATTCTATTGTTAGTTCCAAGCAGTGTATAACAACAATGCAGTTTTTTAGTTAATTTTATTCCCACAGGGAATAACACAGTGTAGAACAGGTAATTTACTCAGTTGTCTCCTTGTTTTGAAAATGCTACAATACAGCCAGATTTCTGGTTAGGTGGTGAAGTGAGGCCTTTTCACCTTGGGGAGGAAATTAGTTTGAAAATTAAGTCTCCTCACCATCAAGACTCAGCATTTTCCTGTGCTAAAGAAGATGAGAGCAACTGAGGATCATCCTGCTATGTTCTGATAGCTGGATGCACAATCATGCAGGCTTCATACAGGGTCTCAGGAGGAATCTCAGAAGATTTCAGTGGGATCCTGTATCATCATATCATCATATCTCCAGCTATCAGAACATAATGTGATGGTAGTTGAATGCTCTCCACTTTTCCCCCCACATTAATATAGAGGTGGGAAGGAACGGAGGGTCATCAAGCTATGTTTTGATAGCTGGATGAACAGCAATGATGCATGCATGCTCTAGGACCTCCTAGTTCTGGAAGTCCTGAATGATGACATCATTATCATGTGTCATGTGCCAGGGCTTCTTGTCAGCATGCGGTCTTTGGCCAGGAATCATCTTTGGCCATTAGGGATTCACAGCATTTGAGAAGTCCCCCTTTTTTATTGACCTACAGTAAAGGTTTATTCTCCTTGGGTCTTCTAAACAACAGGATTGCAATCTGTTAGATTTATAGGGGAATAACACCTCAGGAGCTTAGACCAGGGCTACAAAGGTACCTTTCACTGGATATTTCTGGAGGGAGGGACACAGAAACTATGATGGGAGACTTTTACATTATTTCTGGTAATATTTTACCCTAAATGACAGAACTGGAACTTTTGGGAAGACAAGCTAACAAGATCCTTAACCCAGGTTGTGCTGCCCAAGATTCAGATCAGGATTGGGCTAAGCAAGTGATCTACTTCACCAAGTAATTTGAATTGCCAAAGAATCAGTTGAAGTGTCAACATGTCAGAATTTTCAGAAAGGAAAGCACTTATGTGATCACTGATAAAAGTGGAGCAGTGATTAGCACCAGAAAATTAAGGAAGCCTCAGAATGGAGAGTATAATAGAGTAGATAGTTTGACTGACCCACAGTGTCCTCCCTTCTTGCTCTATCTATCTTCGCCCCTTTGTGATGTAAACTGATATTCTTAGGGATGTTTTCTTCACCTCTTCTCTCCTCCCTTCCCCAGTCTCTCTCCCAGGTCTTCCCTAGAACTGAAGCTAGACTAGATTAGTTCCCTGAGTAGATTTCCTATCTTAGAATGGAGTTCCCATAATAAAATCTTCAGTTTATTTCTCCAAGCCATTGGTATCTCCGCTTCTTAATCAGAGCCATGGCCACTGTATGTGAGGGCATGGCTGTGGGCCGGTATGCCCCAAAAGCATTGCCGCCCAGGGCAAACTACCCTCCCTACCCTTCTGTCCCTATGTGACTGTTCTTAATCGAGATCTCTGCCTGCTGCACGCACGCACTCTCTATCATTCACATATACAATGTGCTCGTACTGAACCAAGACATGAGAACTGGAATAGACAATAAAGTCTTCTTTGATCTCTAAACATCTTCAATAATCCTCATTCTCTACTCTTTTTGTCCCCAGAAGCCTTAAAACCTCATATTTATAGAAGATGGGGCTGCAAATTCTCCAGTTTTGGTGAAATCATCTCTAAGAAAGAAAAATGACAGTGTGAAAATTTCCATTTCAGCTAGTAGAGCATCAGCTTGCTACAACCTGCAAATTGTACATATTTTGACCCCCCTGAGAAATAGCACTTGGTGACCTTTACCTCTGAGCATGAACCTGTCTAGATGCACTGTTGCCAGAATTCAAAGTTGCCTCTTATATGTGCATTGTTATGATATATGTGAGTTCATAAATATGTCTAGTGAGCATAACTAGTAAAGTACAATGTCCATACATTGTCCAAATGCTGTATTTACAGTTTACAATAGCTCTAGAAGGAAAAAAAAAGACTGAATGTAGCTATTATAAAGCTAAAAACGGATTGCTTTTGTACTGTTCAACTGCACCCTTCTATAAATAACCAGTCAGAGCAATCCTATGTAGACAATGGAATGGAAAAAGTATTTACTCCTTTCTCTTAAAAAAAAAAAACTTTGTTCCAAAAATAAATCACTTTTCAAACAAGCAAATATAGCAATGCATAGGTCTGACTGGCTTAGAACGAGCTACATCTGTATACCTATAAATACAGAATCTGGCTACCAGCCAAGGTGGTATGGAGAATCTTTCAACTAATGAAAAAATAGCAGGCCAGAAACCTCAGTCAATGGCATGATTGCTCACTGTAAAGGGAAACCTTTATTGTGCTTTTCTGTTAGTTGTCTGCTATGTTTCAGTTGCAAGATAGTTACTAGGGCAGCATATCAATAATTTTAAAAGTGGGGAAAAAACAACAACCCCAGAAAGGAATTCCATGGTAGTGGGGATCAAAACTCTTTCCATTTCACCTGTGTATACTTCACAGAACAACAGCATACATATCTTGTTTCTAGTGAGTGAACAATTTGTCTCTGGTATGCATATACTGTGCCTTAGCCAGCTGTTCTTGCTTCCCTGTAGGGAATCCAATAAGCTGCAATTAAGCACAGGTGCTTGGAGACAAGGGTGCCCTTGCTCTGCCTAACAACCTGAGGAAGCAAACAAAAGAACTACTGAGACAGGAATTCTGCCTCCTGCATATCAGCTTATGAATCCTGGCACCAACATCAGTGTCCACCTCTTGTTGGAGTTTACTCTTACTTTTTTTCTTCTCAGTGAAAAGGCAGAGGAGGCCTGCCTCACATTTATTGGTTTGCTGCTGTGTAAAGAATGAGAAAAACAACCATTCATTCTGAGCCAGAAAGCCCTTCAAGCTTCTAAATATCTGATAAGGGAAAAGCCAGAATTCAGGGAGGATCCTGGGAATAGATTTCTTTCTCATACCAAAGTGGAAAAAATGAGTGATACAATAGATGTTCCTGTTAAAATGCAGCAGAACATGAATGCTTAGTCTTTGTCCATGTGTTATGTGTGTATATTTATTGAATGTTTTCTGTGTAGAAGTCTCCAGATAAAATACAGTACAGATAACATGCAGTACAGATAAAGCACAAATACTGACAAACAGCAAGTTTTTTTAAAAAAAAATCTGTAATGTCAATTAAGACATCTGTTAAAATAAAAGAAGGTAAGCGATAAGAAAACTTTTCAAAAAAGGACTCCATATAAAGTATCTCAGTGCTATTTTTCAATTTAAATGCCATGGAAACATCATGTTTGCAGTTTAGGGACAGGTATCTACTGCAGTGTTGTCAGATCTAAAGCCCTGGCCTTCAGTTTCCAGTTTTTCATGGGTCATATCGAGGCAGAAGTCGAGACTGCAAATTCTCAGTTGGTGGGTCCATCCCCAATGAAGAAGAAAGGACAGTGTGAAAATCTCCAGCTCAGCTAGCAGAGCAGCGGATTGTCACAATTTGCAAGGCTTTAATTGATTTGTTGCTACAACTTATAAAACCCCTCCTGGGTATCAATCTATTGACTTAACATCCTCCTCCTTTCCCATTTGTTATGGTACCAGAATTCACCCTCCAATATGCTCTGTACCTACCTCCTGCTAGAAACATGTAGGTGAGATTAAATGTTCCCTATATGTTACCCGAAAACATGGGCGACTCAGGGATCCATGATGCCAGTACCTCCATAGGATGATGGTGAATTAATTAGTCCACTGGCAAGTTTGGCTTCCTGCTCCCTTCTTCCTCTTTTAATTCAGAACAATGCTGTCTGGGTTGTTTTAAATGTGCTGAAATATTCACCTGTTTCTTCTGCCCATAGATCCCTTCACTGGCTAACTGTTTGGGTCAGGGCCTTTTTCAAACCTTTAAAACTTTGCATTCTAACCTTCCTCAGTACCTCACAGCCCAGCTTGCTTGACATGTTCCATCCAGGAATTTGAGATGTGCAGGCAAAGGATTATTGTCTCTTCCACCAATATGTCAAGCATGTGAGCCTTTCAAAATCTGGCTCCATATTTGTGGAACAGTCTTCCTTTGGACCTCCAGCTGGAGGAGGATCTCACCCATTTTCGTAAATGATTGAAGACCTTCCTCTTTGACTCACCATCTTAAGCCACTGAGTTGTGTTTACGATGCTGAGATGGGAAGCGACTGTTGGGATGTTGGGGATTTTATTCCATGTATTATTGTGGTGTTCTTTTTTATTGCCTTTTCCCCTGATTGTGTATGTTGATGTTCTGCTCTTTGATGTAAAGAGTGTTATAATTAAATGTTGTTGTTGTAGTTGTTGTTATTTAGCTCAATTAGGAGGCCTGGGAAATGGAGGTAACCTAACAAGATCTTCCATCAATGTTTACGGTATCTGCAGGAAAGAACCAGACAGAAATTCCAAAAGTAAACTAAATGTGTTTTATTGAAGAGAATTCAATCATATACACACAAGATCCAAGCACTCACACACTCGCAAGGCTAACCAAAGGAAAAGGGAGGAAAGTTATTGATAATGAAGTTCAGGGAAGGGGAGATTATTACTGATCCAGAGAACAGCAAAGAAAGCAGAAGACTTGTGCCTAAGAACAGTACTTGTAAAAAGTATTGCTGCCACCACCATTACAATAATAACATTGCAGCCAGTTGTGGCTTTGTGTTAATGAAAGCCCTTGTGTTTATACAAGGATTGGCATCCAGGCCTAGATCCAGTTTCTCAACTACCATGGAAATTTTAAAAGCTATTTTTATAAGTTTATATAACTTCTGACTATCATTCAGCAACTGATGCAACAGATTGGCTCTAGTTGAATTTAGGTCCCCATTTTGGGTTATTTCCCTGTAAATGTTGCAGCACTCTAGCCTGCCCCCTGAAAAGCTCTTTGTGAGGAAAAAGAAACCCTACAGAATTGGATGGAGTAAGGTTAAGAGGCTGTAATGGATAGAGAAGACTAAGAATAAAGAGCTGTCCCACTTTTCATATTCATGAAAACTCTTTCTACAAGTGTAAGCCATGAAGCTTAATAATTTGTCCTGTTTAGAAGCTGCAGAGTTCCAGAGATACTGCTTCATTAAGCAGGCATTGTATATCACTACCACCACCACCATCACTTCCACCTTCATTGTTTGGCTAGTCAACATGTCTGGCTGAAGAACAAAAGCATGAGGAGAAAGAATTAAATCAAAATAAGCAAGGGCTCCTGTTTATTGGCTGTGGAGAAGCTGGAGAGAGTAGAGGCCACACATTTCTCTTCAGCATAGCCACACATTCCCAGACGTGATATGCACAGCACCTGTTGTTTGCGTCAAGGAAGCCAAGCAGAGATTGGCTGCCAGGTGGGCAGTACTCTTTGTGTGGAAATGGAAAAGGAAGTCTCATCTCTGTGACCATTAAATGTATAGTCATTTCCATTCTGTCAGTGTTTCCTTAAACTATATCTTTTCTCTTGCTTGCATCTTCCCCTTGCTGCTACGGAACATGCTGGCAATGGAGCCTGTGTCCTTTTCTGCATGACAACACTCTCCTGCATCATCCCATTGCAATCTCAGTAGTGCCTTTGATGGGATGGGAGCATGTTCCCAACACTCTCCTCTGCACCCAGCCAACTGCCTGAAGAAGGGATCACAAGGAACACATTTCTTTCTTCTGCACTGCAGACAGTCTTCTTTCCATGCTGTAGTGGGGAAGGAAACATGTGATTGCGCTTCTGGCCCTTCTGCATGGCTGGCTGCGATGGAAGTCTTGCACAATTGACAGACTTTTTTCCATCAGTGATATACCCCATGACTGTGTTGGCTGGCAACATGAGAAGGGCATGACAATGTCATGCAGAAGAGCCATCATGGTCCCACTCCTCTCACACCTCCGTGCTGGGAGGATGCCATGCTGTGGAAAGGGCCTGTGTCTAGATCAGTGGTTCTCAACCTGTGGGTCCCCAGATGTTTTTGGACTTCAGCTCCCAGAAGCCCTGAGCATTGACCATAGTGGCTGGGGCTACTGGGAGCTGAAGTCCACAAACATCTGGGGACCCTCAGGTTGAGAACCACTGGTCTAGATATTCAATGTCCTCTTTGAGGATATTTTGAAGATGCAGCTAGCAGCTGCCCCCTTTTTTTCCTTTACATTTTCTTCATGTTATGTTTACTTTAATATTCAATTTAGAGTATTAAATAAGTGCACCTTCCTAGTCTGCAGCAGTACCCAACCATGAGTGATAAGGAACTTTAACCCCAGTGGATTCAGATTTCCACACATGCCAAACAGAGTCATACATATGCATTAATCACTCACTTTTTGCAATAAGAATTGCAGGGTAGTGATTTCATTGATCTTGGGACTCAGGCCATTTCTGTTCTACACTGTTATAGTGTTATTATGCCGTTTTCAACAACCTAAACTGTCCCTAAATTACAAACTCCAGAATTCCACAGGATGTTGGCAGTGGAATAATAGCACTATAACAGGGTAGTGTGCAAATGGCCTCAGTGAGGAGGAAAGTGTACTGCATAGTAAAGTTTACTCCATATCAGCCAGCTACCACTTAATATAATCCATACTTTGAATCTTGGTAGAACTAGTTTGCTCATTACACTGCTAAAACAAACTTGCAAATGTGATAGACAATCTTCAGAATATTTAGAATATTTTCTCTCCTTGTGGTACAACAAATATGGCAATATATCCTTGTTGCTGTTATTTTCTAGTTAATCCTTTTATAGGAATTAAAACCGTTTTTTGTCTATTAAATCTAGAAAGCAGAATTGTGTTCCCTATGACTTCCACTCTGTGACCTTGAGTATTTTTCCTGTGAGATAATACCTTTCCCAACCCCTGTTTATTTTTGCCACCATCAAGATTTTATCAGTGTCAGCAGACAAATTACTCTGTCTCTCTGGGTAAAACATTTGTCATAAGACTTTACTTAGCATATTAAGTAATATGGACTCCTGATAGTTAAATTAATGTACAGCTAAGTTATGGAATGGTATTCTTATTTAGATCGTCTGTATTCAGACACCCATATATTTTATTGATGTGCAATAGCTAATATATTTAGATTATTCTTTCACTAATAAGTAATTATATGAAATTGTTTAACTTTTGAAAGGACAGCTAGAAGTTGTGAACAAGATGTTGAGGATGTATGTGACTGTTGTTTGGAAAGAGGTGGAAATGTTATCTCACCAGGTTACCCTGAGGTGAATGTTGAACTGTTTTTAAAATGTCACAGAAGGCAATATGACCGTTGTTGATACAGTTGAGTTACTGGTCATTATTAATATCTTCAAAATTACATTAAAGTAATTTGAAGGAAAAGTCCTTGATCATGTACTCTTTGTACTTCTGCCATCTCCAGACATCATTATAGACTGGCAAGATAAAACAAAGAAAGAAATAAGATCAAAATCATGGATGTGCTTTAATTGGGCAAATAATGTCTTGTAGACAATGACACTTGTTGCACAAAGTTCAGCAAAATAATAGCATTAAGCACAATCTTATTCCACACCACAGTTTTAACAGCATCATTACCATTAAAATGATACAAGAAATAGGATTGAAACCAATGACCTTTGGCTCCTGATCCAGAGAGCAGTATGCTGAACCACTTAGTAAAGGGAAAATGCTTAAGTGCTTCACCAAATTGTCATAGTATTGCTGAGCATCAGCAACTAGAGCAGAGACAGCATGCCAATGCATTACAATTTGGCACCAATATAGCAAACAAGCTGCTGGTTCCTTTAAAAAAAAAGATCTGTTGTAAAAATATGCTAAAATACATTGGCCAAAACAGTTTTGGAGCATCCACTTCATAGAAGAGTGACCAGATGTTCCAGGAAATTATCAGTTGAGACCAACCAGTTATGGTATTTTGGATTCCTGTAAATTTGAGATCAGATGTACTATCAGGGGAAGAACTTAGCACTTGGGATGAGAGAATGAACAATGGTTTAATAATGGACAGACTGAAGAAAAAAAATCAATCAACAAGCTTCAAACTCTAGGCAATTAAAAATAGAAATCTTCAAACTGCCTGTCATAGTACAGATTTTTCAAGAAGTTTTACAACCTACATTTGACCTGAAAATAATTTGGAAAGTTAGCACAGTTAAGAAATGCTATCTTCCTCCAAGCTTTCAAAAAAGTAAATAGCTGCATTTATAAAACCTCTGTACCAAATCAAGGTTATGTAATTTAAACAACAACAACAAAAACAACAACAAAAACCTATCTAAGAATAACTAAAAATTGAATTAAACTAACTATAAGAAACATACCTCAGAATGATTCGACTTGATAGTTTGGCGCAAAGCAAAACCTAGTGAGTTCATATACACCTTGTAGTTGTAATAGTTATACTTCCAAGTTTTGAAGTGAACTCTCTCTCTCTCTCTCTCTCTCTCTGTCTATATATATATATATATATATATATTTCACTTCAAAACTTGGAACTATAACTATTACAATTACATGGTGTATATGAACTCACTACAATTTGTATATGAACTCACTATATATATATATATATATACTCTCAAATCCAGACCAGATCAGCATGGTGATTTTTATGTGTTTTGAGGAAAGGAGAGGCTCACTACCACCACTGTATTAATGGCGGGGTGTGTGTGGGGAGGATTAAGTTTCCTGAACTACAAAGATTTTTCAAAGCAATACTCATGCTAGCCTGCTGCAGGATGAAAAGGAAAAAGGGGTGGCAGACAGAAGGAAGCATCATCTTCAAGGTTAACTGGTTTGTTTCAGTATTATCTTCCATGGACTTCAGTCCACTCATCAGTTTCTCATCAGACATTCCCAAATGGTCAGTGTAGAGGATCAGTTATTTGCATTGGAAGCACACTTCATTTGAGTCCTTTCCAGAAAAGTGCATTTCAGCCTGCATTTCTATACTCACTACTTGGTCTGTTCAACTGCTTAGGACTTACATAACATAAATGACATAAATAGTAGTGCTACTCATAGTGATGGTCCTTAAGCCAGTGCCAATATTTAAGCTATTAGCTGCCATTCTGTGTCATGTTTCCAGGAGAGAGAGAGAGAGAGAGAGAGAGAGAGAGAGAGAGAGAGAGAGAAGAAAGAAAGAAAGAAAGAAAGAAAGAAAGAAAGAGCCAGTGATACAAACATGTCACTAATCATTGGCACACTGTAGTGATAGAAAAAAATTGCAGTCCCACACAACGGATACTGAAGAAGTATTGATGTATAGGATTGTACTGTTTATTACTTTTTCTAGCTACACTTAATAGCAAAAAAGGTATTTTTTGACAACACATTTTTGTAAACTATATCAGAGGCTATTCGGAGGAAATATATTATTATTATTGGACTGTTAAAATATGAAATTGGAAATGATCTTTTCTATGATCTATTTCATGTTAAACCTGAGCAATTTCTGAAGGTTTGAGTACAAGACATATTAAAAGGATCAACTTCTGAAACTCTCCTATTACACTTTTGCTTTGTTGAACAAATAGGAAGTGTACTTTAAAGGTTATTCAGGGCATTATCAATGTTCAAGATCATAAAAAATGTATCTGAAAGGCTCCTTTTAGATGTATATCCTCTAAGCCTCATCTGTGTGTTGCAGAAAAAGTAGCAGGATGTCATACAAAACTCTATTTTCTGTACTTAATAGCAGCTGAAATAAACAGCTATAAAGGACTTGACAGTTATTTATTTTCTGTAAGGTCAGTGAATCCTTTCTCATGGTTTTTCCTAATTAGGAAAAAAAAAACTGGGATCTGGTGCTTCTTGGGAAGAAAAAAGAAGAAGATAAATGTCTCCAATGAGTTGCCTGCTGGAAGTAAAAACAGCTCTTTCAGAAGAATTTCTCTGCCAAGCTAGTTGGCTTTTATGTGGGTAGTCCAGAGCTGGCTAATGAGTTAAGTATCTTGCCTATTGTATTCCCCCCCCCCGCTTTTCTTCCACACTGCAAGACTGAGTCTTCATCTTGTGTATACCAGCTTCTTCCAGATCTTTAAAGTTAGTATCTGACTGATGTAATTGCATATAGAATAGAGTGCCCTCTCTGCTTCCCCTCGTGATAATGTATTCTGCATTTCCTCTTTGTCAGATCTTGCAAAATTGCTTTGTGCTAGCAGCAGACATACCACTGAATTTTGCCTATAGCTAGAGCTGTGAAAAATCTCTCTGAGAATTTTTTTTTCTTGGAGTTTCCTGCTTGTTAGCCAGTTATGGATTTTCTCAGACTATTCAGATGGTTTCTGCAAATGCCAGCAAATTTTACTGCTTTAGAGGGTACTAAAATGGTCCTGATTTATTTTTTTTCCCCCATCAAATATGGAAAACTGAGTCAGAAGAAAATAAATTCCTGTTGTTCCTCCATGGACATATCCAAACCATCTTTTTTTAGGTGCTGGCAGCAGGAGAGGGATAACAATAACAGATAAACAGAGTCAAATTTCTTGCCTGGGAAAACCTTATATCGGGGTAGGCAAAATAAGGTTCCAATCCCCACTCAGTCATGGAAACCTGCTGGGTGACCTTGGGCAAGTCACATTCTCTCAGCCTCAGAGGAAACAATGGCTAATCCCTTCTGAACAAATCTTGCCAAGAAAACCCCTTGCTAGGTTTGCTTTAGGGTCTCTGTAAATCAGAAACAACTTAAAGGTAGCAACAACAAAAGACAAAATACAGCCCTCCAGATTTTGTTAAACTACATCCCATGGCAGGCCTCACCAGCATGGCCAATAGTGGGAGATGCTGGCCACAACAGTCCAGCAACATTTAGAAGGGTGGACTTTCGCCATTACTGTTTTCTTTAATCTGATCATCAGTCCAATAGTGTCATAGTCCTTCTGAGTTCTGCTTAAGCCTTAGCAACAGATGTCTGTGTTTCTTTTCACTCTGTCATGGTCATAGTTCACAGCTACGGAGAAAAAAATGCTATAGCCAATCTTCCATTCGTATCTTAATTTGACTTGAACATAAGCTTCTGCTCTCCTCCTCATCTTCTAGTATGAAGCCTTTGGTTTATCTTTTTCCTTCCCTACTCAGCCTCTTTCTCAGGTGCCTATTTTTTTTTTCAGATTTTCAGATTGTCCATAAATTTTGATGCCTTCTTCCCTAAATCTTGAAGCAATGCTTATCTCCTTTCTTTTTTCCTCAGTTGTTCAATGGGCCGAATCACAAGCTACATTGTTTGAAACAGTAGAGGTCTCCCCAGGCTACACTATATGACACTGTGCAGTCCACACAGTGAAAGTCTTTCTCATCTTGTCAAAAGATAAAGTTCTTAAGATGAGTAAGTGTCTAGCTTTGGAGTTATAACATGTACTGCACAGGGTACTTCAGTACTAAGTTATTGAATGAGACAGGGCTGACAGAAAAATGATTCGGAAACTTGGGACCTGAATACCTTTTCCATTCTTGCACTACTTTGCTGGTTAACATGTAGCCTCAGATGTTGACTCCCATTTCTTCCAGGTTCCTCAGACTTCTTCATCTGAGAGCACTGCAACAAGTCTCTCTCTGTGTACATTTTACTTCCTGCTGATAGAAAATATTTGAAAACTACACAGTTCTTTGAGCCTATTCACATTCAGGACTAAATTTGCACTTGGTTGCTTTGTTCAAAAAATAGCATTTTCTGTTATGGAAATGATATTTCTGTATAGAAATATTATTTCCTGTACAGAAAAAGCTGTTTTCTATGCAGAAAATATCATTTTACTATGCATATCACCCATGTCCAAATTTTGTGTAGAATACGTCCCCAGAAAACATTGTTTTTTCCCTGTTCAGGAAATAATATTTCTTTGCAGAACCATCATTTCCTCCACAGACATTTCTGTTTTTGTACAAAAAATTGCAGAAAATTAGTCTGGAATTATGAAGATTCCAGCATTCTTTTCATGGGGCTTTCTCAACACTCTAAAAAACATGCTTACTGACATTTTTTTAAACTACTTTTTAAATGTTCTTTCCATTTCTATGCTATCCTCAACCCCCTAAGCATGTGGTCTCTTCTTATTCATAAACTACTAACTTTGATACCTTATTTGAACCACGCTGTGTCTGCCACTTTCCCTGGTGCCTATTGAGAAGATTGTCACAATTCATTGAAACAGGAGAGAAGTCGCATGGTAATTAGCAATTCAGAGGTCAAGAAGCTGAGGGATCAGTCAGTAGCTGGCAAAACCAAGTTAGGCAGAAGATGTGCAGAAAACATGGCAGAGTCTTTGAGCTGGCTTGGTGTCTTTTCTGGTGAGTGGGAAACAGATGTTGCTTCCAGCAGGTAACCATTATTTGCTGCCTGCCTTATCTAGGCAGGTTGATTATTAAGTGAGAATAACTAAGGACACACCACCTAAGCTTCAGACAGACTAAGGCCCTCCCTAAAAACTCTCATAATACTGCTATCAGCACAAAAGGTATTATACTATACAAAATTAATCACCTTGTGCATTTGTCATTTTGATCTTTACATGTACACCAGTTCATGCAGGATATTTTACATATGATAAGGATGTTCAAAAACCCTTTGAGATATTTTCCTGTTTTTTACAATCTACTCTGACTGGAATTCCTTGGATTTTCAGAATTTTGTTGGAGTGAGACACTCCCAGTTCTATTCAGATATCTCATACTCCTCAAATTTCACAAATGAGAATGAGAGCGCATGTGGTCAAGCAACATCAGAGTGTGGTCAGAGATAACAGAAGTTATTAATGAGGAAAAAAACACAAGCTCGAAGAGACTACAGTTGTCTGCTCTTGTCTGAGCCTACTGGGAAGGACAAGATTTTGCCTCTTCCTATTTTTTCTCCTTACTGGGTTAGCTGATAGTAAACTACATTTGGACTTTCAACTCACTTTGTACCAATCACGGTAAGCAAAGGATAAATGGGAAAAGTGGGAAGAGGAGAGAGAAACTGGGACATTTTGAAAGCAATTGAACTAGTGGACCAATAAAAGATTAATCAAGACTTTCCCTGCCAAATATAGACAGTTGGAGGATATGATATCTCCTAGTGCTGATGATACAGCATTACAGATACTGCAGTCATAATATCCTTCCTTTATTCTATCTGAACAGTATATGGATTATGTGATTAGGAATGACTATAGCAAACTAATCAATCTTCACTGAAGTCTAGGAAATTGTGTCAATTGTTCCACCTTTTTCTCCATGATTTTTTCCATCCACATGTGCAATTAAGCATGCAGTAGTTATTTGAGCATAAAACATTCATAACTATATCATGTAGAATGACAAACATTCAGTGCCCTCATGTGTTTCAACAATGTTTCTCAGGTGAAACTTTCTTTTTTTATTACCTCCACATGTCTTTTTCTATAGCAGCAATGACTGTGTCTCTGAACTAGATGACTGGTTTTTGAATATTGGTACCTGAAGAATTGTTTTATATAGATGTATTCTTCTGAACAGTTCCATTCATTGACATTAAACAGAAGAATGAAGATACTAGTGTGCCATTATAGCCTAGCTAGAGTCCAGTTGATGAACCAGAAGAACCTATAGAGCTTATGAGAATGAAGCTCACACAAGAAGCTACAGCCAATTTCCTCTGCTTTGATTTGGCTTCTTTCATTAAACTGGAGATTGAGATGGAGCTTTGTTAACAGCTGAATGGACTTTGGCAGTGGGCTCATGAGAGGACTTCTCAGTAAAATGCATCCATAAAAAGAAGACCATATGGAATTTTAATTCACCGATTGCAATGACAGTGTTTTGCTCAGGTACTTTGGCAAGTGGATGGCACAGAAGCATACAGTGAACAAGTGAGGAGAGTTCATTTGATGCAGCTCTCTCTGAGCCGAGCTTCCCATTATCCAAGCTCTGGTAAATTTCAAAGCCACTTTGGATTTACAGAACAAGGTTTGTTTTTTCCAAAAAAGAAGGTCAAAAGTACAATGGGCACAAAACAGGCTTTGAATCTGCCTAAAGTATTTTTGTGGATTGTAACTCCGGTCTATTCTGAATCAATTTAGATGGTCATGGGAGGTTTTTTTTTTTGAGTTAAACTAGATCTCTTTATTTGGGGAAAAAAAGGAAGATAATTTATTCACTGCTCTACATATGATAATAAGGGGATTTGTTTAATATAATACTAACCAGTTATTTCCAATAATAGTATTATTATTACTGATAACCATAAGAGAGTTATACCATTGCTATATACATAAGACAAGTTTTATAATAAGCTATTACTATTATTATTATTATTATTATTATTATTTTGAATCTCTTTCATTGGTTCCAAACAGAGTAAACCCAATGAATCAATTATTCAATGGTTAGTCAAAACCATGGACATCTCATCATTTCAATGGACATAGTAGCTGAGACTGACAGCAAGATTCAGGCTATATTATTATTAATGTTATTAACTGATATCTGCCTTTTCCCCAATAATAGGACTCAAGAGGCAGCTTATAAATTATTGAAACAAATGCAGATTTAGAATATTTAAAAGCATCAGTATTATTTACAAAAAAAGACAAACAATCTAAGGAATTAAAGCAATGTCTTTAAAAAAATCAACAAAAGTAACACACCATTAAAAACCAATCACAGTCAGTTTTTAAAGGCCTGGTGGAACAGGAATACTTTCAGTTACTGATGCAGGAAGAGCAAAGAGGGAGCCATCCTGGTATTCCTAGGGAGGGAATTCCTAAATCCTGGAGCAGCCACCCCCTTGTTCCCTCCAAATGTATCTGGAAAAGCCATGGGATAGAGGGGAAATATTTCACCCAAGAAGTGAGGATTACATGAGAAGTAAAAAGGAATTGTGGGACAATCATGGTGTAGAGCAGGGCCTTGCAAATGATGTGCCACGGCACATTAGAATGTCACCTGAAGTGTGTAGGTATGTCGCCTACAATCTTGGAAATGTATGTTATTCTTTATAAATCATATATTTTTAAAAATGTATGAAAGGTTTTCATGAGATCTGTTGTGTCCCCATACATTTTGTTATTATAATTGATGTATGTGTCTATATCTCTTGGCTTAACATCCAATTTGCTAGTAAAACTGAATTACTGTGTCACAAAATGATGCACATCTGAAAAGTGTGCCACCAATATGAAAAGTTTGGAAAGCTCTGGTGTAGAAATTGGAGTGTTGGACTAGGACACCAGGAAACCAGGGTTGGAATCCTCACTCAGGGATAGAAACCCAGTGGCTGACCTTGGGCAAGTCACACTCTCTCAGCTTCAGGGGAAGGAAATATAAACCCCTTGAAACAAATCTTGACAAGAAAACTTTGTTATAGGATTCACCTTCTGGTCATCGTAAGTAGAAAGTGACTTGAAGGCACACAGCCAAAACAAAAGGGTATTGCAAACTAGAATATATGAGCATATAGTGTTTCAGTAATGTCAGTTATTATGCCAGTGCTGGTTTATATTTAGCTCAAGGTCAAGCCATGACTTTTAAACAAAGCCCTGGGGGTCTAATTTACTTTTAATCCATGCACATCTTTCATGGTAAACTCTTGAATCTCCTTTAGTCTTTTTAAACTGCTTAATGTCTTTTATC
Source organism: Iguana delicatissima (assembly GCA_948472985.1). NCBI lineage: Eukaryota > Metazoa > Chordata > Lepidosauria > Squamata > Iguanidae > Iguana > Iguana delicatissima. Next base: position 1,675,316 of record CAOKZL010000503.1, read on the forward strand.
TTGTTTGAAATATTTACTGATTAATCTGGAATTATTTAATGTTTTAAATTCCCCCACACACACTTTTCAATCCTGACACTTCACAAAAGGGTGGAACATTTTATTAAATAAATAAATAATAAAGAATTAATGGGTTTATATCTGGAAAGGTATCACAACATCACTATGCAGTAGCCCATGTGTTGAGCATCTCAATTGCATATGGCAGGATATCAGGGAAACACTCTCAGGCATGGTCTCACTCTCCACACAGGATGGTCATTAGGTCTTCCTAAGCAGGAAGGAACATAAGAGAACTTCTTCTTCCAGTTGGACCTTACTTAAACAGCAGAGTTTTCCTGAGCTCTGCCATATTTTGGTAATTTGTGGGAACGGGGGAGATACTACTCTTCTGGTTGCTTTTCAGTCAGAATTCTTTCCTTCAGTCCTTACTTAATATTGCCAACTTATCTAGTGTGTTTAGCTCATGCCCTGGTTTCCAGCTTCTGGCTTACTTCATTCTGCTATTTGTGCTCCAGACCTGACAAACGTTTTTGCATAAAGATGGATAGATTGTTGACAGTTCTTCCACCCTCCCCACTTTGAAGCAGTTTTCTTAGTCATAAACTGGGTTTTGTAATGTGTTGACCAGTTTATTCAAGTTGATCCATTACCCACTGAACAAGGGTGTTTTTTTTCCCATAACTATTGAGAAATCAAAACACACAGAAAGCAGACTTTGCCAAGTATATTACCTTCTTATGCACCATTCAGACTGAAACTCGATCAATTTCAATCAACCATCTATGAATGATTTCTATAGTCCAGTAGTCTAAATTTATCTTCCTGCAAATCAGGTTATTAATGGGTTCATCAATCCAAAATAACCATGCATTTTCATTTGCTGTTTCATCAGACAGTTAAGAAAACTCTGATACTTTAAGCATGAGTTACCTTATAGGAGCTGACCATTTCAGACTTCATCCCAGATATCTCAACACTCTCACTTCAATACTATTAAGTTCACAGAATTGCTAACATAATTTTCTGTATTGTGCTCTTAAATTTGCCAAGTTGTCAGTCAATTTGTCATTCTAACATTCAGTTTTCTAACACTGTCAGCATATACCTCAGAGTTTCTACCCCAGTGCAGGTATTTTACAGGATATTCTAAGCACATCTTGTAGAGAAAGTATCAAACATGATCATAAATGTGATGTAGCATTTTGTACTGAGGCATTTGGGTTACCACAGTTCATCTTGCTGACTGCTCACATCTTGGTTTAGTGCAATTACCTAAGACAGATAAGATCACAAAGTGGCCTCTATCAGAAAACTCTTCCCTCCCTCATCTTGATGATCTGATGTTATCAGATATTGACTGATCAGTTACAAGAGTGGGGATAGGGATAAGCGGTTGTATGCAAGTACTGTTTAGTTCCTGATAAAAGATAGAGACTTTGTTAATTTGGCAAGAAATAAGCTTTTAGATTTTAATTTGTTAAATACAAGGGTTTTGAGTAAAAACCCGGTTCAGCCCAAGAATAGTTATTTACTTTACTGAGTTTAAATTGTTAGCCAGTTTGTATCTCCATGAAGGAGAGAGCAGCCAGATAGAGAGATAAAAAAGAAATAGGATACCAGCCAGCACTGCAGACCATTGTTGACGTAGGGTACAACAGCCAGAGTTATGTGATCAAGAGCAAAAGACAGAGGCAGTCATTGTTGCCATTAACAGACAGGCTATGAATCAATTTCAGGATAAATGTAAATTGAATGGATCTATTTGGTACCATTTAATTTTCTCTGCAACAAATACAGAAAGGAATAGAGATGGATGGAAGTCCCATTTATAGCATTTGAATATGTGGGGTTTTGTTACTTGTCTATAGCAGGAGCAGAAGCTGAGCAAACAGCTCAGTAGCAGCAGAATTGGTAATGATTACTCTGAATGGCCCAATTCTATTTTTCCTAGAATCCCCTTACATAGCATCATTCTAGGATATTTTGAGGTGGGAGGGATATAACCCCAAAATGATTACCTCTCACCCACTTTCCTATTTCCAATAATGGTTGTAACTTAAACCTATTATTCCTTTGAGTAAATTATCTATTCTCTGATCCTTATTCATCATGAAAAAGGTTTTGGCTAACAAAACCTAATGTGTTGGCGGGATGATTTCTAACTCACACTATCTCACCTTATATAAATTACTTAGCCATATTAGTCACTCATTTTTAGTCAGGGTCTTATCATGTTAAGGTGTCATACCACCCAAGCAATGCTTTACACTTGGTTCAGAACCAGTCCTATTGCATAATGCCATTGCACATCAGCAGCTATTGCATTGCAATCCATTTGAAATTTTCCTTTTTTTAAAGGCTGTAAATAATCTGTTAATGACTCCCTTTCCCAAAACTATCCAGTTAGCTGTGGGAGTGCAGTTTCGTCATAGTGGTTCCTTCCATAGCTGATCCAGTAGTGGGTGTGGTATGGGCATTCTTAGGTTGTCTCTCCCTTAGCTACTCCCAGGGAAGTCTCTGCCCAATAACCTACAGACCAATAATGAAATGTAGGGTGAGGGAAAAGAATCAGCAATGACACTGTAATGCAGAATGAAGAACAGTAAGAATGACACTACTCATCCACAGATGTCAAAAGGTGCAATAGAGAGCATTAATAACCTGAGGTCATCATGGGAATGGCTATAGTGGAATTCCAATGGAACAACACAGTATTAAGGCATGGTATAATAGGTCCTGAGGCTCTCTGTGTCCAGAGGTTGAGGTTATGTACTCTGAGCAAATTACAGACTGTAGAATGCAATTCCATTTGAAAGAATCTCATGACTCACCTGCCACAGAATATGCATAAGGATATAACCTTACCAACCTCTTCTGAGCCTATTGTGATTATGCCCAGGTACTTCAGCCAAGAAGTCACAGTAGAACAAGAGTTGAGCCAAATATTCTACAACCAATATCTGCTAAAATGGAGAGGCCTTGTTCCACTGAGGCCAGCCAACCAAAGTAAACTGCTGCAGCTGTGTTAAAAGTCTAAATTTAAGACTGTTGGTACAATGTTGAGGCTGCTTATGTGAGTCTCCAACATGTCAGTCACTCAGAGGTAGCCAGATGGCTATCTAGAATCTTGCCTTTTGTCATCAACCAGAATTCCCAATGGAATCATCATTTGGGATAGAATACTTATTTAACCACAACTGGGAACAAAGTGATAAAGATATGTAAGCAGTTATTAGAAATGGGGAATAAAACAGTAGAGAAGATATGCAAGCAAAAATTGGAAGGGCAGGTTTTGGTACCTCAATTAAATTGTGAAATATTCACATTATGTTTTAATGTAGTAGCTACGGGCAGCTATTGATGACAGAGTGTTTCAAGGAATAACAATTGTGAGAGCTTATAGAATGGGATCCCTAAGTATTGTTTTTTATGCTAGATATTACAAAGTAGGTATAACAGTGTATACCTTCATCTCTACTAACAAAAATGAGTTGGGCAGAGTGAGATTGGATCCTTGGATCTCAAAACTATGTGACCGTATCCCATTTTAGCAAAATTTTATATATTTCGGATATTGTCTGGGATTTTTTTTGGATACGGAAGAAAAGGTCATCAAAGAGCCAATGATAAGATGGGCACAAAACTTAGGCCATCCAATCGAATTAACAAATTGGGAGAAGACCTGGCAGAGGAGAATGAAATATACAGCATGCCAAAATCTAAAAGAAAATGTTTATAAAATGCATCTACGGTGGTATCTCCCCCCTGAGAGATTAGCAAAGATATATAAATGTTCTGACAAATGTTGGAAGTGTAAAAATGAAAAAGGTACATTCTACCACATGTGGTGGACGTGCCCAAAAGCTAGAAAATATTGGAAACAAATACATATGGAAATAGAAAAAAAATCTAGGACTACAATTTAGTATGCTACCACAAATATACCTGTTGGGAATACCAGAAAATGAACTGGCAAAAAAATACGATGAAATATTATTTTATATGACTGCTGCGGCAAGGATCAATTATACCAAAAATTGGAAAAATCCAGACATACCAGATGTAGAAAATTGGGAACTAAGTTTGTATGACATGGCAATCATGGATAAGATGACAATATTAATAAGAGGAATCTCTCTCGAGAAGTTTATTAAAAAATGGGACCCTCTTATCCAATTTTTTTAAAAAAGAAATGGGGAGATTGGGTGGTAGAGAGCTTTTTGGATTAGGGAAAGATATGAAAAAGAAAATAAGCATATCTTAATGTATATCTTAAATATATTAGATATAGATAAGAATTAAGATATTAGCAACTTGTACAAAGGTAAAGATGAATAATATATAAAGGATCATATCAGTGGAGTCCTGATGTAAATGTAAATAAACAAGAGGTCGAATCCTCTAGTATATAGATGGTGTATTATACAAGGACAACTAGTCAGGAAGCCAGTGAGAAGAAGAATGAAAGGAATTGAAATGAAGAAGCAAGAAAGTGAGTAGGCAGATCCTAAGAATATTAAGATCAATAATATATATACTATGTACATATTAAGGGTATAGTAGGATATATTATAAGATTATTATATTTTACTGATTACATTTAAAGCTTTATTAGAGATCTTCCTATTTTCATGAAAAGCAACTGACGTAGACATGTATGTGTGTTTGTGTGTTCCTTGTTATATGTTTTATGTTTTAACAATAAAAATTTTTAAAAAAACTATTTGACCTACACCCTTTACCTTTACAGTGACTCAAAGTATTTGCTAACTTCTAACCCTTCTCCTTATTTTGACACACTGGCATTTGAATGAGTACTAAGGAACTATGTAGAGAGAGACAACTCTAAAGTAATGCCTACCTGAACTTGTGTGGCAAACAATATTGCAGAGGATAGCAACTATTCGATGGTCACCATGATTGGGACCATTGTAATAGGTGATTGGTTCTTGGCACCAGATCACAGCACATGACATGGATGGGTGGGATAAGAGGTTATTTAAGCTTGGTTGCCCTTTCACGTGCTGCCTTCGATCTTATCTGTGTCTGGTCTCATTATTTCATGGCTGATCATCAGATTCTACAACTGCTGAATGCAGATACACTGCCTGATTAACAGTAGCTGTAATTGTTGCAAAAATCCCTCATCCTTCTTTTTTAGTTTATATGAGGAGTAGGGGATCCTGTTCAGCCCCTGAAAGAATATTCTGCCTTGGGGGTGGTGCATGGGTACAGGGCTGAATGGGCCTACACACTTATATCATTGTTGAACAGATATCTCATTGACTGAGCTGCCTCTCTTGATACATGCTGCTGACCCCAGTGCTAGCATTATCTGTCTGAAATGCTACCAATAGTATTATTAACATCTACTACCCAGGATGTTCACTTTTTCCTTCAGGTTACTGCAACAAAATTCTATCTTTAATTAGGCTGCAGTCCTATACACATTTCATTAAGTCTGAATGGAGCACATGTCTGATTGGAAATGTATACGATTACACTGCAAACCAGAATATAAAATTAAAAAGACTGCACTGATGACTATTTGAAGGCACATAAATGAATTAGATTTTTCTGTCTCTCTTTTTAAGTGCATAAGTTATCAGATAAAGTGATAGTGGACAGAAACATATTTTTTTTTCTTTTGAAATAAATATAGCTACTATGGGTTAAGACTAAATATTTTTTGTTTCTTTGAGCTGAAGGTTTTTCAGGAAAACTCATCCTTCGCAAGAGATGTAGAGGACTCCAGGGAATACTCAGCCTAATGTGAAATATCAGAAACCTGCATGCCATTCTTTGATCTTGACTGTACATGACAGCTGGGAAGGCATTTTTTTGCACTTTAGTTTTTAGCCAGTCAGAAAGTATTTACCAATATGGCAGTGCTGAATGGGAAAAGGTCTTTATTAATTTGGTATCTGATTTAAAGAAAGACATGCTCTAATATGTACATGATATAATGGCCATTCAGGCTTTTCCTAAAGTGTTTCCCTTGAGCCAGGGGGAAAAAAGTTAAATTAATCAGTGCAGAAAGATCTGTGTCACTCTCTTGAGTTTCAAAGGCAAGAACAAAGAGGATTTGAATACATTCCTCCAAAGTGGCATGTTTCTGCCTTTAAAATATTAATGCAAATTCAGTGGGATTCAGCTTTGTGAATTACTCTAGGAATAGGTTTTAAGATGAGTGAACAGTTGTATACCCATCCTTATTATAGAAATAACAATTTGCTATTACCTGCAAAGTCCTAAATAATTTGAACCATAATATCTGAAGGATCACATTATTTGGTCCTTGGACAAAGACCAACCTGGGAATGCAGAGGACATTCAGTATCCAATCAGCCACTAGAATTTTAGGACTATGGAGAAAGTATTAAAGATAGTTATTGCCCTGGCACTGCAAACAGTACCATCAACAAACAGCTCATCTCATTGCCCCTTTACCACCAACACCAACTCAAGTATCCATCTTACTTTCTATATGAGCTTTACTGTCAGGTTCATTGATTACTTTGTCACCTTACTTTTTATTGTCTGAATCGGGTATTTTCAGTATAGAACCTCAACTCTGAAATGCCCTCCAAAGTGAAATTCAATTATTTCTTCCATTGATGGTTTTCAAGCAAACAGTTTAAACTTTTTGTTCAGTTAAGCCTTTGATCTGTATTATCTTTCTGCTAAGAAGATTTTGCGCTGGCATTATTTTAATGTGCCTCTGTATGTCCAAGGGCTTTGTTCTTTCCTTTTTTTTTTTTTTTTATTCCCCCTAGTGTTCTCTTTTGTTGTTTTCTATAGTATTTGTGGCTTTTATTGTCATACTATTTTTTAAAAATCAATATCACAAGCCACCTTGAAAACCATTTTAAGGGTGGAAAGGCAGGGAAGAGTGAATTTTATAAATGAAATCAGCTACATTCAACTTTTAGTTGCAGCTTACTGAACAGTAGAATTGGTAATAAAATTGTAAAAAGCAGAGGGAAACCAAAATCTTATGGCACCTTAAAGACTAAGAGATACATTATGGTGTGAGCAATTTTAGCAGTTGATCCTTCTTGACAGAGGTCAAGGAATTATGTCCTATCCAGTGGACTATGCTGTGCCCAGCAACCCACAGACTTGCATCCAAAAGCTCTTTACTGAAAGAGAAAGATCACTAAAGAGAGATCTACTGTAGGAAAATATGCATCTTTGTGTAGGCCCAAGATCACAACTTACCAACGATCTGGATCTAAGAAACAGGAAGTCCCAATCCTGATCCAGATGTAGCAGTCTACATCCTAACCAATCATTATAAGATGCATGTGGATTGCCAAGGAGAGTTTAATACCTAAAACTTGAATTTGAAGGAAGGAAGCTGAAGCCCATCTGAATTCTATTTAGGCCTATTTAGGAACTTAAGCGTGTGTACACAAGACATTTAAAGGGGAAAACAGGCATGAATGTGCATACTTCACTCTCCTAATCCTGGTTTCCATTGACTTTCCCATGTACATTTGACTTTTACAGGTGGCAGGAGAGAGGTTTTTATATACAAGAGGGAAGCCTTTGTCTGTACAATCTCTCTATGTGAATTAGCTATAAGCCATATTTTCCAACATTCTGATGTATGAACCTGCATAGGTGCAGAATGTTCTCTCCTATTGACCATCACCTTCTGTATGTGAAGACAATGAACACCATTTGAAGGAGGCAGAGTAGATGGGCTTGCCCCAGTTCTTTCTCATTGTACAGAGGTTTATACTGTCCAAGGCATATAGCTTCCAGAAGCCTTAAACAGTCCAGAGCCTTACAAATAAGTTGGCTCCAGGAAAAAGTACTTCCCAACAACACATATATACTAGTGTACATGCGGCTTGTATTCAGGGAAGAAAAATCTCAGTGGAGAATGCTGCTGTTGGCTCATATGGGGAGCCATAAAGATGAATCAGGGCTGTAACTCTCCCTCCCCCATGTACAAAGCATGGAGGATTGGGAGATACATATGAATGGTCAAAATAGTTACTAAGTGGCATAAATAGTTCAAATGGAAACCAGATTCATAAAATGTCATCCTCAGCCAAAGCAGGCTATTGTCTTGCCTGAGCTAATTTTCAGGAGTTTTCTGTATCTTTAATGCATCCCCAACATCCTTCTAGGAGAGGAAGCATATGTATGTATTTTAGGCCCTTTCCGCAAGTGGAAAAGGAACAGCGAAAAAACACTACTCACTGGACTTCTTCAGCGGCCGGGCAAGTCTGTCGGGGTGAGGAGCAGTGCGAGCTCATCGCTCTGCACTGCTCCGGCGTCCAAAATGGCGGCTTCCGGTTGGTGGAAGTTCTCCACCAACTGGAGAAGCTCGCCAGCCTAAAGCCCACCCCCAGCAGATCTGCAGGCATGCACTTGTGCACACCTGCAAATCTGCACCAGAGCACAGAGACGGAGCAACACGGAGTTGCGCGCTTTGTGCTTTTTAAAAACCTCTAAAAAGAGGTTTTTAAAAAGCATGCTGCACAACCAGTTCTGGTCGCGCTGAACTGGACTGAAGTGCAGAACTACTTGTCCACCCCAGTCCACTCTATGGTGCAGAAGACCTCCGTCAGAGGTCGCTCTGCACTGTTTTAATAGGCCGGTGCAGAAAGGGCCTTAGTCTAGTGTTCTTCCCATCCAATTGGCACATGAGACTGAAGCCCACCCAACCACCCACTAATCCCAGTCACTAGTAGTGTCCAGCTGAACAGATAGCATGGTTGGGAAATACTTTAGGAAAAGGTCAACTATGATTCTGTTTCTTTATTGATATGCAGTTTTGAACAAGGCTTTCTTTCTTTTTTATATAGCTTGGGAGAACACTAAAATGGTGAGGTTGACTGCTTGGTTTAATCAAAGTCCTCATCTTCAGAATACCAACTGGCAAACCAAAATGGTTGCACAGATCAGCTTTCAACTGTAGCACACTAGAAGCAAGGCAGTTTGTATCATGCCAGAGAAAAGGTTATCAATTCTTTCTTCCATAATCAACACAATAAGGGACCCACAAGAACAGAGTCCAGTGGTTCTCTGACTTGAAGCAGTTATTCTATTAAGATTTGGTGGGGTTTTTAATTATTTTTTCCTCTTCTCATTCCATAATTTTCAGCTGTTAATTTAATTTAGTACATTGAGAAATGTTGTAGGAGAATAAAAATGTTAGTTCCAGCTGAGATAAAATTCAGTGAACACCTCTGAACTTTTGTTTATTTAGAATGCTTTTTCCCCTCTTTCTTTCTCTGGCTTACTGCAGAATTTCTGCTGTTAAAGTTATCACATTTAATGTCACAGTGATCTTTTTGTATCAGTCAGTTCTGTATTTTGTTATGATTACTGTTGCAGTAGAGTTAATCATACTATTCAAGACTATGGCCATGATCTTCTACTTGCTTCATTTAATAGTCAGTGGCAAACTGAATAAATTGATGTTAGGTAGGAGCCTGTGGTTTGTGTAAATTGTTGGCAAGATCTGAAGCAACAAGCAAATGAGATTCCATTTTTATTCTTGAGTCATCAAATCTGTTTGTGAGTGTGTCTGTGTATATGTATCTGAAGGAAATAAAAAAAAGCAAAAGTGTTTAACACACACACATATACACACATACATATATACAGTAAGCTCTCCACATTCATGAGAGATAGAGACACAGATCCCTCGTGACTGTCAAATAATCGTAAATAGGGCTCCCTCCCTACAGTCTTCTGCCCTGCTGGTGCACCCACCCAGGTGCAGGGCAGGGAGGCAAGGAACAGGTGATCATCCTCCCAACATCTTCCTACCAACTACCAGAGGTGCGCCGCCCGCAATGGCACCAATGGGGGGAGTGCAGGGAATGGGTGATTGCCCTCCCTGCACCTGCCAACTGCGTGGGGTGTGCCCACATGGCAGTGGTGGGGGGAGGCACACAGGGAATGGCTGATCACCCTCCCTTCACCTTCCTGCCACCCACGTGGGGTGTGCCTGCATGGCAGCATTGGTGGGAGGAGTGTAGGGAATGGACAATTGCCTTCCCTGAACCTTTCTGCCACCCACGTGGAGTATGCCCACACTGGTGTCAGCGGAGGAGTACAGGGAATGGGTGATCACCTTCCTTGCACCTTCCTGCCACCCATGCAGGGCACACCTACATGCCAGTGGTGGCAGGGTGGTGGGAGGAGTGCAGGGAATGAGTGATCGCCTTCCCTGCACCTTCCTGCCACCCGTGTGGGGTGTGCTGGCACTGGAGGCAGGGAGAATAGGAGGAGCAAGTGGGGTGGGAATGGGGTGGGAGTGGGAGAATGGGGGGATAAGTGGGCACCTTGAGAATAATCAAGTTCACAAAAGTGAAACTCACAAATGTGGAGGGAGAACTATATATATTACATATATATGAATGAGAATGATTACAAGCAGGGGAAGGTAGAGTTGTATAACATTATCTCTTCTGTATAGAAAGTAAGTGAACAAAGCTATTTCTCCTTTTCCCATAAGTATAGAGTCTAGAGATCACTAGTGATATTGGCTGGTAGTAGTTTCAGCCCAGAACAGGACAAACAGAAAACTTGAGTTGTGGGACAAACAGATTGTCTTTGCCTTTTAAGCATCATCTTTGTGTGTCCCACCGGTGAAAACTGAAGATAGTGGCTTACTCTGCATTTCCTTTATTTGGTGTTTCTTGAGTGAATGCAGTTCTATATGATTTGGTCAGCCCTGCCCTCATAACATTACAGAGCATGATTCCCATGTTTATTAACCCAAAATGAATGTAGGCCCATGTCTTGGCATAGTGGGATAGTGAAAATGATGACAGTTGCAGCAGCTTCATTCATCACTGCCTTGCTGTGGTAGTAATTTTACACCATTTTGTTTTAAGTCACAGGCATAATGACATCAGTCCAGTGAACCCAGAGTTATGAAATGTTACTGTTTTGAACCACTTTTTTGTTCATCCAAGAATGAGGCTCATCTCTGTGAACAATGTTTTAAAATTATTTATCAGTAGAATAGTGCTACATTGAAATTCAGTTCTAAATAAGATGGTGTCTTTCAAACATTGGCGACACAGTTACATTGTAGGTACTTTCTTTCACATATGGTAATACTGCCCCAAAGTCCAAAGATTTTGGTTGAAGTTTTTCAACAAAATGGGGCAATAATGATAATGATGATGATATACTTTCACCAGCACTGGGTTTCCTCTTTTTGTTCATAAAAACAGATAAAAATCTTATTACTGAATAGTGAGTATCTTTATTCATTTTTTTATTTAACAGTTCACTTAATGTTTGCTCAAAAATGGAAATATCCACACAATTATCTTTGCACTATTGGTATGAAACATTGTGGTCTCTTGCTGTCATGGAAAAACTGATACAATAGGATTTGTAACTCAAGATATGATGTCTGATGACTCCTTTTTTATGGACTGGTTTCCAATTACTATTATTTTTTAACAGAAACAGAGATTCTCATGTTTGTCTTTGGAATGACATCCTAACTGGAAAAATGGAAAAAGAAAGGTATGTATATGTATTTATTACTGTTTTCTTATGGGATGCTGATTGTCAATTTTATTTTGTTCTGTTGAATTTTGTTAACTTACTTTTTTTGGATAATAAAAAGAGAGAATGCTAGGCATAATTGAATCTTTGATTCTCACTTGGTTAAAAGCATTAAAAAAAAAAAACAACCCTTGCTGGATTAGAATTGAAAGCTGTATAGCATTATGACCTAGATGTTAACTGAACCTTTCACAGAAGTTTTTATAATCTGGTACAAAAATATAAAATAAAGTAAAATAAAATAAAATATGATATGATATGATATATGATATGATATGATATGATATGATATGATATGATATGATACAAAAAATGAAATCATGGTAAGAATGGATTGAATCCTGGTTTATCCTTAGAATAGAGCTTTTAAATAAAATAATAAATCAACAGATATGCTAATCCCATTGATCAAATGGATCTACTCTGAATAGGAATCAGTTTACATTTTATATGGAGGGAAGGACAATCTGATTGTTCCCCCTGTCCCCGATTTTCTGCCTTGAATTTTGATTCATCTACTTCTGTTCACACTTTTTAAAAAATTCTGTACCAATTTGCTCATCAGGAAGTTATAATCCTTCCTTTTCCTCAATAATGTTGTAGGAATCACTTTAAGAACAATGAATTGCTTTCCTTGATCAGTCAAGGGAGTTTTATTATGTTTATTATGTATTATGTTTATTATGTAAGATTCAGAAGCAGAGAAAAGATTGAAGCTTGAACCAAAGAATAAAATATTAAATACAACTCTGATAGTACTGTAAAAACAATTATCTATGATGATGAGTGAGGAAATGGAGCAGAAACTTAAATATACCAAACAGAGATACTTTGTGAATGACCAAAAACCAGGAAGATGGGAGCCCCGATGGTGCAGTGATTAAATGCCAGTACTGCAACCACAAGGTTGTGAGTTCGATCCTGCCAGGCTCCAAGGTTGACTCAGCCTTCCATCCTTTCGCAGGTCGGTAAAATGAGTACCCAGTGTGTTGGGGGCAATTAGCTAAAAATACATTGTAAACCAGTTAGATAACACTTAATTGATAGGCGGTATAGAAATAAATGCTATTGCCATTGTTCGTAAATTAAAAAAAGAGAAAGAGAAATGTATGACAACTCAAATTAAAGATCGACAGTGTCTCATCACAGATGGTAAGCAAATAAAGAAACTATTATATAATTATTATCAAAAATTATACTGTGACAGATCTCCCTCCAGTGGACAATAAGGAAGTGCAAGACTACCTAAGTTCCAAAACTCTTAAAATTAACACCAGAGCATAACGAGATATTGAATAGACCAATCTCCATGACAGAAATCAATGATGCAATAGAGGGGGCAAACTTGGGAAAGTGCCTGGCCCTGATGGTCTTCCCACTAGCTGTTATAAACATTTAAAAGAACAATTCCTTAAACCATTACAAAAACTGTTCAATTCCATATGCAACATAGGTCAGATCCTGGGCAGCTGGCAGGATGCAAATGTAGCTTTAGTTCTCAAGACAGAATCAGAGGTGTGTACTTGCAACAATTTTAGACCAATTTCACTCCTCAATGATAACTATAAGATCTTTGTTTTGATCTTGGCTAATTGACTTAGGAAGATTTTACCAAACTATATAAAGACCAATCCGGCTTTCTCCCAGCTGGACAAATGAGGGACAATATGAGATCAGTGATTAATATTATAGAATACTTTGAGTCCCACAGTGAAAAGAAAGGTGCACTGCTCTTTCTTGATGAAGAGAAGGCATTTGATAGTGTTAAATGGAATTTTATCATAAAATTGTTAGAGGAAATGAAATTTGGTCAAACATTTACAACTTGGATAAAACTTATCTCTTTAAAGCAAACAGCATGCCTGATGATCAATTCGGACCAAGTGGATGATATTCATATAGCGAAATGCACCAACAATGGTGCCAACTGTGCCTGTTGCTATTCATACTGGTGCTAGAAGTCTTACTTAGAGATATCCGGCAATAGAAAGATATTGGAGGTGTTAAAATTGGGAAAGAGGAGTACAAACTAAGATCCTATGTAGATGATGTGGTGCTCTTTCTGGAAGATCCAATTACACAATCTCCAAGAATTACCAGATTGCTGAACATATTTGGTCAATTGACTGGGTTAAAAGTTAATAATTTAAAAACCAAAACTATAACTAAAAACATTAAGAAACAGGAAAAGACCCGATTGGAAGAAATATTGGGATTCCAATGTGTTGATAAAGTTAAATACTTCGGTGTTCTTGTTTCAAATAATAATACTCAACTGTTCAAAAACAACTATCTGCCTGTCTGGCATCAAATCAAAAGTAAAATGGATAGATGGAAACATTTGGATCTTACTCTGTTGGGAAGAATATCCATTTCAAAAATGAGCTTCCTCCCAAAACTGTTATTTTTATTACAAATGATACCTGTTCAGATTTTGAAAAAAATGGCTGGATGGTTGTAAAAAGGATTTAGTGAAGTTTCTGTGGAATGATAAAAAAACAAGAATTAAATTAAAGCTTATGACAGATACCCGAGATAGAGGAGGGTTTGCCTTTCCTGATCTTATTCTATATTATGCTGCTGCATGTTTGGTTTGGATGAAACCATGGGTGTTACTGAACAATAGGAAACTGTTCACACTAGAAGGCCACAATCTTTATTTTGGATGGCATACCTAATGTGGTATGGCAAAGCTGAGGTTCAAAAGATATTTAAAAATCATGCTATCCAGATGCCCCTTTACAAAACCTGGGTTAAATTTAAGTACGTGTTATGCCCAAAATTACCATCTTGGACATCTCTGGCAGAAGCTTTATTCATTAGCAGCCTAAGAAGACAGGTGACTGGTTTACTTATAAGGAATTGCTATACAAAGAAGAGGACCAGTTATGGCTATAGAATCAAGTGCAGTTAAATCACAAAGTTATTAAAATGCAGTAGTTCCAATTTATGCAGATAAAAGAAAGATTTAAAAAGGACATGTAGGAAAGAGGTGTAGACTTAGAGACTAGAGAATTCGAAAATGTTCTTAAAAAGGAGATACACATTTGCTCTCTAAGCTCTGCAAATTTTTACTGAGAAATGAGTTAGTAAAAGAAACTCTTAAAGACTATATGCTAAAATGGGCAGGTAATGTAAGGCAGGATATCCATTTGGATGAATGAGAGAGGCTTTGGAGAAACAACACTAAATTCACAAGATCATATATTTTTCAGGAAAAATGCACTAAAAATATTGTATAGATGGTACTTACCACCAGCCAGAATCGCTAAAATGTTCAGTAGCGTTAACAACAGATTCTGGAAATGTGAAAGAGAAGTAGGAACTTTTTTCCACCAGTAGAGGAAAAAAAATTGGTTCAAGATAAGAGCGAAAATGCAAAAGATCCTAGGTATTGTGATAGAATTAAAACCAACCTTCTTCCTCTTGGATATTCTTAACTTGGTAGATAAAAAGCAGGATAACACTCATGGCCTACTGATATGGTTCATGCTAGCAACGGCAAGAACTGTATTTGCAAAGCCTTGGAAGAAAACTCTATTCCAACAGAGGAGGAAATGGATGGGTAAATAGAAATAGCTGAAATGGATAGGCTTACCTGCATCTTAGAGAATGAAAAGAACTCTAAATTCCTCCTAAGTTGGAAGTCATTGGTAGATCACTTAAAAAAGATGAAGTGGGCAATATTAATGGGTTTGAATGGTAGCATGGTTTAAGTTGAGGAACAAAGCCTTTTTTGAAGAGGTAATCTTTGGTTATTTACCAGTTTTTCTCAAAATTCTGTGATGATTTTCTGAGTATAGGAAGACAAACATATATTTAAGGACTTCATAGCAATCGGATATGGAATGTTATTTTAGTATGCTGAACATTTCCAAAAGCCCTTTATGAGAGACAGGTTGTCAACCATTTTTTCCCTTTTTTAGGAAAAAAAACTGTTTCATGAAATTCTTCAACAAAAACCACTTGGTTTTCCCTTTTCTTTGCTGGGGTGGGTGTCTCCTTTTTTTTTTTAAAAAAAAGAAATTATTGTAGTAATTCTACAACTCTTAGATTTATTCTTTCCACATGATGAAACAGAAGGATGTAATAATGGAATCATAGATTAGATGCTGTTTTCTGTCCAGTGAGAGAAATCTTGTTATTTTGTTTTGTCTGGTTTGTTAGACTTATTTGTGTAACAGATTATGTTGGGCTATACTTACCTTTACGGTTTGAACTATGTGTCTTGATGATTTATGTGGGTTTTTTTTCTTTTTCTCTCTTTGATCTTTTATGGTTGTACTTCTTCTATGGAATGTCTGTATGGATATTACCTGTTCATATGGAGCTGTATATATGTATGTCTTTTTTTCTTAATAGAAACTTAATATATATATATATTAAAAAAAATCTGCACCAAAACAATGTTATTCTTTCTAGTATATATCTTGGTGTGCAGCCTTTTTTTAAAAAAAGTACACATTTTGTGAACTCTTTCTATGCGCTGCTTTCGAAGACTATACTGATCATTTGAAGGCAGTAGCAAAAGACAGAGAGTGCTTTACAAATGGGTTGATTCAATAAAGGAAGTAGCAACCTTGAGTTTGCATGACCTGAACATAAGTGATGATGAATGGGACCCTTGGAATTCTCTCCTTCATAAGGGTCAGTGTTAGCCAATGCTAACAACAACAACAACAACAACAACAACAACATCTCTGCTTGATCACTGTTGTATGCAATACTTACTCTAAAGATATACTTTCTCTACTGTGCATATCTTTGTGTGCTTGACTGAGGGGAAGACTGCAACACAAAATTCAGGAAAGTATAGTTTTCAGTGGCAATATACTATTCTGGCTTACTTATTCATCTGACAGGTTTGAATTTGGAAAATTCACATAGCATTTTGAATGGAAAAAAATATTCTGAAGTGACCGTATATCATGGCAACATTATGGTAAGCTGACTGTAACTAGGTAATATAGAATATGCTGTTAAAGACATCTGTAGTGTTTTAACAGACCAGCAGCAGGGCATGTCCTGTGCTTAAGCACTGACCTCCAGTTAGCTCAGTATCTTGCTGTTTTGTTGACATCACCACTAAAATATGATATAGCAGACACATTTTGATTAAAATGGGATGAGACTCCAAATTAATTTAGCTTAGACTAATGAAGGTCAATCACATTGTAGTAATTAGTAGTGGCAACTTGTTAAAATACAAGCCCAATGGGATGTAGAATCTCATGTTTCTTTTCTATGTATTGTAAGTAGTGTAAGTTTTTTGCCTTTGGGTATACCTACAGATTTTTCCCTGATTAATTATTGTTGAGAGGATGGGTAGTTGTTGTTCTTTTCTGTACACAGCAAAAATGTTACACACACACACACAAGGTCAAATTTTAACTCAGAGTTCAGTGCTGTGGAAGTTTAATGCTTGATTTGGAAATAACATTGGCATAATATTACAGGTGAGACAGAGTAAATGAAATAAACTTGGAGCTTTACATTGTGCATGTTTTCTGCCACAAAAGTCTGCTAATAAGAAATAGATGAAATGTGTTTATTTAAAAGATTTCAAGCATTCCTCCTTCATGTTTGATATGGCAGGATGGGGAGCATGCAGGTTTTTTTCTCCCTTGGTTTCAACAAACTGAATGAACGTATCTGGACTTCTAGAATTTCATGCTAATATTCAGTGGCTATCTCATACCAACAGATTACAGTAATCCTCCACATTTGCAGGTTTCACTTTTGCGGATTTGGTTCTTCATACATTATTTGCTCTCACTTTTGCTGCCTCTCTATGCCATTTTAATAGGGACTGCAAGCCTTGTAAGACTGAGAAACTGCGAATGAGGCTTGTAAGTCTCTATTAAAAATGGTGTGGGGCAGCAGTGGAGGTGGCAGTAAGCCACACCAGCCACCAACTTCTGCCCTCTAAAGGAACCCTGATGCCTCAAAGGAATCCATGGTGGATTGAACATGGTGATCATACTTTTTTGTGTGTTAAATATGGTTTGGGATGGCTTAGAGTCATTCACTGTTTTTCCACTTTCATGGGGGGATCCTGTGCCCCTAACTCTAGCGAATGTGGAGGGATGACTGTATATCTATTCTAGTAGTTGTCATTTGGATTTAAGCCATTTTTTTCCAGAATTACAAGTGTTGACAAAATTAAAATTAGGGTTGTATGGGTTTTGCAGAATTTTTTTTAAAAAGTTCTTGCCTTACAACCATTTTTAAAGAGTAGTTTTAGTTTGTTTTTAGTCATTTAATACTTTAGATGTTGTTATTCATTTTTATGGCCTTGGGAGGCCTAGTAGATGGAGAGGCAATGCTTACAAATGGACAATGCATTTAAAAAAAAATAAAACCACCCTGTCCTCTACCTAATGGTGAGGATCTAGATTCAGTGGGATAGGTTTTGGCTAGTATGTATCAAAGAGACAACAAGCTTTCTATAGAGAAAACATGAAAAGAATCAATGGAGAACATTATTCTTGCTCATCAACTAGAAATGTTGCTTAGAAGACTATATTTAAATATATATATATCCCGGGAGTACCATCCTATACTGTTCTTGTTTCCATTTTTATTTCATTTTTATTTCATCATTACAGATACACTCAGATCATTCACGGATTCATGATACAACTGACATAGATACCATGACAAATACTGGTCCACAGTATCATCTCTTTCAACTGTATTAGATGAAAATGATAGGTAGCCTGGTGTGGTGGTATCAAACACTGGATTGTGTTATAATGTTTTCAATAGCAATTAGTTAAGTGATTTTTTTAAAAGTTATAGTTTTTTAAAAAATGACAGTTTGTGGCACCTTAAGGAGTAACTTTCCCCCCCCAATGTGTGCATACTATAGTTATCCAAATCAGAACATTCATGAAATGATACCTGTCCATATATTAAACATTAAAAGTACTAATTTAACATCATGCGTTTGTAGACCAATGGGTAAGGCTATTTCTGCATTGTGATGCTCTTCAATGTTGTCGTGCTTCAATCTCAGGTCCAGAAGGGAGCGCGTCAGCAACACTCCCCTTAGCACCTGCTTGCTCCATGCAGAAAGGAGTGCAGTGACACCTCCTCTTCCTTCCTTCTGCAGCGCAGCCAGGCACTTGCCATTGCTTCATACAGAAGGAAGAATCACTATTGCATTTCCATGGCTTCTGCATGGCCAGGAGTGATGGGAGTGATGCACGACTGCAAGCACAAAATGGATTTTTTCCATTTGGCGAAAACTGCGTGAGCTGATTCTTGGGCGCAGGCTGGCAGTGGGCTGTTGATGACAACATGTGGAAGTGACCTGCCAACCACTGCCATCCTGTCACAGAAGTGGCACAGCCCCATTATGAAGAAATGGTATAAATCTTTCATTGATGTTTTAGTAAGTAATCTTTTTTTACATAAATTATTTAAGATTAACATTCATTTATTAACTTTACATATCAACCATTTTGTTGATTTTAAATTGGCTTCTAAGTGGTTGTTGATCTCAGATGGAATATAGTACTTAACAGATAAGACTCCTATTTAAATAAATAACATAGGCTGCTGTTTGCAACCACTTTTTGACTTATGTCAAGGTGAATGAATACGATAGTTAATGTTATTGTTATTAATGCTATTGAAAGTGTTTGAAAGTGTTTCTACAATATTTATTTGAACCTACTTATCAGGGATAATAATTAAATGTAAAGAGGCATTCAGAGCCGCTGATAAAATCTAGAATTATGTAGACCATAAAATAGAATTACAGCTCTCAGATACAGTTAAGTTGTAGTGACTCGGGGGGATGAAAATGAGGAAAATAAATGAAAATAGTGTTCTCCATTCTACAAATGTGTGTTCTGGATAAATCCCCATAGCTACAACCCAAAACAGCAAGAAATACATCTGCAAAAGAAGAGTCTACATTTTCCAGATGTGACCAACAATTGAGACAATATTGTGAAACTGTATAAGAACAGCGTATACTCAGATAAAAGAAAAGTCATGCCCTGAAGCCAAGTTGCAAAAAATGTCCCACTTCCAAGTTATTACTTTAATCTAGAAAGTGAATGGCAAGATCCTGGGATAGACAGCTGCAACCAGAGCTACTGAAAAATACTGCTGATGAGGGGTGACAGCAGATATTAAATGGGGACAGTATCTTTTTTCCCCCCAAATGATAAATGATGTTACCACATTCCATGTCAAACACATGTTCTGTCCCACCACGGAGGGAGCCAATCTATCCTAGTCCACAAAGTTCACGTGAGAGTCTAGTGTCCCTTCTGGCAATGACCCTTCAGGACAGATGGGTTGATAAACTGTTACCTTGTAGTAGGATAAAACACATAATGTTTGAAACAAAATGGTAAAAATAAAAAGGAATACTTACATTGTCAACAGATGTTCACTTCATTTCCCAGAAGTTGAAAATAAAATAGGTGATATTTTATTTCCACCTTGTAAGATGGGTGTGTATAATGTGCATGCACATCCATATTGTTCTGGAATTCTAGAGGGTCAGAATATAACTATTTGGACTCTGCTTCTGATAAAATACCACTTTTCACTGGTATATTGTGGCTGAATTACAATGGTGAAAGTTGGACAGAGGCAAGTTGCAGGCAAGATTCATTTGAAGCATCCGTGCATATTCCTGATGATCTCTCATCCAAGAATGTGGGAGTGACATTATGTTTTATCAGCTTCAGGCTTTCAAAGCCAGTCATTTTCTTGGTGGTGGATAGTGGGGGAAGCAATACCCTTGTGTCCAGCTATTTTCCTATAACTGGGCAAAGAGCAATAACATAATCTAAAGGATGTCTGTTGCTGTGTGTCTAGCTATAGGAAAACAGCTAGACACTTGTCTACTGCTTTTGCCACTCTCTTCCAACTAAGACATCATCACATTTTCAGCACTGCAAGTGGAAAAAAAAAGATGGGTTTGAAGGGGGTGGATGGATAATACATCTTGCCTCCTGATATAGGATCATGGTCTTTTATTGAGTTGCCCTCCTTAAGAATAATCTGTTTCCATGGTAGTGGGAAATGACTAATCAAATGCTTGCCTAGTTTTACCATTAACACCAGACCTCTTCCTCGAGAAAGAATATTCTTGACAATTGTGTTTATCACACCCCCACAAAACCCTTTCAGCTCAAAGCATCTAGTAATGTGCAACAGCGTTGATTAATTCCACTTTCTCTTTCTTTTGCAACAATAAGAAAATTAAGAAAGAGCAAAAGAAAACATAATGACACTTAAAATCAATAACATTTGCTTTATACGAACAAATGCTTTTGGTCCATAAATATAGAAACCTTATGTATTTCAGTATGATCATTTCATGCTCACTTTTCATCATGTTGAATCTTTTCTCATCTTTTCAGTGAGGATAGCAATTTGCAAGGTATCTTGAATTAATGTATGTTAGCATTAAAAGTAGAAGAATTTTGCCAATTAACATTATTAAATATTATGGATGTGGATTGTGTAAGTTAAAAATGGTATACCTTTCTATTGAAATAAAGAAACATAAATTGGATTTCTGCAATTCTAGATTGGCTTAAAGTTTCTTTTCTAGCATCCATTTAATCATGAAATGTTAGCACAGAGAAATTATTGACATAGCCCTAAATCCAGTTACTAGTGCCAAGGAGAATAGCTCCACTGAAACAGTGGAACAGGCATACTTACTAAGTTCCCATTTTGCTGGTGGGACTGTTCTGGTTGGAAATAGCAATTGATTTTAGGCCTTTAAAAATAGTCTTTAAAATGTTGTGGTAATATAAAAAATGTTATTTTAAAGGGAAGACAATATTTTTGTACAAATGCAACTAACTCCCAATACAGAAAAGTATCATGGGGGGCAGGGGGAACCTTTCACATCTAGGTAGGAAAATTGCAAAGTGTGATTGTAAGATCTTTCGACCATTGACAACTATTGGACATTGATGTTTCACAAAGGCTGCTGTTCCTCCCCCATTGTAATTTGCTGGTAATCAGAACCATAGGCACAAGTCAAAAGCCACCAACATTCATATATTCCTATATTGATGAACAAAATAAAAAAAACAATTCTTACTTTTCTTTTTCTTTTTTTCGGTAAAAAACGTAGTTGGTATTTTAACATAGGTTTCCCAACAAACATTAATTTCTTACTTCAGTGGAATAAAAATGGTTGACTTGTATTCACTTGAAAATAGGGCAAATATTGTAAGAAAAGAGATGCAGTGTAACATAATTGCCCAAACTACACTGTCATATAAACAAAAATAATAATCTTTTTATTAGAGCAGAAAGCTGCTGCTAATGCTAGAGGCAACAGGATGATTAGTTATGAATTTATTTTTAATTAAAAAATCCATAAATATCATTAAAATGAGTAACTAATCATATATGTAAAACTTGTATAAAATATTCATAGGGATGGTTTAATGAAAAGCGTGCATAGAAGCAAAAGGGGATAAATAGTTTCAGAGGCCAAACAGAAGTAGGGCCACAAAAAGTTTGATTAAACACACACACACACACACACACACACACACACAAGTTGTGCACCTATCCCAATTTCAGATACCAATTTGGTATTTTGGAGAATTGTATGACTCATTGTGGATTGATTTAAAGGCCCTCTGATTTAATCTGGGTCCTGAACAGATTAAACACAGACACATAGACACAAACACACATACACCCAATTTCAAGGGAGGAAATACTTATATTCCTAAAACACAATGTTCAGGAGTAGGTAAAGGTTGCAGCCCTGACTCCCTTTAAAGTACCCAGACCCCTCCAAAAAACTTCTAGCTAAAACTTCACTTCTAAAGGATTAAAAAGGTTATAAAATCAGAAGTTTTGTTGTACACCTTCAATACTTAAAGAAATTATCCTTTCCCTCTCCCTTGTTACCCTGTAAACTGGGGGTCCCAGGAGGGGTGCCCAAATAACCAAACCAAACAAGCAAAAATGGGGAAAATTAGCTGGAGCACTCTCTTGGCTAATGAGAGGCAGGGCAATGCAGCGAGACCTTTTATCCTATGTATACCGGTTCAGGTCAGTGAGGAGTCAAGCAGCTTAAAATACTAACAGTTTTTATTAAGTAAAGAAAATAATAAAACTCAAACACACCTAACTAGAGGGGAAAGAAAGAGAATTTTGGAGAAATAAGCAATACGCCGCCTGTCCAAAGTCCTGGAGACACCAACTGGAGAGAAGGAAGGAAACCCGGTGTGGAGACCAAGGGGAATCTGTGGAGCCGAGCAGCAGTGAGGCGGGGGTAAAGATCCAAGAGGAGCTTCGAGTGATTTCAGCTTAGTGTTTTCAGCTCAGCTTGGTCCGATAAGAGTTCCGAAGAGCTCTCAAAGTGGGGCAACTTTTATAGAGAAAGAATGACCGCAGGCTAGCCTGGTTTTTGCAAGAGAACAATGAGTTTTGGTCTGAGGACAAAGGCTCCGAAAGGTCGGAATTTGCATGATTGAGTTATAAACCGAATTGACAATGGTATAGCTGGTATGCAGATGTGGCTAGCTCGGCCATTAAGTGCCTTGCTTGCCAGGGTGCTTTCACAGGCAAAGAGTTCTTTTGCTTTACAATCAAGGTGTCTGTTTTGGGTGGCTACTCCCTGAAGCGGAACTGGCTATATCTGGTACTTTACAACTATCGCCTATGCCTAGGATCGCGCTTGTCCGGCGGGGCCTAACAAACACTCAGCTGATGGGGGGGGGGCAAATTATGATATCAAAATGATATCTTAGTTCACCAAAAACCAGACCAGAATGCCATGGTAACACCCTATCTTAAAAAAAAAACACCTGAAAATTAAATAAGAAGTGATATAGCATTATTTTCAATCAGATCAACCATGACAAACAATTCAGGGGTGAAACATTGGTCTCACTTCTTTGTAGTTGCCTACCTCTACTCTCAAGGCACTGTGTGGGATCCAGCTTCAGGTCTGGTTATATGTCAATGGATGTCCACTTCACCTTTCTATACATCAGAACCAGTTCAAAGGACTCAGTTCAGCTTTGGGTCAGTTAAATACATTATATTCTAATAAGAACATACAAAAGACTTGGATCAGATCATGAGACATATATTTCATCCAGCATTCTAGTCCCACAGGAGCCAAATAGATTCATATGAAGTATAACTAGTCTTCCACAATCTTACAATAGCAATCTGGTGCCCATTTGACATACTGCTGCTAAGATTATCTTTTGGTATGTTGTTTTGATCATGTTGCCCCACTTTTGAAATCTCTTCATTGATTGCCTACTCCTTTTAGGATTCAATTCAAGCTTCTTCTTTTAACTTTTTAAGGCCTACACAATTTAGCTCCTTCTATCTTTCAGCCTTCATATTTTTTTTCCCACCAGCTTGCTCAGAATCTGTGTTCTGGAAACTCTAGGCTTCAAGGATTGACTTTTCCTTGCATTAACTTCATTCTTTTTCCCATACTCCTGGAATTGCCTCCCTGGAGATCTGTGGACTGTTTCTTCTCTAATTGCTTTTAAATCTCAAAAAAATTCTTGTTTTCCAAAGCTTATGGAATTTTAGTTTAATATTGAGGGAAATATTTTAGCTTCTGCACTGGGTTACTCAGTGGGTAGAATTGACAGACCCATAGCATCCCCTCATTGCTTCTTGGGTTCAACACTAAGTAGTGTCAGCAAAGCCCTCATTGAGCTGAATAGCCAACCACTTTGTTCTGTTAAAGGGTTAACATGCTTTTTGAAAACAGATTTTTAGAGTTGGCAGCTGAGAGAGGGAGGGCCTCCCAAAACCTTGGAGGATGGCTGATTCCAGATTCCAGATAACACAGTAGACAAGACAAGGTCACCATCTGGAAAGGAGTAAATTGATTTATGGAGACATACCAGAACACAAAGGGGTACTGTGAAACTACTGATAAAGACACCTGGGATGTAACATGATACACGAGGGAAATGCATGATCAAGTGCGTGATCACTTATACTGTAAATATGGGGAAGGGGGAATGTAACTTGTTAAGCAATCCTGATAGGCTATAACTTTTGGGGTCCTGTCCAATCGGATCCAAGGGGGAGGGAAACCTGCATCAGGCAGGGGGATAAAATATGAGGTATTCCATAGTGGGGGTGTCTTCCCTCTCTGAGAGACACGGGGCTCTGCAGAGACATATTTTTTAAAATAAACTTTTAATGCTTCAGCTGATCCTGTGTTAAATTGTTTTATGAGTCTTATCAGCTATTTCTTACAAATATTGTTTTATAATCTTGTATATTTTGGCTGTATGTATTTATAAGTTTACTTTATATTATGTTGCACTGTTTTTTATGTTTCTGTCTGTCTAAGATATTTTACAATTCTGTTGTATAGTTTAAGATCTGTATTACTTCTTCTTTCCTCTGCATGTGTGCGTGTGTGTGTGTATGTTTGATTATACAACTTTGGCAGTGCTGGTTGTCTTATTGTAGTTGTTGTACTTTTACTTGTAAAGCACCATGTACATTGATGGCATTGTATAAATAAATAAATAAATAAATAAGATGTAAATGCACATCATGAACCCAGCCATGTTCCCTAGCCAAAGCTATTCTGAAACATGCTTACTCTAATACTGATTATAAAATCCATTTATGACTAATACCTATAGATAACTTTGATAATCTCTTTCAGATTGAAACAAAAGAAACTCATCCAAATCCTAGATCAGCTTGAGACCACAACAATAAGTACATTTTTTTTTGTGGTTTTCCTTTTTTTGTTTGGTGTACATAACATCCCACCTTCTTGGAGCCTTCCAGTGTGATTAAATATTTCAAAAGAACATAATCTATCAAAAATGTCCACATCCCACTATAGTAATGCTACTCTTGCTGAAGAATCTGACATGGTTGAAAAATTAAGTCCTACTTTCTAAAGGTTAGTTATTAAGGAGGAAGGAGGAGGCAGGAAATGTTTTATCCATATGCCAGAAAGGTAAATGAACACAATAAGGGCGGGGGGAAAGAACCTTAAGTTTAAATTATTGTGTTGAAATACACAACTTTCCTAATAAGAAATATTGTGTCTGCGAGAAATATGGAGTCAGAAAGACCTTGGAAAAAGTGTCTGGGCTTTGGATGCCCACCCTATACAAATCTGAGAATGATTGAGAATATGCTTTAGCTTTTTGCGTAAAATTTTAGTAAATCCAAAATAAAATTGTTAATTACTTGGAACACTTATGGATTATATGCCATGTTTCTTTTATTGTAGTACTGTGAAGTCACTTAGAAGAAGAAGAAGAAGAAGAAGAAGAGGAAGAGGAAGTAGTAGTAGTAGTAGTAGTAGTATAGGGTGAACCCATGTGAGAGTTCACTGGGCTCACTTGAGAACAGGGGACCTTCCACATGGAAACATATCAGCAGGACTGACCTGTATGGAAAAAATAAAAAATAAATGGGGTACACTTGTCTACCTGCTAAGCTGAGAAGATCAGGGAAGCATAGGACCTCTTGCAAAGCTGGGAGTGGTGCAAATATGCTATAACCACCCAGAATACAATACAATGGACCTTTCTGCACAGCATTTGCCATGTGAAAGGGTGCTTGGAGAGTGGCGCGATTGTGAGGAGCAATCTGCATGACACACTCATAATTGCGCAATGCTCCAGGGGCTGGCAGGTGCCACTTGCACACCTCTTCATTTTCAGCTGGAAGCCGAAAATGGTGCACAATTGTGCATTGCTCCTGGGCTCCGCAGGAACTTACCTGGCATGCAGAGTCTCTGGAGCCACGCCAGTCATGCTTCCTGCCCCAGCGCAGCCTGGGAAACTCCCAGGCTGCTCTGAGGAAGGAAGAGGCGGGGCTCTCATGTGAGCAGGCAGCTCGTGCAAAGCTGAAGGAGCAGGGGTGTGAGAGCCTCTTGCCGGAGGCTGCTGACACGGTCCCTGCACCCGAGCACTGGAAAAAGGTAAGGTGCGGAAAGGGCCAATAAGAAGAAATATTGGAATGGATGAAATAAACCTTTTTCTTTCCATTTATACATTGAGCTTTAATTTTTTAAAGAAAAAACTGTGCATAAATTTAGCATTTATGTTTATACTTAAGTTACTACAACACACAGCTCGCTTTCAATTTTAGAAATTGTGAGTCATATCAGTTTGCTTAAAAAGTCAAAGAGAGATTTCAGCTGAGGAGCAAGACCATGTGTAGATATGCTATATCTCTCTTGTAAGTGGCTTCATAAATCATTCACCTTCCTACCTTCTGACCAGAATCTCTACTAATTAGGTAACCTATTTCACTCATCAAAATGGCATCATTCTAGTATTATAATGACAACAGTCATTATAAATTGAAACTACTATGTTAGTTAGGTCAGACTGCTGTGCAAGATTTTTAGACATCAGTGGCCTATAATGCTGATCAAGGGAGATTTGAAGAATATATAATTAGCTATCTCAAGAGAAGAAGTAAAACTTTCAAGAAGCTAATTATATGCTACATGGGATTATTTAAAGTATCAAATCAGGCATATGCTAAACTCAGTGGAATTCCATTTTCGGTTATGTTTCCTCAGCCATGAACAGCAATTTCCTGAAGAAAGCACACACATACATACATACATACACACACACACACACCCTACCTATCTCACTTTGACCTATTTTATTTGGCCTGTCAGTCCTCCAATATTACCAGTTGCTCAATTGGGTGAAAACTCTGTGTGTGTGTGTGTGTGTGTGTGTTTTATGTATGCATGTTTGTATCAGAGAATAATTGTTTCATGATCTTTTACCTTTCCACCAGTAGTTCATTGAATTGCTCATGCAACAGAATTTAGTACAAAATAGTTTTTATTACATTATATGAATGCAAGTCATGTTGCATTCACATGTATTATCATAGTTTAGAAGTTGACTGTGTTTTGAGAATTTAGCTCTTTTAATGTGGAATAGTTGAAATATGAGAATTCAGATAACCAAAAAAAATCAAAAAAAAAAATCAGTCACTTCATCCCGACAGGCAACTAAAGCTGATTCATTCAGCTCCATTTTGGGCTGCTTCTTTCCATTCCCATATCTAGATGCAATTTAAAAACTGTAAATAAAATGCAAGGCTCCTCTTTTCTTATTGATTATTGTGCTGAACGAGATCAAACATATCACCCCACATACAACAAAATTGTTTTCTGGCATCTAAACTGATCAGAGTATCCAGAGAGTGTCTTTTCCTACCTTTCTCCTCCATTCCAGAAAAGTTTTGTAAAACAGTTTTTCTTTGCCACCCCAGTTTTGTATGTGTGTGCATGCATGTGTGTGTGTGTGTGTGTGTGCAGTATATGTGTGTCCTAATATATTTGGCCAGTACAGATGAGGTCATTGTTTTTAAACAGAACTACAAATGTAGCCTGGTCTATGCATGGGGAAATCTATAGAGAGAAAGAAAGAGAGAGAGGGAGGGAGAGAGAGAATGGTTTTGAGAGCATCCATTCAAATCCAGATACTAGACTTACTGCCCTATCACACTGCACTGTTACAGCACTATTATTCCACTTTAACTGCCCTTGCTGCACCCTGTGGAATTCTGGAGTTTGTAGTTTGGTGAGGCACTGGAGCTCTCTGGCTGAGAATTCTAGATGCCTCTGCCTAAACTGCAAATCCCATGATTCCATGAGATATTGTCATGGCAGTTAAAATAGAATAATAGTACTATAGCAGTGTAGTGTGATAAGGCCCTTAATAAATTCATTCCAGGCTGCTTTTTCAGCAGTTGATAAAATGTCTGACTATAATATGCTAGGCAAAGTACACGCTAAGCATCATTGCATTAGCTGAGATAACCTCTTAGGAAATCTTCAACAGGATGGTGTCTGCATCTTTGATATGGAATCCAGCTTCCTTATGTGTTTGAAGGCCACACTGAAATCATTAACCATACAGGATAAATCATAAAATCATAAAATCATTAACCCTACAGGATACACTAAATCACAATTTAACACCAGGCTAATGCAAGTGCTTCTGAAAGTAATTTTATTTCTTTCCCCTCTTTCCCTCTCTCTCTTTTTTTAAAGAAATCATGAATGGCATAGCTCAGTCTTTTGACTTTACATTAACATGATTGTAAAAGCATAGCATAAGAAGCTATTAATATTCAAAGGCTGTTACCACAAATCCCTTTATAAAGCAGCATTACTTTAACATTTGAATGGCACTGCGACATTGTTTTTCAAGGAGACTGTCCTTGAGAGCCAATGAATTCCATTTTGCTAAGAGGGTTAATTAGAGTCATGGTTATAATGGGGTAAAATGGAACCAAGTGCTAGACTAAAAGCTGGCTTATATTAGTCTTGGATTTCAAGGTCGCAGTTATGCCTTATGCCAAGGTCAGAGTTGAAGGATGAGGCAGATATGGATTGTGCAGCTTTCCTTCTACATAAATAATTTCAAAACTTATGGCTGATATTTTGCACCTCTAAAATGACTTGGAATAAATCACAATTCTGGCATCCAGTTATTTGGCAAACTATTCACCTGTGAAAACACACAAACAACAGCATGACCTTTAACTTTCAGATCATTAATGCATCTTCAGACCTTTTCCTTTATCTCTCTTACATGCACAGGAGAAGACCAATATGAGTTGCCCTTACCTTTTTTCAAGTAAGCAACCAAGCAGTCATAAGTCAAGGCACAGAAAGATTCCTTTCTCAGTATAGTAAACCTCAGGTGGTATATAAAGAAGTAGATGACCAGAATAGTTGGTGATCCTTGGCCATGGGTGCATGAAGAGATAAATTAAAACAAAACACAATTTGCAACAGTCTACTCCATCCTTTGATGGTTAAGCATGAAATAACAAGATCAGACAGAGAAAATTAGAGTAAATAAGAACACTGTATTTGACATAATCTATTTAAGTTGCATTGGTCTTGAAAAGGAGTAAGAAGGGGGAGCAATCTGGTGGGGATCCAGCTGAGACCAGATGTCACCCAATGACTACCTACTCAACATTCCCTTAGGTGAAATACCTCAACCCTGAGGGCAATCCAAATGCTATTGGTTGCTCCCAGGCCTGGAATAATTGGAAAGTAATCAATGGAACTCCAACCTAAGCTGCAGGGTTGTATAAATAAGACCTGAATCCCAGGTTAGCCTCAAGGGTAGACTTCTTCTCCACCCTCTGACATGGAGGGCTCTAAAGAAGGAGTCCCAGAGCCGTACTCTACACCAAAAAGTTATCAAAAGGTGATCACTGAAGTCTTGCATTGTCCCCATGCTATCTACCAAAGAAAGGCCCATTTAAAGAAACCACTCAATTGCCTATGTCCAGGCAGATCCAGTATGGGATAGGCAAACAAACAAACAAACAGACAAATAGGTAAAAGGAAAAAAGTCCTATCTGGTCCTGAAGCAACAAGATGAATTTCACACTGCACTAAAGTTGGGAGGTGAGTTGTGCTATGAAGATCAAACAGGGCATGGGAAGGAGCAATCTGGTTTCAATAGCCTCTTGTCCTGCCCCATCATATGCTATGATCTGGCACCAAGTGCCAATCACCAATCACACTGATCTATGTCATGGAGACCATCAAATAGTTACTTCCCCCATAGCACTGTTCAACACCCAGGTCCAGGCAAGCATAATGTTCATAGATTCAATTTATTAAAGTATTAGCTTTAGTGGTAAATTTCATGGTTTTAAAGAGCTTGATTTTTCATGAGATAGCTTGTATCCTGGTCTTCATTTGGTATTTTTTAATGATTTGATTGATTTTTACATAATCATACTATTTCTCAGTTTTCTTGTCCTTGTTTTTCCCCCCACATTTTTCACTTATTTTATATTATTTTATTGTAAGTTACTTCATAGGACATTGCATTGTTTGCATTCATAGGCCATTGTATTGTTTGGTGGTGTTGGTGTATGAGTGCTTAGTTTGACAAAGATATTAATCTTGTACAGAGAAATTTCATGCAAAATACAGAAACTGCCAATTATGCGTAATGACACCAAAATGAAGCCCACTTCAGGAAGAAGAGGCCTATTTGAAACAGTCATTTTGTGCTTCTTTGCAAAAACCCAGAAGGCAAACTGTGAAGCAGTTTGAACCAGATCAATATTTTGCAACATCACTTTTGTCTGACAAGTAAGTCAGTAGGATATCTAGCCTGAAACACTATCATGAATCACAGTGTTTTTGAAAGGTTCCAAGGTATTGTCTCCAAAAATTTGGATTCCTAAGAACAACAAATCTCCAACTGTTGTGATCACTTAGTTATGTGCTCATTTCTATCAGTAGACAGGTCTATAACCTGTTTTTTATGGTATCATTTATTCATGTGATTGAAATAATATAATAATAATAGTAACAACAATGACAATATTAATATAGTTAAGCCTACATTTAGTTAATCATATATAATTAATTGTGACAATAGTTTCACAATCATGACTAAATAGTAATTGTGAATATGGAATAGTTAGCTAGATTTATTCATCTGTAACGATCTATATTCATGATCACTACTCAGTCACAGTTGTGACATTGTTGCCATGATTGTAACTCCTCTCCTTAACCTGCTTTACTGGGTGTCAGCTGCATGGACAGAAGGAGATCCATTCTGCCAGTGGTCAGAGTATGACCAAATGACATTTCTTTCCATTTTTAACAGGGGATGGTCAGATCAGGTGAAGTTATTTTGTGAAGTTTATCTAAGAAGCTGATAGAGAATACAGGCCAATAATATTGATAATAAAACTCATGTCTCTGCAGTTGTTTTTTTTATATATAGATACATTTATATATGCTTTGAGATCAGGTAACCCATCTGAGCCCCAAAACCTTAAAAAAAACTTACTTATTGCAGTTCAGCAGGTAATAGCATGGTTGTCATTATTTATAGTAGTAAATAATAATAATAATAATAATAATAATAATAATAATAATAATAATAAAATTTATTTATATCCTGCCTCTCCCAACAGATCGAGGCGGTACTACAGCAGTACATAAATACATTAAAAGCAGTTAAAACATAACCCATCTTCCCCACCCACCAACCCATCTAAACCCCCTAAAGCAAATTAACTATTGAAAACAAGAAGACAGTTGGTGGGAGGCGGTGGAGCACTAGTCTGGGAAGGCCTGTCGAAAGAGAACAGTCTTGACCGCTTTTTTAAAGCAGCCAAGACTGGTAATACGCCCGGTCTCTTCCGGCAGGCCATTCCATAACTTGGGGGCGATAGAAGAGAAGGTCCTCTGGGTAACTGCAGCCAACCTAGTTCTGACCGGCTGCAGTATTACCCTTGGCCCAGGATGCTAACACCACATGTTGGCTTTACCCCATAATTTCTCTCTTTCATCTTCTTCTGGCCACCTATGTTGATTTCAGGTAAATACACAAATATCATGAAAGCAAGGAGCTCACTACTCTGTCCAGACATACATGACTTATGTTCAGCAGCAAGACAACTGTACATGTGATACACAATGTGCAACATATGAGCAGTCCTGACAGCCCTTCTGGTTTTCTACTTGCACAGCTGTTTTATTTCATGAGTCTTGTTCAATTGGAAAAAAAAAAAAAAGGAAGGATTAGACTTGCTGTACTGCTAAACAGGGATGGAAAAAATATTCAAAAAGTATATGTTTTAAAAAATGGTCAAAAATGTCTTTCTTTGCTGTTGAAAAACTCTGAAAAAAAGAGTCTTGGACTGATAAAAATGTTTGCAGTTTGGGGCTTAGTCTGCGCATAATTTGCACGTAGCATTTCACAGAAAGCAGCATTTTCTGTGCAAGGGACAGCATTTTGTGTGTGGAAAACGATATTTCAGGAAAGAAATATTATATTTTGTGCAGAAAATGATGTTTCCTGTGAATAAAGTGGTGCAATTGGAGACTTATCCTGAGCAGAATTCTCACATGGTTGTTTTGTACTGAAAGGAATAATTTCTACATATTTTCTGCACAACAAATTTTGCACAGAATAGGTCCTGAACTGCAAAGAGAAATCAAAAACTGCAGTTTCCTAAGGTTTTTTTTTTTATGAGGAAAACAGTTTTAAAATTATTCCCATTATCTCCTTTGAGAAGAAAATCAGCAAAGAATCACATCTAAGTCTGTTAATTTATTACATGGATGCTTTCTCAATTGCATGGTCAACAAGATTTTCATCTGCAGTAGTAGAGCTTCACTATCACAAATAGTTATTACAAGTCTTTTAACTTTATTTCCCCAATGTCCCCGGCTGGATCTCCTATCAGCTCCCTGTTTGCTGCTGTTCTTCAGGCACTCTGGATTCCTGCAACTGACAGGCTACTTATTGTTGTTGTTTTTGTTGTTGTGTGCTTTCACATCATTTCCAACCCTAAGGGAAACTTATCACAGGGATTTCTGTGAATGAGAGTGTGTGGTGCGCCCAAGGTCAACCAGTGGGTTTCTATGGCAGAGTAGGGAATTTAACCCTGGTTTCCAGGGTTGTAGTCTAACACTCAAATCACTAGACCATGCTGGCTTTCTGGTATGCTACTTATACAGTGGAGTTGTAAGTATATGCTAATACTCAAGACCCACCTTCTAAGTTGTATGTCTTTAAGAACTAATGAAACTTGTATGGAGTACTGCTATTTATTAATTGAATGTAAACAAACATTTTATCCTTCATTATATATTTTCTTCCTCTTTCAGGATAATGAAATATCTGCAGATCTTTGAATACTATAGTTTATTGTTGGTAGGAATTGTTGTTGTGTGCCTTCAAGGTGCTTCTGAACTATGGCAACACAAAGGGGAACCCATCAAAGGGTTTTCTTGGCAAGATTTGATCAAAAGGGGCTCTCTTTGCTGCCTTCTGAGGCTGAGAGTATGTGACATGCCCAAGGTCACCCAGTGGATTTCGATGGCCAAGTGGGGATTTGAACCCTGGTCTCCAGATTTATAATCAAATGCTCAGTCTACTATACCACTCTGGCTTTTGTTGACAGGGTACTGGTGGTAAATATCACATGATCCTCATATCATTTCCTTCATATCTTGAGAATATAAAATAAATTCATTTAAAATTCTCTGCTATGGGAAAAGAAGAGGAAGATAACCAAAAAGAATTAATCAAACATTAATTCAAACACAGAAGGTTGGGCAGAGAACCAGTAATATAGCTATTTTGAATCAGGAAAAAAAAAGCTATCATATTAACTATGGAGAAACCTAATGTTGACAACTGTGAAAATTAGACTATCCAACAGAGTAGGTTTTCTTCAGTCATGGATCAATTCTGTGAGTAGATTCAAGGAAAAGAAAACTGATGAGTGAGAAGCATGGTTTCAGCCGAATAGCCTTTATGTTTTCAATTAGGGCATTCAACAGCTTCTAAATAATAATAGTAGTCTTGTTCCATTTCTTTAAACTACTCTGTCCAATACTACAAAAGTTTTGTTAGAATTGTTTGCCACTTGGTTTGACCATGAAAGTAGATAAGACTGGGGAAACCTCAAAATATTTCTCAATTTCTCCCTAAGCTGCTGATATTCTGTCTTTTCAAAACAATTCTTTAGTATATTTTATGCAAAATATTTGTGGAACACACACACACACAGTAGGATTTCATCTTCAGAAACGTTGAAATGGTAAGAAAGACATTGAGGTGTACTCCAGACATGTGAATTACGAAAGACATTTTTTACACAAGAAATAAAAAAGTAATTCAATATAAACATTTCCTCAATTTCTTTAAGTCCTGAACTCAGGATTTTAAGTAAATACAAATGTGCTTAAAGGGAATAAGTAACATGCAGATCTATTTTTTTACCATTCCTACCTTCCATGTATATTGGACAGTTTAAGTCATATAACATTATGATACACTAAAAGCAAGTTATAATTGAAATTTGGTATATATTTTGGGTTCAAACCCAAGCATTATATTATTTATATTATTTATTTATATTATTTATATTATTTCCCTTACTGTTGCAATTCAATTCTTGTGAACCCAGGAGGAGATTGGCAGAACCACTATTTTCAAATTCTGTTCTAACATGTAGTGCATATTCCTAGCAAGCCTAGTGTGAATTTTGTTTTTGCTGTTCCAACACAATATTTAGCCGAACATTTAGCTGAATTTCATGACCAAGCTATCTTGGTGTTCTGTAATGGTGGTGTTTGTATTTAGTTTAGACCAAGAAAAAGCATATTTTATTCACTTTTCTTCATACTCAGGGTAGATTAATTAAAATCAGTGGGACTTCCATTGATTTCAATTGGATCTGTTGAAACTGTGGAACTCTCTCTCTCTCTTTCTCTTTTAAAGAAATGTTTACATTTAGTATGCACTAAGAAGCATATGTCAAAACTTCTTTTTTTAAAAAACAAGCATTTCTAAACATA
This sequence comes from Iguana delicatissima, assembly GCA_948472985.1. Taxonomy (NCBI): domain Eukaryota; kingdom Metazoa; phylum Chordata; class Lepidosauria; order Squamata; family Iguanidae; genus Iguana; species Iguana delicatissima. Next base: position 1,710,234 of record CAOKZL010000503.1, read on the forward strand.
GCTTTCTTATAGATTTGAAATATTTAAACAGAAAAAAATAATGCAAAGCATTAGCAAAATTTCAAAGTATCAACAATATTTCATCACAAAATCATGTTCTTCAACAAATCACTGCCAAAAGCCTCAAAAATAAAATCAGAAATCAATTCATCACATCTTAATTCTCTTCAACAACTTAAAATGTCAAAGTAAATATGACTGCTGGACATTACTATTTGCCAGTATTCTTCATCTGTATTTAATCTTGCTAGTATGCATAATTTCTTTTTAAATGGATATAAATTGCAGATCCGGCCATAAGTGACTATTATTTAACAAATTAATCTGTATGCATCATGGGGAAAAACACCATAACATACCAATGCTGAGATCCTGTTGAGAGGATTTATTTAGACAGGGTTTATTTTATGGTTTATATTTTCAAGAGATGATGGAGATGGCCAGCCTTGCAGCAGCCTAGGAAGCTAAGGAATGTCCTGAGACATCCCATGGATTGATCAGTGCTTCTTACATCCCATGGATGTAGCGGTGCTTTGTTTCTTTTTGAGACGAATGCACTTTTCACACTACACTGTGATAGTGCTATTATTTCATTTTCAACATCCTATGGAATCCTGGGGTTTACAGTTTGGGGAGAGGTATTTAGAAGTCTCAGCCAGAGAGATCTTTCGCCTCAGTAAACAACAAACTCCAGAATTCCATAGGATGTTGAAAGTGGAATAATAGCACTATAACAGGGTAGTGTGGAAATGACCAGAGCTCAGCCCACAAATTGTTCCACACTTTGCACTTTGTTGAAAGTGCAATCACTAATGTAATCAGGAGTTGCACTGATGTAACACCCCAAGAAGATCCAGATCCAAAGTCATAAATCTATTTATTCCTCATTGTTTTCCTCTTAATTTATTTAAAGTTGTATGGACACCTCTGTGGAAATTAAAATAGCTATAACATAATGGTGACATGGTTGACTAAATAATTAAGTGTTCTCAGTTCTTGACAACATAAAATGTAAATTATATAAATTGCAATTATTTTAAAATTAATTACCAGTGTTCACCCGTACTTCATAGAGAGAGTAGAAAAGGCAATGAAACATTTTCGTATTTCTACATGTATCACTCTGCTAATGCAGTTGGACCATTGTAAATGAAAAAGAAACAAAATGCACAGTTGTAGTCAAAATTCATCCTGCCAAATGATATTCACATAACCTCAATGTCATGGCTAATTTCCAACTGGGATCATTACATGCTTCCCACCTAAAAACCCCAGTACACAATAGCTGTAATTAGACACATTATTCTTCACTTCCTGTACCAAATTGCTGTGCAAAAGTGTAAAGTGCAGCATTCTGCTGTATGAAATTTTCTATATAAATGCAAGATTATTATTCAGAATTCAAGGAAGGTGTGTTGATGCATGCCTACTTCTCCTGGAGTGTGCAGAATCCTACAATTAACTTGAGTTTCTGACTTTCATTTAATTGTAAGTCACAAAATGGTAGTCTTATGCACAGCTCTCCTAGTAACACCTAGCTGTCTGAATCCTTATGTGTCAGCAACTTATGCATTGAAAAGTGTTGCTGTATTCCATAGTATGCCAGTCTATAGTAAGCTAGTATGTTGAGTCCTTCTCTAATGCTGTAATTGTAATAATTATAGTTGTTCACTGCTTACCCAATTCCTCAAATAAAACTTCTTGGGTTATATTGGAGCAATCAGTTTTAGACAGAGTGTGTCAAGTATGGCTGCATCTGGACTGAACTCTTCATCTGTTCCTTTTGTTCATTTATATATTCTGCTGCTTTTGAACATTGAGAAGAGGCCTCACTAGATTCTTATTTGTATAGTGTGCATTTTATTTTCACATCCTTTCTACCTAACCCACACTCCCAACATACAAACTAATGATTTGATTCCTCATTCATGTATGCATATTGACAAAAACTGTGGTACCACAGTTGTAAAAAGAAAATGTGTTTATGTACATTATGTTTTTTTAAAACTGTTTAAAATGCATTTATCCTACATTTCAATTTTAAAACTTGGTAACCAGTGTGATAATGTATTTTAAAACTTGTTATTTTTCTGTTTCATAATTCCTGAGCAAATCACAGTATTATGCGTTAAACAACTATGCTCTGAAAGGAATGTTGAATGCCATTTAGGGATGTAAAATGAATTTAAATGAATAGGAATGCTTTGAATTAATCCAACTCATGATCTGTAATGTTTTATATGGAACATAGTTTGGGGTTAATTTTTTCTTTTAATTTTGAAAACCGTAGATTCATTTTTCTCTGCCAAAATTATGGTCAAGTCAATGTGCATGACCAAAAATGTGTACACTCACAAAAAGGGCACAGACATAGTTTAATCAATAGAACATGCATACAAAACTTTGCAGCCTGAAAAAAGAAAATGTTAAAATGCTGGAAAGCACAAAAGTTGAGTTACCATAAGTTAAAACAAAAACTCTTATAGTTTGGAACCTGAATTGAACAAAAGTGCTGATTGGGTTCTGGAAATGCATGAGAAAGTGACTGATAGATTTGCCTTTATGAGACTACAAATCACTTCATTGGCTAGGCACTTTCAAAGCTAATGCAAATAAAATATTTTCCACTTTCTTGCAGAGATGCATACAGACAAGAATAGTTTTAAAAGAGGGGGTACTAAGCTCCTAGAACGTAGACATATGCTCTAAACTATACTGAATAATATATAAGTAGCAGTGTCTCTTTCAAACCATATTGGACAAGTATATAAGAGGTCAGTGTGAGTTCCAAGGGGCATAATAAGCCAAAGATAATTAAATAAACACATTTTCTTCATTATAGTTCTCCTCTGCATTCATGGGTTTGACCTTTGTGAATCTGATTATTCAGGATGCATGTGCTTGCCTCCTCTCTCCCATTCTCCTCCTCCCATTCCTTTGCATTCCTCACCTCAGGAGGTTTATGTTCAAAATGGATTTTATTTTTTTTTTCCTTTTGGGTGAGCAAAGCCCAACGCATACTGCTGGAGGAGCGTCCTCACTGCCGTCTGGCTACACATTTTGTTGTGCAATGGCCACTGATGGCCACTGGTCAGGTGCTCTCTTTGCTCCTACCCCTCCCCTCTGGGAGGAATCTCATTTTTCAAGATGGTAACCATAAGTATCTAGAATGCCACAATTCAGTGATCTGCTCTTCTCCATCTGAGAGGAAAGTACCAGTAAGCTTTGTGGGTTTTTTTTCTTCCCCCAGCAGCACTCAGGCCAGAGACAAAGGCATGGGAGAGAGGAATTCTGAAAGAGAATGGGAGGAGGATTGTGAGGGGAGTTATTAATGGTTTTTCCACTTTCATGAGGGTTCTGCACCCTGAACCCTGGCAAATGTGGAGGGGCCAAGTATTAACAATTGTTGTCTTAAAACAGAGTGTGATATAGCTATATTGATACCAAAAGCCCACTGTTGCATTATGTCAGCAAACTAGATGAAATCTCCTTAAGGTACAGATGAATAAAGCAATTCACCTTCTGTGAAATACAAACTGACCTCCTACATGTTATTTAATACCTTCAACAGTGACATTTCTTCCTCTTTCCATTGGCATTTTCATGAGCTTTGACTTTGTTTGAAACTGAAACTGAAAATAATAAAATAGAATGTCAGTATACATATATAATCTTTTTGCAGAGTTGCTCACAGAATATTGGTAATTGTGAACAGGTTTTGGCTACGTATAAAATCTTTCAGTCTTAATTTGAATGCATAAATCTTCTTTCTAAATATATTATTTAAACTTATTTATGTAAAAGTAAAAATGTATTCTCCATGACTATGTATCTCTCTGTTCGTCTGTCTATCTGGTGCAGTATATATACTGCAAATTTAGAAATACACTAGTTTTTGGACTATTGTTTTCCGATACATATTGTAAATCCTTCAATTTACTTATTTCCAATTAACACTTGCTAATTTATAATTTAATTTCCTCTTATGATATGCCAGTTAATATTAGATACTTAGATACATCTTTGAGGCCAAATTGTAGAATATTCCTATATTTCCATATTTAGTTTTTCTTAAATTCTGATTTTATGCAATAATGCAATTAGAGTTGCCATCAATAGAGAAGACCTTCCATAATCCATCATTTTAAATTTTATGTTTCAATTTAGAATCTGTGTCTTGAATATGAGAGAGATAGCATAGCGTAGTGGTTTGAACATTGGACTTTGACTCTGGAGATCAGAGTTTGAATTTCTGCTCAATCATGGAAACCCACTGGATGAACTTGGACAAGTCACACTTTCTCAGTCCAGAGGAAGGCAAAAGGAAACCCCTTTGAGCAAATCTTGCCAAGAAAACCCCATGAAATATTCACTTTAGGGTTGCCATAAGTCAGAAATGCCTTGAAGGCACCCAGCAGCAGTAGCAACAGTTTTTGAATTTGAGCATCAGACATTTGAAGATGTCAGACAATTGAAAGTATTAGACACTTTAGACTTCAGTTTTAGAATAGGATTAAAGTTTTACTGTGCTGTTGTTTATTAAACAGTTATTGACACAGGTAAGTGTCATTGCTTTCTTTAAGCAATCAGCCTGCACAGAACAAATGGGACATTCCTATATACGTTGTCATGGTGACCAGGAGTCTTACAATACAGAAGGTAGTACTCAGATGATAATCCTTTAATTGAAGGAATTCGTGATTTGAAGGACTACTCAGTGCAAATCTGACTTAAAAATAAAGAACTATAAGGGAAATGAATTAAAGATTATCACCAAAGGTTAGCATTTAGCAGACTGAAGCCATTTCCACATGATGATATCCTCATGCATCATCTTATGGCAGTCTTGGCGAGAAGGGAAGTGCACCAGGAATGCTCTCCTCTGCACCTGACTGGTTTCCTGTGGAAGGGAGCACAATGGCCCCACCTCTTCCTTCTGCAGCACAGCCAGGCACTGTCTCATGCTGCACTATGGAAGGAAGCATCACCATTGCATTTCTCTGCTCTTCCACATGATGGCAAGTATGAGACTGCTGCTTAATCATAAGTACAAAATGGATTTTTCCCATTTTGCAAATACCATGTGAGTGCAACACTTGGGGATGGGATGGCAGTGGGCTGGTAGTGGTGTCATGCAGAAGCACGGTCAGCCAACCACTGCCATCCTGTCCCCAAAATGGCACAGCCCCATTGTACAGAAATGGCCTGAGTGAACACAGAGCCTAACAGGTCAAAATCTCATCCCCACTGATATGCAGTATTCATAGAATAATTACACTAACTATCCTTAAAGTTACAGCTGTACACATATATTACCTAATGCAGATTTTATGAATTTTTTTATGTGCAATACGGATTCCAACATTAATGTCTAACTGGATGAAAAACAAAGCAGTCACCTTTTTTCACCTTCTTTATAATCATTTTCAGTACATGGGAGAGCAAGAAGGCCATGCTGGTTTGCATGTTTTAAAATGCATGCTTCTGTAGAACATCATAAATTGAGGGATTTTATAGCAACTGCTTTTGTTTCAGAATTTATTGAACAAAGTTCATTAAACTACAGAAAGAAGCAGAGAAAACGGGGGAAAAAAGACTTCTGATCTATCTTGACTTCTGGTAACTCACTAGAATTAGTTACTATGTGAAGTTTTTTTTAAAAAAAATTCGTGTGCATCTCTCTGTATTTTTAAAGACCAAACCAAAGTTCAAAAGGAAAGGCACAATTTTTTCAATCTGCCCTTTATTCAAAACTGTTGTTCTAAGAAGATGTTGGGTAAGAACATATATCAGAGCTATTTAAAATGGGTGGGGGAACAGACAAATAATAGATGAAAAAATGGCATTCTGTTATTCCCCCACCCCCTAAAAAAGAACCATAACACTTACCAGACAGGGTTTAGATAGTTAAGTAAAAGCCAGTGCTTAAATCTAAATCCTGCTGCACTAGAGTACACAGAGACAAAGGCAGTACACATATTTCAAAGTACCAAAAAAAAAAAGAAAAGAAAAAGATTTCCACTTATCTGATATTAAGCATTTATTGAGCAAATCAGAAAACTGTCTTCCTTTTTATTGCTTTATTCATTTTTTTCTCTTCTTTTAATTTTCACCTCTGCTTGATAAAGTACACAAGCTATCTTTTTGAGAGGAAAGGAAAATGGAAATTTCATTTTTTTTTCTTTTCTTGCCTCTGCATGTCCTTAAGCCAACAAATAAAGAGGTCCAATTAAATTTCAAGTACAAATGCAGGATGAATGTATTATGCTACTGAACCAAGGGCAGCAAGTCAATCACTAAAAATATACAGTAGGCCCATCACATTTGTGGGACACAGGTGCACAGAACCCCCACAAAAGTAAAAAATCCATGAATAGCTCCCCCCAGTGAACACTCCTTCCCTGGGCACTATATCCAGGAGAGCATGGGGAGATCCCCCCCCCACTTCATGCTCCCACCCACCTGCAGTGAGATCTTTCCCACAGCGGCAGGGAGGAAAGTGCGGAGGACAAGACTGTCCCCCTACTTCACTCTCCCACCTGCCCAGGGAGAGGTCACAGCCACAGCTGCGGGGAGGAGAGTGCAGCAGGGTGAGATCACCCCCCACTTCACTCTGAAACCTGTCCAGGTGCAATCATGCCTGCAGGGGTGGGGGGTAGAGTGGGGAGGATGAGATTACCCCCTACCTCCCTCTGGTACCCGCCACAGGTGCTATCACACCTGTATTGGCAGGGAGGATTAGATTATCCTTCCCACTTTGGTCTCCCATCCACCCCAGGCAGGATAGTGTGGCAGCAGCAGGGAGCAGAGAGGGAAATGAGATCACCTGCCCTACTTCCCTCTGACACCCACCCCAGGTGCAATCATGCAGCAGTGGTAGGGAGCAGAGTGGGGAGGATGAGATTGCCCTCCCCACTTCATTCTCTCATCCTTCCTGGGCACGATCACACCCACAGTGGTGGGGAGCAGAGTGAGAGCGATGAGATCACCCCCACTTCACTCTCCCACCCACCCTGGGTGGGATTGCATCAGCAGCAGCAGGGGGCATAATGGAGGGGGATGAGATTGCCCCCCACTTTTCTCTCCTACCTACCTTAGGTGTGATCGCTCTCATAGCAGAGTGGAAGGGGACCTTGGCAGAGGACACGGTCTCCCACTTCACTCTTCCACCTGCCGCCAGTGGGATTGTTCGTGCAGCAGGGGGAGGAGAGTGGGACAAGATTTTCTCCATGCCCTAGGTAATGGGAGGGGGAGAATGGGGGGAGGCAAGTTACACTACAAATAGTCAAATCCATGAGTGTCAAACTGACAAATGTGGAGGGAGAACTGTACAAGTCTCAAGTAAAGGCAAGTCAAGTCAGTGCCTCATTTATTGTCAAGTCTGAGTTGAGTCACTGAAGTGACTTAAGTCCAACTTAAATCCAAGTCAATCAACTTGAGCCTACATCACTGATTGCACTTATTCAGTCTCTAGTCTTCCCAGTTTGCATGAACTAATTATTCCAGCAGTTCCTAGCATGCAGTTTTGTTAGCACCTGTTCCCCCCATTGTGGGGTAATCAAGCTAGGGAAGCAAAAACTGATCTTTACAGGTAACTATTGGTAGGCAATAATACAAGCAGAATGTATCTCATCAGGCATCACAGAAACATGTAGACTTTTTCTGCACAATGACACTCTGTCACATAATCTCATCACAATCCTGGCAGCACCTCTGCTGGGATGGGAGCATGTTCCCAATGTTTCTTTCTGCACATGACTGGAAGCCTGTAGAAGGGAGTGCAAAGGATACACTCTCTCTTTCCAGACTGCAGCCAGCCTTCTTCCCATGCTGCAGTAGGGGAGGAAGTGCATAGATTGCATTTCTGGCCTGTCTACATGGCCAGCTGCAGTGGAAGGCTTGCACAATCAGGAAAGAAACTCATCAGTGATATTGCCCGCAATCATGCTGGCTGGCGATGCAAGAAGGGCAGGACTGTGACAACATCATGCAGAAGCATTGTTGTGGTCCTGCTCCTCTCTCATCATTGTCATGTGAAAGGGGTGTAGTTCCTGTTTGAAAAATATCAAGTACCCTCTCCCCCCACCCCCGTATGAGCGCAGGCTGTTGATGACAGCAAGTGCTACTAGCAAATCAACATTTTCACAATGCTAACTGAAATGCCTCCTGCTTCCATAGAAGTTGCTGCTGGCTACTGGTAAGGTCAAAGAGGGTAGTGTTCTCCCTATTCCCACAGCACAGTCAACCATACACAGTCAGCCATTTCACTGGCTTTTACTGTGTTAGCCTTGGCTTTGCATTTATATGTTTGTATATTTCAGGGATAAATTTGTTTCACACCCACTGGTGCTGCTGAGGTTGAATTACTAATAAAGTTCAGCAGCTATGGGAACAATTCACATGATACACTATGCTGCAGATTTATTCCAGAAGTCATGAGAATTCAGTGCTCTGAATATTTCTTATACGTTACATCAACTCTTCATCTCTCTAGTTTCTTGCCTCCACTTTATTTCTTGCCTCCACTCTATTTCTCCACTGAGACACTTGGCTACTGCTCATAAAAATAAAAGCATTTGTTACCCAAGCATTTGTACTTAATCACAGCTCAGCTTCAAGGAAGGTGAGAAGCTAAATTACAGAGCCCAGTGTGGTGTGAAGTAGTAGGAAGGTCATGAAAATGTGAAGAGCAGTCACCTCTGTGCCTCCACACATGGAAATATTGCTTAACTAAGTCACCTCACATATCCACTGTCCTAATTATATGCTATACAATGACTTTCTATGATGGTCTTTGGCAATAGTGACTTGCTGTCATGGCCATGTCAGTTTAGGTAGAATTACTGGCACAATACTCCCGAAGGACTAGTAATCCTTCTGTCCCCACTTAATACAAAAGGTTATCAGAGTAAATTCAAACTGAAGAACAGTGAGATGGAAAGACCATAATTTGATGCCAGAACACATGGTGTGTATGCAAGATTCCAGATTCAATTACCAGTGTATTCAGGTGTTGCTTGGAAACGCTTCTGTCTGAAAATATCCCAGGATTAGAAATCATGTGGCCCTCCAGATACTGTCAGACTGAAAGTGCCGTCAACCCTAGCCAGTATAAGCAATAGTGAAGAATGCTGGAAGTTGCATTCCAAGAAAATCATTTCCACTGATTCAATATCTGACAGATTAGACTTAGTAGTAGAATATAGAGCCAGAATATGAGTGCTGCATTGATTTTTGTAAGTTTTTATTTTTGAGAATTCACGTAGAATAAAAACATAGGCAATCAATGCAAAAAAGAGGTGTTTTAGACCCTTTCATGGATTCACAAAACTTTTACTAAATTTTCATGAATAACAGAATAAATACAGGATCCTCCTATATGAACGTACACCTATTCTATATTCTCCTTTCAGTCTTATTTGTCTTGTTAAAATATGCTTGACCATCATATAAGAACATTCCTGCTCCCATATCATTTACACCTTGCATGCATCCCCTTTTTCTCATATTATAGAGATACTGATGGACCTACACGTTTGTATGTAGATGGAAGAACCAGGGCATTTTAAAAGAAATTATTACTGGCTTTCTTTTCTCTCATTCAGAATGTTCATGAGTGGATGTTTTTCCACTGCATACAATCCTCACATTTGGACTGTATAAAAACTTGAATATAGAAATGTAAATACATGTACATACATGACTATGCTTAGAATTTGTATAAGTCTGCCCACAACCAGAAAAATGCCTTAGTCAGAAGAAAAATCACTAAAATCTTATCAAATCTTAGAAAAACTGCTTAAAAACACAACTGTTCTAACTCCCTCCCCATGTATGCGTGTGTATAAGGATATTAAAATTTTTAAAAAATCAGTTACTTGCAGAAGGTGCTAACACAGGACTGAGAACTGTGTGGTCCTCCAGATGTTGGACTGCATCTTCTAACGATATTAGCCAGTATAGCCAATGGTGAGGAAAGCAATTCTTCACTGAACAAGGGGGAGGGAACCATCTCAGGAGATCAAGAAGTAGCTGTTTCAGTTGCAACTGCAGCCTGTTGGAAGAGAAATAAAGTCACTCTCCATTTGAGAGAGTGACCTGGCTTTTCTTCTCCTTGCAGCTGAGGTGGGCAGTTTCTTATTTGTATGGCCCTTTCCTCACAACATCGCTGTCTTGTTTCTGCCACAGAATCGCAGTAGTCAGCAGGTTGTGCTTCCGCATGATGTCATCGCTGTCCTGCTGCCATCCTGTCGCAGAGCGTAGTGCTCGCACAGTTTTTGCAAAACAGACACAACCGCTTTGCATCTGTGATCGTGCGGCACTCCCGTCACTTCTGGCCATGAGGAAGCTGCAGAAGCGCATTGATGATGCTTCGTTCCATAGCACAGCAATGGAAAAAGCCTAGCTGTGCTGCGGAAGGATTGCGTTCTCTTCTGCATGGACTGAGCAGGTGCAGAGGAGAGCTTTGCTGACGCGCTCCCTTGTGGACCCGGGACTGCAGCGAGATGACGAGGAAGAGCATCGTCATGCGGAAATGGCCCATGAGTTGCTTCTCTGGCTATTTCCGGACTACACTCTTATAGTGCTATTATTCCACTTTCAACATCCCATGAAATCATGGGGTTTGCAGTTTAAGGTGGGGCATTTCAAATTTTCAGCCAGTAAAATACAAACCCTAGAATTCCACAGGATGTTGAAAGTGGAATAATAGAACTATAACAGTGTAGTCCAGAAATGGCTTTTCTCTCCTTCATGTAGTGAATCATGAATTTAAAGTCCTTCCTGGACTTTCAAGTTGATGGTTGAGGAGAGAGATGCTGATCTGTATATGCTGAACATTATGCTACACAAGTTCAAAACAGGATCTAAATGCATATGTATGCAGGATTAAACAGATTGAAAAGGAAATACCTGTTGTTCCTTTTTTATATACATACCTTAAAGCAAAAGGACAACACTTTACTTTCCTGTCCTTGCCCTTCACCCCAATATCTTTTTTAAAAAATCACATGCAATGCAACTTAAATTTTACACCCCTGTCACAACCACACACACACACACACACACACACACACACCATAATTAGCTTTCCCTGGTAAAAAAGAACATGAATTCTGAATCTTTAATGGTTGTGTAAAAGAGGGAATTTCAGTAAGTGTGAATTTCAGCTTGATAAGCAACACTTATTGAAATCCCCTTTTCTATACAACTATTAAAGTTAAAGCAGTCATGTCTTTTATCTCACCTGGCAACCCTAAACATATCCTAGTTTCCTGAGAGCAAGTATAAATATTCATGTTAAATCTCAGTCAGAACAGTGCGATTTCACACTGAGTCACTAATAATAAAGTGCCTAATAATAATAAAAGTACCTAACAGGAAAGTTTCTTTGACTTTCTAAGGTAGGAAAAAGAAACACATAATTTATGAATCTCATGAACTCTGGGTCCTGGACCCTTTCTAAGCACCTACTGAAATCTGTAGGGCAAAAAGATTTGCTGTTTTTGGAGTAGGGGTTCTACTTTGGAATATGGTGTATCCATGCATCTGCCCCCCACAAAAAAAATTATTTGCCTCACTACCAGGAGATATTACAGAGCAAGGAGCAGGCTTAACCACTTCCAGATTTGTTTTGGAGGAATGTTTTCAGACCACAGCGGGAGGAATAATGGTCCCTTGAGTCCTGGAGTTTTATCATCTCTGCTCTAATATAATTAGAGGATAGTCCTTCCTGCCCTTCACTTCCAATGAATTGCCACAAACCTATATAGTGGATCAAATTAAGTACTGGGAGTTCCAGAAAACGAGGCATGCAATTTAAACCTTTTTTAAACTTTTGAGCACTCACACTTCCCCTACAAATTAAGCCATGGGCTGTGAACATATGATAAATTCCCTTCACTCATCACAATCTACAGGGAGAGACAAGTTGTCAGACAGATTGGTGGTTTCTTTTTTAAAAAAAAAAAAGCGTAAGAATTACTGATTAATATGCCCCAGTGTTTCACTGTTGATATACAGTTTCACTGAACTTTAATTCCTGCCGTGTGTGTTTCAGCAGTGTCTTATATGAATTTCTGTTTTTTGGTTCACTGATGAACTTGTATGTGTCTATTTTTCTCCAGTGGGTCTCCAAAAACCAGGACTGGTTGGACTCACAGCTATTGCTTTAAAAATGCCTTCAAAATAGATGGGGAAAAGGGGATTGCTTAATTTGGGGAAGGTTCTTTTCTTCATAGACACTCCACAGAAATAGAAAAGAACTGATGCAAATCACAGAGTTAGAAGGGACCTCAGAATCATTAGTCCAATATCATTTCCACACTAGATTGTTACAGTGCTATTATACCACTTTCAACAGCCTATGGAATCGTGCGATTTGCACTTTAGGGAGGAGCCTTTGAGCAATAATAATAATAGCACTATAACAGTCTAGTGCAGAAATGGCCCAATTCCTCACCAGTGCACAAATCCATTATTAAAGCACCCTGAGAAATTGAGATCAAATTTCTTTTTAAAAACACAGAATGAAAGAAAATCTACCAGCTACTGAAGTAATCTATTCCATTATCAAATATCTCTTACCATCTGGAAGTTTATCCTAACTTTAATCAGAATCTCCATTCTTGTAATTTGAATATATTGGTTTCGGACCTATCGTCTGGAGCAGCAGAAACCTGACAGCCATCTAGATACTATGGGACCAATTGCAAATGGCCAATGCAAAGGTTTAATGGAAAGTGCCTCATGCTTTTACAATTCCCTTTTCGTCTTTACTGCCATTTCTTGTAATGTGATTGTGGCTGTTTCTCCCTTTTTTAATTTTTATTTTCACTTTTATTTTAATGGATAAGTATTTTATCATTAAGCATAACCATGCTGCATGAGAACTTCTGATGCAGGGTTTGCAACAGGGAGTAAATATGTTCCTCCCCTAGAAATCACTTATTCAATTTTATTCATTTTTTTTAATGAAGTAACCCAAGTGTGCACATGCCTTACAGTGGTGATATCCATTATTGCGATGTTTATAGGTATCAGCACCATTCTGCAAACCCAGAAATATTCAAGGAGGAAAAATATCTCCAAGTGCTCAGTGAATGGTATCTGTATATTATTATTTTAGAACAAACCCAACATATATTGAACTATTTATCTACTTCATTCACCTTCTTCAGCGGCTACATAAAAACAAATTCAAACAAAAATATTAAATTAAAAATCATAGATATACTATAATATATACATCAAATATCATAATACATTTCAATCTTTGTATATTGCTCAATGCCTATATATACTAATGTGCTATCTAGCGCAGAAATTTCTGGAGCTGAATTTCTCATTCCATTTGTTGAACTAACAATAAACTGAAAAAAAGGACTTTTTGGTGGTGGTGGTGGTTTTTTTGCAGATGGTCATAAATGGTGGGAGTGAGAGAAGAAAGAGTGAGATATGACATACCATGCAACCAGGCTAGTAAAAGTTCAAACTGAATTTACAGAAGAGGGAGGAGATCAAGTTCTTCATTTAGTCTTCCAGGAATCAATGATTTTCATTTTAAAATTCACTCTACTTCTTCTTCTTTTTTAGATAGTCTTCTCATTACTATTATTTTTTAATGACCCAAAATGTAAGATTTGTTGCAGGATAATGGCATTCCAAGAAACGATTTACCAAAGAAGCACATACTTTTCTCCTTCTTATATTTGAAAAGTGTTTTCCTGTACATTTTTGAGAGGTCTTGCTGTTATTCCACCCCCAACACACATATATCTTTAGATACTTGTATTGTATGACCTAGATGAAAAAAATTGGTGTTGCAAGTGATAAAGTATACCAAAGTGTACCTCTGTTGGTGTAGTTTGTAAATTCAGTCATTTGGGAAGTACATCTGTTATAGACCCGCTAGCCACAGGGATGCTAGGCTACACCCATCAGAGTATCCATAGATGATTTTGTTCTTTTAAATTAAATCTGAGGATTTTCTTGGCAAACTGGTATGTTTTGGATCAAATGTCAGTAGCCTGTAAACTACTGGTAATATGATTCAAAGTAAGAAACAATTGAGACAGTTGGATCATGGTCTATCTTGTTTTTTAAGCAGTCCAGAATGTGACTTCTGTGATGCCTTATTTAAAGCCTGAATAACTTCTTCAGGTGGATACCTTCTATCAATTAATTGATTAGTCAATATGCAGTCAACTTTCTGAAGTTATTTTCATTACAGCAGTTCAGTTTCAGTCTAAGGAACTGTCTATGGCAGAGATTATATGGTGTTGTCATTTTACAAGATCTAAGGCTGCCAAGAGGTTTGAGATGGGGCAGCCTTAAGACTAAGAGTTCCTCAGATTCCCTGTTTAGAAATGCAGTTTGCTTTGTACTCATGAAAATTAGGACTTAATGTCACCATTTGGTGCAAAGCTTCACAAGATTATATGAAAATAATATTGTTTACTACTTCAAGTAGTAAACTTTATTATGATTATAAATGATAGACATTAATGGATCATTAATCCATATAATAATCTTGCATTTTCACAAAGGCGATTTAAAATTGTCCTTAAGAACCTCACTGACACTTTCTACCAGAAAATTGCTTGCTTTTGTTTATCCCTAATCTTTGCACAGTTGCTTGCTTCCACTAATTAGCAGTCCAATTTCTCTGCTCTGTTGTTCAGATCACCTTTAATACAATTTTCATAAATTAAAATAGAGCAGCTTGTCAAGTTTACAGTTAAGGTACTGTATATGTTTTAATAGCTAAACTGGATAACCAAGAGCAATCACATTTTAGTAACTTAAAACATAAGAGGAAAGACATTCATTTTTCAAAATTGTCTAGATAAGAGCTTAGGCATTGCTGATTAGCTAGATAATTTTATTTTCATATTATAATTTCTCTATGAAATTAATGACTAAGTTTATTACCAAGATATGGAGCTATTGTAAGGGAATGTAAGATTGCTTCACTTCCATATAATCTTATCACTTCCATACAGGAAATTGTCCTTTTAAGTAGCACAAGATTGTCATCAATTTTCTTTCTTTCTTCTGTGTACACATAAGAAATTTATCTTCTGAGCTTACCCTCTCCTGAGCATACTTTTACCTGAACCAGGTTATTCACTTACCAATAAAGGACTTATTCCTTATAATTTAATCATATGAATTTCCAGTAGGACGCTTTGGCAGTATAATTCATTAGTGAAGTTCCTTTAAAAATTTGATATTTTACAAATTTGATATTTCTTCCTACCTTCTACATCACCTACATAATCACCCACTTTTTCCCACCTTGGTTTCTGCAGCTGTGTTCTACAAAATGGCTAAACACTTAAAGCTAAAAAAACTTGATCACTTTCAGTAGTCCCCCCAAAATTGGGTTCTTTCTTGCTAAGTCTTCAATATGTTTACACTTAAAAAAGGAAGAAAACTGAACATCTATGTATCATATGCCTAAATGTGAACATCTAGGGCCATTTTCACACAGGGGTAAAACCCCGCGGTGCGACAACCGGAGACGGAGGTTGTTCACATCGCGGGATGAGCTAGTGCAGTTGTAAAAGGTGAGGCGCCACACCTCCAACCGCTCTAGCTCAGCCGCAGGGGTGACGCTGTGATTTTTTTAAAAACCACCTTCCCAGGTGGTTTTTATCAAACTCACCTGCACTAATCCTGCAGCTCCCGGTGAGAATCTTCAAAGATGCGGTAGCATGTCTTTGCAGATCTGCCCGGGGGGGGGTGTTCCCGCTGGCGCGCTGCCCTGATTGGCAGAGGGCCGCCAGAAGCTGCCAGCTGCCATTTTGGCCCCGACCGCCGCCGAACGCTACCGAAATTCGGCGGCGTGTGACGTGGCGGAACTGCGTTCCCCGCAGGGACAGAGCAGGAATGGAGCAAAACGTGAGCAGGTAAGCTCCGCCCCTGCGTGCGCTGCCCCGTTTCAGCCCCCCCACATGAGAAAAGGGCCTAGGTATCTAGACCTAAATCCAATGCCAATTCTGACGAGAGTAGGACGCTTGCATCAAAAGAATTTGAACAGGTGCTGACTCACAATTGAATAGTTCATCCAGTGAGTTTATTCTTGCAATGAGAAATCAAATTTAGGCAGTAGCCTTAGAAAACTGAAATATGTGAAGAAAGGAAGCGGTGAATTATTGAAAGAAAGAGAGAAATATTTCTCTTAAAGAAAGAAAGTGAATATGTGACAAGGAAGTATCAGAACCAATGAGTCCAAAGAAAGAGATAACTCCAATTTTTGACCACTTGCTGCCCATACAGAAGATATTAGTTTAATCTTTGGCATTAATACTTAAAGTAGCATGTGATATTGAGGCTTCTTCTGTTAGAAACTGAAAAAGCTGCTGCCATTCAGAATTAGTATTACTAGCAAAACTTAACAATTAGTTTGACAATTAGTTTGTAAAAGGACACTTCCCAAAGGAAGTGGTACGAAACAGTCAAAAGAAGTAGATGTGCAATTACAATTTAGAAATCAGATTTTGAAACTCTTTCTAAAAGAAAAAATGTCTATGAATTGACACAATTTGTACAGTAAAATTTGATTTCAAATTTTAAATGGGCTTGAAGGTTTTTTATTTGTTTAGGAACTAAAACTATTTTTTTTTCTTACTTCAAACAAGTAAAACTATTTACTATAAGGTATAAAATATTGCTTTATTCCTGGGTGAAAAAAAACCCCATAGAAACTTGTAAGAGTTAGAATGGTTCAAGGAATACCTCTTTCTTCCTCCTCCTCCTCCTCCTCCTCCGATCACAGGAACTTCCACAGAAGAGAAGATACAGAATCTCTTTGTTCTGGGTTTCCAGCTTTTGCTATAGCTGTTGCTGCATATTCTAAATACTTGACTTGAGATGAAAAAATAGAGGGGAGAGCAGTTCTTTTCTTCTTTTAAAACAGCCAAAGTGGTCACATTTAGAAAATATTTGTGCATTTTGACTCTTCCATTCTTCTTCATTTTTTTTCCAATGTATAAGTAAAAATGAGATCACTGTGCCAGGATTCAGCATGCTGATCAAATTGGTAGATGATACCAAATTGGGAGAGGTTGCTAATACACCAGAGGACAGGATCAAATTTCAAAATGAACGTGACAGATTGGAGAGCTGGTCCAAAGCTAACAAAATGAAATTCAACAGAGAGAAATGTAAGGTCCTGCATTTAGGCAGAAAAAATGGAAGGCACAAATATTGGATGGGAGATGCATGGTTGGATAGCAGTATGTATGACAGGGATCTAGGAGTCTTGGCAGATCACAAGCTGAACATGAGTCAGCAGTGTGATGCGGCAGCTAAGAAAGCCAAAGGGATTCTTGGTTGCATTAATAGGAGTATGGTGTCTAGATCGAGGGAGGTAATGGCACCACTCTATTCTGCATTGGTTAGGCCTCGTCTGGAATACTGTGTGTAGTTCTGGGCACCTCAATTCAAGACGGATATCGACAAGCTGGAACATGTCCAGAGGAGGGCGACCAAAATGGTGAAGGGTCTGGAAGCCATGCCCTATGAAGAATGGCTTAGGGAGCTGGGTATGTTTAGTCTACAGAAGAGAAAGTTAAGAGGGGACATGATAGCCATGTTTAAATATTTGAAGGGATGTCATGTTGAGGAGGGAGTGGGCACCAGGAGCCCTGGTGGCGCAGTGGTTAAATGCCAGTACTGCAACCACAAGGTTGTGAGTTTGATCCTGCCAGGCTCCAAGGTTGACTCAGCCTTCCATCCTTTCGTAGGTCGGTAAAATGAGTACTCAGCTTGTTGGGGGCAATTAGCTAAAAATACATTGTAAACCGCTTAGATAACACTTAGTTGATAGGTGGCATAGAAATAAATGCTATTGCTATTGCTATTGTTCTCTGCTGATCCAGAGACTAGGACAAGGAGCAATGGATTCAAGCTTCAGGGAAGGAGATTCCGTTTGAACCTCAGAGAGAACTTCCCGATGGTCAGAGCCATCTAGCAGTGGAATATGTTGCCTTGGAGTGTGGTGGAGTCTCCTTCTTTGGAGGTTTTTAAGCAGAGCCTGGATGGTCATCTGTTGGGAATGCTTTGATGGGTGTTCCTGCATAGCAGGGGGTTGGACTGGATGGCCCCTGGGGTCTCTTCCAAATCTGTGATTCTATGATGAAATTGAAAAAGATTCTAAATTCAGAGGCAACTGGGGTGCATGCCCTGGGTGCCATTCTGGGAAGGGGATGCAAAAGCCACTGTCCCCTAAGCCTGCTGGCCAACTGTCAAGGTCAGAGACCTGGGTGGTGAGCCAGCCCAGAGAAGGGAGTGTGAGAGCCAGCCAGATCCAGCTGGGAGAAGACAAGCAAGCACTCTACACAAGGGAGTTCATTTACCAGAGCGTCAAGCGAAAGCCATAGTCAGAGTTCCAAAAGCCAAGGGTCAAGAGATCAATTAAAGGTAGCAAGAACTGGGTGCTGGGAGCAAGGAACAGTAAAGAGGAGGGCTTGAAAGAAGTTTTCCACAAGCAAAAGAAAGCTTCCAGGCAGGCAGTTATATAGCCCAAGACACAGGTGTGGCTAGTCACTGCTTCTTGAGCTTAATCAAGGAAGCCTCCCTTTGCTCAGCTCTCTTGAGTCTCTGCCTTGTTTGAGGGCTGATTGGCACAGGCTCCCAACCATCTTTAGAATCGGATCTCTGTTGCCCTAAAGGAGCAGGCAGAGGAATGTCTGCACCTGCTTGGTCCATGGCAGCAGGGGGGCTCTTGAGCTGCAGGACCCATCTCCAGCCAGAGCCACAGGCACCAACAGCTGCTGCTTGTCATCTCCTCCCTGAGCAACAGGGACCAACAGCTGCTGCTCGTCATCAGCAGCTCTGACAGGGGCTTCAGTTATCACACCATCCCCCGCACCTTTCTGCACCCATCTTCACTTCCTTGCACCGTTTTGTGTTTTCCACCTCCTCCCCATGTCTTCCCACACTCTCTCCCCACCCCCCCCCCACAGTTTCTGTGTCCACTTGCCACCTCCCCATGCACTTTCATGCCTGCCCACCACCTCCCCATGCCTTCCGTGCCCACTCACCGCCGCCCCCGTCCTTCCTGGCCAGTTTGAGGGGGTGGCAGCAGTGCCTAGGGATGCTACTTCTGCACTTGCCCCAGGTGCTGCTGAGCCTAGATATGCCACTGTCTAAATTGTTTTGTTTCATGTCACTTCCTGAGATATTGTCGCAACATGGGACTTCGAAGCTAACTACTAAACACATTGGAAGCCTCCTTGATTCAGATTGTTAACTCACATGTATATATGTGACACTATACACTGTATCACTTCAAGATGTCAGGTGAATCACAAAATGTGGACCACTTGCCTACAGAAACTAATTTTCATACTTGATTTATTTAATGAATCTGACAACAGCATGATATTTTCCTGAGTCCATGGGTCATATATGTTGTGTTTGGCTAAAACATTTTTGTCCACTGCTTTTACATAATGTATGCTAAGTCTATTGTACTATTACAATTGTAATAACCATTGCTATATATCATGACAGAAAAATAATTCTGAAAGTCATACTGCAATGATAGAGATTTAAATGTTCAACATGGGGAAAATGTGCTATTTAAAATTTACTGTAATATTTAATGCTTTTCAGAAATCTAGTCTCTTAACAGTTAACTACATAACTATTTCTAAAACTCTAAGCGTAACTTTAGCAGTTAGAACTCCAGTAATCAAATATTTAAAATTGCCTGGCACTAAAAACTGAGAAAACTTTATGACTGGGAAGAACAAAACATTTTGTTCTGTGCTTACCATTTTAAAACAATGAAAGAAAGCCAATAAGGAACATTGAGGAAAGAAGAGGAATATCTTCTACTAAATGAAAAAGCCAGTAAGCCTGAAGCCCATCAAAAATGAAGGGTAAGATAAAAAAAAAAAATCTTCAGTTCACTTCTCTGTGAAATTATGTACCATCTTTATGTGTATGATTATATGACAAAATTGGAGGGAAGAGAGATAACTGACTTACCATTATCATCAGGTTGTCAGATATGCCTATGGACCAATTAATGATTTGTTATATAGATTAACTGTGCAGAGCTACCAATTAAACAAAATAATCTTAATCAGACTTGACTTCCAATATAGCCCCAGGAGCTTTCTATCTTGAACAGCCATGCTGAAAAGAGATTTCTCCTTCTGCTGAAGAAACTCTATCACATATTCTGTATGCTGAAATGTGGCTAGACTATAGGTTCTGGCGTAGAGTGGCATATAGGCCATTTCCACACAAGAGGAGAAGAATGGTTCACTGCATGTCAAGAGTGGTGTTTTTATACTCTGATTTGGAAACTAAATTCAGAAATTCAGAAACTGTGCTGTCTGCACCCCCCCCCCATTTACATTGTACTACTGTGGAGAACAGTGGTTGCTGCATCCACAACAGCAAGTCCCTGGCCACTCCCATTCCCCTTCCTCACCCTGCCCCACCATCGCTGATTCCTCTATTTTTTAAAAAACACATGCACCTTTGTAACACATTTCTGTGTTACTATGTTTGTGTGTAGGAATGTATGTTCACTGATACATGGGGGAAAAAAATGTTTTAACAGTCCATTACCAGATCCACTCTCTTCCCACTGTCTGTTCAATGCATGAAGACAATAATGATGGTGGCCTGTCCTTTGATGGGCAGAGAGAGATAGGGACTGAAATGATGGAAGGGACAGCCTGGGAAGGCCCACAGCTGGGCACTTCTGCAATGTAGGGAAAAACTGAAGCAAAACTGTTTTGGGAGATTTACATCAGAATTTTCACATACAGCAGTTTTGCATCACAGTGAACTGCGGTGAACCGTTCTAGGAGCTGAAAACATGCAGAACCACGAGGAACACTATGATTCTAAAACAGTACAATGTGCAGACCGGAGGGTAAGAATTTGATGCTGCTACGATGTATCAACCTCGTGTGGAAATGGCCATAGTGTCTTACACATATCCAGCCGAGTACAGTGAGGAATATTCCTGTTTAGGTAAGTTTGGGGAACCAGTCTAGTTGCAAATCTATATTTGCCATGGCTTTACTTGGGTGACAATCTCTTTCAGCCTCAGAGATTTTTTTCTGTTTAATTAATTAATTAATATCCATCCTTTCTTCAGTGTGGGACAAAAGTCATTCACAACATCAATTAAAACAAAATTCAGCAACAATAACATTGCAGTTAAAAACATTTAAATTAACTATCTTAGCCTGGCCTATCCTATCCTATCCTATCCCACTACGTGCACTCAAAGCAGATCAATGAGGACAAAAGTACAGCACACCTCAAACAGAACAACAGTTCTACAGAAAATAGCCTAATTCTCCAAGAATCATTGACCTATGTGCAGAGATGGAGCAGTAATCACCTAGGTCTTCCTGCAATAACAGTTCTTCAAACAAGCCTCTTCTCAGCTACCTATTCTCATATTTGGGTTGTGGTTTGGATGTTTCAGTATTTATTAACTTTTAAATAGTTTTTTTTAATAGTTTATATTATTTTTTATCAATAGAAGTTATTTTTGCCTCCCACTAGGTTGGTGATTCCTTCTGAGGCCATTTCCACATTACACTGTTACAGTGCTATTATTCCACTTTCAACATCCTGTGGAATTCTGAGGTTTATAGTTTACTGAGGCCAAAGAGCTCTCTGGCTGAGAATTCTAAATGCTCTTCTCTAAACTACAAACCTCAGGATTCCATTGGATGTTGAAAGTGGAATATATAACAGTGTAGTGCGGAAATGGCCTATGTTACATATTACATATGTGTCTTAAGGAAACTGTTTATGGATTTTACTGTACCAAGAGATACATAAATATCATTGTGTTTTTCTTCCTACTATTTTCATTCAATGTGCTATAAACAAGGAGGTAATTCTTCACTAATTTCCTTCTTAATAGAAACAATGACCAATTTTAGCAATTTTCTTCTTCCTGCAAGAAAATCTTCCCAGTTTTCAAAGATTGTTCAGTGGTCTAACTGGTTTTCAAAGACTATTCACAATTCAGAATTAATTCTGTACATGGGTATTTTAATCCAAAAAACAGCATTTTTTTGCACAGAAAACAATTTCCAAAAATTTTGTTTCCTGCACACGCACACACACACACACACACACACACAATTGCTATTTCTTGTGCAAAACAACTGTATGTAATATTTGTGCAGAAGAAGTCCCCAACTACAGCATTTTCTGCACAGGAAACAGGTTTTTTATTATTATTATTTTAATATTATATTACTTTTTTGTGCACAGAAATGTTATTTCTGTTTTTTCCTGCTCATTTGCAGAAACACAAGCTACATTTGTGTTTTTCTACACAAATACACCATGCATGATCTTTTTTCCATTGAATAAGTGCAGAACTACAAAGATTTTCAGTAGTCCAGGATTCTTGTCATGAGGAATAAAGTTATTAGTTTTCCAATTAATATTGAGTATTATTTCTGTCTCTACATAGGAAAGACGTTTCTGCTGAAAATAATGACAATGGAGACAAGCAGAGTCATTTTTATGATTAAAGTTCAAGATTCCAGCCCCCTCCGCATCTTACTATTCAGAATTCCAAGGACTGTGTCTCAATGCCTTCTCTTTCACTGTGCAATCATTTCCAAAGCAGTCAACAAACTCCCCAGCTTTCCACACTTCAACTGAAATCCAACAGAATGACGTCATAAGATGACACCTCTCACAGGGATTTTTCAAGTACAGAGTGGTGAAGTGTTGTGTTATAGAAAGGGGGAAATGGAACAGACTAATGTACCCTTAGTCATCTTACTATGTGGAAGCAAGCTCAAAAATATCACCAAAAGAGGCCTGACATTGAGGAGAAAAAAAACTTCTTGGAAACAGGAGGACAAATTTTGACACATGTCTACTTCCATCTCTTTCATCAGGCAGGACAACTCCTTAATATCTGTTACAGGCTATGTTAAAAAAAATCTGAAAGTGAAACAGTGCGACCCATCTGAAACATAACATTTTGGAGAGGCTGAGGAAGGTGCTGAAAAATTACAACAAAAAACAAGATCATTTTTTTCCAGAAGATCCCCCATCCCCAGAGGAAGATATTTCTTACTCTTTACTTCTCTAGAGGTAGGTCATTATAGAGAATTTGCTCCAGATTTTCTCCACTGTTACTTGGAGCTATCTCCCTGCTACTACAATGCTCTAGAATGATGCTATTTCAACGATGTAAAATAGGGCCAGGCTTCCTAGTAGTAGTAGTAGTAGTAGTAGTAGTAGTAATAAAAATAATAATAATAATAAAAAATGTTGCCATCCAAGTAGAGGGAAGAACAGTGAAATTATGCTGTAATCATAGTTGTTGGTAAGTCCTATCTTTGAGATTTTTTTTTTATCCTACTCATTGAATCAATCTCCCCATATTCTCTCTTCACAAATAAAGTACAGAATTTCAAGAAACCCATTAGACAGGGCTATAACACACATGTCTTACATAGACATGTGCATGAACACACAGAGAAAACAAAATAGTATTTGACAAATAGGAACTCATTAAAACAGCCATGGCATTTTAGTTAGCAAATTGACTAAAAGTGGAGTAGGTGGAAATGCCGTCATAACCGATTGGAAAAGCATGCTCAAAGAGTTGTCATCAGTGGCTGTGCTTCAAACTGGAAGAGAGTCTCAAGTGGAGTGCCACTAGGTTCTGGGGCTCTTCAATATTTTTGTCAGTGATTTAGATGATGGGGTAGATGGAATCCTTATCAGATTTACTAATGATACAAAACCAAAGAGGTAGCAAACACATTGGAATATAGGAACACAATTGAAAAGGACCTTGATTAAACCAGCAAACTAGGCTGAAACTAATAAAATGAAATTTAACAGTGAGAAATGCAAAATTCTACATTTAGGGCACAAGAATCAAATGCATGTTTATAGGATGGGGATAGGTGGCTCAGCGTTACTACATGCAAAAAAGACCTTGTGATTGTTGTTAATCATCAGTTGAGTATGAACGAACAGCACAAAGAAGATACATGTTGTCTTAGCCTATATTAATAGAAGGATAGTTTTGAAGATGAGGGAAGCAATAGTCATCCTATATTTTGTCTTGGTCAGGCCTCATCTGATATACTGTGTTGATTTCTGGGTGACTCATTTAAAGAAAGATATAGACAAGTTAGAGCAGTTTCAGAGAAAGGCAACAAGGATGATGAGAAGTACAGAGAACAAAACACAGGAGGAAAGGTTGAAGGATCTGGGCATGTTCAATTTGGTAAAAGGAAGACTGAGAGGTAACATGATTACACTCTTTAAGTACCTTAGGGACTGCCACAATCCCTGGGCTTGTTCTTTGTTTCTTCAGAGAATAGACCTAGGTATAATGATTTTACATTATAGGAGGATCTATTTCAATTAAATATTACAAGGAACTTCTTGACAGTGAGACCAGTTTGGCCTCAAGAGGTGGTGAGGTCTCCTTTTCTTCTCTGGGTGTCTTCAGAAAGAGGATGGGGATACCTTCTGGGGATGATGTAGTTTGAAATCCTATAATGAACAGGGGTCCATAGGAACCATTCCAACCCTATGGCCCTTTTCGCATGCAGTTTCTTTTGTGCGAGGGCCCCTTGAGCATCACGTAAATGGGAGCATTGGTCCACACAACACACTCCCATTCACACGACGCTCACGAGCCTAACGCAGGGAGCGCAAGCATTTTTTTTATTTTCAGCTCTAAGCAGAAAATACTGCGCGATCGCACAATGCTCGTGGGGCCCTCACGCACTTACCTGTGCTGCGGTACATCAGATGAGCAGGTTGGTCACGCTTCCTGCATCAGCGCTAGCCTGGAATTCCCAGGTTGCGCTGCGGTAGGAAGGGGCGGGGCGCTTGCGCGACGGTCGCACAACCAGGAAGCGAGCTGCAGGACAAAGCAGGAGGGAAGTGGCAGCGTTCCTGCTGAGGCTTTTGACACGAGACGCCCCCTCCAGCCATGCAAATGGGTAACATGTGAAAAGGGACCATGATTCTATGATTCTTCTGTTTCTTCTCATTTTTCTTATTGCTCTTCTCAATGATGTAGTAAAAACTTCCAGTCCCTCTCACCATTTTTTTTTTTTTTTTGGTTATCTCACACATTCAGCATTATTCATCTTCTTGTTGTCATCATTCCTATTGTATTTTTGCTGGAATGGAAACTGATGAGTTGACAGGATATATGTACATAAAAAAAATGGCTACAAGTTTCTATGGTTTTTCTGGCATGTAGAAATATATTTTAAAGTTATTTATTTCCTCCTTCTTTCTTTCCTTCCTTCCTTCCTTCCTTCCTTCCTTCCTTCCTTCCTTCCTTCCTTCTTTCTTTCTTTCTTTCTTTCTTTCTTTCTTTCTTTCTTTCTTTCTTTCTCCTCTTAGTAGTTTACTTACATAGGCAATAAAAGTACTTTGGTTAACTGAAGAGCCCTTTAAAAATGAACCAAAAAATTAAGGGGAGAGGGAAATGTACTGTGACTCAAACATTTGAGAGCAATCCATGTTCACACAGGAAAGAAAATGCAGCTTCTCTAAAATCTGTGACCTCAGCATAGTGTACCTATTTTCCTCCCTAGAGGCGGGAATAGATCTGCAGATGTACCCAATATTTCTTAAATGCCAAACTTTGCTAGCTTGCTGAGTTACAAGATGTCTGCAGTTTATCATATTTTTTAGACCACCCTTGTGGTCTGGCTGTCACTATGGCAACTCGACTGGTTCATGCAGCAACACCTGGTCATATCAGTGGCTCAGTGCTGCAGAAGTTTGTCCATAAATAATCCATGCAAGAGTGAATGTTGCTGTCATGTTAATTTGTGGTTAACCTGGTTCTAGTGAGTTTATAATTATATTCATGAAGTGCATATAGCAGATTGTTGGCTTTTACTTCATTGACAACTTAACACAAAGTGACAGAAACAAATAAAGGAAGCTTTAGCAATCTGATTCTCACAAAGTATAAAAGAGACTTCATTTTCTTTGTTCTGTTTATGTATTCACTAGATATAAGTTGCAGTGACACACCTGCCCTGCTATCTTTCTGACCTCAAATACTCTGCACATCCTTTTGTAAAAGTACAATTGGCTCCTTAAGACTATAGTGAAAATGATAGCTATAGAAAACTATAACTTTGCCTTCACTTCTGCACTGGGACTTCTCAAACCCTTTCTGGCAGTAGGGTTAACACAAGACAATTTGTTGTCAAACACTGGAGGTAGGGCTAGCAAAAAAAAACCCAACCAATTCTGGACATTTCAAATACTTGAATAGTGATGAAGGGGTTCAAGTTATTTTGACTCAAACAAAGGCAGAAAACTCATGAGTACCTCTCTATCTACCCCAGAGACTTGTTGCCTGAGGGTCAGGACAAGATGGCATTCTATTCCATAACTCCCTTCCCTTATAGAAGACAACAAGGCCCTTTTCACATGGCATTTGCTATGCGAAAGGGCCCCAGGAGCATCGTGCGACTGCGAGGAGCGGTCCACACGACGCGCTCAAAATCTCACGATGCTCCAGGGATTGGCAGGTACTGATCATGCACTATTTCACTTTTCGCTTTGAGCCAAAAATGGTGCGCGATTGTGCATCACTCTGGCGCCCCGTGCA
The DNA here is from genome assembly GCA_948472985.1 of Iguana delicatissima. Lineage (NCBI taxonomy): Eukaryota > Metazoa > Chordata > Lepidosauria > Squamata > Iguanidae > Iguana > Iguana delicatissima. Next base: position 1,736,860 of record CAOKZL010000503.1, read on the forward strand.
CACTTGCCATGCATGCAGAGCTCTGAAGCTGTGGCACTTGTACTTCCTGCCCCAGCACAGCCTGGGAAAATCCCAGGCTGCACTGTGGAAGAGAGAGGAGGGGCTCTTGCGCTATCTGCTTGTGAGCAGGCAGCAGCTGTGGAGCTGAAGCAACGGGGACACGAGAGCCTCTCGCAAGAGGCTGCTTGTGCGACCCCCACACCCCAGCTCTGCAAAAAGGTGAGTTGCGGAAAGGGCCCTAGATTAGCAACTGAACTGATTCCAACATTGCATCCTTCCCTGTTCATGGGTATTTGGCAGGGTATACAACTGCTTGAAGGAGGCATTTTTTGTCCTTACAACCCTGAGGGCCATATTCAGTTGTCAAGATAGTTTCCCATTTGGGGCCAATTTTGGCCATTTTTCTTCAATGTTAAGAGCATTTTGCAAGGCTTGGAAATGTTAAAGTGTCACATTTGAGGACAGTCTGGGTGTATTTGACGATTATCTGGTAGTGTAAAATTGCTGGAAAATCAGTCTCATTTTTAAATTTAGCTGTTTGTTGTCTACAAACATGAGGCTTTAATGACCACATTCCCCCCCCCCATTCTTCTATACATAGGCTAGGTTAAAGGTACAAGGTGGACCATGTGACACATATAGTGATGTATTCTTCACTAATTTTCTTTTGGAAGAAATAAATGAGTAATGGTAGCAATCTTGTTCCAGCTATGAGACAGCCTTTGAACACTGCTGTTTTCAAAACTTATTCACAATTCAGGATACATCCTACACAAAATTGGCACATTGTTGTCATTCAGTAACACCACACAGTCACGGCTGCAGCACTCCTGCCATGATTATAAGTGCCTCCACAACACACTTGAAGAGCCAGCAGCTGCACTGAGTGAGAGAAGTATTTTTGTCTGGTAATGAGGGGGCAGTGAGGCTGCAACAACAAACCCCAGGATTCCATAGGATGTTGAAAGTGGAATAATAGCACTATAACAGTGTAATGCAGAAAGGGCCTCAGTAATGTAACATGTTAAATTTTGAACAATCTATTCTGCCATGGCCTCTCAGAACAGGGTCAGTTCTCCTTTATGACTAGGTGTCCTGTTTCTTGAGATATCCATATCTTATCCCGCTCAAATCTCTCTTTTTCTGACAAATTCATGTCAACTCTATCAGTCCAAACTCTGCATAACTAGAAAAAAAGAAAAAGAAAAATATTGCAGATAAATAAATCATGACAAAAGAAGGAACATGATTCAACAAGACATTTTAATGAAACTGTACGAATACTCTGATCTGGCCATTTTTACAGTGCAGTTCTAGCTCAATGATGAACTAGCTGTAACCTTCTGCTGGTTGAACTGCCCTTATGCCACCTTTACTACCTTCAGCCAGCAGATTCAGATACGAACAATAAGTCTGCCAACACAATTTCTGTGCTGGCTAAGATTGGAATATTCAGTAAGAGGAGTTTAGAAGGGGTTGGGTAAAGGATGAGCAAGTTTGTACCAGATCCAAATCTCCCATGACCCAGGAACATACCTGCTATGCCTGTGCAATTGGGCTAGGATCAGGGTGTGCATGTTGCATGTCAATTTATGGTAACCCCATGGATTTCACAAGAAATACTCAGAAGTGGTTTTGCCAGTTCATTCCTCTGAAATATAGTCTACAGAACCTGGATTTCATTGGTGGTTTCCTATCCAAATATTAACCAGGACTGACCCTACTTAGCTTCTAAGATCAGATGGGATCTGGTGCCTCCAGAGTATTTAGACCCTTAGGTAATTTTCAGTCATTTCCCAACATCCCTCTGTTGGAACGTATTTGGATTCAGCACATCTTCAGCTGGCCTAGCATAAGCTCAGATGTCCCATGACCATCTTAGACAATTAGGTTCATCAGTCCTCAGACCAGTTCAGGGACTGACCTCTTAAACTTGGGTCTGAATCAAAATTTCACTGTGAAAATGCAAGTCTTCTTGCCTTCTATCAATTATGACATTTTTTAAAAGGACCAGCTAGTAATAGTTAGAGGAATGTTGTCAATCTAACCCCCTAGTCTTCCATGTGTCAGAATGACTGCCAAATTTTAGAAAATTGGTGTTGGAGTTTTAATGCCACATTCTAAATTTTATTTCTTGGCTACAAAATTTTGAGGGATAATTGTCCCATTATGAGAGGAATCAAGTTGGGTAAATTTCAAATGAATTGGTACCGAATGCTTTGTGCAAAAGCAGTATTTAGAGTTCAGGGTTTTCAGGAAAGAATATATTTATTCCTTCATATTTGTTGTGAATGATTATTATTAAAGAAATGTGCAAGATAAAGGTGACCAAGAATAAGAAATATGCAAGATTGAAGGATATGTTTTTCTATGGTTAAATTTTATAAATTTTACTTATTTTCAATAAAAAATGAACTGAAACAAAATTTTCCACCTTCCATGGTAAAATATTAGTTTAGCCTCTCCAAAACTGTGGCCCTTTTTGCACGGCATCTTCCATGTGAAAGCCTCGCGCAATTGCGAGGAGCAATCTGCATGATGCCCTCACAATCGCACAAGGCTCCAGGGACTGGCAGGCAATGATCGTGCCTTTGCATTTTTGCCTTTCAGACAAAAATGCTGCATGACCGCGCACACTTACCTGGCGTGTGGAGCCTTGGGAGCTGGGCCTGTCAAGCTTCCTGTCTCAGTGCAGCCTGGGAAGGTCCCAGGCTGCACTGTGAAAGGAAGAGGTGGGGCTCTCGTGCAAGCAGGAAGCTCGTGCGGAGCTGAAGAAGCAAGGAAGCAAGAGCCTCTTACAAGAGGTTGCTCACGCGATCACCACACCCCAGCGCCAAGAAAAGGTAGGATGCAGAAAGGGCCTGTATGAAAAGCCATAGCTGCTCTGCCTTTGTTACAGATGGCTTGGATTACTTTTCCTCACTCAAAAACTGTTTAATCTACAACCTATTGCAAATCTTATGGCTCCTTTAAAAAAAAAAAAGTCAGGATAGTGTGGCCTTTGTTGCTGCACTTCTCAGAGTCCTTAGAAATATCTGAGTTCTCTTGTCCAGAATTATATTCTTGAAATTCTCAGTAACTGCTGCAGCATTTTGGGGCCTTTCCACTCTACAGTGTTATAGTGCTGTTATACCACTTTCAACATCCTGTGGAATTATGGAGTTTAGAATTCTGGCTGAGAATTCTAAATGCCCCTCCCTAAACTGCAATCCCCTGGATTCCATAGGATGTTGAAAGTGGAGTAATAGCACTATAACAATATAGTGCAGAAATGGTCTTATTTCCACACTCAAATTAGTTTCTTTTTAATTCTGAGCTACACTGGAATAATATGTTCATATATCTTCCCTCCCTGTCTCTTTTATTTTTTCTTAAGTTATTGTTCCAGAGTGTACCTTTAAAAATAAGAAAGAAAAAAAAGTCAGGGGACAGAACTTTTGTTGTTTAGACCAGCCTGACCTCACAAAACAATTCCCCTTTAAAAAATAAAATAAAACGAAACAAATGGAAAAGCTCAACAAATGAATATGGAGGGATACTGGTAAAACAGGAGGAGCTATAGTATGAAAACTAATACTTCTTTAGATCAATCTGACAGATCCCTTAGATCAATCTGAGACAGCCCTTAGGGTGGCAAACCATGTTATTCTGCTATTATTTCTTCTTTTGACAAGTACTCACATACAATGAAAATGTTCATATCTCACTGTTATGATATGAATGATACGTAGTACCTGAATATGTTGTAGTCTCCTATGGTTTGTAGCAAAACAACAACAACAACAACAACAACAACAACAACAACAATATAATTAATTTTGCGCATTATCTGCAACAATGTTTTTTGTTTGTGTTTACTTAGTAAATATATCCTGAGCCATTTTTTTCTGTAATTGCAATATTCTATGGATCATTAGTTTTGGTATTGTCAGAAAATAACATTGTCAGAACTAACATCTGTAAATATGGTATAAAATACAGCTCATAGAAAATGAACACCAGAATCAGCAACTGGAGTAAGAGGAAATATGACTTTAAAAATGAAACAAAATTCATTGCTACAGTACTATCCAAAACTGCACAGTGAGATGGCTTGGACTAAAAATATGCTTTTTCAACTTCTTATATAGTATTTTCTCAAGTCCTTGTCATTCTCAATGTAATTCCAACCTCACCTCAAACAGCCATCATGCTATATTATGGGCAAAATCTAGCCAAAGTTCAATACTGCTAGGTGTCATTTATTTCAAAAAAGAGAGCTAAGCAAATGCTTAAATCTTCACCATGGACCTCAGTGGGACTTTAAAATGTTAAATGTTGTTCATGATGAACTGGCAGAAGACCTTACTGTATTTTCAGGAAATTAACTTGAACTTAAAGAGAAGAAAACCATTGACAAATCTGGTACCTATACAGTATTGTTTAGAACTGTATTATTTTATTTTATAACAAAGAGAGAAAAAGATCATCTTACATATGAGTCAAAAGACTTCAGAATTATATTTTTAGTTATAGAAAGAAGGTCTGACAAGAAGCCTCAAGCGTTATCTATCTAGCCCTTTATGGAATAAATGTTGTTCTCTAAATCAGGGCCCTTTTCGCATGGCATTTGCCATGTGAAAGGGCATCTGGAGCGTTGTGCAATTGTGAAGAGCGATCTGCATGACGTATTCACAATCATGCAACGCTCCAGGGGCCTGCAGCCGCTGATCGTGCACCTTTTTATTTTGGGCTGGAAGCCGAAAATGGTGCATGACAGTGCATTGCTCCCAGGCCCCACGCACACTTACCTGGTGTGCAGAGCCTCCAGAGCTGTGCCAGTTGCACTTTCTGTCCCAGCGCAGCCTGGGAAAGTCCCAGGCTGCAGTGAAGAGGGAAGAAGTGGGGCTCTCGCATGAGCAGGCAGCTCGTGCGGAGCTGAAGCAGCAGGGACTTGAGAGCCTCTCGCTGGAGGCTGCTTGCGCAATCCCTACACCCCAGCGCCAGAAAAAGGAAAGGTGCAGAAAGGGCCCAGGAGTGGGTGCAACTTAAATTGGAATTTACTATTTCAATGTCTGGATAATTGAATTTGATTAGCATTGGTTTGCCAACAGTGAGAAGGAAGAAAGAAGGGAGGAAGAAAGGATGGAGAAGAGAAAAGAAGAAACTTCTTCCCAGCTAAGCATGTACAGAATATATTCTTAATTGCTTTTTATTTTAAGAAATCCCACAATGTCCTTGAGATGGAATGATTTAGAAACCTGAATAAATAAATAACAATATTTTAATTATATCTGACTTTTTTTTTCATTTGTTTTTGATGATTTCTTATGTATCAGAGCAATGTGACTGACGCTAAAGCTGCAGTTTAAAGATTATTGATACTCAACTTTCTTCCTTAAATTCAGGAAGAAAAGATTGCTTGAAAGAAATTGAGAAGGAATAAGAATCTGAGATCAATGTGTTTTTAGTAGTTTGAAAAAAACTATTTCCTATTTATTGCCTCCCCTTCTCCCACTAAGAACACTCAGCAGTGCCCTGTATCTTATAATAAGTTTAACATTTACTTTTTAATATTGTTTATTTTCAGGCAGACTTGTGCACGTGGGCTTTTTCCCTTCAGCTCCAATCAGCCATTATTTTTTTTTCCATAGTTCTGCTTCTGAAAAAATTCAAATGATTGTTCTGGTCTAAATTGACTTTTTTTTTTATGGTTATTATTTTCTCTCATTCCTCCAGTTAGCAGCTATGCTTCAATTGCACAGTGATCAAGGGGGCCCAAATTTCAAAGCTTTTCCCATTCATTGATCAAAATAAATTTTAAACAGAGAACTTATTTTTGCAATAATAATTCATGGGTGCTAGGTAAGCTGATTTAACATAGCTAATACTATTCTTCACTGAAGTCAGGAAGCCTGAGGGCATAGATTGTTGAATAACTTTGGAGCTCCTTTTAAACAGGAGAAGACAGGGACACTTCATCATAAAAGTGGTAGATTTTTAAAAGTGTGAAGAAAGCTTGATAGGATTTCCCTTACTGCTAAGTATTGTTCATGCATCTATACAGCCACCTAAAAAATTTTTTTTCTTAGTGTTTGCTTTGTTTCCACAGCTAATGCAATTCCAACCAGAAATGAATTCTGAAAAAATGTAATAGACATATTGGCATGTAGAAATGGCAATCTTGGAAGCAGAAGGGCTAGTTGTGCTCATTGGAAAAAATGGTTTCCCAGATCCATTAATGGTGGCCAATGGATACTGAGCCAAGGCCAGACTGACCTCAAAGAAAGGGTAGGTGGTAAGCTGCCACTATGTTTGTGCCAACCCTCATTTATGCAATTGTGAAGGAGGACTGCTGTTTCCTTCCGCCACCAGATGTCTTCCCCTGCCCACTAGTGGAAGTTATCAGTGTGGTAACAATTGTTCCTGGAAGGTTGTATGAGTAAGGCCATCACTAGGCTTGAAATCTCTCATACATCCCAACGGCTCTATTTGAGTATACCTATGCAAGAAGGTCATCACATCTAAAAGGCACCAATCTCTTCTGCACATCTCTCCAACCCTACATAATGCAAACAGAGATGTGGGCATCTAATTATATGAACTTTTGTTTTTTCGAATAAAAACACAATTCGTGTGTCATCAATAGGAAGGTCCATACATATATATTATCCATTGTCAGTAGGTCTCAAGAAGAGAAGAAAATAACGCTCCACTCCTCCACTTCCAAACATCAAGTGCATAGTGCACAATTCTGCCAGATAATTATGATTTATTTGGCATATAATCACTTCTGAGTGAGAATGAAAATAGGAATCTTTCCACTAGAGTGAAAATACACCAGTGCTACTTTAAACTCCTAACAAATTGTTGCTGTTCATAACATCTCACATCAGCTTCTTGTGATGGCCATCTCATTGTGGCCAATGGTAGCGATAAAATGTCACCTTCTTTTTGATGGACAAACTTGTTCAGCTTCAGAATTTGCACAGAACCAGAAACAGAAAATTATGAATACTTTTTAGACTTTAAGGTGCTTGGCATTGCCTTGCAAATTGTCACATGTTAAGCTAACCTGTGTCTGAAAATGCTTATCTATCTATCTGTCTATCTATCTGAAACTTGGGGGAACTTGTATGTTTGATTTTTCACCAGAGTTTCAAGTCCAAAGCTTTTGCCACTGTAGAACATTTTCTAAACAATGAAAACACATAACATCTCAATTCTTTATCTAATATTGGTGGGTGGTGTAATAGTTTTGAACGCCTGCTAAATTTAATTTGTATGTAGAACTACAAACTAGATTGGTTTAATTTCATAATTCAATTTCTTTTCTCTTGGTATTAAGAATGAGTGTGCATGTCAAGGGCAACTTATGTTAGGTCACAACACAAGGCCAGGATAGTTTTGCTTTTATTCAAAGTTATTCTGGAGCAGGTCTTATACAACCCAGAATATTGAATCAATCAGAATGGACAGTTAAAGGGGTGTCTCAAAATTGTGAAATAGTATAACAGGAGATACATGTTGGAAGAAACAAATTTATAAGGAGCAAAACTCAAACCATGAGAATTTTACTAATGATATAGCTAAGAGGAAATAAATCTGTAAGTTTCACTTTTCACACACACACATATACGTGTCAAGTTTTTTTTCCCTATCAGTTATATAAATAAAAGTTGAAATTTTGGTAAGTTATTATGGAGAAAAAAAAGACTAACAAACAACATTCCAAATATTCATATTAGACAAAATTTAATAGAACTTGTATCAGTGTTATCATTCAACCTGTCTGATGTGTAGGTGTTAAAGATGAGTCCCTAATTCAGCACCACAGAAATGTCAAATACCCACAGAGGGAGTTGAAGCTCTTTGTCTAACTTTCTCCAATATCTTTTTTTTTAAAAAAAAAAAATAGCAAGTTCATTCAATCAATTTATGAAGAATTTTGTCTACTTTGTTTATCGAAAATGAAATTTTCATTCATCTTTTTATAGGGCAGCAAAACCTTTTCCCTTGGCCGTAGAAACTGGCCCACTCATTTAATGCTATCTTTCTGTCTTTCTTCCTGCTTAGTATCTGGCACTTCACTGTTTCCTGTTGGCAACTGGTGCTTCACAATCTGTCCTCATCATGATGCTGGCTGTAGAACAGAACATGCTGGCAGACCCTTCATTCTTATCTATGGCAGTTCTTTCCATGCTGGTGATCTCCATACCATTATTTCACAACAGACACAATTTTTCTCACAGAGATATCCATAAGTGAAATCTCCATGAATAAGGAAATTAGATTATGCGCTCAAAACACACACACACACACACAATCACATAAAAGTATCACTTACAGATTTCATGCGAGTAGCTGTAATCACAGCATTGACCCAAGGGATGTCTAAAGAAAAAAAAATCAGAAAAAACATTGATAGATGAATTCAACAAACAGCTAGAAGAAACTAACAGGATTTGCCAAAAGATATCTGGAAGGATGTCTAGTGCTAAGAATCTGTGCTTTCTTTGGAACAGAGGCCTAGGCCTCATTTTTTACTTGCACACAAATTATAGATCCTACCAATAATACAGTTTATAATATAGTTTAGAATATGTAATAATTAGTATTTACTAATGTCAGTCTTTATAATACCAATAGTAATGTATGATCCATACTATTTTGGTCATTAGCTATAACAAAACAAGGAAAAAACAAAAGCAAAAGAAACCCAAAAACCACAGGCCTGCATGGTGTATTGTTTTGACCGTTGGACTACCGCTCTGAAGACCAGAGTTGGGATACCTGCTTGGCCATGGACACCCACTGGGTGACCTTAGGCAAGTCACACTCTCTCAGCCTCAGAGGAAGGCAAAGAAAAATTCCATCTGAACCAATCTTGCCATGAAAATCCCATGATTGATTTGCCTTAGGGTCACCATGTTGGAAGGCACACAACAACAATTATCATTCTTTACATTAAAACTTAGAAAAGCAGCCAAAGTGTCAGAAGTAAATCTGTCCTAAATCTTTTTGATAGTTCTGATTAGAACTACATCAGCTTTACCTACATGTTACTGGCATTCAACAATTAATTGAATGTACCTAATGTAACTGGCAATAACTAAAAGGATTCCAGTTGTAGTTTGAATATGCAAAGGTTATGGATAACATAGATGGTAGGCCTGTATGGGGCCCAAGACCTAGAGTTCATAATTATGCAATGAAAATTGTAACAGATATCTCAGTGAAAGAAAGCTGCGTTTTAATATGTTGGCAAGAAGGTTGTTTTGTATAAAGCCTTCTGTCTAGAAAAATGCATTTTGATAAAATATTATTTCAGCCTGAGAATGCAGGATTGTGAACACAAAAGCTTTAGAAATACCTGAATTTACACCATTGCGGTTTCGGACTCAAGTAAATGAATGTTCATGGCAAATATTGATTTCTTTTAATTCATGCATAAGTCTATGTGGCATTTATTGTTGCCAACAACACTAAAAGTGATACGCCATCACAAGGTATCAATATTCCTTGCACAGTTCCAATTATATATTCCAGTGCTTCCCAGCTGAATATATTAAACCAGGAGGTGCTGGCAATTGCATTGCATCACAGCAGCAATGGACAGTCATGAATCTTTTCATAGCAGGTATGTAAAGGGGACAAGGACGTTGATAACAGAGAGGTTTTTTTCCCCCCAAACTACTTTCTATTATGAAATATGTTGTTTTGGAATGAATTAATATTTATGACAAGCTGTAAGTGTATCATGACCTTGACCTGGAGCCCCAGGTCTGAGCATGTTAAGATTTTGTTCTTGGAAAAGAACTTTAAAATGTTTCATATAGACTGTCTTCATGTTCTGAGGAACAGAAAATTTCCTGAATTTGTCTATTCTGCAACATAGCGGCAAGCTCTTCAAACTATACACCTCTGAGTCCTCTTAGATCTTACATTCATCCAGGCCCATCTATGAACTTGCAACGAAAAGTGTGCACCTCCCTCTACCAGAGGCCTTTTCGCACACCATTTCACATGCAAAAGGGCCTCTGGAGCGTTGTGCAATTGTGAGGACTGTTTCACATGATGTCTTCGCAACCGTGCAATGCTGCTGGGGCCTTTAGGTGACGATCGTGCAATATATCATTTTTGGCTTCTTTCTGAAAATGATGCAAGATCGTGCATTGCTTCAGGGCCTCACACACACTTAGATGGTGCGCAGAGACTCCAGAGATGCAGCCCTCGTGCTTTCTTCCCCAGTGCAGCCTGGGAAAGTACCCAGCTGCACTGCAGAAGGAAGAGGTGGAGCCATCACGCTTTCTGCTGGCCAGCACGGAGCTGTTGCGGGGCAAAAGAAGAGGGGATGAGAGTGCCACTCACAAGAGGCTGCTCGCATGATTCCTCTGCGCCCACGTCGGGACAAGGTAAGCTGCGGAAAGGGCCAGAGACTATTCCATTTTAAAAAAGCTCTTTCTTTCAGGAAGTTATTCCTAACGACTTGTCAGAAACCTCTTTCTTCTGATATGAATCCATTGGTTTGTGTTCCAACATCTAGGGTAGAAGAATATAAACTCAATCCATCTTCCACATGGCAGCTTTCTAGATTTTTAAAGATGGCTCTTATATCATCTCTTCTCATTGCTAAATGCAGACAAATCCCTCAACTCTTCCAGATAAGTTTGCTTTTCAAACCTTTTCCTATCTTGCTGATCCTCTCTGGACCCATTCTAGTTTGTCACTATCCTCTCTAAATATGGAAGCCAAATTTAGACACTGTATTCCAGGTGAAGCCTAACCAAAGAAGAATAAAGTGGTTCTATAATGTCTTTTGAGGTCCTAGTTTGGAGTCACCTGTAAATGTGGTGAGTATGCTATATATTCATTTATAAAGATATTTAACAAACCTGGATCCAGGAAAAGTACTTGTAGCATGTCAATTGTCACTTTTCTCCAGGATGATGAGGAAGCATTGGTGATTTCTTTCAGTGTTTAAGATAACTATAAAACTATCTAACATTGTCTACTCCACATGTTATCAGCTTATATTCCAGAAAATTATGATACCATCAGAATACTTACTGAAATGAAGATTCGTTACATCCACAGTATTAGCCCCGTCCATAAGACTCATAAATTTATTTGAAGAAAGAGATAAAGCTAGGCTGATGTGACTTCCCTTTCATAAACTCATGCTGGCTCTTAAAAGTCACAGTGCTCTTTGTTCTTTTCCTATCTAGTTTCACATCATGTTTAAAAGAATAGAAAGTAAACACTTGGGTACATTGTTATTGGAACATAGTATATAAGTTTCACTTGAAATTATACTTCATTCACTATCTTCTCTTTGAAATATATCTGCACTTTTTATACAGATGGGTATTACTAGCTTGTGCTAAAAAACAAAAGTTCTCCGTTCATTGTCTCTTCCGTTTCCACTTTCACTTCTTTTCAAAATTGCATAATTCATTAACATTCTTCCCTTATATTGCCTCCATATATAGTTAATACTGTGAAAAACTGGATTGTAAATGTTGATCTTATTGGCATTGCAGATAAAAAAAAAGTTTGCTTTAGAACACACAAGCAAAAAACAAAAACAAAAAAGTTATAGTACCTTTATTGCTTAACATCATTGATTTTACATACTGTGCTAAGTACCTGTAAATGGAATTACAGTCAGTCCTCCACATTTGCAGGTTTAACTTCTGCAGATTTGATTATTCATGGATTATTTTCTGCTGCCTCTGCTGCTGCCTTATGTCATTCTTAACAGGGGTCCTTTTTGCACAGCATTCACCATGCGAAAGGGGCTCTGGAGCATCGCGCAATTGCAAGCAGTGATCCACATGACGTTCTTGCAATTGTGCGACGCTGCCAGGGCTGGCAGCCACCGATCGTGCACTATTTCATTTTCGGCTTGTAGCCAAAAATGGTGTATGATCGCACATCACTCCAGTGCTCCATGCGTACTTACCATGCATGCAGAGCCTCTGGAGCCATGGTGCTCATGCTTCCTGCCCCAGCGCAGCCTGGGAAAATCTCAGGCCGCACTGCGGAAGGAAGAGGAGGAGTCCTTATACTGCCTGCTTGCCAGCAGGCAGCAGCTGCAGAGGTGAAGTAGTGGGGACATAAGAGGCTGCTCGTGTGATCCCCATGCCCCAGCGCTGTGAAAAGGTAAGGTGCGGAAAGGGCCATGGACTACAAGTCTTGTGTAGGAGCCCTGGTGGCGCAGTGGTTAAATGCCAATACTGCAACCACGAGGTTGTGAGTTCGATCCTGCCAGGCTCCAAGGTTGACTCAGCCTTCCATCCTTTTGTAGGTCAGTAAAATGAGTACCCAGCTTGCTGGGGGCAATTAGCTAAAAAAATACATTGTAAACCGCTTAGATAACACTTAGTTGATAGGCGGTATAGAAATAAATGCTATTGCTATTGCTATTGTGATACTGAGAAACTGTGAACAAGACTTGTAAGTTCCTATTAAAAATGGTGTGAGGCAGCAGTGGAGGTGGCAGTAAGCTCAACCAGTCACCCATTTCTGCCCTGTGAAGGAACCCTGATGCCTCAAAGGAATCCATGGTGGGTTAAACATGATGATCATACTTTTTTGTGTGTTAAATATGGTTTGGGATGACCTAGAGTTATTTGCAGTTTTTTCCCCTTCACAGGGGTCCTGTGCCCCTAATCCTAGTGAATGGGGAAAGATGAATCTATTAACAACTGAAGTACTGTTTTATTAAATCGACACCATGGTATAAATTCCCATATAAAACCACATGATTTGTCTATGGAATATTAGGCACAACCCCATATTATCCATATATACTGCTTCAGCTAACTCAAATTCTCTGCTGTAAATAATTTGAGTAGAGAATTAATTGCCTTTATTTTAAAAGTTCTTTATAATTTTTAAATGATTTTTATTATCACTGTCACCATCACTATCATAGACTGATACTGAATTTGTTTTAAAAGGCTGCTAATTCCTTTTACTGAATTGAAGGAACCTATGATAATTCTGTATACAGAACAATTCAGCTAATTTCCTGATGTCCAACAATTAAGGATACTTCAGCATGTTCATTCAAAGAAACTAAATCTGAAAATGCATTGATGTTATTTCCACAGCAACCAGAAATAATGGTATCTCTTGTATATACCTCCTGAAGCCAGTATAGGACTCAAGTTTCTCACGGAGTAGAATTAGAGACTAAGCAGAATTTTTAAAACTGCACTTTGAAAGTTACTTAAACTTTCAATTCAATGAAATCTTGCTAGTATGATAAGAAATAAAAGGAATATCTGACTTAAGTGTGTAGGGCATGGTATAAAAAAATCTGGTGGCTGTTTCTTAAAAAAAACAGACATCCTTGGGTAAGAGTGTGATTGGTATGTATTTCACACTGTATCTCTACTAGAATGGAATTATATCTGCCAAGAAAGAATGCTTGAGGTTTCTCTCTCATATATATATATATATATATATATATATATATATATGAGAATGTGTGTGTGTGTGCGGGCGCATGTGTATACACACACACGCACAAACAGTTGGTAGCACTTCATTATGAAATGATAATTGAAATATCCACATGGCTATTTTTTGTTTTTTGTTTTGCTTTTAACAGTTATGTGGAGCATCCACTTTCACAAAGGCAAGGATTAACTATAACCGTATCAGACCCTATGTACTATGTGATTCATGTCTCCAGTTGGTCACTGTGGAGATCCTAGATAATTTTTTTGCTATTCACAAGAATACCTTCATTTAATAAATGGAGTTTTTAACAGCTGTATAGCATAAACCCTTTTTAAAACATGGATCCAATTCAGCAAATTATTTCACTGACTACCATAATTGTTTTCAAAATCTGCTTTTAATGTTATTTTGTAGTTCTTAAAGTTAGGATAAAGATCTCGGGGCCTTTCAACACTACACTGTTATAGTGCTATTATTCAACTTTCAACCTCCTGTGGAATTCTGGGGTTTGTAGTTTGCTGAGGCCAAAGAGCTCTCTGGCTGAGAATTCAAAATGCCCCTCCCTAAACTGCAAAGCCCAGGATTCCACAGGAGGTTGGAAGTGGAATAATCTACTATATAAAGTCAATGTTTGTGAGTTTGTGAGTTTGTCTGTCTGCATCAGGCAGGCAAAGGCCTCATGTGATCGGCTGGCTGTGAAGATTCTATGGCAATGGTTCTCAACCTGTGGGTCCCCAGATGTTTCTGGACTTCAGCTCCCAGAAGCCCCAGTCACTATGGTCAATGCTCAGGGCTTCTGGGAGCTGAAGTCCAAAAACATCTGGGGACCTACAGGTTGAGAACCACTGTTCTATGGGATCCTGGGTTTAGGGAGGGGCCTTTAGAATTCTCAGTCTCAGAGCTCTTGGGCTTCAGGCGAGTTGCAACGGAGATAGGGAAATTTTACATGTTCTGGATGAGGCAGTTTGGGGAATTGGAGGCACAGAATTTTAAATCTGTGTATTTCAACCACATCTAATTTGTAAGGCAAGGTAAGATAATTCCTAAGGTATTTCTAACAAGTATTGGCTAGCTGTGAGATTCTATGGAATCCTGGGGTTTGCAGTTTAGGGAGAGGCCTTTGGAACTCTCAGCCAGAGAATAGGCTGGTTGCTATGGAGATGAGGCCTGCCAGCAAGAAGGAGGAGGGCATTGTATTCCCTCAGAAACCATACCTCTGTACATTGACAACTCTGAATACAGATTGGATTGGGGAATATAGGGAAAAATTACAGATACTGGAATAGGCCAGTTGCTATGAAGATGAGGCCTAGCAGCAAGGAGGAAGACAGAATATTCCCTCAGAAACCGTACCTCTGTAGGTTGACAACTTTGAATACAGATTGGATTGGGGAATACGGGGAAAAGTTACAGTTTAGACAATAGGCAATAGAAATGGGAGTTTATGTCTTATTATGCAAACCTAGAGATGAAAGTACGGATGTGCCAAACCGTTTGGAAATGTTTTGCACAATGTTCTTTTACTTTTGAAACTCTATGCTCTGTATTGAACTCTTTATCCTGTATCCAATTATGACATTCTGTGGGTGTATCAGCTATTATGCTAGCAGCTCCACATTTTCATAATTTGAGCCAAGGGATTACCCAATACAGTTTTCATTTGAAGAATTGTGAAAAGAAGTTGAACACAAAGTTGAGCAAATGCTTTCAGAATCAATTGTCCAAGCAGTTCTACAATCAGTTATGTAAGCCACTGGACAACCTTTTCTCTAACTAGGTTTTCAAGCAGATAACATTTTTTTAATCCTTCCCCCACCTCCTTCCAGTGTGAATGAAATAAGCAAGGACTTACATCCCATCTAGGGACAACTTGAACTATTGTCCCTTCTAGGGACAATATTTGCCAGTATGTTATGTACATTTTGGGGTCTGGAATACACTTCACTGGTTGCAAGAGAAGTGCATGGCCATCCAGAAAACCTTAATGCAAGTGAAACTTGCCACTAGACACATGGTTGTTATTTTTGCTGTAACAGCTCCTCACTGCAAATGTTTGGATATTGATAATGAGAAGATATTGATAAAGAAGATTTGAATTGGAGGTATTGTACCTGTGTGAAAGCATTTAATGTCATACCTAACATTACAATGCTCTACACAATCAATTAGAAGCAAATGTCTTTGAACACAAAGGTGCTTATTTATGAAGAAACATGCAGAAGATTGCCATGCAATCTTCTATCGATATGCTTCAATTTAACAAGAGATTTGTGATTTTTATCTGCCGTTTTTGTATCTTGCCGTGTTTTTTTTTTTTTAAAGTTTTCCTCTCCTCATGTATTTCCATCACAATACTTTAATGGTAGGCTTCCCTCTCAATACAAAATTCATTATTCAATTCGTTTTAGAAAGAAGTTAAGCCTAGCTCTCCTAATGTAGCATACTGCAATCTATCCCCTACACACAGACAGATAGATCTCTGGAGGGCCTGCTTATCATACAAATGTTGTGTGCTTAAAACACATTGTAATTGGAAATGCCATCCTCAAGAAATCAGAAGAGCATAAAATTTCTCCAACCCTGTTACTGCTTTGATGGCTCTTTGCTGCATTGGGTTTCCCTGAATCTCCTGTGTCCTGACTTTCTTGTTCCTCAAGAAACCAGAGAGTGGAAAATTCCTGTGACTTCCTCACTGATAGAAAATCTGCTTGCTGTAAATATGAGACTCTTTAGCATCTTATGGATAATAACTGGTATTCAGGCAATATGCATTGTCAGCTGGTGTAGTGGAGTAAAATTACAGTAGAGGAGATTCTGCCCACCAGTACTCTGAACTAAGGATAAGTAATAATTTTATTAGTTATTATTTTTATTAGAGCTATCAAAATTTACCAGAAAACAAACAAACAAACAAACAAAACAAAAACTCACCTTTGAAACTGGACAGAGCTCTCCAAACCTCCCTGCAGATGCTTTTGGTTATGATGTACAATATGAACAAACAGGAGGACAGTTTGATCATGCCTGCCAACCTGAACCAAGAGCTTTATACATCCATCCCATCTTTTTAATAATGCTTACGAAATGTCATTTGTACCTTTGATAGAAAGGGCTCACACTCTACAGCCTACAAAAAATGCACAGTGTGGATCCCTGTACAGAGCCTAAACAAATATTTTTTAATATGCATAGCTGCTTTCTACAGAAGGACAGATAAAAACACAGAAGTGAATAAGATGCATTAGTTTTACATCAGGGATAGGGAATATTTGGCCTTTCAGATGTTGTTGGGCTACAACTCCTATCAGCCCTTTCCAACATAACCAATGGTAAGAGGTAGTGGGTTTTATAGTCCTGGAGTGGCACACTGCTGTCCTACACTCGAATCTGCAGAAGACTTAAAGGTGGTGGTGGTGGTGGTGGTGGTGCTGGTGCTGGTGCTGGTGCTGGTGATAATGATGTTGTTGTTGATGATGTTGTTGATTATGATGATGATTCCCTTTTCCTTTTAAGAACCACTGTTCCATACAATTCAAAATTTAGACATGTCTCAGTAAAGGAAGCCATTGACACTGAAACTCCTTTTCACAAAGGCTTTTCATGATTGCCCATCCCCTTCCCCTTTTCCTCTTATGTCATCCATCTAGCTGGATTTTTTTTATCAGCATTAGCATTGGGAGGACGTTGAATGAGAGGTAAAGAAACACAGACATTCAATGTTGAGTTGCAGCAACATGTCTGCAGCAAGCAATGCAATAAAGCTAAAGTTGGGAAAGGTTGGGATTCTACTCCAGCTGATCCTACTGTACCCAAGTGTACCTACCTACAACAGGCACGGTAAACAGAAACTGCCTCCAGATTCCCTTACTAAGCATGTGCAAACAACAAAACAGAGAGAAGTACAGATAAGCCTCCCTCACTAGTTACCTACAGCATGTTAGAAATTACAGATCATCAAAACTGATAGATCATTCTGACCATCAAAATCTTACAAAAGTCATCTCTGGAGGCATTTCAGAAGCATTTCAGGTGATCTCTAAATGTTTCAAAATGTTTTTGTTTCTTATGTAAGGCTTTAATGACCTGGTTGTTTCATTTTATATGAGTATATTATCACTGGAATAAAAAACTTGCTGAAATGTGTTCAACTGCTTTTTTTGTATGTGGTATAGGACCCTATCCCTATTCCTTCTATAATTTTTCTGCCTTTGGTATGAAATTTTCTGTTTTCTCCAGGAAGACATCTACTTTGTTAACTGAGGTATAACTGTATAGTGCATGTATTGCAAAGGCTTAGTTAATATTAAAGTGACAACAGTACTAAATATTCCAGCTCCTGTATTGGTCTGGTAGTCAAGAAGAATGTCAAGGAAAACTATTCCACAAATGCATAACTGTGAAAGCTGAGGAATAGTGTCATACATTTATTCTTACTCTACTCAAGTGGAACCTTCATAGGAAAGCAAAGGGTCCTAACCTTGCAAACTGTATAAATGATGAATGTGCTATTATTCTTCCTACCTACCTCTATTACTCCATGTCTTGTGTGGTCTGCAGAGGGATCAGCATCTTAGGTTGTTTCCAAAGCAATTTTTAGTCTAAGATAGATTGATGGTTAGATATACTTTATCCTTTTGAAAATGTGGTAGATGCATTATTCTTCCTAAAATATGTTCAGTGAAACATAGTTAAGTGAGTACTCCAGTGGTTTCCCTCTGCTTCTTGCTGGTATGTTGAACTGCATTATGGCTTTATCATATATAATATTTCCTGACTGGAACCACACTATTCCAGAACTAAATAATTATCATCCAACAGCTCCCACATTGCTTTAAAAAACAAGACAGTAGCGTATAAGTTGAGGGAGATTCTGATTAATACAGAGAAATTTGTTAAGGATTGCAGTTGCTTTGAAGAGATTTCTGCTTGCCATCTGTTTGCAATTGTGTCTGTGAGGAAATCCATTACTGCTGGTTTAGAGGGCTATTCTTTTCCTTCCTTTCTTCCTTTTTTAATGAATCCTGAGTTCAACTTGCAAGTGATCAGCTACTTTTTATGGTGCAAATATAGCTTTAAGTCAGATGGCTTCAGAATGCAAATGCCACTATTGGATATTAATTGTGGAGACAGAAATAACTGGAGATATGTAGACTTTCTCTCTTTTTTTCTGTTCTGTGAATCTGGTAAGTGGGCAGCAATTGCAGGTTGAAGAACAGGGGGAATAGAAGGATCAAAAATGGTTTAAGGTATTAGAAGTGATTACCATACTTTAAGGAATTCAGTGATGCAATGTACTCTTTTACACCAACTTCTTGTTATTTTAATTTTACAGAATGAAAACATAGGACCACTAATAATTACAGCATTTAGCACAAGGTCATACTGAAGAATTTGGTTTCGTTATAGAAGTAAGACAAGGTCTTGGATCACAAGCTTCTTCTTGAGCCTAATTTTTTGCTGGAAGATGGTTTGCTAGTTTCCATATGAGGACATTTCCCATTGTACAGTTTGGTTTTACTCCGTCTATTTTGGTCCTTTTCTCAGAAACCAGAGGTAATTTTTTTGTTGTTTAAAATGAAGATGCTGTCATTTTCCCATACTCCAATTTGATTTCTTTTCCTGCAGTGCAGTGGCAAAGAGATGCGAGAGAGGTCCATTTTGGAAAGAAAAAAAAAGCTTAGACCATCCATTTCATTTCACTTAGGAGCCATTATAGAAGCATAATTTGGTCATTTAGAATTTTATATCAAAGTATAAATAGTCCAAAGCTATACTGCATCCCAGAAGTGAGAAGATGGAGAGCATTTTGGGGCATAGCACCAGATGTTTAGCTGCTGCTATGAACCCAACAAAAAAAATGAGCTGCTAATTGAGGAGATTTGGAGTCACAGAGCAGGTAAAAGACAAACTAGAGTGCTACCACATAGCAGTGTGTGCTGGAGAAATTAGCACATGTCTATTATCACTGCTTGCAGCTCTGCAGGTAGTTAATGGGAAATGGCTTAATCTTGATCAGGCTGCTCTGAAAGGAAAGCGGAAAAAACAGTATATCACCTGCCTGTTTCTGAAATATACTGGCTTGTGATGCCATGGTCATGTTTGCTAATCAAGTTATAGGAGCTTTGCATTTGGTTCTCACTGCAGACTAGTACAGTTATTTTTCTTTTTGCTGTTGAGATGAGGTTCAACATACTGCAGGATTTGAAAGCACCTTACTAAGCAGCATCCACTTTGCTTGTTTTGTCTTTATCACAATGGTCCCAAATCCACTCCTACATCTCAATGCTCCCTTTCTGGCTGCTTTTAAAAGGGTAGGAGGGAAGGCCAGCTTCTGTTCTCCAAAGGCACAAGGGTTTGGCATCTAATCATGAGGGGTAGCAAAAATCCCTCAGGAGAAGATCAGAATTCAAAATGTTCTAGTCAGATTGGAATGCTGAGTCAAAGGGTCTCTCCTATGTACTCTCATTTGTGAGCGATAAAGGGAGACCTCTCTAGCAGAATTCAGTTTTGGGGCTGGTATATATACAGAGAACCATTGCTTCAAGGATCAAGGTCACAAGCCATTTAGGGTAGAAATCAACCAGGATAGAAATCCATGAACTATCTGAATACATTGTTATGGGTTTTCCAGGCTTTGAAGCTGTGCTTTATTAGTATTTTCTCCTGATGTTTCACTTGTATCTGTGGCTGGCATCTTCAGAGGATCTGATGGTGCCAGCCACAGATGCGGGCAAAACGTCAGGAGAAAATACTAATAGAACACAGCCTCAAAGCCTGGAAAATCCACAACAACCTATGGATTCTGGTTGTGAAATCCTTCGACTTTACAACTATCTGAATGTTTCCTATATGGCAAATCTAGTCATATGATGAGTGGACAGACCTAAATTCAGTTATTTCTCCCAAATAGTTCAGACCCATTGAATCAATCAAGTTTATGCAATTTATCATGTTCTCATTGACAATGAGTTTTCTGCTGATGGGACTTTCAAATGGATTGAGGACTTCATGTATCATTGCTAGTACTGAATGTTCTATGCTGATACTTTGCTTTCTTTTACAGCTGCTCCACATTCTGAAGAAAGTAGGAACATTGCAGAAGTTTGCAGGTGACCAGTTCCATAGGGAGTGGAACTGGTCATGTGGTGTGTGTGGGGGTGAGTATTAAAGAAGAAATCATGAAAATAAGGAGTTGCATTTTCTCCCTTTCCAAGCTATCGGATTTCTCATTATTAGCACTGGCCGTTTGTGATTGAAGGTATCCCATTAAAACTCCCCTTCTTGAATTCATTTCAGGCAGCTATACTTCCAAAGCACTTGAATCAAACACATTAATTATGCATTTTCATTATGACAGAGCCAACATCAGCAGTGACTAAAACATAATTTGTTTAGGTGGCAGCACAGGCTGTTCTGTGATCAAGTTTTGTTTCCCACAGGGAGGCATCAGTCTCAAATTACAAACCAAACAGGCAAGGGAAAAGAAGCAAACAATGAAACACCTCCCAGCAGGAAAAGGGAATGAAAATCTGGACTTGGCTATCCTTTTAAATAAAGATGATGTGCATTTTTGTCAGGAAAATGGCTCATGATTTAACCTCCTTTCACATGTTTTATAATACAGTCTTGCAATTTTGCAAGGAAACATTCTTCCCCTTTCAGATTCCAGTTTTCTTCTTCAAGGATAGAATAAGTGATTTTAGCAATTATCTTCTCACTGCAAAAAGGTCTTTGAAAAAGGCTACAGTTCATCCCTCCACACTTGCGGGTTGGACTTTCATGGATTTGATAATTTTAATTTTCTCCACAGGCACATTTCTCTGAGGGCAACCTTCTGTCTCAGTGGCTGTGACCAGACTGTGCAGTCCTTTAAAAACCCGCTTCTGGTCCCTCTTCTCCTCTACCAGCCTCTCCCTAGCCAGCTAAGAGTGGCTTGCAGCCTGATTTCTCAGCACCATGAAACTTCTCTTGATAAAGAAATGAAAATGAATTAGATGTATTGATGAAAGGGGACCAGAAAAAGATAATTTCTAGATTTTATAAAATATTGTTGCAAAGAGAAATGGAATCAGAGATTGTTAAAGACAATATGGTTAGATGGGCCCAAAATATTGGACACGCAATTGAGTTGGATACATGGGTGAGGGCATAGAAGACAGATGTAAAATTTACACCAAGTTAAAATCTAAGGGAAATTTTTTATAAAATGTTACATAGATGGTACATGACACCTGAAAGACTGAAAAAAAAAATTAAAAATGGGAATGGAAATTGTTAGAAATGTGATGGAAAGGAGGGGTCCTTTTTTCATATGTGGTGGACCTGTAAGGTAGGAAAAAGGTTTTGGAAAGAAATACATGATGAAATTCAAAGAATGTATGGATGAAATTTTGAAATGAAGCCAGAATTTTATTTGTTAAATATATTAGGGTGACAAAGAGAAATAAGATCTCATCAAAAGACATTGTTATATGCAATAACTGCTGCAAGACTGACATATGCTCAATATTGGAAAGAAAGAAATTATATTGATGTAAAAGAATGGAAATTAAAAGTCCTGGATATGGTAGTGACATAAAAGTTAACTTTTTCGCTTAAGAACAAGCCAATCCAGAGCTTTGAAAGATAATGGCAAGAAGTGTTGAACTGGATTAAAGAATAAGAAAGAGAAGAAACAATGAAAGATTGTTGAAAAGGCGGATAAGGTAAACTAATGTTGTAAAAGATAAAGCATAAGCTGTAATGTAACAATGCTAAAACTAAAAGTGTAAGATTGTTTGTTAAATAGAAACAATGTATGTATGGAATGTAAACTCAGATTCAACTATAAAAAAGATGCTTGGAAGCGAGGACGGGGGATTTTTTTATTTTTTATTAAAATTTCAATAAAAATTAATTGGAAAAAAAAGAAAAGCAGTGGTTCTCAACCTGTGGGTCCCCAGATGTTTGTAGACTTCAGGTCCCAGAAGCCCCAGCCACTATGGTCAATGCTCAGGGCTTCTGGGAGCTGAAGTCCAAAAACATCTGGGGACCCACAGGTTGAGAACCAGTGAAGAAAAGAAAGAAACTTCTTTGATGCCCTCTCACACCCAAGGATGGGGATAGGTGTGAGAGAGGAAGTACAGGACCACCATCCTGACACATCTCCTTTCCCTTTCATTTCCCTGACATGCCTCAGATCCTGGGTATCCATTTTCCCAACCATGCCTCAGGCCTCTTCTCCCCTCCCTCCCCCAATCTCTCTCTCTCTCTCTCTATCCACACATTTTAATATTTGTGATTTCCCTTCCCTCCCCATTTACAGGGGTCCTGTACCCCTAACCATAGGAAATATGGATGGCTGACTGTATTCAAGTTTTCAACGACTATTTATAGTTATAGCTTTATTTGATGCAAAATTCATAAGCACTATATTTATTTAGAAAACAGTATATTTCTGTGCAAGAAAAAAATACTTTTCTGCATGAAACAATGCCACACAAATTTTGAATAGAGTAAGTCCTGAATCGTGAAGATTCTCATCAGCTCAAGGTTTTTCTTGTCAGGATTTGCCAACACTCAAGAAACATTTTTTTTTTTACCATTTTGTAAAAATATTTTCCAAAAACATTTTCTATCCTATGGGATGAATGGATGCCCAAATGTTGGAGAGATGCTGCAATTTCTATATGATCTTACCCTTGGCTATTTAGTTGAACCATCCCAAGCCAAGTGATATCACTTGTTTGCTAACTAGCTATTTTAATACATTGTCTTTCATTCTGCAGAATTCAACCTTTATTTTCCCCCTCTATTGTTAAATAGCTACTTAAAATCAGAGTTAAATAAGTAATTGGTTTTCCTTAAAAGTGCAGCAACATCAAACATTTCATCCAAATGCACTCTAAATGAAATAATGTAATGTAAGTACCACAAAAGGATTGAGTGTATCTGATGAGAATACAAGAAAAACCAAAAGAGACAACTATGAAAACATCAGAAGGATGAATACAATAAATCTGCTTTCAGTTGACCTCAATCTTCTACATGTGTTCCCAGCTTCGTTGTTCATAACTGAAGTGCAGGTCAGAGGATTAATAGGAAGAAAAACTGGTCCAGTAACCACAAATTACATTCTTGTGAGACAGAATTTCCATTTATTATTGAAGTGGTAGAGGCTGGAAGTGCTGTTAATACATTTCGTGTGGTTAGTAACATGTAGTGAGGAAGTTGAGAGGATCACCCTGTTTTTGAGCACCCCCTTCTGACTTGTACATATGTAAAATTTTGAAGACTGCATGCCAATTATGTTTAGTGTTATATTTTATATTAGGAGGAATGACTTTTTTTGAAAAAAAATTATTTGAGCCCTTTCATAAAGATTTGTATAGAAGTAGGAAAGAGGAAGTAGAGTAGGGTAGAAGTAGGCAGGATTGAATATTTCAGAAATCCAAGTGCTGTAGCTGTTAACAGAAAATATCATGTACTGGTAACTTTTCATCAGGATTACAGCTGTGTATTCTGGGTATAGCTGCCCTTTAGAACACGGCTCTTCCACCAGCATCCAAGCCACGTCCTTGTTAGAGTCTATGATGGAACGTCATAAGATTTAGATGTCCTGTGGGACTTCATGATCTCATGAGAAGAGGCACCCACAGAATTATATAAGGCTAGGATGCCATTTTAAGGAAAAACAAAACAAAACATAAGCTTATTCTGTACTGCAGTTTGCAATTTCGGACTTTTGAAACAGCCTACACACACACACGCACACACTGCATACTGCTGCTTGGTTAAATTGGTTTGATTGGCTATTTCCTTATGACACATCTGACATGCAGTGTAGATCTGGGGAAAGAGTTTTGTTTAGGGAACACAGCTAAGCAATCTGAGGCACAATTTCAGTCAAGGTTTGCTGGAGTAAACCATGAACAATATAAATCCAACTTGCCTGAGGTGTTTTGGATGTCAGTAGACATAGGGGGAGGTGGCAGTTTTCCCCCTTCAGAATATTGACCAGTGGAGGGTAGGGGAAGCACATCAGGGCTCCACTGTGCTTACATTTGCAAATAGGTTGAGACAAACTTCCCCTAGAAGTTATTCTGGGTTGATCTGTGAGAAAGGATGGTATTGCCCTTATTTTGAGATAATATGCCCTTAGTTTTAATAGGCCCACACTTAATTTGACCTATTCCATAGTGGACTGATTCAATAAAGATGTAGGTAGTGTGAATCCAGCTTGATATCTCACCTCTTGGTTTTGTGATGCTTGGGCAACATGAAACTGTAAGTTGTGCAAAATTTGACTGGTCGACTGCATGCAGCTATGTTGTATAGAAATCATATACCACTCATTTTAAAGGAATTCCATTGGCTACCAATTTGTTTCTCCACTAGATATAAGATACCAGTAATGTCTTTCACAACCTTAATAGTTAGTTGAAGATAGCAAAGTGTGTGTGTGTATACACATATGCACATACACACACACTCCTATACACACACACACACACACACACACACACACACATATATAAACCATGATAAACTATGGTACCAGCAGCAACCAGAAACAAGTGTTAAAGGATTTAATCCCATAACTTATGGGGCAAGGTATTAATGAATATATAGTTTTAAAGATCTGTAAATAAACAAACAAGACAATGTATTAATAGATAAATAATGTGTCAGTTGCAATAAATCACAACGTAACAGATGTTATTAATTGTAGTTTTGGTCCATCAGCAATCTGGATTCTATCTAAAAATCTAAGGATCAAGGTTAACATGCTACTTTCCAAGCAGTGTCATTTTTTGTAGTTGTTCTGTTTTGGTCCTGTCTATGGAGACTTCATTCAGATGTTTTATGAGTCCATTTGGAACTGGAAGCATCAACAGCTACAACAGTTGTTGTCATTTATATCCCACCTTTCCCACCAAACTGTGAATCAAAGCATGCAAAAGTAAAGCTAAAGCCATTCAAAGTACTAATAAAGGCCATTTCCGCATGGGCTGATAGAAACGGTGCAGAGCGTCCTCCAGGGAGGACTTCTGCACCTGGAAATGGACTGAGTCAGACCTACTTAACATAGATCCGCACCTCAGCCCACTCCGGAACGACCCCAAGTGGTCGTCAAGCGTGCTTTTGAAAGACCACTTAAAATAGGTGTTTCAAAAGCACGAAGCACGCCATTCCGTCCCCGCTCTCTGGTGCAGATTTGCAGGCTCGCACCAGTGCAAGCCTGTGATCTGCCGGGGGCAGGCTTTAGGCAGACGAGCTTCAGGGTTGGTTGAGACCCTCAACCAACCAGAAGCCACCATTTTCATCCCCGGAGCAGTGCGGAGCAGCAAGCATGCACTGCTCCTGAGCAGTGCGGACTGGTCTGGGGAACCAAGAAGTCCGGTATGTAGTGGCACAGGGCGATTCCCTTGCCCCATGCGGAAATGGCCAAAGACATAAGTAATATGTCTTAATAAGTAGTATCACAGATAGATAGATAGGTAGATAGATAGATAGATAGATAGATAGATAGATAGATAGATAGATAGATAGATAGATGATAGAGAGAGAGTGTGTATTATATGTAGTTATTAAAATGCAATTAAATAGTATTAAAACCATTTTAAACAAACCTGTAAAATACCAGTGACGAAATTCAGGAAAACTGCATGGTTATTTTCAGCTTGTGAGTCTTGAGAGTCTGTCTTCATTCAGATCACTGTCTTTCCTTCTGTTTTCTTCTCTGTTTTCAGCTTCCTAGCTCTTCTGCATGGGGCCACATTATTCTTGGTGTTCTCCAGGGCTCTATCATCTCTACACATAAAACACCACTTGCTGCAGTTCTTGATGCTGCCCAGATATCTGCCAGAGTCTCTTAACAGCATTAAACTCAAGTCTTTCAAAAACAAAACAAAATAAAAAGGACTTCAAAGAGTTGTTTAAAGTATAGAATGAGGATTTCCTAATTTAACTAATGAATTGAAAACAGTTAATTTCCTTTGATGATGTTGGGGGGGATTTTAGTATGGGTAATAACATAAAATGTTTCCCATTATTATTTAACATTAGTACTTAATAATAGAATGATTTTATAGAGTTCATATAGTGATGTAGGGTAGTGCAGTGATAAAGACAATTGCAATAAAGGTAAAGAATAAAATTACTTTTATAATAGAAAAATAATAGTGGTTGGTTTGGGGTAAGATTATATAATGGAAGTGTATAATCACAGGAGGCTGGTGGTGATTTTATTTAATTGATATAGAACACAGTTGCAACATTTCGTATCAAGAAATGGAGAACAGGAAAACATTCTTGTCTTCTATGAGATAATGACACATGATTTGTATGTGTGTGTGTATTTCAGTAACTTGGAGTCATTTTAAACTAACTTGAGAATTAAATAAATTTTAAATCAATTATTCTGTTGCTACTCCTCTTTGTTGGAAGAAGCTGGGATTTTTTGGTCCCCCTTTGGCATTTATGGTTGCTCCTCCCACAGCAAATCCAGGCTGATAGAGAACTTTCATGGTGTTGAACTTCTGAACTTTCATGGCCCCATCCCTTTCACATAAGCCACACTCACTTGTTGTAAACTGGAAAATTGGTCCACAAGGATGTGTAGTGTATCCACCCCAGCTA
This sequence comes from Iguana delicatissima, assembly GCA_948472985.1. Lineage (NCBI taxonomy): Eukaryota > Metazoa > Chordata > Lepidosauria > Squamata > Iguanidae > Iguana > Iguana delicatissima. The sequence goes on from CAOKZL010000503.1 coordinate 1,763,932, forward strand.
AATCATTTTAAAACCTGGTAAAATTAGAGGGGGGAAAAATAGAAGAGAAAAAAATGTAGGACAGAAAGACAGACGGACAGAAAGAAAATGGCCCACAGACTCTTCAAGAGGAATTTTCAGGTTTCCTTAAAAAAAAATGGACAGAAGGTATTGGGGTACGTGTGGCTGTCCCAGATACAATAGGAATTATATGCAACCTCCAGAACTGGAGAAATTGCACCTCCGTTCTAAGCATTAGACCACTTTGACCTATTGAACTCATAATAATTATTGAAACCATGTGTGTAGAATGGTAAAATATTTGAAAATTCTTTGTACTAGTGCTGGTGTGTGATTATTGTTGCTAACAAAAAATAAAAATAATATATATATCTTCTGGTACTTAGGCATGAGATAAATAAAAGCATGAGATAAATAAAACTGCATTTAACAAGCTTATGCTCAATTAATCCTGTTCTTCTCCAGAAAGGTGGGTATGTAACCCTTTAGAGTTGCACCTGCTGTGTATATCATGAATTCTTTAACAAATCTAATTGGAAAAGCAGACTAAGAAAATGGAAAGCATCTGACAGTGCACTTGGCACCTATAAAAACAATTAGCATTGCCTCTGAAGTGCTTGTGAATGAGAGTCTGGGAATAAAGGATCACAGGGAGAGAAACTGAAATCATGGCAAAGAATCCCTCTTTCTTTGCATTTCATTTCACTGCATCTGCCATTTAAATTGACCATGGGAAAAGGAACTGTTTCACCTGGCATTTTTCCAGCAAATTCTACTTGCTCCTACTCAAGCAGGAGGTGGGGAAGAACACCTTCTTTTCTCCTTTCTAATGTTGGTTCATTAAAAAAAAAAAACCTTTCCTCCCTAATCCTCATCAATAAATACTCAAGCTGCTCCAGTTTCCTCCATTTGTGCTATTTCAGTAACAATAATAATAATCACAACCACCACCACCAAAGGATATTAGCTAGACATGTTTCATTGACAATAATGTCTCATGGAGTGCTGAGCACTGCATGGCATTCAAAGGCCATTTCTGCATGGGGCGAGGGAATCGCTCCCTGCCACTACTTACCGGGTCTTATGACTCCCCAGTCCAGTCCAGGTTGCTCCAGAGCAGGGCTTGCTTGTTGCTCCACACTGCTCCAGCGTCGAAAATGGCAGCTTCCGGTTGGTTGAGGGTGTCAACCAACCGCTGAAGCTCTCCAGCCTAAAACCCGCCTCCGGCAGATCGCAGGCTCACACCAATGCAAGCCTGTGAATCTGCACAAGGGAGCAGGCTTGCAGTGGTGCGCTCCATTTTTCTGGTCTTTCTGGTTTTTCTGGTCTTTCAAAACCATGCTGGAAGACCACTTGGGGTCATTCCGGAGTGGGCTGAGGTGCAGATCTACATTAATTAGTCTGGACCCAGTGCATTCCCAGGTGCAGATGTCCTCCCTGGAGGACGGACTGCACTGTTTCAAATACCCCGTGCAGAAATGGCCAAAGTCTTCACAGTTAATTGGCCTACTTAATGAAAAGAAGTTCTGACTTGCACTTCCCTGCATTCAGATTTTTGAAGGAATGGCTACGATCAGTGAAAGAGAGAGACCATAATAATGTAAATATTAGCTGGTATAGGCAAAACATAAACTTGACTGGATCCAGGGGTCTGTGTGCCTGTCTGTGGGAGTGGGTGAGTGGGTGAGGTAAGTATTCAAAATTATGGTTAGGGATGATGTATTCTTGAGAAAATGATAGGGCATTATGAACAAATTAAATAAGATATAAGGACATTAGGGAGGTCATTTAAATACACACACACACACACACAAACACATTCTGATGAAACCAAATTAAAAACATTCTTTTAAACAGAAAATGGCTCTGGCATCTCAGCTTGAATTGCCCTGTAAAATAAACAGAAATGGAAAATACCTTTTAATGAACTGGTAAGAGATTTATGACTACTCTTTTGCAATGTTTGCAGCTGAGTGACTGCAATTAGCATCCCTGCTTCCAGACAATTGGAAATACATTCATATGTAATCTAAAGAGCTATTTTAAGTGCACCAGGGTCTTATGAAAGTCCAGTGTGAATTTCAATTATTTTATTGATCAGCTAGTGAAAAAGCAACTTAGGAACTCTTCTAACTCCCTTACCTAACCAAATAGTATGACAGGGTATGTGCCATGTAAAAACACAAATTGCCCCTGTGCACACATGTCTCTGAATATGGCTTAGGAGTCACTTATTTCTTTCCCCTCTTGCTCTCTTAAAACATATTTTAATTTGGCAATACAATTTTAATTGAAAACAAATTTAAATTAAAAAAAACCCTACCCCACTCTTAAATGAATCAAACAAATAAGAAAATATATTAATATTGAAATCAACATTCAGTCACTCAGTCATTTTCAAAAGTGTCACAGATTAAAGATGAATGAGCAGCTTACTGACAAAGATGAAAAGTGAACAATGAGCAATTCATTTTGCATTACATATTTACATAAATGATTATTTAAGATTCAAAAGGTATTCGTTCATTTAATCATTTTATTGATTTAACTTTTTCCCCCACAATTCAGGATTCAGAGCTACAACCGTTTAATAAAAACAGAGTTTAACTAAAACACTATTAATACAAAACTTAAAATGCAGTTAAATAAAGAATGAAATCACAGAGTTTTTTTAAAAAAAACACAAGCTTAAAACATTTTAAATATGTATTTAAAACATAATAAAATAGAAACACATTTCTATATACACAAATAAAAGTTCCGTTCGCATGAACAAATTAACAACCAAATGCCTGACTAAATACAGAGGTTTTTGGCTGCTGAGGAAAAGTCAGCAGGGGAGGAAATCCCATTGAAGGGAGTTCAACTCAGGAGCAGTCACTGAAAAGGCTCTTCCCTGTGTCTTCATCAAACCTGTCTGTGATGACAACTTATTCCTAATATCAGCAACAGACCAGGTGATTGATAGTATAAATACCTATATAGGAAGTGAGGCAAAGGGCAATTTCACACAAACAATTCCACCAGAAGAAGTGAAATGGACTAGAAGTTGAATTTTATATGAATATTGGCAAAGGGACATTGGTTTCCACTTCACCTGGTTAGGGACAGTCCCTGGATAGTCTGCCACCCCTGTCTATAAACAGAAAGAGGTGGCTAGGAGATTCAGTGAGCTTCCTTTATTCTACCCAGCTTCTGCATAAATAGTTGACTCACTCTGCTTAATTGTAGGGCTGCTTCTATGTTCTACTTCATAAGGAATGGCAAAAGGTGAGATAGTCTTTCAGAGGGGGCCCAAGCCCCTCTTACAATAGCCCAAAGTAGACAGTAAGATGGGATGAATAGATTATAAGGATAAGAAGGCAGGGAAAAAATCATAAATGATATTTAAGATTTTATTTGGCTGGGTTAATGTGTGCCAATGCTTTTACAAAGATGATGAACAAAGGCAATGAAGGTGGATTCAGAAATTAAATTGTTAGTGGAGAAAGGGCTCTTGTGGAAACAGAATTTGGAATGTCCTAGGCCCCTGGCTGAAGCAGATAATATAACATGGACAATCAAATCAATAATAAAAATAAAAGTAAAGAAAGGAACGGGAATGAATCAAGGTTGAGAAGTTAGTTAAATGTTGCAGTCATCTGGTTCAAGATTCTACTTTCTAAACATTTAAGTATCTTGCTGTTTTGTAAGGAATTTTTGGGATCACTGCTCTTACATTTTCTTTACGATTGTTACACTTACAATTACTACTTTAAATTTTATTGCATTTTCATTTTGTGTTTGTATCTTTTGTTGTTTATATATTTTTTTATTTTTTCCCTACTTTCAGGAAAGTAAGAGAAAAGCAACACTATCTATCCATAAAAATAAGTATTTACAATTTTCTGTATCATGAATTCACAGGGTTCTTCTTTAAGGGATTCAAACTTGTATGGATTTCATAGTTTAAATCATTTAGGAAAGAAACTTCCTTGTTGTTTTCACTTGAATGCTATTCTTTCTATTTAAGAAGAAACTTCAACCTCATATTCAACAGTAGGGGCCATCTGAGTTCAGGCGAGCCCTCAGAAGACCTGCCCTACTAACTGTCCAAACACTCTCATCATTCACCTACAATTGCCAGAGATGTTAGAGAAACCCCAGGGAAATAAAGTACTGAAATAATGCATGGCAGAACAGTTCACATGTACATGCTTTTTAAGCAATGCTCTTTGCCCTGAGAAAGCAATGACCAAGTAGTCTATGGGGCAATGTTTAGGCACGAACACATTGTCAGTGGAGCTATCCACAGTTATATAGCCTGTCTCAAAGATCCATCTCAGACTATGTCATCAACTGCTACCACAGTTTAGAACCGAACGGACAACTTGTGGCAATCCAGCCATGGTTAGACTAAATCTCTCATGAACCAACAGACTTGAAAATGCTGGCTGAGGGAAGTTGCAATCCAAAACTTCTGGAGGGGCACACACTCCTCAACTCTGCTTCATAAATCATGTAATTGCTTTCATCGTTGAGAACTTTCAGTTGCCACACAAGAAACCATAAACTGGAAAATCTTAATCCCATTTGGAATCAGCCCTAAAGTCACACTATTTCTCATTTATTTAACAGACTTCTTAACTTTTGAAGAAAAGAGGCAGTAAAACATAGCATGTAAAAAACACAGCTGATGAAATGTTGAATTGATCTATAGGGCCACTGTGGCCATTGTTAAATAAGTGTGAACTGTTGAGATACCAGACAAGATTTATGAAAATGGACACTGAGATGCAGTTGGAATACCTACATTTCCCTTGACATGTTTGTCATACGAAACATTTAGAGTTGAAATAAGAGAAGGTAGGATGATGAATGCTATTCCTTTAACATATGGATCAAGAGTATCATTTCTTCCTCTGCCTCATTTTCGCCCCTTTGGAACTGTTGTATTCATTTGGAGATAATAGGTGTCCATATTAAAGATATCCACTACAAGTCTGCAAAATTTTTTCCTATGATCAGTTTATTTCTCTCAGTACTCAATAGTTCATTAGCAGCCCTCCTGGAGTAATAGTTTTGAGTCAGTTAACTGTGTTAAAACAAATTTTGGTCTCCTCCCCACCACCAATAATACTCCAGGCAACAAAAGTAGGCCTGAAAGGGTATTTAAATTGTTTTGTTCCCATTTGTAATTCTATTTTCCCTTTTTCTCCCTCAGTTGACACTTTAAAATTCTGAACATCTGAAGACTATTGCATTCATGTCAAGCCATGGGATAAAAGTAGATGAAATATGTCACACACACTTCTTGTGGGAGTGTGAGACAATGGTTCTTTTTGCATGCCATTTCTCATGCAAAAGGGCCTCTGGAGCATTGTGCAATTGTGAGGACCATTCCACATGATGTCCTCACAATCACGCAATGCTGCTGGGGCCAGCAGGCACTGATTGTGCAATATATCATTTTCGGCTTCTTGCCGAAAATGATGCGCAATTGTGCGTCACTCTGGGGCCCCACAAGCACTAACCTTGAGTGTGGAGCCTCCAGAGACATGGTCCTGATGCTTCCTTCCCCAGCGCAGCCTGGGAAAGTACCCAGCTGCACTGCGAAAGGAAGAGGCAGAGCCCTCATGCTTCCTGCCAGCTAGCAGGGAGCTGCTGCAGAGAAGAAGCAGGGGGTACACGAGTGCCTCTTGCAAGAGGCTGCTCGCGTGATCCCTGTGTGCCCATGCCAGAATCAGGTAAGCTGTGGAAAGGGTCAGAGACTTGTCAGTGGCTGCTCCTAGAACTCTGGAACTTTCCTTATAGGAAAGCTAGAATGTCAGTCAACATACATTCAACAGGTTTTCAAGACATGTTTGTAAACCAGGGGTGGGAAAAATGCAACCCAGTGGTCACATGTGGACCCTGGGGCCATCTCTGTGGTCTTCAGCTCCCCTAGAGATCAAAAATACTCTTTTTTTAAGGGGGAAAAAATATTTTGCTTAGCCTCCAAACACACTTCATGATGTGTAAAGGGCATTTCTGTCACATTTCAAAGCTGTCTGGGCTTCCCAGGGGTCAAAAACTATTTTTGTAGGTTTTTTTTTCCAAAAAAGAATTCTCCCTCAGTGCTCCAGATTGTTCACCAGATGATGTAGGATTCATTTCTACCACATTTTGTGGGGAACCTGGGTCATTTTAGGTCCAGAAAAGTCCTTTCTTGAAATTCCAAACATGATGAAAATGCCTCAGTAGCCCCAGGGAGTTTGGGAGCAATATTTATTTTTCTATTTATTTATTCACTTATTTTTGATGGGACGAGGTGTGACCTCCCCAAGATCTCTGTGGGGGTAATGTTCCTCCCAGCCTTCCACAGTTGCCCACCTCATTTTAATGAAAGAAATTTAAATGCTTGCATTATTGGTACACTTTACATTTTTATTAATGTTACTCACAATTTTGCTACACGTTAATGTTAGCTTCCTATGTTCTGTAGTTATATTATTTTTGTTCTAACTGAGAATGTACCTTACGTCCTGGTTTGGAAAGAAAAGGCAGGACGTAAATAAAGCTTATTTGGTAGTAGTGGCAGCGGTGGCAGCGGCAATGGTGATGACTGTTCCTGCTCCTCTCTCTTCTCATCCTCTTCTGTATTCTTCCCCTTCCCATTCTTCCCCCACCACTGGAGACCCACAAACTCACTAACAAAAGAGCTGAATGCTAAGAACTGCTGCTTCAGCAATTCACTTTTTAAAGAAAAAATGGAGCAAATAACAAAAAAGTAACAAAACACCCCCCCAAAAAAAATCAGAAAGGAAAGGGCCAAAAGGAGGGGGGAAAGACAGTCTAGTTGGGAATAGGAGGATATACTAGGGGAAGCTAATGAAAACAGGGACTTATGCATCCATGCAAGAAAGATTTCCATGAGAGCAGAAAACTCGCTCTATCTATCTATCTATCTATCTATCTATCTATCTATCTATCTATCTATCACAATCTTTGACTGTACATTTGCAATCCTAATTTATAGTGGAATTGTTATTAATCTTTGATTCTGTGGATGGGATCATATATATATATATATATATCACATCATATTATATATCATCTATCTATCTATCTATCTATCTATCTATCTATCTATCTATCTATGCATGATGGATGAATTTTAGCTGTAACTTTAATTGTGTAGTAGCATTATTTTATTATTTTATAGTAACTTCTTTCATTTTTTTATTTGGTCCATGACCATAAATAAACAAGATAAATAGATAGATAGATAGGTAGGTAGGTAGGTAGGTAGGTAGATAGATAGATCATATGGTGTGTTTCATATTTGTGCAGAATTTAAATAAGATATGTTAACAGAGTCCAAACCCTAAAGAGTTCATAAAACAGATGAAATATCCAGGAAGCCACATTATTGGGTTAACAGAGAGATAGAAAGAACATGAGAAGGAAAAGAAGAGCTGTAAAAAATTACACCTAATGACCACAAGTATTTCATATGCTGAAGACGATTTGGCTGCATTGAATGAAAAATTCAGCAGTGTTTCAAACTAAATATATATACATATATATATATATATATCTTTGTTATCATCTCTGAGAGTTTGAAGACTATTGTACTCCTCATTAAGGTTATTCCGTATGATTAGATTGAAAGGCCTTAGATTTTTTTTTATTGCAAATGGAGAATAATGAACAGCTAACTACTTCAAGAAAAATCAACATTTCTGTCATCTATACATATCTTCAAATTCTCTTATGTGTTTTGCCAAAGGGCTATACAGATGTAGAAAATATCAAAGAAAGAAAATTATATATTTCCATTGTAAAGAGTGGACACATCCTCATTCCAGCATGCAAAATGGGTTTTAAAAAAATGAATACATGACAGAATGGACACTTCCACTGAATCCTGATCATAACAGTTTATCAGCTATGAACCTCCACAAAATTGTCCGAAGAATTATTATTGTTCCTTATAAGAGAAGGATACTGATTACTGTAACTCACACAGATATGACAGCTAAGAATGGATCAGTTTATTTCAAGCCCAGGTCAGTATTGCAATCTGTTCAATCCTGCCATTTCAGTGTCAACTTCAGATTTCCTTAAAAAAAAAAAAAAGACTCATGAATATTTTCATTATTTTTGAACACATTTCTTTCAAACCATTTTTGTTCACTATTTTCTCTTTTGTATAGCTTTTGTTCTAAAGTACAATTTTTTTTAATGCTTTTGATATTTTGGGGAGTCAAGCCATATTACAAAATGTGAGAAGAATGAAAGCTGAAGGATAATAGTGTTGTTGAGTATTTCTCTCAACAATAAGGCCCACATATTAGTCCCATAACTGCAAATCAAAAGTGCTCATTCAACAATGCAGAGGAAATGAAATCCTTTACCATCTTAAGTCATAAAAAAATTAATACAAATTTTTAGGTAATCTCACTCAGAGCTCCATATGGTATCTATCATATTAACTGCTTTTGCAATTGCCGTTGGCTCTATAAAACAAATAATAGAAGTTAGTATAATATGTCACCACAGCAGGTTACCAGATCAAATCTGAAACAGATTCATGTTTACAAAATTATAGCTCTATTATTCCACTTAAATCAAAATGGTTCCATCCCATTGAATCCTGGGATTTGCAATACAAGGAAGCCTATTTCGTATTCCAAGTAAAATATTTCTAGTGACCCCAGGATTCCATGGGAGGCAACTATGCCAATTAAAGTGGGATAATAATACTATAATTCTTTAATGTGAATGGGCCATGCTCACTTGTCCAGCAGCGATGACATAACCACTATGTGCAACAGTAGTGAATTATCAGCCTCTTATTTATTATCAGCCAAATTGCTGGGATTTTTAAACAGAGTAAACTGCTTTGCTACCTTTTGTTTTCCTCATATAGAATGGATGCATACTCATATGTGTACCAAGTTTCAATTCCTAATGGTATACATATTTCTAAGAAAGCACAAAGAAGTTGTTCTGAGTGAAATAAGATTATTTAGTCTGGCTGTGATTGTTTTTCCTCTGAAATCAATCCATCTGTGCATCTTATGTGTTGGATACTGTAGTTCCACAGTTGTGGATAATTATCTACTTGTATAATTCACCCTATACTTACATTCAACTTATTGGTGGAATGATGAACCATGTTTAATGGGAAAGCTGTTTCCCATTTTACTATCTTTTTATCATCAAGTAGAAACCTTTTCATTCCAGTAGGCTTTGGGAAATTGATTGTATTACAAGAAAAATCTTTTTCAGTAGACTATTCTACCTTTATTCTTTGCTTTTAACTCATTGTTTTAAATGGGTTCCATTTTATAGACCATTTAATACTATATTGATCATATTTTGTGTATGCTTTAAGCTATATGCCTTTCACTCCCCTTCTTTCTTTCTTTTTTTTAAAGAAAACAACTGTAACTCATCTTAAGTCCTAGTTATGGGGAAAGGTTATAATAATTGAATATGATGGGGAGTAGGATAAGACAGGATAGGACAGAAGGGAATGTTAGCTATGTGTGGAATCTCTTATATTAAGCAGTTAGAAGTTGAATAACAGAAGTCAACTAAAAGAATGTGACTTATATATACATAAACATACCCATGTTTGTCCAGTTTATGTTTGCCAGCAATAAAACAAGGCCAATTTCCACCAGCAATTAAGATATCCAATACAAATGACAAGAAAATACCCATGGAAATAAAGGGACAAGCTTCACAAAATCCTAATAGTTACTATATACTACGTTGTCTGTAAATTATATGTTGCCTTTATCATATCCTCAGGAATACAGATTTAAATTGGTTTTTTGAAAGGTATTACTCTAATGTGATTAATTTTACAAACAAATTTTATGCTCTTTTCATAATAGATACTACAGTTCTTAAATGAATAATAATATTACCAAAATAAAAAATAAATTATTATGCTATATCAAGTATGTTTTTCAGTGGCTTTGATTGGATAAATCCTTTGTCATTCAATGATTGAAGATGTCTTTACAATTCAAGGCCTAGATATGTAATCAATTTTTATCTTATTTTAATTATGTTTCAGACTATAACCTTCCACTGACAGACTACTCAAGGCTTATGTCACATTGAATAATAGGTTGCAAATGTTATTGATTTAAGTCTCACTTGAACTGATTAACATTTTTGCTAAACTATTTTAAATAGGTATATCTATACAAAGAATTGAAAAAACACAGACATATGCCTCAAGGCAAATGATAGAGCAAATCTGTTGAAACTGAGCAGATCTGGGTCTGTTTTGCTCATATTATCTTTAATAGATAAATAAAAGCATTCTGTGTTAAATAAACAAAAGAGAGCTAATGTGGTGTAGTGATTAAATTCTTGGGACTGAGACTGTGGAGATCCAAGTCCTAGTCCTCATAGAATCATAAAACTGACTGGCTCACCATGGACCTTCCACCTTTGCTCAGCCTGACCTGCCTTAGAGAGTTGGTGTGAGGATTAAGTAGGAATGAGATGTGTACCATGGCTTTGAGCTGATTGGAAAATAACAACATAGAAATCTAACTAGTACATATTTGAGCAAAGGAACTTTAAACAAATAGTGCCCTCTTACTATTATAGGCAGAAAAAAAATACCTCCCCCTTTTTAAGTGCCTTATGCCCTTTCTGCATCTTATCTGTCGCTGAACTTTTGAAATCTCAGCAGTGCTGCTGGAATGGGAGTGCAACCTGAATGCTTACCTCCACACCCCACTGGCTGCCTGCAGAAAAGTAGTGCAAAGGAAATGCTTCTTCCTTCTGCAGTGCAGCCAGCCACTGCTCATGCTGCGCTGGGGGAGGAAGTATGCAGATCATGCTTCCGTTGTTTAAGCACAACTTTTGGCAATGGGAGCATGGCACGACTAGGGGCCACTACTGGATTTTTTTTGGTAATGGAATTGTGATAGATAATGATGCTGTGATTGAGGAGCAACTGATTGTGCAAGGGGACAAGCCAGTGAGTGAGCAAGTCAACCTGCAAACATCCCCTGCACTGGAAGGTCAAACAGAGACTGAGTTGCCCCAGCTAGCTCATGATGGAAAGGGAACCAGCAGTGATGCAGAAGAGTTGTAGCCAGCTGTGCCCAACAACCCTCAATCATGCAGAAGGCTGAAATGGGCTGCTGACAGGGAGGCTGCTTGGACTAGGCTGAGGAAACAATAATGAGCAGCACATGCTCACAGGGGCTTTTAAGTCTGCCAGTATGGCTACTTGCAGCAAATTATTAGCAAGCCCTCACAACCATTGTGTCTCCTGCTCTCTGAAACTCTCCGGACAGATCTCTGCCTCCTGAACCTTTGGACTGGACCTTGACCTTGCTTGGCTTGTGTTTTCCTGATGTTTGGTATATTCGGACTCCCCAAGTGTTCCTGACCTCTCTCCTCCCTTGCTGGGAGAGATTCTCTCCCCAGCAGGGAGAGACTCCTGACAGGAATACTCTATGATTGTGATGAGTGGAGACATACTGGCAGTGAGACAGCAATGATGTCACACGAAACTCATGAACTGGCAGCAATGCATCCCCATCATAGGACAGTGACATCATGTGGAAATGGCCTTAGTTACATTAAGAGACAGATATCAAAAACAATTCAAAGGAGCACTGACATTACTTTGATATCTGTCTCACTAGAATTAATATAGTTGTCACTTTCTATGGAATTATGGAATACATTATGGAATAAATCTCAATACAAGCAGGCTGTTACTGGCAGGGAAGTCTGGGGAATTGTAAGGGCAGTGATGGTAAGAACCCTATGGGCCCAACTGGTGAAAGGGACCTCTTCAGACTGGTTCCTGCTACCAAGTAGGTGGCAAGAGGGTACTGTTGGGCTATCTTGAGGCACATTTTCCCTTCATGTAATGGGACGTGGGGATGAGGCTGCCTAGGAAGATCTCTCTTGTTGATAGCTTGCTGGGTCCCCAGCCAAACTTGTGGCCAGTATTCAGAGCCTAGGTTTTTCACCCGCGGTGGCTGAGAAATTGCGACACCCTGCCTCAGATGGCACCCATCTTAGTGCCCTCTCATCTGAGGATTATTAAAATTTAAAGTTATAGATTTAAATATTTTATAAAGTGGTCCTTTAATATTCAATTCTATTGTCTGGTCTTATCATTTCCTAGATAATAAGCAGTTGCTTGGAGACCAAGAAAAATGTAGCGGTTTGAATGTTGGGCTATGACTCTGGAAATCATAGTTCAACTCTCCATTTGGACATGGAAACCATTGGGTCACCACTGATGAGTCATATGTTGTCAGTCCCAGAATATACTATGATAGGTTCAATTTCAGATCTCCAGAAGTCAGAAATGACTTGAAGGCACACAACAGCACAATAATAATTGATAAGCAGTCACTTATTTCATCCTGGAGAGAAGTGACTAGCGGGGTGCCATAGGGTTCTGTCCTTGGCCCAGTGCTGTTCAATATTTTTATCAATGACTTGGATAAAGGAATAGAGGGCAGATTTGCAGATGACACCAAATTGGGAGGGGTTGCTAATACTCCAGAGGACAGGATCAAAATTCAAAATGACCTGGATAGATTGGAGAGCTGGGCCAAGGCTAACAAAATGAAATTCGACATATATAAGTGTAAGGTCCTACACTCAGGTAGAAAAAATGGAATATAGAAATATAGGATGGGGGACATGTGGCTGGATAGCAGTACATGTGAAAGGGATCTAGGAGTCTTTATAGACCACAAGCTGAACATGAATCCGCAGTGATGTGGCAGCCAAGAAAGCCAATGCAATCCTCGACTGCATCAATAGGAGTATGGTGTCTAGATCGAGGGAGGTACTGGTACCACTCTACTCTGCTTTGGTTAGATCTCATCTTGAATACTGTGTCCAATTCTGGGCACCCCAATTCAAGAAAGCCATGGTCAAGCTGGAGCAAGTCCAGAGGAGGGCAACCAAAATGGTGAGAGGCCTGGAAGCCATGCTCTATGAGGATAGACTTGGAGAGCTGGGCATGTTTAGTCTGCAGAAGAGAAGGTTAAGAGGGGACATGATAGCCATGTTTAAATATTTGAAGGGATGCCATGTAGAGGAAGGAGAGGGCTTGTTTTCTGCTGCTCCAGAGACCAGGACAGGGAGCAATGGATTTAAGCTGCAGGAAAGGAGATTCCACCTGAACCTCAGGAAGAACTTCCTGACAATCAGGGCTGTCCGGCAGTGGAATATGCTGCCTCAGAGTGTAGTGAGTCTCCTTCCTTGGAGGTTTTTAAGCAGAGGCTAGATGGCCATCTGTTGGGAGTGCTTTGAGGGTGTTCCTGCATGGCAGGGGGTTGGACTGGATGGCCCCTGTGTCTCTTCCAACTCTACATTTCTATGATTCTAAGCAGTTACATAGCAATTGTAATGGCAAAGTGTGTAGAATCAAATATAGTCAACCACAAGATTGCAGTTAGGCCTAAATTTGACATTGCTTTAACTGCATAGTTAACTCAGGGGTGGGGTGGGGGATCTTGCCCTGTAGTTACAATTCTGATTAACCCCACACAATCTCCCCATTCCATGAAAATTAATATTTAAAATTGATAAGTAGAGAGCGAAAGTTCTCACTGGACACTGAGGTATCCTGACAGCAGAGAATCAGCCATCCTTGACAATTTTAAACAGAGTAAATACATAAATATTTCTTCATTGTTTTGGTTTAGGTTTGCCTCTAGACCAGAGATGGACAATTGTAGGCCTTTGACATTCAGGGGCTGCATGGATTGCCAAATCAAAGAATTAGAACTAGCCAGAAGTCTATTTTTGTTTCTCAAAGTTTATTTATTCATTTATACCTATTTGAAAGGTGAACTGCTGCATCTGGATGCTTGTAGGAGAAGCAATTCACCCTTTTCTGGATGGTCTGGGAGAATGAAGGTATAAAGTCCAGGTAGGTCAGGAGTTGGTTGGATCGATATTGCAACACTCAGCATTAGTTCCTTCCCATTTATCCCCAAAAAAATTATGTCTGAAAGCTACAATGATAAAGAAGCAATAGACAAAATTCATATTAAGCTACTGCCAATATGTGAAATAACATCCAAGGAAGTTTTTACGATTCCCTGTATCACAACAACATCCAGTGACCCAAAAGAATATTTTTTTTCAGCATTTTGCACTTTCTTATCTGGGTAGATTAAAGTATTCAGGGACAAATATCTCATTGGGCACTTTCAATGGAAATGATCTAAAACTTATCCAATTATGATCAGGGCTTGACTCTGGAGGACTGGATGAATTCCAATCCTAATTGGATCTAGGGAAATGATGTCTGCTAAGAGTATGCCTTATGTCCTACATAACATTCTAGCTCATTGTTTTTTGTTTGTTTGTTTTTAAAATTAAATAAGTGATTTCATTCAGGGGAGCAGAAATATGTTGTCATCTTTCTTAGTATTCACTCTTCTCAACAGAACATGAAGTAAATTAACAAATCTTTGTGTACTTAACCTCATAGTCTAAACATTACTGAATCTTTATATACTGTTCAGTGTTATCCTCAAGAAAAGAGAAATCTATCTTCAAAACTTTCATTTATAGATGAGTAACACACTCAGTGCTTGCCCATATTCTATTCTGTTTAAGAATATTAAATTAAAGAGATTTTGATGACATTTACCTCTTTTTATGACCATTCTTTGTGTTTTCTTTACCAGAACCATTTACATGTCTTCATATATTTGGAGGCATATAGAGATTAGATTCTCGCTTTTCTCCTCCACTTGCTGACGAAATGTCAGGTGAAGTTTCTCTGTTTCCACATCTGAATGCAAAGCTCTTCACAACAGGGACCTTCTTGAATTTATCTTAAGTTTGTTTGAACTGTATGTTCTATGAATTCCTAAAACATTCTCTGTATACTTTATTCATGCGAACTGACTGTGAACTACAGCAGGATATATAAAATGGTTAACTGTTTAAGTCTACAAATTCTGATTCTAGTAATTGGCATTTTAAGCCTATTCATAATATGTCTTTCTATTAAACTTTTTTTTTTTAAAAAAAAAGGAAACAGACTAATTAAAATGATCTAAAAATGTGAAATAATGTTTTATAATTTAGGGGAGAGAATCTTGAAATAGCGCATCTCAATACGGGCTGCTAAAGCAGTAGTTTCCCAGAGCTATTGGCATACTGGCACATGTGTATTTTTAAATTTGTTTTCAAGTGTGTTCGAGAATGACTTTCTCTATCCATGTTCTTAGTTATGTAGGTTCTGGACAAATAATCACTGTGGTTTCAGAAATTCATTTATTAAAGTTAGGGTTTCTGCCTGCTATATCTGCCTTGAGGAAAAAATATTTTAGTACACAGACTGCCAGGAAAACAGGGCTACCAGTAGCAGATCTATCCTTGGTAAACATTTTTTTCTGTTTTGCTTTCTGTAAATTCACATTCTCTTTCTTTCTGTTTTGGCATCAGTTTTGCTGTCAGCCTGCACGTTTATCTCCAATTTTATCCAGTTTCCTTGATATAGACTTTTTGCAAGCACTTTAATGTAACGTATGATTTCTTATACAGAGTTTTCTTTAATATACACAGTTCTGTAAACAATTTCCACTAAATTATGCACTGTACACATATATAGGCATATTTGACCAGAAGACACATCACAAAATTCAGAAAATTGTACAAGCAAAAGGGTAATTGGTTTTTATTGTAGTTTACTGTTTGTTTTCATCACAAATTAGAGTAATCCATATTAAAAAAAATAAATAAAAATGTCCCCATACTCACATTTTAGGTAGGTTCTTCCTGGTTTAACTTCCTAAGCTCATAAAGGCCTTTATATATGTTAAACCTCAAACTTTTGATTATAAGCTATTGAGAGATTGTATAATAGGACTACTTATGGAAAACTGTTGTTCTTCGCTATATCAAGAATTATAGAGAAGCTTTCTTTCTTTTTTCCTCTTCCTTTTATTTCAGTCTTTTCTAAATATGGTCCTAGGATTTTCTGTTGAGGAAATCATGATTTATTGGTAGAGAAGCAAGTCTAATTCTTTGGAGGTTTTCAAGCAGAAGCTACCATCAGTTGGGAGTGCTTTAATGGTGTATTACAGCGTGCAAAGGGATTGGACCCAATGGCCCATGTGTCTCTTCCAACTCTATAATTTCTGTGGTAAGCATGCTGATATAATTCTATGATCCTGAAAAATACAGGGACCCTTAGGCCAATGGAGTTGGCTTACTAGTGTCAATACTATTTTTATTTATTTATTTTTTTAGAAGAGGATTTTTCTTATTATTTTTTGTTTGATTTATATAATGTATGATGTATATAATCATTTCTATATGAGAAGGATGACTTTTTTGTAAATTTATTGCTTAATGGAGTTTATTGCTTAATGGAGTTAGTTTATGGAAGCAGGGCTATTTTGAAAATGCAGGAGTGTGACAGGTAGCTCATTCTGCATTCCTGAGATAGCATCTTCCTGTGATTTCAACCTTTCCAAGCTAAACTTTGCCCTTTCAGAATTTTGCAGATTCCATGGTGATTGAAATTTCTGATTCATCTCAACTGTATATTAAATTCCTTGCCTATAAACTATTGCAAAATGGCTGTTCTCCTGTCACATGATTTTCAATCAAGAGCATATGTGCCCCGTTCCCTTGCTGAGAAGCAGATAAGGGGGAAGGACGCTGAACTTGCCCATTGGGTGCCAATCAGGAAAGGTGGGCTCTTTAATGGCTAGCATTGCTTCTTTTCAGAAACATTTTTTTTTCTTCACAGCCCTTTTACATTTCAAAATTATACCACAATAATGAATGATTCCCCTTTAAGTGTCATGGCTATAACCTGTGAAATCTAGGATTTGTAGTTTGGTGAGGCACTAGAGCTCTTTGACTGAGAATTCTAAGTAATTCCTAAGCTGCAAATCCCAGGATTCTGTAAAAAGGAATTTCTCAGGAATGCTTTGATGGTGTATTCCTGTATGACAGGGGGTGGACTCAAAGGCCCTTGTGGTCTCTTCCAAATCTACGATTTTATGAATCCTGGCAGTTAAAGTTGAATCATAATGCTATATTTGTGTAACGTAGGGCTGTAGCATTCTTTGGGAATAGTGAATGTCTCTTTTATTTAATCAGTTTTGTTATTAGTTGTCATGGTGGTTCTTAAAATAAGCTGCAAAGATACTGTTGTATGCTTATAGTTATTGTACATTAGATATAGTGCAGGCTATCTTAGTAAGCACGCTGGGGCATTTTGGTGGTTAAAGTGCAGACCAATGTACATACAGCATTGTTGTTGCCATATAATTCTCTGTCGTTTGACAAAGATATTTCTCTCCAACTGTTTAGTATCTAGGCTGTGCAATCCAATATCCTTTTCACTGTCATAGCTGCACAGGTATGATTGTTTAATGCTCACAGGATGAATTAAGCCAATTAACAATGGAACAAGTATAATTTAATTATGCCTCTTTCTCTTACCCTCCCTCTCTGAACTGAGGCTATATACCAGTCCTTTGTTTGTTTGTTTGTCTTCTAGATTATATAGCAAATAATCTTTGAGATTTGTTTGTTTGTTTGAATAGGAAAGGGTCAAAAGCACAGATACTGGAGAGCTTAATGTGGATAAACCAAATACTGGTAAACCGAAATCCTCTGAAGTATTGCAAAGAGGTTAGTTTTATTACAAGTTTCAGAAGAAAGCAGAGAGAGAGAGAGAAAATTACAAGTCAGATTGCAGGTGGCACAGAGTAAGTAAGAAATGTGATTTCTGCTTGTTCAGTATGCTACTAAAAATAACATTACTTTACTTTGGGCTATGTATAGGTAATTGTATTTGAGAACCAAAATCTCACACTATCTTGAGAACTTGGAATAGCCCTAAGGCGGTTAGTGCCTGTGTGTGCCAGTCAACATATTGACCGCATGGTGAATGATCAATAATTAACCAATATTTCTTTTTGAAAAGTCAGTTATTTTGTTTGATTGTGTCTCAATTAGTTTTTCTGCCACCATCTGCTGTCCCAATCAACTGTATCACTACAGGACTGGATGTGAACAAATATGTTCCTTCCCTTTATTGGCAAATCTGACAAATTCAATTTTCTTTTTTTAAATAAAAACTTGCTGGTGCAGCATCCTATGAATAATGCCAGATTTGATGCTCAGCCATTGAAAGTCTTTCAGAAGGGCCACCTGCAAGATAAGCGGTTGCTTTTTCACCATAATATGACAGATAGATGTACTTTGTTTTAATACACTCTTGATAGCTACCTACTGGTCAGTTATATAGCCATATTTCTTTAGTGGTGTTAAGACAGACTTTTTTCAGACAACCTCCACAAATTTTCCTTACAGAGCTTCATGCAACTTATGGAGAATATACTGCTCAAATCAGAGAAGACATGTTCTTGATGTCAACGATATCCAAATAGTAGTAGTCCACTTTGACCCTGTCTGTGTGTGTGTGTGTGTGGAGGGGAACCTCACATCTTTCTAGAATTCTTTTGGTGTCTCATACATGCATACATGGGCGTTTTTGTTTGTTGTAGAATTTCCATATTCAGTTGAAGATTGAAGATGTAGAGTTAAATTTGTGATATTGCACATGGTTGCACTCTGTACATAGGTGCACAAGTGTGTAACACATTGCACATAGGTATGCATTATGTGTGGTTTCACATGAACATACGTCCATGTATCAATTTGGTCACACATCCAGTTATGAAATGTTGTAATTTATAAACTCATAACACTGTGAGAACAAAATTATGTTCTTCTTTGTCAGTGTAGGGCCTTGATCATTATATTCTCCATGCTTTACTTCCATTTACTAGTAATGTTGCTACGGTAGAGGCAGAAGAAGGATAGATCTTTGCATACATTAGTGTTGTCCTTGAAGGAATACATCTTATTTTGAACACATTTTTCTTTTTGTCTGTTAAATATTAAGCAGCTCCAGTGGACACTGAGTTTGTTTACAATAACAATGAACATAAAAGGCCAGTGTTCAAGTCACCACTAAGCTATGGAAAACTATTGGCTGACCTTAGCCAAGCCACACTCTCTCAGCCTCAGAGGAAAGCAAAACCAAACCCACTCTGAAAAAAAATCTGCCAAGAAAACCCCATGATAGGTTCATCGTAGGGTCACGATAAGTCAGAAATGACTTGAAGGCACCCAACAACAAACAACAACAATTCCTGGCCATTCCTTTCAAGTTATGGGAACTGGAACACCACAGGAGAGCATCCTGCATCTACATAACAGCTCACTAGATAGTTATCTCTGGTAATGCTGGCAGACTGTATCCATGCCAAGACACTTCTCCAGTTAGCAACTGTGTGCTTACGTGGTTCTGGTCATGGCATCCCTGCTTCTACTGCTGCTTACTGAAGCTTAAAGACACAAATAGAAATCTCCTTGTCTCTGATTGCCATAATGTGACTGCTGGCAATTTGCCTGGTGAATCATCTCACTGGCCACAATCCACACATTTGCAATTTGTATGATGAATTATGCATGTAAAAATTATAATCACTACCAAATAATGACTTAATGTCAGTATTCAACATACCTGTCGAATGCTGGTTTTACTGACATCTTTCCTTTTATGTTCTTCCATAATTAATTTTTACACACACACACACACCTATTTTCTTATTTTCCAGTGGGCTGCATTTTTGAGCATAGTAAAGAATAAGAATGAAACTGCTCTGTATCTATATTTCAGCAATCCACAACTGCTGTGTTTTCTCCTCTAGGACACATATCTACAAAACTGTACATAATTGCATAGGATGGATAAACCTAGAGTAGGTCATGACAGGATCAGGTGAACAAATGAAAGTGCTGAGGGCCATTTCTAACCTTTCCTTTATTAATCCATCCTCATCCAAAACTACTCAAGACTAGCCTCATTATTTCAGCTCTCTAACCATTTAGATCAGCAAGGGTCACACTACGTGTGCCCTAAACTGTGTCTGTTTTACAAGAAGCAGGCAAACAGGATTGGGAACTAATTATTTAGGCTTCAACCCTGACCACCAGCACTTTTATCTAGATTTACATTCTGTCAGTATATGTGGGAGCAGGGCTAGGACCTTATTTAATATACACGTATGGGGAAAAAACAACAACAACAGTGACTGTTTGCTGGAAGGGAGAAGATCCTCTAACTTCCTTTAAATTACAGTAAGAAAACTGTGTATTAGAACAATTATGCCTGTAGGTGAATATGCAAATATAATATTGAAAACTCACTTTTTCTTCCAAATATATTAGCCTATGGGAGTTTCATTTAGTAAAGCTGCTGATGTTTGCACTTGGGGAAAAAACAAACAAACAAACAAGGAAAAAGGATGCTGCTTCTCTTACAATAAATGTCAAGGTGGGACAGAGGACAGACCTGATCGGTGTTCAGTGGTAATGAAAAATCTTTGCTTTCTTTCTCTCCCCTCCCCACCAGCTGTTCACTGCCTCTTTTTCAAAAGTCTGAGTTGGTGTATGTTCACTATATGTGACACAGTCCATACACTTACTTCGAAGACGTAAGTCCCAAGGAATTTGATGGATTTTACTCACAAGTCACCAGTACGCCTTAGACCCAGTTACATAAGACTAAATGTGGGGAGTGCTCAGATTATAGGGCAGAGAGACAAAGAATTGTGGATCTCACTGCCTTAAAATGTATGTTAGCTCCTTAGCTATTATCATTACTCTTAAAAGAGTACTAAAACTGGGAAGTAATTCAAGCCATGCTAGTGGAAATTAATTAATGCTGGCTAAACAAATGCATCACATACTCTCAGCTCCAGAAAACCCCATGATAGGTTTACCATAAGTCAGAAATGACTTGAAGGAACACAACAACAACAACAAACACACACCTCTGTAACTAGACTCTAAAGGACTACAACAGGCTTAAG
This sequence comes from Iguana delicatissima, assembly GCA_948472985.1. Taxonomy (NCBI): domain Eukaryota; kingdom Metazoa; phylum Chordata; class Lepidosauria; order Squamata; family Iguanidae; genus Iguana; species Iguana delicatissima. The sequence continues at coordinate 1,784,832 of CAOKZL010000503.1, forward strand.
AATAATATTTAGGTCTGAGCATGTTATGCATGGATATGTGATGTGATGTGATGTGTGTATTATCAATAGTGTCAAAAGCGCTTTCCTTTTCCAATGAGTTTTGGAAACTGTTTAAAATCCCCTGTCTATTCTTTTTCAGCAGTAGAATCACTATCTACTATCCACCTCACTGGAAATATAGCATTATGACATTGACTAGCTTTGTTCCACCGTTGATAGAAGTGGAGACATTTATGGGTAGTTCTTCCTACCATTCATAGCACTACGGTGAAGCAAAAAAAAAAGCGGGGGAGGCTTTTTTCAGTGGTTGGATATAATGTTACTATTTCAGTACTTTGTGGTAGATTAGAACAGCCTGTATGGTTCACTAAGGAAGCAGAAAAGGGAAAAAAAACAGCCCTAAGAACATTTGAACTTTTTTTTTTTTTAAAAGGAATATTTATATTATTTCTGTTAGGGTTCTGTAAGGAGTCCACAATTCAGTTCAGAGTATGGCCCTTTCCTCACTGGGGGGGGGCGAAACGGGGCCGCGCACGCAGGAGCGGAGCTTACCCGCGAGCGGGTTGCTCTGTCCCTCTGAAGAGCACAGATCCGCCGTTCCAAACGCCGCCGAATTTCGGGGGTGCTTGGTGGCACTCGACAGCACCCAAAATGGCGGCCGGCGGCTTCCGGCGGCGCTCCGCCAATTAGGACAGTGCGCCAGCCGGAAGCCTGCCCCCGGGCAGATCTGCAGGGATGTGCTACCGCGTCTCTGCAGTTCTTCACCAGGGGCTGCTACGGGGCAGCGCAGGTAAGTTTTATAAAAACCACTTTTGAAGGTGGTTTTTATAAAACTCACAATGCCACCCCCGGGGCTGCGCTAGAGCAGTTTGAGGTCTAGAACCTCACTTTTTTTAACTGCTCTAGCGCAGACCCCAGTGAAGAAGACCTCCTGGAGAGGTCGCTCTAGCGTGGGCAATATGCCCGTGTGGAAATGGCCTATGTTTTGGTAGTACAGCTGTGGGCCTGATTTGGACTGATTTGGATTTGGACCAGATCCAATCCATTTCAGCCCAGACTCAAATCCTATAACTTTTCCCCATATGTAAGTTCTTCCAGTTCTCCTTTTTAGATAGTCCTTTCCTCATGTCTAGCAAGGAAGAGCACTTCTTACCAACCCTCTCCCTACTTTGGAAAGCACTGAAAGCAGCTGGCCCATTTTCACATTTACAGTGAAATTATTTGGGATAGTGAGTGGGAAGAACACCTAATTAGGGTCAACCATGCTTCTCTGGAGCCATGCACCCTCGTTGACCTTTTTCCAGCATTTCAGAACACTTCTTTGGTATATCCACCCTTTGGTGTTAGGATCATAACTATCAAAATGATTTATTTTGAGATAAGGGTTTTTTAAAATCTGAATTAGTGTGAAATTATTTCTCTCTTACTTACTATCTTGCATAATGGGAGTGCTTTACTGAATTTGGCTGATTGGTTTGTCAACTGACCAAGTTGGTGGCACCTTCTATCCTGGAGAGTGTGATATTTCAGAGATTCTTGGTATCCCTTTTGGATAGTCCTTTCCTATTCTACCTTTTCCTGTGACATAAGGATTTATCTGTCTTGGGGCTTGTACAAGGCTATCTAATGAGTGTTTTTCTGAAGAGGCCTCTATCCAAGGGCCCCAGGCCAGCTGAATCACATCCAACGGCCAGCCAGAAAATCCCTTAAAAGGGATAAATTAGCTTTTGGAGTGAACTGGCTATAGTAAGACATGGTAAGACCACAGACTTTTTTATGGTTTGAAGCTGGATTCTTTTTTGCCTCCTCCCATTATACATCAAATAAAATTAAGCCCCATTTCAAAATTGCTTATGATATCTTTTTGTCATTCGTGATGATTTGATGAGGTGGGAAGCAATATATCTTTTTCCTGCTTTACAATATACTTTTCTAGTGTGCTGACTAGAACTGTACACAGTACTCCTCATGCTGTTGCACTATAAATTTTTATAAGGACAGTATGAAACTGATCATTTAATTTTTGATTCCTTTACTAAATATGCCCAACAAGGAATTTAAGCAGCCACTACCTGGGCCAACATTTTGATGAGCTTTCAACCAAATCCAAATTATTGACCAGTTATTACCATTCCAAATTACATCAGTGTATATGTGAAATATTTTTTCCCCCTGTATGCATTCATTTATACTTGCTTACACTGAATCTGATTCTCCATTTTGCTGCTCACTAACCCAGTTGAGAGAGATCCTTCTGGCTCTTTTCATGATCTATTTTTGTTCTCTCTACAGTAAATAATACAGTATCATCAGCAAGTATAGGCCCTTCATTAGTCACACCTAATTCCACACCATTTATACAAGAATTTTGAAACACCACCATCAATATAAATTCCTAAGGGACCATAATGTTCACACCCATTCATGGTGACACTGAACTGTTTACTTCTGGTTTCTGATTCCTGCTCTTCAATCAGCATTTCATCTATAAGAGCAGTTCTTCTTTTGCCCCATGGCTGTTAAGTTTGCTCAAGAGTTTTAAGGGTGGGACTTTTTCAAATGGCTTTTGGAAGATCAAGTGAATAAATGTCTGAAAGAAGAGATCTGCATTAGTGTCTATGTCTATATCTATGGCCATGCTCATCCCTATCTCTATCTATATTATCCATAATAGATTCTTTCACACCACTGGTTAGCCAATTTTTCTTCATTAACTACTGCTTGTTAGACTACTTTGTTTTCTAATATGTGATATATGTTCTGCTTGAGCTTGTATTAGTTTGATTTTGAATTGGCCCCAGCATCATAAAAAGATTTGGTAAACCTGGACACTGTGATATCCATACCTGAGGGAATTGGTTTGCTTAAACCAATGTTTAATGTTGTTCATTACAAGACATACCATCGTTCCTGAAATGCAGACATCAAAAAAGAATTCTGAAACCAAACCAAATGTGGCTGACCAACTCCAGTGAGCAAAGGATGAGAAGAGAGGCACACAGGTGTGAGCATGAAGTCTATTCAAAGCATTAAAAAGGGTTTCCCCTTACATTTGAACCAGGTCATTGCATACTTTAATATACAAATCAGCCCTTTTAAACTGATGTAATGCTAGATAGATGGATAAACAGCTAGCCAGCCAGAGAGACAGACAGACAGATGACAGGTTCACAAATAATGAAAGAGGCATAAGTACTGACCCAGAAGTGAATTCTTTTGAGTTTAGGAGGAAAAAAAAGTCTTCAAGGACAACCTTTAACTTTGTCAAAGGATTGCTTTGCTCATAAATATTGTGAGGATATTCACATTTTCAAATAACTCTTATTTAAATCACAGTAAGAAATTAAATGCTTGCCTAGTTAATAGTACAATTTGTTCCAAATGTACTGATGTCTAAAATAAATGTGTTTAGTTCCCATAAAGACCTAAATGCAACTTCCCAGTAGGAGTGTATTATAGATAATGGTTATATTATCCCACTTTCTAGTAAGCTCTGTTTTACAAGGGAACTATCCCATTGTGTTTGTCAGATCCACTTATCATCTTTAGTGGCTAAACCTTACCCACTAAGCCTAAGATCATGAATTTACTTGTGTGCGTGTGTGTTTAGTATTGTTGTCAAAAATGCATTCGATTGTTTTGCATTTTACACAAGTACTGTTCTCGTGTAAGAAGGTATACAAGCATAAAATACAATTACCAGTTGGGAAAGTTGTTCTTTTCTTGGTACACCAGCATACAGAAAAACAAACCATTAAGAGATTAATCTACAATTAAGACCACCTATGGTTCTGTTCCTTTTTCTGTACCATAGATTAAACTAAACAATTCCTCACAGTAGAGTGCACTACCAAAGATATGGAACCTTAGAATATTTTAAGGGAATCTTTTCAAAATTCCAAGTTAATTGGCTAGTTTGAAAAGGGCCATTTTATTTTTATTTTTTTTCTTTTATGTTTGTTCAGGTGAGATTATGTTCTTCTGAAAGAATCAAAACTGGCAATTTTGGTTTACAATTTCTCTTTACAATTTCAAATAGCCTCTGGAATAATTCTGCACTCCCACAATATTGAATTCTTAAATCATTTGTCAATTGCTGGTGACAATATTTAAAACCTCAACTAGCTTGAGACTTTGAAACCTGAAGAGGAACTTCTCCCTATCAAAGCTTGAGCTTTGTAAAGGACATGGGGACAATATGTTGTCTGAGGACATGGAAAAGGTCCTTCTATTTGTGAACCCCAGCTGTGGGATTCCCTTCCTTTAGAAACCTTGTTAGCATCTTGTTGGCTTCCTTACTTACTCCCCCACCCCCCTCAATTTGGCTAAGGTCTTTGGTGTTTAACCACTTAAACTTCTTTTTGTTAGTTTAATATGTACATTTTACTGCATTTCATACTGTTGTACATTGCTCAAATTTATTTTATTGAGTTTTCCCCAGAAATCTATAGGAAAAGATAGAAATAATTTAATAAATAAAGTTTTAAGGGGGAGATTTGTCACTTTAAGATAACATCCCTTCAGAACAATAGGTTCAAACATTTGTGATGTATGTGCATACGTTAATGTTTTTAAGTGATACTTTGTGTACTGGGGGACATTAGGAAATCCTAGCTCTTTAAGATACATCTTCCAGTGTTTGCTCTTGTGACAGTGGTTCACTCATTTTCTTCCTTAGCCTTCATTGTCATCTGCAATTTCATGGTGTAGAGCTTCAGCATTCTTCAAGGCATTTTTTTTAGCTAGTCTCCAGGATCATTGGGACACTCTTTAGGGGGCTCAGATTCCTGGCGGAGCACCAGTTATGAAAATACTTTTGCATGATTTTAGTAGAGTTTATTCTTTTCTGATATTTTGAAGTTTTCCATCATTTCACTACATACATGGATACCAGAATCTGAAATATGTCAATTGCTGGAATAGCTATAGCAAAGAAAACCACATTGTTTATTATTATTCATGGCATCGTTTGGAAAGATAATGGCCTGACCAGAAGACAAATACTGTTATGGTCCAGCTGAGAATCAGCTCAGGAGAAGCTTGGCATTTTCAAATCTATTCCATATGCATAAGAAGCTTTCAAAAGAGGAATTTCTCCCATATGCCTTTGCTGCAACTAGAGAGAAAAATAATACCATTAAATAAAAACTTATGTAGCAAGTTGCTTATAGAGCAAGGCTGAAAATGGCTTGAAGCTCAATACCTGCAGTAAATCCATATATTACTCTACACATATTAAAATATGCCCTCCCTTCGCTATACTTTTGCAGACATATCTCCATACTGGTAGCCTGAGCAGTGTGTGTGTGGAATTGTTTGTGTTGATATATTGGAGAAAGACACAAATATTTATGAGTAGTACCAACTGGAACTTATAGATTTCTGCAACAACAGGTTTTTCAGCCATATGTTGCCATCAAAGTTAGCCTCTGTTTAAATGAGCACGTGTAAGCTTTGACATTTCCTGTTACTAAAATGTCCAATATTACAATTATTAAATTCCCCTCTGTTCTGAAATGTGCATTATGGAGCATGATCTTCACCAAGGATGAGATGGTCCTTTTAAGGGAGTTGTAGATCTGCAGTGAGGTGAATGGAAGAGCTGTGTGGATCAATTTATATATAATTATAAACACTAGCTGCTTGTACTTCAAAGACTAAACATAAAAAGAAACATGGCTATGTTCCCAGAATCATAAAACTGAAGGGGCTATTAAGGGCATCTAGTTCAATCTTCTGTAACATCCCTAAATACTAAGCTACTCATAATAGATTTGAGCAGTGCAATCATAACTCAGCAAGTGGGCTAGCAGCTGGCTGAGACAACATTAGATTGGCTGAAGCTGTGATGAATCTGAATCTGTTTCTGCCAGGGAAGGGTGGGTCTCAGACAGTCAGCCTAAGGGGGGAAAGTCAACAGGAAAAAAAAATTCACCCTTTCAGTGGTAACCATGGAAACTATGCCCATAGTTACCAATCAACAGCCAGCTGCCAGCCCAGTTCTAAACTCCCTCAGTAGCTCAATGAGAGTTAGATTCGCAAGATGCACAGAGAAACTCCCGGAGAATTAAAGGAATGGGGTAGTGCTGAGGTACTGCATGTAGCAATGAAGGCCAATCAGTGCAGTAATGTATGCAAGTGCAACCTTCCGTTCTTGCTGGCCTAATATCCATCTTGAAGCCTGTGCCATCTCAGTTGGCACTATCATTATCCAGAATGCTGGGCTTTTATCAGTCCCTCCAGCACAATCAGAGTACATGGACGTTGACAGACTCCCCTTCCTTGGAGACTATGAAACAGAGGTTGTGTGGCGTTTTCTCAGATGTGACTTTAGATTTGGACCTCCTACTGGGAGGGAGTTGGTCTAGAGTACCCTTGAAGGTACCATCCACTTCACCAATCCCATCTACTGTTCTGCTCCCATCCTGATCCTATCAACATATGTGTCCCTCTCCATCATGCACACACATAGACAGACTCACAGACTCCCCCCATACACACATACAATAATAAATGATGAGAGAATCAAAACAGGTAGCCACCCCATTTATTGATCAACAAAAACAACAACAATGACGACAACAACAACAAAAGTGTTATCAAATCAGACTTGACAAATATAGTAGAAGATCATTAGGAAAGCATCTCATTGTCAACTCTTCACCACACCTTGTGCCACTGTGGACAGTCAAAAATGGCATGCCAGAGTGGGCATGGAGGAAAAAAGAGGTGTTCATCACTATGGAAAAGGAGCTGCCAGAAGATGGTCAAATGGAAGAAGCTGAGAGTGACATGGAGAGAGACAAGGAGCAAGCAACAGATGGCTGTGTATGTCTGTGTAAAATAAATAGCTGAAGCAGCCATCCTGACTCAATACCTGCACATCTCTACTCTAGCCATATATGTAATTCAGTCATGTATTTATTGGTATAGTTGTGTCTTACCTTATACTTGAAATCTAATGGAAGGATACAAGTCATAAAGGGGTGAGAGAATGATGGCACCACCGCCAGCAGCAGCAGTTCTGCCATGGTCCAGCCAACAACAACACACCATTTCCCTTACTCCTATGGTTACTGCCAGTACAATTCGCCTGTGTTTTTATCTCTCTTCTCCAACTCCACAACGAGAGCACCAGGATCTTCCATGGCAGCAGCTGTGTGAACTGAGCACAAAAGGTCATGGAGCCAGGAAGGCAACTGCACCATCTCAGCACAATCCAATACCACCTCATCCCTCACATCGTTCGTCAGGTCTAGGAGAAGCATGCACATGAAGTCCACATGCACATGAATGAACCTGAAGCCCCCTTGCAGCTGCTGCACAGCAGCCACTATATTTTCATCTTTGGTGGCCAAACTTCCATGCAAAATGCTGACTGCCTCCTAGGAAGTGGCCATTGTGTCCTGGAACATCTGGGATCCCTGCAAGCATCCATGTTCCACTTGATCTTGAAGGGAAGAAACACTTCAGGAAAAGGCTTTGCAGGCTGGGGACAGAGAACACATGGACAGAGCATCAGACCATACCTGTCCCCACCCCTAACCTCCTGATGCCCTTCTACTCCCACTGAGGCTCCTGAAACGTGGGATCCCTAGCTGGGGAAAATCCTATCTTTTGCCCAACTACCCTTCCTCCTTCTCTTCCACTGGCTGTTACATATAAGCCCACTGTAACATCCGGATGTTGAGAGCACATTCCTTTGTCTGCTGAAGGTGTGTTTTCATTGTTTGCATCACACAGAAGGACATGTTCTCTGGTCATTAGAGAAGATGCGCTGGCATGTACATTGCTGCCTATCATAGTTCTGAAGTGCAGTATTAATCTTGATGTGGGGGTTGTCAGACATGATAATCATCCACTATGCCATAAAGAAATGAAGGTGAACGGTAGCAGACCTAGGATTCCTGTGGTTGATATGGGACCATGTGACTCAGATCTACTTTGACCCATGAGTTACAGCCTGCCCCACAATCTGGACTGCAGCCCATCTACTTTGGATGGTTCTGAGCAAGGTTGCTTGGTTTGGGAGTGTCAAAAAAGCAAGTTGTCAGATAACTGAGTGTCAAAAGAATGAGTACTCAGATAAGAAGGCAACAAAAGATGGGGCTTCCTCTATTGACAAACACTTTCCATCTTCCTGTGCAATTCCGTGTCTTAGTTTCTATGTGTTAGCAATAATTTAAACCAACCCTAACTTTGACCTAACCGTGTGTCAGCACAGGAGCTGTTTCTCTGGGCTGAGCTTAATTTGGATGTAGCATTACTTGGCTCAGTCCCCACTCCATGTCTTCTCCATCCTCTTTTTGGACCCTCAGCTGCTTGATCTCATCCCTTGTGCTAGCTGATCTCTCAGTGGGCTGATCTATGGGATCAGCTGGCACAATAGTGTTATGTTGGCATAAGAAGAAATTCTGCTAGCTTAAGGTCTGTTCAGCCAGCACAAGTACCTTATGCTTTATCCGAACTCATTCCAGCCAGCCTATCTTTAACATTATACTGTTAGTCTCCCTGTACACATTCCCAAGAAACTTTACTGTCACCTTTGCCTTGATTTTTCTTAAATAAAATAAAATAGCAGCATGGAAGACAATCATACAGTCAGACCTCCATATTTACAGATTTAAATGTTGTGGGTTTGATTATTTGCAAGTTTCTCCAACAAAACCATGAAAACACTGCTGATTCCTGCCATGCTCAATGAAATGTTGATCCTTCAAGATGATTGTTTCTTATGATTTGCTAGTTTTTCTAGCTACTCACTTCCACAAATAAGTTTTCAAGTGAACAGTCTACTAGTGTGAGCAATGCATAGTCAGAATTTTGAGCTCAAAGAAATTGTGGTTCCTATTCTATGAAATGAAAATCATTGGCTGCAATTTTTACAGTTCATGGAATATAAGCTGCAGTCTCACTTGGGTTACAGTTGATATACTGCACAAACAAGAAAAAAAAACTGTTTGCATGATGAGTTATTTCTACCAAGCTAATCACTGAAATGAAATATACACAAATGACATCTTATACAGGTCTTTTTTAGAAGAGGAGAGTGAGTGTGTGTGACAGAATCAGTGAGAAATCTTTTAAATTTGTTTTTATTTATTGTATTTTAAGTTGTTGTATGACACCTTGTGCATACATTGCATAGGAAGTTGCAGTAAAAAAATGCTGTGTTAAATAAAATATGTGTTATACTCTATAGTCATAGAGTCCAATTCATTCAACTCAAATCTAACTTTTTAGAATAAAGGATTCTGATGAAACTCAGTAGGGCTAAACCTGAACACAGGAGTAAGCATGAAGATAAACTCTTCCAGCTACTGCTGCACATCATTTTAGACCTTCATGTGTTGAGCATAGGCTGCACATTGATTTGGGTTATAACTAGTGAAAGTTAAGACCTGGAATTTTAAATAGTGTGCTCTTAAAATGTAAAATATAAAGAAGGAATGTGTGTGTGTGTCACTGGGAGTGTAGGCATTGACTAGTTCTGGGCACAATGCTGGCTTAACTATGAACAGAATGATTTAAAAAATAAATAAATAAATAAATAAAATAAATAGTGAATTGACTGATATAAGCAGTGTACTGGCTAATGCAATCAGATGGTTAATATAATCTGATGAAAGGTAGCCAAGAGCCAAGAGGTCCTGGAATGTTATATCACCTCTAAAAGTCTGGTTGGAGAAGAATAAATTGTTTGGATAAACAGGGACCAGTGAACAACTTTATTCTGGTTGGATGACATCTATCAGTTGACTGGACAGAGAAAATTCTAAAAGAAATTGAGGAAGGGAAGATAGATAGATAGATAGATAGATAGATAGATAGATAGATAGATAGATAGACAGACAGACAGACAGACAGACAGACAGACAGACAGACAGACAGATATTAGATGGATATGTAAAAGATAGAAGGGAGGTGACTTCCTACATGGAAGTAGCAGCCCATGCTGATAGTATTGTGCCTGGCTGATAAAACCAGACAGTGCTTTTTTATGAGAAACTCTGCTCTTGAACAGGCTAGATATGTTTCCTATCTGAATAGACATTTCCCATTATAACTGTAGTGGATGGTACTAGATATGGCAACACCCAGGGATCTTAATTCCCTGGATGCTTATGTGTTCCTATGCAGAGGGAATGTGGGTTTGGACACCCCAATATTATTTAAGATGGTAATTTTCTTCCATATGTAAATACAGAGATGCTAAGGAAAAGCAGAAGATATAAAAGTCCAGGCCTTATGAAATAAGTTACCTGTCATGTAACACAATGATGCCTTACATGCTTACATACGATATAATGTAATGAAAGTGATATATAGACTTTGAGATGTCTATATTTCTCCCCAAAAGTAGTATGCATGCTTGTATATCTAGCACTGGCTGTAATACATATTCTAAAAAGCTATCAAAGAGCCTGTTCATTTTTCCATATAAACATCCAAATATTTCAGTACATAAGAATGCTTGAGTGGAGTGTTGCTATGTTGTTATGTTGACACACTACATGTTTGGACCATTGGTCATGAATTGGAAGCCCAGGCAAGCAGAAGGTGCTTTGTGAGATCTTCAAAAAGATACAGATTAGCTGACAAGTGCCAAAGTGCCAGCGTATAAGACGCACCAGCGTATAAGACGCACCCCATTTATATGCCAGCAAATACTATTTGCCAGCACATAAGATGCACTGGCGTATAAGATGCACCTCATTTTCAAACAGTATTTTTCAGGAAAAAAAGTGAGTCTTATACACCAGCAACTAGGGTATATCCAGAAGAAAACTGAGATGAAGACCAAACTGTGAGACCAAGAGAGGGTCCTTGGTGACATCAGAAGGGACAGTCCCTAGCAGTGGAAGAAAAGAGGATATAAAACGGTGGAAAAAGAAAAAAAAAGAATAAATTTAACCTGTCATTGTGAACTGGGTAAGAAGAAGAAAAATGAGAGAAAGTGAGAAATAAATCAAGAATTAAAAGAGAAAGGAATCAAGTGCCTAAACCAAATTGAAGGTTAAAGACAGACATAGCAAACTTAAATCTACGAACAACAAATCTATGAACCCACAAGCACTTCAGATCAAGAAAAGAAATTGCATTGCAGTTTCAGCTATCTGAAATACAGTGAGGAAAGAGGTAATAGAAATATATATTTTAACAATAAAATAGGAATGTGGGCAACTACCACCATGTTGATTCCCTCCAAGTTCCTTGATGGCTTCATACACACACATACAAATAGAAAGAGAGAGAGAGAGAGAGAGAAGAGGAAGAGGAGGAGCAGCGGCGGCGGCATAATAATAATAATACGATGATGATGATGACGACGATGACGATGATGATGATGACGACGACGATGATGCTGACAACTAAGAAGCAATTATAAAGCAGTGGAAGAAGAGTACTCATCAAAGAAAACAATAATAGAAATGGGTTTTAGAAGGTCAAAAGAGACTTTGAGGAATTATGAGCAAGGAAAACACAGTTTGTAGGGAAAAATATCATTATATTCCTGCAACAACACTGCATTGAACTTTTCTTGTCTCTTTGACTTAAACACAACATAAGATTGCAAAGAATGAAGTGTGCAACACCATTCTGTTCATTTTCTCTAGTTATGCAATGATGATGTGCATGTTCTTGTGCATTGTGGGCATACTGCCATGTGTGCAAATAATTCTGCAGCAGATTATGTAAACTGTTCAACCAGAACTGCAGCTGGTGGATTGGTTTTCCCCACTGCCCATAGTGCAGCATTAGGCATTGACAAGTACAATTCCATTTGTCATTCTGGGGTGGGGTGGGGAGATATTGACCAGTGTCTATGCATTCCTTCTGCAAACATTTTCCAGGCTTTCATTAGGTTGATTTGAAAGTGTTATTTCTGGTTGAGATTTTTTTTTCCTTATTTTTGTTTAAGTGAAGTAGTTCGTGACTCAGACTCTGAAATAAACTGGAACACCTGTCAGTCATAGATGGATGTGAGAAATGGAGTGAGAGAGTGAGACTATTTAAGTTTTGGACAACATGAAGTCATGTTATTCAGGGAAAAATATCCCTGTTAACTGCTTGCCAGTTAATAATGTGAACTTATGGTGTGAATTACTTTGTTAACACTAGGCAGGTGGCATCTGGATGCTAATCGTATCTACAAACCCTCCACTAAAGAGAAGCAACAAGGCACTTTCAAGAAATCTATTAATTAATATTAAGATCTCTGTGTGTCTTTCTGTTTCTCTTTCTCTCTCTCTCTTTCCCTCTTTGTAATTCTGAATTCCATCATCCAGTAGTGGTTTGCAGACCCAGAAAAAGAGAAGTCTCTTACAAGCTTAGTTCCATGTTCTGCAATTCCAACTACAGAAAACACGCTGGGTCAATTCATGTCATACATAAAGAAACATATACATATGGATGAGTCCAGAAGTGGATTTAGTGATGTTTGAAAACCATTTGTTATGAATTCATCATAGAGATGCCCATACAGATGACATGTTAAAAAAGTGGGGGTACGAAATTTTATAGGCTTTAAAGTTATATCCCTTCAAACTGATTGCTGAGCATATTGAATCACAAAGAATTCACTCTCTCATGGTTTTATTACTAGTATGTATGCATGCCCTTTAGGAGTGCTTCTAAATAGCCTGTCACATGTCATAACAACTGGTAGTGTATCTAGGATCTTACAGTGTATATAAACCATGAAGTAATTCACATGGGTTTAATAATAGTGTTTGCATCCAATATGCAGAGTACCATATGTATATAACATATGTTAACAGTGACACACACCACATAAACATCACCACAAGCACAAAATCAGAAGAAAGGATTACAACAATTAATGAACCAGAGACTACCAGAAAGAACATTTAACTTGTGTTCCTTCTTCAAACATCTACAAAAAAAAGATCTAATAACCTCAGGATTTATTTCCAGTTTAGGCCATTCATCTGTTTTGTATGTGTCTTCTCTCTCAAGAAAAACAGGTAACAGCAAAGTTTGCAAAATTATGGGAGATGGTGTCAAAACAAGGTTTAACATGGTTGCACTTCTGCAAGAGTAGGCAAGAACATAACATTGCTCACACTTTGCAGCAAACAAAGTTTGTTTGCCTCCATCTCTGTAGTTATTTTTTCCATCACTTCATCACAGACTGGAAAACTCTTACCAGTATGACTGTGTGCACTGCAAGGCAGGTACCAATGGCCCTCAGAGAACTGAACTCCAAAGAATAAGGCAGCTAGTTCTACCTCCAAGTAAATAAGTGACTCAGCAGAAACCCCACCTCAGGGTAAGCAGAGAGCCAAAACCAAACAAAAGCCCCAGCACAAAACACAGTCAGAAGTCAACAATGACCCCTAAAACACAGCTTACCTTCTGCTGTCTCCTCAGAGGCTGAGCTCTGAAAACTGAAGACAAATTACACCTTGCCTTAGGCATTCACACATTCCTGAGCTTTGTGTTATAGGAAGCTTCCTCCATAAATATTGTTAGGGTCAGAAATTTCATAAGCAGTGCAAGATCATGACAACATAGATCATCCTTACTTGTTCTAGATATGCCATTTTCCTATATGCATTTGTGCCTGAAAGAACAAGAGGAATTCTGTTTGCATAGAACATAAGTTGTAAAGCAGGCACAGTTTGAGACATTGCATAACACTTTTCCAGAATACAAGGCACATGTGTTAAGATACTAGCCTTAGTTTTTAATTTCCCATCTCTGCACAAAACTGAAATTTACATGAGATATCCTTATCTCCAAACTTAAAACTGTCAGAGTCGTAGTTATGTTAAACAAACAAACAAATAAATAAGTATATTTGAACTAATCCCAAAGAAGAAAATGAATTTGTCATGTGTATAATTTGTCCTCTTATAACTGGATATAATTGGATAGTAGACCCAGAGTGGTACAGTGGTTTGAGTGTTGGTCTATGTAGATGCAATGCTATAGACATTCCTAGAGTTTAGCTAGGAAGTACCAAGTGTTAATTGATATTACAACAATGTATCCACTTGAGTTTTTCTGTGTATTACAAAGTATCAGATGGTTAATCACTTTATTGTCATTTGCTACAATGTACTTGGTAAGAGGGAGAAGATGAGAGCAGGCAAAAATGAAAATATCAAGCAGTGTTTTGGGAACTTGAAATGTCTAAGATAAGAGGTAGGAAATATGTTCTTACCTGAAGGATGAAAGGGAGAACAAATGTCGGTCTGGGAACTGTCTAAAGATGTGGGGTGATGTTAAATTTATGATCATCCCCAATCACAGCTTTGCACGCCTAAAATTTGTATGTTGGATATACAACCTGAGAATGCTGTGTATGCTTTAGTCTCAGCAACTTTGGAAGAAGTGTGCTGTGTTGTTTGCTTTGCTACAAATAAACACTGCTGTCAACCACAGAAGTGGGGTTTGTGGATTGCAAGTTATCCAAGGCATGACAATAAGTCAGAAACAACCTGAAGGTAACAAAACAACAATTAATTGGGCAATACCTGAAAATCCAGAAAAGATCAATGGTTAATTTTCATCAGATATATCTCAAGACATTTTGAGTAATGGACTGCCCTGATAATTAAATGATTATAATAAACTAAATAATTGACTGTCTGCTGCCTATCATCCTGCCTAGTAGTATTTTTGTTTTAATGTATCTTTCCCTAGGATTTGGAAAAGGGAAATATCTGAATTTGGAATGCTTTGTTTCCTGACTGATTCATTGTTAGAACTTTTTATATACTAAACTATAAAATAAAAGAGGAATATTTAGACAGAATTTGGTGTTTTTCTTTCCCTTTCTTTCTTTCTTTCTTTTTTCTTTTTCCAAATTGTTTGACTGACAAAGAGAAATAGTGTTATGTAAAAGAAAAAACTGGCCATTTTTCCATAAGTTTCTATGTGAATGTGATCTTTCTTATAGTTACTCCATTATCTCTATTTTACCTAACTATATTTGCTTGAATAAACACTCCATGGTTGTTAAATGTGTCATTTAAAGTAATAATTTTGAATGACAAAATAAATATTGGTTCTTGTTTACCAGAGAACTGCTGCTTTCATAATGCTAAACAGCAAAAGGGTTAGTTGGAACATATAATATGGCTTCTGCCTGGAAACATTAAAAACTTAGTGTTTTTTTTTTTAATGCACAGTTCTCTTTGGTGGTATTTTAAAGTGCAAAGCAATCCTTTTCATCAAAGAGAAATGGGTTGGAATTTACTTATGACATACTGCATACTACAAAGAATCTCTTATAGTATGCTTCCCCACTTGCTATATTAATTTTTTTTCAATAATCATCTTCATTATTTTTTCTGCATGCAATGTCTCTTTGCATGAAAAACACTATGTTCATACAATGTACAAAATACTGTTGTCTAAACAGTCCAATCTACAGTAAATTAACATTTAAGTAAATCATATTGATTCAGTAGGTCTATTCTAATCAAGACAGGCAATGCGAGTCAGGGTTTACTTCATGAAACAAGATACAATGTCCTTGTACTAAGAATAAGCCATTGTGCCTGAAATAAATTAAAGTCTGCTTATTTTGGATACAATTTTAATAAAATATGCATTTTTGAATGAATTTTTCATGCAACTTTACCCTAACAGTTTCTCATTGTTTTACATTTTGTTACAAAATTCAGAAAATTTCTCAGTTAAAAGAATAATTTTATCCTGATCCACATATTTGGTCAGGAAGTATATATTACAGCAGTTCATACAAAATGCAGATCAATTGATTTTTTTTTTCACCATTCCTAGACACTTTTCTCCCCTCCTCTTGCCTGTATCAGTAGATCCTATAGGTACTTTCAAAACAGAAGGAGAACTTGCTTAATGTAGTATGTGACAAAAGTAACACTATTTCACACTACTTTGTGTACTGCTATTGTTATTATGCATTTTCCCTTGAAATGACCAAGCTACTTATCTTCCTAACACTACAAACCAAACCTCAAATATCCACAACAATCCTAATTGGGGATAACTGTTTGTTTGTTTGTTTTTTTGTTTTTTCATTCTGCCTTTCAAACGAAATCAAATTGATTCTGTTCTACTGTATGGATAAAATTCTCTGAATTTTGTAATGCAGTTCTCAACCTTAAGAAGTGCATAAAAACTCATGCATTCAAAAGTGTATTTAAATACATATGGAGGTTTGCATTTTCATTTGTTTATAAAAAATGGAGTAATGCTGAACTAGAAACAGAGTAGTTTTCCAGTGGTACTAATGGCCAACAAGATCCCATTTACTTCAGATGTGGATAAAGACTGAGGGAAGGGATGTGCCACATGACATTTTCCCAACTGAAGACAAAGGCTTCAGTTGTTTTCACCACCTGGATAAAGGGGGATGCAGAGGATTAGTCAATCAAGTTCTAGAACTCCTTCTAACAAATTGGTCCTCTCCAAAGAAAATACTGATTTTAGCATGAGGTGTCAGCCTGCTCATGAGAAGCTGCGAGTTCTTCTAGCTCATCTCTTCCATGTATTAGGGGGAAAAGAATTTGAATGAGAGAAATAGAAACTTCCCTAATGAGAGATTACAGCTTTGTTTCTGCATTTGAATTTCCCTGCAAGACCAAGGATGAGTGACACATGAAACCAAACGTCACTTAAGAAGACTATATATATATGCACTTCTCTTTGGTGGTATTTTAAAGAGATCACTAGTGAAAATTAAGACAATAGAAGAGATTAGCTTGTAAGTACTTTAAATTCTGAGAGATATTAGAGAATAGACTGCAGACTTTAGACAATATAAGAAAGATGAAAAGGTATGATCTTGACTTGATAGAGAATGAGTTTGAAAAGCAACTTTCTGTAGACAAGTAACATCTCACTAGGAAAATGTATATATTCTGTTAAAATTAGAGATGAAACAATGAGTGGTGAAAGACTGTATAGTAAAATGGGCTAAAATATGGGACACAATATTATGCTGGAGCAATGGGAAAAATGTGGTCAGAAGGATAAAAAAGATTCTTTGTGTTATGATCTTAAAGATAATTTTTACAGGATAATGTATCTGACACCAGAAAGATCAGTCGAAATACATAAAGATGTACCAAGTAAGTGTTGGAAAAGTGAACAATATGTAAGAACCTTTTACCATATATGGTGGACATGTGATAAGACTAAATAATTCTGGAATTAAATACACTTCATGGTGAAAAAGATGTTGAAAATAAATTATCAGAAGGAATCAGAATCATATCTGCTGGGTCTGATGAAAAATTAATTGGAAAAGGGACATCGCAGAATTCTAAGATATATGGTGACTGCAGCAATATTTTTGTACAACCAGAAACTGTAGAATGAGATTCCAACAAAGGAAGATTGGTTGGTTAAGTTGATGGCAGAAATGGACAAACTGACATCTCTTTTAAGAGATAAAACAACAAAATCTTTTGTGGAAGACTGTGATCTGTTAAATTTTCTACAAGACAAAGAAATTAATATATTAACTAGTTGTTTTGGAAATCCATATATGGCAATTTAAACAAGAGAAGTATTTTTATTATTATTATTATCTAATGTAACACAAGCTGTTAAATTTGACTTATGGTCTAAGCTGGGAGAGCTGGAAACCAATTTTTAATTCTTATGCAGGGGGATTGTTATTATATAGTGGAGTTTTTGTTTTTGTTTTGTTTTTTGGATCAGTGTAGGGGGAAGATGGTGATGAAACTGTGCTACTATTTTCTTTCGAATCACCCACTTCCTGCTCCCCTCATCCCATTAATAGCATTTCATTTTTGTTTTTCCTGTTTCAAAAACAGCAATCTTTGAAGGTAAGGTTCATGTCAGTCTCAGGGTAAATCCAGAAATACTTGCCCACACTCAAGCTATGTTCTGGCCTCCCAAATTCTAGTGGAAAAAATCATTTTGGAAACATGGAAGCATAAGATACCATCAGAAACTCAATACAGTATTAAGCTGGGTATAGCAAATTAATCACAATGGAAATATTTTAATTGCAGAGTAGGGTTAGTACTTAAGGCGGGTATTTCAAGAACTTTTTTTTTTCCCCATCACTCTAACCAACTCTCTGTGTCAGCTGATATAGCCATCTTGCACCTACCAAGGTGTCATGATGTGCAGTATGGAATAACATATGAGAGGATACTGCCCATGGCAATCTCTTTATGTCAAATTTTCTGCCCAAAGGGCTTAGTGGTCTTCCACAGTGATGTCAAAAGACAGAATTTTAGCAATTTTCTTCCTTCTGCAAGAAAATCTTCAAAAATCTGTGACTTTCGAAGGCTATTTGTAGTTTGCAATGTATTCTGTGCAAAATGCAAGATATTATTTTTGGTGCTTTCTCTTCAATAAATTAAAATATGGGTTTGTAACCTAAGCATAAAGAGCCAATTTGGTGTAGTGGTCTGGGCACAGAATTACAACCCTGGAGACCAGGATTTGATTCTCTGCCTAGCCATGAAAACCCACTGGGTGGCTTTCTAAGACTTTTTTTCCCCCTAGCTCTGTTTGTCGCTATTGTAATTGTTTGTTTCATGATTTTAACCATACAGATCATTCTTTTTATCATTCTTTTGTAGATAAATAAATAAAATGGTGGAGTGAGTGAAGCAAGCATGATAGTAACTGGTCATGGAAATGAAAGCATAAAGTAGAGCTCCCCCACCCCGTTCCAAGAAGAGAACTATCTGGCAAAATAAATTGAGTTTCCCCTATACTGAAGAGCTTTACATATCATAACACAAACTTTGTTAAAGGTTCCTTTTACAAGTCATTTAACAATAACTTAAGCTCCATTTGAGCCATTTTATGACAGATATAAGGTGTTATACATAATCTTCTTACCAGCTTTGCAAGCACTGCTTATACAGACAGAATAATAATGTTATATGGACTTGCTTGCCAAGAAAATATTCCATCATTCCAAATTAAGCTACTTCTAAACATGTAGTTAATTAGCCCAACAAAATAGAGGAGTGCCTATTGGTCAATTTGAGATATAATAATTGTTCCCCAGTTAGCTGATTTGAGGGAAAAAAACAGAGGATTTAAACAATAAAAGTGGAAAATATAGATAGAATCATAGAATCATAGAGTTGGAAGAGACCACAGGGGCCATCCAATCCAACCTCCTGCCCTGCAGGAACCCACATCAACGCATTCCCATCAGATGGCCACCCAGCCTCTGCTTAAAAACTGCCAAAGAAGGAGACTCCACTACACTCTGAGGCAGTATATTCCACTGCTGGACAGCTCTGTCCATCAGGAAGTTCTTCTTGAGGTTCAGGTGGAATCTCCTTTCCTGCAGCTTGAATCTATTGCTCCTTGTCCTAGTCTTTGGAGCAGTGGAAAACAAGCCTGCTACCTCCTCAAAATGACATCCCTTCAAATGTTTAAACATGGCTATCATGTCTCCTCTTAACCTTCTCTTCTGGAGACTAAACATACTTAGCTCCCTAAGTTGGTCCTCATAGGAAATGGCTTCCAGACCCTTCACCATTTTGATCACCCTCCTCTGGACATGCTCCAGCTTGTCGATATGATTCTTGAATTGAGGTGCCCAGAACTGGGCACAGTATTCCAAATGAGGTCTATGTAACCAGACAATAATATTAAAATATTTTTTAAAATTATTTTATCTGAATTTTCTCTGTAATAAATTTGTAGAATATCTAATAGTTATTGCAATTTCTCAGAAGCACAAGGCAGATTTAGACTTCCAGAATGTATTTACATCTTTTATCTTATCCTATCTGTTAATCTCTTTTTTAAAAAATAAAGCTTCAAATGTTAAATGAAAACGCTGTTTTTATGCTTCTTTGACAGCAAAATCATTGTAAGTATCTTGGACAGGTGGCATTTTACATTTTTTGATAATTGAAGTAAAACACAAACAATATTAAATATGAAAAGTGGCATGGAATTGCACCTAACTATTGGGAAAGAACATGCAGAATTTTCAGGATTTGTTGATTTGGTAGGTGACTGAAGTGGTATATTCAATAGTTAGCAGGCAGAATTAAGAAGTTAAACATGCACACACATATATTGTATGTCACAAATGAGACAGAAGAATGCCAAAACACAGCACTTCTATCAAGGGCATCAGGGCAATTGACATCCCCCTACAATTACCTCTTTGAGGTCAAGAAAATTCAAAGTATTTTTTACATCTCAAGTGAGCTAATTAGGTAGATTCTCATCTTCAGATCATGAGTATGTGTAAGAGTGGAAGAGAAATTTGGGAGGACAAAACTATGCATAGGATGCTAGCTGTGGCTATATCAACATTGAGTGACTGCTCTGTCCAGTGCTGACATATGTTTTTCAATATACTGGCCAGGGCCAAATCACTGTCTTAACCATTGGCTAAAAGTTCCAAAACCTTCTGTAGCATATCAAATAATAATAAACTAGGGCGTGTATTTTTTTTTTTTTTTAAGGATGGCACTTAGGGCCAATCACACTGTACTAATAAAGCACTATGGTCCCACTTTGTCCTGGTACCATCTAATAGAATGCTGGGGTTTACAGTTTATGGAGTAGTGTGTAGAATTCTTAGCCAGAGAAGACTAGTGCCTCACTAAACAAGTCCCAGGATTACATAGGATATTTTTTTTCTTTTTTCCCCCACAAAGCAGTGACACCTTTATTCGGCCTACTCCAAAGTATAAAACATGATGTAAGTTTTTGAAGCATCACTAGCTTCTTCATCATACAAAGTTGTTGACTGTCATATAGGAGTAAAAAGGTGATTGTGTTAGAGTTGAGTTTTTAGACAGTGCTCTTTGCTAGGACATTTTTTTCTTTTCTTTTTTTTTATTACACTATACATTTTTAAACATACATGTAACATATACATATATATATCATTTTATCCCAATCATCTATTTCCCTGTTCTTCCCTCCCCTTCCCACCATTCTAAACCTACCCCCCTTCTCCATTCTATTACATCATTGTTACACCTTATCATATCTATTAATCCCATCACCAAATTCTAAACATACTTTCCCTACAAAATCTATCCTCTAAATAAAATAACCTACCAACCACCCCTTCCCTTCTTTTCAGAACTCAGGTAATCCTGATTCCTTACTATAATTTCCTTCTTTTATATTGTTTATTTTTTCTTTTTTTTCTCAACAAATTTCAACAAAAGTCAACTTCATTTCAATCTATATCTCATTTTTCTTTACCATTACACCTTTTTTTTTTTTTTTATTTCCCTTTTTCTTAACCATTACTACCATTTCAAATTTTTAACAAATAATATTTTCTCTCTTCCAAGACTCCTTTTCATTTTCCTTTTCTCCTTTTTTAACTTAAATCCTTTAAATCTTTTAAAGTCTCTTATATTACCTAAAACACTAAATTATTAAAACCAAATTTTTATCTTTTAAAATTGGGCCCCTTTTCTCTCCCCAACAATTTTCCCACAGTGGGAGTACCATTTTCCACGCTTTCAATATTTTTTTTTCTTTTTATCATCTTCCAATAATAATTACTATATCTCCCCTTCAGCCATATCTTTTAAAGGGTTTAATTCCCCAATTTCTATTCTTGGAACTATGTTTTGTTTCCATACCTGGGCATAACATATCCTTGTACAGTTATCATATATAGTATAATTTTTTTTTTTGTATTTTTATTTATCCCTTTAATTCTTCTATCATATTTAACAAATATATTTGGGGTCCCATGCAAACTTTATTTTTAATACTTTTATTTTTATGTATTTTTCCCCCAAAAATTTTTTCACTTGTTTCCCTTTCCACCAAATATGAAAAAAAGTCCCTTTCTTACATTTCCAACATACATTTTTTTATTTTTATATATTTTCCATTTCCCACTGGTGTAATATACCATTTGTATAACTCTTATAATTTTTCCTTTTAAGCTAACTGGTTTTATTAATTTCCAAGTAGTATTCCAAGACTTTTCCCATTGTTCCAATGTTATTATAGCTTTTACTTTTTGGGCCCATTTAACCTTTATTTTGACTACTTCTCCCTCATTTTTCTTTTTGGAGTAATAGTTTATAAATCTGACCTCCCCCTATGTTCTGTTTCAGGTTTTAGTATTTTTTTAAAATTCATTCTCCCTAATTTCAAAACCTTCTTCCTTTTTTTTCTTTCTTTTTTTTTCCCATAGTTGCCTAATTAGAAGCCAATGCGTATCCCCCCCCCTTTTTTTTCCTTTAAAATTCATCTTTTTTTTTAAAAAAACGTTTTATCTTCTTGTATTTTTTAATATATCTTTATATCTTATCCATGTTTCCAACTTTGGTTTTTTTTCCTATAAAATGCCCCCTGTACTGATATAATAAGGTGTTTTAAATATAATTGTCTTTTGTATTTTAGCCATGTTGTTTTTAAATTTGCCCTTCTTAAAATGTGATTTTTAAAATTTTTAAATTCCCATTTTTCCCTTTCCAAAAATGTATCCATTTTAAAAAATATAATTTTTCCCCCTTTTAAATATAACAATCTGTTATTAGCTAATGTTATCCACTCTATAATCCAATCTATATTTTTTCCGTAGTAATACAATCTCAATTTTGGGGGAACCCCCATTCCACCTCTTTCTTTTATGTCCTCTAACACCTTTGTTTTTATTCTGGATTTTTTTTTTTCCCTTTCCATATAAAATTTTCTTATATCTTTATTCTACTCTGTGAACGGACATTCATTTCTCATTATCGGAAAATTTTAAAAAAAAAAAATTTAATTTGGGCAATATGTTCATTTTAATTCTTGATATCCTTCCTAATAGCGATAATTCAAATTTTTTCCCCATTTTTAAGTTTTTTTCCTTTATTTCTTTCCACGCTTTTTTATAATTGTTTTCATATAAATCTACATTTTTTTTTGTAATTATTCCCCCTAAATAATTCACCTTTTTAACTTTTTTAAACCCCTTAATCTAACCAACTCTTCCTGTTCCTTTCTCTAATTTTTTTGGTGATTATTTTTTTTTTTTTTTCCTTATTTATTTTATATCCTGATAATATTCCAAATTTCTCTAATATATCTTTTTATATCTCTATACAATTTATGGATTTTTTAATATAATCACTAAATCATCAGCATATGCATTCAATTTGTATTTTGGGTTTTTTAATTTTCACACCTTGTATTCTCTGTTCCATTTTAATTTTATTACTAACTTTTTTCCCAAAATTAAGATAAATAAAAGTGGAGACAGTGGACATCCTTGTTTTAACTCCTCTTTTTATCTCTATTTCCTTCGTTTTCTCTCCATTTATAATTATTTGAGCCTTCTGTTCTTTATAAATAGCTCTTATCCAATCCAAAAATCTTTGCCCTAGATTAATTGTTTTCATCACTTCTTCCAAAAAATTTCCCAATTTCCCCTGTCAAATGCTTTTTCTGCATCTAAAAAACAGAGAGCCTTTTTCTTTTCATTGTGTTTATGGTATATTTATTATATTCAATAACGTTCTTGTGTTATTCTTTATCCCTCTTCTTGGTAAAAATCCATTTTGATCTATATGAATTATATCTTGCAAAACTTTTTTGAGCCTTTTTTGCCAATATTTTTAGTGAATATTTTGTAATCTACATTTAATAAAGCGATGGGTCTATAATTTCCAATTTTTCTGGGTCTTTCCCTTCTTTTGGGATCACCGTAATATTCGTTTCCCCCTGAAGCTGGCCGCACCCCTTTATTAACATTTTTCATTACCCTATATAATGGGTCTTTTAAATTTTGATTTTTTATATACCTTATAATATAATGCTGAAAAACCATCTGGGCCTGGCGTTTTTCCTTTAATTTTGTTTTTTTAATTGCTTGTATAATTTTTTCTTTTGATATTTCCTTATTTAATTCTTCTTTTTTGTGTTTCCGTAATATTTAAATTTTATTTTTTAAATATTTTTTTATCTTCTCTTTTTTCCCCATTGTTTTATCCTGTTCTGCAAAAAATTTTCTGATAAAATCTTTCAAAAGCCCTCTTTATATCCTCTTGCTTTACCAAAAGATTTTCCTTTTCTTTTTTTTTGTATTAAAAATTTTTTTCTTTTTCCCCTTTCCTAATTTTATTGCTAACCACTTATTTGTCTTTTTCAAAAAAAAAAATTCTTTTGTTTTTCCCCATTTTCAAATTCCTTTCTATTTCTTGTGTATCCTGTAATGCTATTTGTTTTTGCAGCACTTTAATTTTTTCTCTGCAATTTTGTTATCTTTTTGGGAAGTTTTTTCAATGTATCCTCTAGTTGTTTTTTTCCTTTTTACTTTTGTTCTCTAAATTTTTTCTCTTTGTTCATTCTTATCTCTTTTCTTTAAATAATTTTTGCATAACTGCCTTACTTGCTTCCCATATCACTCCAATACTGCCCCCCTTATTTACATTTTCTTCAAATATCTATCTAAAATTTTTTATTTTTTTCTAATATTTTTTTTTCCTTTCAATAAATTCTCATTTAATCTCCAACTATATTCTTTTTTCCTATCTTCCAAAATTATTGTTAAAGGGCTGTGATCTGATATCCCTTTAGGTAATATTTCCTTTTTTTTTTACACATTTTTTTATTTTTTTGTAATCCAAATCATATCTATTCTTGACCATTTTTTAAAATTAGAAAAATATGTGAATTCTTTTTGTGTTCCATAAAGTTCCCATCATTTATAACTTTAAAGGGTTTTCTGCCATCCCTCTAATTTTTTTTGGGGTATTTTCCCCCTTTTTTATTTTTATTTTGCTTATTTATTCTAGATCTATCTATTTCTGGTTGTATAACCCTTCCAATTTCCCATTATTATTATTTCTTTACTTTCTATATTTCTGATTTTTTTCCCCTAATGCTCCATAAAAATTTTTTTCTATTATCAAAGGGTCCATATATTCCAATTAATATTATCCTTGTGTTTAATACTTTCACTTCAATTCCTATATTTTTCCCTGTTCATCATTTAATAATTCTATAGCTTCATATTTTGAGTTTACATATATTGCTACCCCTTTTTTTTTTTCTATGCCCGACATTTTAAAAAATTTTCCCAATTTGGGGTTTTCTAAAAAAAAATTTTCTTGTTTTTACTATATGTGTCTCTTGAATGCAATATATATCACATTTTTTTTTCTAAATAATGAAAGATTCTTTTCTTTTTTACTATTGAATTTATTCCTCGCACATTCCATGATAAAATTTTTATCTTCATTCTAAAATTCTCAACACTTCCTTCTATATAAATCTTTTATTCAATTTCCTCTTCCCAAAAAAATATCCTCTCCTGCTCTTCTAATTCCCCGTTCTATCTCCTCCTGTTCCTGTTTCCCGTTCTTCTGGGGTTTTTGTTCTTCTTGTATATTCTCTTGTTCTTTTCCTTGTCCTGTTTTTCTTTTTATTGTCTTTTATTTGTCGTCCGTTATCTTTTAATAGTTTTTTCTTTTTTTTTTCCTCTTTTTCTTCTTCCCTTTTTTTCTTCCCTTTTTTTGTTTTTTTCTTGTCTCTTCTTCTTTTTTTCTTTTAGTCTTTTTTACAAAATCTTCTGCTTTACTTGTCATATTTTTTTAATATCTTTTTTTGATTAAATGTCAATATTACTCCTTCCAGTTTGGCCCCTTTTATATGTTATTTCCCTTTCTTGAGTTCTTGTATTTAAAAAAATAATCTTTTCCTTTTTTTTAATACTTGTGAAGGCACGTTTTAAAAATCCTTAGCCCCTTCCATCAATAATCAGCTTACTCGGGAACTTTGGCATATGACCATCTCCTTAACTCTCTCCCTGAAAAAATATACAACTTTCCTTTGGCACTTTTTTTTTAGTGCAATAATAGTTGATTCAAAAATCCCAAAAGTTTGATATCCATTTTCTGGGGGAATCCAAAAATTTGGAAATTGGAATTACTCTCTGTAAAAATTTCCTCCTCCATTTCTTCTAATCCTCTTGTCTTTTCACATTTTTGAAAACTTTCCCTTATTTAGGGGATTTTTTCTTCTGTTTTTCCCCATTCCTTCTAGTTCCCCCCTTCTCTTTTCTAGATTTCTCGTTTTTTCTTGAACTTCTTCCCTGTCCTTTTAGTGTCTTTCATGTCTTTTGTACATTTTCTTTAAACCCCTGGCCACTTTATTTTCCCCCTTTTATCTCCCTTACTTCTTTTTTACCTCTGCAGAGAGATTTTTCATTTCTGCCCGTACATATTAAACTTTTTTTTGACTTCTTTCAATAGCTCCTTATATGGATCTAATTTCCCCCCAGCTTCTTCTTAAGGGCGGTCTTTTTTGAACCATCTTCTTTTTCTCGCTGCCATTTTTTTCCTCTTCTCTTCTTTTCCCCTTCTACTTTCACTTCACAAGATTCTCTTCTACAAAAAATTTGCTTTTATATTTATTAAAGTCTATTATATATGTATATATATATTTTATATATATTATCTCTTTTCCTTTTATCTATATATATATTATCTCTTACCTTATATATTCTCTTCCTGTGTTTTATTATTTTTATTATATATTATGTCTTACCTTATGTCCTACTTCTCTTCCTTAAATGATAAATTAAAGTGATTTTATTGCTTCTATCTTATCTCTGTCTAAACTTATAATTACAATTATTAACGTTAATTCCTTTTTCTATCTTATTTGTTACTTGTTTACCTTATTTATTTATCTTATTTACTTAAATATATTTATTTACCTTACTTATTTACCACTCCCAAAAAACTTTTACTTTAATTTTTTTACTTCAATTTTTATTAATTTATTTTCTCTATATCTGCTGTAATTTTATCTTAAACCCCAAAAGATGTTCCCCGTTTAACCACTTTTATCTTTCTTCCTTTTTTGCCCCACCTTAAAAAGGGTTTAAATTTCTTTTTAAATTTCCCAAACAGCTTTTTAAAAAATAGCTAAAGAGAAATGAAAACAAAAGGGAAAACAAAATAACAGTCAAGGTCTTACAGGGTGTATTCCTAATATCCTTGAATATTTTCTATTTCTTACCACTGACACTCTAGATTTCTCTTCTTGTTTTTCTTTAACAATTAGGGAATTCAGTATCTTTGCCCTCCCTTACCCAATTATATGTCTCCCCCAAAAAACCAACAATGAACTTATCCTTATATCCCTTTATCCCCCCCTTTTTTTCTGTCTTTACATTACACCCCCTTTACAACCTTTTTATACTTATAATATGCTTATAAAAACCCCTTCTTTCCTTATATTTTCACTTCCTTTTATTCACTCCCAATTATTTTCTTTTTTTTTCTCCTGTCTTCAGATCTTTGCTGAATCCTTTTTTAAGTAACAGTCCCCAAACCAGTCCACTTTTTAGATTTTTCTCTTTCTTCTAGCGTCTCCTTCTTGTCCCCAAATCTCTGTCTCTCAATGTCTGCTGCTATTTTCCGTCTCTCACTCTCAGGTTTTCTCTTTTTAGTCTCCCCACAGGTACCTTCTGTTCCTCTTTTTCTAAAACCTTTTTTAAGTAACAGTCCCAAACCAGTCCACTTTTTAGATTTTTCTCTTTCTTCTAGCGTCTCCTTCTCTGTCCAAGTCTCTGTCTCTCAATGTCTGCTGCTACTTTCCATCTCTCACTCTCAGGGTTTTTTTCTTTTGGGCTCCCCCCATGTACCTTCTGTTCCTCTTTGCTGAATCCTTCTTTTAAAAAAGCAGTCCAATCCAGCCCACTTTTTAGATTTTTCTCTTTTTTCTAGCGTCTCCTTTTCTGTCCAAGTCTCTATCTCTCAATGTCAGCTGCTACTTTCCGTCTCTCACTCTCAGAGTTTCTTTTTTCAGTCTTCCCCCCAGGTACCTTTTGTTCCCCCTTTTTCTGAATCCTTCTTAAAAAAGCAGTCCAATAGTCCACTTTTCCTTGCTGTCTTTAAACTAATAATCTTAAATTTCTGTTAAAAATAACCCTCACTTTCCATAAAAAACTCACGGCTAACTTTCGTTTCTCCATTTTCCTCTGTCCTCTGTCCTCCGTCTTCTTCCCACCTCTCCGTGCACACTCTCCAACAGTCTCTCCCCCAGCAAAGTCAGCTATTCCTTTCTCTTTTTTAATTTTTTTTTTTCTTTCACTCCTTCCTCACCGTCCCCCGGCTTTTTGGGGTGTCTTTTTCCCCCCCCGCTCTCCTCAGCCGCTCTTTCTCCGTTTATCCAGGTAACCAAATAGCTGCTCAACTTTTTATATTTTAACTTTAATTTTTCTCCAATGCTGATAAATTTTCTTTAACTTCTATTTAATTAAAATCCTTATAAAAACTTAAATTTTATACTGATTATACTGATTATTTTTAGTCTATAGATAACAGTATTTCTCCTCTTTTCCATTCTCCCGCTGTTTGAAAATGCCGCTCTAACTTTCTTTTGGGAAAATTTTTTTCTGGTTTTCAATTTATTTATCTACTATTTCCCCCCTTTTCCCAAAATTCTCTTTTCTTTTTAAAAGGTGTGCTCTGTGTGAAGGATCTTAACTTTTATTACCTTATTCCATTTTAAAAATTTTCTTTAAAAACATCTTACTTGTTATTTGTTTTCCCGTGTAACCCTCCCCCTCTCTCCGGTAGTGCATCAGGCATGGTGGCTCCTGACCTTCAGCTTCATTATTCATTTCCCTTTCTTATAAATTTTCCAGGAAACTTTGCCTTCTTCTGTCTTTTAAAAAGCCCCTCCAAATTCCCCCCACCCAAGGGGATAAGTTCCCCTTTTTCTCCCTCAAAAAGGGATATAACCTCATGCACTGATCGTCCTTCTCACAGCCATCTTTCTTTCTAGGACCAGGGTTACATAGGATATTGCAATGACAGTTAAAGTAGAATGTAGTGTTATAATTGTGAAATATCCAAGAGCTCTAGATTAAGAAAAAAGTTAGTCTGCCTTCAGTATTTGTAACATTAATGTGAAGTGATCCAAAGTAGGTTTAGAAATACTATTCAACAATATTTTTTCAAAAAAATAATAATGGAAAGGTATATCTTTTTCAAGACACTGTGACAAGAAGAAACCTGGACTGCCAAGAATCTTTGTGTAAGTCTTATTCTGCAGATAATTTTCTTGTGGTTTTGCACAGAAAACTGCATTTTCATTGCACGAAGCAGCATTTTCTGTGTGGAAAATAATATTTCAAAGCAAAAATATTAATTCGCAGACAGACAATGTAGTTTTCTACATGAAAAATGCTGTTATTGAAGATTTGTTCTGCATAAAATTCACCTATGGCTGATCTGCAGAGAAATAAGCACTATTATGTCCAAAACCCCCAGCATTTTCTCTGCAGGGATTAATATTTATGCATCAAAAAAAAATTTTCCACACAAAATTCTCTTTCTTGTCTAGAAAATGCTGTTTTCTTTGCAAATCAATCATGTGCTAATTTTACACAGAATAAATCCTCAGTTACAGCCCTTTTATTTTCTACACAAATAATCATTTTCTGCACAGGAATTAAGAATTTTACACTGAAATTTTGCCTTCCACACAGAAAAAGCTCTTTCTTTAACAAAACAATGATGTGCAAATTTTGTGCAGTGTAAGTCCCAAATTGTGAATAGACTTCACAACAAGAAAAAAGTTGCTGAAATTACTTGTCACTACTTTTGAGAAAAAACTTAATCAATGCTTATATCCTTAATAATGAGAAAGTTTTTCTAAGACAAAAAATGCCAGACAAAAATGATATTACCCTTAAGACTATAAAACTGTCCTAAAACTCTACACAAACTTTGATGCTTATATGAAATTTCTCAATGAGAGTTTCTTTCATGCATTTCAATTGACTTTCTGCCAACTTCTTTACCTGTAACAAACCCATGGATCATGATATGTCACTTTCAGTATACTTGCCCATGTATGGAATTTCACTCATTCTCTCTTTCTTTCTGCCTGCATCATAATTGTGTAGCCCCCCCCCCCAAAAAAAAAGCCATGTCAAGGGATAAACTAGGTATGATGATTTTCATACAATTTAGGAAGTTTGTGTCTTTTTGTTAAAAAAAAAAAAAGTAACTAGCAACTACAGTAATCCTGATCAGGCATGAGCACTGGGATAGACACATATATTAAAACTTTATATCATTACCTTCAGGACTCTACTATACTCCCACAACTGTTATTTCCTTGCAAGAAAAGCTTCCACAGGGATGTCAGTCTTTGTGTATTTCATTCTCAAAGACAAGAAACAATGATTTTTGTTTTGTTTTGCTTTTCTCCTTGCTGTAAGAAAGTTGTGAAAGAGTACGTGGTTTTCAGGAGATTAAAAGTTGGGAAATTGTTCCAACAACAAAACCACCATTTTCTGCACAAAAACAAAAACAATATTTGTTTTTGTGCAGAAAATGGTGTTTTCTGAGCAGAAAAAATGTATTTCATTTGCAAGAAAGATTTTTCTCCATAGAAATGTTATTTTATGCTGTTTTCTATGCAGAAACAGTTCTCCGCAGAAATGTTCTCTGTGAAGAAAAAAAAAGAATTGTCTTCCTTCCTTCCTTCCTTCCTTCCTTCCTTCTTTTAAATAATAAGACTTAAATTATGAGGATTCTCACTCTATTAGTATTATCCTTGTCGATGGCCCTTTCCACACGTGGAGGGAGAAACGGGGTAAAACACGCAGAAACGGAGCTTACCAGAAGCCGAGTAAGTCCGTCGCCACGAGGAGCAGTGCGAGTTCACTGCTCCACACTCCTGCGGCATCTGGTGGCATCCGGTGGCATCCAAAATGGTGGCTTACGACTGGCGGGTGCTCTCTACCAACCGAAGAAGCTCGTCAGCCGGAAGCCCGCCCCTGGCAGATCTGCAGGCATGCACTTGCACGCGCCTGCAAATCTACACTGGGGTGCTGTGATGGGGTGGAACGGGGCTGCACGCTCATGTTTTATAAAAACCACGTGAAAAATGGCTTTTAAAAAACACACAGAGCCACCATTTCCAGTCACTTCAGGGCAGTTTGAGGTGTAGAACCTCAAAATTATAAATGCCCCAGTGCATTCCATGGTGTAGACGACCTCCGTTAGAGGTCGCTCTACACCGTTTTAATTACCCCATGTGAAAAGGGCCATAGTTTCCTGGCACTCCAGAAACCTTCTTTTTGAACACTTTACAAATATTTTCAAATATTCTTTTTCATTCTGTAAATGAATGGGAATGTTCCTTCTAATGCTAATTGTAGGCATTGATGGATTGATAGGTCGGTAGTGTCCACATGACAGGGACACAGTAGTGATAAAAGGGTTGATTCTCCCCATCCAGTTTCTGCTGTACAACATCCTATTCAATGTCTGCATTCCAGCTTTTTTCTTTTTAAAAATCATGCAGTTGCTAATATTTTTAGTGACTAGTTTTACCCATGTACCCTATTGCATCTAAAACAGTAGAGACCTGGAAACCCTTAAAGGGAGGCAATCATTTCGTAATCTGCTTTTTGTGGGTTGGATGAGTCCATTTTATCAGATGCTTCTTCTAAAAAAAATGAAACATCTGATGAGGTGTGTGTTGGGGGGGTAGCCATAGAAATAGATATACTTTCTAAGGAGAGGAAAAAAAAACAGGCTTCTCTCTTAGAAAAGAAAACATGTAGGAAAAGAGATTCTGAGCCCTCTCCAAGAAACAGCGTAGGAGGTGGAGGCCTGCCTGCCAGCTAAATTGTCTTTGCCAAATAGCTCAGCATAGAGCACAGCAAACAGTTGTGAAAATGGTCCCACACTGAGGAGCCAGCACTCCAAGCACTATGCAGCAGCTGGCATGACTTGGCAGTGACATCCCAAAACCAGGAGCGAAGTGTAGCAGTAGACAGATAAAGTGTGGAGATTGTAGAGTGCTGAAGCCAAACGGAAAAATGGCATATAATATAGAAGGAGGAAACACAAAATCTGATAAGGAATGTGAAAGACAGTGAGATAAATCCATAAATATTTGTGTTCATGGAGGGGGATGTAAACAGGAAGGAAACTGTAGTGAAAAAGGAAAGAATATAGAAGGAACATTTCTTAAAAATACATTTTTAAAATATCTTATCAATTACTTTTAAAAATACATATAGCAAACTTTTATGAGGTCTCCTCCCTGCTCTCAAAAGTCATGACACTCCTGTACAATTGAAAGTTCTCAAGTTGATGCAGTAACAGACTTGGAAACTTGCTTAGTTAACTATGAAATTATGAAGTCTCTTCTGTTTTTAGTAAAAATGGGGATAAGGAATGATGTCACATCACTTCTTCCTTACATTTTGAAAGACAATAATACAAAATATAGAGGGTATTTGAAAAGGATGGGAGGGTGTGATTGGGTCCTAAGGGAATGGTCAAAAGAGATTTTTTTTCAATGCTTATATGAACTTATAAGGAAGTGAAGTGTGATTTTTGGCTATTTTTTTTTTTTTTACCATGAAATTTATACCATTTGTACCATTTGTTGAGTTCCCTGCATAGGTCATCCACCAAGGTGACCAAAGCTGTCCCTGGTCCACAGCCAGGCCTGTTAGCAGATTGAAATGGATCTACATAATTCATTTCATCCAGGAGTTCCTGAAGCTGTGAGTTCACCACATGCTTTAGGACCTTGCTGAGGAAAGGAATATTAGAGACTGGTCTTTAATTCTCTATCATGGTGGGATTCAAGTTCTTTTTTTCCAGTAATGGCCTCACCACAGAAGGTTTTAGGCAAAATAGAAAGCCCCCTTCAGCAGTCAGGCATTCACCACTTCCCTTACTCATTCAACCAGTTGCTTTCTGGTTACTTTCAGGAGCCAGAAGGGGCAAAAGTCCAGTACACGTGTAGTAGCTCTCACCTCTCCAAGGATTCTGTCCCCTTTCATAGGCTGCATACATCAAAGCATATCCAATAACACATGGCAGACAGGCGCCAAAGGTGGATCCATTGGACTCGTATCAACTACAGCATTCATCTCAGGATGAATTTAATCAGTTTTGTCTGTAACGTGTCTTACAAATTCTTCACAGAGGGCAGTTAAGTGCTATGACATTTCCTTCTTCTGAGGAAATTTAAATGACTCCTAACCACTCTGTTTTCTCCAAAATATACCTCTTATTCTGTGGGGATGAAAAATTCTGATCCACTTTCCTCTGATATACTCATTTTCTCTTCACTTCACTAACACAGCCAGCATATCACACTGATAACTCCTACATAGAATCCTAATGACAAATGTCTTTAGACTATTGTTCCTTTGCCTGCTATCCCATTGATTCTATAAAACCCTCTACAATATTTCCAAAACACACAAAGCAAATTCCTCCCATTCTTTGAATTATCTTTCACCTTCAACTGCTTTCAATTTCTCCACAGCTTTTGCACTAACTGTCAGAATAGTGTGACTGAATTTTACCCCAAATTATACAGTACAGTTGAAATTAATAGAGATATAATTCTTCACTAATTTCATTTTCGAATAAAAGAAAGTAATTTTGGCAATTTACTTCTGAATGAAAGAAAGTATTCCAAAGTTTGGTATTTTTTTCAAAGACTCAACATGGTTTTGCACAGAATTTGCACATTTTTTTCTGTTTAGGAAACAACGTACTGAGAAAAAAAAAACCTCTGTGCAATTTTTGTGAATAATAAATTCTAAACTGTAAACATTCTTGTCAGTCTAATATTTTGCTTGCAAGGGTTTGCCAGCACTTGAGGAACATGTTTTTACCATTTTTCCCAACTTTTTAAAATATTCTTTCCATCCCAGGAAAGATGGCTGTCCCATGTACTTTACAATATATGTAATAAGAGCAATGTCCAGGAAAAGACATTCTTTTTCCAACAAGTCAGATTAAAGTGTGGTTCATGAGTGACAAAATCTCAGAAGCACTTTTCTGAAATGCAAACAAAAACAAGCAAGCAAGCAACTCAAGGTAATTAAGAATATCATATTTATTAATGACACTCAAATGTGCTTTCTGAGTTGCCTATCTCACTTTGCCTCACTAGGGATTGGCCCAGGAAAGCACTAATGTGACAGCCCATCCTGCATGTATGAAGAAGGTTACTAAATATTACTATTGTTAACAGAGCTTGTAGCTTGTAACACGGGCGAGGGGGCGGGGGAACAGTTGTTAAAATGAATGTAAATTCCACAGAAGTTGCAGTTTTGGGACTTTGTGAAGAGACAAAGAAGAAAGTTATGAATGGTACAATAAAAAAAATCATACCACTTTTTAACCATCTCTCCTTTGAAAGCCAGAGGCAGACTGACTTCTATTAAAGAATCTAGGGCATGCTTCGTGATAAAGACGTGCTAATAATTCTGTATCTTTTTTAAAAAATAAATAAATGAGGGATCACTACCCCACTATCCCCCAAAATAGTTCTTTAATAATTTACTTGTCAGATATGCTTCTTGTATAATGCCAGAATTAACCTAAATGCAGGGTAGAAATAATAATAATACAGTAGAAAATTGGATGTGGTGATGATGACGATGATGACGACAACGATGATGATGATGAGACAATATTATATTTTAAATAAACTTGATTTTTTACAGGGAACTCAAGGCAACTGAACAAATCCTAGGAGTGTGTTTCAAAGAGAGGAATTCTTGCCCTAATAGAAATTGGAGATTTAGAAAGATAAATGAAGAAAATTCCAGGGAAACTATGATGAGAAAAGGATTTAATTATTATGCACTCAGGTATTTTAAGTGATATTGGGAACACAAGCAACAAATCTGTTTATAAAAGCCATTGTGAACTAACCTTAGGTCTTTCAACTTTATATCCCTTTAAAAAAAATTACTTTGACTTTTATATATTGCCATAATTGCAGGAAGGTTAATATGTCAAAGAAAGATACAGAGTCTAACGATGCGCTAAGTGTTATAAAGCACAGCCGCTTTGCATTTTGTGATTAAGTCAATAGTTGTATTACTGAGTAAGCAATTTTCTTGACAGAAACTCAATAATTTCTTGTTTAACTTGAATTCACACAAAGGAAATGCCCAACCCTTTGCCTATGCCTAATAAAAATGATTCTTATGCAGCAAGATCCTCAGTGACTTTTTTTCATTGCTGGAACTGGTTCAGATAAGTCATACACTAAGTTGTTTACATAGGTTAAATTGGTATTTTTCAAATAATTATTTACAGGTTCATGTCTGTTACTGCTGATACATTTTCTGGCTGACCATTCCTTGTTGGGCAAATTGCTGGTGCAGAGCCCAGAATGGCTTGCAGATATGTATGCAGTAGAGCCAACTGGTCAGTACAGAAGAGGGGAAATACAGAGAGCAAAGAAATACATTGGACAGGTTCTGCTGGTGACTTATGCTGGCATAACTCTGTTTTTCTGTTGTAAGAATTTCTCAAATAAGACATAATGGTAGCAGGGATCATAGAATCATAGAATCATAGAAATGTAGAGTTGGAAGAGACCCCAGAGGCCATCCAGTCCAACCCCCTGCCATGCAGGAACACCCTCAAAGCACTCCCAACAGATGGCCATCCAGCCTCTGCTTAAAAACCTCCAAAGAAGGAGATTCCACCACACTCCGAGGCAGCGTATTCCACTGCCGGACAGCCCTGACTGTCAGGAAGTTCTTCCTGAGGTTCAGGTGGAATCTCCTTTCCTGTATTCCTCCTTGTCCTGGTCTCTGGAGCAGCAGTAAACAAGCCCTCTCTCTCCTCTATATGGCATCCCTTCAGATATTTAAACATGGCTATCATGTCCCCTCTTAATTGGATTGGTAAAGAAAGACATTTTCATCAAGATGTGAAGTTGCTAGACCAGTCTTAAAATTTGTCATGTCCAATCTCACTGTTAAACTGCCTTTTTACAGTAACCATGGGAGTGTTCATTAATTTCCCATGTAAGCAAAGTGATGCTAAAAATTGTACAACAAAGACTTTTATCATATATGGAGTGATAAATGCCAGATGTTCAAGATGGGTTCAGGAAAGGAAGAAAATGGTAGGGATCATATAAACTGAATAATGGAGCTCATCAAAGCATTTAAGAAGAAAATCTGTTCTTTATAAATTATTGCATGCCATTTTATTGTGTAGATTATGAAAAAACATGAATCACTCTTAAAGAAATGGGTGTGCCAAAATGTTTGATTTTCATGACACATAACTGGTACTGAGAATAAGAGGATGGAATATCAGATTGGAATATAGAGAAACTGAATGGTTTCCAGGCAAGTCTTCATTTTACCAGCCTAAATGTTATGCTGAATGTATCATATGTAACGCAAGATTAGAGGAAGGAGGCTTGAAACCTGGAGGAAGGAACATCAAGGTTTTCTATCCTGTTTAAGATAGGCAGATAGGCATAGCAGAAAATAGTAAAAACTTGAAATAATTACTGAATAAAATCAAGGAAGAAAGTGCAAAGGCAGGTAGAGCATTAAGAAAACAAAAAATAATGACCACAGATGATTTGCATCATTTTTAAGTAGATGAAAAAGAGATTGAAAGAGTTCAAGATTTTCTGTACCTTCACTTAGTCATTAATCAGAATGGGTACTTTGTTCAAGAAATCAGAATATGAGAAGTTGGAAGGGCAGCTATGAAGGAACTAGAAAAGATCCTGAAGTGTAAAGATATATCATTGAATACTAAAGTTAGGATTGTCCATTCCATTTTTGTGTCCATTTTGAACAAATATGCATAAAATATGCACATATTTACATGCAGAAACAAAATAATGCAATTTGGAAGTCTCATAAGGAGCCATGACAAGAGAAGGAATGCTAGTGCCCAATTTTGATGGAACTTTACTCCCATGAACAACAGCCAACACAGCTAATGATCAAGAATGATGGGAGATGCAGTCTAACGAGGCATAAAGTGTCACCTCTCTAGCTAGGAGAGAGTAAGGAGACTGGTCTGCATGATTGAATAAAGTAGCCATCAAAAACTTGGAACTGGCACATACAGAAGAGAGTTCTGTGTGTGTTCTGGAAGAAACAGCTAGTCTCAATGAAACAGAGGCAGCAGGTGGAGAGAGAGTAAGATAGGTGAAGTCTGGGTAAAAGCAGGTGACAACAAATGGTCTTTCTCTGCAAAACTGAAGGGGAAGTGAAAGAGTTGACTTTAAAGATTGGCTTTCTCTATCTTCCTTTATGTACTATCTACTTCCAGACAAAATATTACAATGCCACCTTGAATCCCCCCGTGCTATCTTATCATAAGAAAACTAAATTTACTAGTTCAGATACTAGAGTTTCTCAACATTCCATCACTTGTTCTGCATCCCCACTTAGCGGGAATTAAACCAATTGACCTTTAGGGGATTCTAACATTCAAAGTAAATTAGAGAGGTCTTCTCCTATCCCAGATGTCTATTAGGTAATATATTCGATAAAATTTTATATGCATTAAATAAGGTTTTGGTAACTCTAGATATTTGTCAGATGGGTTCTGTACACTTCTAGGGAGACATTTTGGTGAGACATCAATGTAACACTACACTTCTGTTTTTGCAACATTTGAATAAGCATTGCCTTAAGCTTACTTTCTTCCAAAACTGAAGCTTATAACTAAATCCATGGTGCAACTCAATGTCTTTTACTGTTATTTAGGGACATGATTCTGCTGTATAATGACACAATATGCCAAGTTCAAAATATTCTAAATAGCTTACATTTTATTAGGCAGGTTGAATTATTTCACAAGCTGTTCTGCTCTGGTAGATGGTTCAGATACATGGGTATTTATATGCAATCATGGAGGCACCTTTTTTGTTTTGGCAACTGCTAAAGATTGCCCTGGCATTTTCATCTTAGGCATCAGTAAGTCAAAACATAAGCCAAGGGCTTATCTCATCCTTTACGATAAGAGCACTCTCTGTAGTGCAATGTATGTTTAGGAGTCTTCATTTAAATTAATCACTTAATTTTCTTCCACAGATACACTCTTGTTCTTTTTAGATAGTGAAGTGAATTTTTTAGTGTTCTAACACAACACTCTCAATACTCCTGGCTGACTCACATCTTTTCCATATTGACTGATTTGGACAGCTGTTTGGGGCTGTAATCTAATTTACCAAATGATATGAAGCCATTAACTATAGTCCCATGCACCATGCTGGACAAAGTCTGAATCAACTTAGCTGA
The DNA here is from genome assembly GCA_948472985.1 of Iguana delicatissima. Lineage (NCBI taxonomy): Eukaryota > Metazoa > Chordata > Lepidosauria > Squamata > Iguanidae > Iguana > Iguana delicatissima. Next base: position 1,822,858 of record CAOKZL010000503.1, read on the forward strand.
AGTTGCCTCAGGTATATATTGCAAGGCTTACCATCTGCTTGCAAAGTGGATTCAAAATGTTTATATGCTGTCTGCTGAAGCACAATGAAAGTTTAGCAGCTAGCAGTTTCTGGTGCACTTTGATATTTTTTTTTCTTTGAAAACCTGACCTAGTTTCATTTGCGCTGTCCTCCTCCATATCTCAAAATGGTCTACAGAGAGCAGAAAAGATATTTCATTCTCATTCCAGGTTGAACTTTCCTTTTCTAGATCTTATCCAACTCTGCAATATTATTTTGTTTTAGGCCAGTTAAATGCACACAGTCTTCAGAATATGAGAACAGTATAGATTGCCATAGCAGCGCTTTAAAATTTGCTAATGCATTTTCTGAGTTTCCTCTATATTGTGTAAAAAAAACAGGGGGAAGAACCCTAAAACCTCAGCACCATGTTGAATTGATATCATCAATGGCCTATTTCCACCTGATAATCCCAGTTAGACCCAACTGGTAAATGTAAGATCCATCAACTGAGCAGGTCAGATCCAGCTGGGATTTACAAATGGTTGTAGACCAGTGAGGCTCTATGATGCTTTAATTTCTAGTGCAGAGAAGATTGAGAATCTACAACATAGAGGAGGATATTATGGTAAAGGTTGGTGTAGAAAATAATTTAAAATAAAGTGGAGGAAGGAAGGGAAAAGTGAACCAGAAGTTGTCATCTCCTTAATGATGTCTTGCTTTGCTTCTCCTCACCTGTGCAGCCATGATGGAGGGAGAAGGACAAATTTGGATAGAAGTACTAACTGGAAAAGGATTGGCTGATGCTTCAGTTGGGGGAACAGTGACATTAGAAGGCATGGTCACATACAATGGCAGGATTGCGGCCATGTTCCCCAATGTCATCTGGCTCTTGTGGCTTGGGAGATGGTGCCCAGCCTGTTGTACTCAACCAGTTTCCTTTGTCTCTTCTCTGGCATTTTTTTTCCTGAAGAATCTTTTCACCTTCTTGCCACATTATGTGCACTACTGTATTCTATGATGCACCTGCAGCAAAGAAATTATGATCCATGAAACAGTGCAGTCTGTGAAGGAAAACAGGATCTCTGCTCAACTTAGTATGTTCTTAGTGTCTTCAAATTCAAAAGTGAAAATGGGAAGAAAATCTGAATTCCATTAGGCACCAAAAATATATTCACTGAAACTACTAGTCACATCTGAACAACTAGGCATTATGGCTTTGAGTAATAAAGGGCCGTCTCATTTAGGTATAATTTTAGAGATGTTTATCCACATCAAAATTGATTTCCAACATTTCTGTATAATCGGTGAATATAATTGTTTGCAACTTTTCTGCTTAGCTTGATGGAGATTGCTTCTATATGGTCCTTCTGTCACAAGGAAGTATTGTAATATTAATCGGTAATCCAATTAAGAGAAAATTAACTAAGGGTTTTTCCACAGTACACTGTTATAGTGCTATTATTCCATTTTCAAGATCCTATGAATCCTGGGGTTTGCAATTTAGGGAGGGGCATTTAGAATTCTCAGCCAGACAGCTCTTTGGCCTCAGCAAACTACAAACCGCCAAATTCCACTGGATGTTGAAAGTGGAATAATAGTACTATAATAGTGTAGTGCAGAAAGGCCCTAAGACAGCAGTAATAGTTAGGTTAGGTAGCTTCATAGTGTAAAATAATGTGCAAGAGCCAACGTACATAATTTATATGGAATCATGGCCATTTCCGCACTATTGTTATAATACTATTCCACTTTCAACATCCTGTGTAATTCTGGTGTTTGTAGGTTACTGAGGCCAAAGATGCCCCTCCCTAAATTGCAAACCCCAGGATTCCATAGGAAGTTGAAAGTGAAATAATCTCACTGTAATAGTGTAGTGAGGAAATGGCCAGTCTTAGATTTCTTTATTTATTTTTTTAAAAAAGGCTATGATACATAACTACAGTATATAGTTATCTTATATTCTTATATTTCTATTCCAGGTTGATATGTTTGTGACAGTAAACTGTGTCATTGAACATAGCTTATTTTGACACTAAAATACCCTTCCATTCTTCTCAAGCTTCTATATTAATACAAAAAATCTATACTGACAAATTAAAGGAATGTATTATGTTTCCTAGTTAAAGCCTTTATACAAAAGTGGGCACTAATATGACACCTGGGAGCCATGAAATTGCACTAACACCTTCTTCACATCATACAAAGAAGGAGAAAATCATGTTGTGTGGAAAAAAAGAAAAAAGTATGCATAGGTAAAAAAAAAAAAAAGAGGTCTAGAGTTACTGCACATTTCAGCAATTAGTGAAGTCAATGTAATCTAAACACTTAGAAAAAATCCTAAATCTGGAATAGATTGTCCTAGCCTTAAAGCTGTGCAAATATGTCCAATAATATTTGTATTCATTCCAGAGTTAGGATGCTTTCTAATGTTTGGCTTACACTTAACTCACTAATGACTGAACTGTGCATTGTCTCTAGCTCTGAATGTACTGCCTAAATACCCTAAAGGCACTAGATTCCATCTGATCTTGGAAGCTAAATTAGTTCAGCTCTGGTTAATACTTGGATAGGAGACCACCAATAAATACCAGGCTACATTTCAGAAAAAGGGACTGACAAAACTATTTCTCAGTATGCCTTGCCTAAGAAAACCCTATGAAATTCAGGTGGTTGTCAAAAACAAGACCAGTGACTTGAAAGCATCTACCCACACAAACCACTGAATGCAACTTTCTGTTCTGGATTTCTACATAGAGTTACAATCCAGCCAACCCAATATATTTTGACTTCTGAGGCAACTAATGGTCTTCCTCTACCTTCAAGTTAAGGAATGCAGCACTCATAGAAAGTCAAGTTATTCTGGGAGAAAATCACATAAACGTCTCTCTTTGTCCCTGGCAGTAATAATACAACCGTGTTACATTAAATATTTGACACTTACTTGCCTTTTCAGTGACATCCTCCATAAGCTGGCTAAAGTGGCCACTTCAGTTTGTTAGGGGTTGGTCCTCAGTGTAGCTATACAACTGAACAAGTTATTTACTATTTAGTATCTAATGGCACCACTTCATTTTTTTTTAAAGTCACAAATACATGAATTTAATAAAAAAAAAATTCTGCTTTGGTTATTGATGCAGAAACTGAATAAGTATGTGGTAATAAAGTGCCTCTAAACAGTAAACGAAGACTATTGCATTCATGGGCAGGCTCAGTTCTGTCTTAGAGGCTTTACCTACCAATAAGATATTGCAAGTCTAGAAAATGAGCTACTTGTTTGGTCAGCACCAGTTACCTGACAACTGGATTTTCCACACTGAAATATTCAATATCATTTGGATACTTCCATAATTAATAATCAGTCAGAAAAGGATAATATTATTCAATGCTGACAAAGTTTCGGCAATTTGAGTTGGAGCTTTCTCAAGCTCAGCATGTTCATCAGTCTCAGATTTCTACTGAAACACACTGACTTTGTTAAATATCTGCTTACATGGTCAGGTTAATTTTCTACTCAACAGACTAGGTTTGATTTATGTTTTTTCACAGCCAAGGTTCAGTAGCAAGCATATTTTAAGTAAATTTTTAAACATGGAGCTTAATAAACAACTATTTATCGGAAATATGTTGTACATTTCTAGTATTTCTAGTATTGAACATTAAAATCTCCCTACATCTTAATAAGAAACAAAAACAAAACAATAAAATAGTTTGGATTGAAGCAGGAGAGAGAAGCAACCAAAACCCTGGGTCATAAACAGATAGAAAAATGTACTTGTCAGAGATTGCATAGTAAAAGCTTGTTGGGGGAGCTTCACCAAACAATAAAACTGGTGTTACTTGGTGGACCTGTTTCATGAATATATTCTGAGATATTAGCACCAAAAAAAAAAAAAAAAGCTTACTTGCAATCCGTATTTGCAATCCGTTGTAATGTAATTTCTGAGAATAAGTCAGGCATCACAAGAACTTAACAATAATCATTCATCAGGGACATGTATATGTGAAAAACAGCAGTCTGTTATGAACCCAGGTTTCAAAATCACCACCTCAATAAATTCCATTGGAAATCACTAGAAACCAAACTAAACTAATCTTAACGCATGTGAAATGCGATCAAAACAACATGTGCTACCTAGATATAGATATAAATATAGATGTAGATATAGACATAGATCTGAGGAAGTTAGGTGTGTTCTGATGCCTTCAACTCATTTCTGACTTAGGTCTTCCTTAAGGTTGCCATATTTTTTTCTTTTTTCATAGCTTTTCTTGGCAAGATTTGTTCAGAGTGGGTTTGCCTTTGCCTTCCTTTCAGTCTTAGAATCATAGACTTAGAAGAGACCACAATGGTCTTTGAGTCCAGCTCCCTGCCATGCAAGAACACATACTCAAAGCACACCCAGCAAATGACAATCTAGCCTTTGCTTAAAAGCCTCCAAAGAAGATGATTCTACCAAACTCTGAGGCAACATATTCCGTTATCAAATGGCTCTTGCCATCAGGAAGTTCTTCCTAATGTTAAGATAGAATCTCTTTTTCTGTAGTTTGAATTCCTTGCTCTGGAGCAGCAGAAAAGAAGCTTGCCCCATCTTCAACATGGCATCCCTTCAAATATCTAAACATGGCTATCATGTTACCTCTTAACCTTCTTTTCATCGGGCTAAACATACCTAGCTCTCTGAACTGCTCCTCACAGGGCATGGTTTCCAGACCCTTCACCCTTTTGGTTGCCCGGTTACCCTCCTCTGGACACATTCCAACTTGTCAATATCCTTCTTAAACTGTGATGCCCAGAAATGGACACAGTATTCCAGGTGACTAATACTGTGGCTGAGAGAATGTGACCAGCTCAAGATCACCCAGTTGGTTTCCATAGCTGAGTGGGAATTCAAACCCTGGTCTCCAGACTTGTAGTCCAACATTCATACCACTATACCTGGTTAGCTCTCAGAAACAGTAGACTGTTGAATACCTGTTGTTCTAATTGCTAGCCTCCTAGAATTTATTTGAAATGCCTATAATATGCCTGGATGGAACATTCAACTGAAGATGCACTTTCAGATAAATGTCAGAGCTAATTTTCATGCAGTTTTCTTCCTTATTTTTTAAGTGTAGATTGATGTCAAATATGATGGAATAGAGTATATTTCATAAACTTATGAGTTAATTAATACAGCAGAACAAGAACCAGAAATTAATTGTTCATATATCCCAACAGCAAAGAAAACTTTGCTGTCTCTTGGACTGTTTAGGTAATACAAACCCTGTCACTATTGCACAGTGCTTGGGAATGGTTAAAATGTGGTTAAAATGCATTATGATCCCAGAGTTATCCCACCTCAAAATATCAAACTGCATAGAAGGCCTTGGAAGCAAATCCTCAGACAAATATCGTAACGCATCACTCACACAGACATACAGGACACTGGCCAAATTGTAGACGGAGAGGTGTGAGAAAAAGCAACTGCTTTGTTTGTAGTGTTTTGTTTTGTTTTGTTTTTTTGTCTTCACTCTTGGTACTTCCAACATTATCTTTTATTTAAACTTGTTTTCAAGGAAATTACTTTATCTGAAAGAGGGGTATAACAGCTTTGCTGGAGGAAGGGAAAGCAACACAGCAATATCACTTTCCTCCAGTGCTTCAGGTTGCAGCACACAAGCTTTATTTCTCAATGGCAGTGCCCAGAGGACAGCTACAGCTAAGAATATCATTAGCTCCGTAATTCAGGTCACATACAACTGACCTAGTTTTCTTGGTTAAAAAGGTAGCTTTAGGTGTTAAAAAAACCAACAAAAAAAACCCAAAACAAAACTGGAACTCATAGTGCTGGGGGAAAAAGTTGTATGGTATTTCTTACATTTCCCTTTACACTGAATTACACTACATGACTCTGAGTAGATCAGTTTGGCGTTTGGCTTTATACACCTAGTCAAGGTATTTTTTTCATTGTAGAAAATGCATAGAGACTACAGCAGACAGAACAAAGAACATCTTCATTTAGGGCTTAATTAATGTTTAAAAAATGTGTTCACAAGATGTAGTGAAGGCTAAGGTGGCTATAAAAAAGAATTAAAGTATCTGTAACTGGCTATGAGTCATAGGGCCTACCACACTACACCATTATAGTATTATTCCACTTTCAACATCCTGTGGAATTCCGGGATTTGCAGTTTACGGAGGCCAAAGAACTCTCTGGCCAAGAATTCTAAATGTCCTTCCCAAAACTGCAAACCCCAGGATTCCATAGGATGCTGAAAGTGGAATAATAGCAGTAAAGCAGGGTAGTGCAGAAATGGCCTTAGTGGGTATAGGAAGCCTCTGCATTCAGAAAGTATACTGCTGAATGCCAGGCAGTGAGGAACAATATGGTGTGCTGGGGCAGATTCCATTCCTGGCCTCTTTGCAGACTTCCTGGAGGTACCTGGCTGTATACTGTAAAGATTTCTGTAGCTGGCTATATACACTGTGAAGTAGGATGAAGATTTCATCTGACTCAAATTCAAACTGTTGTGATTTGAAAGCTTTGAGTCCACCTAGGCAGGAACTTTTGGGCTTCCAAACTTTGTTTCCTAAGTGCTTATATTCTTATGCTTAAAAAAGTGTTAACCCACTCACCCACCTCCCAAAGACCACAGCAAGCTACTGAATTTTTTTCATTTCTTGAACTTGCTATTCTTCCCTTTTCCTCTTATTTGGTGGTTTCAGCCAGGAATGACAAGGCGTAAATAAAAAATGTAGAGGTGGTTCATAGATGGATGTTCCCAAAGCCATCAGATGTTCCTCTGCTGGCTCTCCAAGTGTTGAATGATGGATTAGCTGGGGAAACCCATGGTTGGTTTATTCCAGCTGGATAGCTTTCTGGTTATTCTCATAGCAAATTGGGAGTATCATGAAGTTGTGCTCAGAATTCTCTGGCTGCATGCTGTACACCTAGGGGAGATTAAACCTCTATTGGTATATAAGCACTGGAACATGAAAAGATTCAAGCAGTTGAGTCTCTGTGTCAGGAGGTGAGGTGGACGTCAATTAAGGTGAGCTGGATGTCAATTAAATACCAATTAAGGTGAAGTGGATGCCATTTAAATGTCAATTAAATGAGTCTGTCTGTGCTCCTCTACACCTTCCTTGTGCTATTTGGTAAGCATGACATTTTCCTGGGCATTTGGAAAGCTGGCTGCTGAGGTTTCTTGGCTTCACCCCTTTCAAAACAAACAAACAAACAAACAAACCTGGGAAGCTGCAGTGGCATCCTTTAGAGCACATGTGGGTAGAGTGAGACCACTAGGTTTCACGTTCCTCTTAGAAGCACTTTTTCAGTTTTCAACCCCCCCCAACCCCCATTTCTCATTTTTTGCCATCATCAGTGACATTATTTTGGGACATTTTTTTTGGAAAATCCTCCAAAGGTGTGGAAACACACAAAAACATTCTCCCCACAAGCCCTACTATACCAAATACTTCTTTCTTTGTAGTCCCCCTTAAAATGGTCACAGAAAAGTTTGTCATTGCAGTGGGAGGAGGGGAAGAGTTTACAGAGGAAAACCAAGGTATTTAGGCCTGCTGGGTGGGAGGGGGGCAGCCTGGCCTGCAAATGCTCTGGAAAGTTGATCCCTTCCCCTGTGCATTTACCCACTCTGGCATTAGAGTATGGCAACATAAGATATGAGGCATATCACCTTTCCTACCATCTGGCCTGTGAGGGCTTGCTGAAATTGAGATCCTCCTCATCACCCTGAACCAGTTCTCTGTGCTCCATTTAAGCATTTCCTGGGAATAAAAATTTGCTTCTTTGTTTCTTTGTTTTATATTTTCTCTTTCTCCAAATATGAGATCCTCGCTTGTCATAACTGTAAGTTTTGCTTCTGGAACGTTACATGAAATATGTAATATATTTAGATAACTAGTTTTCTTATTGTTGTTGTTATGTGCCTTCAAGTGATTTCTGACATGATAATCCTAAAATAAACCTATCACAGGGTTTTCTGGGGCTGAGAGAGTGTGACATACCCAAGGTCACCCAGTGGGTTTCCATACCCAAGCAGAGAATTGAACCCTGGTCTTCAAGTTCATAGTCTAGTGTTCAAACCACTACACTTCACTGGCTCTGTTTTCATATACTGAATTACAAATAAACAGAAATTATTTTGAACATAACAAACATAGAAACAACATTTATGCTAAATTCATAATTCACCAGACTGTTTCCTTAATACAGAACTTACGGAAGGCCAATTGATGCCCTGGAATTATAAGTATTAGTAGCTCTGTCCACCTATAAAGTGCAAGTCTTCTAGTTGCTAATCATCTTTAAGGTGATAAAACATTCACTTTCATTTGTCCTGTGGCTCACAATAATTTAGCATGGGTTGTCAGTTTTTCCTGTACTTTCACACTGAATGACATTTCAAATCTTACTTTCCATTCTGTCATTTCACACATTGTCAAGGAGTTTGCTGTAAATTAAGTCAGGACAATGGCACCACCGTATGTATCTTAAATCTGTGACTGTGAAATAAAGGCATGCTGACTTTATTTATTGGCAAGATCACATACTTTGCCAGGCTCAGTCAAAAAAAAAAAAAGTAGTAGGAAACAGAAGCACAGCAAATACCACTTTCTGCCTCATTAATAAAGAAGGCAACAACAAAATGAACAAATAAACATGGAAAAAGCAGGGAAGTTAGTCTAAGTGGGGAGGTGCTAATTGAAGGAGATCTAAAATGCTTGCAAGATGTTAACATGATGAATTATGGAGTCAGTGACTTCTTGAGAGATTTATCAACTTGTAGGCAATAGAAGGAAATTATTGTTTAATCATCCATGATAGCGTATACTACCCAGCAATAAATAGATAGACGGTAAGTAGGTAGGTAGATAGGTAGATCCCCCATAATTTTCTTGAAGACAAGTTGATAAAGTTCTTCCATAATATTCTTGCAATCCAACTGCTGAAATGTGGACTAGATGACATAGATTTGTAACCGGCTGATAGTCAAAATCAAGGGTTCTCAATAATGGTTCCTTGTCAGCCTGGAGAGAGTTGACCAGCAGGGGCTACTACAGTGTTCTGTCCTGTGCCCAGCTTCTTGCAATAATTTAATAAAGATTGAAAGAAAGATAAGAATAGATCTTCATCAGTTTGTCAGGTGACACCAAACTGAGAGGAATAACTAACCTCAAAAGACAGAATTGGACTTGAGAAGACCTCAATAGCAAGGATCTGGTTAGTCACTAATTTTCTTCTAGAATGAAGAAATGAGTTATTTTATCAATTCTTCTTCCTTTTTCCAGGAAAGCTTCAAAAACCATACAGTTTTCCAGGTGTCTTTGCAACCTGGAATGTACTCTGTAGAAGATTAGTACATAGTTCTTTTATGGAGGAAAAAAAGCTGGAGATGCTGTTTTCTTTGCAAAAGAACTGCATACAAACTTTGCACTGAAAGTCTTGAATTGTGAAGATTTTCATAGTTCAAGTTTCTTCCCATTAGAGTTTCTCCACATTGAAAACAAAAAAGTTTTGACACTCTTTTTAATGTTTTCAAATATTTTCCCCCATCCCTGCTTAACAGACTGGGGAACTGAGATAGCACTATACAAAATTAAATTCAACAAGGATAAATGCACATTTAGGCAGGAAATTTCAGACCTACATGTCTGGGTGACAGTTGGATGACAGATTTAAACATGAAATGGATCTTAAAAAAGGTAAAAACGAGTCAGTGGTGTAATGTGTAAGCAAAAAAAGCTAGCCAATTCTGGGCTGCCTCAATAGATTTACATTGTTCAAATTAAAATAAATAATAGTACTATTCTGCTTTGTTCAGTTCTAGGCACTACAGTGAAGAAGGATATTGAAAAGCTGGAAATGTGTCCAGAGGAGGGTGACCAAGATGCTAAAGGGTCTAGAAATCCAGCCCTATGAAGAGTGATTAGAGTAATTTTAGCCTGGAGAAGTATGGTAAGTGATATAATAGCCATCTTTAAATCTCTGAAGGGTTGTCAAGTGGAAGATGGAGTGAGCTTGTTTTCTACTGTTTCAAAGAACAGCACCCAAACCAATTCAAATTAAGAATGTTTCTGACTAAACATTAAGAAGAACTTCTTGATGATAAGGCCTGCTTGACACTGGAATGGACTACTTTGGAAGGTGCCAAATTCTCCATCATTGGCTTTTTAAAGTCACTTGAAATTCTACGAGTCTGTGACAACATTGAAAGCAAACCAAACAAACACAAACATGCATGAGCACACACACACACACATGCACACACACACTTTGAGAATTTGTACATTCAGTGGGAGTGTACCTAAGACAATGATTGGATGAATTAACAGAAAACAGGAAGGCAAAAGAAGGGACATAAATCTATTAATCCTTGCATGTGAGTATGAACAATGATGGTAATTTCTCCTCAACTATGGGAGACAATGAATATTCTTCATCTATATTCCCCCTGTATTTGGAGGTGGAACTACCATTGGATAAGTAAACAGCTCTAGGCTCAGCAGGAGATGGGAGGACTTTCCTTTTTACTTCCCACAGTCAGGCCACTTATGTATTTGCAGGAGTGATTCCTGAGGCATCCAACTTCCTTTTCTGTACTTCTTGAAAGCAGTTTTGAGCCCCTGGCAGAGGGGCTAAAATCTTTACACAAGACATGAAAATGCGTATATCATTCACTTTTCTTTTCCTTTCAGATCTGTCCATTCTTCAATGGTTGTCAAGAATCATAATGGCGAGATACACAAGAATATATGCAACATAGCCGTTGCCCCCTTCTCAACTATTGGACTTCCATATTTACTGGCTTCCCTGCCCCCTTGTCAGCCCTGTTTATAGTTATAAACTTAGGTAGACTCTGATTTAAAGCATATGCAGAGTTTATTGAAGAAAACATCATCTAAGAGAGTGACCATTAACCTTCTGATTAAATGTTATTGGAGGTCCCAAGATGAAAGCCTGTGGTTATCAGCCTTAAATAGCCTACTCTCCTGCCACATCACATGCAGTGACCTGGCACAGGGTGTCAATTACTTGACATTCTGGTCTCTTCCATGGAAATCACAAAATAGTTACCCTCCCCAGCACTGACACTAGTCACGCAGGTCCAGGTAAACATTCTTATCATAAAGAAGAGGGCCATAATTTGGGAAAAGACCTTTGTAACAAAGGAGCCCATGAGTTGGGAAAATTATTCCACTTCCATTCCAAGATCCTTAACTCTGTAGTATATTTCATTGTAAAACTGTGTTACAAGCCTTCCTTTATAGACTGCATATTCTGAAAATATTCTTCCACAGAATTGTGAATCATCATCATCGTCATCATCATCAATTGCTTGAATGTAAAATAATTGGAATACTTCCACACCACATGGCAGAATTGGATAGAGGGGGAATATTTCACACACCATCTCTCCAGTCTATTAGAAGTTGTAAATTAACCGGACATTTCAGCCATTGGAAATGGAAGTGTCTATACTGGAGCTCCCCTGGAGTGTGCCTTTTTCATCTTTGCTAATTAACACTTTTTTACCACTGCTTTATAGTAAATAATTGAAGCTATCATGTAGGATGTGATTTGAAAAGAGATAGAAGACACTTAATAAACTAGACTGTCTTCAAAGACATCCTTATCTTCTTGGCCTTTTTAGTAAGCCTGAATAATGAGAAGAGACACCATCCTCTGACTTAAGAAATCTTTGAAATTCTACTATCTAAACAGCACTCAGTTATGTGTGTAGAATACATATCTTCCCAAAGTACTGAACTCTAAAAGTGATGAAGGATTTGATTCTATAGTATCCTGATATCTAGCAGTGTCCTAGCAAGAACATGGGCCTGTCTGAGACAACTGAAAAAAAAATGCTGTCAACATGGGTAAGGCTTAAAAGATCAATAGCTGTTATAATAGGCAGAGATTAAATATGCGCTGCTGATAAAAATATTGAACTATCTGGCTAAAGTTAAGCATTTAGAAGTCTGACTGATTTCAGTCTTAATCATATGGTTAATTTTCTGTGACTGCAATCCTAGATACGCTTACCTGAGAGAAAGCTGCCATGAATATCGATATGTCAGGCCAGAGCTGCTATGTGAATATACGGTATCACTTGCATTCATGGGATTCAAAAAGTGCTTGAATTTGTTGACATTAATATTCACCATACAGACTAATACAACAAGTAAAAGACTAAAGAGCTTTTTCAAAATTATGATTTAAATTGTTTTGTTTCATTGTATCAATTCATGTTATTCATTGAGAGTGACCACCAGTTGACAGATCACATGGCTTTCAATCGAACCATAATAACCAGTTCAAATTTTAAAATATTCAAGGGATGTATTTCTTCTTATCTCACCACTTTCACAGGTACATTTGGTGGAAATACAGAATGGGTCCTTCTCTGTAGCTGCTCACAGACTTTGGAACTCTCTCTTAAGCAAGTTGGGAGTTCCTTCTTTGTTGATATTTCAGTGGCAAATGAAGAGCCTTCTTTTTCATCAAACCTTTGGGAATTACTAACAAGAGAAGTACTTTTTATGGCATAGTACTGTTTTCACTCTCATTCCTCAGAAAATCCTGTGATAGGTTCATCTTAGGATCACCGTGAGTCAACAATGACTTAAAGGTACACACACACACACACAACAATCAATAAAATGGTGGATGGATAGATGGAAGACACCCATGAATAATCCAGTCATATCTCCGGATCCAAACTATCAAGAAAATTCTTAAAGAAGAATGTAAATGGGAAGATAAATAAGAAATAAGAACATTTGAATAGGAACTATTCATGTAATGCAAACAATAATGCTAGCTTGCAAACTAACAAGCAAATTCTTGTACGAAATACTAACTTAGAAAATCTGTTTGTTAAGAAAAGTTCCTATCCACCTATGTCGATTAGTACGTCAGTGTTACTTTCGATGAGGTGGAATTAATAGGACAGTTTTCACATATCCATATCTAGGATAAAGGGAAATGGGGAAAATCTCATCTCCTACATTCCTAATGAATTTATTTAACACTTATGTGCTACAATAAACACAATCATTGCATTATGTTAACTGTGAGGTGTTTCTGACCCTAACAAGAATTCTGATGTACTGTAGAATATAAAAATACCTTGCGCTAAAATGAGAGTTTCTGTGTCTCTAGATTCATGGCACTGAAAAAGAGAGCACAAATGGACTAGAAGTATAACAAATTTTCCAAAAATAAAAGTGTGATATATATTTCTTGTATTCTGGATTTTTTTTCCTGACCACAATAAATGCTAGTCTCCTCCCTTGTATGAGTAATGTCAGTTTCCACTGAATGAGGCCAGTCTACTGAGACAACCAGAGCATATCACTTCCACATCACTGCGTCATGATTTTCTGAAAAACAGCATCAAAAATCGGCATGGGACATTTTTTTGTTACCCCAGTGCTTTGCATTGGTTGGGACAAATAGAAATAGATAAATAGATATGTGTGTGTGTGTGTGCGTGCGCGCGCGTGTGTATGCATGTGGATGTGTGTATCAATCAATACATCTGTTGGAACACTTTTGACACACACAGTTGTCTTGTTGTTTGTAGAGGGAGAACCCCGTACATGGCACATGGCTGAAACCTGGGGATTTTGTTATTGTGCAAGTGGTGAATGCCATAAAATAATCTAAAGGTCTATAGTTATGAACATTCTGCAAGACAACACTGTAATGTATGTGGTTAAAAAAATAATGTTTACTTCTAGACTGATTGTAACAATTATATATACTTTTAATGCACATTACATATTGTCTAGCTATTTAAAGATGTACACATTGGAAAATCTAAGCTGGCATTTTAAAAGGCAAGCTAATATAGCCTTACGGGCAAACAACATGGATCACATAAAACACAATATCAGCTTTGGATCTTATAAGGTCTGAGATAAATGTGAGATCATGCAAATCCAGAAAGGTCCAATGAGTGAAGACTACTAGAAATAGCTAGCAACTATAAAGCCTGCAGAGATAAATATCTTAAATTACTTTAAAATGTTAACTTCTTGTACATATTTATAAGAATTGACTGATAGTTTTGTTGGTTTGGGTGAACTTTCCATATGTATGAACCTTACATCAACATAGTGCAGTGCTTAGTTTTAACTGTAACACTTTATTTTGTTTTAATTTACTTACAAAAATATTTTTATTTTATTTACAAAAAATAGAGATTATCATTTTTTCTATACAGACAATTAGTGCTAATATATGTAGTCACAATGAGCCTAAATACCCTAAGAACACCAGATTCTCCTTGATTTGAAGCTAAGCACCTAAACCCTATGCAATTCATGAAGTCACCATAAGTTGACAGATTACTTGAAGGCACACAGACAAAAACACATACATATATAGTCACAATATCTGTACCTAGAAATGTCATTTGGATTCTTGCTGAACAAAAGTTGCACAACCCAGTTCTAATTCCACCTCACTTTCAGATATTCTGGGGGGGGGGAGCCTTCTGTGTAAGTTGATGATTTATTATCCTCATCCTGCCAATAATAAATAAGTAAAAAAAATAGCCTAAATGTAGTTTCCTCCATGTATTGTGAAAGAAATTACACTGCTAGCTTTATCAGCTATACAATGTAGTCCTATATTCTTGGAACAGAGAGAGAGAGAGTTGCAGTGGTTCTTAATTTAACTTGGGGTTATTCAACAATCTGATTAATCGAGTCCTCCTGAACAGCCAAAGAGAAGTATCATTAGTCGATTTCCATTCGAGAACCTAAACCAAATAAACTAAGAGCTGAAAACAAACATAAATGTGTTAAGCTGACAAAAGATCTCCAGTGGGAACTGGAAGACAACTAGAAGCAATGATAATAACATTCTTGTGTGCTTTCATTACATGTACGATTTGGGGAAGCACTGAACAATTCAAAAATATTTTAAATTGCTGGGTATGCACTGTAATTGCTAGTTTGCGTATAAGTCAAAGTATTTACCATTCAGATTCTTTCTAAACAAAAGCAAACAATTAGTTTCAGTGTTTTGTCCCCTACCAAAACCTGGCATTTTTTTTTAAGTATTCATGTGAAGTGTACTGAAGAGTGGATAACTGCCATGATAGCTCTATAAATCTTGAAAATTTTAAAATAATTACAACAATTATGAACACTGTTATGTTCTTCACTACATTACATATATTTTTAAAGATCTTTACTGAGCATAGGTCTGTGGCTCTACTGGTAAGTTTTCAAACATAACTCCTTATGTATTTTTCTCTCACAAACCAGTCATTATGGTGCTTCTTAATGATTAAAACCTAAATTACTGAATGTTTCTCAAGTTCAGTATATGAATGAATGTGGTGTCATACTGTTAGTTATATGATACCTAAGCTGTGTATAGCTTCTGTGCCATGTGGCTGTCTCGGCCAGTGTGCTGGCAAAGACAAGATCCAAGTGAACGTTAGCTTTCCAAATTTTCAATTTGTTGCCTGGAGCCAAGTTATCCTTGACCTTTTATAGACATATTGTTCCATCTCACTCCAGCCAAATATGAGCCCACATTGATTTCAATTAGCTAAGAACTAACTTGTTCCTTCCTGTGTTCCTGCAACATCCTGTTACATGATGTTACACCCTATTGAATTAATTTCTACCACAGTTTAGTTGATTGGTGATGGAAAGAATATCTGAAAATATTTTAAAAATATGATCAAAAAGAATCTTTCTTTGCTGTTGAAAAACTCTGGCAAGAATCTCAGTCTGTTACAAAATTCATGCATAGTTGTTTTAGTGCAGAAAACAGAATTTTCTGTGCAGAAAATGAAATTTCTGCATACATATATTGTTTCTGCACAGAAAAATGCTATAACTGCAGACTCATGTCATGCAAAATCTGCATGTGGTCATTTCGCACAGCAAAAAAACAATGGTTCTTTCAAGATGAAATTTAATAAAGAGCCACATCCTTATAACTGACTAAACTCAACAACTCACCAATGCCAGCATGGAGAGTCCTTATTGTATCTTTCCCTTATTGTATCTTTCAAAAGACACACAAAATTAACATAGCTGCATACACATGGAATCAATGCCAAATTTTGAAGAGGTAAATACTCCACAGCCTGGCTGAATGGATTTGCTTTTGCTTTTTTCCTATATGCATTCTTATCACAACTCCCATTGGATTTATGAAGCAAATTGAAAATTTGGAAAGTTCTTACCCAATAACACATAGAATTAAATTTCCATTCATCCCTAGTGCAGAGTAGATGTTCAGACTAAATTTGGAGTGATACCTTTCCAAATTTCAAAGGAAGACACTAGGAGCAAAGCAGGAGCAGGGAACATGCAGCTTCCATGCTCATTCCTACAGTTTTCCCTTGTGCCATCCTACTCACCTAAAACAGTACTCAGAATGTTTTTCCCTTGCTTGCAGAGCAACGCCCTCAAAAAGCTGGTAGTGCTATTCGGGAGTATTATGTATTTAGGGGCTCTTAACTTGTTTAGCCATAGATTTTATTTTTAATCCAAATTAGGGACCTTGAGGGGCCCCTCCCTAAACTGCAAACCCCAGGATTCCATAGGAATGGTGAAAGTGAAATAATAGCACCATAACTGTCTAGGGCAGAAATGGCCCTAGTTACTGCCTATTAGGAAGTAAGGCCCATTTGGTCTTAAAACTGGTGAGTGAGATGATAAGAGTTATGTGGAACATAACATACATGGAGAAGGAGGTGGGCATGTTCAGGTTGATAAAGACTGAATGGTGATATGATCACGCTGTTTAATTATTTCAAGGGCTGCCACAAAGAAGAGGGTACAATCTTGTTCTCTGTAGCCTCAAAGGGTAGAATTATGTCAAATGATTTTAAGTTACAGGAGGGTACATTTTGATTGAGCATTAGAAATAACTTCTTGACAATGAGAGATATCAGGCAATGGAACCAATTACTTAGAGAAGTGGTGAGATCTTTTTCTGTAGATGTCTTCAAAAAGAGGCCAGACAGCTACCTGCTGGGGATGCTATAAATGGAATTCCTGAATTAACCAGGAGGTTGGAGCTGATGGCCCATAGGGCCCCTTACAACTCTATGATTCAATTATGTGATTCTATGAAAGAAGGATTCAAGTGTAGCAAAATGGCCATTAGCATTCTCCAGATGAGTTGGAGTGGGAGTGCCCCTGGTCAATTTGAAGGAGATACAAACAGACAAAAAACATACACCCAAAATGTTAAAGTTGACTTGGTGGAGTTTACGGCCCTCCAGGCTTCGATGGGGAGAAATGTAGCCTCCCAATCCTACGCAGTTGCCATCTTCAATTTAAACCATTTTTAGCTCATTCTGAATCCAAAAGAGCTTCCAGAGTATCTTATATCAGAGTATCTTATTAGATCAATAACTAATAAGACCAGTAAATAAGATATAAGATCAATAACTAATAAGATCAATAACTAATAAGACACTGATCAGATAAAAGGAAAGTTAAAGAGACTTATGTTTTACCATCTGTAGAAAAGGAGCAAGCCCTATCAGGTAGAAAATATGAGCCTTCTGAGCATTTTGGCACTTGCCAAGAACTGCTTGAAGACTGAAAGGTTAAAATTCCTGTAAGAAAACATTCCTGTTTTTTCTGATAGATTAGGGCTGTGAAGGAATACCATTAATACTAAGTTTGAAAATAATGAGAATTTATTATTGATAATAGTATTGCTAGTAAACAATCAGAGATTGATGCTGAGGTGTGTTTTTATCTTTTTTTATAATAAAAATATTTGAAATAAATTTTAAATAAATATTTAAAAAAAATTGTGTAAGAGGTTTGAGCCTATCAATCAATAATTTTATTACAGTCATAGACTAGGATGAGGCTTGTGCCTATGAAAGATTTAGGAGCTCTTGGAACAGAGATTATGGTTATAGGAAAATCATACAGAGAAATAAAACTATTGTCATTTGAATTAGCATCTGCCCATTCACACGGAATGCAGACCCAGAATTCTGGATCAATTGCACATTTTGTTTATCTTGTTTAGCTCCAGAACAGGATGTTTTGAAAACTTTGTAGCCCGTCTGGGACAAATTTCAGAACAATATGAATATGTTGATTTCTGGAAAAAAATAATCAATTTTTTTTTCTTTCTTGAAGGAAAAAAAGTGGATTCTCAGAGAGAAAGAAAGATACAATATTTTGCTGCCACCATCTATTGAAATGTGAACAATGTCCAATATTGATTTCAAACTTAAGCAAGATAAAGAATGTTCAAGTGAGGTTTTTCAGTAAAAATGTAGGCTTTAGTGTTGTTCCTAACATGTTGTCAATATGTTTGAAGGTGCAGATGTTATTTGTTGATATGCAAGAGCCCAACTAAGACAGGAGATCTTCATCAAAGTTATCAGTTTCTTTTTATGTTGTTTCTATTATATGCTGTTTCTTTTATATATGTGCAAATACTGTGGCAACTGCTTTTAGATTGTTTTCATCTCATATGAAGCTCAACATTTGAATTAGTTTTTTTTAAAAAAAAATCAAATATTATGGGTGACTCTAACCTTTAGTCCAACTAGAACGGACCTAATATTTAACCATGACTAGATTAAATGCATTGATTTCAATGGAATTACTCTAGGTAGGACTCATGTTGGATTCAACCTTTTGGAATTTATTACCAGTTCAATCACATTTCCAGACAACATCACATGCACGCATGCACACAAACATGCATACACACATACACACAAGGCCAAAGAAGAGAAAACAGCTGTCCAATCTTTTGTGAATGGTCTACAACAATGTAGTTTCCTCATCATCATTTGAAGTCATACCCATCAGCAATCCCACGAAAAAGTAAAAATTCAAAACCATAAGAATACCAAGGGAGGGGAGAGTCCTGGAGACTTCCTGGAATGTCTTTAGTATTTTTTTAAAATGTAATAATAAGATTATATATACATATACACAAATAAAATAACATAACTAATAGAGTTTTTTTTAAAAAAAAAACACTGAACACTAGTTTATGACCAATTACAGAGGCCTGGTGACTGGTGGAAACCATTTTGTAAAGCATTGAATGTACTCAAGTTAGCCTAAATCAGAGCAGAGCTATCCAATGTGCTGAGCTCTAGCCCCAAAATAAGTTTAACACTTTGTACATATCCTTCGATGTTTGGATGAAAACCCAGAGTCTATTCCCTGTGCCAGTGACATAGGTGGCATCAACTGCCACTGTTTCTGAGTTGGGATAGAAAGTAGATTTCGAAATAATAGAAAAAAAATGTAAAAAAATGGTTTTTCTGGGAATTAGGAAGCTCAGGAGTTAGAATGATGGACTGTGATGGGTACTTATTTTTCTCAGACTAATGTGGCGGTTCCCAGTCTGATAAGGTGCTCTGTCTTTACCATACAGTTCTGTCTCCTCTCCCTTATAACACTGCTTTGTGTAAAAAGGGTGAAGGTTTTCAATGTTTTTTTTCTAAAAAGAACCTCTTAATAATGTTATGGTAGTGTGTTTTCTGTGTTACTTTATATACTGTATACAACTCAAACTGAGTTAGTGTTTGCAAAGATAAACTGTAACTTTTATTAAGATAACAATAAGAAATAAGGTAGCATGATAGTGTTCATATGCAGGTCAGGGTTGATACATTTCATCTGTGCACTTTTTTAAAGAGTATAAAAGGTAACTCTCTGTTCAGAAACAGTTCAACTCTATCTTTAGACTTTAATAAAAGGCACAAGTATCATATAACAGTCCTTTGGCTAAACTCCCACAAAAGGCTTAACTCCCAATCTGAGTCATACTCTGTAGCCAGATCCTTCTAGGGTTTAATTACTCTTCTGTCTCTCCCTAGGCTTCCGTTGAGAACTGAACCTCCCCAAACAGTCACACTCCTTGACTGGCTAAGGGACTCTACTCCTTAGCTCCTTGCTAAGCTCTCCTTGAAGGGATAAAAATATTCCCAGCTACTTGGCTTTATATACTTTTGTCTCTCAGTCACAAGCCCTCCCAAACACTATCGGCTGGGTTTCTCTCCTGAGATGCTATTTTGGCAGCATAGCTTCCACGCTTCACTGGCAATTCAGATATCCACAGCCCCCAGAACTTCATTGCAAAGGGAGAATCATGGACTGATAAGAATCTTTCCCATTCAGGACTTATTTTGCACAACATTTGCATGTGGTTTATCTTTATGGAGAAAACAGCATTTAAGCCGCAAACTTTGAATACTGCGCAGTTTTAAAATACTTTATTGAAATGAAAAGAAAAAGTCCTAAAATTACTCACTGCTTCCTTCAAGAACAGCATTTGCAATAAATTACAACCCTATTTCTGGGATATAAGGTCACAGTAGATAAGGACCTCTCCCTCATAACCACCAGCCAAAGAATCCAGGCAACATCTGGTATCCACACCTCACACCTTCCCACATGGCATGTTGGGTCCTGCTTCTGGTGGGAACATTGCTGGTGATTAAATCTTGATCCACAGAGCACCACAAGGGGTACCAAGAGCTTTGGTGGCAAACATGCCTTTCTAGTAGTAGAATTCCCTTCTTCTGGACGAAGGAAGGTTCTGCCATATCCAATCCCCCCACTCCCCACATTACCATCCAAGGGCATTACAATTGCATTCTTAGGCACAACTAAGGGTGTGTTAATATGTCCACAACTCACTTTGTTACTTTATGCTTTCTGCCTTTAGTTGAATATGAGAACATTCTTATTTTTGAAAGCATACACTTGAGTTTAAATTTATACAAGAAAGAATAATGAGGTGACTGAGGTATTCAGCCCTACTATTTCAGATTCAATGTGAACTGCTGTGTAGAAAGCTAATGCATTACAGCTAAAGCTTAGCAGGCCCTTTTTCTAATCCTATGTACAGTCAGAGATATTTTTATGTGAGGAAGAAATAAAAAATATGACCTGTTCAGTTGAAGTCCAAATTGGAACATTCCAATTACACTGAATTCTACCAATTAAGTCTAACACTCTATCTTGTATAGCATGTTGTTCAGCTCTGTTAACAACCATTCATACTAAAAATCCCCCCTCCCACTGTGGCAATGAAGCTATGATGGATCATTCACACCTAGCTGACACTCTTAAATGATGGATTTGGTGATCATATCTTCCTCTGATGGGGTGCATAATTATTCAGAATTTCAGGTTGATTCAAATGAAATGTTTGGTCACTCAGCAAACTGCTAGAAGGTAAAGGGTCAAATTAGCTGTGCACTGAATAATTCTTCAGGCTTTACATTTAATTCTTTGGTGATATAAATGTTTGCAGTATCCTGAAGCACTACTAATGTGACAATTACTAATAGGAACTTTCTCTGCTCCCTTATTTGAATGAATAAAAAATAAGATAAAACAGGAACAACACATGTTATCCTTACAATAAAGTATTGTTGTGTTACCCCAAAAGGTGGGTGACTCAGAGGTCCACCCACAGTGCCAGTGCCTCCATGGAACAGGGGGGAATTATAGCTAAAAAGGGGGAGGCTTGTGAGAGGGGGGGTAACCTTACAGGATCCTTCCACATATGTATACTGGTACTAAAGCAGGGACAACAGTTGGAGTTTCAAATAATGTTTTGTGGAGGGGGGGATCACAAACACATCTAATATTCAAGCCGTATCACAACCACACAAAGCTAAACAGAGGAAAGGGAGGAGAAAATGGATAATGAGATGTTCAGTTGAAGTGGACAACCTTAATCTAGGCTGCAAAGAAGAGATGGAGCAATGTGGCTCAGACTAAGGGTCTGAAGTTAGCACAAGAAGAGGAATCTGAGCAGCAAAATGACAGCCTGGCTCCAGTGTACTATGAGTTGTCTGGCTCAGAGCCCTGAGAGGGAAGGTGTTAACAGCCTTTTCCACATGGGGGGGGCGTGAAATGTGGGGAAACGGGGTGGCACACGCGGGAACGGAGCTTTACCTTAATCTGAGTGGCTTTGTCCCCGCGGGGAGCAGCGTGCGTTCGCCACTCTACATGCCGCCAGCGTCCGGCGGTGTCTGGCGACACCCAAAATGGCGTCCGGCGGCTTCCGGCGGTGCTCCGCCAATTGGGGCAGGCGCCAGCCGGAAGCCTGCCCCCGGGTAGCTCTGTAGGGACGCGCTTCTGCGCCCCTGCAGTTCTTCACTGCACTGCGATGGGCTAGTGCGATCTTGTTTTAAAAAGACAACTTAAAAGGTGGTCTTTGTAAAACACGCGGCGTCATCCCCGCAGCTGCACGAGGGCACTTTGAGGTGTAGAACCTCACCTTTTCAAGCCGCCCTAGCGCACCCCGCGGTGTAGATGACCTCCTGGTGAGATCATCCCAGCACGGGCTATATCCCCATGTGGAAATGGCCATAGACTCTCTGGCAGAGCAACCAATGTGGTCCAGAATGGGCAAGAGATCCCAGCATTAGGTAACAAAGCATTGATGGGAATCATGACAGCCTCTCAATGTCTGGGCAGATGAGGAAACAAAGGAGAGTGTTACCCTTTACTGGGGGTCCCGTGAGGGACACCAAAATATGCTCAACTACAGGTGGGAAAAATTAGCTCTGAGCACTGCTTTAGCGTTACGAGAGGCAGGATAATTTAGCAGGATTTTGAACCATATGTCTACGGGGTCAGGCCAGTCAAGAAGCAAACCGTTTTGAAAGCATAAATGTGATATTTATTAAAATACAGCCAAACAGTGTATGCAACTCACTCACTCAGATAACTATAGAAAGTAAATGTGGGAATGGGATAGAGGGATTTTTCAGAGGGATAGTTGGTTTGGGTGATACGAAACCTGTCCTGAAGTCTGGGAGAATAGAGAGCGATGCTGGGGTTCGATGTGGCTCAGCACATGGAGCTGAGGGGAGGCTCACCAAGCAAAGAGGCAGCAAGGCAGTTAGGAACTCTGGAGCGATCCGAGGAGGGTCCCGGAATCAGGGGTTTTTATAGGGAGAAATGCGACTGCAGGCTATGGCATACTTGATGAGAACAATGGATTTTGGGTGTGAGACAAAGCCTCAGAAAGGTCAAAATTTAACATGATTGAGTTAGTTCTGAATTGACAAAGGAACAGACAGTATGCAAATACGCGATGCTGGGCAGTTGATAGTTCAGCTAGTCAAGTTACCTGCTCGGGGCAGGGAGTCTTTTGTAGGTGGCGCACATACATAATAGGGTGTTTGCCAGGAGGTCTCCTGAAGCTGTGATCTGGCTACTTCTTGCTTGCCTGTATTGTTTAGGAATATTGCAGCAATCAGCAGCCAAGCCTAGTTTTGTGCTTATCCGGGGGCCTCACAAACATGCGGAGAGGGGTGGTGGAAAAAAGCCGAATTATTGATATCAAAAGGATAGCTTTATGCTATCGCTGAGGTGGCCTAGAAGCTGCAGTAACAAAAGTTTGGGCAGGAAGAGACAACTGGTTGATGACAACCAGTTGCTCTTTTGAGATGGTTTGTGTGTGTGTGTGTGTTGTTGTTATTGTTGTTGTTGTTGTTGTTTTTGAAGGCTGAGTCATTGCATGTGGTCAGCCAGTCCTCTTTGCCAGCCTGGCTTTTCCTTCATAACAGTGTATGATTTGTATTTTATGCCAATTAAATAATGTTCATTGCCAATCAATCATGGAGTAGGGTGTATGACATTGTAACAGCTGAGTTGTTAGTTTGAGGATAAATGCATAGCAATTTCCCCAGACTATCCAATGTATTTCATAGCTGATCAAGTTCTCAATTTAAGTCTTCCACATCTAAATCCAAGATTATATCCACTGCACTGTATTAAGAATTTGATAACACTGTTTTACAAGAGCGTGGTATATGTAATAACAAAATATATTGAGGTTCTTATAACTATTTTTTCTCTTCTGTGCCAAAGAGAAAGGAGACAGAAAAACAGATCCTTAAATCATATATTCTCTAGAGATGCTCAGAATATTTTGCTGGATTAGTTGGCTGATTTACCTTACACCTATTTCAAGCTGTTTTCTCAAGTCCATGATGGTGTCTTGTGAAGATGTATTTTTCTGCTGTGGTGCATGGCAGAGGATGGGGGCAGTATCTCTCTATTCAACCAGGTAGAAATCATCTTTATGACCACATTGTTATTCATATTTCTGGCACCCCTAAAACCCTGAAAAATTTAACAGAAGATATATCCTTTTTCTGCAATCTGATATGAAAAAAGAAGATGATGTCCTTGAGGCTTTTGACAACTATTCTTTTTAACATACTTCAGATCTGAGAGTTTTTTCACACTTGCTCATCATGGCTTTTTCACATGAAAAATACATTCTCACTTTTGATTAATGCATCCCTAAACCACTCTTTGTATTTCCTTTGTTGAGCTGTACATTTCAGACTACAGTGTGACTTTTCCACTCCCCTGCATATGCCAGAGAACTTGGTAGTAGAAGAGAAGTTATTTATGAGGTGTTGGGCTTTTGAGCAAACAGAACCAAAAAGTGTTCTACTCTTTGTTCCAAGGCCCAGCATTTTAACATCAGCCCTTTCTTCTCCCATTCCATGATCAGGGAGAATGAAAAGGAGTTTCTGGTGTTCCACAAGGCAAGGCACTGTTATGAGATGGACAGACTCTTTAATCTGGCTTGCTAATGAACATACCTGACTTTACATGCCATGTCATCATATGCTACTACCATGTTGTGCCTTTGAATACGGTCATGTAAACTTTGTTTAAATACAACCTCTGTTTGAAGGCTTGTGCGTTCTAAGTCCAGCATCATACAATAATCTACTATAAAAAGTCAAAGTTTGTTAGTGATCTTGTCTGTTTGTCTGCTTCAGGCAGGTAAAGACCTCATATGATTGGCTGTGTGAGGCAAGAACACCTCATATGATTGGCTGGCTGTGAAGATTCTATGGAATCCTGTGGTTGGCAGTTCAGGGAGGGGCCTTTAGAATTTTCACCAAGAGAGCTTTAGGCTGGTTGCTATGGTGATGAGGCCTAGCAGCAAGTCCTCTCACCATCCCAACCTCTGTACGTTAACAACTCTGAATACAGACTGGATTGGGGAATATGGGCAAAAGTTGCAGGTACTGAACAACACAGTTTGGAAAATTAGAGACATAGGATCTCAAATCTGTACATTTCAACCAACGTCTAACTCCTAAGGTAAGGCAAGGTAATTCCTATGGTATTTTTAACAAGTGTTACCTATAAGAAAATAAAATACCATGCAATGCCAGGTAAATACACCAGTGGAATTATAGAATTGCACTCATCTAATCTACTCCACAGCAATGCTAGAATCCATATCTAAAGCATCCCTGACAGACAGTAATTCACCCTTTGTTTAAAACACAAATTACCAAGAGTCCACCATCTTCTTATACCAGACATCCTACTGTCCTACGTTTCTTAAGATCAGGATTATCTTTTTAAAGAAAAAAAAAGTCAGAATGACTATATGAATGATTGGGTCAGAACCTGCCTTTTGGAGTTGAAAAAAAAAGAGTTTAAAGATAAAGAACTATAAGATGAGAGAACAGTGGCCTTACAGGTACTCATCAGCACAAAGCACTTGGACAAAAGACCAAAAAGAAAAATCAAATGGTCATTATGTGTATTTTTTTTGTTGTTGTCAATAGGTAGCCAGCTAGGAAAAGACAGTACTTATTTTTTGGGGGGTGGGAAGGTTAAAAGCTTCCTTTTGTCTCCACTTGTTTCAAACTGCACAAACCACACACCTGTACAGAAAGAAGCACACTTTCTTGTATTCTCAGCTATATCAAGAAGAATGTCTCAGTTCCCTAAGGAGACTGTTCTAGTGGTCTGTGTATTCAAAGGAGAAGAAGAGTTCATTTGTTTCCTTGGGAATTAGTGGTTGTTTTTGTTGTTGGCATTGCTTGTTAAAACAAAACATTTTCTGTTTGTCTAATAAAACTTAATTTGTTTCTGTGTTCATTTCTTACTGAAAAGCCTGGAGGTAACTTGAACTTTTGCCACTAAAATGAATTGAGTGATGTAGATACTATTAAGATTCCTGCTGTCATTGGGACTTGAACTGGTGAACATTCCATGAATTAGAGATGGCAGCTGAGATCAGAGAAGGCTGGGAGTCAGCCACCTTGAGAGAGTGGGGTTAATTTGTGTGTAAATACATATAGGGTTTCAATGCACACAATGTGATATACAATGCAATTTTATTCATGTTTACTCGCAAGTAATACAGGCTAGGACTTATTTCCAACAAGTGATGTGAACAGGTTATGCCTTCTACAACAATGAGAATACTTTTCAACGGTCTCCCCCATGAGAATCTCAGGTCACACAAAAGGATGTGCACTTGTGTGATGGTTACAAAGAATTTGCATTTTGCAAATTCCCAAAATGTGTGAGCCAGCATCATATTCTATCTGGCTCTTACTTTAATATGTTAGTAGCATTTATACGGGGCATTATATAAACAAAGGACCTCCTCCCCTCTTTTTCTCTTTTTTAACATATATTAACAGCCTTAATAGCTTTCACTAATAGCAGTTTTGCCTAAATGGGACCCAAGATATTTGAAAGATGGAAGAACCTCCTTTGAAGAAAATTCTGTAGCTGTTTAATAATAGTGGAACCAACTTTGTGTTGTTTGAGAACCTGAAATAAAAGAGAGATACACACACATGCGCACGCACACAGACACACACACACACACATAAATATATACATATTTCAGTAACTGTTATTTTTTAGGGAACTAAATAGTCAGCCAATCATTACTCAGCTTGGAATTTGGCCACATACAATTTGAAAGCCTTTAGGTAAGTATTAATAACTATTCCAGTCCAAATTATAACTGAAATAATAGTGAATGCAGCGGTGGCTGTACTGACTACAGAGGGCAATAGTTAAGGTAAATGTTTAACTGCATGTTCCATCAAAGGATAAGGCTTCAGTCTATTAAATCCCTTCTCCACTAATGTGTTTACCAATAAAATAGCAACATCCCACATGAAAATGCACATGCAGTGTTTTTGCTGTGACGGTAGATATCACAATAAAAGAAATCTAGTGTTGAACATAAAATATGTTATTAAAAAAAATCTTGAGGCAATATGTTTCATCAGGAAAGGTAGAAAAGCAGAAGAGAAGCAGTGAGGTGCCTTCTATAAATGCCATGGCATTCTTACCCTTTCTAATGTGCTGCTTCCACAGGAGATGTATTTTAAGGTAATACTGCCTGGAGGTTTTAATATGTGTATTTTTTATTACTGAGAAATTGGAGTAAAAGTAATAAATTTATAACTTGTTTCAGGTAGGGACACCCTTTCGTCCTTTTTAGTGAAAGTCAATTTCAGTCAGAGAATTTTTTTGAATCAAGATAATGAGAGGATATTCAAATGATCCAAACTGATCAAATGATCTAAGTTTTGGTTATTTCTGAATAGTTGTAAGCTCATTAGTGCCTTTGAAGATAGTACCAGCCATAAAAGGACATCTATTGAGAAAATTCATTGCATGATGATGTGAGGAACAGAGAGAGGGGGAGAGGGAGAAAGACAGAGAGACAAAATTGTCCATTACAAGCATATCTTCAGGCTTTTGGCGCAAGTCATGCATAGTTGATTCCCTTGCCTTTAAGTGTTCAATGTATGCTCATCATCCAGTAATCTATAAGCTATGGTATGCCATAAGAGCTATGGTATGCCATAAAACCATGGTATGCCATAAGAAGATACATTTCAGGATTTTTTTTTCTCCCTTGGTAGTAATCAGTTTATTCTCTTCTACAAATTCTCTTCTACAAATTTATTCTCTTCTACAAATGTTAACTTTAAATGTTTTGGATGCATGATGGAAAGATAGAGGAAAGGTGTAACTCAGGACTTTTCAAATGGTGTGTCATGACACATTAGTGTGTCGCCTGTAGTGTGATAGTGTGTCACCTCTCCAGCCAAGAAAGATCCCCCCCAATCCTTGCCTGCTGCTGTTTCTCTCACTGTGGCCTTTCCCCAGCAAGAATGATGGCAGCAGGCAAGGACTAGGTGGGAGAGGGCTGCCTTTCCCCCTGCTGTTGCTCTCCCTGGGGACTTTACCTGGCAAGAACCACAGCAGTGGGCTAGGACTGAGTGGGGGGGGGGCTGTGTTTCTCCCTGCTGTCACTCTCACTGAGGCCTTTCCCCAGTAAGAAGGAGAGCAGCGGGCAAGGATTGGGTGGGAGGGGGCTGCCTTTCCCCCTGCCATCATTCTTGCTGAGGCCTTTCCTGGTGAGGTTAACAGCAGCAGACCAGGAAGGGGGGGCTGCCTTTCCCCATCCTAGATACACCTCTGGGTATCTCCAGTTTGCTAGTAAAACTGAATTAATGTGTCACAAATGATGCATGTTGAAAAAGTGTGTCACCAACATGAAATGTTTTGAAAGCTCTGGTATAGGTAGAATAATGAGGATGGGGGAAGTGAACAGAATATGATATGTTGTCTAATAATTTGAACTGAGAGAAGGACTACTCTTCATCTGTAAATGGGGATGAAATTGGCTTCACTATATGTATATGGGTATAAGTTTTTAAAAATCATATACTGCATTGTATTGTGTTTGAAATTTTTACTTTATTTTTCTTAGACTCTCTGGGAATCTAGCTATGGAAATTCAGGATAAATAAAATGATTACTAAAATGATCATTTTGGTTATAATCAAACATGCTCCTATAGTATACATACAACAGTGACTACCATTTCTGTAATCAATGTCCACATTGGATTCTGGTGTTTAACACAACTTTACACAGGGCTCAACAGTCTCCTATAGTGAGCATCCTGTCTTTACTCTCATTTCAGTAGTATTCAGCTGGAGTGGGATGCTTATGACACAGTTCTTTGAGTGCTGGTGTGTTCAAATTGATCAAAAAGCTGCTGATTCTCATGACATAAAACTACAATGACTCTAAACAGTTTTCAACAGTGGGTAGAAGGCTTTGGTCCTATTTCAGTTCTATTCAGCAGGAGCAGGATGGTTATGATATTGTCCCTGGGATAGGTATATGTGGAAATTCACCAAGGAGATGCTGATTCCTATGGCAAACATCTATCTCTAAAGAGTATTCACCAGTAGGTAGAAAGCTGCCATTGAAGATTATAGTCTTAACAATTACACAGGAAGGAAAGTTTTCACTGATGCAGCCCTAGGGCGGCATGTGTGGCAGACATGATACAGAAAAACATGAAGCACCAAAATACATGAAAGGAAGAGGGGGAAGCCTTCAGGCTATAGAACTATTTTTCTGACAGTTCTAAATGATACACAAGACTTGTTTCAGATATAAATACTTCTTCAGAGCCACAGTTGCATGCTTAAATACCAATACATATGTACTGAAGTCATGCCCCACTGCATTTAGTGGGGCTTACTGCTAGGAAAACATATTTCAGACTTTACATATTGTGTGAGAAATATAACCATATTATCACATATGGAATATCTAATTGGAACTAGATTTGCTGTTAAGTTTGCTGACATATTAATACTGAAAAGGGTGATATAAATAGTCAAGATTCATTTGCTAGAATCATCATCCAATTACAGAAATCATGCTGATTAGTTATTTTTAAATTATTCATGTTTATATCCTGTCTTCCGTCCAATGAGTTCAAGGTGGTTTACATAGCTCTCTTCTTCTTTACTCCATCTTTATAACAACTTTGTGAGGCATATCAAGCTGAGAAGAATAAAGAACCAGGGAAGGGGGAAAAGCACTCCATCCAGAGACACAGACATGTGTCACAGCAATGTAGTGAGATCCAAGTCTAATTTTTAGTGATACATTTAGCTAATACTAAGGAGAAAGCCCCAAAGAAACCATTTGCAATAGTAGAAAGACAGAGAGCTTGATCACCAGCCAAAACACCTAATTAAATGAAATTAGGGCAACTATGCTGCAGCCTGCAAAGTTTTTAAATTCCTCCTCTCCTTTTCTTCTGCCACTGAAAAGACATGCTTGATTTGCTAATTCTGAGGATATCAGGAGGAACTCAGAAAAAAAGATCAAGCAGCCCAAAGGCAGTGGCAATAGAGAATAAATCAGAAAGGAGGTGTGGGGTAACCCTGTTTTTTCTTCCTTGGCAGGCTCTTAAAATCTTGCCTGATCCCAGGGCAGGAAAAGACCAGCACTGAGAGCTACTTCCTCTCTGTAGACAGAACTATGCTGCCAAACTAATAGAACTCATAAAAGTGCATATGCCCTCACTCCTCCAGTGCAACCTTTCCTTCTGGGACTTGGAAGAACCTATACACAGACAATCTTCAACAGCCAAACAACTATTTGTTGCAGTATAGGAGCTGCCTGAAAATCTGACAACCACGTTCAGTCATGGTTCTAGCACCACATCTTCCTGCTTGCGTGTGCTTCTCTTTTCTACTGAAATTTACTTAACAACAGCAGCAAGGAGAAATACTCCTGATGTAGCCTTCAGTTGATGCTTGAACGTTATATTTTCCACTCCCCATTGACTTCTGTTCTTTAGTGAGGATGCATACATTCTGGAAAAATACAACTTCTAGGAATTTTGAAGTTCAGAATGTTCCTGCAATCACCCTTTGAAATTATCCTTTACCTTTCTTTCTTTCTTTCTTTCTTTCTTTCTTTCTTTCTTTCTTTCTTTCTTTCTTGCTCCTCAACCCACCAGGGTCACCAATGCACAATGAATATAACATTGAAATACATGAATTAAAACATTTTAATGAATGAATAAAATTATTTAAAACAGATGAAAACTACCCCTTAAAATCAATTTAGATAATTAATACAGAACCGCTATCCCTAATTTAAAAACCAAAGGCCTGGCAAAATAGCATGGTATAAGCTGCCCATTAGAAACTTAAGAGGTATATAGCCAGTTTTAACTCCTTTGAGGGGAAATACTTCAGCTGAGGTCCTCCTACAGAGCAGCTCCAACACGTGTACCTACAAATCTAGTTTGGCAGAGTGGTGGAGAATGTAATAAGGCCTTTGGTGAAGATCTCAGATTTCAATCAGGGTCATATGGAGGAGCCTGTCTTTCAGATATCCTGCCCCAGTTAATCTAGACTAAATTCTTGCCCATTGATGCTTCTGACCTTTTATTTATATGTTAAATATAGCAAATACTATGAAGGAAGAATCTGCTAGTCAATAATAGTGATGATGATGTGTGGATTGAGGTAGGGAACAGCAACATATTAGACATATAGCATCATTTAAAAGAGCCCATAAAACTGATATTAAATCAATCAATGCATACTTAAACATTTGTAATTTAGAAGTCATGTGGATAGGTCTGCTGGAAAAGACTAGTCTGATATTCAGATCTCCTCTGGTAGATCATTCCACAATCTGAAAACTATTGAAAAAAATGTCCTCTGAGTAACAGTTGTCAGCCTAGTTTTGCTGGACTGAAGTAAATGTTCCTCAGAAGACATAAGTATACAGAGAGGATTATATGAGAAGAGGCTATCCTATAAGTAACCTAGACCCAAACCATGTAGATTTTTGAAGTTAACAACCAATACTTTGTACCTTGTCTGGAAACTAATTGGCAGCCAGTAGAATGATTTTAATATTAATGTAAAATTATCACCCCTAGTTATGCCAGTCACCATTCTAGCTATGGCAGTTTTGGGGCCAAATTTATGGATTTTGATAGAGTCATTCCATGGAGAGGGAAAGTACCAGGTTAAGGTACAGTATTAACTCTTATAAAAAAAGGGAATCATCCCCTTCTCTACGTAGAGTGGCAAAAGGTGAAAACTTTGTCTGTCCCAGGAGAAGCTAAAAGAAGCACTAACTGCCCCCTACACTCTCAGCACTCCTTTGAGAGGAATCATCATTTTTTCCACTCAGGCATTGAAAAAGTCCAGAAGCAGCACCACAGCAGAAAGAGTAAACGGGGTTGGTATTTCTTTTAGTTGCTGCTGGGATACAGTAACCTCTCACCTTTTGCCACTCTATTCAAGGAAGGAGATGGTTCCTTTTTTTGATGAAAGTTAAGGTCAGATAAGACTTAATAGATAAGAGTTACATTGACCTGTGGATAGGTCAACCCAGGTCTTTTGGGTCAATTTCTTGACTAAAATTTTTGGACTTATACCTGAGTATGTACAGTAATTGAAGTTTCCAAATATGATATAGAGGCAGCCCAATGTACAGCACACTGCAGAAGTCCAGCCTCAGAGGTACCTATGCATACACTGCTATTTTTAGGTCCTCCTGATCTGGAAGGGGAACAACTGGTGGAACTGTCAAATAATATAAATCTTTCTAATTTCTCTAGGAAAAAAATGTGTCTATGTTTGGAAAGCTTATCATATTGAGATTGGGTTGCCGTCCTAAACAGTTAACTAGAAAGGAAAACCCATTAAACACAATGGGATTTAATGTAGAGTAAACACAGAGAAGATGTTTGCGCTGCAAAACTCTATATATTTAAATAGGCCGAAAGTCCTACTGAGCTCAAAACTGTTCATATCTTTAACATATAAGCAGAGGTCATGTTGCATAATTGGTTGTATTCATTCTAAAATAAACCTGCAGCCCATGGATAGCAAATATGCAAGAAGAAAATAAAGCATTTGCAGTGGAGAAGATGGGGTTTGTTTCGCTTTCACTAGAGATAGGAATTGGTCTAGCATGGTGAAGGAAATGAAATAAAATATTTACAACAGGTTTTCTGATGAAGCTTTATGCACTACCAAAGGACATAAGATTTGGTGTCATCACAAAGATTTACAATGCTACATAATTAGAGGTACTATTGATTTCTGCATATTCTTGTCTTTCATTTATGAACATTTGTGTAAATCAGCAGATTTTCTCCCTAGGAATAGAATCTCACAAGGTAATTTCAAAGGATTTGTATCTAGAGTAAAACACTCACTTTCTCCCTTTCCCCATTCTACAGCCTCCTACTATTTAATTAGAATGCTGAAACATGTAAAAATGGCTTGATAATCTATATATGGAGAAAAATGCCTGTATACTGTTTGTTTCAGTTTACAGTACAGTCTTGTTTTAAGAACATCTGCACCACCATCTACTGGAAAGGTGAGAAACTATATACCAGTAATCTGTATTTCCCTCTGTTTTTGCTAATCCCATGACAATAATCAAAAAAGGAATTTTATTCATTCTATTTTTGGCTAGTTTTTTTTTTAAAAAAAATAAAATAAAAATAGATTCTTGATGTTTGGAGTAGCTGAATGATCCTTTTCAAAGCATTGCTAAATGAAGGCTGTTAGTAAAACTGTCATCAGATTTGCAGCCTGAATTTTATGACAAGTAGAATCTTTACAAAATCATTTAACTACTTAGGGTTTTTTTTTCTTTGTCTTTTTGTTTATCTTTGCCACTCATGCACATAGTTCATGAGGTATCTATTTCCAGCAGACTATTGCCCACTTGCAGAAGAGTTATTCATTTAGTCCTCATAGTCTCATATTTTCTTTAAAATGTATTAATACTACAACAGCAAAGCATATTTTTTTCTGGGTTATTTTCAAAATCAGGCATCTCTGTTCCAGGAGTGAAGGAATAAACGAATATAAGGAAAAGTTTACCAATTGTTAGTGAACATGTGTAGGGGAAGATATATTGAGTTATAAAATGAGCTTATATGAATGAAAAGCAGAGGATGACAGTAGTTTACTAGTTCCACTGAAAAAGGAAGAAAATGGCTGAAATGTGTATTTAAGACTGAATCCACAAAGTGGAATATGGAAAATTGCTTTTAAAAGTAATTAGTTATATAGTCCATTGCAAAGTCCCAAAAGTAACTCAATGATGTTAAGACTGGGAAAAAAAATGGCTTAGTACTTTTCTCATTTCAGTAGTTGTTACTTCTCTGTCTCTCCCTTTAAAAAATGGTCTAAAATTTGGAATAAACCAGACACCAAAATGGCCCAATACTGAATTTTTGACCCCAAATATTCATGAAGAAAACTTACAATCAAGCATTATTGGTTACATTAAAAATATGTGTCTTTGTCAAAGAAATATTGTTAGGATCTTTTGTCCAAAAGAAATGCCTTAAAGGTTAATTAGTAATGTTAATTAGTAACGCTACTACATTTTTCTGAAGGTCACCCAATGTCTTTAAGTGATCATCAGGTACACATAAAACACTGTTATTTCTTACATGTGGTTAAAAATTAAGAGACTATTATAGTCAACCAAAATTGAATATATAAAATGAAAAGCAATCTGATGGAGATGTCTTATGAGGAAGAATTACTGTAAATATTCAAACAATTTCAGAATCATCAATAAACTGTTTAGATTAGGCTTGGCTGCTATAAATTCCTGCCCTGTCCAGTTTTAGGTAGAAGTCTGTCTGCAGCCACATTATTTTCCAATCACGATAAAAGTGTGCGTTTGCAAACCAATGCTACTCATTACCAAGAGATGCAGCAGTCATTTGAAAGAATAAGACTGACATGAGAAGCTTTAAGAGTAATAACATTCTGATGACAGATGAAGAAGACTACATTTATGTGTGAAGGAAGCAAGATTATAAATTCACCTCCTGCCCATCCATTTGTTTTCACATGAATTTCACAGTGGAACCAACACATTTATGATAGGATTGTGGAATTTGTTGGTTTTGTTTTATGTTGTATTCAAGTGTTGTTAATTAGGTAAATTATGTTTAAAGAAAAATAAATTAAAGCAAAATTTTCACCTACCTCTATGAGATGTGCGAATTTGACAATTTTACTTTATTCCACATTCAAAATTTGTGAAAATTGTAAAGTTAATAAATTTTGATGGCGTTAGGATTTTTGGTTACAACACATTTCTGCCTACCATGATCTTATATCTGTTTGAGGATTTATCTTTGTAATGCCTCTATGTCTGTAATGTGGGGTCTTAAAACATTTCTGCAGTCAGTCTTCCATGTGGTTTTTAAGGCAATTATGAATTGATTTATATAAATCTTACCACTTTGAAATTGAATATTTTTGATGTATATACACACATGTGTGAATAATTGTTGTGCTTCTAATTCAGTTATGTGTTTGTATTTGTTGATTGTCTCCACTATACATTTGTGAAGCCTGAATTTATTATTAGTATCTATTTGTCTTTTTGTATGTGCTTTTTGATGTTTTGGTATTTGTTTATGCTATATTGTTGCAATTAACCTTTTGGTGCAATACACACTTGTGCACAAACAGTTGTTATTCATTTAGTACCATGTCTGTATGTTACCC
This sequence comes from Iguana delicatissima, assembly GCA_948472985.1. NCBI lineage: Eukaryota > Metazoa > Chordata > Lepidosauria > Squamata > Iguanidae > Iguana > Iguana delicatissima. Next base: position 1,858,047 of record CAOKZL010000503.1, read on the forward strand.
TGTTTACTGGGGGTCCCGGGAGGGACACCTAAATAACCAAACAACAACACACAATTTTGGGGAAAATTAGCTGGAGCACTCACTTAAGCTAGCAAGAGGCAGGGTAACTTTGCAGAATCTTGCAACCCTTTGTATAAGGGGTCAGGCTAAGTCACGAAGCACACCAAAATAGGAAATTAACTGTGATTTTATTAAATACAGGCAAACAGTGTATGCAACGCACTCACACAAGTAACTATAGAGAATAAAGGTGTTAGCGGTGTAGAGAAGTTTGAGGGTTTGTTGAATTGGGTGATACTACACCTGTCTGAAGCCTGGGGTGGATCACAGCGGAGGTCCGTAATCACGCAGTCTCGGAGGGAGACTGAGGGGAAAGCTCAGCAGACGAAGCAGCAGCAAGGCTGGATGGAAGTTCAGAGTGATCCGAGGAAGCTCTTGAAACCAGGGGTTTTTATAGGGAAAATATGACCGTGGGTTATTCTGTACTTGGGAGAGAACAATGAGGTTTGGGCTTGAGACAATGTCTCCAAAAGGTCAGAATTTAGCACAATTGAATTAAATCCGAATCAACAATGGAATGGCCAGTATGCACATGCAGCGTACTTGACAGTTAAGCGTCTAGCTCATCAAGTTAACTGCTCGGGGCAGGGGGCTCTTTGTATTAGTGTGCATCTTTAATGAGGTGTTTGTCTAGGGAGGTCTCCTAAAGCAAGATCTGGCTGAGTCTGGCTTGTCTAGGTGGAGAAAGGAATGTTTCAGCAATTAAGGGTCATGCCTAGTTCTGTGCTTGTTCAGGGGCCTCACAAATGCTTGGCCGAGGATGGCAAAATGGGGCCGAATTGTGATACCAAAATTATATCTAATATCTTCCGAAGCCAGGCCAGTTCACGGTGATAACATGTATATTTATATGTTATGGTTAATAATTCTGTTTAGGGTAATAGTTTATGCAGTCAATTTTTTGTTTAATAAATAGAACTAGTTCCACCTGGAACTAGTTCTATAGTACAGAGAATTAGAGGCTCACCATGATTATTGTACTATATTCTTGTATATTACCAATTAATTACCAGTCATAGGTGACTGGGATGCAAAAGCAGGAAACAAAGCAGATTCAAATATTGTAGGAACATTTTTTGTAGGATCAAGACATGAAGCAAGAGACCAAGTAACTGAATTTTTCAAGGCCAACAGTGTGTTGATGATGAACACATTCTTTCAGCAACCCAGGAAGTGACTGTATGCATGGACATCACTTGATGGCCAATTTAGAAATCAAATAGATTTCATAATTGAAACAGAAGAAGGACAAGCTCCATTCTCTGTAGAAAAATAATACCCAGAAGCATATTGTGGCACAGACCATGAACTACTAGTTAAAAAAGAAGAACAAAGAGTAAAATCCAGAGACGAACCTCCGACTGAAGCCAAGGACAATGTCAAGGAGGAATGCAAAAAGGCAATATCTGCAGACAAAAAGAAAGAGAAGCCTCCATGGATGACAGATTAAAGTCTTCAATTAATTAAGAACAGATAAGAACAAAAGTAAAAGTGGGCAAAAACAGAGAAAAAACTCTGAATGCAACTTTTCAATGACTTGTACACAGAGACAAGGAAAATTACTATAATAAGCAGTGCAAAGAAATAGAAGATGACAACAAAAAAGGAAGAACAAGAAAATTCTTCTAAAAGATCAGAGAAATCAAAGGGAAATTTAAACCAAGAGTGGGAATACTCTATGACCAGTGGAGGAATGTATTACGTGACTGAGTAGAAATAAAAAGACAATGGAAATGATATATAGAAGAAATATATAAAAGAAATGAAAGGTTGACAGATTCATTTGAAGAAGAATTATATGAAGATGAACTGCAAATAGAAAGTGAAGTAAAAGCTACATTCAGAGCACTTGGGAGAAATAGATCATAGGAACAGATGGTCTACCAATAGAGCTGCTTCAATCTACAGAGACAGATTCTACTGTGGTTTTAACTAAAATCTGTCAGCAAATATTGAAAACAAATGAATGGTCCACAGATTGGAGTTACTCAGTATTCATCCCAGCCCCCAAGAAACGAACACCAGACCAGAAACGAACCACAATACCATTGCATTAATTTCCCATACAAGAAAATCCATGCTCAAAATTCTACAACAAAGACTTCTACTATATATGGACTGAGACATGCCAGATGTCAGACTTGGACTCAGGAAAGGAAGAGGTACTAGGGATCATGCTGCAAACATACACAGGATAATGGAGTGCACCAAAGAAATTTCAAAAGAATATCAGCTTTACTTCATAGATTATCACAAAGCCTTTGATTGTGTAGATCATGAGAAACTATGGACCATTCTTAAAGAAATGAGTGTGCCAGAACGTTTGATTGTCCTGATGGATAACCTGTAGGCAGAACCAGAGGCTACTGTTAGGACACTATATGGAGAAACAGGATGGTTTCCAGTTGGCAAGGGGTCAGGTAAGGCTGCATTTTATCACCCTATCTATTTAACTTGTATGCTGAGCATATCATACATAAAGTAGGATTAGACTCAGAAGAAGGAGGCATGAAAATTGAAGGAAGGAACACTAACAATTTAAGATAGGCAGTTGACACCATATTACCAGCAGAAAACAGCAACGACCTGGAATGATTACTGAAAAACGTTGAGGCAGAAAGTGCTGAACATTAAGAAAACAAAATTAATCATCACAGATGATTTACATAGCCTTAAAGCAGACAATGAAGACATTGAAATAGTTCAAGATTTTCCATGCTTTGGCTCAATCATTAATCAGAACCGATTGCAGTCAAGAAACCAAAGGAAGCCTAGGACTTGGAAGGGCAGCTATGAAGGAACTAGACAAGATCAAGTGTAAACATACATTATTGAATACTAAAGTTAGGATTGTCCAGGCCATTGCATTTTCAGTTTCTGTGTATGGTTATGAAAGCTGGACAGTGAAGAAAGTTGATATGAGGAAAATCAGTGCATTTGAAATGTGGAGAAGAATTTCTATGAATACCATTCTGCTTCTGAATGCATTCCAGTCAAGTGAAGATGCATTTTTATTTTTATTTTATTTTTTGCTTTCAAATGCCTTTATTATACAACCAGTCTGTAAATAATGATTGAGTTTCTGAGGCTATTTTAGCCAATCCACAAGCCAGGGACAGTTTGTGGTCCAAGTAAGGGAAAGCACCACTGTGAAAAAGGGTGTAACACACCCACACCATATGAACCATAAGTCACGTATTCCACAAGCATAATTTTCATACAGCAAGGACTGCCGTTAAGTGACAGCACTGAGGACCCTTATCTGGTTTCATTTCTCCCTCACATAAAAAAAAAAAAAGTTTGTTCTATTCTGGAGATGAAGGAACTTGGTAAATACTTGTAAATTTGATAAATTTGTGAGTTTGGTAAATTCTTGTAAAATTCACTGAAAGAAAAATCCTCATCTTTTGCATGTGTTCTTGAATCTTTCTATGTGGATGAGCAGTTAAAGGTGTGCCTGAAAGCGTATGGTGAAGATTATATGTATTTTAACACAACAAATATGATTAAATAGACAATGGTTTAAACCAAGATATTTCAGAACCAAAATCCCTGCCTGGATGGGCAAGTCTTTCCACACGAATTTCTCTTGCATTCATTAAAAAAAAAAGAAAAAAAGAAAAGGAAAAACAGAAAAACAGAAAAAGAAAAGAACTCAGATTCTTTCTGCAATGAATATGATTTTTGTCTGTAAAATGTTAAAAACAGACTAAAATTCTCACCCACTCCAAAACGGTATTTATTTGATTCTTTACTGATCTTGTACTGATATGTATTTTTTGTGTGTGTTCCTTATGACTCTTGCTTTAATTCCAAATAAAACTCATCTTTAACAGGAACAAAACCACCTAAAGTCCTATCTAGTCAGCTGAAAAACTTGTCAGAAGCCCTTTTCTCATGGCATCTGCCATGCGAAAGAGGGCCTGGAGCCTCGCGCGATTGTGAGGAGCGATCTGCATGACGCCCTCGCAATCGCGGAAGGCTCCAGCGGCTGGCAGGCAACGACCATTTGCATTTTCCACTTTCAGCTGAAAATGCTGTGCGATCGTGCATTGGTCCCAGGCCCTGCGCACACTTACTTGGCGTGCGGATCTTTGGGAGCCGGGCCAGTCGCGCTTCCTCTCTCAGTGCAGCTCGGGAAGGTCCCAGGCTGCACTGTGAAAGGAAGAGGTGGGGCTCTCATGCGAGCAGGCAGCTCATGTGGAGCTGAAGAAGCAGGGAAGTGAGAGCCTCTCACAAGAGGCTGCTCGCATGATCACCGTACCCCAGCACCGAGAAAAGGTAGGATGCGGAAAGGGCCATAGTTTCCTCTATCATATTTTGATACACAAACATTATTTTTCTCATTCCCTGTCAATGGATATGCTCAGTAGTTAACATATATTTCTTAGAGGAAAATTATAAAGAAATATGTTATAATAATTAAGTGCCAAAAATATAAAGCAAATACACACTGGCATTCTGTATTGCAGTTACGGATTTGTAACATAGAGCTGTGGATCCATAACTGCTCTGTATTCAGTAACATAATGCAGTCATTTGTCCTGAGCAGCTTTTCCTCTACATTGCTCAGGAAGCCTAGACAAATATGGCAGATTCCCCACTGCAGCTATCTGTCCTCTAACACACTACTAGTGGTGGATACAGTATTGAAAATACAATGGAGGAGCTTGGTCCAATCTTCCTTCCTCACACAATTCTAATTGTTCAAGGAAAGCTGTGCCCCTCATTAGGGTAAATTACTCTGCCCTTTTTTGTTTTTTTTGTTTTTTTGATCAGTACATCTTGAACTGCATACATATCAAGCTGTAACTTTCTAAGTGGCATAGAAGTACTTTTTAAATGTTGCGCTATACTCCATTCCCTCTTGCCTATTTCACAGACAGATGTAGAAACCTCTATTTTAAGATTTCCAGCAAACAGAAAATCTGTTGGACTATGTGCTTTCCATTTTTTTCCTGCCTGCTGAGGAAGTATCAGTTTTGAAATCCACTACCAATCTGTCCTGTATATAGTTACTGGGTGAAAAATAGAAATTTTGGACTTTGGTAACCAAGCAGTTGAAAGTGTACTGACAGTAGCACTGGTTCTTTTTATACAAATCTAAATTAAATGCAAGAAGTATTTACCTTTGTTCTTGTTTTGTTCCTACAGTTATCAATGAAATAACCATAATTTAAGTTAGTGTATATTCTCTTGGTAAAATGTATGAACAATCACATCCATTAGTACATTGCTTCCAGACATCAGTGAGTATCCAGGGTCCTACCACAAAGAAAATTTCCCTTCTGTTCCCAGAACCTTATTAACTAGAAGCTGAAGCTACTTCCATAACCTCAGTTTTGAGCACTATCTTCCTTGAAAGATTACAGGGGATGTTCTGTACCAGACATATTGTCATTAAACATTTAGCGAGAAGATTCATTTTAAAAACACCATTAGCTGGCCACCACCTCATTTAATTAAAATTGATTCTAAAAACACAATATAAATTTTAGTGCCTATTTTAATCACTCTTTCTACTGTATTTCATTCTTACCAAGTCTAACACTTACATAATTATAATCACTCTACTCAAAGTAAAAGGATTTCCCTACCCTCTTGTGTGCTTTCTCCTCCTTTAAATTGTTTTTAGATTTCCCAAGAGATGCTTGTTGTGCAAGATTATGATGCTAAAGTTGTGTGTGTGCACGCGCACATGCGTGCGTGCGTGTGTTTAAAAGTAATTATGTTTCTTTTGAAGGAAAGTTAAAGGGAATCTTTTTGAAGGTTGCATTCTCAAAAGCTTCAGGAAGAAACTGTTTCCAGAGCCTCCTGGTTTAAACATGAGGGGAATATGTCTATCAGACTTAAACTAGGAGGCCAGCGTCTTTTTGTGAACCACAAGTCAATTTTTCACTTAATATATCTGCTTTTTCGTTGACTAAAAGATGTCTATATCAGAAAGCATTAACAAACACTGTAATTTGCTGGGGTCAGTCAGGTCTGTAGCTGCGTGAGTCTGGGCCCTCTTAAATTATGCTATCAGCTTTCAAAACCTTATTAGACATAGCCCATTTAGGCGCCACTGGCTTCTCGGAATCACCAATACATCTCTAATCAGAAAACCGCAGAGCAACCAATCTGCTGCTATCAGAAACCTCAGTATGATTTTGTGTATTAATATTTCAGATAGCATGTGGGAACACATGCTCCCTGCTGAGCATTACAACCAGTCAAGCAACAGAAGCAGCAGAAACCAATCGCCAGTAAAGACTGGACAGATATGCTTATTGCTGTCTCTTGTCTGGCTGAGGACCTGGTAACCAAAGAAGACAAAATGCAATGACTTATCCTATTCCGTCTATGATTAATAAATTCCCATAAATGTCAAAATAGATGACACTCAATGATTATAATTAAAGTTACAGGAATAGAGAAACCCCAGACATTTAAACGAACTTCTTTCATCTTAACATTGGTTAACCTTATTTTTTTTTACATTTAGCCTGCATTAATGGATTGGTATGTTTTCTTCTTTTTTTTGTATGAGCCACATAAATTTCTCTGAACCATTTTTTAAATAATAACCTGAGGAACAGGAAGAATCATCAATGATTTCAGGAAGTGGATAGATATTTTAGTAACATCTTGATTGCTACTGCGTAAGCTATTAAAACTGACAGATATTTATGAGATGAAAGAATAAGAGGAAGAGATTCCAGCGAATCAAGCTTAATCATGTACAAGGAAGAAGGAGGAGGAAGAGAAGGAGGAGGGACAAGAGGTGAAGGAGATGGATAAACAGAAGAAACTATCTGTGGAAGAATTTTGGAACATAACAGTAATGCTCATTTATGTGACAGTGCAGGCTATATTTTAGAGGGCAGAAAACTACTTCTGAGTATCCCTTGCCTAAGACAACCCTATGGAATTCATGGGATCATCAGAAGTCAAGAGGCAAATTGAAGGTACATACAGAAAAAGAGAGAGGGATATTGACTTGATATAGCTTTTGCTCACTGAATAAAAAGAAAAAGTGAGTCTGCATGTCAGATATAAAAGGAGCAAACACAAATTCAATTAAATAAAAGTTTACCATAATGATAGTGTTTACAATTGGGCTTATATTAACATTTAAGTGCTATATATCAAGATAAGGAACATTGTTTGTCTTCCCACATCATTTGCAACTCCTTTACATATTTTTCATTCTGACAAGAATATGGTTGGTGTTTTTTCAGTGACACACATTTTAGCTCTTCCCATTTTAAACATATGCATGGTTTTGCACAAATGTTATTCATCTGAAATGTACTCTCAGCCTCACAATCATGCAGATATATGACTCTCATGTTGTACAAAATGGATGATTTCAGTGAAAATCTCAGAATCAACAAAAATATTGTTCATCTCTATGTGAATTTCCCAGTGCATGGTTATCTTTTTCTTTACTGTTCCAAATCTTCCACCACCAAAGTTTATTGGGTCATCCTGGCTTCTAGTTTTATAAAAGGGGACAGGGGGAGGTCGTCTCATTTACCCCCCCCCCCACATACTGTACCTTTCTCCTTTCTCCACTTTCTCTATGCTGTGTTTATCTCTTTCGTGTCTTTTCTGAATGAAAGTTTTCTGCTAGGGCTTTCAGTCTACCCAGCATGCCAAAGATTCTCAGCTTTGGGACATGGTTCACATGAAACATAAGGACATAGCATTGTTGATTGATAATATAGTTGATAAGGAAGTGTAATTCAGACTACACATGATTCAAGTGCACTATACCTAAAGGACTTGATTCACAACTTTGGAATTCATTAGGTACCCCTAAGAGCTCACGGCATACAACACCCATCAGCTGATTTCTGTAGTTATACTAGTAGCCAGAAAAAAGTCTAAAAATATTGTTTCATCTTTCCCTACATGTAAAATGTCTCTGTTATATAAAATGATAAATATTCAAGCTCTTTTCCTTTCCATAAAACCAGGGACTAACAGTTTCTTCCATGTGTTCTAAGGAAACAGCTGCTACATTAAAAACAAAATACAGATCCAAATCACATTGTATGGCTGAGAAAAAAAAAATTGACTAGCTGCCACATATGCTTTTGAAAAATCTATTCAAGCACAGGCCAAGGACAATCATCTGCTCTTGTCCTCTGGCCTATGCCATCTTCTGTCTGGCACAAATTGCCCTCCCAACACAGTAAGTAGCTAGTAGCACCAGTGCAATGGCTTCCATTAACTCAACTGATTGGCATTTTTTTTTTCTTTTCGAATTTTTGTTCTTGTGCTTTTTAGAACAGAAGACCTTTAAGCTTCAGTCACAAAAGTTCCATTTTCTGTTCCAACCCAAATGAAAATAGAAGAGAAAATCCAGGGAATAAATAAAGGATCAATCCATGGAATAAACCAAAGGTGTAAAGTTATTAACAGCATTGTCAAGATTAGGTATTAATAACTTTTTGTGCACCTTAATGTGCACAATGGCTCCTTTTAGACTGAGATACCATGGTGATGAAGAAAGTGATTACATTCTGCATTATTTTTTTTGGCCAGTCCACCCTACCTCCTCGCCTAAGGTAGACCACAATCAGACTCCTGGCTTCTCACAACTAAGCTTTCAAAGAAATGAAAGTTGTAAAACTGGCATTGTCACCTGTCTACCATCCATGTTAGGCTTTGAATTCAACTAATATACCCATATAGTGGTTTCCATCCTAGTTCCCTCACCCTGAACAGGTACAAAAACCTCATTATCATAGTATCTAAGGTATTATCATAGTATCTAAGGTATTTAAGAGTTGCACACCCATTCTATATATCAAAGAGAATGGGAAATTCTTCTTCCTCTTAGATTATGGCATGTGCCTGTTGAAGATCTACATGTGCATTGGATCTGCTGGATGACATTTATAACCTGAGTACAACTTTGTTATGCAGTAAAACTTCTGATTGCATTTTAAGGAAGCAGCCCTCCATTCAAGCAGATGGGCTGTGATGGAGCAAATGTGTCAGGAGATGGTGGTATTTGTTGGCCATTTCCACACGGGGTTTTAACACGGGGCAGAGTGTTCTCCAGGGAGGACGTCTGCACCTGGGAGCAGACTGGGTCGGACCTACTTAACGTAGATCCTCAGTCCAGCCCGCTCTTGAATGACTCCAAGTGGTCGTCCAGCGTGCTTTTGAAAGACCGCGAAAAACAGGTATTTCAAAAGCACAGAGCGTGCCACTGCTAGTCTGTGCCCTTATGCAGATTCACAGGCTCACATTGGTGCAAGCCTGCAATCTCCTGGGGGTGGGCTTTAGGCTGGCGAGCTTCAGCGGTTGGTCAAGACGCTCGACCAATTGGAAGCCACCATTTTCATCCCCGGAGCAGTGCAGAGCGGCGGCCACGCACTGCTCCAGGGGAGCATGGACCGGACCGGGGAGTCCAAAAGTCTGGTGAGTAGCATCATGGGGCAATTCCCTTGCCCCGTGCAGAAATGGCCATTGTCGTACTTCTCTCTCTCATACGTATCTAAACAACATTTTGCAAATTACACAATCTTTCAGGCTAATCCCACCCATGATACATTTGGTCATTGTATGGATTGTGATGACGGAAGTGATTGAAGTGGATGTGTCTAATCCTGCATCCTCATCCACATTACTATTTTATTTTATTTTTTTAAAAAGCCCTCCAATAATGTTAGCTATGCAGGGAAAAAATAATATCCCACCACCACCATGTACTCCTACCCAGTTTCAACTGAAATTGATGCTACTTCTGGGAAACAGAAGAATGCAGGATTAGAAATGGGGGAGAAACGTTGCAAGCTTTCCTCTATCTGGATTCAAAATAAAGAGAAATGCAGTCCGTACAATACATGTAATCTCCTCACTCATAGCTGTAAAGGACTTGGTGAGGCTGGGGAGATGGAGGAAGGTGGAACATTCATCAACTCCAGTTGACCACAGTTGAATGTGAACTGTGTGGGGGCCTTTGGACTTCTGAATGCAACAGTAACATTAGCAGTGACTCCTAGTGAAAGCATTGAATTTTCTGGATGGGGTCTGGGAATGGGACAGCTGGAAAGAAAGGAATCTCATTCTACCCTCCATCTCTGTGCTGCTGTCCCTTAAATGATGTTTGAACAGCAAGCAGCAAGAAGTGATCTAACTTAGGCCATTTCCACATGGTGTTGCTGTTGCATGATGGGGATGCACTGGCAGCAATCTGTGAGTCTTGCTTTCATGTGACGTCATCACAGGCCCACAGCCAGCATATCCCCACCCATTGCAATTGCAGGATATTCACTTAACAGAAAAATCAATTAAGCACCTGCGGTTGTGTGACACTCCCATCACCACTGGTCATGCAGAAGGGCTGGAAGTGCAAGCTTGTGCTTCCTTCCCCAACGTAGCGTGGGAAAGAGGAACTGCACTGTGGAAGGAAGGCACATGTTGCTCTCACTCCCTTTCACAGGTAGCTGGCTGGGTGCAGAGGGGTGAGTTCATGTTGTTCTTCCTTCCTGGCAAAGGCACTGGCGGGACTGTGACAGGAGGACAATGGAAGAAGGTATGGTACGGAAATGGTCTTAGTGTAGGGGAAAATGCCAGTCCTGGTAAGTCCCCTTGTGCATACATAGGCATAAACTCTTGGACATGCCTAAAGGACCTCTTAGGATCTCAGTTAATATCTGTAAGGCTAAAAGAGTGTTTTTGAGAAAATCATGAGGAAAAAGGTACCTTGTGAAGTGCTTTACAGCAAAGCTGTATTTATGGCTGAGTGGTTTTATTCATTCTTCATGATATTGATATACTGAACACCTATTTGGGTAACAAGTAGGAGACAAAGTATTTAGGTGTTAATTTGTAATCTGTAATTACGTTTCAGCTCCCCAGAAACACTCCTGCAGGGTACAGCCAGAAAAAGCAAGCTGCTGTCTCCAAAGATGTTAGCAAACACAGTGTCATATTGTTGGGTATTAAGTGAAAGCTAAAGCAAAATATCAAACAGAAGCTGAAGGTAAACCATGCAAATGTATCTTCTTCCAGGGTAACACCATGTTTTGTGGCACTGCATTTCTTCATTTTCAAACAGATTCATTGACAAAACTGTCAGAACAGCACTTGAGGGAAGAATGAGCAAACAGGGATGGAGGAGCTGCTTTGGGATGAGAGAGGTGTGCAAAGGGACCCATTTCAACATTTCAGTGGGTTGGAGCTGTCATGTTTTCTATGCTAATGCCACATTAAGAAAATAAAATGGGAGCTACCACTAGTGCCATCTTTCCAATCAGATATAAACCTGATAAGATAAAGAGAAAGATAATCTTTAAATCCACAGTGATACAGAGTATTGCAAGGATTTCTCATCATGTCAATTTGACAAAGGTAAAATATAATCCTTTCTTACCTCATTGCAACATTGCTGAAAAAAATTACAATATCTATATTAACAAAACTGATCTACCTTTTAAATCTCTTATATAAAGATTTTACATGACAAGATTACAGAAATCCAAGTACAGATCACAGAATATAAAGCTGTAGTACATATAAGATATTACCAGATAATCTATAAATCTGAAAAGTATTACAATTCACAGCCCTCTTCCTATATTCTGTGCTCAAGGAATAAATGTTATTTTCATGCTAGTTTTGAAGGCCTATTTGCACCCAGTCCTTACCAGGAATATATGGGAAGGAATAAGAATATATGTAGGAATATATGGGGAAAAGCAGATGACTCAGATTGTAATTCTTGTTGTGCATGTTTTTTTAATGAGATAGCTTTATACAGTTGTCATTCATAGAAAAAGCTTAGGTAATGGCGTTACACCATGGTTAATGACCTGCGCAAACTTGTATCTATGTTTTTCTTCAACATATCTGTTGATCAGTTTTTGCACCCAGTACCAGAACATATAAACACCTTTACCAAAAGGACTTCTACATTATCAACACCAGTGTAACTATAAATGCCTGTGTATTGGAATATACTAATTTACACAGTCCTTGTACTGGCTGGCCCAGAACCATAGCTTCATTACTTAAAGGGCCAGTCTCATCTTGTTATAAATGATCTCTGTTCTTTCTGTGAATGCTCCAAAAGTCAAGACAATTTGGAGTACAGGGAAAAGGCTGAGAGTGACATACTTTGAAACAAAATGAAAACAAAACAAAACAAAACAAACCCTGTTAACTTATATCACTGGTCAAAAATATAATTATCTACTTTATTTGGTATGTGTTTTTGAGTTTCAGTACTATGCACACCTGTGAATACTTACAGGCATAAGTTAAATCTAAGGATTTTAAAGTCAGAGTTACAAGGGGATTTAAAAATAAAATAAAATTAAAACCCCATTTTTTATTTACGAAAAAGCTTTTTTTTTCTTTAAGCTTTCTAGAAAACTTACAAAAAGTTAAAACCATAAAAACAGTTGCTACTAGGTAATTTTTCCATAGAGTGCCTGAATGGTGTAGTGGTTTCACGGCTGGAATGCAGGGCTGGAGATCAGGGTTCAGTTCCAAGCTTGGCCATGGAAATCCACTGGTTGACTTAAGTGTATCACACAGTCTCAGTCCCTAGAAAATGCTATGATAGGATCACCATAATTCAGAAACAAATTGAAAGACACAACAACAACAACAACAAACTGTTTCATATTCACAATCAGTACCTAGCCATGATTGCGACACTATTACTACAGTTGTAACTCTCCATTAATCCATTTGCCAGGCATCAAATGCATGGGGAGAAGGAGATACATTCTGCTGGTTATTGGAGCACAGGTGAATGATATCAGGCCTGGGGAGTAGCAGATGTAAACTACCGGCTCCCATTTTGCATACATTGGCCAAGGTACTACATGGTCAAACACAGCATAAGTGTTCCACATTCTGAATTCATGCACAGCTGCCCTGTCACCATTTCCAAAACTTAGTGTGCTGCTTTAATACTGAACTTACAATGGATCTTCCATGGCTTGTGGAAAGCAAAGAGGATTGGAGTGCCCATAGCCAATACAGACTGAGGACATGTTCCACCAAGATCTGGTGGGGTTCTCTGGAGTGATTCAAGATGGAAACATAACCAGCTATTTCATCAATTTCTTCCACTCTCCACCAGCCATGGCCATTTTGCAGGCTGTAAGTGACATAATGAATTCTGAGGTAGGGTTGGGCTTTGGTCATTGAGAAGGAAAGAAGGGAACATCAATGTCTACAGTGAGCAAAAAGGTATATATGCTAGTGAAAAGTGGAATTATCTGTGTGTATGTCACTAATTGGATGCTGGCTATTGTATGTGCATATATTGATCCAGAGTTCCTTTCCCATGAATAAAAGAATTCAGACAAAGTGTAGGATCCTACCAGAGAAAAGGGTGGGAATACAATTTAGTTTTATCTCCATTCTTCTCCAAGCCCCAGCACCACCACTAGTCATCTGTTCTGAAGGATCCCTCAATGCTTTGTTGACTATCAAAGACGTAAGGAGGAATATGTAATAATTGCTCAGCCTTGGGGCACAACATGTGCAGAACTCCATAGAATGTAACTCTATCTGCAAGCCATTGACTGGAAAAGAGAGATGGTAAAATTTTGCTATAATGAATTGCTATATTTTCAATAAGGAGTGAGTTGATATCTTCATGTTTAGAGAAACTTTCATTTTGTTCACACACAGCCACACTCAACTGATTACTCAAAATAAATGTCTAAAGGTTGTACCTAGATATTTTGGTTATGTGTGTTCTTTATTTGCTAGAGAGAAAACACTGGAAATGAGATGTCTTCAGTATTGCTTCAAAACCACAGAGCCTGTGAAATGTAAGTTGGGACTGAACACACTTTAACTGGCTATCTGCAATTATGTTCTAGTTAAGTTTATAATTAACACTGATTAACCTTCTGCATATGAAGTTACACAAGCCCTAGCCAGTCAGTATTATTATAATGGATCTCACTTTGCATCTTCATGTGACACACTATGTAATATCTCAAGCAGATCATCAAATGAAAAATTGAGAAGGTGGTTAATTACTTAATTATCACTTTCCCCCCCATGGCTACAGTTCATACTACTTCTTCATGTGATAAGTTGAATACAAGAGCATGCTGGTACCAAGCACTGCAGTGTTTTTTTTAAAAAAACACAATGTTCAGCACCAGACCCTGTAATAAAACTAACAATCTATACAGCTTTCTATCACTATCTGGGAAGTTTGGATGTATGCACAAACAGAGGAACATAGTTTGGTGGTGCAGTACATACTTTGCATGCAACTACACTTCAGAATAACTATTATTTGGTTTTTGCTTGGTCTCATGAAGAATGAGCAGGCAATCCTGCACTGTTAATCCTCAAAACAGACAGGTAAGATACTGTTTTGTCTCAAAGAAGTTTAGAAAAGGAAAAAAGGAGTCTGTGGGTCAGGGTATATCTGTAGAAGCACATAGACATTTTTCAGCTCCTTCCACCTCAGCAGTCAGCCATGATTTTCATAGCAAGACTAAACATCTACCAGCAGACTTCTCTCCTGATAAACTAGTAAAGTCATCCTTCCATTGTAACTGGGAACATTTGGCATTATGCTGAATCTTTGTCTCCATGTACAGGAGTGGAGTTCTTTGTCTTAGTGTTGCTTTACCCAGATGACCACTCATATAAACAACCTCTATTCAATGAACAATTAAGTGTTCAATGAATAATTTTATATGTTTTTAAGAGTTTTAAATGTTTTTTAATGTTTTTCACTTATTTTTGCATGCTGCGTTGGGTCCCATTCTGGGAGAAAAGGCAGCATATACATTAAATAAATACATAAATACATAAATAAATGAGATAGGGTTTTTGGTTTTGTCTTTGGAAGAACTTCAACCATCAGTTCTGGAGATATTAGAGACAAACAAAAAAAGTTGTATTTTGAAAGGAAAAAAATGGATTGGCAAGATTCTGAAGATGCTAAGCTAAGTGGTGAAGAAGGGAACAAAAACTAGGCAGTATTTTACAGATAGGCAAATATGTGGAGATTCTTGGAGTATTCAACTTATTTTCTTTCTAATTATCATCCCTTTAAAACACTAGTAGGCTTCAGCTCTCACCATCTCTGCTGCCCTCAACCCCTGGAAAAAAACAACAACAACTTTGTTTATGACTAATTCCCTCCCGCCTCAGGGCAGTCACACCTATATGGATGGGGAAAAAAAGAGTGTGTGCGTGTGTGTGTGTGTGGTGAATTAATAGTGGGGTTGATACAACCCCCAGGCCACTGGAAGTTGCTTCTCCTTGCTTCAGAAATTGCTGAAAGTTTAGTTGTTGTTTTTTCTTTTTGCTGCTCCTGTCAAATATTTGTTAGGTTCTCTTTTAAATTCTCCTAAGAAAATTTACTCTGAGGTTGACATTTTATGTACAGTATGAAAAACCAGGCTTTATCCACTTGTAATATTTCAACAGAGCTTTAACCACATGGCATTATCTCCAGTATAACAAGCAAAATTTTGTTGCTT
Organism: Iguana delicatissima; assembly: GCA_948472985.1. NCBI lineage: Eukaryota > Metazoa > Chordata > Lepidosauria > Squamata > Iguanidae > Iguana > Iguana delicatissima. The sequence continues at coordinate 1,873,583 of CAOKZL010000503.1, forward strand.
TTAAGAGAGTTGGATTAACCCCTCATTGACCCTTGTAACATATGTAATCAAATGTTATGTTCTATTCAAAGGAACCAAGATATAGTTTACATACATTTCTTTAGAATGTGCTAAAAAATATTTAAAGATATTCCAAAATATCAAGTCTAGAGAGTTTTCTTTATTTGTGGTTTAGAAAGGAACTATCTAATTATTCTTTTGAGGTTCTTAATTGCATCTTATTCTTACATGTGATTAGTCTAGCTACCTGATAAGAAAGAGTCCTTTAAAAATAGACCAAACGCTGTGTGTTTGAAATAAAAATATACATTGGACTTCTTTGAATACCCTAGGCCTGGAATCCAAAGAACTATACAACTAGTGGACCTAAGAGAAATTCACACAGGAGATTTTCAAGAGTGGTGGCATGAGATTGTGATGAGATGTTTAAAGAAAGATGACTAAAGTTTTGTTGGTTTAGCACAAGTCCTGAATGTGCTTTCAAGCACTCCCCCCCCAAATCTATCCTGGGCAAAACATGTAGAGCTGGAGGGGAAAGTTCCCTTAAGCATTGAAGAAACATGAAAATCTGACCGGCATTGCTCTTTTGAAACTGGAAGTCCACCTGAAATGCCTTTCTCTTTCATAAATGGCTAAGTGTTCTTTACCCTAGAATACATATTGCATTCTTGATTGTCACATTCTAGCAGATTTGTCTAACATCAAAAAAGGCTTTTTATTTTTTTAAAAAAACATGCATCACATTTTGAGAAATAAACAAATGATCTGAATTAAATTCATTTTTCAAATACCTTCAGCAATTGCAGGCACATAGTCAATGCAACTGAGATCCTGCATGTGATGTGTTTTACTGCTTACTTGTCTGTAAAGGAAGCCAGTGGAGGAATTTTGGATCTTTCTCAAAAGCAACATCTGTCAATGGATAAGTGTCTCTTGTTTTTTTTTTAAAAAAAAAGAAACAAAAACTTGATCTACATAAAGGGACACTGAGCACATTTTTGTGCCTTTCCCTTTCTAAAGATTTATAGAAATGATTTAACACGATATTCTGCTGGAGAATAACCCCATGTACTTCATAAAACCCTTTATGTCAGTGTCACAAATCTAAGTCAAAGCAACCTGTCTTAGATTTATACATCTCTTGTTTTTTTTTAAAAAATATTGCTGCCCATTTCAATTTAATTTCAGATTAGGGATTAACCATCCAGAAGAGTCTTATTTCCTAAACAGTCTTACATGCTGCTCTTTACAGTTTCTTCTGTACTTCTAACAAATTCTGCTAAAACCTTCAAAATGGCATTAAATCAGAAGTATTATCTCATGTTTTTTTGGATACGATATTCAAGGGGTCAAGACAATGCCAACAATCTGTTACCCTGATTTCTGGGAGTCCCATGAGGGACACCTAAATGCTCTCCAAATTACACAAATTGGGGAAATTAGTCAAAGAGCACAAGTTAGCACTGCGAGAGGCAGGGCAATGGAGTGAGATCTTTTACCCAGAGTCTATGGGGTCAGGCCGAGTCAAGGAGCAAGCAGATGTGAAATAATAATTGTTGTTTTTATTAAAGTACAATCAAACAATTGTATGCAGCACACTCACACAGATAACTAGAGAAATAAAGGTTGGATTTGGATAGAGGGATTTTTAGAGGAGGTTTTTGGTATGGGAAATACTGCACCTGTCCTGAAGCCCAGGTTGTCTGAAGATAGAGTTCCTGGATATGAAGGTTCTCAGTACATGGGACTGAGGAGAAGGCTCACCAAGCAAAGCGGCAGCAAGGCGGTATGGAAGTTGGGAGCGATCCGAGGAAGCTCTCAAAGTCAGGGGTTCTTATAGGGGAAATTGTGGCTGTAGGCTAGACCGTTCTTGGGGAAAACAATGAGTTTTTGGGCTGGAGACAAAGCCTCCGAAAGGTCAGGATTTTGCATGATTGAGTTAGGTCCGAATTGTCAATAGAGTAGCCAGTATGCAAACGCGGAGTGCTTGACACTTGAGTATTCAGCTCATCAAGCTGCCTGCTCGGGGCAGAGAGTTCTTTGTAGGTAGAGTGCATACATAATGAGGGTACTTGCCGTGAGGTTTCCTGAAGTGGCAGTTTGGCTATTTCTGGCCAGCCTGTATTGTTTTGGAATATTCCAGGGATTAGCGACCGAGCCTGTTTGTGTGCTTGTCTGGGGGCCTCGCAAGCACATGGGAAGCAATGGGTAAGGAAGACCGAATTATTGATATCAAAATGATATCTGGTGCCCCCCAAGTCTGGCTAGAAGCTGTGGTAATAAGTCTTTCAGTTTAGAAAGCAAGATTAACATATGTTCTACCAAAAAATAAAATCCTTTCTGAAAATGGAACATGGCGAATAGGAAAACATTTGCAAATATGCTTTAGAAAATGACAGTAGTAGGCAGTTATGGACTGTTTGTTGATTTGGTTTGATTTGTGCCTTCAAGTTACCTACATCTTATGTTGACCATGTCATACGGTTTTCTGGGCAAGATATGGCCGGAAGAGTTTTACCCTTGACTTCCTCCTAGACTGACAGATTTTTACTTGACTTTCTATGGTGGTCTAGAATCCTAGTCCAACGCAGAATGCACTACATCACTCTAGATCTCTTAGTGTCTTCTCTAATTATATGCAAAGCCCCAATTCATGTTTGCTAAGGTTTTCAGGGCTCATGCAGTACCTTTCAGCAATGGATGAACTGACAAAGTCCCTAGAGGTAACCAGTGACAGACCCCTTCCTGGTATTAACTTAATTGATTGGAAACACTGCTAGTATGTGATATCCTCATATTATTCTCAGTAGTCCATGTGGAAAGAGCCCAAAGTTCAACTTCTTGTCACACGTTTATTGCTTGAATAAAATGCCTTTTAAATTGTACTTGTTTAACATCTAGCACCATCAATAGAGGTCTAAGTACAGTATAGAATATAGTAGTAATAGAGTTCCTGGGCAGTCCCCTTACTGTGAATGTTGAGTAGATATGAGAATAAGCATTATAATGATTGGAATTATGTCAGCATAATTCACAGGTGGAAGTTCCACTTATGCATATGTATGTCCTTTTTTTGTCATTGTAGTGATAGCAGTTATCTACTTCCTCATATAGTGGTGCAGCTTCCCAGACAATACTGCTATCCTGAATCCCCCTTTCCATAGCCATTTACCAGGTCAATGGAGAATAGAGAATGCCTGAAAAGCCTGATGTAGTAAAAGACCCAGAATATGTAAGAAGATAGTTTTCATAATGCCTAGCTAGATGAATTCAAGTATCTGGGGCTTGATGAACTATATCCAAGAGTATTAAAGGAACTTGCAGATGAAAATCTCAGAGCCATTTTCAATACTCTTTGAGAATTCTTGAAGAATTGAAGAGATTCCAAAAGACTGGAGAAGGACAAATATCTTCCTCATTTTCAAAAAGGACAAAAAAGGACTTGATTTATTACCTATGAGTTTTGTTTACAACAAGAAAGTTTCTAGAAAAGATCAGTCTGTGCACACTCCAAAAGAAAGGCTAGAGCTTCTAAGCTGAGAGACACTGAGAGCCATCATGAATTTCTTAAAAGGAAGTCATACCAAACAGATCTTTGGAAGTCTTCGGAAGAGGTTGGAGAGTCATATTTCAAGAGTGCTTTAGCTTTATAGTCATGCATGGCAGGAGACTGGACTAGATGTGGTCTTTTCTAACTCTATGATTCTATGATTCTGATATCTTCTCTTATTTGGTAGAGTTACAAACTTGATATATCAGGGGTGTGTTGTGGATGTAGTATATCTTGATTTCATTAAAGTGTTTGACAAGGTCTACCATTATAAATTCCATGCAAGCTGAAATATGTAGACTGGACAGTATTATTGTTGGGTTGATTTGAAATTGGCTTACTGACTAAACCCAGAAAGTAGCCACCAATGGTTGCCCCTCATTCTAGCATGACACTGAAAAGTGGAATGCCTCAGGGTTCTACTCTGCACCTGGTGGTTCTACATGTTTAATAAATAGTTTAGATGATATAACAGAAGGCATGGTTTATCATTTGCATTTTAAACCAAATTAGCTAATAATCCGTAGGACAGAATCAATTCAAAATGACTGTCATAGACTGAAGCGCTGGGCCAAAACCAACAAAATGAATTCCAAAAGTGACAAAAACAATGTACTACATCAAGTCAGAAAAAAAATGAAATGCACAAATATGGACTGGGTGACACCTGACTTGAAAGTAGTACACATGAAAAAGTTCAGGGGTCAAGATAAACATGAGTCAATAATGTGATGTACTGACCAAACAAGCCAATGCAATTCTATGCTGCATTAACAGGGGAATAGTGTTCAGATCAGAGGCTGTCAAGGAAAACTGGGGTCTCAACACTTTACCATTTTCTGGTGAACACCACCTCAAACCCATGCTCTGTCAGCTCTGACACAGAGAGCAGACAGAAGTCAAGCAAAGGCACAAACAACAGATTGCCAAGACACATGTCTAAAGCTGAAACATAGGTTCTACCTGCCCCCTGCACATTTGCCTCAGCACCATCTACTAGGGACACAGTAGAAATGCTGGCAGGGTTTAAGGAATCAAACAGCCCCTCAGAGTTCACAAGGTGTTGTGAACAACCACTGTCTAGGAGTCAGCATGTGTCATCAGTGTCCCAGGACTCTTGAGGAACTTCACAGTTGGTTGCAACGGCAACACGTGGACAACTCCCACGACCTCCTCTGAAGCCTCTGCCACGACCCTGGGCACCTTTCTCACCTTGCTTCAACAGCGGACAGCCTCTCTTGAGATGAGACACAGACCCACAGAGATAGCACCTCCTGACAGCGTGGGCTCTCACCAGCCCCTCCTGCTTGCACTCACCAGCTGAAGCAGATTTCTTCCCGGCACTTGACTCTGCTGCCGCGGACATCTGTGTATGAGGCTGCACATTCCTTCGAGCCCACTTCTCCTCTTCTTCCAGAAGCTGAGCAGTCACCAAGGACACCGTCAGCTCTCCCTCTGGAACGGACTCCAATGTAGCTACAATCATCTCCCAGCTGGCATCCAGAGAATTCAGGATACAAAAACCTTTGTCAGACTGAGTCAAAACTTTCCCTCTTTCACGCAACGCTGCAAAGAGGTCTGCCAGCTCCGTTAGGTGCTTAATAGAGACTCCAGGCAACAACTTGGTGTTGTAAAGCCTGGAAGTTAAGGAATACTTAGTCCCTGCTGTGACACTCACATATACTTGGTGCAATGCCAACCAACACTCTTGAGGTGTGTTAAAGTCCCAAAAATGCACTAGCTGGTCATTTTCCACAACCAGGAAGAGCAGCAACATAGCTCTTTGCATTACTCTGGCTGCTGCAGCTGCATCTTGTGGGAGGTCTGGAGGATCTGTGAATGCTCCCCAGACACCTTCCCCTTGGAGAAAATGCTCCATCTTCGTAGCCCAGGCTAGGTAATCTGCTCCATTCAGCTTCAGCAGGGCCTGGCCCCCAGGAAATCCCTGGGCTATGGCCTTTCAGCTTCTCAGCAGCAGCACAAAACTTAAAAACACACCAGCTGGCAGGCATCATAAATCAAAAACTTGCCTCGAGAACAAAACCGGCTCCTGGCAGCCAAGCCCTGGGCGCAGCCCCGTGCGCAGCAGAAGCGGGCGCAGCCCATAACCTGTCAAGGAAAACTGGGGTCTCAGCTGAAAAAAAAGCTGAGCCCACAAACAGGCAGGCTTGCAAGACACTGCAAAGCCCCATTCTGTTGCCAGGAAAATAAAGCCAGCCACACAGCCACAGGGTCTAAGTACTAAAAAAGCTTTATTGCAAGCATGTCTCAAAATACAGAGACAAAGGCAAAACTAGGAACAAGGTAAGTCAGGACATGACAAAGTCCAGCCAGAAAGTCACAAAGCCACACAAGGCTTTCTCAGACAGCCTATTATGTAGGCATAATACATACAGGGCATAAACATGTGAGAACACAGCTGCACAGGCAAAGACATAACATATCAAGGCTAGTGGATGTTTACTTTACCAGTGGGAGCAACATATCTGTGAACAAGAGCACAGCTGGTTTTTCAGCCTCAGTGACCTTGTCTGGTCTGGGAAACAGAAGCACAGTTATTTACAACTTGAGTTGCTATGGCAGCGAAGGCAAACAAGTCTCCTTAACTCTTTCCTACTGCAGGCAGCTGTGACTACCTGACCCAGCATTCTCTAACAGAGGCAACAGTAGTTCCACTCTATTCTGCTTTGGTCAATCTCAACTGGAATACTATTTCAAATTCTGGATACCACAGGCCGAGAAGAATATTGACGAGCTGGAATGTGTCCAAAGGAAGGCAACTAAGACAATCAAAGTTCTGGAAACCAAATCCTAGAATGAATGGCATAGAGAGTTGTATCCCATTCTCAGGTACACACCGAAGAAAGATTCACTTAAAGGATGTTATATGAAAGAAAAGTTTCATACTGCAGTATGGTATATACTAATCAATATCTTATTCAACAGTATTGTAGCATAAAAATAACAAAACTACACTGCAGTCCTGAAGTGCATTGTTGGAGAACCCATCACACAAGGGACAGCACAGCTATGCACTCTCTATCTATGCAGCAGTTGTTCAACTCTCCACTTCTAAGGATGCAAGTCTTCATAAATTTTGTTCTCCTAGGCAAAAACAGGCAAGGAACAACTTAAATATTTTTTCTTGCAGCTGCCAGAATATCCCCCAAACTTGTGCAATTTTCAAGGGCTTTTCTCAGTCTGGGATTTACTGTTACCATTATTATCAACTGTACTTATACCCCTCCTTTCCTCTGAAGCCAGGATTCAAGGAGGATTACATAAAAAAAAAAAAAAGAAACATTAAAATAGGATAAAACTATTAACACTAAAAGTGATTTAAAGCATTCAACTAAAAATGTTAAAAAGCAGGGGTTTTAAAACGACAATTAAAACAATGTAGTACATTCTTAAAAAACTCTTCCTTTAAAAATCTTTCCATCTCAAAGGTCTGTTGGGATTTTATAAAAAAAAACCTTTGCCTTCTAAAAGAAGGACATTAAGCAGAGGGAAAGCCTTAAGATCCCCAGGAAGGGAACTCCAGAGTGTAGAGATAGCCACTGAGGAGGTCTTCTAAAGCATGCCCACTAATCATACTTGTGAAGGTGCTGAGACTGAATGAAGGGCTTCTACAGATGTTGGGGTCTGAGCAGACTAATATGGGAAGATATGGTCTGTTAATCTAGAACTAAGCCATATAACACTTGATAGACCTTAACCTGCACTTAAATTTATGCCTAGCAACAGACTAACAGCCAATGCAGCCACTGTAGAGTTGTATGTTCCCTGTAACCAGCCCCAATCAAAGTCTGGCTACAGCTGTCTGTAGCCGCTGAAGTTTCCAACCACTCTTCAAAGGTATCCCCCACATGCAGAATCTTACAATTGAGGGGTAATTATGGTATGTGTTACCATGGTGAGATCCAACATCTCCAGGAATGGGTTTAATGAGTGCTCTAGTTTCAAGTACGCGAAATTGATCCTGGCCTCTGCAGAGAGATGGGCATCCAGATTTAAGACTGAGTCCAAGCACATACCAAAATTGAGAGGCCTCATTTTTTTTATCTACCTGCTGATTGACTAGGAACAGCTCTAACTTGGATTGAGTTCATTTCAATCAACCCCATCCAATCCATTACTGTTGCCCAGCACTGTCATCAGCATAGCGGTCACACCAAACCCTAAACCTTCAAAGAAACTTTTCCAGCAGTTTTATTTGTTCTGTGAAAAGTCCACATGTGTGTTTTTTGTACACAAATCAGCATTTTCTGCACGATTTTTTAAAATATATTATTTGTGCACATGATAAGTCCTGACCTATAATTTTCAAAAAATGCCCTTCCAGGATTCTCTCTCCAGTGCTTTTTCAGCTCTCAGGAAAATATTTTTTTAATCTTGGATTTGAATATTTATGGATGCTCATTCCATTGCCATTCAATATTAAGACAGTTAGGGATTCACTATGGTGTAGTGGTTTGAATCTTGTACTGTGACCCTGAAGACCAAGGTTTGATTAACTGCTTGACCATGGAAATCCACTGGGTGATCTTCAGCATCTGTTACCCTGGCTTCTGGGGTCCCCAGGGACACCTGGATTCTACAAAGTTTGGGGAAATTAGCAGAGTACTGCTTAGCAAAATGGAGGGCAGGACCACACAGCAAGATCTTTTATTTTATGTCTATGAGGTCAAACTGCATGAGAAAGAAAGAAAAGTCAAGTCTCCTTTTAAATTGTCTTTTATTTGGAAAAACTGGAAAATTCCTTTGTCATACATATGAAGTATTCACTCACACAAGCACACAAGGACTACTGAGTTTGAAAATCTTAAGAGACAGAAGAGTTGCAGGGACAAAAGCAAATATACTGCACCTGATCCTGAAGGCTGCTGTTTCAGGAAACCGCAGGGATAGATTAGCAGACAAAGAAAAAGACTGACAGGAGCCTTTAAGCTAGCAGACTCTAGTCAAGGGTGGAAATTCTCCTGAAAAAGAGAAAGAGCTAGCTGCCCAGCTAGTGAGAAACAAAAACCAGAGAAAGTCAGAGAGAGCGAAAAGCTAGCTAAAGCCCCCAAAAGGGAACACAAAATATAGTCATGTATGCCTGGGGGGAAGTCAGACCCTGTTCCTGGGAAAGAACAAATGGCAGAATCAGGCAGACGGGGTAAAAGATTTTTATGGCAGTGCAATCAGGGATCAGGAAAAGGATAGATGTGAGAATTTGTTTGAAATCTTCCTGTTTTCCTGAACCAGAGTTAACCAAAAACTCTGTCTTTGAAGTTTCCAACAACTGGAAGTTAATTTAAGTGGGTGGCCAGCTTTTATGGTTTGGCTTTCCAGAGGATATGCGAACCACAGGGGGCTCTGCTCTTCTTTGGATGCCTTTCGTTCTCCTTGCAAGGGCCATTAAATTGAACTCAGCCATGCTCTGGGATCATCTCTGACCTTTTTCCAGTCAGTACTCTTCCACATGGCCTCACCCAGTCATTGCAAGCGATCTCTATTTTATGCCAATTAATATATATATATATATATATATCCACACACGTGTGTGTGTGTGTGTGAGTTGCTAATTAAGTGGTCAGGAAAGTGGAATTGCACACGTAAGTCAGAAACAATTTGAAGGCACACAGCAACAAGAGCAACATTAGAGATTGCACTTAAAGACTATCCCAGCTGGTGCTCCTAAGCTTCCATAATTGTTTATGCTGATATCACAGGGCTCGTGCAATCCTGAATAGGATGCCTGCTTTGCACATTCACCAGAGGATGCCAGCCACTGGCTGAAGAGTTTAAAACTGGGAAACTGGGACTAATTTTTTTTTTTGTTCTGAAACCACCCCTTCTTGATTCCATGCTACTATAGTTAAACCAGCCCTCAAGATCCCGTTTTAATAGTTTGAGGCTAACCTTGATTCTTTTTGTGAACACTTCTGCAAAGATGTTAACTTGAATGCCCTTGACATCTCTACAACTATCTAATTGCACAAAAGTTAGAAAGATGAAAACTGCTTAATAGAAAACTTAATCTTGCGATCCATCTTGTTACAGAATCACTGCAATGCTGCAGATGTTTGGTCTGAGCACAGGAAACATCACACGGTTGTAATATGATGTGCTCCTTTGACCATTGCCAGTGCAAGTATGAAAGTGCTTTGCTCATGTACTGGAATAACCTTATTCAACAACACTGGCCATATGGGCAAGTAATTTCTGAAAGAGAACTGAACTGTACAGAACCTAAAAATGTGTAGCGGATATGCGTGTGGTTTCCTTTTCTTCCCATTCAAAGCCATATTACAAATCTTTCCATGCAGTAAAAAATAAAAACAGGAATATAGTTAGAAAATAGGTCTTACTATGTATGTGGATAAGACAGAGTGACTGATCACAGAGCACATTTCCTTTACTTCCTACAGAATATCTTGCTGGACAAAAAGAAAAAAAAATATAATATTATTTCTCTGCTAATTTCCACATACAAATATATGTTGGATTTGTCTATTACGTGGGGAACTTCCTCTTTTAAAGGGACTCAGCAAATTCTGGCAGGACTAAGAAGAAATATTTCACAGATAACAAGAAAAGAGTGAGTCCGGGATGGCAAAACAGCTCTATGCCCTTTCTAATAAAATCAATTTTTTATGCTACCACTGGCAAGACTTTGTGAGAGAAGTGCTTTATTTTTGTGGTGAGCTGCTGCCAAATCCAAGCTTTGTTGGACAAGCTTCCCTAGTTTAGCTTTGAAGAATTTCTCATATTTTTAGATATCTGACTCTTAGGTTGGAGGTTAAAAATAAATCTCCTATCACTTAGAGTAAAACCCTGTTGTTGCAGCACTGGAATTCCAAAGCTTCTTATCACAGGCCTTGTGTTGCCATTCATGTTCTGCTATAACATTCTGAGCTGTAACCAGCATGTTTGGTATTCAAGACAGAGTCTCACCTTTAGCAACTAAACCATTTTTATTGATAAAACCTATAATTTATGCAAGCTGGTTTAGCTTTGAAAAGGAAAATATCAACTTTTTAATTTTTTTTAATAAAAGCAACAACAACAAATGAATTTTTGCATGCATTACATATAGTGCTTTCTTTTAAGTATAATACTTCCCTACAAATCAGAGATATATCCATACTTTGCAACTACAACAGTTTGATAACATTTTAATTGCTGTGATTCCATACTAAAGACTTTTGTTATTTGCAGTTTTTTTTCCTGTTTAAAGAGCACTGAGTTAACTCCCCTGTACTACAGTACCAGAAATTTCGGGCAGAGAAGTCTAAGTACATCACAGAACTATAAACTATAAGCTATAAAGTTTGGTTCCAGGCTTTTTATGAACCCATTATTGCTCTAAGACTGTCTGGAGAGGTCCCACTCAGGCTTGTTTGATGGAAACAAGGGGAAGGAACTTCTTGGAGGCTGATCCCTGACTTTGGAACTCCCCCCTTAGGGAGGGCAGAACAGCTCCATCCTTTGTTTTCCTTCCATCATTTTTATGCCATCAGGCTTTTGGAAACTGGTTTGGGTGGACTTTAATGTTGTATAGTGCTAATTGAAAGCTTTTTCTGTTGTCTTTTAGTGGATTCCAATGTTTTTAATGTTTAATATTGTTAATTGTATCAATTGTTTGTTTTAAATTTTTATATTTATACTTTTATTGAAGCATTTCTATAGTTTTAATCTGTATTGTTTTTAAATATGTTGTTAGCCACCTTTAGGCCATTTCTGCACTATATTGTTATGGTATTATTATTCTACCTTCAACCTCCTATGGAATACTGATTTACTAAGGCCAAAGAGCTCTCTGGCTGAAGATTCTAAATGTCCCTCCCTAAACTGCAAACCTCAGGATTCCATAGGATGTTGAAAGTGGAATAATAGCACTGTAACAGTGTACTGCAGAAAGGCCCTGTAAATATACCAACCATAATCTGGACAACTTTTCATCTCTGCCAAAAGCAGGCCCTTTGTAGTAATTTGCAAATCCCAATAAGACACTGCACATCCTTGGGGTTGCCATGACAAAATAGCCCCCTGGTCCATGACAGAAGGAGCAAAAGGAAAGAGCACCATGGCCAAGAAGGAAGAGAATTACCCAGCCTGGGAGACTGTACAGGAGGAGCTAACAGAGGAAGCCCATAAGTCCATCCCTCAAGGTAGACTGGCATAGACTCTACTCTCTGCCATCCAAGGGACTAAAACACCTTCTCAGAACATCCAAAAAGTACTAAGGGTTGAAGTCAAGGTTTTTACCCTGGCCTCAAACAGTTTGGGGTAGAGGCTCAGTTGGCTTTAAGCCTAAAGGCTCAGTTGGCTTTGCTCCTAAAGTGCTAATGTCCATAGTAGTGGCAATATGAGAAGATCTTTGAAAATAGCAGTTTTTAAAGATGTTCCTGTAGTGGAAAGATTAAAACAAAAGATTCCCAATGCGTGCTAAATTAACAGACATATCTCTAGTCTAAATAAAGAGAGAAGGAAGGGAGAGCAAATAAGATTAGATTTAAGGGATTTTCAGAAAATGATACAAAGTCAACATAGAAAAACAGTAAGCAATCTTAATACCCACTGTTATAACCTGCTCTTTCTTTCAGAGGACTATCTCAGTTATGCACCGTAATGGATAGTAACAATGACATAAACTTGTTCATGTTTGTGGCTAATTTAGACTAAGGCCATTCCTGCATGGTGTCCCTGTTCTGCAATGGGGATGCTTTGGCAGTGGTCCACAAGTCATGCTTTTGCAAAATGTCATAGTGGTCCCGCTGCACTAACCAGCTAGAGCAGTGGTTCTCAACCTGTGGGTCCCCAGATGTTTTTGGACTTCAGCTCCCAGAAGCCCCAGACACTATGGTCAATGCTCAGGGCTTCTGGGAGCTGAAGTCCAAAAACATCTGGGGACCCACAGGTTGAGAACCACTGAGCTAGAGACTTAAGACCTGCTGGGGAAGGCTTTCTCTCAATCCCACCACCACCTCAGGTTCATCTGGTGAGGACATACAGGAGAGACTTCTCAGTGGCTGCTCCCACCCTATGGAACGCCCTTCCACAGAAGGACAGGCATGCCCCCTTCCTTCTCTCCTTTTGCAAGCAGAGGAAAACATTTCTGTTTAAACAAGCATTTATATAAGCCAGACAGCTTTATTTACTTGTCGTAAATCAAATATTAAATGTTTTATAGTTTTATAATCTTTTAATGTTTTTAAACGCTTTTAAATGTTTTCAATGTATTTAGTGGTGGTTTTTATGTGTGTGTATTTTTTAGTGCGTTTTAATGAGGATTCATTGTTTGAAGCTGCCCGAGGTCCCAACTCTGGGAGAAAAGCAGCCTACAAATACAATAAATAAATAAATAATCTCTACCCTACCCGTCACAATTGTGTGATGTTCCATTTATGGAAAAAGTCTGTTAATAGCCCTTGATCACACAACGCTCCCGTTGCTGGCAGCCATGTGGAACAGGTGGAAGTGTGATCTAGGTGTTTCCTTTCCAGTGCAGCACAGGAAAGAGACTGGGTCCAGTGTAGAAGGAAAGAGAGTGTCACTCATGCTCCCATCTGCAGGCATCTGGCTGTGTGTAGAAGGGAGCATTGGGGATATGTCAAAGACACTACCGGGATGATGCAGGGACCATGACAGAAAAGCATATGATGTGGAAATGGTCTTAATCACTATAGTGAAACCTATGGAAATGTTTACAAGAAGAAACAAGGCAAGTGACAGGAACTCTGAGTTAAATGGTAAAGAAGTAGCTTGGAAAGGATATCTGCCAGAGTTGCAAATTATGCAAGCTGGGGAAAGGTTACATTTTGTATTGGAAATCAACAATTTTCTTGATCTCTCTCTCCTACCTCCTACTTTGGTAGATAGGAAAGCATCAAGGATAACTGTTAATCTCTTACATGAGGGCATACAATTGGGTCTTACCTATACGGCATTATCACTGTTCCTGTCTTCTTGGTAGTCAGATGTGCAATTGACATAAGATATTCTTGGTATAGAGCAGAGTTTCTACATCCTTGAAAAAACTGTGTTTTGGTACTGCAGTAAATCAGCTTTAGCTGATAATACCACCAACCCACATTTGACAATATTATATCTGTTTGGCAGAGGTTTTAAAATACATTGAGTTACAGTAACCCATCTTTTAATAGAAACATGTTGTTTAAAGGAGAAGGCAGATAACAGAGAATGAGGTGGTGACCAAGTATGGAAGGAAAGCATTGTAGTTGAGGTAGGAATGGTCATACAAATGAGCATGACTAAAATTTTGAGATGACTGCCAGATTATGTGGATCACAAACAATTATTACCAATTTTTTTTAGCAGTTTCAAACTCATGTGATAATATCATTAAGAAAATATGGCTTGTCAAGAAGAAGAAAAAAAGATTCAAAAACATTGCCCTTAAGCTATTTTGTGAATTTCAGAAGATTATGGATTTTTCCTGAAATGTATGCAGAGATTTTGAACACAATTCTCAACAATTCATTTTGCTTTGTTGTTGTTGTAGGTGTTTGCCTTCAAGTAACTGTCATGGACCAGGAATCAGCTTCGCTGGGTGAACAGCAGTCTCAAAGGATGACAAGCAGCTGCAAGCACACCGGGAACAAATCAGGCTGGGATGAGAGCCAGCTGGCTCCAGCTGAAAACAAAGGGCAGTGCCTGACACCTTGAATGTGTGTGTGTGTTGTCCTTGCCCTGTATCCTACAGACTGCCTGCTCACTGTCTGCTTGGCTTCTCTGATCCCAGACTATCTAACCTTGGTGCCTGCTGGCTTCTGAATTTTTGATCCATCTCTTGACTACATTTCTGCTCCACTCTGAACAGACAAGCTTTACTAACTGCAACGTGTCTCCACTTGACTGCAAATGGCCTCCTTCTAACCCTGCACTTTGTTGCCTGGCAATGGGCAGCTGCCACCTGCAATGGTAATTTTGGACTTATGATGAGTGTAAAATGAATCTATCCTGCTATTGTCCTCCTCTGAGGCTCAGAGAGTGTGACTTGCCCAGGATGACCCAGTGTGTTGACACGGCCAAGAAGAAATTTGAACCCTGGTCTCCAGAGTCTAGGCCCTTTTTGCATGGCATCTGCCATGTGAAAGAGGGCCTGGAGCCTCGCATGATTGTGAGGAGCAATCTGCTTGACACCCTTGCAATTGCGGAAGGGTCCAGGGGCCAGCAGGCAATGATCGCACACCTTTGCATTTTCAGCTTTCAGCCGAAAATGCTGCATGATTGCGCATTGCTCCCAGGTCCTGCGCACACTTACCTGGCGTGCGGAGCCTCGGGAGCCGGGCCAGTTGCGCTTCCTGTCTCAGTGCAGCCTGGGAAGGTCCCAGGCTGCACAGTGAAAGGAAGAGGCGGGGCTCTCGCACAAGCAGGAAGCTTGTGCGGAGTTGAAGAAACCTGGATGCGAGGGCCTCTCACAAGAGGCTGATCTCGCGAGCACTGCACCCCAGCACCGAGAAGAGGTAGGGTGTGGAAAGGGCCTTAGTCTCATATCTGATTTCCCATTTTCCTAAAAAAAATAAAAAAAATGCTAACTTTTACTAACTTTTAGAGATACAACTTTTACTTTTGGATAGAAGACTAGGTTGGTGAGTAAATAAGACAAGGTGGAAATCATGTGACTGTCCAGATGTTCAACTGCGAACTCTCAGAAGCAATATTAAGGATAAGAAATTGTGAGGACTGCTTGGACATGTAGTCCATCAATCATAAGAATACTGTATGATTCCTACTGTTGCTGTAGCAGCACCTCGGTTATGCAACTCCACCTCAAGGCAGCATCTTTGCTAAGCTTCTGGTAGGTCAATCAAAAGTATGGTGTTCTATGTGATTCTTGGATTTTAAAAATGGTTTGAAAATTGACTTGGAAAATTGATTTTAGTTTAGTCTTGAAGATGGTTTAAAACATATACCATATTGCCCACCAAAATCAGATCCTGATGAGCAGAAAAGCAATTAATGAATATGTCAAATAAATATATAACAAGAAGAAATAAATTAGTAAAGACATCCCTATAACAGTATAACAATCTTAAAGGAACTCTGAATTGTCATATCTAATGCCCTATTCAGAAGATAGCAGGCATCTACTATCATTTTAGCTAGCTGTCTCCTCCATGAAAGTAGTCCTCACTGGAAAATATTCTGAACAGGCTTCTGTACTGAAAAACCAATCAAATAATATGTGGTAGGGATACTTACATTTAATGCATTGTTCGATGTGATCTGTTTTAACCTTGTGCACCGAGGACACACACATATATGATACTGTTAATTCTTTGTGGAAACCTGTTTAGACATATTAACTGCATTTTCTTATCAGGGTATGATATACTCTTCATTTACTGCACACATTAAAATATGTCAGGACAACTACACCATCTGGATGAGATGGATTTAAAGAAAGTGGTGGCAGTTGCATTTTGATGCAACCAGCCTAAATCATCTTGCCTTGTCCCTGAGCATTTTTCACATAAATGTCAAACAACTGAGGTGACAGAGTGTAACTCTGCAACACCTGTACTAGATAGCCTTCAGGGCAAATGAGCTCTTGTCCAACATCACCCTGAGAGACCTTCCTGAAAAGAAAAACTATAAAGTCACAGCAGTGATTTTGGCCTTGCTTGCCAGGATCCACAGATGACTCAACAAAACATCATGCTTAATGTTAACAAAAGCTGATGGCAGATCGGAAATAATCAGCATGGCACATTGACCTCTGTACTTTGCCAAGAGGAGATCATAGACCAATTAAACACAGACGTCTCAGTACCATACTCAGGCTTCAAGCCAGTTCAAGCCAGGCCACAGTCATCTATGAATCCAGATGGTACAACAGCTGTCTCATGAACATTTCTCATTCACCTTTCTTAAAGGGAAAGAGATAGGGTCATATCTGATACAATTGCCAAGGCTGCTTGGGTTCCTTAAGAAGAAGTATGGTCTGTGAAAATGAATAGAATCAGCATAGTTCTCCTCAGAATATTACACAAGGATTCAGTAACAGGATATTTCTGTACAAAATGTCCCGCTGCACACCTCTCAGACTAACATGAAGAACAGAACTTGGCATCCAGCAGATTTCAAGTGTGTTGCATGTTGCTCCTTAAGACCATCTATGTATTTCATTGTGTATTTTAAAAGAGAATTGAGTGTGTGTGTGATTATTTTTAAATACAATTAGTAATGCAGAAATGGAACCAAATAGAATTTAGAGGTTTGTGGCATCTGCCAAGGAAGCACGGTCATAAGAAAGTTGTATTACCTGTTCTCCAGGAATAACATAAAGACATGGATAAACTTATTGCCATTCATTGATCAGAGAATGATTAATTGAAAGTTTATTTCTGGCATTCTTCTTGTCGGAAATACTCCTCAGCTCCAGCTGCTTGTTATCTTGGGACTCCAGAAGTGGGAGGGTTGAGAAGAATTTGGCACTGGATGCCATCCAAAAGAACAAGGGCCATAAACTACTATTTGAGCAACAACACCGACAGAAATCCACCTAGATGAAAAAGGACTTAAATGACAACTTTTAAGTCACAAATCCAACCCCCACCCTCAGTAACTGTTCTCCCTACTGTATCTTTTCTTTCCACTTCCTTTCCTTTGGCTTGTGTCTTTAGTTTGCAAACTTATTGTGCCTTCTTCTCCCTCTTTTTCTACTATTGCTCCCTTTTAATTAATGTGAACTACTTTGAAAGAACAACATTGTCTTGAAAACAAGGAAAAGAGAGGAAAATGAAATATGCAAGAACAACACAGACCAGAGGTTGAGCTTTAAGTTTGTCTTCTTGAACACTGCAGATAATGTTGCTAAAATTGACACTATTTATCATTATTCTACATTTCTAAAATTGTATTTGGCTTATTAGTTTCATGAGGTCACAAGATTGGAGTGTTAGAAATCTCAGGGGTCAACATTTTCCAACAAGCTTCTTAAAATAACTAACTACAGATGTTTGTATAGCTTCTAATTCAATGTGTTCTTTACTGAAACATGCAAGTTAGGAAGAAGCCAGTTCCACTGCTTCTTCTTATGTACTTGTAATAACCTTTTCTTGGAGTGTATGTTAGTAGAAAAACCCTTTCTTAAATTACTTTTTTAAAAAATTTTATTTGGTCAGGTAATATATTGAAAGCAAATTCAATGCACTGAGGACACATTGCAAAGCAACATGCAAGGTTAAAAAAGAGTGAGACCAAAAGATAAAACAGAGGAAAAAGGATAGAGCTTTAAATAGTAATTTATAATAAATGTGTTAAACATGAAATCTGATATCTGAAATAATAACAATTGTCACTAGAATTCAAAGTGGCTTGGTATCTTTTTGCTAAATTTAAAATGTTGTTGTCATGTTTCCTTTTTCTTGGAGGATAACACAAAATTGCAGTGTTACCCTGGGTTTTTCACGGTCAGTATAAAACTATGGCCCTTTCCGCACTTTACCTTCTTCCTGTGCTGGGGTGCGGGGATTGCGCGAGCAGCCTCCAGTGAGAGGGTTTTGGGTCCAGCGTCCTTCGGCTCCTCACAAGCTGCCTGCTCGTGTGAGACCTTCCCAGGCTGCACTGGGGCAGGAAGCACGACTGGTGTGGCTCTAGAAGTTCCGCATGCCAGGTAAGTGCATGCAGGGCCCAGGAGCAATGCACGATTGCACATCACTTTCAGCTTCCAGACGAAAATGAAAAAGTGTACGATCGGCTCCTGCCAGCCCCTGGAGCGTCGTGTGATCGTGAGTGCATCACGCAGATCACTCCTCACAATTGCGCGACGCTCCAGGCACCTTTTCATGTGGAAAATGCCATGCAGAAAGGGCCTATATCAGTGGTTCTCAACCTGTGGGTCCCCAGATGTTTGTGGACTTCAGCTCCCAGAAGCCCTGAGCACTGACTATAGTGGCTGGGGATTCTGGGAGCTGAAGTCCACAAACATCTGGAGACCCACAGGTTGAGAACCACTGGCCTATATCATGATCTGGTCTTTGAGACAAAATTACAGTGCAAACCTGTCCTCTGCCACAACCATAGCTCTAAGTGGTTTAAAAACTGGGATGTCGGGAAAGAGATTAACTACAAAATATGTTGGGATATGTATTAAAAATCTCCTTAAAAATAGTAAATATATTCCAATCTGTTTCTGTAAACAAGGGAAACTTCATTTTGTTTTTGTTATAAGCAAACTATACTCATTTTCATGAATATTTCATAAATATACTGTTCATTTTCTAGGTCAAATCACCCTGGAATTAATATTAAGGAGGAATAGTCATGAAAAAAATCTTGCAAAGCAGTAGTACCCACTACTCTCAGAATTAGGAGGACAAGAAAGTAGAAAAGCACCTATTCAAAGCAAGTGGGATATTTCTTTCAAAATTGTTTCCAGTTTTTACATTATAACATAACAATTTAAAGAACTACATGCGTGCCTCTCCCTTCTTTTTTGGTTATCAATGGCATCTTTACAACAATAGTAGAATAGAAGTTCTTCACCCTTGCGATGCAGAAAGCTTTAACATGCTCTTTTTCCTCAGGTTTCCTGTAGTGCTAATAGATTTTAGAAATGGGCATGAGATGACAGCTTTGCACACACACATTTTTATTTTCAGCACTGCCTATGTGTTGAAAAGAAAAGGCACGGTGGGACTTTTTCCCCTGTGATGATCTTTTGTTGCATCAATTGAGAAAGGAAGTAATCATTTGGGAACAGCAACTTTAAACATGTTCAAAAGACATCCAGAAGAGAAGAAAAGCATGCATGACTGCACAATACTGTAAATGCCAGGAAACCCATTCTCCTTCTAAGCACTAAAACATTTTAGGCCAAGTTGAGCCTTGGTGTAAGTCCACTGTGCCAGGCAAAAAGAGTTTATTGCATGTCAAAATAAAAATGCATCAACAATACTTCCATTCCAACTTGGATATTTTGTATGCTATTGTAAAGCAGTGATTTTTATAGTATAACATTAAATAAATACAAGATTCCATATAAACTTTTGGAAATGTGCTCTCTCAATCCAAAGCTACTCTGCCAAAGTGCCAGTACATAAATAGCTATCTTAGTATAAAATAAAATAAGAATGGAATGATGTGATTGGTGTTTATTAAATTGTACATGGTGTGGGGAGAAAAAAAAGGCTTTTGTCCTTAAGATTAGAGTCTAGGGTCCTCTAGTTGGGCTTACTCCATTAAATCCATTAAATCAATTGGCAGTGGATTAGTGGCTACAGATGCCTTTGGGGGCAGGTGGGTCGGAAACAGTTTTAAAAGAGAGACCATCCTAATGATAATGTGCAATCTAAAAAACAATGATTATTTAGCTTATATATTTTAAGGGAACAGGTAGGGTTACCTTTCCTCCTAACAGTCACGAGAGCTGCAGATATTCAACAGGAACAGTGTCAATAAATAAGTACTGGATTTCCATAGTGTTTGAAACCACCTTGAGGCACAGGAATCAGTACTTACTGAATATGTTTGAGAAATAAATCAGAAATAAGAGGGAGATGGAGAGAGAGAGAGAGATGTAAACACTGGTTTCAGAAGGCTTCCATACTAGAGATTTGCTTCTTATTAAGGATCATGCAAACTGTTCATGTAAGAGAACAACACCACCACCAACAACAACAACACATTTCTGATCAAGAAAAGTTTTCAGGTACTGAGAGGTAGATGTTGCTTTAAACTAGAGATGCAGTTCTTTGCTGATTTCATCCTTGAGGGAAGCGATGAACAATTTTAGTAAATTTCTTTCCTGCTATGAGAAAGATATTGAAAAAAATGCACAACTTTCAAACACTATTTGCAGTTTGGGACTTATTCTGCACAAAAATTCATACATGGGTTTATCAGGGATGCAATTCTCCACTAAGCTTTTTTTTAATCTACGGTAGCAATGAGTAAATGCAGAAATTTTCTGCCTGCTGCAGGAAAGTCTTCAAAAACCATAGCATTTTTGAAGGCTAATCACAATTTGGGACTTGTGCAGAAAATTCACAATGGTTGTCTTGCACAGAAAACAGCCTTTCCTCTACAGGAAACAGCATTTTCTGCATGGAAAATGATACTGCAGTACAGAATTCCTGCCCCGGAATTAATATTTCTGTAAAAATCAACCATGTGTTGAATTATGGCATTTTCTTTGCAGAAAATATCACTTTCTACGTACAACATTAATATTTCTGTATTAAAATATTATTTTACATGTAGAAAATTCTGCTTCTTGCAATAAAATGTCCAGAAAATGCTCCCTTGCTCATAAAACAACCATGTATGAATTTTGCTTATAAAGTGTGCAAGCAGGCCAACCAAGAAAGAGCTACAAGGATTTTTCAAGTATTTTCTTTAATTTATTCAAAGTTAAACGTCTCTATGCCAGACTAACAAGTACAGTTCACATATTTTCAATACAGTGCATGAACTGATTATGGTCCTTTCTGCAGCTTACCTTTGTCCTGGTGGCATCTGGTGATGATGGTGGCAGCTACTTTCCTAGGAACAGAGTGCGATGGAGTGGTCCTCTCTGCACTGGCTGCCTCCAGGAACTGGGAAGCATGATGGCCATGCATCTTCTTGCCACAGCAGAATCAGGTACTATCCCAGGCTGCGCTGGGACAGGAAGCACAGCCATTGCACTTCCAAGGCCTCCACAGACAAGGTAAGTGTGGGCGTGTGGCAAGAGGGTGGCACAATTGCCGGTTGTTGATGGGGAAAACCTGTCAATGTTTTGCTGCATGATATGCCCCCTTGGGATAGGGGAAGGACGAGACTGAGACAATGTTGTTCATAAGCATTGTCCCGGCTCTTTCCTTCACCCATCCCCATGGGTGGGTTGTGTGTGTCGAATGGAAAGGGCCTAAGAGTTCTAGGAATCTCTCTCTATTTCTGCATACACACACACACACACACACACACACAAATCATACATAGATATGGATATGGATCTGTGGAGGCTGTTTTATTTTGTTGTTGCATGTACAGTCCAATGAATAATTGTAGCTTCTGGCTGTGACTCCACAAATGAACTGATGAAATCAGCATGCGAATTCTGTGGATTACCCTTATTCAAGCAGCTAATGATTGCATAAGAATGAACAATGAAGGCAGTGTTGTTGCTGTACCTGCTTTACTCTCCTTTTCCTATACATAAAAAACAGATGCTTCTTAATTATTTCACAAGAGTTGCTAGTTGAAAGTAGGGGTTTTTTTTTAATGAAATCATCCTAACTAAACTTTCAGACATATTTTCCTCTATTTGATTTGACATCTTTGTGGTTGAATACAGAGACACACTTGATAAATACATTTATTTCAGATTCTTCCATTCTAGTCATGCATCCAGCACTGCCTGTCTGCACTAAATTTTATAAAATAAGCCAACACAATACTAAAATATTCAGTAGTTCTTTTGATTTCTACTATTGCTTTTCTGAATTTACCTTCTATAACAACAGCAAAATGTCAACATATTCTTCAGGGATTCTGGAAAACTATTAGTCCTCCATTGCTATATGTGTTTTCTAGCAAAGAGGTTCCAACAGCAGTTTTGAATTTTTGTAATTTCCAACCCAGCTAGTAGCAGAGGGGCTGTAGCAAATGGAAGAGAGCCAGTAGTACAATTTACAGTGAACATATTTTGAACTCCTTGAGGATTAAAACACTCAGTCCTTTAATCCATAGTTTGCTGAATAAATGCAATCTACAAATGCATTGACTATCTTCAAAAATACGCTGAAAATAGACATTTGAGAAATCAAAAACATAGAAAATAAGAAATGTTTAAATGGAAAGTAACTATCATCACTTTTTCTACCACCATGTCTTTCACCACGCATTTCAATTGGCATATTTCCTCTTTTTTTTTCCCTTGAAGCAATATAGATTTTATTATAAACTATTTTAAAAGTTCTGCATCTCTGAATAGACCATGCAGTTCCTCGGCTGAATAGCAATTTCCTTTTAAATTATTAGGCCATTTCCCAGGATTTCTTTTAATCATCATTTATATATATAAAGAGAGAAAGACCAAAAAAAAAATGCCTATATATATATATATATATATATATAGGTTTGTTTGTTTTTTTCTTTTTTTTCTTTTTGGTCTTTCTCTCTCTTTTTAATCAACTAATTCACTTCTGTTTTGCTTACTCCCTGGTACAAGAAAATGAACAATTTTACTGAATTTCTTTTAAATATAGTTTGGAACACAATTTACTCTATAGACCAGTAGTTTGTATTCAGGAACATCTGTTGTAGTCCAAGTTGCTCCTTGGATCATCATAGTGATGGTTCTCTGTTTTTCGGTAATGTTAAGGTTGTTTACAGCTAGCAGTCTGAAAGTGCTAATCCTCCCTCAGAGCTTTCCAGCTGCAGAAGCAGATGACTCCTCATTTCTGAAATTTGTCCTGATATAGGGCAAAAGTGCACATCTGCTTAATCACCCAAATGGTCCATTTTCATAACCATGTCCTTTCTTTGGTCAGCCGAGCAGAGATATTCAAAGGCAACACAAAAATACACACTATAGTATTTTTTCTTTTAATAATTTATTCCATTATTTTAATGGGGGATAATCCACATTATGGAATAACAGGATGCTTTCTGAGAAATCATTTTATTAGAATATGCTGTTTAAAGAGGCAATGGAAATAATTTTAAGGCACTTTAAATATGTGGACAAAGTAGCATTAAATATGATAAAATATATGCTTTACATGCCATCCAAAAAAAATATGAATTTTCAATAGCTTAAATGTTCAATAAAGACTACTCCAGTGATTGCTTCCATAACTGTGCTAGGGAACATGTGAAGATGCATTGTATCAGATCAGTCAGTGCATCCATGCAACTCAGCATTATTTATTTATTTTGTCAAATGGTAAGTTTAAATTCTTTAGCAACACTCTAAAAAGCAAAAATCTTCAGAGGAGTGGCAGTTGATTTAGGCAACCAATATTACAGATGTGGGCAAGTGTGACTGAACTGCTACTTCTATCAGCCTTAGCCAAAATAGTCAATGGTAAGCAATGCTGGGAACTGCAATTCAACTATGCCTGGAGGGCAACACTTTGGCCACCCCTGTTGTATACACATTTACAAGCAAATTTAGTTACATTTAATAGGCTTTACTTCTGAGCAGACACACAGAGAGGACTGGATTATTAATGCTCACTAAAGTTCTACTGGTAGCTCATATTTCTGAGTGATAGCAGTAATGAGGTAAGAGATTAAGACTGGAAAGAGCTAGAGACCAGACTCATTGCTTTCTTTAAAAAAAAAAAAAAAGTAAAAGAACAGTAAGTAACTGTAGTGGATCTACTATGAGGAAAATATCCCATAAATACATCAACAGTTCATAGTCTAAGGCACAGCCTTTAATGGTCAGGAAAAGGGAAAATTCCACAGGAATGATTAACACTAGAGTTAGGTCTCACTGAACTCTTTCTACTCTGACATAATATTTCAAGAGATGCTGAAACTTAATTAATTTTCTGACATTTGTACTGAAAATAAGCGGGGTTTTGCCACCTTCCTGCCTGCTGTACCATGAGAGATAGAGCAAGAAGCTGATATTGGTGTGACTGATTAACTATTTATTTATTTATTTATTTATTTATTTATTTATTTATTATTTATTTATTTTACTAGCTATTTATGCAAGCATATAAAAGTCTCTGCTTTATATCCATTCCTCTCACTTCCCTCCAGGATTTACAAATGCGCTTATATTCCTCAGGGCATGGTGACCTCTAACAACTTGTGTGTTGTGTGTGGACTGGGGCTTTATGTAGCAGATAGCACATAGAACTTTATTTTCTATGAGACTCATATTGCATCTAACATTTCCTCAATGAGTTTTTTTTTTTAAGATATAGCTTTGTCTCACTCAGATTTTCCTTCAATTTGTTTTGATGTGATGGCCTTGATCATTCTCATATGTTAAGGCAATGATATTAAAATAAGCTATTGTTGAACCCCAAATTTCCCACTTTGTTCTTAGTTGGCAGAATGGAAAGACTATTTTGCTGAATATTTGCTGGGGGGACAAAAGAAAATATCCAACAGACGAGAAGTTCAGAACAAAACATTTTAAAATGAATAGTTTCTCTCTACAATTTTCAGCTGGGTCTTAAAAAAAAACACTTCAGTTTTATAGTGGCAATAAAAGCAGTTTTTAATCACTTTTCGTTGGGGCACAAGAGAAAGCAAAAGAAACCTTGGAGTAAATATTCTCTCATGACCCATTGACAAATGACTTACTGCCTCTCTTTTCCAGTCTCAAAAGTCTTCCTGCACCCACTTGAGAGGTAACTATAGACTACACCACACCTGATTTCAGGATGCCCTCCATATATGTTAAAGAGATATATAGTTAAGGGGATACTTAATATGTAGTTGAGGTAGCTGAGAATCGTTAGGTAAACAGTGCCTGGTACGGGAAAGGGATGCACTGATAACAGCCTCCAGATTCCCTTGGACTTTTGATGAGGGAGGGGCCTTGGGGGATCTTAAGCTCAAACACTTTCACTTTTCTTCAGTCTTTACACTAAAGCCATTACATGTACTTCACCCCAAATAAACAATCCTTTTATGTATTGTACTGTTTGTGCGTGGATTCTGTTCCTGACACCCAACCTGCAGGTATGCACCATTGGAACTAAGAATGAATATGGATAGGATAATATTTGCCACATCCTCAGTCTTCCCAAAATCAAAGTACCTCACTACACATTTATCATAATAATAATTACATTTTTTACATAATATTTTTACATAATTACACAATAATAATTACATTGTCCAGTCATTAGCCCCAACTGAAATAAATCCATTGAATCAATGGAAATTAGATAAGTGATGATCCAGAAAGTTCACATTGGTTTAACAGATCTCCAGATCTCCTCTCTTATGAACTGAAAATTGGATGAAGACCACTCATGGTTAAATACAATTTGAGCATTTTTTTAAAAAAAAAAATGGGAATAGAAAGTTACTTTGAAGGTATGATGTTAAGCCTTAGCCCATTTTGTGACAACAGTGGGAACTGTGCCCTTGCTGGGCTGCAAGTCCCAGCATCCCTTGCCAGAAGAGGTAAAGGTGGGGGATACTGGGAGTAGCAGTTCAACAACATGTGAAAAACTGCACAGTTCCCACCTCTGTGGAATGAAAACACTGCATATATAACAAAACAAGTATTTTAGTTTCATCTATGTGAGTCTGAGGGGGCATACACATACTTTATTTTTAAAGCTCTTTTATGCTATGAAGTTTCATGCTATTTAGCTAAAATTATACTTAAAAATAATAATCAGTTTTGCATAGCAGTTTTCTTTTCACTCCCTTTGCTCCCTTTCGTTCCATTGAAGAAAAAAAAGTTATCTTGGCTAGTTATCATTCAGTCCAAAATCATAGTTTATTGAGTCATAGCTCAGAAATATATGGAGGCTCCAAATTTCTGCTCGTTCCATATTTTTATTCTATATATATAAAGATGCATCAGGGACTGATGATATGTTCATGGAGTATCTTGAACCTATTTCCAGGCTAGTACACATTACAAAATGGCATCAAGCTAACTAGGGAAAAAATGGAGGGAAAAAAATATATGTATATATAATGGTGGATGTAAGGGAATATGGTATGATTGACATTACCAGCCTGTTGAATAACAGAAGGCAGAAGAGCAAGATGGAGTAGATATTAAAAGATGCACTGGGGAAAGAAAAGTGAAGCATACAATAAAGGGACTAAAAAGAATAATTAAACATGTGAATGTAGCATATGCTTGATGAGAGACATCTAGGTACAAGTGTTTAAGAACTATCTGCACATTTTGTTAGGTGTTTCTAAAGTAAATGGTTTATTTTGTCACATTTTTTATGTTTATGAGTTAGTAATTGCATACTCTGAATTGCTGGAAAGTGAATTAAAATGCAGTATTTAAGCTGCCACAATCCCCCCCCCCCATATGCCAGGTGTTTGGTTTTGATGGCTGCTTGCGGACTCTATTTATATGTATGATACACTTTCAAATATGATACAGCTGTGGATTTGTTTGCATCTCTTTCAAAAATCCACATTCCTGTAGTTTTTGGTAGCATATTACAGAAAGAACTTTGGGGAAAACATTACTGTAGCAGCACTATCTGAGCTGTGGAGTGTCTTTCTACTCTGTATCTGCAGGGTTGAGTTACATGTTAAAGACAAAAACAAAGAAACATATGTTGGTGTATAAACATGCCGCTGGAACATGCCTAAGAGAAAAGGGATGCTCATCTCAAGGTGCTATAAAATGGTCTTTATCACCTAAAAAAACCTGAAATATTTCAGCTTATATATAAGTCACGGACATCCTTAATTTGTATGAGAATGTCAAATTGAAAGTTTTTGGCTACTGGAAATCAGAACAGAGCCAAGCTGAGTTTTGTCAGGAAGACCAGATGAGGAAGAGGAATTCTCTAGTTCTGGAGTTAAGAAAGTGTAGACTGGTTTGCTGTGGCCCACTGGGCTCAATATTATAGTCTTTAAAGCCCCTGGAAGCTCTTTCCCTCCCAGCATAAACATTGAGCCTTAGCAGGACCGGTAGTGGCAAGTCAAGTTTGAAACCAGCATTCTGTGACTAGCCATAACATAGCAAATGCCCCTACTTCCTCCATCTGCCTTGTCTTCATTCTTTTCTTAGGCCATTTCCACAGCTTATCTCTGTCCTGGCAGCACCTGGTGATGATGGTGGCGGCAACTGGGCCAGGACAGGAGCACGATGGAGTGCTTTCTTCTGCACCAGCTGTCTCTAGGAACCAGGAAGCATGATAGCCATGCTTCTTCCTGCCAGAGTGCAGCCAGGTACTGTCCCAAGTTGTGCTGGGCAGGAAGCGCAGCCATTGAACTTCCAGGACCTCTGTGGGGAAGATAAGTCCAGGTATGGGGTGGGAGATGGTCAGTCATTGAGGGGGAAAACCTGCCAATAACTTGTGGCATGTTTGCACCGTCTGGGGACAGGAAAGGACGGGTTCAGGACAATGTTGTTCCTAAGCATTGCCCTGGGCCTGTCCTTCTCTTTCTCCATGGTGGGTTGGGTGTGTTGTGCAGAAAGGTCCTTAGTCTACATTTTTGCTTCTCATTCAAGCCACAACGCTAGAAACGATTTCTCTCCCTCTTTTTGTCTCTTTATTTCATTTCTAGTCTGTGTATTTGTCTTTCTTGACTTCCCCTTCTCCTCCCTGAAAGCCTCTGAAGTACCTGTTTCTCTTTAACTGTTTCTCAATCTTTCTATCTCCTCTTGCTTCTCTGTTTGCCTACATCCCCTGCCTGTTTGTTCTGCAAGCCCTCATTTTTCCCCATGTTCATCCTATCCAATCACCTGTTTTGTAACCACTAACCTCTTTCCTTGTCTCCATTTGTAGGCCAGCTTGCAGGCATAGGCTTCCACATGCCCTTTTCATTCTATTTCAATTCAATGACAATAGGAAAAAAAAAACATTTTAAAATTAAAAAGGTATTCTCTCAAGTATTCCAGAAACTCATGGTCCCCTGTCCTCTCGCAGTTGCCCATCCATATGTTCCATAGACAAGCAGAGATGGCCCTCGCACAATGGTCAGTGGGAGACCATGGCAGAACATATGCAATGAAGAGATGAATGAGAATTCTGGTTTAACTTCATTTCTTTTTATCAGAATATATCGATGTCTGACATGTAGGAGAAATGTTGAAAAAGTGAAACTGACAGATTTGTGCATCCCTTATTTCAGTGCCTTCTTTAAAAATTGCAATTTCTTTTTAAGGGATTGTTCTTGGTCTCCTGTGGGAAGCTGATGGCTCTCCCTCCTTTGAGAAGCTGAGATCTCTTCTCATATGAAGTGTAGTTTGTTCTCAAGCCTGAGTTTCTCCTATCGGAAAGAATCCTAATTATGGGTTTAAGCAGCTCACCCAGACAATTCAACGTTTTTGTAAATTCAGAACTTTTAATCAAAATATAGTACCTTCTTTTTTCTCTGTCTCTGCTTTTGCCATCCGTAACCGATCACATTAACTGCTTGTTACCTTAAATGTACCATAATAGACAAAGGACACACCATACCTTCCTAAATTCAGTCTTGATGAAGTAGAGATAAAAAACAACAATCAAAACTATATACAGTGGGCTCTTTTAAAATGTCTGCATGCTTCGAGAGCACTCTCATGAAAAGCAAATACTTGTCTGAACATGGTTTTCTTCCTTGTACTGTTGAAGCACTGTAGCACACATGCAATCTTTCATGGCTTAACCGACAGAAGAAAACTGGGACTGCTGAATACCTCGGATCCTGAAATCTTGTTGATATCTGGTTCTACATGATGTATGGACAAGGACATGTCAGGCTGATATAATCCAATTAAATGAGACAACAAGGAATTTCTCAGGAATCTAAGGAAAGATTTTATTAGTCTCTGTGTTAGCTAGCCTGTACTCAAGATAAAAAAAGTAAAGGTTGTCTTACAACTGAAAATAATTATCCAGTTTGTGCACTTTCATTCCAAGGAATGGGAAAAATTAGGGATGGGACAAATCCAGAACTTTCCAAATCCGAATTCGGATCTGAACCCCTGGAAGGTTCTGGGAATCTATGAATCTCGGGAATCTTAAATCTTTCGAATCCTTTTTTTAAAAAAAGGTTTAAAAAGCAAGAGAAAGAAGGATAGTCTTGGACAAGACATTCTCTCAGCCTTAGCAAAAGCCTAGGCAAAGGCAAACCTCCCTCTGAAGAAATCTGGCCAGGACAATTGTCATAGTTTTGCCTCAGGATCTCCCCAGATTGAAAATGACATGAAGGCCCTTTCTACACAAGCAGGAAAATGTGGATTAATCCCACGTTTTCCTGCCTGTGTAAACAGGGTCACATACTATAGTACAGAGATAATCCAGGTCAAAACTGGATATTCTTTGCATATCTCCTGATGGCATGCTGGGATTTGTAGTTTGATGATGCACCAGCACACTTTGGCAGAGAAGGCTGTGGCACCTTTTCAAACTACAAACCTCAGAATTGTGTATGAAAGAGCTTTGCAAGGGAGCTATGCAAAGGAATCTTTCAGCTGTCCTTGAAATCTCAGGAAGACTGTACCTTCCAGTCAAGTCTCAAGTCTTGCAACAAGAAAGGCACTTAAAAACGAACACCAGCCTCTATTCCAGTCTCAGTTCTGCACCCTTCAGTCTCAAGTCAAGTGTCATGTCCTGCAACAAGGCACTTTTAAAAATACCCAGCCTCTATTCCAGTCTCAATTCTCTACCCTCAAGT
This sequence comes from Iguana delicatissima, assembly GCA_948472985.1. Classification (NCBI taxonomy): domain Eukaryota; kingdom Metazoa; phylum Chordata; class Lepidosauria; order Squamata; family Iguanidae; genus Iguana; species Iguana delicatissima. Next base: position 1,903,419 of record CAOKZL010000503.1, read on the forward strand.
CAAGTCTCAGGTCCTGCAACAAGGCACTTTAATAAAAAAAAAGACAGCCTCGAGTCCAGTCTCAATTCTCTACACTCAAGTCCAGTCCCAAGTCATGCAAGGGACTTTCAAGTCAAATCTCTAGCCCAGTCTCAATAATTCCCAATCCCTACCCTTCAGTCTCAAGCCAAAAGAATGGAGATTATTATCTTGCTGAGTGAGGCAGCCCGAGCAGGCATATCTTGTGGAAGGAGGTACACTGGCCTACATGTGACAATCACTGGATGAGATTGTGTGACTTTACCCTCTGCCCCACTACTTCTGATAGGTGTCAGAGCCACTGACCCCAGCATTTATACATGCCCTTGATTTTTAGCACAGAAAATAATGCTGAACTTAAATGTTAAATGAACTTACATATCAAATATTAAATGTTCAATTTAAATACCTTAGAATACAACCCCAGATGTTATTTCTGAAATTGTTATCAAAGGCCATTATTACTCCAAGGGAAAAACTTATCTACCATCTCCCCTTGTGTGTCTGGTGTCCCAGGTTTTCAGGCATCCTGGTCACCAATAAACTATTTGGTTGGTGGATTTGAAAGATTCGGTTGGCCCACCCCTAGGAAAAATATTATCATCACTGAAACCTCATGCAATGTGTGTATTTCCAGTCCCTTGTAGATACATTGGGAATGGTGCTTTGAAAAAGCAGTTGCTTCAGTGGTGTTGCCTTTAATTTTAAGGAATATTTATTAAGATTTAGACTGCATACAGACTAGGTTACTTTGAAACAGAGAATTTTTAAATATTCTTCAGTTTTAATGTAATGTTCATATTAGTAACACTGGGTATTCCCACCTGTCACACACAAATGCACACCCCTGCAATATTTCACTTGTATGCAGAATAACTGTTTCTTAATCCTTTGAGTTTAATATGATGTGGGCATCACAATTCTTCATATAGTCAGCTTGCATCAGCTGAACACCAGAGCTGAAAATCTATGAGAAATCACAATTCCTTGCTGTGTGAAAATAAAATGAAAAAATTAATTCTTCACTGCTGCCAGACCATCTGCCTCCTTCCTCTATTCCTCCTCACCACTGGGTAATACATGAATGGCTAGGGAACAGTATGATAAAGCCACAAAGCCAGTCAGATATGTTTATAAAAATATGTTAGGAGGAGATACATGAAGAACAAAAATGTATCAAATTGCCTTTCCTAAACAGGTTCTCTTTGGGTTTTTTAATAAGTAGAGAACAGAATAGAATGATGCCTTGAAGGCCATAGCTAATCATATTTGGATATAAAAATTATTCTAAAGAACATAGATGGATAACAAAAATGTAACAAGATTGCATTCCTTAAACAGAGTCTCTTTAGATATTTTGGTTTACAAAAACATGAGCTCTAGTCAACATGGCCAATCACCAGGACTAACTGGAGTTGTAGATCAAAACATTTGGAAGATCTAGGGTGAGAGAGGTAGATATAAAGTGAGGTAGGCACAGATTGCAGTAACCACAGGACTTGCATTCATTTCAAGCTACAGAGGCAGAATCTACTCTAGTTCTAATTAAAATCTATCAACAAATATGGAAAATAAAACAATGTCCCACGGATTGGAAATGTTCAATGTACATTCCAAGAAAGGTGACTCTAGTGATTACAACAATCACAGGACAATTGCATAAATTTCCCCGCAAGCAAAGTGATGATCAAAATTCCTAAACAAAGACTTCTACCATATATAAAGTGAGAAATACCAGATGTCTGAGCTTGGTTCAGGAAAGCAGGAGAAATGAAGGATCATATTGCAAACATACTTTGGATAATGGAGCACACAAAGAAGGAAAATCATTCTGTGTTTTATAGCAAAGCCTTTGGTTGTGTAGATCATGAAAAACTGTGAATCACTCTTAGTGATTCATAGTTGGGCGTGCCACAACACCTGGTTGTCCTGATGTGTAACCTGAACTTGGGACAAGAAGCTACCATCAGGACAGAATACAAAGAAAAAAAATTGTTTCCAATTGGCAAGGAGCACAGGCAAGGTTGCATTTTATCACCCTGTCTTTTGACCTGTACAATGAACATAAGATACATAAAGCAGAATTAGACATGGAGGAAGGAGGCATAAAAATTGGAGGAAGGAATATTAACAATTTAAAATATACAGATAACACCATACTACCAGCAAAAAATACCAAAGACTTGGGACGATTACTGAAGAAAGTCAAGGAAGAAAGTACAAAGGCAAGTTTACAGTTGAACATGAAGAAAACAGAAAAAATGAGCACAAATGAGTCACACAATAATGAAGACATTGATGAAATAGTTCAAGATTTCCATACTTTGTCTCAGTCATTAATCAGAATAGAGACTGCACTCTAGAGATCAGAAGAAGACTAGGACTTGGAAGGGCAGCTATGGATGAACTAGAAAAAGATCCTGAAGTATAGTGATATCTCATTGAATATTAAAGTTAGGAATGTCCATTTAATCCTATTTCCAATTTTCTACGTATGGTTCTAGAAGCTGGACAATGAAGAAAACTGATGGGAAGAAAATAGACATTTGAAATGTGGTGTTGGAGAAGGGTTCTACAGATAGCCTGAACTTCTAGAAAGACAAATGAATGTGTCCTAGATCACATCAAGCCTGAGCTGTCCTTAGAAGCCAAGATGACTAAAGTGAGACTATTGTACTTTGGACGTATCATGAGAAGCCATGAATAATTAGAAAAGACAATAATGCTTGGTAAGGTAAAAACCAGTAAGAAAAGAGGCAGACTGCATTACAGATAGAAAGACGCAATCAAGGAAGACATGTCCCTGAATCTGCAAGACTTGAGCAGGGCGAATAATAATAATAACAATAATAATACTACTATTACTACTACTACTACTACTATTTGGAGGTTTCTCATCAATAGAGTTACCTTAAGTCAAAGTTGACTTGATGGCAGTTGACAACAACTTGGTAAGTGCAATATCTGGTGATGATTTTTTTCTGCCCTGGTGACCTGCAGGGACCACAAAGATCACCAAAATGCCACATTTCAAAACTGTAGTTAACTAGAATCCACTTCTGGTTTTGAAATACAGTTTTTGTTTTGTTTTGTTTTAATGTTAACTAATGCCATAGGGGAGGTTTCTGACCTATTTAAAAAGGTCAGTTCCCACTCCCAGAGGCTTTGATAAGCAACCATGGAATAACAAGACCAGACACAGAGAACTGTGTTGAATAAGTGCCTCTTTATTTGACCTAACCTATTTAAGATGTGTAGGCCTGAAAATGAAGAGGGAGTGAAACAACTTGATGTGAGTCCAGCTGAGGCCAGGCATCAACTCCTTGCAACCTCCTTAACCTTCTCTTAGATAAAACATCTCAGCCCAAAGGTCAATCCAAATACTTTGGTCACTCCCTGGCTGGCCATAATTGGAAGGTAACCCATGGAATTTCCACCCAAACTTTAGAACTCAAGTGAAAGCCTGGATCCAAGGTTGACTTAAGGGATAGCCTTCTTACCCAGTCCCACTGGCTGTAGAACCTTACAACAGGAGGTTTTAGAGCACTATCCTACGTGAAAAGGGTACCAAACGTGATCATAGAAGACATATTTTTCCCCCATTGCACCTCCTGACAGGTAAAAGCCTATTAATGACATCACCCAAAAGCAATTGTCAAAGTCCTGCAGATACAATATGGGAAAGGAAAAAAAAAAATCCCAAGTTAAAGATAGCAACATTCCCACCCAAAGTGACCAAGCAAGTCTCACACTGCACTGAGTGCAGAAGGGTAGGTGCCCTGTGAAGATCCAACATGGCACGTGAGGGGATGATCAAGCCTTAAATAGCCTATGATTCTGTCTCTATCACATGCTGCATTCTGGCACTGTGTGTCAGATGCAAAACATCTTGTTTTCTATCATGAAGGGTATCCAAGTTCTATCCTCCTCCATAGCACCTTTCAACACACAAGTCCAGATAGGGAGTGTGAAATGCCAACTCAATATTTTTAGGGGGACCCAGAAAAGGTGCAGTTTTGGAAGTCTGTTGGAGTGGTGGAACTGAGAAGTGCAAAACAACATTGGAGACTGCATGTGATCTCAAGGCTTCACTGTGTGTAAATTTCTAGTGTAACGAAAGGCAATGTGCAGAAATTTTCTTAGAAATTTTCTTTCATGTTTTGTATAAGACTGAACTGTACCCACTTCTTCCAAAAATAAAATAAAATAAATCCAGTGTTTTTTTAAATCTATGACAACAGTTTTTTCAAGAAACTGTTTTTGAATAATTGCCTTGTAGCCATTTTGAGACCATTTTGTGTATTATACTGTTTACTTTGTCCTCCCTAACTATGCTTCTCTTTCTTGTGTACAAAATGAATGATAAAAATTGTCCATTATTTCTAAGTTTGTTTTGTTTTGTTTCGCTTTGTTTTTTTGTTTTGTTTTGTTTTTGCCGGTAGCTCCACATTAGAACCAGAAATCTTCATAAATTCACAACTGAAAGGAATAAAAATAAATTGGAGCCTAGTTTGGCTGAATAATACTTCCGGTTCCATTGTTCCATTGAGAGTATAGAACAATCATCTTCTGTGTTCATGATTTATTTAAATGACGCTTTGTCGGTCTTTTGGACTTCGTAGGTGGTAAAAACAAAACAGAACCGTCGGGATAGAAAGCAATAATGTACCTGGAGAGTCTTAAGGTTTTGATAAGCTGCGTTCTTCTCACTTTACTCTAAAAGATTTACGTGCTTTTCTTTTTTTTCAGATAAAAAGCACAGATAAAATACAAATGCTGGAATCTATAAAAGCATCAAACATCAAAGAGATGTTCATGAAGTTTCAGTAGTTTATGTAAGAAAAGAAAATAAGCATTCATATCATGAAAATGGATTTTGCTTCTGTGGAAGTTTGTGCAGCAGATTTAAAAGCAATTTAACTAAAAATAGAGGTTGTGATCTAGGATGGTCATTTGTCCTGCTGTTGAGAAAACAGGTCTCTATTTCTAATACTATCAAAAGGCAGAACATTGCTTCAAAACATCCCCTATTTGAAGAGCTAATTTCTTCTAATCTTATATTATTAAGAGCCAGTGTGGCATAGTGCTTTGGACAATGGACTAGGACTCTGGGGACACTGATTCAAATTCCTTCTCAGACATGGAAAGTCCCTGGGTGACCTTGCACAAGTCACACAGTCTCAGCCTTAGAGGAGGACCATAGCAAACTCTCTCTGAGCAAATCTTGGCAAGTAAACCCCATGACAGTCTTGCTTTAGTCTTACTATAAGCTAGGAACAACTTAAAGGCATAGAAAAACAATCTTATTTTAACATATGCAAATGTTATACAAATATGTGTTCCCTTTCCCCCTGTTTTTTGGTGATGCAAGTCTTCTATTTTAGTGACGTATAAGCAGTTAGCCTAGTCCCTGTGTCTTGAAGAAGAAGTTCAGCAGTAGCTCAAACACTTTAGCAAATGCTTTCACTGTGATGTTCTCATGCAAGTTGTTGTTATCCCTTGCAAAGTAATTTCTTGGTAATGGTAGGAGCTCTAAGACTACTGCAGCACAGGCTGCAAGATGGTTACAATCTAGGGAAAGTAAGTTGTCTCCTTCTTTTCAGAAACATATGCATATATAACTAAGCCATTAACTGATTCTACATGGTGAATTATTATTGCTGTGATACATGACAATATACTCCACTTTATTTAAAAACGGAAAATAATCTTAGAGGCTGCTTTGCACCTGCTTTCCCCACATTTTAAATAAGAGGAACCAATGTGAGTTTTAAATGGTAGTTTATAGAGGGGTATTTGGAATCTTCAGCCATAAAACTATAATGCCTCACCAAACTACAATCTCCAGAATTACACAAGATACAGCCATGGCAATTAAACTGGAATCACAGTTCCATAACTCTCTCATCAGAAAGGGCCATTACCTGAAAAATCACAGAGGCAGTGTAGTAAGTCATGAATATATTTGGAGTTTAGAAAAATGAAAAAGCAAGTTGATGGGGGAAAAAAGCAAGACTTTCAGATCATGGGGTAGAATTGATAAGGATGTTAGATGATGGAACAGAAGGCATGCTCATGAAATTTGCAGGTGACACCAAATTAGAAGGGATAGCTAATCTTCCAGATGACAGAATCAGAATTTAAAATGACCTTGACTGATTAGAGAATTGGGTCAAAACTAACAAAATGAATTTTAACAGGGACAAATGTAGGGTACCACATTTCTCAAGAAATAATGAAGTGCATAGATATAGGATGGATGACACGTGGCTTGGAAACAGTAATTGGGAAAGAAATCTAAGCGTCTTAGTGCACCACAAGCTGAACATGAGTCAGCAGTGTGATTTGGCAGCTAAAAAGGCCAATGCAATTCTAGGTTGCATCAGTAAGAATACAGTGTAAAGATCAAGGGAAGTAATAATACCACTCTATTCTGCTCAGACCTCACCTGGAATACTGTATCCAGTTCTGGGCATTCAAGAAGGATATTGACAAGCTGGAAGATGTCCAGAGGAGGATGAACAAAATGATGAAGGGTCTGGAAACTATGGACTTTTCCTCATGGGGGGGCGAAACGGGGCGGCGCACGCAGGGGCAGAGCTTACCTGCAAGCGGGTTGCTCCGTCCCTGCGGGGAGCGCGGATTCACCATTCTAAACACTGCCAAATTTCAGCGGCGCTCAGAGGCATTCGGTGGTGCTTGGCGGCGCCCAAAATGGCGGCCAGCGGCTTCCGGCGGCGTTCCGCCAATCAGGGCAGCGCACCAGCCGGAAGCCCACCCCCAGGCAGATCTGCAGGGACGTGCTACCGCATCTCTGCAGTTCTTCACCGGGGGCTGCCATGGGGCAGCGCAGGTGAGTTTCGTAAAAACCAAATGCGAAGGTGGTTTTTATAAAACTCGCAGCGCCACTGCCGCAGCTGCGCTAGAGCAGTTTGAGGTCTAGAGCCTCACTTTTTCTAACTGCGCTAGCGCACCCTGCAGTGAAGAAAACCTCCAAGAGAGGTTGCCCTAGCGTGAGCAATATGCCTGTGTGGAAATGGCCTAAGTCCTATGAGGAGCAGCTTAGGAAGCCAAGTTTGTTTAGCATGACAAAAAAAAAAAAAAAGGTTAAGAGATGACATGATAGCTATATTTAAATATCTGAAAGGATGTCATGTTAAAGATGGAGCAAGCTTGTTTTCTGCTGCTTTAGAGACTAGGATATGGAACAATGGATTCAAACTATGGGAAAAGAGATTTCATCAGGGAGAATTTCTTCATGGTAAGAGACATTTGACAGTTTAATATGCTGCCTCCAACTGTAGTGGGGTCATCTTCTTGGAGGTTTTTAAACAGATGCCATATAATCATATGCTGGGGGTGCTTTGATTGTGTGTTCCTGCATGGCAGGGGGTTGGACTTGATGGCTATTGTACTTTCTTCCAACCCTATGATTCTATGATTCTCGGTATTTTACAGGCAAAGTCAGTGACAGATTTTGAGGTGAACTAGAAAATGCCCTCCATGCCAGGACAATGACCATCCACCAGGAGATCAATGGCAACATCTGTGCTATTTCTACAATACCTGTTAGCTCTACCAGTCCAGTTCACTTAGTAGCACATGCTACTCAGATTCTAGCTTCAAAGCATAGTATTGCCATAGAGCTCATGTGGTCACTTTGAGATAATCACAGTTTTTCAACCTAACCAACCCCCAAGATGGTTGTAAGAAAAAAATGTCCTTTAGCTCTAGGAGGCAAATTAAAATCATCATCATCATCATCACCATCACCATCATCATCATCAGAAATAAATAATAGTTAAGAAAACATTATTGTCTTCCAATATATTATAAAAACAAGCTTTTTTATCCTACTATGATCGTGTGCTTAAGAGTACCTTAAAATGTGTGCACATCAACAAGTATACCACAGAAACTGTGCATCCCATACCTGAATGAGATTAAATTTGCAGAAACCCTGGGAAGGCAGCGAAGTTTGCAGTCCTGTGCACACTCACCTGGAAGTAGGCCCAAATTAAAATAAAAAGATGCTCTTCATTTGCCACATCCATATGCCTCCCACTTTTGCATGATCATCTTGAAGTGAAGGGAAAATGCCTTCTAGATCCCCTGTACTTTACTCAGACTGATGGAAGGTACAGAAAAACAACAATTATAAACACACTTACTATATGACATGGTGTGTTACACAGTCCTCGCTGACCAGGATGGTTGAATGACAAGGGAGACAGATGAAATGGGGTTAAATCAAACTTCTCCCATCCTGGGAAAGATGAAAATTACTGAAGAATGCCCTCGTCCTGGTCTACCTTTGTGACAACATTGTGATCAACACTGGGCTGGGGGAGGTTTGGATCTTTGGTTCTTCTACAGAACAGAACTTAGTTAGAAGTATAGTTCTGTCAGCCAATTGTTGTGTTCTTTGAGATCTGGCAATGTCATTTCTAATAACAAGAAGGGGATTTGGGGTAGTCGTAGAGACTAGTGACCAATACTAACCTCTAATGCATCACGTCTTAAGAGTTGCACTATAATTCAGTTCTGTCTATTGTTGTTGTTGTGTACCTTCAAGTTGTTTCCAACTTATGGGAACCCTAACGTGAACCTATCATGAGGTTTTCTGGTGATAAGAATGTGTGATGCACACAAAGTCACCCAGAGGGTTTCCATGGTTCCCAGAGTTGTTATTCAATGCTCAAAACACTACATCACACTAGCTGTTAGTTAAACTGAAATCAACAGAAGTTAACTTAGTCATGACTAACTTTTCACATGCATCTTAGTGGGAACTAGGTGCAACTAACACTGTCTATATCCAACATAACATGTCTGTGTTCCTTTCTAAAACAATTGAAATCGCTGTTCAATGTTCCTTTATATGAACATGGCCTAATTTGCATTTGGGCATTTTATGTGCAGTTTAGTTCAGAATTCCCATTCCATTCAGTTTCCATCTCTGATCAAAAGGACAAGACAGCTAGAGTGATAAAATGAGTAAAAATTTACACAAGAATTTAGAGAGCCCTGGTGGCGCAGTGGTTAAATGGCAGTACTACAGCCACAACATGGTGAGTTTGATATTGCAGGGCTCCAGGTTGACTCAGCCTTCCACCCTTCAGTAGATCAGGAAAATGAGTACAGCTTGTTGAAGCAACTGGTTTGAAGCATTGTAAACTGCTTAGGGAATGCTAAGCACTGATAAGTGGTATAGAAATGTAACTGTTATTGCTATAAGAATATCAGGGGAGAATTTGGCCAAAGCTAGTGTAATAAAGATCATCGCCTAGAAAATATATCTTCTTTCACTTATGACACACACAAATTGCTACTGAAATGTGTAAAAAATAATTATGAAAAAGAACATTTTGTGTTAGTTGAAATCATTGCTGTTGAACATCGTACTACTTCAGTGGGCAGGTTTCTTAAACATTTGTGTATGTAAAAAATGCCCTACTTAAAAAAAGAAAAGAAAGAAACCCTTAGGGGTTTTCCTCAAGCACTTGACTTTGCACCTCTGTTCAACCACAGCTGAATGATAAATATATACTTTTTGCTAGTCAGAATTTAAAAGCAACAGAACTGGTACTTTTTCATCTCTGGAGTCCTGACAAATGTTAAAGACCTTGGCTGAAGAGAATATCTTTTATTTACATTAATAGGATAAAGTTGACTTTGAAAGATTACATGTAGTTGGCAAGGAAGATGCTTATAGAACATTTCTCTGTAACTCGGTGATTTTTTTTTTTTAAATGAAAATAAAAATGAAATTGCTTCAAACAACATAGAGGAAAAGAGAGAACATTTTTTGTTGTTATTGAAACAGGGCAAATTTACTGGGCTCATCACACTATACTGTTATGGTGCTACATTTTATTTTAACTGCAAGGGCAACAAACCTGGGATTTGCAGTTTAGGGAGGGCATTTAGAATTTTCAACTATAGAACTATTGAGCCTCATTAAACTATGAATTCCAGAATTCCACAGGATGTTGCTGTGGCAATTTAAGAGGAATACAGGATACCCTCTGTATATGTGGGGATTCCATTCCATGACACCTTGCCTAAAACAAAGAAACAAAAAGTGAATCTTCCATCCCATCATTTTCAATAAACAAAATGTGTGTGTACCATACAGCCAATGCATCTATTGATGATAACTGACCACTAGGCTTTGCACAGAGATTGTTTCAGCAGGGGGTGTACTATATAGTGCTATGACAGTGTAATGTGAGAAGAACCTTATTTGTGTTTAATCTGTTGGAAACCATAAGTCAATAATGATTAGGGCATAAAGTCTTTTCCTGCTTGGTGAGGCTACAAGAGTTTTTGCACATATTTCAGGATCTGGGAGAGTGCTTTGTTTTGCCTTTCCATTTTAGGATATTTTTTGGGGGTGGGGGGAATCACAAGGATTATATGCATATAAAAATACATTGCATTTTGTTGCAAAAGCAGGGGTTTTTTTTTCTTTTCTTTCACTCCTTTGTTCATAAATTTGTCAACAGCTTGTCTCAATAGACATACCCATTGTCACTGAGGATGAGAAAACATGCACATGCTTTTTACATTCCTGAGTGGGATTACCTCCTTGTCTCTTCTTCTGCTATTCCTGTTTGGCTATCTCCCTACTACCACCACCACCACCCAATTCAACCATCTTTCTCTTGCTCCACCAAGCACCATGCCTGAAGAAGGTCAGATCACTCTGGCCCTTTTTGCATTGCATTTTCCATGTGAAACAGCCCCTCAAGCATCATGCAAATGTGAAGAGCGGTCCACACGACACACTCACATTTGTGTGACACTCCAGGGCCTGGCAAGGACCGCTAGCACATTTTTTCATTTTCGGCTTTAAGCCAAAAATCGTGCACCGTTGTGCATTGCTCCCATGCCCTGCATGCACTTACTTTGTGTGAGGAGCCTCGGGAGCCGGGCTGGTTGTGCTTCCTGCTCTCAGTGCAGCCTGGGAAGGTCCCAGGCTGCACTGCGAAAGGAATAGGCGGGGCTCTCATGCAAGTAGGAAGCTCATGTGGAGCTGAAGAAACCTGGATGTGAGGGCCTCTCATAAGAGGCTGCTCGCGTGAGCAGCACACCCCAGCACCTAGAAAAGGTAGGATGCGGAAAAGGAGTCTGTTCAGAGGTCCGAACTAATTGATAGGAAAAAAAAGTCTTTGGAAATTGGTTAGAATGTTGCAGGTTGCCAACTCTGTTTCAAATATGAATATTGATCAAAATAATAAAACATTGATCATCATTTACCTCTACTTAAGGAAATACATAGTAAAGCAGAACTGCGATTTAAATGTCTGCATTTAATGTCTGTTTGAATGTCAATTTGTTTTCTACAATTCCTTGATAATGAAAATTCGGTTGGGTTAATTTTATATGCAATTTCTCAGTTTTGGCTTTCCCACAGAAACTTCTTCATATGTTGTTTTGATATAGTTATTTAAATGCAGGTAGAGAGACAGGCAGACAGAAGAGACAGTGGGAAAGCAGTCCAAAATAAGTGCAACTGCAGTTGTTATTATGACTGTTGTTGTTGTCATTGTTCTTGTAACTGTGGCTGAGGCTGCTATTTTTATTACTTTTGTTCACAATAAATGCTTGGCTAATGTAGACAAGCATGTGACCTTTGACAGCAAAAGTGGACAATATTTCAGGTCTTATAAAAATACTTTTTAATGTACTTACCCTAGCAACACACATCCTTACAAACCATCCATAATTACACATAGTTATTAATATTTAACATGCAAAAACATGTGACTATGGAGGAACAGATGGCAGGAATGAAATATTTATTTTAGATACTCTTGCTATTGTAGTCATCTTAGAAAGGGCCAGTTTCTCCTATTCTCCTTCTGTGTTATACTCTCTGCACACAATAGGTATCTAGTCCCTGTGCAATCCACAAACATATTCCATTCTCCTTGCATTTCTCATGCAAATCAACCAGTGAGGAATTGCCTTTGCTTTGACATCTCCAATGCCTTTAGGTTTAAACTGTATTTGTTTGAGCAAAAATAGATGTTTTGTGCATGTTTTGGACACCACTATGGCTGGAGTCCTTTGGATGAGCAATGCTAGTTACTGCATTTTTCCAAGAATAAAAATAACAAGCAGTAAAAGAAGGCAGATAAATTATGCCAGACCTGACCAGCCTATTTATTCTTGCTTCATGGCTGCCATGTACTGGTGATCTTTCTTTCCCTCTTGCCACTATTGCCTGCAGCAGTGTACATATGCCAGCATAGTTCTTTACATTTTTGCATTTCCTCTGTATTTTTTAGAGGGAAATTTGCCACTTCAGCTGAACGTAGATGATCCAGTACAGATAATGTTTCCTTGTGACACTTGGTGTAGATATCTGGTATCTCCTTTCTGCATGAGTATTTTACACAATATTGATTTTGTGTCAGAAAAATCTTTGACATTTGCAGAAATGTATGCACATTTGGTTCTATTTCTGTGACTTTGAACTTTACCTATGATCCACACTTTTGAATTCTGTTTATACCGCAGCTAAAAGACTGATACACTATGGCTGGAAAAACAAACATTTACCATCCATTGTTCAACGTAGCAGTAGAATGTTTCTTTAATTTTGTTCTGAAAAACAGCAACAAGTGACTTTAACAATTTTCTCCTTCCTCCACAAGAAAGACTTCAAAAATTACACAGTTTTGAAAAAGTATTTGCAGTTTTAAACCTAGTCTGCAGAAAATTTGCAAGATTTTTTTTTCCCTACACAAAAAGACATTATTTTCTTCACACTAGAAATGCTATTTTCTGCTGTTGAAGACTTATTAGGCTCAGAATCCACATTTCTGAAAACAGGATTTTCTGCTCAGAAAATAATATGTTTGTTGGATAAATGGGCAGTTGATATGTATGCATAGGTCCAGTCTATGATACTTTCCAATGTATTTCTTTTCCCTGTCTCCATTTCTCCTTGCCTTTCTTCCACTTGTTCTTTTTTTGTTATTTTTGTTTCAAAACCTGTTGGGAGTGATGATGATTGTAATACAAACGTATAAATGAAGAACAGGCTTTGGAAGACTAGAGATGCAGAGAACAGTTACAGATATTCTCATTGGCAACAACAAAGAGTGTTTTGAAATACTCTGCTGAGTATGATCATCTGCCATGACATTTTGCATGCATTGGAACTTCCTCCCAAAAAACAAAACAAAACAAAAAACCTTCCAAGGGTTTTAGGGGGATTTGTGTGTGTGTGTGTTTGTGTGCAAATGGATTTTTCACAAAAAATAGCGCCTAAGTAGAAAGATCATTTGAATATGTGCAAATACTCTCATAATTCTTATCAGCATGGGGGGGGGGTTGGAATTGTTCATTACTGCATACAAGAACTAAAAAAGATAAGATTTACATCCTTAAGAAGTAATCCAGTTTTTGTTCTCTAAGGAGCCCTGGTGGCACGGTGGTTAAATGCCAGTACTGCAACCACAAGGTTGTGAGTTCGATCCTGCCAGGCTCCAAGGTTGACTCATCCTTTCGCAGGTCGGTAAAATGAGTACCCAGCTTGTTGGGGGCAATTAGCTAAAAATACATTGTAAACCGCTTAGATAACACTAGTTGATAGGCGGTATAGAAATAAAATAAATGCTATGCTCTATGTGTTAAGTTTTGCATTTTAACCAGTAGGTCTATCCATTACTTCAGCTTTCAGCAGTTAAAGATCGCCATTTTTAAACCTAAGACTCAATCTACATGTCCATTAATAACACATGCCAGTTGCCACTGCTGAATATACATATGAGTGTGAGAGCAGATGGAGAAAGAAAATTACAAGTTCATGAACTGTGGGTTCTTGAGGAGCTGCTTGAGTAATCATGTGTATGTATATCACTTAACTGGATGGTGGTTCAGTACGTCTGTTTAGGATGTTTTGTTCAGTGTTTGGGAACAGTCAGAAGAGCATCATAAGGGGGTCAGATGATCAAGAAATGTCAAATTGACAAATGTTGTAATTGCTTATGTAAAAGTATAAAACCTGGGAGAGATGAATGTTCGGGACTCTGGTCTTTGGAAGTGATTCTGCCAGGGTCCAGCCGGCTGTAATAAACTCCTGATTTCTAATTTGAGCGTCTCCGAGTTTTGGGCTTGTCCGCAACATGAGGAATATGCCTTTGTATTAGTAATTTATTAATAAAGACTTTAAAAGGGGGTGAGGACTTTTTATTTCAAATCTGGGAAAGTTTGCTGTAGTTAAATCACATTTAAACCAAAGAATTGATTATTAATGGTCAGTGAAAAGCTTGTTGATTTTGATAGGAATTAAGCAATACTGGTGTCTTTCTGGTTTAAAGCATTGTTGGGCATAAATGAGATCCAGTCAACATTGGGAACTTGATTTTGGATAATACTGTTCATTAAAAAAAATACATCTCTAAGCATAAATATTTGGTAAAGGATTTAGTTATTATAGCACAGGGGAACCTAGGATAATAAATTATTTCTCAAAATTAAATACAAAGGAATAACTGGTTTGCTCACGCACAACTTATATCTCTCTTAAGCAAGGGCAAGAATCACATGTCCATCCAGATTTGTTGATGTGAAACTCCAAGCATCCCCCACTATTGATTAGACCAGGTAGGATTACTGACAATTGAAGTATAAGAACATCTGGAGGGTCACATGGTCCAGCTTAGTGCTAAAGAGATGCCATGTCTTAGTGGAAAAGTTTCCTCTGCAGTGGGTTTTGCTCTACTTATACAGAAGATGTTTTAAACATATTTTTGACCTATGAAACCAAATTCCATTGGTATCACTTAAGGGCAGAAGTTTATTATAGATTATTGTCTCAAACAGGAGTTAGAATATTATTGTAATGTAAAGCAAATTTTCTTCCCTTAGAGGATTTCCCTCCTTCTGGGCACTTGGAGTGCATAAGGATTGCTTTGCAAAGTTCTTGAAAAGGAGGAACAAAACCATTGGGTTGCATTTCTGCAAAGTTTAAGTAAAGATTCACAAAATGGCAGCAAAAAGAAGCTCACATCACAGCTTGTATGTGATAAGAACACTGCCCAAGGGGTCTCTCTTGCCCTAGACGCAGAGCAACATCAGAGTTAAGAGTGTGCAGGCTTTCTATAATGAAAATCTCATGTTCTGCCATAAAGGCTGGCCTACTTCAATATAATACTGGGCTTTTCTGCTCGAGGCACAGTTCCATATAACTTTATAGGACACTGAGAGAGTTAAATCATTACAATGATGAAAGGAGCAATGTAGCTTCTAGCTACAAGGCAGAGAAATGGCCCTTGGATGCTGTGTACTAGAAACAGAGCTGTAACACTACAGTGCTGGGAATTTTGCCCCTGGAAGCACTTGTCCTTTGGATGCAGAACTGTGCAAACTGTGACATTATAAAGCCTGCCAGAAAAGTAGAGACCTGCCCGGGAGGCAGAATTGTCTGGTTGCAGGGATAAAAGATCGAAACCATTCTTTGCTCACAGAAAACAGTATTGTCAGGCATTCTGCCTGCAGGCAGAATCAGATGGTGTAATTTCAAACATGAGAATTACTCTACAGAGGCAAAGTTCTGGGGTTACCATGCCAAGGAATGTCCCAAAGTAGACATAATTTTCTATAACAAATGCCAATTTGCCAAATTGCTCTCTGAGTACTTCCTGAAGACAATTGTTTTTTTTTTTTTTTTGCAGTTGAATGGGGGGAAGTATTTTTGTATTTGTGATGGAGCAGGTGAACAAACAGATCATCCGACTTTGAAAAAATGTCATGAATTGTATCCAATCAGATGAAGTGTCTGTCTCTATCTCCCATCTATATCTGCCAGCAGATGACTATTGTGGCCACATTCAGGTTAAAATACTTACTTTATTTGTCGGCGTATAAGACTCGCTTTCCCTCCAAAAAAATACTATTTGAAAATTGGATGCATCTTATAAACTGGTATGTCTTAGACACTAGCAAATAGTATTTGCTAGTGTACAAATGGGGTGCATCTTATACACTGATGCATTTTATACAACAGCAAATATGGGGAAATAACAGAGCAAACAGAAATTGTACAGATATTACAATTCATACAATTAGCTAATACACTAAATAATTTGTGCATAGTTTTTTTTAAAAAAATGTTACTTGTTTATTAACATATGAGTTCTTCTTATCTGTTAAACAATGGAATCAGCCTTTCATCTGGAATCCATGATCAATTTCTTATGTCATATATCAACTTTGGTAGTCTCACATACATTTTGTTTCACTGGTGATAATGGATTATAATCTTTCTTAAAATAAATGTACCAGAATGCACAAATTTGGACAACATAATTTATATTTCTGGTCATCCTGTCTCAAAATAAAATTTAAAAAATTCTAAAACTAAATGCATAAATTTTATCTGTTAATTGGATTAATCTGTTCTTCTTTTGCTCAGCATATGCTATATGTTGATGAGGATAGAGATGAAGTACAAAGATGACATTTGTGTGAGTATATTGACCTAAATGCACTAAAAGCTCAGATTTATGTTCCCTTCAATATCCATCACAACCCAACATTTTCTATGATTGTAGATAATATCATAGTTCAGGCTAAGACTCTCAGGCCTTAACTCATCATTTCTATACTTTACAGCCAAAGAACAATGCAGGTTTTCTTTCTAGACTATTACTCACTACCACCACCCGCTTCACAAGTTCTGGAACAGAATGAAAAAGGAGGTTAATCAGGGAAAAAAGCCAGTTCATGAACTGGAAGAAAAAATTTGCAGCAGCAAGGTTTCCCAAACTGTGAGAAGGTGGTTCCATTTGAGCCAAATAACTTGCTATGTTTTGGGGTGTAGCTAATGATTGTTATGGCTAGCAGGGCATATTGCTATTTACACTAGGCAACTTACTCAAATCAATTTCCCTTCCCCAAGCAGCTACTGTATCTATAAGATATATCTGTTCTGTTTTAAGAAACAGAGCCTGGTTGCATAGCCTAGTCAGTGGAAATGGCACAGAAACAAGTTTCAGAAATGTCATAAAATAAAAACAAATTCAGGACAACAGGAAGTAAGCAGTGGAATGGAGGGCTTGGGTGTCAATGAGATAATGAATCTCCACCAGGTTTTATTCTGAAATTTAAAAAGAGCTGTCTAATAGGCTGAGACTATTTTGGAAGTGATTAGTACTTCGGAAAACTCTTTTAAAGTTTGGACTAAAACCAAGAGCAGTTTAAACACATAGTAGATTCCCCATCCTACTGACCTCAGAGCCACCAGCTGCCACTAAAAGTGAAAAGTAATATGGAAAGTGCCAAAAAAGAAAGTTCCAAAAGTGCAATCGGCTAGTTCAAAGTCAGATATAGGATACGTTTAGCCACGAAGTGGACAGCACCATAGTAACATCCAGATTGAAGTGATCAAAGTTAGAAACCCCAAAATAGGATCAGAATCTTGAACACAGCTGTTCAGTAACTTGTCTGTAGGGGAAAAGAGAACTATTTTAACAATCAGTGAAGAGAAATAGAGGAAGACAACCAAAAGTTAGACAAGAGACCTCTTCCACAAGATCTAAAATATCAAAGGGGAATTCAAATCAAGAGTGGAGATTTTCTTAGCACACTTGGGAGAAAAAAATCACCAAGACCAGGTGGCCTACTACTACAGCTGTTTCAGGTTGCAAAGAAACAATCTTATCAAATTCTAGGTAAAATATGCCAAGAAAATGGCATAGAAAAAACAATGGCTATACATTGGAAAAGTTCAACATACATTCCCATTCCCCAGAATGTGTACATTAGGGAATGCAGCAACCACTGAACCATTGCATTAATCTCTTATGCAAGCAAAGTGATGCTTAAAAAATTAGAACAAAGATTTTACCATATAGGGAGAGCAAAATGCCATATTTCCATTCAGGATTTTAAAAAAACCCAGAGATCTACTAGGAATGATATTCCAAATACCCATTGGATAATGGGGCAAGAATTTCAGAAGAAAGTCAGCCTGTGCTTTATAAACTGTAGTGAAACCTCTGATTGTGTAGATATTGAAAAACTATTGATGATTCTAAAAGAAATGGGTATGCCACAACATTTGAGTCTTCTGATGTGTAAGCAATATTCAGGACAAGAGGGCACTGTCAGGACAATATACAAGTAAACAGAATGGTTTTCCATTGGCAAGGACATTGGACAAGTCTTTATGTTTTCACCCTGTTTAATTTATATGTAGAAAGCTGCACAGAGGAAGAAGGCGTGAAAATTGGAGGAAGGAACATTAATAATTCAAGATATTCAGATGATGATATTCGAACTTTGCTAGCTGAAAACAGCAAAGATTGGAAATGGCTACTGAGGAAAGTCAAGGAAGAAAGTGCAAAAGCAAGGTTATAATTAAACAAGAAAACAAAAACAAGGCCAAAGATGACATGCATAAGTACAAGTGGATAATGGCACTGAAACAGTTAAATATTTTCTATACTTTGGGCCATTAACACCAGAAGAAGACTAGGACTTGAAAGGGTGGCTATGAAGAAGCTAGATGTAACCCAGGCACCAGTGGAGGAAAAACATGCAGCAGTCTTCTCAGGCTGGGAAGCCACTTTATCCCGCTAACACCTGAGGAGGTGATTGGACACCCTGTCCTCCACTGCACCAATAAGCAGCAGGAAGCACCACCCACCCAGGTAAGTTTGGTGGAGGGGAGTGTGACCTGCCATCGCCATAGCAACACCCATCAGAGGCTTGAGTGGGAAGGGAGGCAGTGGTGGCATTTTGGGTAGGAAGCTGGAGAGGAGAGGAGGACAAGGGTGGCTCAGCCTTTGAGGGTTCCCAAGGTGACTGGGAAAGGATGGGCCCCTCACTCACCACTGGTGAAGACAGCTGGCCCCTAGTGGGCCAGCATCCTCAGCACCTCATTTCTATCTTCAAGGACAGTCCTGGTTTTTAGGCTGTGGGGGAAACACTCCACTTTCTTTTGCAAACCAGAGAGTGACAACAGCCTCTCTGTCTTCATGTTTCCCCACCTGGATCTATGTTCTCAACTTACTGGCCAAACTGCATGTGAAAAGGCCAGGATCAATGTCCCTTTTGGCCCACAACATGAAAGCTAAAAAGTCCTGACTACAACTCCCATCCTTCCTGCTGCTGGCTGCAGTGAATAGGAGCCTAGGGCCATCTTTCCTTCACCAGGGAAGTCCCCCCCCCCAGGAGGAGAAGGAGGAGGGGAGGCAATTCTGGAGGTAGGAGCACAAATTCCATGCTTGTCCTAAGTACTATTTGTGCTAGATATGCCTGTATTAATGTGTCAAGAGCAAATCAAGCTTTATCTCTTCCTAAAAACCAACGTGACTAAACTAAGGCTACTGGTACTTTCTCCCTATCATGAGGCAGTTTTAGAAAAGACTATAGGTAATGTGGAAAGCAATAGTAAAAGAGGGAGACCTCATCACAGAAAGAATACCAAGTTAAAACTGCACAAAATACTCAGTTCTGCATTATCCTTGTTATTTTTTCCCCATCAATTCTAGGAAAATTATTTTTTGTATGTAAAATAATGCAAATATGATTTCCATCCCTAACACTGAATGATGGCTTCTCTCCTAACAGGGAAAGCTGCTTGTTTTTGATTGCAAAATTTTCCAATTGGATTGGATGCCAATTTTAACCTCTGTCACTGACACATTTTGACTGAATATGAGCTCAACTCCCCCCCACTTACTGGAAGTAATTGGAGGTAACTTTCTTTTCTTACTAAGCTTCCTAGATATTCAGCTGATCTTGTTTGTTTGTTTGATTGTTTAAATTTTGTGAAGTTTCAGTTTATGAGGCATAGATCTTATGTTTTATGATGTGATATAATTTCAGATTATTTTCAGAGTATTTTTAACCTGATTTTTTTAAATCAGTGGGCTTCAGGTGCTCTGAAAAGAATTGAGGACCTGGAGATGGGGGGGCACAAAAAAGGACTGTGGACTGTATGCAGCCTATTATAGTGGATTTCTTCTACTAGCTCCTGGGCGCTGGCTGCCTCTTCCTGGAGGCCATGGACCTCCACGTGGTATGGTGGGGTCTTTACATCTGGATCTCCAGATGTCTTGCCAGCCTTTTCCATGCCCAGTCGTCCCTGCTTGCCTCTCTTTTCCTGTCAGCCACTCTGCTTCATACAGAGCCAGCCCTTGTCTCGGCCACTTAGATTTCTGCTGCTGTTGCTGCCGTTGCTGCTGGCGCTGCTGGACTTTTAGCATCAGTCTTTTGGCCCTTTTTCTCTTCTGTCCAATTCTAAAGCGCTAAACATCAAATGAACTAAGAAAGAGGGGGGGTGGATCCCCCTTTCGGGTCTGACAAGTTGGGAATGAGAGCCGGATGGGGGTAGCCTCCTCTGCTTCTGCTTCAGCTGCCATCCCTTGCCAGCTCCGCCCTCCTGCTGCTTATCCCATTACGCTCCTTGCATGCCATCGTTGCCTTGGTTTTCAGCTCTGTCACTCTCGCTGCCATCAAAGGAGGGGGCCATGGTACCTTCATGCTCTCTGCCTCTGCTGCTTCCGCCTCTTGGGCTTCTTGGCTCCTGCTGCCTTCTTACGCTTCTCCTCTGCCACTTGCGGTGGGGGGGGCATGCTTTCTATTCCTTTTCTGTCCTGTCCAGCCTTGGCTGCATCTGCCGCCACTTCCATTCTCCCCCCGTCGCTTTCCTAGCCTTCTTAGCTGGCATCCCGACTGGGGGTCGGGAAAAACCGCTGCAGCCATCGCTTCTCCCAGTCTCACTCTCCTCTCTTCCATGCAAATACAGGCAGGGGCTCTCACTCTTGCAGGTTCCTTTGGAGGTGGGAGGGGCTGGCTGTTTCCTAAAGAGTCACTGCTGCAGCTTATCTAACACTTCACTTGTCTGTTCTTTGCATTTGTAACCTTTAGGAGGAATTTATTCCGGTACTACAATTCCCATGTGTCCAAAGTTCCTATGCCAACTGCTTTTCCAAAAAACTAATTGTCAGATAGAGTTTTGCAGCTTTTTTTTTAAAAAAAAATCCATGTCAAGAGGGGGAAGCCAAAAGTCAGTCAGTCCTAAACTTCCCCCTTTTCCCCTCCTTTCTATTTGTTGAATTAGAAAGGACTGGCCTTTTCCTGCTAGGAAGAGAGTGTTGTAAATTAACACCACATTGTTCAGACTTGCTTCTATCACTAAGGGGGGAGGGAAGCTGCCTGTCCCTCGCTTTCAGGTGTTACTTGATTCTAAAAGGAGCCTTGAGCATGGCTGGGTGCTACTTTCTGGTTTATAAATGCAATTAAAGTTTTCAAACTTCCCTGCTGCCAGTCTTGGCATCAGAATTGCAAAATCAGGCTCCTCACTCTAAGAGGGGGTCTAAAGGGCTGTCAAGGTTTTTTTTTTCTATTTCTCCTTTCAACAGGGAGGGGCGAGGAGGGATTCCTGGTAACAGCAGAGTTCTCCTTTTTTTTTTTTCAGATGCAGCTTTTAAACAATAGGACTCTTTAAGCTGAACTCTGTAAACTGAATTGTAATCTTTTGCTTAGAAATGTTGCAAAAAGTACTGGAGGAGAATCTTCAGAGTTTTTAAGCTATGTTTTCAAAGTTTGGAGGCAGATTTGCTGAGCCCAGGACTTTTCCAGTTCCTTGCATGTCTTCCATTATTCAAGATCAAGCCTCCCTTTTTCCTTTTCACTATTTCCTATCAAACACCTAAAGGTTTGTTTTCTCATTAATGTGCAAACTCGGTTTCTGCCAGCCTCCTCGCTAAATGAACTTCTAGCCCAAAAACAGCAACTATAGGGTTAAATCTGAGAGCCTGAGGAGGAGGGGCTGTGGGGAAATGGCTTCAAGCACCTAAAAACAATTGCAAACAGAAAGGTGAAGCCACATTTTTTTCCTGGAATTTTCCTTACATACATTGAAACATTATCTGACCTCAAACCATACATAAAGGCACAGGAAAAGAAAAGAAAAAAGCTTTCATGGAATTTTTCTTTTCTCAGCATACTTTGAAGCAGAGTCTGTCAACTGCCTCCCTCCACCCAAATTCCTCCCAAAACGACAACACACAGTAGGGGAGGGGGCGAGCTGGGGGTGAGGGGGGTCCCGAACAGCTCGAAACAATGAGGTAGACAACTTTCACACATGCTGACTCATGCAACCGGATGCTCAATGGTCTGCAAATGAGAACTGCAACATTTTCAGTCATTTTTACACGCACACACCATTCACTCAACAAACACAGCCTCCCACCTGTCCTGTGTGTGTGTCTAAGGAATCTGCAGCTTCAATGGCCCCTCCCGGTTGGAGCTATCTATTAGGGCAGACCCATTATAGGGGGTGATCAAGCCCCTCTTCTTCCCAGTGTTCCACACTTTAAGGGAAGACCCTTGACACACTTACCTATGGCTCTGTTCTGTGGCTGTGTTCTGTCAATTTTCCAAACCATTCCTGGGTTCTTTAGCTGGCATCCGCTCCCCCGGCCTTCACACTCCCACAAGGAGGACTGTCCAATAAAAGAATCGGGGTACCCAAGGTCCTTATCAATGGTGCACAAATGCCAGAGGAAACAGCTGCCACTTCAAGAGGGCAAAAAGCCTGTCTATCCTGGACCAGAGCCCCCAAAATATGTAGCGGAACTGAGATAGAGACCCACGGTTTAGAAAAAAGATTTACTGTGCACAGTGTCTCAGTGAAATAATTCTCAAAAGTCTGAGCCCCGCCTCTTTACATTCAAAGCAATTTATACATCTCCAGTGCAAATACATCACATGGAATTTCCAAGCAAGGAAATTGACACAAACAATAGTTCCCACCATCTTCCTGCGTAATCTTACTAATGTTGCAAAGTAAAGGAAGCATATTTCATCCTCCCTAACATTCTATTTCACAGTGTCCTATTGTTCTTCTTTCAAACACAGAGTCACTTCAATTGCAGGAAAATTAACTGCCTTTTTCAACTGCTTTTCCCTCACACCCAGAGGTCATCTGGGCTGACCCGAAACTGCACGTCCACTATATTCCCCCCTTTATGCTGAATTCATTAGCAATTCAAGCATATTTATTTCAATTGTGCCATCAAAGCGTATTCAGCAGCCTTCTCTATTACTCTAATCACTACAGATTGGAAATACTTTAACATGCCGAGTATTGCCAAGCAGATTTAGGAAGACCATTATTTATGTACAAAGCAATTCTACAAGCAATGCCTTTACCCATATTTATTTAGGGAACCAGATCATGTCCACATGCCTACAGACTACAAGAATGATTTTCTAATATTGAATACTTCAGAGTGCATTTTCCCTTTTTAAATTTAAACTCATTTACATAATGACAACAGGTTGTATTTATCCAAATACACAGACCCCTTTCATGACTGAAGAGACAGTCTAAATCTATTTCATGCTGGGCTGACAGCCAACAACGCATCTGCCTTACATGAAAAGCAACTCCTTCCATGGGGATCATGGTGACTCCCAACCTCTCAGATATGTGTTGTCAGAATCATGCCCATTGCTTTCATTATAAACTCTTTTCATTCTTGCCCAGCCAAACTATATTGGTTTGTGTACTGGGTGAAAGGTGATACTCTCAGTGGCCAAACCAATTCAGACTCAAAAATAAACCATATACCCATTTACAATTGTAAAAACTGGTTACTTTCTAGAACTCCTTTAAGGAGGACCAGCCCCCTTATTCTCATATAACTCAATGAAACCACTGCTATAACTAAAGAAGAAGTTAACATTGGAATATTTTCTTGGGTATGCCTGTAGAGATTCAGGGATTTCAAACTTTACATTACAGTGGGGATAGTCTCCTAGCTTATCCCATGAGTACATACTCAGCCATTATGGATATTCAAGGTGTTCATGATCTGATTGACTAGTTGGTGGAATTGTTTCACCTCCCAGCCTCCTTTGTTCTGCATCATCCTCATCATCACCAACAGTTGCCATATACACATATCTTCCAACCCCACAAAACATCCGTCTGTAGTGATAAAATAGGCTAGGCTTCCTGCCCCTCCTATGCCTGCCACAACCCATGTTATTGTCTCCCACATTCAGGATCTGACCGTGCGTAGAGTGGTGCGTATGTCCCTGGTTGCAACCACAGCAGGGATCAGTCCCAATTCTTCTTTCCTCTCCAGGTGGAGATTTAGCCGTGCGCTGGGGTCCCTGACTTCTAGGTATGCAGGCACCAGCAAAGCTTAATCTCGATCTTCTTACTGCTTTCTAATGATTTTCAGCTTCAGAGGTTGCCCTATGTTTGGAGCAACAGTCCAGTCAAAGTGAGCCTTAGTGTTATACACCCAAGGCTTCATCCTGACCACCTTTACTATAGTGGGAGTTGTCACCACTACCTGATAGGGTCTTCTCCACCCATGACCAAGTTGCCCCAATCCTTCACTCATATCTCCTGGTTTGAAGGGGTGTGCATGTGCCTGTAGGAAGGGGAACTCCTGTCTTAACATTTTCTCCTTTGTTTTCCCTAATGCACTAACTCCTTCCTGTATAGTTATGTTTCCTAATTCCTTTGTGCCTCTCCTTAATCCACCCAAAATGGCTTCATACTTTGGGGACAACCTTATGGTTCTGTGAGGTGTGCACCTTATCCTATCACTTATCATAATGGGGCTCTGGGAAGAACAAAAATACTCCTGGTTTCTCTGTTGTGGGTTGCACATGGAATGAAAGTGAAAAGTTTCTGTAAAATGGGCTAGGAAGATGAATGTGGTATCATGCCACTTGCCCTGTGGTGGCATCCAGTCCAAAGACATAGCCAGGGCTGTTGTCTGGGCCATACATGTTGAATTACTGTGTCTTCAGGATTTTGTTTCATCCTCTCCACTTTCCTTGAGTTCTGAGGTCTTCAGGTACAATGTGACTCTCCCAGGTGATTCCTTGAACAGTGGTTTAATCTTGGATGATCTTGTTGACAAATGCAGGTCTGTTGTGGTGTGGGCCTTTCAGGGATGTCGTCGGTCTCTTAGCTGTCTCACAGCCTTCAACTGTCCCTTTCTCTCTGTCCTCCACCTTTTCAGAGTCCTGCAGCTGCAGTTCCACTTTCAGCCTGGAGGGGCACTCTATTGCCTCTCAGAAGTGCCCCATTATCTTCTCCCTCCCAGTTCAGAGGTGCACCATCACCTTCTTCCAGCTTGAAGGGGTGCTCCATCACCTCCTTAGCTTGCTGGGGCTGGGCCAGGGAGCCTTACCGATTACCGCTGTATTGGGAACTGGTGGGGGGGCTTCTTCGCAATTCGGACTGCTTCCAGGATGTCACAACTCCTAGCCCTTTGCCCTTCTCTGTCTGAGGGATGAGGGACAAAACTTTTTCCTCAGTCTGCCCTTGTCAGCTGGCCACAGACACCTTTACAGCCTCTGCTTCTCTCTCCTTTCAGTGCTTTCATTGAAGCTAGCACAGAAGCTTGCTGCTTTTTGTTCTTTGCTCTTTGCTACTAGAGCCGTTCTCCAAGCACAATTCCTCCATCTCTATCTTTCCTCTACTCTAAAGAAGCGGGGCTCAGACTTTTGAAAATTATCTCACTGAGACATTGTGCACAATAAATCTTTTTTCTAAACCGTGGGTCTCTATCTCAGTTCCGCTACACTATGACTCACACTTTTCACCTCCCTGTGTTAGGTCTGCAAACAAAATTCACAAGCAAATTACAATATGAAGGCAACTGAACTGTGATTGTGTTTTGGATCAGTAGGATTATATTGTGATCTATTCTGCATATGGAGTAGTAGTAGTTTTAGGAGGTCTTCTGGGGAAGGATCTCTGCGGAAAAAGGAATTCAGAGTGTTTTAAGGGCCTCCTCCTGAGCAATGCCAGATAAAGAGCAATGCCACCTTAAGCAGGTTTCTGAAGCCTTTACCCCAAACAGGGAGCTCTTTGTGGAGGTATATGAGGTCCACTATGGCAGTGACACCTTCATAGTGAGGCAGTTTGGTAGTTCTACCAGGTGAAGAGGAACTTAGGGTCAAAACCTCTCTCTTCCATGCCCAAGGAAGTGAATGACTCTGGACATCGCTGCTCCCTGTGTCCCAGTTGATAAAACCAGAGTCTCAGAGGAAATGATGCCAGCAGACCACTCTCACACACTGTATAACAAGGAAATGAAGCCAGAGTGGATGGGAGATGGTCCCAGTTACTGGGGGCATTGGTGCATTTTGCAGCATTAATAATCTGATATTATTTGAGAGAACGTCTTTATCTGAGGTCTCTCAAAGTAAGGATGAGGGCAGTTAATACACCACTCTATATCAAGATCAGGGCAAGGGAAATCTCTGGACCAAGCCAGGGCTATGACACTCAAGACCTGCTACATCTCTACCTTCTTACAGAATGCAGCACCCTTCTACACTTTTGTCCCCCACTGACTTTTTCTTCCAGTTTATCTCCCTCTATTGCTTTCCCTAAATCCACACCCTTTCAGAGATAGGGCAAAGGATGGATTTATTTATGCAATGACTGTGTCACTGATGGTAGTGTGTGTAACCCAGTTCAGAGCAAAGACAGTCTATTGAGACAGCTCTTACAAAATATTATCAATTCTTTATTTAACAAACTGTCAGGGTAAAAGGTAGTTGTAACTTAAGGATTAGCAACCAGTACAACGTGTGTACAAGGAGCAATGGATTCAAGCTGCAGGAAAGGAGATTCCACCTGAACCTCAGGAAGAACTTCCTGACAGTCAGGGCTGTCCGGCAGTGGAATCTGCTGCCTCGGAGTGCAGTGGAGTCTCCTTCCTTGGAGGTTTTTAAGCAGACGCTAGATGGGCATCTGTCAGGAGTGCTTTGAGGGTGTTCCTGCATGGCAGGGGGTTGGACTGGATGCCCGTGTGGTCTCTTCCAACTCTACATTTCTATGATTCTATGATTCTATGATATGTAAACCAGCCAACACTTTTTTCTCTCTCTCTCAGAGATGGATCTTTCACTCTCTCTCAATTTAAAGCAGTCTTTGACTAGTGCCTCCAATTCTGTTTCAGTTAAATTTCAGTTACTCACTCCCTCATATAGCTCCTTCTTCTGGCTAGCCTGGGTTCCAATTCTAGCAGCCAATCAATTTAAATCCCCTCGGTTGCTAGGCTACTCCATTGCTAATCCCCTCCCCTCAGTGTTTCTCATAAGGGCATTATCAGACTGGATCTGGACAATCCTATCCTTTTCCAGAGGATCCCAAAGGCAGTTTCTGGAACCCCTAAGAGACCCCAAGAGACTCTACCGAGTGGAGGGGGGATTATTACATGAGAGGGAAGTTATTTTTGCTGATGTAATGAGAGTTAGTGTGGTATGGTGGTTTGAGTATTGGAATATGACCAGGGTTTGATTCGCAGCTCTCTCATGGAAACCACTGGGTGACCTTTGGTGCATAACATATCCTCACTCCAAAAAACCCCCTGATAGGTTCTCTTTAGAATTGCCATAAGTCAGAAACAACTTGACAGCACACAACAACAACAACAAATGAATTCCATTCAAATAAAATGCCCCTATACCATAAAATGTCATCCATAGCAATATGACAATACAAAAAAACCTCTAATATTTAACATTAGATTGCGTAGATTTAACAATAATATCTAACAATAGAATGAATAGAGAGAGTAGGGAACTACCACCTAACTATAATGGGAAAAGTAAAATGTTCAAATATTTTGGATGTCAATTCCCATTATCCCTTGCTCGTGCTACCAGCAGCTGATGGGCTCTGAAATCCAAATTATCTTGAGATCCACCTTTTGTTTATCCCTCTTATAAACAAATAAAACTAATATCTTTGACTAGTATTCAGGTTTAATAATCTAGAATACTTGTAGAATATGTAATGACACATTATTTTTCTTTTTATGACGTTAAGTACTATCCATGAATAACATTAATATTAGAGTTATGATATCTTTTATAACATGTCTTTTCTCAGGGTGTACAAGAATTCTAATGATTAACTAGGACCATTAGCAAAGCAAAGAAGTCATAAAATGGACTGAATATATTGTATTGTAGCTAAAGCTGAATTAGCCCACTTAGGCAAACTATATTTGCAGATATTTTATTAACAGAGAAAAAATTCAGATCACAAACAAAGAACATTCTTCTGTCCAGTGAAATCTAAATTCTTTTTCATCTTTTATTCATTAGAACAACATTGGTTTCATTAGAAAAATGTTACTCACTTCTATTTTTTTTTTTTAACTTTTGCTTGATTGTAATAGAAGACCCAGATTTTCTCTTGCTGCCTATAGATGAACAGCAATCTCACATTTTACTGTATTACCAATTCATGACTTCCCCTGTATTTTAAAAATAATTCATGAGACACCATAATGTCATATGGGCTAGTCTTCCATCTACTACTGATGAGAGAGGGAGCTCCACTTTGCCCTCTCTTCATTTAAAACATGACAGATACATGGGGATAGATGTACATGCATAGACCTCTGTCATTCAGGAAAGAATTTGAGTCCAATCAAGCTGATGATCTGCACATTGTTATGCTTTGACTATGGTGACATGGCAGTTGGAGACACTGAATTGAGTGTAGGGCTGAGCTCTGCATTTCACAGCTCCCTTGCACATTTGATCAATGCAAACAAAGAGCTTTGTGAACTATTCCAATATTATCCCATGCATTATTCAGTCCATACACTCTCTGAGTCACTGTTTGTTCTCAGGTGGTTTGGAATATGGGTACATATAATGCACCTAGTAGAGTCTGTGATAAAGGCTTTCCATATGGATGTTCACAAACTTGTGAGCTCAATGTGGCAATCTTTCTCTTTGTAGGAAGAATTGAAAAAAAAAATAGGTATCAAGCATTCATCTCACACAGCAGAAAAGGGTGGCAATGGGTATAAAAGTATATGTGAAGGGCCCCAGAGAATGACTGCATAACTCCACCTCCTAATACTGATAACCATGACAGCCACATTCACTTCTGTCTGTGAAACCAGCAGGCATATGATATATGCACATTGGGTTTCTTTCTATTAAGAATAGTCTTGTTTGGCCTCAATTTTCTTTTTACCTACATATAGTCCCTTCTCATAGTCACTGAATTAAAGAAGGGACTGGGCAGCATGCCTTACATTGATCAGAGTGAGGGTATCTATCATAACCCTGTGATTCTTTTAAGCATTTAAATGATATATTCTGCTTTGATCAGACCTCACTTGGAATGCTGTATCCAGTTCTGTGCACCACAGTTCAGGAAGGATCTTGACAAGCTGGAATGTGTCCACAGGAAGGCAGCCAAACTGGTAGAAGCCCTGGAAACCATGTCCTATGAGGAATGGCCTAGGGAACCAGGTATGTTTAGTCTGAAGAAGTGAAGGTTAGGGGGTGACATGATAGCTATGTTTAAATATTTGAAGAGATGTCATATGGAGGATGGAGCAAACCTGTTTTCTGATGCTACAGAGACTAGGACACACAGCAATGGTTTCAAACTTCAGGAAAAAGAGGTTCCACCTAAACATTAGGAAAGACTTTCTGACGGTAAGAGGAGTTCAACAGTGCAATGTGCTGCCTTGGAGTATGGTGGAGTCTCCTTTTTGGAGAATATTAAACAGAGGCTGGAGAGCCATCTGTGGGGAATGCTTTGATAGTGTATTCCTGTGTGGCAGGGGGCTGAACGTGTAGTCTCTCCCAGCTCTATGATTCTACAATTCTATATATGTTGGAGCTCACGTGAGCCATCCCCATTGTGTGTTTGGTGAAAGGCAGCACATATCTACTTTTTCACAAAATGAACAGGATTGCTAAATTATTAAGTCATAACAAAAGCATGGATTATCAAGTTATTTGGTTGATCCAGATGGGACATTTACCAGATTATTAAGAATCTGTGGCTCTATATAGACATGTCAGGCTGAAATGGGACATGGACTGCAATGAAGACATACTCTGAATGGGTCTGGTTCCATTGCTCAATGTTTGGTGTTTTTGTCTGTTTGTGAAAGTTGAAGAAGCTTCTACACAAGCTCAAACGAAGAGGAATAGAAACCTTTCTATGTTTGGGAGGTGAATAACAGAAGAACTCCTCTTAAGATCTTTCTTCTCAACATTAGGTCAAGGATTAAGAGGACAGATATTTCATATGGTTCCCATATCAGGAGAAAGGCAGGATATAAATTAACAATCTAATCAGTTATTTAACTAAAACACACATATTCAAATGGAGAGGGAAGATTTACCTTCATGCTAAGGTTTATTAATATTTCTTCCCATTTTTAAAAGGAAACTAGCAGTGTTAACCCCTTTCTTTTGGAAATGTTGAGGTCACAGAAGACTTCTAAGTTGTTAGAACCTATAATGTAACTTCAGTGCCCCTTTTTAAAAATTACACTTCAAGTTTGAATATGGAGATAAATATAAATAATACGATAGATGGAAAGAGGGAGGTTTGTGTAGCCATGCAGATTTATTTTAATGGCTACAACTTTATCCCCAGAACGTATTTTGAACAGTTATCTAACATCCAAATGGGATGCTTTAAAAAAATGTTCTTTTATATGTCATATATTCATACACTCAAAGGTCCCAATGGTATTGACTAAGTCTGAGTCTATATCTTTCCTGTGAAAGCTGGATCTCTATTTTTCTACTGGCCAACATTTGAACCATGCCACCTTATGAATCCATACCATTCATCCAAGGAACGTACACTGAAGATGATTCACAGCTGGCATTTCACACTAGTTAATATAAAATATTGTGCCAAACTAAAAAATAAATAGTATTTCATCATACTGTTGGTGGAGTTATGGTGCAACTGGAACAGCAGACCACAGGTAATTGCATTATCCAAAAGTGGTAGCAAGAACCCCTCCACCCTATGAAATATAGCTTTGGATAGGTAAGCTTCTTCAAAGAGCTATGTCCCAGAGAAGCTTTCTTGTTATTAACCATTTTGAAGGATAAAACACTATTGTTATTGTTTGGCATAAAGAGCTTATTTCTATGTGGTCTGCACACTTAGAGAGTGTAAGAGCTTGGAATATACTGAGTACTCTTTTATTCTGAAATTGTTTGGATCACATATGGGGAGCTGCTCTTGCAGAAAGAAAATGTGATTTTTCCCTTTTTTTAAAAAAAATCACACATTTGCTACAGTTCAGTCTCCCATTATTTCACCAACAACAGTATCAAAATCATTAGCTGGTCCACCATCACGTCAACAAACATTTTGGGCTTCAGTTTATTGAAAAAGAGAACATTAGTAGAGAACATTACTGGGGTATTGGGATAATTTTTTTTTTTAATGTTCAGTGTTGCTTACTCAGGAATATTGTTGTTTTATTTTTGTTTTGCTTTGTTTTGCCTTATATGTGGTGTTAAAGGGATGGGAATGCAGAGCTCACGTATAAAACCTTCCCCACTTTTAGACCCTACTTGAGCACAATGAATGCCTATAAAGAGTTTATTATGAAACTTATATTAGTATTTACAAATTTAAAGTGCAACTATAGGAAGAATATGGGTATTTAAAGCTTGTATTATGTAGTGGCTTCTAATGTAAACAAGAAGATCACTTGATTTTAATTCTCTCTTTAGCAATACCTTCATTTTAGACATAATCACAGCACAACCTTCAGTCTCAGTCCTCAATTCTGCATCAATTTGAAATGCAGGCATAAAGAATGGTTGGAGCAGTGGCTGGGCAACATCTTCTTACTGTGTGATGCTTTTCTGTCTTCCAGATTTCTGTGTGGATTCCTTCCTGTAAAAGAAAGGTAGAAAGACCAATCGACTGGAAGATATTTGGTCAACTGGCAGAGTGGGACTTCACAGACAGATTGGAGAGTTTTCTCTGATCTGTTTCTGGGTCTCTTAAAGAAGCTCCACAGTGCACAGTGGAAATCAGTCAGTTTTGTCATTTCTTCACACACCCCGACCCTCAGTTAGGATGTTTTGTGAATTTTAATGCATTAGTTAACAATTTGAGGAATATAAGGATTCAAAATCTGTTAGATTTCCTTGTCACAGCTTTGGTAATTTTGTAATGGGACTGGGTACAATTAGAGGAAGATAGGATCTGAATGCTTCTCATACCAAATTCAGAGGTCTCATTAAGGGATTGTGAGTGTGTGGACAACTTCGCCTCACTCTCAGGTGGCAGAAGAAATGAACAATGGCTTTTGCCCAGCTAGGAATTGCAAGTCTGTCATTACAGGTATACCCAGCAAGAAGATTGGAGGAACTGGGGTCCATTGGATGGCAATCTGTTTAGCTGTAACCACCCAATAAAGTTGTATTTTGTTTTGTTTTTCTATTTCAACAAATACTTCAACAAATTTAGGTTTGCCACAGGTTATACAAACACTAGTCTAACAAAGAGGCATAGCAAAGAGAAATCATGTTCTAAGATGGGAATCGTGTGTACATGTAAATTCTAACATATTTCTTAAAACCAGGAAGGGAAGAAGGAAGGAAAGAAGGAAGGAGAGAAGGAAGGGGGGAAAACAGACAATACAGCAACAAAATTCCTTTTCATGTAGCTTTTCATCTGAATTAAGAGTGACTAATAATGGGAATTACAAGCTAGAGCCTTTCCACACCAGGCAATTAGAATAGGGCAGTGCGTCCTCATAGGGAGGTCGTCTGCACCTTGGAGCAGGCTAGGAGTGGACTACTTACCAGAGATCCGCACTTCAGTCTGCTCCAAGACTACCCCAAGTGGTCCTCCAGTGTGTTTTTGAAGAACCGGAAAAAACAGGTCTTTATTTCCTGGAACATGCCATTGCATTCCTGCTCCCTTGTTCAGATTCGCAGGCTCGCACCAATGCGAGCCTGAGATCTGCGGAGGGCAAGCTTTAGGCATGGCGAGCTTCAGCAGTTGGTCAGGACCCACAACCAACCGGAAGCCAGCATTTTGGAAGCCAGAGCTGCCATTTTGGAAGCTGGAAGCCACCATTTTGGAAGCCGAAGCAGTGTGGATTTACAGACCTCGCACTGCTCCAATTTGCCCTGAACCAAAGAGGAGCCCTGCAGAAGGACTTCAGGGACAATCCATGTTGCTTCGGGCCCCAGAAGAAGCGGTAGGTAACAGCATGGAGTGATTCTTTTGCCCAGTGCAGAAGGGGCCTTAGTAAACCTCAGCCTTCAGCCTTCAGTGGATAACATATTTGTGTACCCTTGCTTTGTGTGCCTTTTGTTCTCTGGAGCATTTCCAAAATACATTTGGATTGATGAGATTTATTCTTTATATCTATGGATAGTACAAAATAAATCTAATGAATGATTTTAAGCTATATTGGCCTGACATGCTGATTCACTCCATTATCATGACTATAGATAGCCATATATATCACACCACAAAGGAAATGCAGCAAGTAATTCTCAAACCAAGTGCTTTCTCCATTGCTGTGCTAAAAGGCAGAGTAAGCAAGAGCAAGCTCTGAACATTCTTTAACCTTTGTTATACCACTTCAGGCAATAGAAAGATATAAAATGGATGAATCAAATTTATCACTAAAGCAATAATTATATAGCCTGATAAATCTGTTCATTCACTGCTTGTTTTTCAAAACATTAAAATGTCCATAAATAGTAGTAATATATTTACTCAGCAAAGGAAAGCTGGATTATAAACTTCCTGAACCTACGAGTAGTAAAACTCTATCCAAGAGCATAAAAGGAAACAAGGAACATGATGACAGTGTTGATTCAGAGAACCATATATATTGTCTGCTGTTCTTTTCCTAAAATGTTATGTAACAATGAATAAGGTTCAATTATGTACACAGTAAGTCATCTTTTACTTCTTAACCATTAACCGTTGCATCACATGGATGAATGATCAAGAATATGAGGGAAGCACAATCACAAAATGTCAGTGAAATCTGAGGAACCAGAGGGGGGGAAGGAAAATATCTTAATCTTACAGATGTTTTAGTTTACTCTGAAATAGGTCAATGAGTGATCATATTGTCTAAATGTTAAGAACTTCTTGATGGAAAGAGCAGTTCAACAGTGGAGTATCTTGCTTTTTTTAATGTTATAATTATTTGTTCGTTTATATCCCACTCATGTCACAAAATTGGTAGTCAAGGTCACTTATAACAATTAAACAAGCCTAAACGCATATGACAAGCCATTAGTAAAAACATGTATAAAGTTACTGTCAAGCTTCCATTAAAATTATTTACTCCTTTTGGGATGGACATATTACAACATATCAACAAAGAAAATGTCTGAAAATGTGGAAAGAAATGTCGTCATTGGCATCTCTGATCATCTGTTTCACAGAAATGCAAGAGAATTTTCAGCATTCCTTTCCTTTTTTTTTTTTTTACATATTCATTTTGATCTTGCTGTAAAGCAAGACTTCTGGTTTAGAAAAGATAAATTCTAAAATTAATTTCAGATGGAGCGTGCAAACAGACTAAAAGTCTCTAAAAAGATGAAGTTGTCTCACATTAAGTTGTCACTCAGTTTTGCCTTTATTGTTGTGAGAATGAATTAATTACAAACAACTAGTTAGTTATATTTTCAGTCTTCTGACAATCCTTACAATGTAATGTTAAAACATTTGTAGAAAAAGGACAGCATTTTTAACAGACAGATAAAAACTGGATGGCTCAAATACAGCATTTATCTGGATATCAACTGTTGGTGAATAACACTGAGAAATGGCTATTGAACTTTTGTCCTGCTTGTGGGCTAATAGGAGCACTCTGCATGGCAGAGGTGCAAAGCTCCCTCAATTTCATTCCTGCTAGCAAGAACAAAAAAAAATTACAATTTTTCTCTTTGCTTCAAGAAAGTGTGCAATTTTTAAAGCATAGCATTTTCTGCACACGAATAAAACCCAATTTTACTCTGACTTCAGTGGAAGAAAATTGTTATTGTTCTTTCTGTGCAGAAAACTATTCTGATCAGAAAATGTTTTTTCAAAAATATCTGTGTGCATTTTCATGCAGAATAAGTCCTGAACTTCAAAGATGCTTGCCTGTCCAGTACTTTCCTCAAGGTTTTCCAACATTCAAGAAACCTATTTTTCAACCCTTTTCCCCCAAATTTTCAAATATTATTTCTATCCCTACCACTTTAATAACATAAGGAACAGAATGTTGGTCTAGATAGTCATTTGTTGCTTTGAGTAGCGTTCTTACAGGTAGCAGGTATGGAGTTCCTTCCGTAATGTGTTTCTCCTTTTTCTGCTACAATCATTCATAAAAAAATGTAGTGTCCCTCAGCATCCAGACTTACTGCTGCGTCTTGTCCTTTCCACTAAATGAAGGACAACTGCAGAGAAAGGAGTATTTTTATTTGCCTCTGGGAATAGAGACCACAGTGAGTAAAAATCACTTGGTGTGCTGTTGTGTGTGATGCCAAGCACAAAGCACGGGAGAGAGAGAGAGAACACTGTTCTGCCTCAGTCTTCCCTTGTCATCTACACTCTTCCACCCATCCTTCAGATGGTAGAAACAATTGCTGGTTGCACAAATACACACACACACATACACACACAAATATATATGTGTGTGTGTGCGTGCATTTGTGTGTGACCAGTAATTGTTTCCACCATCTGGGTGGCAGAGTGTAGATGACAAGGGTGTGTGTGTATGTGTGTGTGTATACACATACATACTTTTGAAGTTAAATAGTTTATAGCTTGATATGTACTATCGATGAAGTTGTGCATCTAAGCTATTTACTTTGAACTGGAGATGTGAACATCTATCTATCTATCTATCTATCTATCTATCTATCTATCTATCTATCTATCTCCATCTAGTTTCCATTTCATTTGGTTTCTCCAAATTCTTCCTGTGTTTTCTTTCTGTTTCACATCTGATTTAAGTTCTTCCTTTGTACCTTGGGGACACTGTGTTTATTAATGTGGATTGTAGCAATTTAATGGGATTGAAGCTCAATCCATCAGCAGGGGGTTGTCTTTTGTTTTATACCTATGGCTACATGTCAGAGAAATAAATTGCCATAAAGAATCACATTTCTGGATAAAATAACTGGCATGAATGAAGTCTAAGAAGTTCAGGTTAAAAAACATCTTCTCCAACTGAATTACTAATTTCAGCTTGAAATTCAAAACTTCTCATTATTTGGCACAGTTTGGTTCATATTTTCAGGTTGCAAAGCCATTAGAGCCTTGATGTCAACTCCTCTCTCCTTTTGAAGCATCAACTCACAGTTCACTGGTGCTTCTGCTTGTGGAATCAACTGACACATATTTAAAGTTCTTGTCTAAATAATTCATGACCAGATTTTCAAGTAAGCCATGTTATATTTTAATTAAAACTGATAAACTCCAGATCTGTATTCCTATCTGCTACATTACACTGTAAATGAAGAGCTGTGTCAAGGCATCCGCTGAGACTGAACAGATTGATACTAAAGAAAACGATGCACACTTTTAAAAATAAGAAAAGGAAGATGGAATAATAGAATTGTTATTCATTTCTGAGACCTTTTCTCGTCACTCTTCTTGCTTCTTCATTTCCTTCCAAGAGGGAAAAGACCTTCCCTCACCTGCTGATCACCATGCATTGCTTTTAAACTAATTATCCTTCTGCTGTTTATGACTATTGCAGCACTTTGTGTGTAGTGATAAAAACAGTGTAATGGCAGTGACCCTGACCAACAAGTGAATCATACAGGAGCACAAAGTGACAATGCTACAAAATGTACTTAGACGGCTTTATATGAACATATTTTGTAAGCTCAGTGTTACTGTGTGCAACTTTCTAATGTGTGCAATAAACTTATGACCCAGTCTTATAAGCACCAAAACAACAGTTTCTAGGATCATTAAAAAAAAAAGAAAAAAGGCAGAAATATATTTTCCTCTACACTATGTGACCGCATGCATGTTTTCCATATGGACCCACTCGATATAGTTGTGCATTTGTTTCCACTCTACCCTGTTCCCATTAAGTGTTACGTTCCCTTCCCTTTTTCTATCAATCATTGTGTGCTTGGATTAGTTCTTACCAGAAATTGGATGGCTGGTTGAACTGTGGGGAGAAGGCTCAGAAATAACACTGTTCCATATAATTGTAACCTGATCCATCTTGATATCAGTGTTACTCCACTCTGGATAGATGCTTGATATAGGTCAGCATTTTAGAGCCCTTTCCAGTTGTCACCCTTCTTAACTAACCAAACCAATAAATACTATTTAAAAATGCATTATTATAGTAAAAACAGCACATTGGAAGTAGGGAAAGCAGTATCAGGAAGGAGGTCTGCTTTTCAGGAGGGTAAGCAAGTAGGCAAACACATCCAGCAACCAAAGCTTTAAATGATGCTTCTTAGTATTATCAAGTAACACAGTGTCATGCTAGTTATTATGGCAATGGTATCCCTTGAATTCTAGCATACTGAAGTGTTACCCTATGAATCCTTTATTTAAAAAGACATTATTTCTAGTTCCCAATTTGGAATAGGGCAGGCTACTCATTTTGCTTCTCTGCCTGCCTGCTTGCCTTTGCCCTGGCCCATTGTCCACTATCCTCCTTTACAAAGTAAACAGGGATTAGGACAGGATCATAACTTCAACAATTTCACAGATGAAAATTGGGAGATATGTGTTCAAGCTACATTAGAGGATGGTTAAAATGACATATTAAAATATGAGGAAGAACTTGCAAGGTAGGAGAAACTGCAGCAGTTTGCTTTTGTTTCAGCCTACTGGGAAAGGCAAGATACCATCCCCTTTTATCCTCTTCCACTCTGCTGAGTTAATTGAATGCAAAACTGTTTTTGCACTTTGAATTCATTTTTCAGCAAGAATGCTCAAAGGAGGAGAATGGGATGGGGAAAGTAAAATATTTTAAGAGCAAATAAAAGTAAGACAACAGGAGTTTAATCAGGGTTGTCCTTGTCAAATTGGGACAGTTGGACAGTATACACAATCAGCAGGAAGAAAGTAGATATTTAGTTGCAAGGAGGTGGTGCGTGTGTGGCCTCAGCTTGCCTCTAAGCTCCTTCAGTGTCTCAGCATCATATACTGGAAGTATTCAGATTTTATGGAAGTTCCATGACTTGTGTATAACAAAATATTCAGGGTGCAAGTGGTCATCAACCTGCGTCTTATAAAGATATGTAGAAGCCACAGTTCTAGTGACCAGTTATAACTCTGGCTAGATCTAACCATCAGACAAAACTGAGGTTGTCCATCTTGTTGTCTTCTACTTGATTCATCTATTGTAAGAAATAGCAAATGAGGCAGAGAATGCAAAGGATCTAGCTCCAAGGTTCCTGCAATAGATTCCATGTTGGCTAAAGGAAAAAAAGAGGAGAGGGAAAGAGAAAGAGAGACAGAGACAGAGACAGAGACAGAGACAGAGACAGAGAGATACTACTGCAGAGCTTTCTGGACTATGTGTCATGACATGTTAGTCTGTCGGCTGCAGTGTGTAGGTGTGTCGCATGAACATAATGGGTGGAGAAGTTGCCTCTCCTGCTACCACAGCAGGCGAGGTCTGGGTGAAGGGGCTGCCTCTCCTGCCGCTACCTTCATCCCAGGCTGAGGAAGACTCCAGTGAGGGCTATGACAGTGGGCCAGGCATGTAAGGAGGGGCTGCCTCTCCTACCACTGTTGCAGCCACCCCAGGCCAAGGAAGACCCCAGTGGTGGCAATGGGCCAGGCCTAGTAGAGGGGCTGCCACTCTCACCAGGCTGAGGAAGACCCTGGTGAAAGTGGCGGTAGGCCAGTTTCAGGTGAAGGGGCTTCCTCTCCCACCACTGCTGCAGCCTCCCTGGCCAAGGAAGATCCTGTCAAGGGTGGCAATGGCAGCAGGCCAGCTTTGGGTGAAGGGGCTGCCTTCACTTGCTGAATTACTTATTGAATTACTGTGTCATGAACTGATGCATATCTAAAAGTGTGTCACCAATATGAAAAATTTGGAAAGCTCTGTACTACTGTTTCAGATCGTGTATATAAATGTATGTCATATTTAACCAGCCTAAGTTGCTGTACACATAGGGAACTCAGCTCTAAGAAATAAGCCAGGAGGAGATTAAAAGCAAGGAGACATTTTTTTTCCAAATGAATTATTCTTAAATAAAAATCCTAATATTCATGGTGTTTGTTCATAAAATAAAGGCTGAATCCAAGGCTGAAGTGAACTGAAGGTGTCAAGAAGAACTCATTGTAGTAACAGAGGCTCTTGTTTCGAGAGTCTTTCCATCATCCAAGATACATAATCACCCGGGAAGAAATCATGAAAGAGCTGTTGTGTCTGATGAGTGGCATTTACAGTCTATAAAGAAACAGAGTACCCTGTCAATGACAGACATGTGCAGGACAAACGTTGCTGGAGCGCTTCCACCTTGCAGTTCAATTTACAAACTTTAGCAGTAGATATCTGGGAGATGTCCAGCTGCCAATGTCAATTTAGATGAAGCCGGTTTTATTTTTATTTTTTAACCCATTCCTTCAGTATTGGCAACTCCTTACTTTATTTAATCCATTAATATCTGGGTTCCTGCATAAAGTAATATTGCATGATACATTACATACAAAACAATTGTCCTTATACATGTGTGAACAGTGCATATGAATGAAGATGTTCTGATACAAAAGATACACACACACATATATGTTAAACAACACACACACACACACACAAATTGTAACAGTAATGAAGATATCATAAACAAATGTGGGGTCATAGAGGAATGCTCCTGTGAGTTGACCTGTGTCTATTTGTTGTGTACATCAGTAACTGGCAAGACATCCTTCACCATCCTTATATTGTCTCAATACAGAGGAGGGTTTTATGTGGTAGCATAGTAAAACTGAAAAAATCAAGAGGTCAAATTTCTTATTCTGGATTTTCTACTCTTTGTTCTATATCACCCAATTATCCAGCTATCTCTTTATTTAGACACCACTTTTTTTTCCAAACTGTCATTCAAAGTGGCTTACAAAGTAGAGAGAATTACAAATGAAAACACATATACCATTATGATGTTTGGAAGATTTTGGGACCTCTCATTTCAAGAACAAGGAACCAATAGCTTCCCCAGATCTTCCTTCCATCAGTAAAAATCATACTCAGGACTGACTTCTTTTGGTCCCATGAGAATCAAGAGCAAATATCTTATCCTAAATTGAATTTCCTTTTTTCTATGGATTTCTTCTCTCTCTCTCTCTCTCTTTTTTCCCTTGCTATTGTAATTGTTGATAAATTTAATTAAGCTTTTTTCTAAAAAAATAGTATGCATCGTAGAAAACAGTGACTCTGTCATCATAGCAAAATTGTCAAACTGTCCCCTGACCTTTGTTGTGTTAAACTGTTCATCTTCTCCCAAATTGTGAATGCTATTCTTGATTTCTATAGTAGCAAACATTATTCATTCAAGTGGAACTTCAAAAAAGGTAGATTCTCTAAGCACTCTAGAATGTACCAACCTACAAAGTATAAGTGATTTTCAACCATAGTACTACATCCTTGCTGTTGTCATTGTGTGCCTTCAAGTCATTTCCAACATATCACAATCCTAAGGCAAACCTATCATGAGGTTTTGTGGGGACTGAGATTATGTGATATTCCCAAGGTTACACGGTGGGTTTTCATGGCTGAACATTGTAATTGAACCCTGGTCTCTAGGGTTGCATTCCAATGCTCAACTTGCTACACCAAGCTGTCTCTCATACTATCACATACTGTACCATTGTTATGAGACCAAAATAACAAAAAACAAACCAAATAAAAAAAAGAATCTTTTCTATCCACATGTTACAACCTACAGTGAAATATGTGAATTGGCAGGATCATCATAAATTACTAGAACATTTAGATTCTATGAATGAATCCAAAAAACCTTCTGC
The DNA here is from genome assembly GCA_948472985.1 of Iguana delicatissima. NCBI lineage: Eukaryota > Metazoa > Chordata > Lepidosauria > Squamata > Iguanidae > Iguana > Iguana delicatissima. The sequence goes on from CAOKZL010000503.1 coordinate 1,944,223, forward strand.
ATCACCACTGAAGCAAAATGGTAACTGGTAACAGACACCTATTGTTGGAATAAAAGTTTATGAAATTTCAGTTGTCTCTGGCCTTTAGGATTCCTAATTTTTCCTCAAACACATAAGCTATACATTTGTCTGAGGACAGAAAATAAAAAATATTTAGACAATTACCTAATGGTTCTAGATTTCATAGAGGAGACCAGAAGAGCCATCCAATCCAACTCTTTGTCAAGCAGGAATAAAACAAAACTTTACTGAGAGATTTGATGAGATTTATTTTTCTTGACTCGTTTATATTTTTCTGCTGTTTATTTGCTTCTTCTTGCGTTTTCTGTACATGGTGATAACAAAGTAATTACATTTATGAAACATAAATTGTGAAGTTTCTTAAATGTGATATATTTCTTTGTGTGGAAGATATTGGTGGTTTCTGTTCATTTACCATGCAATTAAGTGTCCATTTAAAGTTTCTTTCTGCATCAAGAGATCCTACATATTCCTAGCTAATGATAGCATTGTAATGTGGGAGTTGCATACCTCTGTTGCAAAATTGTATAACTCAAACTAAAATGAAACAACAGATAAGAGTAATTTGAGTGATTGTATATTATTTGAAACATTCTGAATGACTGAGCAAGAGTTTCACATTTGAAAGTTCCTTTACTGTTTTTCAGTAATTGCCAAATCCAAGAAAACAATATGACAAAATAACAGCTTTTGCTAGAATTTTCTAACAATGAAAAGTAAACTAGTTTACACTTCTCTCCCTCCGAAGGTGTAATTACTGTGCGTTGTCTACATTGACTACCTGAATCGATTTGATATAATCTCAATTGTTCATCTTCTGAGATTTGAAGTACAATCTAAGTTGACAACAAAGATTTCTACTCACAGCCTTCACAGAACTTTTGAAAACAACTCCAAGAGATTTCCTTGTGAGTATGTTTAGAACCGACAAGTGTTCCTGTCATTTCCCCAGAACATGGCTCCAATTTAGCCAGTGAAATAAAGTGGGCAGACTTTCAAGCCAGATGTTTTGTCAATAGTGGCTCCTGGGTACTGAGCGTGATGGGGAACCTGGCTCAGCATCACTGTTGCCAATAGAAACAATGCTCTTTTCAAAGCCTACCCTCCCACTTTAGAAGTATACTTAGAAGTAAGTTCTTTGTCATTTCAGTAATGCTTACTGAATATCAAAAGTGCTTAAGGTTGTAGCAACGGATGCTCCTTAGATTCATTTGAATACTATTGTATGCTGTAGCTATAATAGAAATGAAGAAGAAAGGAGGATCAAAAAGGAAATATGGTAGCACCTTAAGACTAACTGATTTTTATTTTCACATGTGATTTCATGGACTCAACCCCTCTTTTTGTATGAAGTACTGAGTGGTGTTTTTACAGCTACATGTCTTTTTCCCCTTCTACCCTCTTCCTTCCTACTTTTTACACTACAAGAAACTAACACAGCTACTTATTTGTAGCTATATTGAATATTTAAATTTGAGTGTTTCCTTTTCTATGAACAACCCCTCCCCAGCAAAACATTGTTCATTGTTTCCAAAGCCCATCAATCCATTGATTAATAAAGGAACATATTACAGGAACATATTGTAAGAGAGGCATAATAATTCTGGGAAAGCATACATTCCCCAAGTGTTTCCGCTGCTTCTGTTACTCATACCAGAGAGACAGAGTCTCAAAAACTAGTGAAAACTCTAAAAGCTCCTGATAATTTATTCTCCTTGTATCTCTCCCCAAAGCACTAAGATTGGAAGTGTTTTATTCTGAAAGCCTTTGCAAAAGTTATTCTGTTTGAATTCTGCAATTGCCCTAACCATCCTCCTCTGTTTTCCTATCTTCTGTTTGTTGCCATTTTCCATTTATAGAGGAAAAAAATGGATGAGATTGATTAAAAAAATACCCCTATAATGTTCCAGGAAAAGTCCAAAACTTCAAGGCTAACCAGCTTGCCTGCTTGCTTGCTTTCTTGGACTGCTTCACTACTCAATCACCTGAATATCAAACAAGTACCTTTTTTTTTTAAGAGTTGCTCTTTTTTTTAAATTATGTTTATTACATCATTATGCTCAACTAGAAAAAAGAACTAAAATAACATCAATTTAACATCTGTTTACAGAATTTGCATTTTACAAAAGAGTATATTTACAATAATATAATATATAAGTACTGTTATGTAGACCCCTTCTCATATTATCATGTTCAATAAGATTTCTAAATGTGGAGTCCAAATATTTCGTATCCCCTAAACCATCATATGTCACTTCCTCACTTTCCCTAGAGCAGTTTCTTCTTGAATATACTCATGTCTCTCTTCAAAATCCTTTCCTTCTATACCTTTCCTGCCATCTCTATAGTTTTATCTCATCTATACTTTTGTTATTTCTTAACAGTCCGAACCTTAGAATTAATTTTTCTTAATTTCCTTTACTTTTTCTTCTTTGTTAACTATGTTGGGAGCAGAAATTCTTCCACTTGAATCCATTCTTTTTCATTAGCTGCTTGATTTCTGCCTGGTAGCATCATTGTTAACCTATCCATTTCTCTATACTCCATCATCTTGACTTTCCATTCATCAATTTGAGGGATTTGATTATTTTCCCACTTACTAGCAAATACTATTCTGGCGGCAGTAATCATATAGAGTATTGTTCTCTAGAACTTCCCTCTTGTTTCTGTATCCACCTTCTGTGATATATTCAGAAGAAAAATTTCCGGCAGCAGTGGGATATTAGTTTGTAGAGCTTTTCAGATTAACTTTTGTATTTCTTTCCAGTATATTTTCCCTTTATTGCATGTCCACCAAGCGTGATAACAGGTTCCATTTTCTTGACCACATTTCCAGCATTTTTTCTCTCTCATCTTATATATCTTGTTTATTTTCACTGGATCAAGGTGCCACCTATATAGCATCTTTAAATAATTTTCTTTTAAATTCTGGGCAGCAGTGAATTTTTGCGTTTCCATCCAACTTTTCTCCCAATGCTCCAATTGAATTTCTTGTCCTATATTCTGCGCCCATGTAATCATTAAAGGTCTTATCTGCTCAGTTCTAATTCCCTCTCCATGAGTAATTTGTATAATTTAGAGGTCAGTTGTTTTTGTGATTCAAATATTATTTTTTCAAATTTTTTTTCATTTTTGTCCATATCAAAGCCCTCTAATTTTCGATCCATGTTAAATCTCTCTTTGAGTTGTCTATAAAGGAACCCTCGACACTTGAATCCTTCATTTTCTAATTTTTCCCTAGTTTTCATTCTAATTCCACAATTCTTCTCCTTGATTATCATATCTTTCTATCTTATCATTTCCTCTTGCGGTTCTCGCCAAGTACCAAAAAAAGCCTCATGGAGAGAGATCAGTAATGGGATTTTGTTGTAATATTTTTTCTTAAATTTATGCCAATTTATTAAAAGGGATTTTCTCAAATAGTGATTCAAAAATTCTTTATCTATTTTTTCTTTGTTGTATCACACGTATGTGTGCCAACCCATACACAAACCCACACCTTCAGGACTCAGTATCTTCCCACCTTGTAATGTTATCCACTCTTTGATCCAAGTTAAACAATTCTCTTGGTAGTATATTTTTAAATGTGGTAATCCGAAGCCTCCATTTTCTTTCCTTTCTGTGAGTGTCTTCCATTTGATTCTTGGTCTCTTCTTCTCCCATATGAATCTAGTAATTTCTCTTTGCCATTTTATAAATGGTTTTTCATTTGTGATTATTGGTAAATTTTGAAATAAGAAATTCAGTTTTGGTAATACATTCATCTTTATCGTAGCTATCCGCCCCAAAAGTGACAATTGCAATTGATTCCAATTATTTAGTGAGTTTTGGATTTCTTTCCATGCAATTTTGTAGTTATTATCATATAGCTCATTATTTCTTTTAGATATCTAAATTCCTAAGTATTTTACTTTCTTTTCTAATTTGAAACCTGTTTTAACAGTCAATTCTCTTTGTTCTTCTAATCTTATATTTTTTGTCAAAATTTTTGTCTTTTCTGTATTAATTTTTAATCCAGCTAGTTCACCAAATTGGTTCATCTTTTCTACTAATTTATCTATGCATGAGTTTGGGTCTTCCAGGATGATAACCAAGTCACCAGCGTATGCTTGGAGCTTAAATTCTTGTCTCTTCACTTTACATCCTTTTATTTCTGGGTCCTCTTTTATCATCTTTATTAATATTTGTAATACTGTTATAAATAGTAGGGGGGATAGGGGGCACCCTTGCCTTGTTCTTTTTTTTATCTCAAACTTTTCCATTTTTTTCTCCATTTATAATTAGTGAAGCTTCTCGGTTTTTATATATTTCTTTTATTCAATTCGTATATGTATTTCCAAAGTTCATTTTTTCCAGTACTTGAAACATGAAGTCCCACCTCAAATTATCAAAAGCCTTCTTGGCGTCTATGAAGATTAAGGCTAATTTCTTCTCATTGTTTTTCTCATAATGTTCTATGACATTCAGGATTGTCTTGATGTTATTTTTAAGCTGTCTTTCCAATAAAAAAAACATTTTGTTCTTCCTCTATTAAATTTTGCAGCACTCTTTTAGTTCTTTCAGCTAAAATACTCACAAAGATTTTATAAACAACGTTCAACAAAGATATTGGTCTGTAACTTCCTGGATCTTTTGCATCTCACCCTTCTTTCAATATTAAGGTAATACAAGCCTCCCTCCAGAATGTGGCCTTCCTCCTTCTATAATTTCGTTGAATAATTTTGAGATATATGGCACCAACTCTTCTTGCATGTACTTGTAATAGGAGGCTGAAAAACCATCTGGACCCCGTGCTTTAGTCAAGCTCTGTTTTTTAATGGCATCCACAATCTCCATTACTGTTATTTTGGCATTCAATATTTTCTGTTGTTCTTCTGTTATTTTAGGTATCTCTTGATTCTCCAAGAAATCCGTAATCTTTTTAAGTATTTTCCTTTCTTTTGCATTGTATAATGCACTGTAGTATCTATGAAAGATTTGTTTAATGACCTTTTGGTTTGTTGACATTTTTCCATCTTTATTAATTTCTGTAATTAAGTTCTTTTCTCTTTCCTTTCTCAATTTATAAGCAAGCCATTTCCCTGGCTTATTTGCTGTTCAAAAAATCTTTGTTTCACCCTTTTTAAATTCCTGTTTATTTCCCACTGATATTCCAATTTCATCTGTTCCTGTAGCATCTTCAATTCTGTTCTTGTTTTATGATCCGTTGGATTTAATCTGAGTTGCTCTTCCCCTTGTTTTATTTTTATCATGATTTCTTGATGTTTTGCTTGTCTCTTTTTCTTTAGCTCCGTTCCCCATTGTATAAAATGACCTCTCAGAACGGCCTTACCAGCATCCCAGATTGTATGCATTTTGACTTCATTTGTTAGGTTTCCTTTAAAGTAATTCTTAATAGTTTCTCTTATCTTTTCCGTATATCTCTCATTTTGAAATATAAAGTCGTTTAATCTCCATCTCTTTATTCTTTTTGACATTTTGAATTCCAATTGGATCGGATTGTGATCAGAGTATACTCTCAGAAGCATCTCCATATTTGTCACCTTATTTTGTATAGCTTTTGAGATCAAGTATATGTCAATTCTTGACATTGATTTGTGAGTTTCTGAGTAGTATGTAAATCCTTTAGAATGTCTGTATTTCATCCTCCACACATCCTGTAGTGACATTAGTTCCATTAATTTAAAGAAGGATCTAGGGAGTTTACCGTGCTGTTTTTGATCTAATTTAATTCCAGATCTATCTTCCTTGGGATCCCACCCCATTCAGATCCCCGCAGAGTAGAAAATTCTCTTGGATTGTTTCTTTAGAGTAATTTAATAATTGTTGTAGCAATTTCTGGTAGAAGTTGCTTTTATCTTCCATCGGTGAGTATACTCCTATTATCAATACTTTTGGCTCTTGGAGTTGTACTTCTACCCACATAGTGGTCTTGGGAGTCCTGGAATTTCTGTTCCGATTTGAAGTTGCGATTTACACACAGTACGACTCCCTTCTTTTTCTTCTGGGCTGCAGATGTGTAACATGCTCCTAATTTAGGATTCCGTAAATATTTTGTGTCTTTGTCCTCGCTTTTAGTTTCTTGTAAACAAATGACATCTGCTTTTGCCTTTTCAATGTAGTGAAAGACTTATCTTCTTTTATAACTGGAGTTGATCCCCTTTACATTCCAGGATAATACTTTACAAGTCATTGTTTTCTTGTTAAGTGTTGTCCTCCTATTCTAAATTTCCTCTTCTTCCATGTATAGGTCTTCTATTTCTAACTCTGGTTCTTTTTATTCTTTATCTTTCGATTTTAAGTTTGATTCACCACTGAGTGAGACCAATTCTTGTTCTTCCTCATCTTGGTTATTGTCTGGATTTCCTTCTTTTGGGATCTCTTCTTGTTTCTTCACTCCGTCTTGATCCCCTTTCCTGTTATTGTTCCGCCCTCTCATGTCTTCCAGCTCTCTTTTTAGTTTTTCATATACTTCTTTGACTCTCGATATATTATTGAATCTGAGTCTTCTTTGTTTATATGTAAAGGATATCCCCTATCCTTTCCTATTTGTAAGACCTCTTCAGTTTAACAGCAGGTGGTGCGCAAAGACCTCTTCAGTTTAACAAGTCTTTTAAGAGTTAATTTATGCTCAACAGCCTCTGGTTTTATTTTCAATCTTTGTACTCACTGCAGGGTCACTCTGCTTATCTTGTTTGTTCTTTTACCTGTTGAATGTCCCTGGTTTGGCAACTTTGTTTTGGGATCAGTCTCTGTTGTCCCGCAGTCTCACATAAATTCTTATTCTAACCACAAATCAAAATTTAAGACTTCTATTTGATTCCAATAGTTCTCCCTGATTATATTTATAATACAAAAAAAATTATAAAAGATATAATTTATCCAAATAATAAACAACTATAATAAATATGTGTGTGTGTGTGTGTGTGTGTGTATAAATTATATATATAAATATATATATTGGGGGGAGTTTGTTTTACTTTTTAAGTGTCCCCTTCTAGCAGATATCAAAATGTTATATAGATATGCAAAAGTACTACTTATTATTTCTATAAATGTATCTTATCAATACCCATAATTCATTTCCTTGCTAAATCAAATTTCTCTATGTACTTTAAGTTTCTTCACCCCCGATTGATTGAACTTTTCACACATCCAATTAATCAGGCACTATCAAACAATTCTATGAAATCACTACAGTTCAATAAAGTTAATTAACCATCTTAAAACAATCTTAAGTTCATTAAGTGTTTTAAGTTCATTAATATCTTAAATTCAGTACCATAAATTCATTACATACTATAACAGTTATATTCTGGTTGTTCCTTCAAATCAGCAACATTTCCAACCTCCCAATCTTGTCTTAGTTTCCAAGTTTTTAATCTTTAATCACTTCCAGTTTCAATGGCGGTGCGATTGCTGGTTCAGCGAGAAAGCTCCCGCTGAAGCAGCTACTCCACATGGTTTTGCCAGCGAGGTCGCAGCTGGCAGAGTACCCCCAGTAAAGAGGGTCCAGAGGAGCTCATCGGGGGTCCATTGCCGCCTTTCAGGCTGAAGGGCATCTGTGAGGAAGCTCGAAAGCTGGAAGAAAGGTGATGGGACCGAAGAGTACATGATCACGTGGAAGTTGCTGGCTTTTTGTACAGCATAGCACCGCCGGAAACTTTTTTTTTTAATTTTACAAATAAGAGACATTAAACATAAGAAAAATCAAGAAACGGACCCTAGAGTGAAGTAACTGTGCACTCTCAATGATTTAAAAGACCGAGCCAGATGGAATAGAGGAAAAGGCTGTGAAGAAGAACCGGGACCCTAAAGCATTGGAGGAAGGAGGAGATAAGACAAGTGCATGGAGTAAAATCACAGAAGAGAGACTATAATTCAGTGATTAAGTGACTGAAGAAATAAGGGGTGGAAAGATCAGAGAGACTAATAGAAGAGGATATTTAGTCTGAACAAGTGACTGCCTAAAAGAACTTTGGGGAACTGCAAAGTTCAAGGAGATTTTCATTGAGAAGCTTCAGTGGTAAGAAATGAGTGGACTTTCTCTTCTTTTTGGCACAAAGATCAGATAGGCATCGATAAAGGTGTGGAGAAGAAGACTGTTAAATAGCAACAACAGAAGTAATAGAACATAATAAGCTAGAGCTTGTGTGAAAAACAGAGGACTAAGCTGGAACATTTAAAATGGACTGTAAAAAGTAGAAAGCAGAAAGTGTAAAGACGCTGGAGCTCGCTTACTAGAAATAAAATAAAATAAAATAAATCTTGAACACGAGGAAGATAAAGACAAAGAAAAGAAATAGTCTGAAAGGGCTTGAGCTCGCTAAGGATCTGCTAGAGCTCGCTGAACAGAACAGAGAAGAAAACACTGGAGTTTGATGAAAGGACAGCAGAAGGGAGGAGAGACAGACGGATAGAGATTAAGAGTTGCTCTTTTAAGTGTCCTCTTTGTCATAGCACATAATCTTTCTCTCCTAAATTCCAGTTTCTGAATACCTATCTCATAGAAAATCCCATAGTGAGAGGAAAAACAGGTTAGGAATATGCATTCCTCTTAACTGATACTTAAATACTTAGATTCAGAAGTGGTCCACACAACTCTGAAATGGGCTATTCCATTCAGATGTCTTTCAAACTGAGTCTTTTGCATATTCATAATAGGTAATGATACCCTAATACCTTGCAACATAGTTTACATGTAGCTGCACAGTACATCTCCATCATTTAATTGTTTCTGGGTAAAAAAAAAGTTAATAAAAATTGTAATCATAACAATAAGCAAAACAAAAACAAGCACCTCTCTGAAAAAAAAACACATTTTGTTTTGGATAGAAAGAACTGCTGGACCAGGTGACCACATCACACACCAGTTGCTAAGGTAGGCAACCACTATATCATGCAAAAATGAAGAATCCCACCCACATTTGTGAGTTCCATAATTCTTCTTGTTGGAAGAACTGTAAAACATACAGCTTTGTAAAGAATTCTTCACTGGGAATGAATCATAGAGTTAGAAGAACCCTTAGCTGTCACCTAATGTAACCCATGTACAAAGGTTTTTTTTAACTGAATTTATAAACCACTCCACACTGGAGATTGTGATTTATACAGTGGACTGAGCCAAAAAACTGTTTCATATAGAAAAAGAAAAAAAAACTGTGAATACAGTAATGAAATAGTGACTGACATTTATAGGTCGGAAAATGCTTGCTTGAAAAGAAAATTTTCCATAAAGAATAAAAAATAGAAATGGCACGTGACTAACCTCAGATGAAAAGGCATTCCACATATTGAAACTAATAATAATAGAAACAAAGAATCATATAGCTTGAAAGAGGTCTTTGGGCAATCAAGTCCAAAACCCTCTTGAATGTCACATCTCCAGAGCATTCCCAGCAGGATAGAGTAGCAGATGTAGGATAGGGCTCTGGAGAAGAGTCCTATATCCTAGGAGCTTGGGGAAGGAAGCTACCTTTGAGACTAACCTGGGATTCAGGCTCTCACTTATAGAGTTCTGCCACTTCAGTTGGAGTCCAGGGTTACCTTCCAATTAATCTGGACGAGGAAGCAACTCATATTATTTGGGTTGCCCTCAGGGCTTAGTGTTTTGCCCAAGGGAAGGCTGAGGATGTTGCCATAAGTATTCATACCTGGGACTCAACTGGATCTACTTCAGGTTGCTCCCTCCTCTTGCTCCATTTCCAGACCAACAAAACGTAAATAGGATAGGTCAAAGAAAGTGGCTCTTATCTAACCCAGTGTGTGTGTGTGTGTGTGTGTGTGTGTGTGTGTGTGGTCTGGTCTTGTTATTTCATGGTTGATCATCAACTGACTTTGGATTCAAAATCTTATAAAGTTGATTTAGATCCTATTAAGATTATTTAGGGAACCGTTTGAAGATACTGCTAGTGATAGAGAAGCCATAGAATCTTTGGACTTAGTGTAGCATTGAATAATAGAAAAGAATCAATTAACCAAACCTCTGCAGAATTTGCCCCCAGTGCCCTTTTAGGTTACTAGCCTGCTTTGTTATTAACAAAGGCTTCTGGAAATTAGAATACCAGCCTTGACTTCTCAAGGCTGGTATTCTAATTTCCGGAAGCCTTTGTTAATAACAACAGCTTGACTTAGGAGTCATACAGGCATGTAGAACGTAACTGACAATAAAGCAGACAGCAGTGCCAGGCTTCCAGAGTATGGAGTATAATTAGGCCCCACTTTGGATAAATAACAGATAGTTTCTAAGTGACTGATGTATGGGGGGGGGTTACTATGTTACAGGCCCAAGGCACATGCCCTGACACCTGAAGCACACTAAATCTTATATAAAAGAGATGTAACTTCATCCACTCACTTGCTATTTTATGAACAGGTATAAATATGTTTGCTTTTTTTGTTCTGTATGCCTGATTTGTGGAAAACTCACTGAATGTCAATTTTTCTTTTGGCCCAGGCTGAATAAAATATGGAGGAGGTTGAGGATGAGGAGGGGAAGAGGAAGAAGAAGGAGGAGGAGGAGGAGGAGGAGGAGGAGGAGGATTTTATCTTGAATTTTCCATGAGTGTATAACTTATTGGTTTTGTTATACTCCAGGGAAAACCTGTCTATTGTTGCTATCACTAGAATTTTGTTCTCATAGCTGACATTCATAAATTTCTATTTGAACAAACTTTCCCCCAGACAATCACAATGGTTACCAAAGGGCAGGGTTGTAAGATCCAAAAGTGCTGTGTCTCTTCCTACTAGTAATAGCACCTCAAACATAACACTTGAGAATTGGACTACCTGTTGAATTAAATATCCATGCATTTGCCCTTCATGCACATGTAGTCTAAATAAAGAGCAATTGTTAAATATTTTTTTTAAAAAAAGTTTTATTGTTTTTAGGCTTACAATTCCAGAATTCAACAGTGAGCATCTTTTGTATAACTCCTTCATTAATGACCTATGGGATATATACCATTTCCGCACTATACTCTTATAAGGCGATTATTCTACTTTCAGCATCCTATGGAATCCTGGGGTTTTGCATTTCGGGAGGGGCCAGTCAGCCCTTCCCAAAACTGCAAACCCCAGGATTCCATAGAATGTTGAAAGTGGAATAATCGCGCTATAAGATGTAGTGTGGAAATGGCCATCGTGTTGATGGGGAACATAGCAATGATTTGAGCAACAGGTTTCAAGTGGCTGAAACTATTGGATGTAGGAATAAATGGAATCAGTCCAAGTGATTTGGTTTCAATGCCTTGAGGACCTGACTGTATACAAGAAAATTGGCTGGATGGTTTAGACACCCTTACTCATTTATCAATAGGAATTACACCATAACTTTGTGCTCTGACTTGTAATGAAATTTCATGTTATGAACTGCCAGTTTTCAGCCTAGCAAGCTACAATTGTTGCTCTGACTCTTGAAATGAAATCAATATGATAACTAAGTGTTAGGAGAACATTTCAATATGTGACCCAAATGGTAGCCTTTATAATTTCAGTGATATTTAGCTAATGGACTGAAGCTTTTATAACTAATCGTTATTTGGCTGTGGAAAGGGACACAAAATCCTTACTTTAACAATCCTCTTTTTGTCTTAAAATTATTACCATTGTAGAATGTCAAGGCAGAAAAGTGATTTTATACTGCTTTTATGAAAATTATTTTTTATAATATAGAGCTGTGTCAAAGCCATGTTCTGGTCATCAGCACAGAAAACTTGGATATATTTCTGATAATAAAGAAAAATCAGTGTAGTACACAGTAACCTTTGTAATATAAAAATGTCCTTCTTTCACTTATACTAAAATATTTTTTTCATTTTCCAACATGTGAGAAGTTTGTTGTTTTTAAAGATGAACTTTATGTATAGAGTTATACAATTCATAAATGTCTTTATATTGCTCCATATCTATTTTGATAGCCAATATATGTGCATCAAGTCTCAAATGACAGGGTGACCCTGAGGCTCTGCTAAGATGGGATGACAAGTGTGATACTTCCCATGTTATGCAAATAATGAAATTGTTTGGTATAGCCTTGGTTATGATATCCATATACTTTCAAGGGAAATGACCTTTCCTTGTCTACTGAGAAATTTATTGTACTTAATGTAGTAGAGGCAAACATGTGTTTCTGTCTTCTGCAATGCAAACAAACCAATTTTGTGACAGATCGTGTATAATTAGGATTGTACCATAATGTATGGCATAGTGAATCTTGTTAACTATTTCATAATGCTATGATCACAGACAATACTGTGTGCTGAAGTGTAGGTTGAAGGGGCTTCATTTACATTGAAATGTAGGGTAATGCCTGAAACACTTTCAAAGAGTTATCTCAAGATCATTAAAGCTATTAGCAAGCCTAGATGCCCTTTTTAATATCCAAGACATGCTGAGCAAAGGATAGTTTAAGAATGTCATCTTGGTTAATAGCAAGGCTCAATCAAGGTGAATTATGCCTATTGCAATATATATATTAACTGTCCATAGAAATCCAAAGGGGAGGGGGAAATCATATGGATTCCATAGTTCCCTGAAGGCATGAAGATGTTCAACTGAGCAAGGTGAAAGGTATATTAAGAAGCAGTTGGATAGTCACCATTTTTACCTTAATGTATTATTAGCATGAAATTCTAATATGATGTTCTTTTTTTTTTAATCATTTTATTCAATTTCACATATAAAACAAACAATTGTTACTGTAATAGTACAGGACATATTTTTGATCTTCCACACTGATCTTAATACGTCTATCTCTATTTGTACTGCATTTTAATGATGTTGTTACATGTCAGTTCTTGTATTTCAATCTCTTCATTACAATTCCATGACTTACTACTGTAGCTTCCTCATTTGGGAATTCCTGGTCATGAATTACTCATTTTCATTCAACATTACCCAGCTATTTTCCATTACTATCTGCCATTCCTTTTTAATCTCCTCTTTCTGATTTCCCTTTAATCTCTGTGACAAAATATCTGCATTTCTGTTTTCTATAAATGTTCCCACCATTGTTCTATAGTTGGTATCTGTTGAGTTTTCCAAAGCTTTGCGTACTCTATCCGAGCTGTCGTTATCATATACAGAATTATTCTCCAATATTTCTTAGTATCAGTAGCATCAAATACATTGTCATATTTAACAAGTAAAGTTCTGGTATTTTAACAAATTGTATTATCAATAAATCACAAATTTTATTATGTACATCGGTCCAATATTTCTTAGCTCTAGGACAGTGGTTCTCAACCTGTAGGTACCCAGATGTTTGTGGACTTCAGCTCCCAGAAGCCCTGAGCAGTGGCCATAGTGGCTGACTTCTGGGAGCTGAAGTCCAGCGAACATTCTGGGATTTTCAGGTTGAACCACTGTTCTGGGACATGTCCACCACATATGATATATTGTACCAACCTCTTGTAACATTCCAACAGAATCCTGTACCAGTACTGTAAATCTTTTCCAACTTATTTGGTGTCATGTACCATCTATGGAACAGCTTGTAGTAGTTCTCTTTCAAATTCTGGGCAACTGTAAATTTTTGTGTCTTTTCCAGAATTCTGATTGAAATTGAATGTCCTATATTTTGAGTCCACAAAATCATTACTGACTTGATTGTTTCTTCTTGTCTTTCTTGTTGTAATATTTCTTGATATATATAAGATAGTAGATGAGTAGAATTCTCCAATAGTCGTTTAATCATTCCCATTGTCTCTTTTGGGTCTATTCCATAAGTCTTTAAATCCATTTGGAACCTTTCAGTTAACTGCCTATATGAAAATCAACTTAATGTCATTCCTTCCCAATCCCAATTTTTCTCTTCTTTTAATCTTGTAATTATTTAAAGTTGACCTTTTCAATATGTTTTCATATCGAAGCGATTTGTCTGTTTCTGTCCATCTACCAAAGAAAGCTTCTTGAGGGGAAATCCATGTGGGAAGCTGTATTATGTTCTTATTCTTATGTTCTTCCCAAATTCTCAAAAGAGATTTCCTGTTATAATGATGAGTGAAGTCTTTATCAATTCTGGCTTTATCATAGAACATATAGGTATGCCAACCCATCCTCAAATCCACACTTTCCAATGCCAACATTCTTTTATTTTGTAAATCTATCCAGTCCTTTATCCATGTAGAGGCTACGGCTTTGTAATTTATCTGAAAGTCTGGTATTCCCATTCCACCTCTAGTATTTTGGTCTGTCAAAACTTCCATTTTATTCTAGGCTTTTTCCTTGCCATATAAATTTGGTTAACTCTCTCTTCCATTGTATAAAGAGCTTATTATTTGTTATTATGGGAAGATTTGAAACAAAAGGTTCATTTTGGAAGTACATTCATTTTTATTGCCACTATGCTTCCCATCATTGATAATCGCATAGAAGTCCAACTTCCAAGTCTTTCGTTATTTCTTTCCATTTTTTTGTCATAATTATTTTGAAATAATTCATTGTTTCTTTTAGCTATCCAGACACCCAATATCTTGTCTTTTGCTAGCTTGTTAAATCCTGTTAATTTTGCGAATTCCGTCTCTTCTTTCTCAGGCATGTTTTTCATTAGCAGAGCTGTTTTTCTTTGTTGACTTGAAATCAAGGTGTTTCTCCATATTCTTGAAGTGTTCTAATCACCTCTTTAATACTTCTTCCTGGATGATCTAAAAACAAAACCAAATCATCACGAACGCTTTCAACTTATGTTGATACTTCTTAACTTGAACTCCTATTATAGCTTTATTCTCTCTTATAGCATTATTGAGTATTTCCATTGTCAGAATAAATAAAAGAGGGGACAAGGGACATCCTTGTCTTGTCCGTCTATGCAATTCAATCGGTTTTGTTTTTTCTCTGTTTATAATAATAGAACATGTTGTTGAATATAAATTGCTTCAGTCCAGGACACAAATTTGTTTCCTGCTTGCATCTGCTTTATCACCATCTTCATAAATGGCCAACTGATCATATCAATGCTTTCTCCACATCAGCGAATCCCATAGCCATTTTCCATTTGTTATGCTTCTCATAGTATTCAATTGTATCCAAAACCATTCTTATATTGTTTTTTAGAGATCTTTTTGGTAGAAATCCATTCTGATCTTGATCAATTATCTCTATCAACACTTTCTTTAATCTCGTTGCCAGGATTGAAGCAAAGATCTTGTAGTCTGTATTCAAAAGCGGTTGATAGTTCTTCACATCTGTTAAGTCTCTGCCTTCTTTGGGAATCAACAGAACATTGGCTTCTTTCCAAGTGTCTGGTATTCCTTCCTTTGCTATCTCATTGATAGTGCTTTGGAGGGGTATTGAAATTTCATGTTCTAAAATCTTGTAATGTTTTGCAGTAAATCCATGTTCAGTACGGAGTTTTATCATTTTGCAAATTCCTGATGGCTTCAACAATTTCCATCATAGAAATAGGTTTATTCCATACCATCTTTGTTCCTCTATAAACCTCATTTTGTTCATTTTATCCAGGTACTCTTCCACTTCATTTTGTTTTTTCATTTTAGAAATCTTACTCATCAGCTTCAAGTAGTATTTATAAAATACTTGTTTTATTTCCTCTTGTTTTTGTAATTCTTCCTTCTCCTATTTTAATCTCCGCTATAATATTTCTAATCCTTCTTTTGCGAAGCAAATTTGCCCAAAAATTTCAAAGGTTTATTAGCTTGTTCAAAATAGTTATGTCTGACTCTCCAAATCTGTAGTTCTATTTCATTCAAATTTAAGTGATTCAGTTCAGCTTGATGCAACTTCATCTGTAATCTAATCTTTTGATCTTCCGGCTTTTGTCTCATCTGTTTTTCAACCTCCTTCATTTTCCCCAAAATTTGCTGTTCAGTATATTTCTTAGCTTCTAATCTCAGCTGACCATCTAATAAAGTTGCCTTGCATCACTGCTTTACTTGCGTCCCAAATGTGTTTCATTGACATTTGTGGCATCATATTTTCACTGAAGTAGTTAGGATCCATGCCTTTTTTGCTTCAATAATGTACCTTTCCTTGTTCAAAATCTCATCATTCAATCTGCCATGTTCTTTCCCTTTCTTTGACTTTTAACTTAAATTGTATTGGATTATGGTCAGAGCACATATTAGGGAGAATATTTATATCTGTAGTTTTCAGCAACATTTGTTTAGTCACCAACATCATATCTATCGTTGACATTGACTGATGCCAATCAGAATAAAACGTATGTCCATCTAGTTGTCCATTTTTATATCTCCAAGTATCATATAAGTTTTAGTCATCCATCATATTGAAGAAGCTCTTAGGAAGTTTACCATTATTTCGAAGAGTTAATTTTTGTGTTGTTCTGTCCGCCTTTGGCCTAATGACTCCATTCAGAATTCACCCAAGACAACAATATTCAAATTCCTTGTCACATCTATGTACTTCTGTATTTCTTTGTGTATTGTGGGGAAAAGTTCACCTTTAGCTCCATTTGGTGTATATATACCAACTATTAATATCTTCTCCTGTTTCAAATCTACTTCAACTCCTATATATCGCCCACTTTTATCTTGAAAAATTTGTTGTGCACCATATCTTGAATTTACGTTTATGGATTTTCCCTCTTTCTTTTTATCTATCGTAGCCACGAAGCAGCCACCGAATTTCAAATTTCGAACATATTTCAAGTCTTGAGTCCTAATTCAAGCTCTTGTAAACATATTATGTCCAGATTTTGTTTTTCCAAATAATGAAACATTTGTCTTCTTTTGTATTCAGAGTTAAATCCCTTAATATTCCAAGAATATACTTTCAACTCCATTTTGTCCAGTTATATTACTTAATTTATTTAGATGCTTAATTTTTAAGTAAGTCTCCTTCCCCTTCCCCTCATCTTGAACCAAAACTCCTTCTTCTGTAACTTCGATGTCTTCTTCCTCCTGGAGTTGTTCTCTTTCTTCCTCAAGAGGTTTCTGTTGTGGGTCTTCCTCCTGCACCAGAGTTGTTTTTTGTAGATCCCTTTTTAGTCTCGCCATCATCTCTCTTGCTTTGTGTACTGAATTGATCTTATATCTTTGCTGTTTGTGTGTAAAAGAAAGGCCCTCAGTCTTGTGCCATCTGTAGTTAATTTGTAACTTAACCAAAAGATTTGCCAATGGTTTATATTCTTGTCACTTCTTTAAGATTTGATAAGGTATATCTTTAAAAATTCTGACATCTCTATCTTCAATCTTCAATGTATCATCGTAACTTCGCTGTAATATCTTATCCCTTATCATTGTTCTTGTGAAAGTTATAATGATGTCTCTTGGGAGTGTCCTCTCTCTCGCAACCCTAGATGAAACTCTGAACATTCTGTCAATACAAGCTTCCATCTTTTCCTCTTCAATATCAATGAATTTCTGCCAGGGCCGGGACCATCTTTCAAACATATTCTCTCCTGAAGATTCAGCCCCCCACTAAAACGGAGACATCTTTCTCGATATCTCAACTCCTGCAGAGTAATTTGGGATTCCTCCTCCTTCTGTTTCCCTTTTCAGATCTGTCATCTCCTTTTCCACATGTTTTATTTGCTGCTTTATTTCTTTAGTCTCAGTTTTAAGCTTATTCACATCCTTGTTTATATTTTCCAATTTCTTCTCCAATTTATCTATTTCTTGTTTCATGTCAGCTCTCATCTCTTTTTCTTGTTTCTTTAAGTCTTGCTGAATATCTTCTCTGATGCTCTTCAACTCCTTCATCATCCGTAGCATCATACCTTGTGACCTCTGGGGTATATATCTTGGTGTTCTCCTGGATGTCTGTGAAGTTGTCATTGCTGCAGCAGCAGCACCTCTTCCATCCTTTATATCTTAATCTCCAAGTTTCTTATCAGGTTCCAAAGGCTGGAACTCTATGTTTCTTCTCCTTTACTCTTCAAATCTGTGAGTACTATAAAAAAATTATATATACTAATTTCTATAGCAATGTCAATATGAGTATCAATCTCAATCTCAATATTATCTATATCTGTAAACTCTTCACTTAACAGAAATATATATATATATATATAATGTAGTGAATAAAAACACAATAAAGAACTACAATTACTTCAATGTATGATACAATGGTATAATAAAATCAATTCCCCAAATAGAATTGATCAAATAAATTTAGTCTCGTCCCATAAGTACATTGCACTTTAGGAGTCCCTACTAGAAATACAAAATATATAAACTGTAAACAAATATTATATACAAAGTACTCTGTATTATCTTGATAAACTCAGTTCCAATTGTCTCTTAGATTTCCCTCAAGGGCTGTGCCTGAGACCAGGCCCCTCTGTCTCCCTCCCTCCCTCCCTCCTGGCGTTATACCTTCCTCACTGCTACGCGGCCTGGACTGGCGGCTCTCCGCTGACTGTTGATAGCTGATTCAAACCGGCCTTTCTGCCCCGTGGGGGTGGGAATCTCTCCTCAGTGCCTCCAGCACAGCCAGCAACAAGAGTAAAGGTAGATCTTCTTATTCTGAGAACAGGAGGGAAGTGAACTCAGTCTATAATTTACCAAAATAACCCAATCTGTTATTCAAAATAGCTTGAGTAATCAGTCTCCAGGTCACTTGAAGCTTCTATTCTGAACCAAAATTGATTTTAAATAGATCCTCTTCTACAGTCTAAAGTTCTCCAATTAGACAGCTCTCAGTTACTCAATTCCCAGTCTAAATTCCAAACATCATGATTTGTCTGTCCAACATCCAAGCAATATAATCCATAGTCTGAAATGATTCCAACCAAAGATCTTCTTTACAGCATTCAAAAACTCAAGGGGATGAACACCATATAACCCATACAGTCCTCTTTATTCACGTTCCAAAATCCCAGTATTAAAAACCAGCAATCAAAAGGAAAAAAAAGAGTTCCAAATTTCTAATTTCCTTAAAAATCCATTATTTAGGTCCAAATCCGAATAAAGTTCAACCAAATACTAAAAAAAAATGTAAAAATAATCCAAAGACAGCTATGCAATATTAAAAAGCTTATGGAAACAAAAAAAGAAAAACTTCATAGCAAGGATAGTCTAAACAAAGCCTCTTCATCAAAAATATCCACATGTCTCCCATTTACATCCAACTAGCAAGTCTTAATAGCTCAATCCTTTTTATTTATGCTTGCCTTAAAAAAGAATCTCCCAGAAAATTAATCCAGTTGGGGGAAATCAGTGTCAGTTAGTAAAGTCAGTCATGTCTCTTAAAATCCGCCTTAAAAAGGTCTTCTTTAAGAAATAGCCACTGCGTACTCACTGTTCATGTAAGCCGAGCCGCTTCGTGTGTCTGCTTCTACCCAACATTACAAGTCTGAAATTGTTGCAATTTCAACAAAATAACAATCTAGATCAGGTTGCTTACTGTTTTCAAATCGAGTCTTCTTATTTAGAAGGAATTTGGTGACGCTTGTGCCGCTACAGCGACGATCCAGCTGGGTCTGTCTGGCCCTCGATCCCCTGGCACCTCCAGGATTTTTCCCTCACAGAAAGAGCTTGATGTCAGTCCTGGGATCCCCTATGGGTCTCTTCCGCACCCCCTTTACTGGGGGGGGTGTCTAGCTGTTTTTGATCTTGATAGCCGGCTGGAATCCAGCTGGTGGTAGTTTGGAGTTGGAGAGCTTCACTCCGAGCTGCCGCTCATGTCCACCATGGGCCAGAAGTCCAGATTCGAATATGATGTTTTTAATCATTTGACAAATAGCAAAAAAAAAAAAAAAGGCTGTTGTGTGGATGTCCTGTTGTTGTTGTTTTTAAATAGAGTTTATATTCCTTTATTGTACTATATAGGAAAGGAATAGCTCATTCTAAATTTTATTAGTTTAATATTAAGGCCAGGATTCGGGATTCAGGAATCTGAATCACTGTGCCAAAACTGGTAAACTGAATCTTTGAAATCCACCAACCAAATAGTTTGTTGGAGACCGGGATGCCTGAAAACCTGGGAGACCAGACACATAAGAGGAGATGGCAAGTAAGTGAGTTTTTCCCTTGGAGTAATAATGGCCTTTTCTAACAATTTCAGAAATTACGTCTGAGGTTGTATTCTAAGAGGTTTAAATTGAACATTTGAACATTGTACTCTAAGATATTTAAATTGATATTTAAATTGAACACTTAATATTTAAACTGAAAGATTCCTTTCCCTAGCTCCGTTGCAAAGCTCTTTCATACATAATTCTGGGGTTTGTAGTTTTACAAGGGTTCACAGCCTTCTCTGCCAAAGTGTGATGGTGTATCATTAAACTACAAACCCCAGGATGCCATAAGGACCTATGCAAACAAAATCCAGTTTTGACCTGGATTATCTCTGTACTGTAGTATGTGGCCCTACTTACACAGGCAGGAAAATATGGGATTAATTCACATTTTCCTGCCTGTGTAGAAGGGCCTTCATGTCATTTTCAATCTGGGGAGATCCGAAGCGAAACTATGACAATTATTCTAGCCAGATTTCTTCAGAGGGAAATTTGCCTTTGCCTAGGCTTTTGCTAAGGCTGAGAGAGTGTGTCTTGCCCAAGATTATCCTTCTTTCCCTTGCTTTTTAAACCCCCTTTCAAAAGAGGATTTGAAAGATTAGAGATTTGTGAGATTCCTGGGTTCCCAGAACCTTCCAGGGATTTGGATCTGGATTCAGATTTGGAAAATTCTGGATTCATCCCATCCCTAGTTTAAACTGTAACTCTGACCCCAGCATTTTGCTAGCACTTTGAGCATGACACTGCATCCCTAACTCTCATGCTTCTGTGCTCCCCTCAAACTCTCGCCTATGAGCCATATCTCCTTGATACTCTGATTCAGGACCAGTAAAGTTCACCTGAAATCTCTTGCTATCCAATCTTTCTTTACTTTACCTTCACTAGCTTTGTATGGTTTGTGAGACTGCTTGATTGCTTGTGTGTATCTGTAAATTCCCCTATTTAAAAGAAAAAAAATTTTGATTGGTATCTCACAGTTAGTACCAGTATACACAGGTGAAAAAGTCTTGTGGTTACCCCCCACCAGGCCTCCTTTGACTAATAATTCCCCACCAATCTAAGGAGATGGTAGCACTACTGGAGGACCTTAAGGTTCCCTAACTTTTGCGGTAACAGATCTGGAGTCTGTTCAGAGAAGAACAATTATGGAGATGAGATGTCTTACAAAAGGATACTTAAGAGCTGGGTATGTTTCAGTTGAGAAAAGAAGATGCAGGTAGGCATAATAGTTCTCTTCAAAGTTCTGAAGGGATGTCATGTGGAAGATGAAGCTACTTATCCCCCTTCTCTGAATGTCTGACAGTTATTTATCTTGAAACAAAGCCATTTTTAAGAGGAAATGAATATTAACATGATTATTGAAGAATTGCCTGCAGTGGTCTTATGTAAAATGGACAAACACAAACAAGAAGAGCCAAAATTCATCCTGTGGTAATACTTTTATTTGGCTAACAGAAAGGAAATAAAATACATCACACTGGTTTTCAAAACTTTACACTCTTTACACTCTTCATCATCAGTTAGTAATGGTAAAAAATAGCATACAAGTGAAATAATGTGGCAATGTTGTGGTGTCCTGGTGGCATTTATATTCTACTTTGGATGTTATAGAAATCAAGTACCCCCCATAACCATTTGCTGTGGGTGAACTAACCCAATAAAAAGAGGAAGTTTGGCTTTGGTGAAAAAGCATCCCCACCTCAAATCATATTTGCTTCTATCCTGTTTGAAGCCATAGGCCGCTATGATGTTTTACTTGTTTCATTTGGGAAAACCTCTGTAATCTCAGATACAGAAATAACTGTTACTGCAAGAGAGAAGTCCTATCCTGGGGTCTACAATTTTTAATATTAAAATATAGCTTTGTAGGCCAGAGAGGACCCCGAAAGAGCACGTAGGCAAGCACTGCCGAAAGACCGACAACAGGATCAGAGCAGTAAAATTCCCATCATGTAGCCCCAGGAAAATCTCGAGAAAAACAAACAAAAGATCCTCAGCCCCGAGACGCTGTCTTGAGAGGATTAACATGTGTGCCTCAAGCTAAGCGAATATCCCATGAGGGGGGGACCAGAATTCACACCACAACACCTCCAAAAATCCAGAGACTTTGGCAACATCCAATAATCCTATCACACAAAGGAAATTAAGCATTGTGCCCACTGCCGCTCCCATTGTTCTCCCTGGGAAAGGATTAGCCCTCCAAGTACTTTTTCCCCTATAAAAAGTCCTGACTTTTGAGTGGTTCTTTGGATTGCTCCCGACCATCCGACCCTTGCTCCATTTTTTGAGCAATCCCCTCAGCCCTCTCTGTGCTGAGTCTCACTTCTTGGCTGCTTTCTCGGACTCAGGCTTCAGGACAAGGTGCAGTACTACCCCAACAACACCCCTTCAATGCTCCATCTGTCCAATCTCCTCTCTTTTTCTTCTTAATAGCTCTTGAGTGCGTGTGTGCGAGACTGCATTGGTGCGTGAGACTCACATTTAATAAAATCATTTATTGGACAATTGGTTTTTGGCTTGACCTGACCCTGTAAAAACTGGGTAAAAAGACCCCACTAGGTTATCCTGCCTGTTGGTGCCCTGGCTAGTTTCCATTCCTCATCACATGGAGCACATTGAGGTGTCCCCCAAGTGACCCCAGAAATCAGAGTAACATAACCTTAGGCAATGGACTAAGGCATTCTCATATGAGAAATGGACACAAAGTGGAAATGGACAGAGTTGTTCAACCATACATTTTCCTCTCGTATATTCTTTTCATTTATGGCATTGTTATGTGAATACAGGTGAGTTTTGTTTCCTTCACAGTGTCAAATTACATACGTTATATTAGTTTCTGATCATTGCATGTGTGTGCACGTGGTCTGTCTTACTATGGCTGAAGACATTTCTGAGCATCCTCAGGTACAGAATAAAATCAGAACTGAGCAAAAAATATTCAACAGTGAAAGCAGAGCAGTGGGGATGGGGTAATATGATGACAATTTAATCTAGCTTGGATAATTTTTATAACAAAATTTTATTATTTTGTCAAAATTTTTGACAATTGTATATTTACCCTTTTGAAATATATGAGTCCATAAACAGTTTCACTAGCATAAACACAATTAAGAAAGGAAAACAAACATGAATAAAAATAGAGTTCTTTGACTTGGATATTAAATGAAGACTAATTTTAAAATAAGTATTCAATAATTTCTTAATCTGCAGTATTATCTGAGATCTCTTGATTTATATATTGACTGTATAACAATTGTTATCAGTTTCACACATTATCATGTCATATTTTTTCCCAGTGAAATAAAGATGCTAAAGAGGCTTAAGTCTGGGGTCCCAGAAGAGTTTCTTTGTAGGGCTATTGGCCTGCAATCATTAACATTTAAGATGATATAACTTGACTGCCCACTGCTAATCTTTGGGACACTTAATGGAAATGTGCTGTGCTTAGAAGCAATACGTGTCAAGGAAGTTTCTGGTAGTGTTAAGCATTCACAGGAGAGTCAGAATAAGCCTAGTAGCAGCAAGGAGATCTTACATATTCCAAAATCACGCACAGGGGACACACAGTCAGGAAGAACAATATCAGGAAAGGAGAAAGGCAAGTTGTATGCCTTATAGTTGTTCCAAAGTGTGACAGTTCAGGAAAGCCAAACAAATGAGAGGTTATCAATCATTTCTCTGCAGTGAGGGTTCTCCTCTGCTGCTGTTAGATTAATAGCTGCCTGACTTTGACATCCGGGTAGCTACTTGTTTAGCGTATGGTGTTTAAACCTGTGCATGAAGTCTTGTCATCACCTCTGCTCCTGTTTGACTTGCCATTGTTACAGAAAGGAAGGAGTCCTCTTCTCAGCATCCACCTGCTTGGTAAAGTTGGGGCACATCACCCAAACAATACGAATTGTCCAGTCTGTGAGGAAGGCCTGTCTCTGGATCTGTAGGCCCTTTCTGGTCTGACCTGTCTGTGCCAGGTCCCTCAGATATAAAAGGGTGAGTTATGACTGGGAGGAAAACAAGAATAAGGAAAGAGAAAGGAAGAAGTGAAAATTACAACAGTAAAAGATGGAAATTTACTGATTCCAATCAGGTAGTTGCATTTGAAATAGGAACTAAAATGTAAGATTTATATTTCTTTCCAGAAGGGTGCACATCCCGTTGGGTGGAGTGATAAAGGCAGGTCTCCTCCTATTGATAAAATAATATATTGACTATATTATTTGCGGCTACTACTTCTACTACTACTATTCCCGATTTCTGCCCTCTGTTGTAAGCAAAATTCAGCAGAAGCACTACTCTGTTGAGCTACCTATGTACAGTGTGTTCTCAATGATTTTTAAACTTACATTTTTGTCTATTTTAGTTTTCTACTATGCAGTTTACATTTACTGTTAATAAATAAAAATAATAAATAATAGACTGCCATTAAGTTGAACTGTACTGGGAAGGGCTGCCATTTAACATCAACCATTTCAGCAGATGGAACTTAGGCTTTGAAGAGCTGGCTGACTCCCAAGCAATCTGTCATGTCAGTGTCCCAGTTTCACATTGCATGGGGTATATGTTGAACTTCCTTCAATAGTCTGCCTAGTCATGTGGCAAATCATTTCAATTACACAGCAAAAATATTTGGATCAGCTCTTCAAGTGATGAATTCAACATAACTAGTTTTACACTAGTTGAGAGATTCATCTCTGCACACACCTATTCAATTTGTCAAGCAAGGGACTTTCCCTGTGTGAAGCCTAGTGCTGTTGTTAATTATGTATATTGGTGATGATGTTTTCCTTTATTAAAATAAAAGGCATGCCACTATCCAATAAATGTTGGTTGCAGCCCTAAATATACTTACAAATAGTCTTTTTGTTTGTTTGTTTGTTAATTTCCTTTCAGTTTATATGTTCTGGGATTTATACTGGCTATAGGATTGAGACACAAACCTGTTATTTTGTACTAGAATTGTAAATTGCTCTGAAACCATGGAGTTTTAGGTACCAGCTCTAGATGATTATTTATTGATGTTTTGGGCTGTTTTCATTTCCTTTTTTCTAAAAATGTGCTTTTCCAACATGTTGAGCAGCTGAGCCTCTTGATAATGTCCTAGATCACATAGATACCAGCCGTGTTGCAACCTATTTACAATTTCTAAGACAATCACAAAGTAACACACTCTTCCCTTATATTCTATCCCATAAGAGGACCTCATACATGGGAGAGGAAAAAAAATCTATTTACATTTGCTTTTTACCTACCAATTGGAGGGGCGGGGAATGGAGTCTTTTCATTATTTGACCACAAAGAGGGAAAAAAATATTTCAGTCTTGTTGGTTTAGAATTGCATTTCTTAAACAACAGAGTAAAGCTGCTGTGTCTTATAAAAGTTAAAGAAAAAAGTTTTAAACATTCTACCAATGGCAACTGGGGCACATCCATGTCAGTGAATCGAACATCTTCTCTAGATATTAATCTGAACTATGAAGGAATTGTCCAAAGTACACAATCTTACCCCAAAATAGATTTAACACATTGGATAGCATTTTTAATGTTCCAGTTAAAACCTGTAGCAGATTCACTGCCCTACTAAGCTGGAAGCCTCCTCCTATATCCCATTCAAGGGTGCAACTTAAGATAGGGAGAACATGTCAGATGAAATAATGTTATCCAGAGTGTTGGAAGCTCTTAATAGTTTGAACTGATTAAATGGTTGCAAATTTGCTCCAAGCCACAATGCAAAAGTCAAGGATAACCAAGACCTTGATCAAATCAAAATTACCATAAATGATCTGTTGGTAATCTTCCTTTATTACCAACAGATGACAAAATTTAATATTAGTCCATATGAAACTGTTGATTTGCAAAACAAAATTCAGACTGGAGAGCCACACTACACTACAGCATCTAATAATATTGAAGGAAATAAAACACAAGGTGTGTTTAAGCTTATATATCAAAAGATGTGCATACTGAAACCATAATCTTACCCTGCATATTTATCAACATTTATTATCTATTAAGCATTATACATGAAATCTTTGGTTACTGTTGGACATAAAATATACACAAGTATAGTTTTGGAATTAATGAAATTTCATGTGAAAGTAGAGGAGAAAAATATCTAAAGCTCTGATGTACTTATTTGAGAGTTGTATTTAAGCTAGGGAAATACAAGTGCAAGTCTCCAGTGGGCTATAAAATTTTCTAGGTAAGTTTTGGGTGGTCACTCTGTCTCAGCTTGACATACTTCATAGGGTATTGTGAGACTAAATTACAAAGTAGTAGAATCTTGCTGTTGCTGTTGTGTGTCTTCAAGTCATTTCTGACTCACAGTGTCCCTAACATGAACCTATTACAGGGTTTTCTGGGACTGAGTATATATGACAAACCCAAGATCACCCAGTGGCTGAACAGGGAATCAAACCCAGGTCTCTAGGGTTGTAGTACAATGCTCAAACACTATGCTGGTTGTGTCACCTCATTAGAGGATAGGATGGCTATATATGTGAATAAACAAAATGATATCATAAGGGTCTGTTACCCTGTTTACTGGGTGTCCCATGAGTGACACCAAAATGTACTCAACTATAGGTGGGGAAAATTAGCTCTGAGCACAGCTTTAGCATTACGAGAGGCCAGGTAACTTAGCAGGATCTTGAACCCTATGTCTACGGGATCAGGCCAGTCAAGAAGCAAACCATTTTGAAAGAATAAATGAGATCTTTATTAAAGTACAGCCAAAGAGTGTATGCAACTCACTCATTCAGATAACTATAGAAAATAAAGGTAGGAGTGGGACAGAGGGATTTTTCAGAGGGATAGTTGAATTGGGTGATACGAAACCTGTCCTGAAGCCTGGAAGAAGATAGAGAGCGATGCTGGGGTTCAATGTGTCTCAGCACGTGGACCTGAGGGGATGGTCGCCAAGCAAAGTGGCGGCAAGGCGGTCTGGAACTTGGGAGTGATCCAAGGAGGGACTCAGAATCAAGGTTTTTATAGGGAGGAAGGTAACTGCAGCCTATGCTGTACTCGGTGAGAACAATGGATTTCGGGTGCGAGACAAAGCCTCGGAAAGGTCAAAATTTAACATGATTGAGTTAGGTCTGAATTGACAAAGGAACAGCCAGTATGCAAATGCATGATGCTGGACAGTTGATAGTTCAGCTAGCCAAGTTGCCTGCTCGGGGCAAGGAGCCCTTTGTAGGTGGCGCGCATACATAATAGGGTGTTTGCCGCGAGGTCTCCTGAAGCTGCTATCTGGCTATTTCTGGCTTGCCTGTATTGTTTAGGAATATTGCAGCAATCGTTCGCTGAACCTAGTTTCTTGCTCATCCGGGGGCCTCACAAATACGTGGAGAGGGGTGGTGGAAGAAAGCCGAATTATTGATATCAAAAGGATATCTTTATGCTATCGCCAAGGTGGCCTAGAAGCTGCAGTAACAGGTCTTTCCTCATGATATCAATAGGGTCTACATCCTAGGGCTGGTGATGCTTCTCACCTGACATTTGTAGTTTGTGTGTGTGTGTGTGTGTGTGTCCCCAACCTATCTAACTGCAGACATATATTTATATCAGCCAACCTCGCTTCCCTCCCTCCTGACACACAATTAGCAAATGAAGAAGCTCTTACTTACAAGCACCCTTGAACTTTATTTTCAAACGTTGCTTTCACTTGCTCTGCATCCATATTCAGTTTCATGAATAAAAAAAGCCATTCACATATACCTTATGAAAATCAGAGTGCTTGAAACCTATTAGGTCAGAAGGCAATTTACAAGAAGACACTTTGAGTTCAGTAATAATGAACAGGTGGGGAATTGTGGTAACATAGGTGTTAAGTTAGATAGCAAAAATGAAAAAGTACCTAATCACAAATTTAAATGAACAAGCACAATAGAAGATAATCCCCACTATCTGAGGATTATCCAAGCTGGACTTCCTGTATCTTTTTTAATTTTCTTTTCACTGATTTAGACCCCCTATCTCAGCTCACAGAAACGTCTCTCTAGTCAGTGCTGAATGAACCTCTTATATATTTCTAAAACTATAGTACCAAAGAATGGAAAAGAAAAAAAAAGAAAGTGATGGCTCTCTAGTGTACTAGTGAGTAGACTATTATATACTCCCATCTACTGGAAAGTGGAATGTCTGGTCAGCTTTAAACTCAGAGTATGATAAGTTTTAATGTTACTGAACAGCCTGCATGAAAAGCATTTTCTGCATATTTTTAAAAGCAAAAAGTAAGTAGCATGGGAGAAGAACTATGCCAGATACTGAGCAGACGTAGTTTCACTTGTATCAGAAGAACATAAGGATTTTGGAACTTACAGATTGAAACCTTCCTTCAATGTACTTTCTAGTATGCCCTTAGTATTCCTCTCCCTTTTCTATCCTCTGATGGTGTCTCCAAACTATACAATTATAGCAGTTTAATAGCACTTTAACTGTCATGGTTCTAGTTTTTGGAAAACCAGGATATGCATTTTGGTGAGGGACTTCTCAGCCAGCACTTTAGTGTACTTCACTTGAATACAGCAGCTTTTTTAATACTCAAAACAGGTAGGATTGAAACTTTGTTTAAATAACAAATCATGGGGATTTGGGGGGGGGTTGGAAGGGGCTCCAGTTTGTAATCTGGGAATAAAGTCCTTCCCACAAATGGCAGCTATGTTGGAGAAAGCTAGGGTAACTCATGTGCACAGGGAAGAACTCCCCTTCCACCTGTGCAGAAATTCTAAGTGCTAGTGTTCTGATTTCTGGACCCAAGTCTCCATTGTGATTAATGTCTGATAAAGGTAGGGAAAATCTTTCACTGTTTCAATATTTTCATAATCTGCTTTAAAATTATATAAATCATCTGTGGTCATTATTTTTGTTTTCCTTATGTTCAGCTGTAGATTTGCCTTTGCACTTTCTTTCTTGATATCTTTAGCAATTGTTCCAAGTCTTTGTTATTTTCTGCTTGTGGTACGGTGGTGTCTGCATATTTTAAATTACTGATGTTCCTTCCTCCAACTTTCAAACTTTTTTCCTCTGAATATAATCCTAATTTACATATGGTATTTTCAATATACCAGTTAATCAGATAGAATGATAAAATATAGCCTTGCCTGAAACCCTTGCAAATTGTAGATTATTCTGTTTGTCACTGTTCTGTCTTGACAGTAACCTCTTGTCCTACATACAGGTTATTTATCAGGATAACCAAATGTTGTGGCACACCCATTTTTTTAAGAACAATTCATAGTTTTGCAAAGGCTTTGTAATAATTTATAATCAGTATAGCACAGGATGATATTTTTCTGACGTTCTTTGGTGAGCTTCATTATTCAACATAAGTGTGATAACTGAAGCCCCTGTCAGAGCTGCTGCTGATGAGCAGCAGCTGTTGGTCCCTGTTGCTCTGGCTGGAGATGAGTCCTTCAGCTCAAGAGCTCCCCCTGCTGCCATGGACCAAGCAGGCTCGGACATTCCTCTGCCTGCTGCTTTAGGACAACAGAGATCCAGCTGTGATCCCGAGGATGCCCTGGAGCCTGTGTCAATTAGCCCACAAACAAGGTGGAGACTCAAGAGAGCTGAGCAAAGGGAGGCTTCCTTGATTAAGTTCAAGAAGTGGTGACTGGCCATGCCTCTGCCTGGGCTATATAACTGCCTACCCAGAAGCTTTCTACAAGCTCTTTCTCTCTCCCTCTCTCTCTCTTTTTTCTTTTTTTGCCTGTTCCTTGCCTCCAGCACCTGGCTTCTGATACCTTGGATTAATCTCTTGGCTCCGGACCCCTGGATTTTGGACTCTGACTATGGCTTTTGCTTGTTGCTTAGGCTTAGGTAAATGGACTGCCTATGAGTAATTGCTTGCTTTGACTCTTCCTGCTGGGACTCTGCTATCTCTCCCTCTCCCTTCTCAGGGCTGGCTTGCTGTCCGGGTCTCCAACCTTGACAATATGTTTGCAATATGATCCCTAGTATCTCTTCCTGTTTTGAATACAGTTTGGATATTTCTTACTCCATATATGGTAAAAGTCTCTGTTTCCTATTTATTTATTTTTATTTTACAAAAATCTTAGTAATAGAATTTTAAGTAGGAAATTAATCTAGTGGTCATCTGGTTACTGCAATCCTTGGTGTCTTCTTTCTTGGAGACTAGAGTGCGTATTCAGCATTTTTAATCTTTGGGCCATTCTTTTGGTTTCCACATTTGTTGACAGATTTTATTTAGAATGAGAGTAGATTCTGTACCTATAGCTTGAAGCAGCTCTCTTGGGATGCTCTCTGTCCCTTGTGCTTTATTTCTCCTAAGTGCTTCATTTCACTTTGTAAAACTGGAAGTCTATCTGCATATGGTTCTTCCTTGAATGAATCTTTCAACCTTTCATCTCTCTTGTATAGTTTTCCAGTTTATTTTCCCACTGTTTTTATTTCTACTTGGTCACATAATGTGTTCCCCTGTTGGTCACAGAACATCCCCACTCCTGGTTTAAATTTGTGATTTCTTTGTGATTTCTCTGATCTTGCGAAAGAGGCCTTCTCTACTCTCTCTCTCTCTATTTTTTTTTTCTGGTCACCTTCTATTTCTGTGCACTGATTATAGCAGTTCCCTTTGTGAGCATGAGGCACTGAACAGTTGCATTCAGTGTTCTCACTCTATTTCTGGCACCTTTTGCTTTTGCTTCATGTTGTCTTTAATTGCTTGAAGAGTTTCCTCTGTCATCCATTGAGACTCCTCTTTCTTTTTGTTTGCAAATAGGGTTTTTTGCATTTCTTCATGACAATTTTTGGCTTCAGTCCAGAGTGTTTTGGGCTCCCAGCCAATTACGATTAATCATATTGATTTTTTTTTAGATTATCTTTAAATTCAATAGGGCTATTCTTAAGATTATTTTTACATTTTGGCATAATGGTTGATTTAGTGTTCTTTAGCTTTACTTCAATTTTTGACATTAGAGGTTCATGGTCTATGCCACAATCTGACCATGGGCTTCTTTTTACAGAGGAAATGGAGCTTCTCTATCCTCTACTTCCAAAAATGTCATCTATTTGATTTCTATATTGGCCATCAGGTAATGTCTTTCAAATAGTCACCTTTTTGGTTCTTTGAAGAATGTGTTTGTATTGAACAAAATGCTGGAGTTACAAAATTCAGTCAATGGCTCTCCTGCTTCATTTCTTGATCCTAGGACAATTTTTTCTATAGTCTTTGATTCTACTCTGTTTCCCGTTTTTGCATTCCAATCACCTAGGATTAACAAGAAGTCCAGCTCTGGTGTGTGATCACTTTCTTCCTGATCTCCAGCACAGAATCTTTCAATTTGATCTTCTGCATCTCAGGTTGGAGCATAAACTTGGATTAAGGTTACATTGATGGGTTTTCGCTGAAGTCTTACTGATATTATTCAGTTAGGTAGTACATTATATCCTTTAGTTGCTTTTGCTACATCTCTTCTCTTTATTAATTCCTCCAGATTTCTTCTTAGATTTTCATTTCTTCAGTAAAATACTGTGTAATTATATGACTCAAAATTATATGACTCAAAATTCCATTCTGTTCTACTTTAGCTCCATCATCCCAAGAACTGCAGTGTTGATATGTTCCATTTATTGTTTTACTATGTCTAGATTGTCCTGATTTTCTTGCATTCTATATTCCTATAATGTGTGTTGTGCAGGTTTTTTTTCTCCCTGCTGAGTACATCAATAGCTGAACATCCTTTCCCCTTGAATCCAATTGTGTCATTAGCCACCGCACTACTTGTCATTGTCTTCTGCTGTATCTCAGTGTCTCTTTGAAGACCATCCAGCCTGGAGTTTTATCTCTTGTTTCATTCTGGATTGTTTTAGGAGATTTACTATGGCTCCTTCTGTATAGTAACAACAAGCAATAGCTATGGTGCTACTGCCATTGTCTCTCAGAACTCCCTGGGCAGTGGCACCCCCCACTACAGCTGCTTCCCCATAGCTGTTTGGCACATCTGGTCAGGCTCCTCAGAAAAAAAGTCTGTCTGAAAAGACAGAGCCTAAAAGCAGAATGATCACAAGATCATGCCACCAAGGCAGTACCATGAAGAAGTGAATTCAAATAAATGGATTTCCTTACTAGAAGAGTGGATGAATTCATTGTCTAAGAGCTACAGAATGAACATGTGTGTGCATATGGAAACACATGCCTTATTTCTCACATAAGGTGAAAAAAATGAAAGAGTAACATCCTGAAGAAAACAAACAAAAAGAATCTGAGAACAAAATAGGAAGGAAAAGGAAATTTTAAAGGAAAAAGGAAATTATTTTAAAATTACAAACACAGCATGGAGCCATTTTATTGAATAAACCAACAATTAAAATGCCTGTCTGCACAAAAGTGGAAATTTCAACTCTGGCTTGAGCTTTATTTTAGATTGGGTTAATGGCAAATCTTCTTTTATACCTCAGGCCCTTTCCACACGAGGTTGGTGAATCGGTTCGTGCCGTTTCTTACCAGATTTTCTGGGCTCGAAACAAGGCGGACTTTCCCTCATCTCCTTCCGCACAGCCACTGCATATGTTCCATTCTGATTCGGAGGAGTGAGAGTTCATAAATCCACACTATGGCCTCCGCCATGGCCACTCCTCACCCCTCCCTGTCAGCTGTGATTGGCCCCCCCTTTTTTTTCATGGTTTAGTACGTCATTGCATACGTGCGTACATGCGAAAGTCCGTACTACCCCCTGGCCCCTCCCAT
Organism: Iguana delicatissima; assembly: GCA_948472985.1. Taxonomy (NCBI): domain Eukaryota; kingdom Metazoa; phylum Chordata; class Lepidosauria; order Squamata; family Iguanidae; genus Iguana; species Iguana delicatissima. Next base: position 1,976,883 of record CAOKZL010000503.1, read on the forward strand.
GAGCCCTCCCCTGACCACCAATTCACATTGGTGCGAATGTACATGTCTGCACCACTGTGAAAGTACGAATCGGATTATCTGAAAAACTGGAAAACCAATTTCTTCCAGTTTTCAAATAGCATGCTTTATCACCACATGGGGACGCATTTAGTCAGAATTACATGCAGAACAAAGGTAAATAAACCGAACCTAGTCTGCTCCAATGTGCAGAAGACCTCCGTGGCAAGACACATTGGCCCGCCTTAATAATCATGTGCCGAAAGGGCTTCAGTTTAGGATTGTAATGCAACTGATTATAGGAAATCTGATGCCCTGATGACACTCATGCCAAACAAAACATGTTCAAGGTGCCACAAGAATCTTTAATGGTTTTTCTGCAACAGACTAACATAGGTACCTAGCTGGAAAATCTTGATACTGAACCTAATGTTGGTCTACTGGTATGTTTAATGTTCTAGCTTTGTTGGCAAATGTTATATCTATCTGGAGGAGATGTTGTTTCATAATATTGCCACTTTTTCAGAGAAAAGAAAATACTATCAGGTTTCTAGTTCCTATACAAAAAGTATATATATTTTTTGTCAGCAAATCCATTAAATAGGCTATTGTACAGTTAAGCAATGCGTCTTTTATTCCTCAATTACCTGTGTGAATACATATTGGCAATGAGAATACACAGAGAGATTTCAATTTAACTAATTTAAACAGGATTAAAAGAACTCAAAAGAAGGAAGCTTAATCCTAAAGGATTTTATTTAGTATGTAAAACAAACAGATTTCCCAGAGCAAGTCTAACATGTTTTATCTTTCTTCTGACAGGTAATTTTCTTTGTAGTAAAAAATAACCAGGGCTTTTAAGAACACACACACACCTCTGTGTTTGGAGGATAAAAAAAGGTATTTTCCAGGAGTTTGCAATAGTTAAGCAGGGTGGAAAGAACTGGTGCTTAGATGTATTCTGTGATAACATATTGTTCTGTTAGCAAAATAAAACATGTGCTGGGGAATTTCATTTATACACACAAAGAAGATGCATCCTTGCATCAAAATCAAATGTCATGGAGGGATGTAGCAGGAAGATGACCAACCAAAACTATCCTAAATAAATGTGGATTTTAGTGAAGAAGAAATGACAATAAAGAGTACTAATTTTAAATACAGTAGAGTCTTGGTTATCCGACCTAAACGGGTGGGTGGAAGGTCGGATAACCGAAACGTCGGATTAGCCAGAGGCCCATGGCGGCTGCCATTTTGGGGGCATGTCTGGGGGGGTGCAGAAATGCCTACAGCTATGCCCCCAGACAGCCACGACGTCGGTTAATCCGGAAGGTCGGATAACCGCATGTCAGATAACCGGGATTCTACTGTATATAATAGAAATGTCTTTTCCTCTCTGAGTTTTCACAGGAACTCAGGCTTGATGTCCTGTCTGAAATGCTTCTAAAATAAATTGTCCTATACTACTATGATTATTTTATGATGCAGGTACATTACCTTAGATCTCAGCTTTTAACTTATTTTTCCTTATCCTTTTAGTTCCAAAAACATGTATGCTTACCCTGAGTAAATTCTACCTAGTACTAAAAGCCATTGAAAGCTCTTTTACCATTTTTTTCCCTTTTGGTTTTAAAAATTGAGTTCGATCTCTAATTATGCACAGGCCTTGGTTATGAATTTCAAAGCTATGTAGTTTTTTAACTGAATAATCTCTTCAGCAGCATTAAACAAATGTATCATGTGTATGTAGGTCTGGAAGAACACAACTGCAAGAATGTGTCTTCTAAATGATGATGTTTAGAGGTCGAAAAATTGTATGAAGAAATTTGATAACCTGAAAGAGACACTGTTTGGGCACATATTTCTTGTTTTTCAGAAAATAAGTAATTATTTTTCAGAAATTTTATTTCTAGGGATGACATTTTTCAAGACACCACTTCTAGCAATTTTTCTTTTTTCTATGTACCAATTGACTATTGTCATAACAATTTAATAGGCTGTGTCTATCTCACTATTTAAAACAGTGGTTCTCAACCTGTGGGTCCCAGATGTTCATGGACTTCAGCTCCCAGAAGCCCTGAGCATTGACCATAGTGGCTGGGGCTTCTGGGAGCTGAAGTCCATGAACATCTGGGGACCTACAGGTTGAGAACCACTGATCTAAAAGAACCATAAAGGTAGAATGAGGTTGTGATATAGATAGAAAATTAATTTGTAAAAGTGAAATTATTGTAATTGAAACAGAAATGCAATATACTTCACCATAGTGACTATGTGATCAAGACTGTACACCTGCTCAGTTTATGGCCCTAGTGCTAACTGTTGATGGTTGAGTTTAAGGGCTATATTCTTTCTCTTTGTAGTAGCCATATTCAAAGAAATCACCCTTTAGCCTGTATCAGTATACAAAGGGAACATATAACAACATTAAGACTGACAGAAAGGCATTTACAGACTTAGTCTATTTCTTCAGGTGCATACAGTGAGGCACTTGCACACAGATATTTATTGTTGTTGTGTGCCATCAAATCATTTCTAACTTACAGCAACCCAAAGGCAACCCTATCATGCGGTTTTCTGGAGGCTAAGAGCCAGCAGGCCCTTCCCGGAACTGCAAACCCCAGGATTTCATAGGATGTTGAAAGTGGAATCAGAGCGCTACAACAGTCTAATGCGGAGATGACCCATGTTGACTCTCACAGACATTTATACCTAAGCCCATATCAGAACACCAGACCAAGAACATCCTCCACTATTCATATGTTTACTTACTCATCTTGGTTCCCACCTTGTCTCCTAACCACTCTTTACAGCCATCATTGAAACTGAACTTGTCATCATGATACCCAAATGTTTTTTTATTTCTACTACTATTAGCCTCCACCCAGCAGGGGACATTCATTGGTATAAATGTCTGTTTATAGGTACCTCACACTGTGCATCTGGTGATGTAGACTGAGTCCAAAAAAATCTTATGCTACAAACATCTTTCTCAGTCTCAAATAACATACAAGATTCTGTCTTATGGGTTTCCTTTTTTTTCTTCAATTTTGCTTTGGAATGGAAAAACTCACAAATAGAAAATTATTTGGTTGGATCGACTGATAACAATGCTTCACAATAGGGATATTACCCTGTGTGCATGGGACCTCGTGAGTCCTCTACGAGAAATCAAGATCAAATGTAAAAACGAGGAGTTAATTAACTCAAATTAAAGTCAAAGGGTTAAAGTTACCATCCAGAGAGAAGCAGAGAAGGATAAAATGGCTCAGGTTTGTGCCCAAGCACAGCAACGACAAAAAATCAGTGTGACAAAGTAGATCATTGAAATTGAACTGCTGTGGTAGTGACCCAAAATTGGGGTCTCTTGATACTTAAAAACCTGCGCCGAAGACCAGAGGTATTTATGACTCTCTACTTGGACAAACAATGAAATTTCCAGGGTGGACAAAAGTGGCTAGAATGAGTTAATGTGTGAAGGAAACATGTTGATGATTTTAGGGTGTACATGACAAGGAATATTGATGGCTGTGTGATCGGGGACCAGGAAGAAGTCATAGGTGGGTGTAAAAGACAATTATTGATTTGGTGGGAATCTTCCTGTTTTCGTGAGCCACTGCTGTCAAAACCAACAAGGCGTCTTGTTTTTTTTGGAATTTGCAAGAAATATTAGATGCCAGAGAATTAATAGCTGGTTTTATAGCTTTGCCATTTTTATCATTGAAAGGATTATCTCAGAATCATCAAGTCAGGCCTTTCTGGCTAATTCTCTGTGAACCTATGACCTGGATCATGTAAAGGCTTTTTCCTTTTCCACATGACACTAACGGTCATATTGTATATAATTTATGCTTTATGCAACATCTGCTGAATAATAAATTTAGCCAACTAAACCACAGCACAGCTCATTACAGAGAAATTGCCTCTGGAAAATGTAAGACACATATCCTTTCTGAGACACAGCATACTTCCCTTTGTGGATTAAAAAAAGAGGGCATGTTTTGGGCTACTTTCATCTAAAGGCTGCCATTATCATGAAGTATAAAGAGAAATAAAATCTCACTGACCACTTTGTAGCCACTGAAATGTAAAGGCATTCAAGGTCAAGCTTGGTTATTTGTCTCCTGGAAGAACATTATTCCTTTCTCACATCTCACTTTTGAATATTCCTCAATCTGCACTAAAGGATTTCTAAACTTGGTCTGATTTCTGTCTGGTCTGGTAGTTTCAGACAGAGGAGAAGGCATCTAATGGGTCATCTAAATCCCTAAAGCAATAGAAACCACTTTTCATTTGCGTTGTTTCTTTTATTCTATTTTTTATTTTTTTTATATTAGAACAAAAAAGTTTTAATTTGCTTAATGTAATACTGAAATAAGACAATTGTTTTACATTGATGGGTGTGGAAATGACAAGGAAAAGAATTAGTATGCCCACGAATCAAAGAGAGAATGCTACTTTTCTGATAGAAAGAAGCAAGCTGGAAGCAACAGAAAACATTGTTTCTTGTACAGGATGTGGAAATCTGATTGTTCTCAAGACCTCTAAATGTCCTACCTAATTGCCATCTTTGATTCCTGTGAAGCTCCCATGACTGTAACAGCTGCCTCTTAAACCAATGTTCAGTGGTGAAACTTTTCCCAACATGGACCTGTTGAAGTTCTGTTTGTCAAGGATAAGTAGCTATCCAACAGGTGCATGCTGGGAAAGCTGCCAACAGGACAAAGCTCTGTTAGTGGTGGAAAAGTGACAGACCTACATCTGATAAGCTTTTAACATCATTTTGGACACAGAGAAAGAAAAAAAGAGTCTGACAGTTTAGGGAACAGACCTTTACAGGCATTCAAAACTCAGCTGTTGCTGTAATTCTCAGTGGAAGCTATTATACACTGAGTACTGTCAGGCAGGTGCCTGAATGGAATCTGAGCTCTTGTACAAATGGGCTAGAAAGCAAGCATTAAGAGAGCAAATGAGTAGATTGGAAGAATCTTTCATTCTCAATAGCAAGCTCAAACCACTTCAGCCCAGTACCCAAGCTCTCCTCTGTTTCATTAAGATTTTCTAGTAATGGCCAACAGCTGTAAAGCTTAGCAGAGCTGCAAATATAGAGGGCTCCTTCTACAGCACAAGAATCACTGCAGCGCTCAACATCTGTGAGTTAGTTGCTACGCTATGAAAATTTAAATGACTCAATAGCACAGGTTTCTCAAGCTCCAAAGGCCAATTATGGATGGTAAAAGTAAAGTTCTGAATAATACATGGTCTTTAGTAAAAATCACAGTGACAGACATTCAACCTCAGGGATTAGTTTACATTTGCTTAGGTTTTCAAGTCCATCATTACAAGGATAAGAGCTGGCTTAAACTGGACTGCGAAATTAACCTTTGCATTTCCATAGATTGGAAAATAAATTCTCTGTGTTAGAAAGAGTGTGTGTGTGTGTGTGTGAGAGAGAGAGAGAGAGAGAGAGAATGAATAGATATATTTTGAAAGTTTATTCATATAACCATTCTGGAGAATTATTGCAACTATAGAGGAGTTTTTTTTTTTTTTTTTAAAGGACACAGTTTTAGTTGCACAGCTGCCAGTCTTAGTTGCACAGCTGCCAGCAGAAGATGAATAAAATCTGGGACCAATTTCTTCATTTTTAATTTGACTCCAGCTATTCATCCCAGTTTAATTTACAGTGGCTTTAGCAATGTCACTTCTTGTCCATGAGCTTCATTTTCAGATAGCTGCTTGCATACTTTCTAATTTACTTATTTTCAAAGATCTACTTTTACTCATTTAACAGTGTTACCATTCCCACCAAATAGTTTAGAAAGTGGTAAGTTCCTCTTCTCCTGAATCAGTGAAGAATTTTGTTTTATCCCACAAGGTCAATGTTCTGACATATATGCCATTATTTCTATTATGCACAGCCTAGTTGTCTGCAACCCAGAACAATTACAGGACATATCATCTATTAGTCTAATTGTACAATTCCCATCACATCACGTTTACAGGAACTTTGCTTTTGAGTTTGCCGTTATAGAATAGGCTGGGGGGAAAATGATGCATATTAAAGATGCTTAGTGAAGTGGGAAGAAACATTCCTCACCCCATTTTCTAGATTGTTAGAGCCCACTGCCAAACTGCAGGGTGTTAGCAAAATCTTCAATAAAGAGAACAATATAAAATTCTTACTTATGTGTGTATGCCTTCAAGTTCCCTGTCCACTTATAGCAAAACCATAATTTTAAAGGGCTTTCTGAGGCAACAAAACCCTGTATGACTTGGGGCCAAGATACCTGAAAGACAATCTTCTCCTATAAGAGCCCACCAGAAATTTGAGATCTTCAAAGGAGACCCTATTACATGTCTCAAATCCCCTTGAAGTTAATTTGGTAGGTACGTGTAACAGGGCTTAGTTAATGGTTTATGGGCATTTCAACCAAACAAAAATCAGAATTCAAGGAAGGAGGAAAAAAACTCAATCCACTGTGCTTCTCTGTGTCATATTTTCATTCCCACAACTGGTCCTTATAGGAAGAGCCTGACTTTATCTTTTTAACAAGCATGGTAGGAGTCATAGCAGACCATAACTCAAGTAGGTAAAAAAAGGCAAGCCTCTCTTCAATCATAATCAACCTCAGGGTCTGAAAAAGAGAAGGACCCACCCTGAGATATGTGAAGGCCAAATCAATTGATGCAGCTGCAGCCAAGGTCTTCTTCTGAGGAGGCTCTCTGATAATGATAGAACTAAATACACAGAGGAAAGCCTTCAACATTGTAAGGCTGTAATATTTGTTGGAAATATCACCTCCTTCCTGGTGATACTCTGTCTGAAGGCTCCATTTGAATTCTCAGTTCATTTGGGATTGTTTATAGGTAACTCCTGAGATTCTAATAGTAACTAACAACTTTCAGATTAGGAGCGGTAATAGCATTTGGTTTTCTCCCTTCTTGTTGTTTCCTTGATAAAGAATCTAGCTGTCTGTAATTATAGCTTACACACTCCATCTAGTTGTACTCCTTGATCATTGAAGTCATACCAGGACATTTACAATATTGATCATATTTTAGGGAAATGGTGGGGGATTGGTCTGTGGGAAAGCAAGATTAAGAGATCACTTCATACACAACTTTTGGGGTGCTATAACTCAAAGGAGAGCTCCTCAGGGAAAGCCATTCTTAAATGGCATGACTATCCCCTTCCTTTGCTTTTTACAGGGTGTTTGTCAGGATTCTTTCCCTGCCAAGCCTCAGCCAGCCAGCAAGGGAGGAGGGAGGTTGGGAATATTTGCAGGGAGGGTCCAAATGCATCAAACACAAGGAAAATGCGAGCCAGGTCAAGGTCCAGTCCTAAGGTTGAGGAAGCAGAAATCATCTGGAGGATTTCAAGGAGCAGGAGACATGAAGGTCATGAGGGCTTACTAGTAATTTGCTGAAAGCAAAGAGCAGCCAAGCCAGCACTTAAATAGCTGCTGTGAACAGTTGCTGCTTGTTATTATTTTTTCAGCCTGGTCCATGCAACCTCCCTCTGAGCAGTCCATTTCAGCCTTCTTTGTGACTTAGGGCTCATAGGCACAGGTGGCTGTAACTCCTCTGAATCATTGCTGGTTCCCTTTCTATCATGAGCTGGCTGGGGCAACTCTGTCTCTGCTTGACCTTCCAATGTGGGGGATGTTTGCAAGTTGATTTGCTCACGCACTGGCTCAGTTCCTGGCACAATCAGTTCCTCCTAAATCTCAGAAACATCATCTATCACAGTATGTTTATTCCTTTTGCTTACCTTAAGACACAACTGGAAGTCATACAGCATAAGATAGTGTGTTCCAAAGTTAGGAGATGATGTAGTACTTTGAATTTGCTGAGTCTACTAGGAAAAGCAAACCTTGCTTCTTCTGTTCCTCTTCCTTTTGCTGACATAATTGATGCTACTTTTGCACTTTGAACTCAGTTTCTTGTGACTGAAGTAAGCCAAGGATGAAGAGGGAAAGTTAGGGTAGGAGAGATAAACTAGGCCATTTTAAAAGCAGCTGACAAAGTGGGATAGCAGAAGAGATCTTTCCCCAGGGGATGTCCAGGACAAAGCAAGAAAGTTAAAGTATGTGCAGGTACACATTGAGTCACTAGCCTAGATAAAGACTTATAGTAGAGTAGACCATGCTTGCTGGGATGGAGCTATTAGCCCCTCTACCAAAAACGCAAAATCTAACAGATTATTCATTTGCTTTGCTAACAATTTCATTTTCCAGAAAGTGAGGGAATGACAATGGGGTTGTCTCATACATGATACCAACAGGGGGAAGACTGTAAATGGAGTAGAAGAAATGGGAACCATGGGAAAACGTGAACACATCATCTTGGGATCTGCTGTACAGAGGAAAGACCTACCTGAATGTAATCAGGTAGATATGCAATTTAAATAAGCTTTTTTTTTTTTAAAAAAAAAATGAAGATTCAGTTATCAGAAATACCCAAACAAAAAGTTATTTATAAAGGATGGGAGTTTCTTAAAGGTGAGATATTGAAGGAACAGTCAAAAACAAGCCTAACAAGAAAATCAAATGGTCATTTAAAGTAACTGGGATAGTTATATAGCAGTTTTTGGTTGAAATGACATATTAAAGAGTCACGTCTAAAAACTGGAAGAAGGGACAAGTTAGCAGGGAAGAGTACAGACAAGTAGCCAGTATTTGTGGGTAAATGGACAGGAGATCTAAAGTTCAGGTTTGCAAATAAGGCTAGAAACAATAAAAAAAGAGGATTGTCAGTGTTGAGAGGAAGATGGAAAGCAAGGACATGGTAGGTCTGCTGCATACAGAATATAGAGAAATGCAACAGGTGGCAGGAATAAAGCAGAATTAATAAACACCTACTTTGATCCTGTGTTCCCCCAAAGGGAAAACAATGCTCAACTTGATGTAAGTAGAAGAAATGAAATGGTAAGGTGATTGCAGCCCAAGATAGGTGAAGAGATGGTATGAGAATATATAGCTACTTTAAATGAATACTAGTCTCAAGGGCCAGATGAATTCTCATGAAAGAGTACAAAAGAAACTTGCAGATGTAATCTGAATTTCTGTTTATAATTTATGAGAATTCTTGGAATGTAGGGGCTCATTTACATAACACCATTACAGTGTCAGATTTTGACCTTATTGCTAAGGTCCTATGAAATCCTGGGTTTTGCATACATGGAGGGACATTCAGAATTGTCATCCAGGGAGCTCTAGTGTGTCATCAAACTATAAACCCCATGATTACATTGAACATATGAAATATGGAATGTGTGCATGTACCTTCAAGTTGCCTGTTGACCTGTGGCCACCCCATGAATTTCATAGGATTTTTTAAGGCAAGTATTCAGAGGTGGTTTACCATAGACTTCCTCTGAAATATAGTTCTACAACTGTGCAGTTCAAATGGTATCCAGGTAAAGTCCTTATAGAACAGATCTGGGCAAATTTTGCTCGCTTCTTTAAGGAAAAGACAGGAGAGAATGGTACTTGTCATCAGAGTGATCTGTCATAAATACCTTTCCTGTAAGAACCTAACAAGTTTGTGCTCTCCATTTCTTGATTTAATCATGAAACATCATATAAGAGGGGGAATTTTGATAATTTGTTCCACTTCTCTGTTCTCGGTGCTTCTGGGAACAGGTAGCGAGAAGACTTATATGTTTATTGTGTGCAGAAAAGCCTGCTGCTTTTGAAGACACACCTTATATACCCATTCCTTAGACCCATGTCTATGACCATGTTTTAAGGAGAAAAAACGTGCACACATGCTTGGGGATGCCAGGTGACTTAGAGGTGTATCTCAACAATGAAGGACATGGGCTTTCTTTGCTGGGAAACACCTGTACCATCTATTATTCACCAATAAATCTTTATTGAACACTATTTTGAACACTTCATTGAACACTGGATTTGCCTCTTATTGATCACCCTTGTGGTTTCATGTGGACATTCTGATTAGTACATCTGAAGAATTAATGATTACTGAGTTTGATTTTGATACCAGAAACCATTCTAAAAGAGAGCATTAGTGAGACAGTCTTTCAACATTTAGAAAAGAATGATGTAATTACTCAGAGCCAATATAGTTTTATCTAAAACAAATCATGCCAGATTAATCTTCTCCTTTTTGATAGCATAACAGACTTGGTAGGTGAAGGGGATACTGTGACTGGGCCATACCGGTATCTTGATTTCAGTAAGGCTTTTGACAAGGTCGTCTGTGTCTCCCTTGATATTGTTTCAGGCAAGCTGGTAAAATATGGTTAGTTTTTCTTTCGGAGTCCCCTCCAGGCCACGCAGCCCAAATACCTCATTTTTTTTTCTGCAACAACTCCATGAAGCTGAAAGGAAGAGACTCAGTTTTACTTCTTGCGATTTTGAGACGTATCTCTCAGGAAAACTGATGTATTTCCTCTTTAAATCTTCTTGAAACAGTAAGTGAAGATACATGTCTTCCTGTTACCATTTTGAGAATGGCTGCAAAGAGATTAGAGATCTTTGCGGGAGCAGAGGGCAATTTTTCCCCCAAACATATACTTTTAAAAAAATAATAAAAAGGAGGTGGGGGGCCTTCAAGTGACCGTTTAGGGGGTTATGGGGAGAACAAATATATGGCCCTCACTTTACATTTTGGTTAAGGGAATCTCAAATCTTTCAGTCTCATACCTTTAATAGGATCTATATAACTGGCATCCATTAAGCATCCCTGGAGTTTAGCTGGGACAAAACAGTTGAAGTAGTTTCCTAAATACACAGTATTATTGACTGGTTTACAGATTTTTAAATCATCTATGCCAGATGAGAACTGTAGAAGAATTGCCTCCTTTAGAAGAGAGAGACTACCTCATTTCTAAGAAGATGTTTATTCTTTGTTAAAAAAAAATGAAACAACAACTATTAAGAAGTGGGTGAAAATGTCAACAAGATTTTAATTTTAGAAGTAAGATTTTATAATATGCAAATAGCATGTATTTATTTTATTCCACTGCTGGAAATATATATTTTAATCATTTGCAAGGGGAAAAGTCAAAAGTCCCTTAAAGTCAGAGATGCTGCTATATTAACAAAACAAGAAATAATCTCAAAGTAATAGCATCCTAAAACAAACAGTAGCATTAAAGGGAAATGAGATGTATGAATAATGTGTAACATTTTAAAAAAAATACTAATTCCTCTTTCCACAACAGGTATTTGGGAAATGTTGCTTATTAATACATAGATTCTTAGCAAACATCACAGAAAATGAACAATTGGAAACAAATTATATTACAGGGAGTATATTTGCACATGAAAACAATGTTTGCAAACATAAATCAAATGTAAAGAGTATAATGAGTTACTCTTTGTATCTACCATATTAAAGTTTATGTCTAGCCATCTACAATTCTGCTAAGAAGTAAGCAACCTATTAATATTTTATAGGAATATTCAGGTAAATATTTTCCCATTATAGTATTTCATAGATCCTGTAAACTGTCAGCATTATTTTGCTCTCTTTTCTATCAACTTGTCTGTGTGCTTGCACGAGTGTGTACACACACAAAGAGACAGGAATTAGCCTAAAACATAGGAAATTGTCATGATGAAAGTTCAGTTATATGTCCGTATAAGGTCTAGGAGCATCCATTGATACACTGACTTTGTAATTAACTAATTCAGTGATATCTCTCACAGGATTAAAATGATATATTATGTGAAGAAAAGGAATTTGATGGTGACTGTATGATATAGTGATTTACTTGGTTTAGCACACTGCGCATACCCAGAGAGCATTGCTGTGTGATGGTATTTCACTTTCTTCATATCCACACCTGGGGAAAGGGGAAAAAACTGTTCAGAAGATGCCACTGTGCTGCTGTCTTTTATGCTACCACTAAGAGAGGCCACTCTGAAGCCTATCACTTACCATCTTTACCAACAATGGATAAATGGCACCTTGGACACTGCATGAACCGCAGAGCCAGTTTGGACTCAAAAATATGTTATGGCCCTGTACACACACACCCCATTGGTATGGTTTAATTGGCAACATATTTAATTGGCAGCAACATTAATTGGCTCTGATATCAAATCAAACCTGAAGGTGACCGGAAGGTCAAGCCAGAGAGAAGAAGGACTCTGCCTGTAAACATGAGGTTGTAAGCAAGTCAGCCTAAAACATCCTATAGGTATAACCTACGTCATTTATCAGGTAAATCACGACTGATTTAGAGAATAATAGTCCTAAGCCAGTGGTTCTCAACCTGTGGGTCCCCAGATGTTCATGGACTTCAGCTCCCAGAAGCCCTGAGCATTGACCATAGTGGCTGGGGCTTCTGGGAGCTGAAGTCCATGAATATCTGGGGACCCACAGGTTGAGAACCACTGTCCTAAGCAGAAGTCAGAATCTCATCTGTGAATACAATGGTCAGAAGGAAGATCTCTCCCAGCAAGGCACTGATTGCATCAATCTTGTTTTTGTACACTTGGATGTTTCACCAGTTGTCCTGTGAAGATAAACAGAGTATATAAACCCTTGGTTTTGAGAAGTCAGGGGCAGTCGGATGATGAAATACTGGATGAAATGCTGGATGAACATGATGAAATGCTGGACCCCACTATGTCACTCTGAATCCTGTTGATCTGTCTACCCCTAGACACAAGTCTAAGTCACATTTCAAGCTGTTCACTACTCTTCTGGAATGGTAACTATATAACCCCAAACCCTCAGCCTCTCTCTACATATAATTTTTCCTGCCTTTATCCTTCAGTTAGCTCTTGTGTGAATGTCTGACTATGTGTATCTTGTGTGCATGCATGAGTGCATTCCCCTCAATAAAACACATTTTTATCTTACTTTTGAATCTCTGGCTGACTCTTTTCCTGTGTGAGCCCATAAACATTGTAGAAAAGGACTCATTAAGCTGTCCACCTCTCACAAGCTTCCTAAACTTTGAGCTAACTCATCCCCCACTTTTGCAAGGAGGCATTGGCATCAAGGGTTGGCCTTTATGGCACCTACATTTTGAGGTAACAAATGGTCCTGATATCTTTCCATAGCCCAAGGATTTGAACTCATAACATTTTGTCTGAAATAGCCAATGTCTTCCGGTGAGGCTACTCTTGGCCATTTAACTATATTATCAAGGACTGGGTGGGATTTAACTTCTCTAAGTGTTCCACCAGACTATACACTTTTTTTTAGATCAAGAATTCAGATAATTTCATGCTTTGAATGACATCCTTGGGCTAAAAATGTGAGATGAGGGCAACATGATTTTAAAATGTAGTGAACACGTCAGTAGTGTATATGAAGTTAGACACCGGGGATTTTTTTTCTCTAAAATATAGGGGTGGGATTAAAGGGTATATGTGACGCTGGAAGACATGATATTCCAATATCCCATGGGAGCAGGGGACAATGTGGGTTATGGAAGTTACCTACCAATGATCTACACCATAGTCTTCCCATCAGCTCCTAGAGTTTACCATGGTCCCTTCTTTGCTCCAAAACTCTTTAACAAAAAAAGTCTTCCTTTCGCTTCTGGCTAGTAAGACATATTTCAGTTTATTTTATCTGGCAGTGAAATTATAAATTGTTCAGATTAAAAAACACCTTGAGTAATAATTTAGGGGGAAAGGCGAGATATGAAGGAAGATTGGAAGACAATGACAAACCTTTTCAGATCAAATCTTGACAAGAAAACCCCATGATAGGTTTGCCCTCATGGTTTCCATAAGCCAGAAATGACTTGAAGGCATAGAACAACAATAACAAATAATAACAGCAACAAGTGTTTGGCAGTGGAATGTGCTGCCTTGGAGTGTGATGGAGTTTCCTTCTTTGGAGGTATTTAAACAGAGGCGTGGTGACCATCTGTTGGGAGTACTTTGAAGTGCATAGCAGGAGGTTAGATTGGATGGTCCCTGTAGTCTCTTCCAACTCTGTGATTCTATGAAGTGCTGTTCTTTATTATGTACTGATGAAATTTTCATTTTTCTTTTGTATAAACAAGAATATAGTTTTTTTTGGGGGGAGGGTCTTGCTTTATTGCTAATTGTTGTAAGAAAACCATATATGCAGAGTGAGGCATAAACGCAGTGACTAGTCGACTGATCTAAGCTTTCTAGTGAACTTAGACCTATTTCTGATCTTAACAGATTGGAGAGCTGGGGCAAAAGCACTAAAATGAATTTCAACAGAGAGAAATGCAAGATACTACACTTAGGTGGAAAAAGTTAAATGCACAGATTTAGGATGGGTGACTCCTGCCCTGACCACTGTACATGTGAAAGGGATTTAGGAGTTTTAGTAGACCACAAGCTGAGCATGAGTCAACAGTGTGATGTGGCAGTTCAAATAGCCAAGGTGATTGTAGACTGCATCAATAAGGATATAGGAATGTAGTGTCTAGGTCAAGGGAAATAATGGTACCACTCAGACCTCACTACTATGTTCATTTCTGGGCACTGCAGTTCAAGAAGGATATTGAGAAGCTGGAACATGTCCAGAGGAAAGCAACCAAAATAATAAAAGGCTTGGAAACCCTGCACTATGACGAGCGGCTTAGGGAGCTGGGTATGTTCACCCTGAAGAAGAGAAGGTTAAGAGGTGACATGATAGCTGTGTTATATTTAAACTGATGGTAAGAGCAGTTCAACAGTGGGATACACTGCCTTAGAGTCAAATTCTTTGGAGGTGTTTAAACAGAAGCTGGATGGCCATCAGTTGGGAGTGCTTTAATTGTGTATTCCTGCATGAAAGGAGGTTGAACTGGATGGTCCTTGTTGTCGCTTCAAACTCTATGATTCTGGATCTGTCATGCCCAAAGGCACATGAGAGATTGCTCGTTGAAAATATCTCTACTTTATGTTCTGTTTCTTTACAGAAAAGGTAACACATCAGTCTTGGGTTTCTGACTGAAGTTGCAAGCTTAATTCTTATACAGATTAATGAGACTATGAAGTATATGTAAAGAAAAAAATGCAGAAAAATCTCGGAATGACATTGAGTCTGTCCAAATGCATACGGTCCATTTGTATAATTTAGAATCCTGCTAATCTAAACACTCAGAACTTGGGTAAACAATACCTTTTATTATGTCCTGGTTAATTCATTGGACCATATGATACTGAAATTGGTAGCAAATTTCATTTCATTTGTATTGTTTGTTTTATATTATGCATTGAGGATTTTTTCTTTAAATTGAACAACCATGCTTAATTAGTGCAGAAATCTCACTCAAATTTTATCCAAAGAACCCAGGTTAGTCAAAGGGAGGGGCTAGGTGAGTGAGTCAGCAGAACAGAAAAATAACAGAAATAGGGTTTGAAAGAGAGTTCTTTCTGTGACTTTGAAAGGAGAAAAAGTTCCTTCAGAGAGAGAGAGAGAGAGAGAGAGACCTGGGGAAATGTTTGCCTGTTAAGAGCTGAAAGTGCTTTTCTGTTTTATAAGATTTAATTGCCACATACCTTTCCCTTGTTAGTTCATTTAGTAAAGATTTTATTCTATTTCTTCAAGAGCAGCCCCCCTACAGTGTCTCTTTAATTTGAGCTTAGTTTTTCATGCTACCACAATTGACACATTAAGTTGGGCTAAACCTGAAAATACTTTGTCCTAGATCCACAAGGGTTGTGGGCTTAAGGAAAACAGAAGGGAGATATAAGTGTGAATAGGGATCCAGGGGGTGGTAAATATATCAAAGGGTGCTGCTTCTCCAGGAAGGGAGAATTTAAAGCAGGTCTAACCTGTGACAGCCCTGGCTGGCCCAGATGTCCACATTTTGACATCATTCTAATCTGTTTTGGTCAGATCTCACCTGGAATATTGTGTCCAGTTCTGGGCACCACAATTCAGGAAGGATATTAACTAGCTGGAAAGTGTCCAGAGCAAGATGGCCAAAATGGTAGAAGGCCAGGTAACCATGCTCTATGAGGAGAGGCTTAGCAAGCTGGTTATGTTTAGCATGGAGAAGAGAAGGTTAAGAAGCAACATGATACCTATGTCTAAATATTTGAAGGATGTTATATGGAGTATGGAGCAAACCTGTTTTCTACTGGTATAGAGACCAGAACACAGAGCAATTACTTCAAATTTCAGGAAAAGAGGTTTAACCTAATGATTAAGAACTTCCTGATGGTAAGATAAGTTAGACAGTGGAATACATTGCCTGGGAGTGTGGTGGAGTCTCCCTTTTTAGAAATTTTTAAACAGAGGCTGAATGGCCATCTGTCAGGAAGGCTCTGATAGTGTATTCCTGCATGGGAGGAGGTTGGACTTGATGGCCATTCTGGTCTCCTACAGCTCTATGATTCTATGAGCTGTCCTGAAATTTAAGGCATTATCTTGGTCTCACTGTCAATACAGGCACATTTGGCAAGGATACGGGAAAGTGGCTGCTTCCAAATTTTACAACTTGGAGTTTGAGTTGACCCATTCTCTGATCTCTTTCCACCAGTAGCCAAATACCTTTTTTATCTAATCAGGCCTTTCGTTCTTAACTTGTTGGAACAAGGGAGCTTTTAATAGCATGTGCTGTGCTTGTATCTTATTATGTTTAAATGTTTTAAAAACATTTTTAACCCTGTTGCTTAAGTTTGTTTTATTTTTTATATTAATAAGGATTCGATTTTTAGCTGGATTTTTCTTAACTTGTAACCAACATCAATGTTTGTGCTTGGAGAAAGTCAGGATATAAATAAAATAATAAATAAATAAAACATAATATAATAATTCTTTCAAGATGAAATGTTATTTGATCTTTTGTTGATTGGTTTGTCAGTTTCTGAGGAAGGTCTTGGAACTTTGTGCCTTTGGCTTTATTGCTGTTGTTTACTAAAGCTAGTAACAAATATTTGCTTATTTTGCTCTGTGACTGTTTTTTAGTGTTTTCATTTCTTCCTTCAGTTATCATTTTATGGACTGTGGACTTGTATTTATTTATTGTTGTTTACACCTTTGGCTGCTAGGAAAAAATATAGTCTGATCTTTCAAACAGATAATTAAATAAATCTTGAGAGGTAGGTTTAGTAAACACAGTTGGAATTACAGCTGGGTTACATGTATTAAATGTTGCCATAAGGCTGCAGTTCTGGCCACTGGATTCTGCTGAATATGTGTTTGAATAAAGGTATATAGGATAGGACTACATGTGTTAAATAAGGCTAGAAGAGGTTTTTTAATGATGCAGAAAAGGCTCTTCATCTCTTTGGAGGCTCTTCATCACCTTTCCACTCATTTCCATCAGGCTTCTGTCTCCTCCAGCTCCCATCTTCCTTTTATTACTTCCAAATTTATATCTCCAGCCTTTAACTTCTGCCTTCTGTCTCATCTCTCATGAGTGCCTCTCTGATCTATTTCCCTCTGATTTGCTAACATCACTAACTCAATATGGCAAAACCAGGAGTACTTCTCTTTCAGCCCAAATACTAATCTTTTCCTTCACGACTATATATAATCTTACTTCCCGTTCCAGTAAAGCCGAAAGGTTGGGAATCATCTCCCACTAAGATGAGCAGATAAAAATTTGAAAAACAAAAAACAAAAACCACTCCACACTTTTAAAATGAGGAACGATTTCAGTTGTGGCAAAGTATTTAAGTATAACCACTTCATCCTTTATTCTAGTTTTGTCCCTTTTAAATGAAAACTTCATCTTTATATGTCTCCATTTTCTCCTGGGTGCTCGCTTTTGGGCAGCTCTATGCTTGTTAAAAAGTCTTCACATAATTATTCATGAAGACATTTTCCAATCTTGTCTTAAATTCCATTCCAAAATTTATTCCCCCCTCCCCCCACAAATAATCAACCCTTGTCTTCTCTTCTTCATTTTCATGAGAAATGCTGCTGGCTCGAAACTACTTATTTATTAGTCACTGGCATCCTTTCAAGTACTTGGATGCTTTCCTGGTAATCAGATGGTTGAGCAAAAATTTGCTGATCAGTTTCCAGCTTTTAGAAATTGAATTCATAAAACAGCTTCTTCAAGATACAACTCTACTCATGGACATTTAGACAATTATTTAAACATTTCAGGCTTCACATATTTTAGAGTAAGCCAGACATAAGTATAGCCTGCTTTAGGTCAAGAAATAGCTCGATCCACTTAAGATTTCACTTTGAGTGCATTTTTTAAATAGAAAGCACAAGGTCTGATCCTGGAACATCATTCAGTAGTAGTAAGAAGCATAGTAATAATACTAAGACTACTACTACTAATAATAATAATAAAAGAAGAAGAAGAAGAAGAGGAAAAGCTGTAGCCTCGACCCAATTGATACAACTAAAGTAAATACATTGAATAAGTGAGCTCTGTATAAGTGGTGACTCACCTTTCAATAACTGAGTCAATGGCTGTAATCTAGTTGAGAATTGCTATTGGATTTAGTCTCATGATTCTAGGTAGAAGAACATTTCTTTCATCAAAACATAAAGATAGAAACATAAGATGATAAGAGCTTGCTTCCACATTGTTGTGGTGAGGTCAGGTAGGATTTCCAAAACACACGGTTTAGTTTCAGGATAGAAGGCATGAGTAAGACTGTAAGAGAATCAGTAATGACACTTTTTTCTCTCTCACCCCTTGCCCAGATTAAGTCAGTAGGCACCCAGTGATGAGTAACAGGTAAATCCCTCATTATGTTACAGAAAAATATAATGAATTACCTGGATTTTACAGACAAAAAAGTGACACCCTTCCAGCTTATTACTGTAAAATGTTGCTAGTTACCAAAGACAGCACGTTCCATGTTGCTTCGAGATTTTAGGGTCAACTGTCATGGCTTTCATAAAGTACTTTGGACAGTTTACTTGTTCAATAAAATGTATCAATCAGGGAAACAAGAATCAGAGAGCAGCAAATCCTAAGATTTCATATTTTGTTTGTTTTTTAAAATATTATGTTCACAAGATCTGTTGCTGGATACATTTGTGGGAGCTTTTCCTACTCAGATATGCCTAAGACCAACCCAAACTATATCTATGTATAGTAAACAGATTTGGGAGAGTTTCCACATATATTATGGTATATAGCAATATCAGAATGATAGAATTTTTTAGAATTTTTTAATTAAGCAATTTGTTCTGGGCAGCTACCTCTTGCTGCTGACAGAACAAGTCAGGTTTGGAACATCCAATATTTTTATCACTGGCTAGAAGTGAGGGAAGAATAACATTCACATGTTCTTCCTACATCCCTTCATTGTTTGTTTCTCATTTTCAATTGTTGGAGGGAAATAGTTTAGACCTGTCCCAAAACTGATTTAAATGCTTTGCTATGGGAAAGGGCTTGGGAGAGAACTAGAAGGATTGTAGATTCCTTACTCTGCTCACACCACCCAGACTTCCATACAATTCCAACTTCTTTAACATCAGAGCTCTGGTGAAAGGCTGCAGGAAGATGTATCAGTGGAAAGAGGAGATTATCCTTATCCAGATTTGATGTTCTAGTGATAACCTTGGAGAATGGAATATCAAATAAAAAATATAATGATCCCATTGGTCATAGGATTGTTCTGTTTATTATTATTTTAAGAAGAAAAGGCTGAATTAAATACCATTCAAACTGTCACCAGCACAGGTTATTGCAGTTTCATTTACACAGCGGCTCCATGTTCTGATTCACTCAAAACATGTTTACTAAAGACAGAGAAGTAAACTAAAATGCAACATACCTGGAGAACACAATCAACTTTCTACATATTCTGTTTATAACAGTGCTGAACCTACTACTGCATAAATAACAGCAGATCCATCTCTTGACTCATTCCAGATACACATATCTGTGAAAACACATGGATCAGCAAATTTTGCCTCCTTATATTAACTTTTGTATCTTCAGATCGATAACGGTAGAATTACAGTATCAGCCTTATCATAGCTACAGAGGATTTTACCAGTGAACTCCATTATTGGCAAAAATGTCCTTCTGTAAAGCCTTACTAATTTGAATTCAATAGACTATTATAGTGGAGCCTTGAATGAACAAGTCCTTTGTGTATGCCATGATTATACCTTTAAAGAGCCTTTTGTAGGTATTCACTAAATCACTTTGTCGTCTTGTATGAACATGACCAATCCAAAAAAAAAAAAAAGAGGTTGGCTCACTTGCTAACAATTTTCTATCTCACTCAGTGTTAGAATTAGCAGACATCATTTGATAACCACCCATAGAATAATTAGACATAAAAAATTGGGTTAAACAAGGGCCATTTTATTCAATCTAACTTATTTAAGTTCTATTAGCCTGGAATGGAGCAGGAGCGGGGAGCAACCTGACAAAGGTACAGCTGAGGCCAGATGCCACCTTGTATCTACCTTCTCAGCCTTCTCTTGGGAAAATACTGGCCATAATTGGAAAATTAGAGCTCTCACCCAAGCTTCTGAACTCTACAAGTGAGAGCTGGAATCCCAGATTAGCCTCAAAAGTAGACTACTTCCCCATCCTGTGGGCTGTTGGGCCTTAAAGAGGAAGTTCCAGAGCTGTGTCTGCCCCCAAAGAGTGCCAAAGATGCATACTGAAGTCTAATATGCTCCCTTCACTACCTTCTAGGTATAGAAACCACTGAAATCCCATTGTCAAAGTCCCACAGATACAGAATGGGGTGGGGAAAAAAGGATATTAAACTAATAACTTTAAAAAACTTAAAAGAAACAAAAAAAAAAAAACAAAGACAGAGAAACATATCCTGAACACTAATTAATATGTTTATAAGATTATTATTATAATGGGGGAAAAGAAAGGTGCATCAGATCAAGATAATTTACGATTTGGGTCATAATTTATTTATTTATTTAACATATAATTTTACAAATAATAATAAGTGTGTTGTTTATATGTTGATATATGGATAGAATATTATAGATTTATGTTACGAGATATTGAAGGATATGTGAGAATTAGAAGGAAATTACAGATAAGAAAGCATGTCGCATATGGAGTTTCAGTGGGATGTTATTAATGGGGGGAGAGTGAGAGGGTGATATGTTTGAGGACATTTTTTTTTCTCTTTTGATTGATTTATTTATATTATTTATACTATTAAGAATATGTTATGTAATTTAATTTAATTTAATTTAAATTAATTATATTATATTATACTATTATTATGTAGATATTCATGAGAAATAAGGTGGAATAAGGATTCAATATTTTTTAAGATATCACTATCTCTCATATTGGGGTTATTATTTGTTATGTGTTGGTAGTTAGGTGAAGGGTAAATAATAAGTTAATGTTAGTGGGTACTGGGTTGCTTTTTTATCTTTTGTTATTTTTTTCTGTTTTTTTTTTGTTTTTCTGTTTTGTTGAGTGATTTTGTATTGTTTGTGTTGTATTATAATAATAATAAAAAATTAAATTATTTTTTTAAAAAAAGATAACCTCTGACTCTTCCTTCATCATATGCAGCATTCTGGCACCCTGTGCCACATGTAATGCAACTTGGTCTCTCCCAAGGAGACTATCAAATTCCTACCCTCCTCCTCAGTGTCTTTTGCTTCACTGATCCATGCACAACTGATGTAATGTACCCTTAATGTAACCTCAAATTATATATCTGGAGCTCAGAAGAAGAAGAACTTACAGCATAAGACACTGAAAGAGAAATGACAAGGGCAAGGTGTAAGTGACAACTTTCTTCTTCTGAATTTCTTCTGAGATTTTTCAGAAAACCTAATTAACATGGGAAATAATTCTACAGTATGGCTAGAGAACCTGAAATGCTTCCATGGTGTCTATGAATGCTGAAATTTATAAGGGTTTAGGACTTTTACTTCTTATTGTTGTTGTTGTTGTTATATGACATAAAATTAGCTTTGGCTTATGACAATCCTGTGGATGAGAAATTTCTACTATTAACTGGCCTACTTAGGTCTAGCACTCTCAAGGACCATGACTTTATTGCGGCTATCCATTTGTAATGAGGGCTTTCTTTTTCCCCTGCTGCTTTCAAATTAACTGAGACTTTTTAACTTTTTAACTGAATAGTCATTCTGTCTCATGGTTATGTCCATAGTACAATAACCTTAGCTATGACCAGTGTAGGAGAAGTGGAATGATTAGACAACTATGTCTGAGTACTTTAGAAATATCAAAGTGATTTATAGGGAAGACTATATTTACTACCAGAAGATAAAACCAAACCTAGCAGTCCAAATGTATTAATCTGGCTGAGTAATTGAGCATCTTTTTCAGGATGAACCAAAGGGAGAAGGGGGGAAAATGGAACTATGAAACATTTTAGATCAGGGTTGGGCAAAGTGTGTCACAGAGTGTTGAAGGCTGTTTTTGTTTTGTTTTTTTGTTTTGTTTGTTTTTGTTTGTTTGCTTTTTATGATCCCTGGTCTTTCCAGGCCCCTCATTTTTCTTAGGAAAAAAAAGAAAAAAGAGTGAATTGCCTCTTTCAACAAGATAGACAAGTCACCTATCCTCCCTTAGCCTTCTGGAAGACAACAGGAATAGTGATTCCTCTTTTAAGTATATCACAGATCACATACCCCTCTACTGTTTAACATAAAAAAAAAAAAACAGATATCCAAACACTTTCTATGTTTGTTTCGTCATGTTCTTTCTCCCTTCTATTTCTGCCTCCTTTGCATTTTTGGCAGTCTATCTGGAGACAAAGGCCATTTCTGCATAGCTGTGTCAACCTGCCACAGCAGTGGATGGTTGCGGTCCTAGGAGCTGTGCTATTGCACAATGTCATGGGCAACCCATCACTATCCCACCACTAACTGCCCCTAACTTGCCTGTATTGCATGCTACGTCAATACCAGAAAACCAGAAAAGACCCCTGTTTGCACAACCAGCCTGTTACATGATGATGTGAAGTTCCCTGATAGCTCTGGCTTCTGTCACCAATCCAGGAACCTGGATGGATGGACATAGCCAACGCTGCCCAGTTGAAAAAGAGGCCCTGGAAAAAGGAGAGCAATCAGGCACCACAGGGTGGAGAAAGGACAAGAAGAAGGCGATGCTATCGACACTGTAATGCAGAAGGTGTGGTGGCGTTAATACTGCTATTCCTCTGCCACTTAGGGATGTGTGCAGGAGGGAGAAGTGTAAAACTGCTTCTGTCCTGGCACTCATGATGCTGGGATTGCCACAGATCATTGTGGCAATGAGGTTTGGTGTGGAAATGGCCAAAGTTTTCTACACACAGTTTATATGTTATAAACATATTGCAATAAAACAGTTTCTAAACTGGGTTTTACCTCCTCATGCTTTCTTAACATTCTCTGGTCTTCAGTTACATGCTCATCTGACCATTCTGAATGGATTTTCATATCCAAACAAATTCATACTAACACATTTACCCTATTAAAGGGTATTCCTAACTCTATGTTTCTTATCAGATTATTCTGTGCGAAGCAGAAAGACTGTATTTTTCTCTAGTCAGTGGATCTATATTCCAAGCAGTTTTTCATAGATGGGGGAGGAGAAAGGGGGGCTTTCTGCACTACACTGTTATAGTACTATTATTCCACTTTCAACACCCTATGGAATTTGCAGTTTAGAGAAGGGCATTTAGAATTCTCAGCCAGAGAGTCCTTTGGCCCCAGTAAGATACAAACCCCAGAATTCCACAGGATGTTGAAAATGGAATAATAGCACTATAACAGTGTAGTGCGGAAAGACCCAGGGAATTTTATAGAATACTGTTGTGTATACCTGGCATTGCCCAGGATTTTATATTCTCATAGGTAATACTTGTTAGAAAGGTTTGAGATCCTGTGTCTCTAATTCCCCAAACCATCTTGTCCAGCACCTGTAACTTTTGCCCATATTCCCCAATCCAATCTGTATTCAGAGTCATTAACATACAGAGGTTGGGTTCCTGAGGGAACACTGCCCCCCTCCTTGCTGCTAGGTCTTGTCTCCATAGCAACTGGCTTATTCTCTTGCTGAGAATTCTAAAGGCTCCTCCCTAAAGTACAAACCCCAGGATTCCATAGAATCTTCTCAGGCAGCCAATCATATGAGGTCTTCACTTGACACAGACAAATAAACATATAAACTTTGACTTTTATATAGTAGACTAGCGTATATGCCCGGTGATGTCCAGGATTTTACTTTCTCATAGGTAATAATTGTTAGAAAGATTGGAGATCCTGTGTCTGCAATTCCCCAAACTGTCTTGTCCAGTACCTGTAACTTTTCCCCATATTCCATAATCCAATTAGTATTCAGAGTTATTAACATTCAGAGGTTGGGTTCCTGAGGAAATATGCTGCTCTCCTCCTTCTTGCTGCTAGGCCTTGTCTCCATAGCAACTGGCCTGAAGCCCAGGAGCTCTCTTCCTGAGAATTCTAAAAGCCCATCTCTATACTGCAAACCCTAGGATTCCATAGGATCTTTTTAGGTGGCCAATCATATGAGGTCTTCACCTGACACAGACAAACAAACATACAAACTTTGACTTTTATATAAAAGATAAAAGCTAAAGACAAAAATACTTTTCCTTACAGCAAACAAAATATAGGTTTTCCATAGATATTGCATAGGTAATCACAACATGTTCTTGAAACACACCTTTTTGACTCTGTGGCCTTTTCCGCACTTTACTTTAGCTATGGGCCAGAGCGCCCTCCGGCGAGGACGTCTGCTCTTGGGGGCGAACTGGGTCCGGACTACTTGCTGTTTGTCCGGACCTCAGTCCGCTCCCAAAAGTCCAGAACTGGGGTTTCGCCGTGCTATTGAAAGACCGATAAAAAAAGGTCTTTCAATAGTGCAGCGCACACCAGTCTATCGCCACGCTAAAGTACAGATCTGCAGGCTCGCACCAGTACGAGGCTGCAGATCTTCCAGGGGCAGGCTTCCAGCTGGCGAGGTTCTCCGGTTGGTGGAGAGCCTCCGCCAACCGAAAACCTCCATTTTCGTCCCCGGACAGTGCGTACAGCCGGCGCATGCTGCTCCGGAGCAACGTGGATGGTCGGGGAGAGCGAGCCAGTCCCGTGAGTAATGGCCTGCCCCGTTTCCCCCGCAAAGTGTGGAAAGGCCCTGTATCTTGAATGCATTGACACTCAGAGGTCTAAAACTTTTTAAAAATTTAGTCCCATGATTCTAGGTAGAAGAGAATTTGAGAATCTTTCTAATCTTTAATCTCTTTGAAAGGTAAAGCAGGATTTTGTTTATGCAACGTATTTCCATTCCATCCCTCCAACTGTCTACTTATTCACAGTATCTTCTAAGGATCAGAAAAACATCAAAGGTCTGGCCACTCTCTTCAGCTATTCTTTCCTATTCTCACCTACATGACTTATCCTGCATTCATACAAACCAGATTTTGGCATTATATTTCTCAAATTGGAATCACAATCTAAACACAAACTCTGGTTCATGTGTAATGGCGAATCATAGTTTGTTCAAATTAATTAATTAATCTGAACACATGTAAAAGTGGGGGTGAAAGGAACACTATGGGTTTTTTTTTCTCTGATTCTTCAAACCATGGGTGGGTTGGTAATCTGAATTCACCTATATTCTTCCTCTTCTACTTCATCACTAGCCGAAAGTAACTGTTTCCATAACAGCACGAGACTTCCAATATTGTACTCTTCGTCACCCCCTATGGATCCTGTGGCAGCCAGACTATGGAAACTTCATAGTGTAATTTTAATATTTTCACCTACTCTTTGGCTGTTTCCTGTTTTTCATACTAAAATTGTTTTTATTTACATAAGCAAAGGGGGGATGAACCATAGAAAATATTATGAGGATGGCTTAAAGCATCTTCCTCTGTATCAGAGGCCTGCAATGCATTTTAGGCATGTCTTTGAGCTGGATATTTGAATTATGAGAATGCAGCCTCCCCTATTAAAAATGGATGAAAAGAAACCTGCAAAATTCATTTCAAATACCAAAATAAAGGAATGTAAAAATAGTTCCCATTAGCCTTCCTATGAAATATTGATCACTGTAAGTGACAGCGAAGTCAAGAGACGTGCAATTTTATAAAGTTTCCAAATATCCAAGCTGTGGTTCCTTTTCACAATCAAGGGAATTTTACTATAAAAAAACCCACACTTCCCTGTGAAGAATAAGAACAGAATAAATGTAAATAAAATATATGATGAATTAAAAACAATGATTAGGATTTCAAAGTAAAAGTAACCAAAATTGTACAAATATCAATAATGTTAACAATAAAATATTTATATTTGAAAGAATCCATAATTTAGCTTTTCTATTTAAATGTAATTAAATTATCCACACTATTGTTGTTTATGAAGGTATGCTGACTGGGAAGATATTAGTTTTAACATTCCACCTGAGTCTAATATAAACATTAGATCTTTCTATATAATCAATGAACTTCTTCATCCTTATACCCTAGCAATGCGATTGCCTTCTGATTTCTTTACATCTATGTTCCCTCAGTATTCTATTAGAATTACTGCTGGGCAAGTGTGTAGGTAAGAGCCAGCACAGTGTAGTGGTTTGAACATTGGACTATGACCCTGGAGAACAGGGGTCAATTCCCCATTGAGCCTTGGAAACACACTGGGTTATCTTGGTCACATGATACACTCTCAGGCCCAGACAACTCTGTGATAGTTTCATCTTAGAGTCACCGTAAGTCAGAAACAACTTGAAGAAACAACAAAAGCAATGTGTGTACAGCAGGGATAGGCATCTGCAGAGGTCCACACCTACTTGTTTTGTTTTTTCCCCCAATGCTGAATACCATCAACAAATCTACCCATGTATACAAAACTGGAAGTGATTAGAATGACACATTGGGGGCCTTTTCCCATTACACAGTTATAGCACTAAAGATTCCATTTTAAATGTCTTGGCAACATTCTATGAAATCATGGAGTTTGCAGTTTGTTGAAGCACTAGAGTATTTTGCCAGAAAATCCTAAATATCCTTCCCCAAACTACATTCCCCAAGGTTCCCCAGGGTTCCATATGGAAATATGCCATTAAAATGGAATCATAGTACTCTAATTGTGTAGTGTGAAAGAAACCTAGGTTTCATTAAAAAAAAATAAAATAAAGTTAATTTGAGCCTTAACAAGTTGCTAAAACGGATTATAACGCAATTAAATAATTATGATGGCAGAAGGTTTATAGAGACTTGATTTCCCATTGTTGGCAAAAAAGGCAATAGTTGATCTCAAAAGGACTCTGGGGAGCATTAAAAAAAAAGGTCCCTGTGGATTGCATGCAATAGTTCCCACCCCTGCTGTATTGGTTTGCTGCCTTTGATCTCTAAGGTAGAAAACTATACATCTGCAATGTCATAAAATCGCTTTTTTGGTGTTAGTGGTTGGGAGCAATCTGAGAACTAAAGTTACAGCTGGAACACACACACACACACACACACACACACAAATAGATATGAGTAGTATATTTTTGCTATTCGAAAAAAATAACAGGAGCTTTGATTTAACATTCTTCTGTCACAAAGCAGTATGTTGGGTGTTACACATTCATATGTATGAGAAGTTGACTTAACTGCCAGTCTGCTTGGGAGTAAGGAAAAATATCAATCAGACAGAAATAGGTAAGAAATGGGCAAAGAACAGGATCATATGTTAACATTTTTAAGGGGATGTCACTAGAATAATTTCTGTGAAGATATAATGATCTCTAGTCTTAATGCATGGAACTATTTCTACACAGATTTCATACGAGTCACAGGATCAGATTCATGTCCAATGTTTGATTAACTATAATATTTAATTATTCACACAAACATTTCTAGAACGACTAATTGACATGAAAGGCAGCACATCTTCTGCCTTTCTAGTGTCTACTAAATGTAGATTTTTCAGAGTACCTGTGCATACATATGCATTGTGAAAGTACCAGGGTCCCTTGTCCTTGGGGGAGTGCTGGATTGCTTTGTCATTGGGAGATAGATGGGTATAGCTCCCAGCAAGTCTTTGAAAAGATGTTTGGAATCTTTTTCATTTCTACAAAGCATCTTGGTTTTCTGAATCTAGTTCTGAATTGAGACAGGAGTCTTCACCCAGCAATAATTCTTGCTAAAAAAACAGGCTCTAGTTTTAATATAGGTTGGATGTTATATTTTGAAAAATTTGAGTCCCTGAAGCCATATATTGGAGTATGAACAGGAAATAAATGTGACTGGTAACTTTATAGAATAAAAGGCCAAATGTCTGCGTTAGAGAATGTAGAAGCTTACAGTGTGTTTCTGGGCATTCAACCAATTAACCTAACACAATGGAGAAAATGGGAAAAAATGAAGAAGAAAATAGTAAACAAGGGACATAGAGAAGGGATAATGAATAACTAAAGTAAAAAAAAAATCTGCATTGGTATGGTAGTCCTTAATCATGCTGAATCATACATGATGTTGTCATCTGTGGGCAGGTAGCCAAAATAACAGAATAAATATATAAATAAATATAAAACAAAATAACTTGTTACGACTTCAGGTGATTGATTACTTAGTGGCCTTGTGCAGATGGCCAGGAAAAACCCATTTCTCATTGAGTGATAACTCCAGGCAAATTAGCAATCACTCTTGATAGTTGGAGATGAGATCAAGGAGGGTAAAAGGTTCCTTTACAACCACAAAGGTAGGTATTTTATGATCACCTACAATGAGATCAAACCTAGCTGTCTTTGATAGCTTTTTCTTTTCTGCTGATGCTGTTCTCAGAAGGTAAATACCTCTTATCTAAGTATTACATAGATCATGGCAAATATGTACTCCTTACCTGGTTAGATAAATGTCTTTTATAGTAATATAAGACAGAGGTTGTGGGGGGTATAAGGAGTAATCAGTGCCTCTTTAGAAAAAGACAGGGTCTCAACATACCTGAAGGAGATTGTTGCAAAACCTGTTCTGAAAAACTCTTCCCTGTATCTTATTATATTGGTTACCATAGGACAGTCTCTAACATCCTATTTTTGAGCAGGGTACTAGAAATTGTGATGGCTTCTCAGACTCAAAAATGTCTGAATTAGTCAGATTATCTAGATCCATTTCAGTCTGTTTTAGGTATAGTTATGGGAAATAGACAGCTTTGGTCACCTTGGTGGACAATGTACCCCAGGAACTGGACAGTAGGACAGGTGTTTTAGTTGGTTCTGTTGGACCTCTTCAGTAGCGTTCAATACTATCAGCCATGATGTGCTTCTGGGTCACCTTGCTGGGTTGGGGCTTGGAGGCAGTGTTCTACACTGTTCTTTCCTGGAGGGTGCTTCTGCTTGACTTCTTGATCATTGGTCTGTGGAATCTCTCAGGATTTTGTTTTGTCCTGTGTAATGTCTAACATATACATGAAACGGTTGGGAGAGTTTTCCCAGAGTTTTCATGGCAATCATTACCAATTCGCTGATGATATCCAGCTCTATTACTCCTTACCAGTTGATTTCAAGAAACATCTTTGTGTTAAGCCAATTTTTGGCAGTTTTAATGAACTGGATGAGCACAAACAAATTGAAGCATAATCCAGAGAAGACAGAGGTGCTCTTGGTCAATCAAAAGATAGATCTGGGAACTGGGATTGAGCCTGTGTTAGATGGGGTTACACTTCCCCTGAAAATGCAGGTCCGTAATTTGGAAATACCCCTGGATTCAGCCCTGAGCTTATTGTTTTTAACTTTATAAATTATTTTTGAATTATTTTTATATTCAAGCCTTTATTGCAGTTTTTGTATAGTTTTTAATCTATATTGGTTTTAAATGCATTATTAGTCACCTTGAGTCTCATTATTTGGAGAAAAGCAGGATAAATATGAATAAAATAAATACTAATACTAATGCTAATACTAATAATATTACAGTATATGCCAATGGCACAAAAATCCCAGTATATTTCATCTACAGATGACACATAGATGGTTATGTTTCTCTGCAAATTAATGTAAAGAGATGACTGCTAGTGGTGAAACAGATGATATATATAATTTTTGAACAGATGTTTAGATTATAGTGCTCTATAAAATGCTAAATTCCTTTTCTAGTGTAAGCTTATATGTCTGATGTTCAGTGCTTCCTAGGACGAATACAATGTGAGATGCTCATGTTAAATATCCTGTATTTCCAATACTTAAGAGAGCCCATGTGGAAAATTGGTGCTAAATTCTGCTGTTTGTATTGTACTACTGTTTACAAGTTGGCATCTGTCCACTCTCAGTCTGGGCAGTCAGTCAAAGAACACAGCTGATAAGAGCCAGCAGCAAGCAACAAGCAACTGTTCCTCAATGTGATTCCTTATTTTAATCTAGTAGGAAAACAGATTTGAAACAAATGCAAAGCATAACAACAGTCCCAGCAATATTCATAAATCAAAGCACAGTCACTACAATCCTAAGTCAGAAGTCAGAGACATGGGAGCAGAAACAGTCAGTTAATCACCAACAAATTCTGGAGGGGAATGGGTGGGCTTTTATAGGTCCAAAGGTTAATTCAGGTGCTGCCTAATTAACTACTGCTTGGTATAAATTTGCTGAGATCTGTGTACACTTTCTTTTTGATGTCTATGCTTAGCAAAGTTGGGTATAGGAGAGTTATGTTCTGTGCAAGAAAAGGTAGGGCTCTTTGTTGGAGCTGGCACTTCCCCCTGTTCTGTTTCTGGGGTGGGTGGTACTGTGTTCTCCTATTTAGCAGGTTCTGCTGTTTCAGTCTCTGAGTGAGAGTCTATGTCTAAGTCCTGACAGCAAGGCATGACAGCACCCCAGGTAACCAGGTGACATAGGGGATCTCTAAATAGTTACAATTTAGCTTGCAACTGGTAAAGAACCCTTAGTCCTTCAAGAGTAAAAAGATAGGTATGAGGAATCATGCCTGTTTCTATTCAGGATAGGGGACTTTTGATGTCCAGGGGTTGTGGCCTATAGTTTCTATCAACCCTATCAGCACAGCCAATAGCAAGGATTTGAGCATGTTGAACTAAAACAACTGAAAGATCAAATGTTCTTCACATTGACTTTATTTGCTTTCCTGTTCCATACAGCTTTGCGTGTCCAATAGTTTGTACAGCATAGGGCTGAATGAATGGGAACATCATTTAAATGAGAGAGAGAGAAAGAGATGTACATATTAAATCAATATATATTGCAGAGGATGATGGTGGATAGAAAGGCTATTTTTGTGTGTGTGAATGGCCTAGGATCCTCCCACTCTGGGAGAAAGGTGTCATATAAATGAATGAAATAAATAAATAAAACAGCAATCTACTATCTCTGTGTTCCATGGCTAACAGCAAAAAGCTAAAAAGGAACAGATGATCAGAAATACCTAAAAGGAAAGAGCACTTTCATCTGGGAAGAAGTGTGCATGACTGTTTCAAGAATAAATATGAAGAAATTTCAATCGAACACATATAAAAACACATTGTTCAATATAGCATCTTAACAGGACTAGTGTGAGCCATCTAGTAGGAGTTCCCTAATTCAAATATCACTGGAACCGTGTGCTTATAGAAACAGCCTTAAGCCAGTCACTATCTGCTTACTGGTCTACTGTTGGGATTACTGAATGACAGTGAATGTGAGCATTATAGTTTTGTGTTCATTGACTTCTTCTCAAAGAGTGTTTAAGCAAATAACTGAGAAAATATATGGCATATGAAAGCTTATATGAAATCTTGAGTAGAAGCAAACACATGGTCAATAAGGGGGAAAATGCATACGGTTCATGCATAAAAAATCTAACCTGGAATGTCTAAAGCAGAACATATTGCCTTATGTAAACATCAGAACTATTACGTTCACACAATACTTTAACAATTTTAAGAAAACTGACAGTTTCAATATGTTCTCAGAATATGTTCTATCTTCAAAGTCTGTGATCTGGCATCCAAGTAGAAATTCATTATAAGTGATACACTGCATTATCTGACAAAAGAATAACCAATATTAATGAAATTCAAATAACTTGATATTGGTGGCCAGTCTTCAAAATGCAGTACTGTTTTTTTCATGGTTCACACTAGGGATTGGACGAATAGAGAATATTCCAAATCCAAATCCAGATCCGAATCCCTGGAAGGTTCTGGGAATCCACAAATCTCACAAATCTCAAATCTTTCAAATCCTTTTTTTTTAAAAAAGTGTTTTAAAAGCAACTTTTTTTAAAAAAACTTTTAAACTTTTTATAACTTTTTTTTTTAAACAGAACTTTTTTGAAGTTCTGGATTTGAAAGATTCCGTTCACCTGTTTTGGCACTGGGATTCAGGTGTACGAATTTTGAATCCTTGCTAAGCATTCAAGGATTAGTGGATTTAAGGATCTGGTTGGCCCATCCCTAGTTCACACCCTTGATTCATCCAACTCAGGATTTTAAAATATGTGACTCTGAACCTGTGTGGCTCAAGGTGCTGTGGGAGAGAGGTTACCTTAGATGCCATCCATGGAGAAATTGGGGGTATTTGTGCCTGTTACAAAGTGCCATGGTGCTGTCCCTTGGGGAAAAGAGATTGAGAGTTTTGAGATCTGTCAACAGCTCTTTGGATGTTGTTTTCAGCCCATCCTCCCACCTCCAGTTCAGTGTGAATATAGCTGGTTGGTTCAGGACTGAGTAGGAATTTCCTTCCCTTTACATAACCTTTTTCTTTCCCTTACCCCACACTGTATCTGGTAGACTGTGTCAATCGGCTTGGGTTGGTGTATTTAAATTGGTGGTCACTTGGTAGATAGTGGGGGGGGAACAGTTATGGTGAAGGGTAGGGTAGTCTTTGGAACTGTCTCCTGAGACTCTGAGGTGGGATTGGGAAAGGAGAGTACCCTTGAATTGGCCTGACTTAAATTCTGTGATATGGGGCTGAGGTTCCTTGGGTCTATCTTCCAGCAGACGGCTGGACAGAGATCAACCCAGCTATTGGATTGCCCTCAGGGCTCAGGTGGTGCACTCAGGGGAGCAAGGTAAGGGCAACACCTCACCTCAGTTGATCCCACACTACGTTGCTCTCCCCTCTTGTTCCTTTCTAAATTCAACATAATTTAAATGGGTTTAAGTTCAAATAAGATGTACCTTGCTCAACCCTGTTCTCTGTATGATCTGGTTATTCTTGTGTCTGTGCCTGGTTATTCCACAGTTGGTAGGCAATAGAAGGAAAGTAAAGGGAAGAATGTTGTAACACCTTTAAGATCTGATTTATTTTAGCATGAGATTTCATGGAATACAACCAATTTGCTCAGATAAATTTATGCAGTTTAATATTCAAGCCTCAGGTGTAAATGGACAAGATGTGGAAGAGGGAATTAATGTGAAATGGTGTAGAGGGACATTTGGTCTTAATTCTGCTGTATTTCTTCAAACATCATCTGCATACAGAGTCAGAGCTTGGAATGAGTGCAGGGGGCCAAGGAGGGGGCATAGCCGTGACACGTGGGGGTGTAGCCACAACACACAGGGGCATGGCCACGGGGTGCAGGGGAATGGCCATAGCACATGGGGGTGTGGCTACAAGCCAGGACACCCCAAAAATATGGCCGCCCAGGGTGAACTGCCCTCATCCCCCCCACGTGCCTGTCTGCATACTTCTCCCATCCATATCAAGTTATAAGACTTCATTTTTTTTCCCTGAATGAAAGTTTCTTTCATATATGCATGCATTTTTGTATACATTCTCCTCATAGGACACATTCTTCAATTGTAGATATTTTTACGTATTCATATTTTTTAAATGCCCACTTGGTTCTGTGTATATTTTGTTTCCCTCAAAAGCAAATGCCAGAATTTCTGAGGCAAGCTATGCCGTATCTTATACTGAATCTTGAGAGCTGTGAAATCCACTTCATACATTCATCGAGGCAGTGCAGAATGGATATTTTCATTGACACTATATTTTTTCCTCTTGATCTCAAAGTAAAGTACCCTTTCAACTCCTACTGTTTTTGTGTTAAGCTTTAAGAGTGCCATGTACTTTCATTTGGAAACATTTAGTACACTCTTATCCATTTGTCATGGAACTTACTTCCTCAATGTGTGGACAATTTTTAAAATGATTAATCAAATTCCATACTCAGTCCCCTTTCCGGTTATTATATTTCTTTTTAAAAAAAAAAATTACCGTTTTCAAGTTCATCAGCAGTATCAAGAGCATATATCTAAAAGACTAGATTGAATGCTACTGCAGTGAGCTATACTGCATGGTTTTGAAACTTCATTGCCTTTTTCCTAAATAGTTTTCTTCCAATCTCTTTTTAAGTATTTAAATGGGTTCTTTAAAACTTATTTTATTGCCACATTGTGTTAGAAATGAACCAATTTATGCAAATGAACATTCTGCAGACAAGAGATAAAAAAATTAAATTTTAACAATTTCAGACATCTGTGACAGAATTTCTAAATGAAAAGACAGGATTAGTTAAACTGACAAATGTGACAGAAGTAACACTTGGTCACCTTCTAATCCTTAAGTTTAACTGTAAACTACTACTTCAAAGGGCAATGGTAATTTCACACCTTTGAAGTTTTAATCACTATTCTACTTTCAAACAAAATAGACTAGGTTTGGGAGTTTATCAGTTTGATTTGGTATTCCACATGTATGCATAAGGTGTCTAATTTAATAACAGCAATTATAAATAACCATACTTCCTCATAGTAAAATCCTGCTTTAGGAATTTTCAAATTGTCCTTTCTAAATTCTTTAAGACACATTGTGGTAAATTTCAAAGCATGAGGAACAGGAAGTGTTATAAAAGGTAGATATTTTCTCTTCCTCAGATGTTAGTCCTTAGACTCATAAGAGTCGTGAGACTTCAGCCTTGACTGCAGAGCATGAAATATATCCTCAGAGATACCACTTAAAATATGTGAAGCAGAAACTGTCATTAGGAACACTTCCGGAAAGGTAGGACAGAAAGATGAGTAACTTCAGACCTCAAATATTTTCAATGTGACAAGAATACAGTTTGTGAATTGGATGAGAGCAATTTTCCAAATTTTGCAAATTACATTATTAATAATTAAATTTCAAGATGTAAGATCATATTACATCATAAATTGTAACATGTTGCTTGTGCTGAAAGCACCAGTTTGTTTAAGAAACTGGAATAGGGACAAAGAGCAACACCTTTTGCAGATGCCCTTGATGAAGTCTCTTAAAGCCCTACTAAGACATTCAACAGCTCATTTAACTGTGGGGGGGGGAATGGGGGTCATACTAGATGTCCTCCTTCTTTCAGTTTTTTTCCTCTGTTAATCTGTTACTTTTAGCAGTCTTTATATTCCTGTAGTCAATAACTGTTGGTTTTCATTACGGTATTTCTTATCTTACCATACCCACTCTTTTCCTGTATCACTTTTATCTGCAGCCATTTTCTTCTCCTCTCGCAGTCCTCCATTAGATACTAAGTTTGGCTAGATACAAACAATTTGTTAAGTAAATCTACTTTTATATGTTTTAACAATAAGAGCAAGCTTGTTTCTTGTCTCTGATAGAACCCGATGGGGATGTAGATGGGTATGGGATTGGCTGTTATTGTTGCCAGTTTGATCACTCTGCTTGAGAGATACTGCACCGTCCATGACATTTCCCAACATATTCAGTCCTATATTTTAGAGGAAGTCTGATACGTAGATGACTAAGGCCCAGAAAGCCACATGATAGGTTCCTTTTAGGGTAATCATAAGTCAGAAATGACTTGGAGGCACACATCACCAACAACATATGACTAGGGACCCGTTCACACTAAATAATTATAGCACTATTACTCCACTTCAACTGCATAGTTCCTTTCTATGGAATCCTGTGGTTTGTGGTGTGTTGAGCCACTAGAGAGCTCTGGCTGAGATTTCTAAATGCCCTTTCCTAAGCTGTAAATTTTAGGATTCCACCTACCCATGGCAGTTAAAGTGGAATAAAAGTCCTATAAATTGTGTAGCACAAGATGGTCCCTGCTCCCTCTAGTCTCTTGATTGGTCAACTTAAATGTGTCTGTCTGGAAATTCCAGATTTCAGAATGAATGCACAGAATGAGCAAAATTTCTGAACCACCTACTTTAAGTTGGGGCATGTCCTTGTCATATGCAGGCTGAAATAGTGGTTACAAAGCAGTTTAGAAATACGAGGCAGCAAGATAACAAGTAAATAGCATACAGTTCAAAATTTAAAAATTAAAAGCGACGAGAGTAAAGAAAACCTTAAAAAGTAATTTTAAAAAAAGTCATTCAAAAGTTAAAGAATGCTGTGTCCATATGGAGAAATGGCATGTATATGAGTGACATCAGCAATGATATGAAGGCTGTACCACATCTGAGATAGAATTCAAGAAAACAACATTTTTGCTAAGGGAGTTATGCTAGAGAAATAAAACCTTAAGAAAATAGTATAGTTAAGTTTTAGTAAACAGATAAAATACGAGCCATATGTTCATTGGATCACACGTAGGTACCAGCAGTGGCTCTGACATTTGCATTCAGAGAAATTAAATTGCACAAGTAAAAAAGGTAAAAGTGACAGTTGAAACAGAATGGTGCAGTCACCAAAAATTGGGATTATACCTGGAGAAAACTAGATAGTGTATTTGGACTGAAGCAATGTGAAATATTTTCAGATGTGAGTTGCGGAAGAAACCACTAGTAAACTAGCTGCTGCCTTAACGCACACACATACTCACACTCAGATAAAGTTATTAGTGATTTTTAGCAAATTAAACTGAATTACTGATGTTCCAAGGTCAAAAATATTACCTAAATGTCACTGTGTGAGTCCCTTCCTACATTGGTGCTTTCTTGGTCAAAGGCTTATGTGCCAGCAGTGGAAGGCTGTCAAATGAGGTTTAAAGACCCCAGGCCTTCCTGGTTCTAGTCCAACATGCTAAGCATTACACCACACTAACTTTCTCACCAGGCTATTTCTCTTGCACCTTACTCTTGAGTACTGAATGTGTGTGAAGTCTCCACACTGTGCTGTCTGGCTCCACCTAGTTATTTTCAAGAAACAGGGAAGTAAATAATTATTTTTTATAATATTAACAACAATAGCTAGTTATTTTGGAGCAACCTGAAATTATGGCTAAGTCAGCTCTTGGTTCCAACTAATTTCAACCTGAATCAATTGAATATAGCTAAGTATTAATATGCTGTCATTGATTCTATGACTCTAGTGAAGTTAGGATTCAGCACTAAAACTGTTATTAATTTCTAAATGTAATGTTCCAAGCTATGAATAAGGCTTAGCCTTATTTATGTGAGTATAGCGTTATAGCATAAATTTATAATTGATATAGTTTGTAAAATTGATGTCTACTGCAGGAGGTGATATGTTTTGTCTATTTCCCTTAATCAGTGCCTTAAGCTATTTAACTGACAGATCTAAACTGACTTTCAACTATTTAATTTATTTTGATGTTCTTTCCGTTTGTCCCCTTATTTCCATTAAATGTAGAAACAAGGATTTTCTCAATTGAAAAGAATCTAAAAACTGAGAAACAAAGTTCAAGCTATAGACATAATATGCAATTGGATGTATGTGTACAAGACTCAATTCCATTTGTGTATGTTTGGTTAAGTCCATTGATTTTCAGTAGGTCTAAATACACAAATGGGATCTGGATTTTGTGGCTCTATACACACACACACATATAGATGTATACATAAGAAATCCTTTCTAGCTGGCTAAATGTGTGTATCAAAAATAACAACAAAGCTTGTCTCAATTGTTACACATTGCCTGAGCTTAATACATTTTAACATATCTGCAGATAAGAGTTTCTAAAGCATAGCTATTTCTTAATCTCAAAGGATGATTCTAAACTATTTATAAAGGGCATTGTTTTGGATATTCAAATACTTTATTCAATTTTTTTTTAATTTGTAAGGATTTTGCATTTCATGCTATTTTCTCAGACTATTAAACCATAGATTGCACTTCTCCATTGAGCTCAC
Organism: Iguana delicatissima; assembly: GCA_948472985.1. Classification (NCBI taxonomy): domain Eukaryota; kingdom Metazoa; phylum Chordata; class Lepidosauria; order Squamata; family Iguanidae; genus Iguana; species Iguana delicatissima. The sequence goes on from CAOKZL010000503.1 coordinate 2,014,689, forward strand.
TAGGATTTATAGTTAATCAAGAAATGTAAGGATAACCTAGCTTTGTTTAGATAATCTCTGGCTCTTTCTACATGATGAGATTATATGAACAATAGAACTGGGCACTGTGTGCAAGAGGTTTTTCTTATGCATTTGTTGTTACCACACTTTTAAGAATAGTGTGAAGATAAAGTGCCGAAGCTAGGGTCCTTTCACATTACACAGTTATAACAATAGGATTCCATTTTAACTGGTACGGAATTCTGTGATCTAAATTTAGATTGGGATATTTACAGTTTTCTGCCAGAGATCTCTAATGCCTGGCCACACTGCAACCCCTAGAATTTTATAGTATGCATCCATGGTTGTTACATTGGAATCACAGTGATATAACTGTGCAGTTTGAAAGGGTTTCTAATTTGTAGTGTTTCCCTTTGGCTACCATTTCATAGCAAATTTTATTCAGGAGAGTCCCTGAAATTGGAAAAGGATTTTTAGATGATTCTGGAGGCTAGTGGTAGAAGAAGAAATGATGCTTTCCACCCATTCATCCTCTTCCATCTATGTTTTCTGGGTTCAAGACATTAAATTGAAGAGATGGTCTTTTTAAAAATGAATTCAGAATATTGCAGACCAGTATGGGTGTCAAGAATATTTGCATGTTGTCTGATCCTAATTTGGAAAGAATGTCTTGACACCATGAGATGGTCACTTAAAACAAAAAACAAAAAAACAGCTATGAAATTGTGGATCTTTATATGAGAACAAATTAAACCAGTATTTTGGTCACCAGCAACAGTGATAGCAAACAAAACAAATATTTTGTGGAAAAAAATGTGTATTTTGCATAATAACATAATATTTTTTATAAAAGATAATACAGTTTGTGTCAAATGAAAATAAAATATGCGCATAAGACTCCCAAAATATGAAAATTGTTGAAAAAATGCAAAAAAATCCCTTCTAATCCCACCTAGGAGTGAGAAAACATTTGAAAAATTCTTTTTTATATCTCAAAAAATAAATAAAATTTACAACCTTATAAATCACCCAATTTTTTTTTTAAAATAGCATGCATAATGCATAAGTGCATGCATCATTAATTGATTTAGCCGTGATCAAGCTGAGTGAAACAGGAAGGAAGCTGACATCCCATTAGCCATAGATTATTTGACTACAAGCTCTGTGGTGTTGTACTGTGGTGTTATTTTCATTGTATTCTTATAACATAGTCTTATGAAGAATCTGTCACAAGAGCATTGAGTCATTTTGGAAATGTATATGAGACATAACAAAATATATATAGAATATTTTGTATATCATGTAAGTGTTTAATATGGCATGGCTTGGTTTGAGGAAAGTAGCAAATACACATATTTGATGAATCTTGTTTCTGGGGGTTGCTTGTATTTTTTTGTATGCTAATCACACCCCATAGGGTTTTGCGCATTTCTATTGGGACAAAAAAGCATCCTTTCTATTTGAAGAAATGTGATATTGTGTTCCTGGTTTCCTTTGCTGCCACCTATGGTGAATGATGGACTTGTAAAGATTTTTTTTTTTTTTTAATCAGCCCTACAGTCAGCATGTAGCATAAAAGGTCAAACATGGAACCTATGTTTTATAACAAACTAAAAATTCAAAGAGTTATGAGAAGAACAATTTGTTCTTGAAGAATCCCTTCCAAGTGCACGAAGTTAATCTGGAACATATTCTTAGGGTTGTTATTTCTCCCTCTCTTCATCCTATGTGCGAGATAGACGTGTTTATGAGCAATAATACACAATGAGACTTTTTCTTTTTGGGAGAAAGGAGGGATAAACTTGCAATAAGTAAATAAACAATGGAAATATTTAATCTCGTTCTGTTTGTACCATGCAAACATAATTCCAAATTACATCTTCTTCTTGTTGTGTGCCTTCAAGTCATTTCTGACTGATAGCACCCCAGAAATTTAAGCCACAAGAAATTTGTAAGGATAAAATATGCTGATTTCATTCTCCCAGGACTATTAATCTATAGGATTTTTATTTATTATTTTTTTTTAAAAAAAGTTAGTCAAATATATGCTTGTTGTTAATGTTGTTATTGTTGTTGTTTTTGTGTGTCTTTAAATCATTTCTAATTTATGATGATCCTAAAGTGAACCTATCATGGAGGTTTATTGACAAGATTTGCCAATAAACAGGGATTCAAACCCTGCGTTCCAGAGCCATACTTCAACACTCAAACAACTGTGCCACCATGGCTTTAATTTCATTCCCGGGGCGGGGAGGGGGGACTGGCTTCTTTTATGAACTTGGACAAATTTTAAGCTCCTTGAGGAAGGACTTTCTCTCAGCCCCACCCCTGTCCTAGGCAAACCTTTTGAGGATGCAAAAAAGAGCCTTGTTGACAGGTGTTCCCAGGCTATGAAATTCCCTCCCATAGGAAGCTAGGTTGGCCCTCATCTACTCTCTTTCTATCAGTAGGCAACGACCTTTTTGATTAGACAGATTGCTGACTGTGCATAAAGTGTTTTCTTTTTAAATGGAGGGCCATTTGCTGTACTTTTAACTACTGTTGTAGTTGTATTGTTTTTAAAACATGTTTTTTTCTATTTTTTTTTTTTTTACTTCTGCATTCTACTTTAACAATATTAGCTTTTTAAACTATACTGTAAGGCAACATGGGTCTCATACTTGGAGAAAGCTGAGGTGTAAATTAACTAATTAACTGACTAAAGACATCAATCAATCAGTTCTGTGATGGGAATTGTAAAGAGTTCCATAACAGTGTCTGCTAAGAAATATTTCCCATAAAATTGTCTGGGAAGTGCTTCCAAGTAACTGTATATGGAATTGCAGGTTTAATCAGACAAACTTTTCCAGTGAACAGACCAATTCACTAGATTTGGGTCATGATTTTTTTAAAAAAATGGTTAAATGATAGAACTGTTTATTCCTCTTCCAACCCTCTACCCAAGCTCAGTAATATATATATTTAGAAGGTGAGGAGTGCCAAACTTTCCCACAGTTAGTCCTTGCTATGCCAGGTATTGATTCAAACAGTATGTGTTTGCTGACCAGAGCAAGGTCATCTATAATTGCCTCTTTCTGTTCTTACACACTTCCCAAGGGATAGTTCAAGGAAGATCTTCTTTACCTTGCTTGTCCTTCTAGAGAAGCTTAACTAGAACTGAATAGCCTTGATGTTGTTTTCCTCTTCTACTAATTTTACATTTTCGTCCTGCTGAAATCACATGCATAGGCCCTATGGTACACTTACAGGAGACATTTGTCTAATGCTGTTTAGTATTAACAAAAAATGAAGAGATTACAGCTGCAATCCTATTTACTTTTAAATTAGAATATTATGCCTTCTCCTTCATCAAAATATCACAAGGTGGAGTATAGATAATAAATCTATTTAAACAATTTAAAAGAACTCAAGACTGTTCTGAAGCATTTAAAATAATTTAAAAAATGTTGAAATGAATAAAGCAAGTGATTATTGTGCACTTACACAAAAGTTCCACAGCCTAATCAAGTCAAGATATTAATACTCCAAAGTAGAGGAAGAGCCATGTTTTAGCCAAGTCAATATAGCGGGTCGCCAAGGAGTGCGTACTCCACAAACATACTTATGTCTTTGAGAGTCCCATTTAACACAGTGGGACTTCCAAATAAATATATATATAGTGTTGCTCAGTGACAGCAATGTAATTTGCAACTACATGTGTCAAATAATTACATGCATGTCTATTCTACGGACTTTTATGTGTTGCTTTAGATATCACTCTGTAGAGCAGGAAAATCCTAAACATATTCGCACAACAGTAAGCTTTCCTGAACCACAGCTGTGTGTAGGACATAATTTGGACTGTGTTAAGATGAACTAGTGACTTCATGTATGGTCTTACTTTAATTACTCATAAAAGCATTGTTGTTAACTGTAATGCTCTTTTGAGGGGCATTAGTCAAACTTCTAAAGTTACTTGTTATTGTTGCTCTTTCTAGTGTGCAGTTTAAAAACATTAACCCTATCAATTTCCCCTAACAACTTGTTCTAATTCTGCCTGAGTAGAGAAACACCACCTGCTCCAACATTTCACAAATAAAAACTGGGATGAATCTGGCCAAGCAATGTCAGAGTACAGTCATCATGACAAAAGTTACTAATGAGGATGAACACACAAGCGTTTGCCTAGATCTACAGGAAAGGACTAGATTCCAGCACCACCTCATCTCTCCCCTTGCTGAATTAACCGAGTGAGTCTCATTTGAAGCAATTGAAGCTGAAATAAAAGGGGAAAGTGACGGGAGGAGGAAGGAGGTACTAAGACAGCATCAGAAAAGGGGGTGGGGATGGAGGATTAATTGGGACTGACTGTCCTTAAGTTGGAAGGTATGAGACACCCACCTCCTGTGACTCTGAACTCTCTTAAGGAGATCATAGCTTATGATACAACCAAGCAACTGCACACATGCACCTTCTATGTTGCCATTTTAGCCAGCCATCCTGGCAAGGCAGTCCTCTTCCTAGCCCACCCCCTTCATTCACAGTGACTCACTCTTTCTGTCTGAGGGTGGCAGCTCTCCACACTCCAATTCAATCACCTGTGTCTCTCACTATTTCAGGCATGGGTTGAAAAGAAAAAAGTAAAAGATACATGTTAACATATAAACAGCATTTGTTTTCTTTTTTTAAAAAAAAAATTAAGTAATATACATTGTATGTTGTCAATATGGCTCCTCTCTCCCTGCCAGACTACTTGTGCTCTTTGCCCATTTCGTGTTGCTACTATAGCACAAAGCAACCAGTCCTGTGAACGAATTTATTCTCTGCTGTTGCTCCCTCTCTCACTGCTTTCCTTGTAATGAGTAACATATAGAAACATATCTCTTTCCACTGAAAAGTAGTGAATGGTGGCTAAAATCCAAAAAGTAAAAATATTCTGGGTTGATACAGAAAGAAAGAAAAACAAAAAGTTAGAAAAGTAACTTATTATAATGACTTATTATAAGGACTTCTTAGCACTGGAATATGATTTAGGGATGATAAAAGACTTTGATGTTTGCACATTCAAGTGTGAACAGACCTGATGGATACCTGCTGGTCTACTTTGGAGATTGTAATGTTATCATCCTTTGAATTTTCTAATTTTTTTTGCATTTCTCAGTATCAGCTAAAAAAAATGAAAATGCATTAAACATGTGCATTGTAGAACTAAAATGTTTATCAACTAATACATTCATAAACATTCATTTTGTAAGCAAATGCATTCAAATACATATTTATATACACATTTTCATGAGATTTTTTCCTTTAAAAATGACACATTAATATGGACACAGGACTGAACAGATGTATGAATGAACACATCCAAAATTGACGAGAGATATTTTACTCTATGGAATCTGTTCCTGATCAGGTTATTAAATTTATGCATCAAATATCATTCCAACACATTTTTTTATGCAGATTTATGTATTATTCTTTAAAGAAAGTAAGAGAGAGAGAGAGAGAGAAAGAAAGAAAGAAAGAAAGAAAGAAAGAAACCACATACAAAGCTGTGACTGTGTGATGGCTTTTCCCAAATCTGTGAAGTGATATATGCATTTTAGAAAGATGTACATTTCACCCCAGAGGGAAAATTTTTCTATGCATATGCTTCCAAATGCATGCATGCATACAAAAAATTTTAACCATGCCCATTCCTTTGTATATAGTTTTTATATGATCTTGAACAAAACCTGTTAGGGAATTTAGATGCTAAGTCTGGGACTATGTTCCCATATATCTTTTTCATCTCAAGTGGGATGTAGACTTATTCATTCTGAGACATGAGACAGCCTTTGGTGGATTCCAGGAGCTGTGGTCAAAAAGGTAACTTTTCTAGATTTTGGGACCTAATATAGTAGAACATATCTCTTAAATGTCATTTCCACAATACAGTTCCACTTAAGATTGGTGCCTTCAGGGCATCAAATGTGGTATTAGTTTGTAGTCTTAGAACAACAACAAAAAGGGTATGTTGAAAGCTCCCATTCTATAAACATACTGACAAAAAAAGCCGCATGAAAGAATGTAGCTCATTTCCTCAGAAATTGTGTTTAAAATAGAGATCATATATTTTGAAGGATTTTTTTAAAGATAAGATTCTTTTCTGTTTACCATCAGGCACGTAGCTCAAGGTACTGAAATGTACAATTTGACAATTAATTTGTAAAAGTAGATGCAGTTGTAGTTGATACAGTTTCAATGACTACAGGCTTAGACTGAATTCAGTCTGTCTCCAGGCATAATTTGAAGTGTTGGTTATGATCTTTGTGTCCCAATGCAGCTTGTCTCCAGGATAATCTCCCACACGAGGTTGGCCATGTTTTTAGTACTTCTGAGGAGGACTTTTTTTTTCTGTCTGAATACCCTTACAAATACACTTGGTGGGTGCTGTGAGGTTCTGTAACTCCTTTTCAAGAAAAGTGAGATCAGGGCTTTCCAAATAGTGTGTCACCACACATTAGTGTGTGTAGTGTGCTGATGTGTTGCCTCCCTGGCCAAGAAAGACCCCCCCACTCAAGTGTGGCCCACGGCTGTTACCCTCATTGGGGACCTTCCCCAGCAAGAGTGACGGCAGCGGGCCAGGATCAGGGGGGCTGCCTTTCCCCACCTTAGATATGCCTGTGGGTACCTCCAGTTTGCTAGTAAAGCTAAATTACTGTGTCGTGAAATGATGCATGTAGAAAAAGTATGTCACCGTCATGAAAAGTTTGAAAAGGTCTGGGTCAGATTAATAGATAGGAAGAATAGATACTCTCTTTGCTAGCCTTCTGTAGTCAGGTGAAGACTTTGGGGGGGGGTGTTACAGCAAGCAGTTAAGAGCTGATTGCTAAGGAGAAAAGGTCTTTCTTAAAGTGCCATGTTGTCTGTATTAGTTTTATTTTATTTTCAGTGGGTATGCTTTCAACTGCTTTTCATTTTACTGATAATCTATTTATATTGTTAAATTTTGTTTGATGTGAATTGTTTCAAATGTATTTGTAAGTATCTTTTGTAAGTTGTCCCAGAATGGGAAGAGAAGGAGGGCGAGGAAGAGGAGGAATAAGAAGGAGGAGAAGGACAACAATAGCAGCAACAACAACAACAACAACTGGTTCTGAAGATGGATTTAAGCAATGGTCATTCTAAGTACTGGGAAGATTTAGACAAGTCATAAAAGGCTTAGTTCTAAGGCACAAGATTACATGTATGAGCAGCCTCTTCATGAGGTACATAGTAGGGAGAATGATGCAAGGTGATAGTTGCTCACAAGCTAAGAAGCATTACTATGGTTTCTTCATCATTACGTGCTACATCAGATGACTGTAGTCTGCTCATGTCTACATTTTCCCCAATGGGCTAGGCTGGAACTGAAAACTTAACTCAAAATTCCTGCATGAGCGAATGTGCTCAGTCAATTGTGCATGGACAGGAAAATCTCCAGGCTGGAATCCAGGCCAGACTTCAAACAGCCCATACCAATTCTTTTTCTGTGTGAAGAAGAATATCTTTTAATAGGATTTGCTGCATGGTTGAGAAAATATAGTAGCATCCTATTTTAGCTTAGCCACTTTGATCCATTCTCACATTGGGCTGAAAATCAATAGGCGCACTGAGTCAATCAGGTGTAGAAAAGAGGTTGTTGCTAATCTGAAACCACACTCCCTTCTACATTCTGTTTTGTTTAGTGAATAGAAGCAGCTGGGTAGGCTCTGCAATCTTTGGGGGATAATTTGCATTCACTTCGAAAACAAATGCAATATATTTGATGACCTCTTTTTTCTATAGATTGGTTATGAATACAAATACAATAGTATGTGGTCTGTCCCCATGTCCACACACATCCACATGGAAAATGACCCAACAGAATTCTCTCTCATTTTAGTCCTTTGAACAAGGTTAAGATCTGATGTACGTGTGTGTGTGTTCAGTTGACAATGCATTTAAGCAGTAAAGGATAATATGTTTAGAACATTAGTGTGCAACTATTTATACTAACTGGTTAGTATGACTTCAAGCATATGCCAGTGGTCCTGTCAAAGATGAAATAAATGATCATTACTTCTATCCTAAAAATAGGAAACCAAGAGAGAAACATACAATTGTCCATCACCATCTAGTCAAGTTAAACATGAATATGGAATTTGACACCAGAGTGAAAGCCAGTGTAATCCACTCAGCTACAGCAGCTTTAATAAAAGAACTGCATTGAAAGATAAGCTCAGAGGGCAAAATCAGTAATCACTTTTACCCATGAATGGCAATTATTTAAAAAATAAATAAATACAGACATACATAAAAAAATCTGTTGGAAATGAAAGTGGCTGATATTTTAACTCAATGACTCAAATGCTCGGCAGATGATAAAACCAAAAGTGAGTGGTCCCCCTTAGACAATTTTCTCCAAAAAATAAATGCACAAGGCCAGTTGGCACAGTATTCCTGATGAGGAAAATTGTATTAGAATAAACACAGGAGTAATAAACCACACTTTGTAAGGTATGGGAAGTAATAGTGTACACTAAACCAAGAATAGCTGAAATAAATGAAAGCTTCTTTTTTTATGTTATCTATGAGGAACAGACAGTTAGATAAAACTTTTTTTGGAAGTATGGTTAGAGAGAGAAATGTATATACCGCTGTATCCTAAGGTGGGGAGTGAAGGAAGGTTAAGAAGATATTTAGAATTGCTGACTACTAAGTGTAAATAATGCTGTTATTTTATAAATTATATATTTTATTTCTGTTGTACGTGTGTGTATGTAAATTCAATATTAACTTAAAATTTAACATTCAATCATATATATATATATATATATATATATATAATGCATACCATGTTTCTGCAAACATTTTGATATTCTTGAAGAGGGTTCTTGCCTGTTACTTTTCTAGACTAAATGTTAAATTTTATGTTAATATTGAATTTACTGAGCTTCTAATCTCATTGATGCATCCATTACTATTTCAATGCTCCTTGCTACTCTGCCTCTTTTCTCCCAGAAGAGGGACTTCTGTGGGACCAGGCAGCTACAAAGTTTGTGAATAATATGTTTACGTGCCATTGACCCTCTTATTCAGAACTTCATAAATGAGAGAGGAAAAATGTCATGGAATCTTTTTACTAACCATCTAACATTTATTCTCATAAACCTTGACATTTTCTGAAGGGCAGCAGGTTCCACCATGATGGCAGTATCACATGACCACTTTTTCTCATTAAAATAGTAGGAAAAAATTAAGATTAGGAGAGAAAAGGGAAAAAAAGGAAGAGCCCACTAGAGGCCAAATGATTATATGGATGAGCCCCCACAGCAAGAAGCACCAAAATGAGAAAAGCATGTGGAATAACGATTGTCAGATTGACTCAGCTCTGTTCTAACAGCCAGTGGCCAGAGTTTCTCAGACACACATTTTCAATCACACAATCCACAGAGGAGAGGGGAAAATCCTTTTACTTCTACTCTGAATTCATTGAAGTGTAATCACAGACTAATTCATTCACAGTCTCAGTCTATGCTTTGCGGGGTATAAAAATCCTCAAAGGAATATCACTTTTGTGTTTTTTTCCCCACCCCGCCTTTGCAAAAGAATGGCTGAGGATTTTTAAAAAGCTGAGGTTAGAAAAACGCCTTTGACTGAAAAACAACAACAGATGTCTGGTACGTTATTGTCATTCATTCTAAATCTCTTCTTGATGTAATTCAACAGACATAACAAAAGCAGAATACATAAATAGAGTATGAAAAATATCATCTGACAGTAGATAAATGTATACATAGTAGCTGAAAGTAATGTCAGGGTTTCTACTAAATGAACTAAACTTTGGCATGAATAGAAAGAAAGTTAACATGTGTGTGTGTGTGTATATATATATATATATTAGAAACTCTGAAACATATTTTTTGGTAAAGACAGTCATTTAGCTTTTAAAGGACAATGATCACAGTTCGGTCTGTGTATATATCATAATCAGGTGAGGATGGAATGACATCACTAGTCCAAGCTGCAGGTAGAAAAATGTATTTTCAGTTGTGTTTCTGTGTCAAGTTTCATGCAAGTAGAAAAGCAGCTCAATTAATTCTGAACCTTTTCTTGTTGTCATTGCTATGTTCTTGTTTTAGCTCTTTCTGCTATTTTTCCCTTCTTTTTATGGATAGAAAGTATGAAGAAATTATAATCACAGTGTTCTTATTTGGTTCATATATTAGGTAAAAGTGGGAAATATGAAATGAAAATAATTCACCATAATACATTTCTCCCCTTCTGTAGTCCTTCTGAGTCTTTCCCCTTCTGAGAAAGAAGAAGAAATAATTGAAAACATTTCATCCCACACAAATACACCCACTCACATAGAGTAAGATTATGGAAGTCTATGCACATTTTTCACATAATTCATAAAAAATCCATTTGTATAAAAGCAACAAGTTTTTTCCTCCAGAAAACAGTATTTTGTGAAAAAAGCATTGCTTTCTTTTGAAAGCATTTTTTTTTGCACACAAAAGCAAAAATATCCCAAAGTGTGAAAAATATCATAACATTATGTTGACAATTTTATCAAAGGGGTGGAATTTCAATCAGTTGAACATCCTTTCTTCGTAATAATTTGTGAGTATTCAAGTAGCAATGTGTGGCTGTTTATTCATGGCAAGAAAGAAGAATGCAGCCTAAAATAAAGAGAAAAGGCAAATGTTTGCCTAAGATTTATGTATGCTAATTCATACGAAGAGAGTCACATCTAGGAAGATATGTGCACGCACACACAAACACACGCACACATAATACCATACTACAGGTTGATGTCCACATGCTAATTGTTGGCAGGTGTCTTCAAGGTCCTCAATTACCTTTCTTGTGATTCTTTAGCTTTAAATTATACTCGGGTTGGAAAGTCCTTTAGAAAGATTTGGCCTTCAGACAAAAGTCTTGTCTTTAAGGTAGGTCACATGGTCAACCTACAGAAACAATGAAAATGGTACTTCTAGATCAACAACACATGTAGAATGGACAGGACATATTAGAGTTGGCCTCCCATGTGCTTTCTGAGTAGATCTTGGATATAAGTGCCCTAGCATTTCAGAACAGAGATATAAAAGAAATGCCTAATAAATTAGATACCTACTTAGGGTCTTAGAACTATTTAATGTTCCACAGCCTTGGTTGAAATGCAACTCTGAGTCTTATCTTGCTGTTCTCTGACCTCAGAGCTGGTGTTGGAGATTAGCTGCAATTATGTCCTCCATTGCCTTCTCCTGTTGGTGCTTTTCCTTTACACATTCACCATTCTCTTTCCTCTCTCATATCTTCCATTCCCTCTCAGAATAATCTCTGTCACACACATCCAATATCCTTCTCAGAATATCCTCCACATCCTCTGGGAACTCCTTAGGGGCAAAAATAGTTGTGTTCCATGCTTTATGCAGAGAGATATATTTACATTTTTCAGAAAGTGAACATGTGCTCATCTATTCAAAGGCGGGTATAGTGTTACTCGTGAGTTGCACCCAGTCCCAGAACTCCACTTTTGTGGCTCTTGAAGCCCTTCCCATAAGTCCTCATTACTGCTTCCCATTCTCCTTTTTTTTCCCCCAAGAAGCAAACAAAAATGATTCTACGGCCCTTTCCACAGCACCCTCCCATCCCACCATGGAGATGGTGTTATACCCCTGACACCCCAAAAGCCATGTCCTGAGAATCCTAATTATTTTATATAAAATATAAGTGAACCATGGAGACACTGGATGGACATGTGAACATGTCTTCTGTTTTACATCCTGGGATGATCTGGCAATTTTGGCTCAACAGGCAACTTGAAAGGAGTTTGTGCAGCCATCAGGCGACAATTGTTCTCGGTTTACAATGCAAATTGCCTGGAATCTGACATCTAACGGCATGCTTGAATCTCCGGAGAGATACTATCTTACAGGATACAACAAGGATGTTTTGGTTGTATTTTCTTTGAATTGCCTTAGAACTAAAAAGGGAAATGATCCATCTAAATAAAAAGTTGGGACATCTGGCTTCACCAGGCATGGTCCACAATATATATATCTAAACAAAGCTCCTCATTTCTTTGGAATTTATTTTGGAGTTTATTTTGGAGTTCTTTTTAGGAGTCTCTCTGAGTTCTTTTTCAGAAGTTTAAAAGATGCATTTTAAGTGAGCAATTCTTACAGAGCTGCAAAAACAATAGAGATGGTAACCAGCTTAAATTTACAATACAATGGACTTCCCTCAACCTTTACTGGAGTGGCTGAGATCATTTTCTCTCCCAGCTGAAGACTTCTGGTTTTGGTATCCTATGTCATCAAATCCTTCCTGTCTCTCTCTCTCTCTTTCTTAATTTTCATCTCTTGCTAACTTTATAGTCTTGTATGTTTGATTGTAGGATGTGAAGCTGAGTGATTGTAAGAACTTTAACTTTTCATGCTTGTTGTAGTGAGTGTAGTTAATTGATTGTAGCCATTTTTACATTTATGTTAATAAAAAATACTTAAATTTGAACAATTGGTGTGATTTTGACTGGACCTGACCTAGTATACATTAGGGCTAACGATCCTTAATTACCCTGTCCTCTTTGCATGGCTAAAGCAGTGCTGAGCTAATTTTTCCCCACAAGAGACAATTTTGACAGCTTTTGGGAATCCTTTTAAAGGAAGCCCTTGTATCACAAACAGATTGGTAGAGTCCTAAGCAAACAGGGTAACAATGGGAGAAGAATGGGACTGTACCAATGCTTCCCTCCTGATGTTATTGTGGTCTCGTCCTTCTCCTGTCCCTGGGTGGTACAATCACAGGTTAAACCATTGACAGGCTTTTCCTCTCAATGACCTGCAATCACACCACCATCCCACACTTACCTGTCCTGAGGAAGGCAGGGAGCATGATAATGGCATTACCTGCCCCAGCACAGCCTGGGAAAGTACCCAGCTTTGCTGTGGAAGGAAGTGGCATGTCCATCATGCTCCTTTCCACAGGGAGCTGGTCCCGTGTGGAGAGAAGCACTACCATCATGCTCCTTTCCCAGCAGAGTCACTGCCAGGATCGCCACCAGACACCACTGCAAGAAAGTAAGCTGTGGAAAAGGCCCTATGATTCTATGCTCTATGATTTTATGGTTCTATGAAAAGAATGCCCCCAAACCACACAGAGAGCCCCTGAACATTTCCACAGGTAACCCAGCAACCTGTACTACCTGCCCCCCCCACTGTTCCGGCTTCCTGAACAGTCCTTCCCAAAATGGCATCAGGATTTGTGCTCAGAACACTTGTTTCAAATAGTGACTGCTCAGGAAAATGGAGGTATTTGGTCTTGCATGGGGTGGTGTAGCCTGCAAGGGGTTCAGGTAGAGGAATCGGTCTTGGCCCTAAGTAGTTTCCATTCCTGATCTATTCACATAAGATACATATGTTCATTCTACCCAGATCATTCATTGATTTGTATTCTGGAATTAAGATGATAATTGTACCTGGGTATACATTGGGAATGTACAGAGGTACAGAGATGATCAGAAACATGTATATGTGTATGGACAGTCTATGTGTGTGGTATAATGTGTGAACATCCCTACTCAAGTTTTTTTTTTCAAAAAAGAAAAGAAAAGAAAAGAAATCTGCTGTTAATGAAAAGACAGTGAAAATATTTTTTCTCAAATATGCCCCAAGGTCTGGGATTTCTAGTTTCTGATATAAAGTTACTGTCAAAAGAGAATCTATTTTTGGAAAGCAATGCAACCTTAACTAATTAAGAGCTGACTTAAAAATTTGGGTAAAAGGTGCAATACAAATTTAACAACAACAAAAAAAGCAATCCAAGAAATAAATATTTACACATCTATCTCAAATGTGTATGCAAAATCACACTGACTCCAAATCTCCAGTACAAAGTTTTAGCTTCTGAAAATAATGAGTCTCTGTGTCTTTTCTGGGATTATTCTTGTATGAAATCCATTTCCTCCACATATATAAGGTACTATGCTAGGTAAGGCATGCTGATCAGTCATTTTGTTGTTGAGATTTTGATTTTCTGAAGCAGCAACCCTAAGGATTTTAAAATGGTTTCATGCCATTAACCATATAGTTAACTCAACATAGACAGATCTCACTTGGAATAGATTAAAACCTTATCAAATAATATAAATAATATGAGGAATGCCAGAAGGATTAGTTTAGAGCTCAGTTTTCTGAATATTTCCCATTAGTGATCTGGAAGAATTTATAAATGGATTGCTGGAAAATATTTTAGCTAATGTAACCACTTGTGCAAAAGGTAATGATCTCAGACATTTATCCAGGTTGATCTTTATTTCTTTGTATATTTTATTCTAAGACTGTGTCTTTTAATACACTCAAAGAAAAGATATACTAGGCATTGACCATACAATATAGACTAGCAATTAAAAATAATCCAGCTAAATCCTGCATGCTGAAGCCAAGTGTGTTAATTCAGACTGATATGTACCAGCTTTGGATTGGATCAGATTGACCTTATTCAGTTTTACAGTGGAATGCCATAGAGCTCAATATTTTGAACCAATCCAGACATCAAAAAGGGGGGAAATTATTGAAACTATGAACTGAAAAGCTAAACAGAAGATGTGCTAACAACGGAACCTCTTTAATGTAAAACGGTATTGGATGGTGCAATTCATATTGAGTATAAAAGAAATACCAAGGTGATTGGATGTACAGGAGGAAGAAGGGTACTGGGCTTTGTTCACTGACAGCTATATCAGGCAATCAGAGTACAGAAAATCACTAGCAATCTCTGTGTACTCCAGTTTAATCTTCCTTTTGTCTTTCTTGATATTTTTTAAAATTTGTTTATGACTCTGTTTGTGTTTAAATGAAAAAAAAAACCCATCCTAATTGTAGGCATTCACTTTTGTTAAATATTAGAAGGAAGCCAGACACTATGAGCCAACATGAATGAATGAATGAATGAATGAATGAATGAATGAATGAATGAATGAATGCAGAATATTCTATGAGGTCAGGAAAGCTATCTCTCCTCAGTGTGGGCAGCAAATAAGCTGGTCTTAATTGTCAAACTATCACAGAATTAGCAGCCTACTCCTGACATTTTAAGAAGCAGCAAAAAATGGTCTTGCACAGGGAGAAATCCTCACAGGTCAGGAATGAAAGGTGAAAAATCCCATGATAAAAGCAGGAGCTCCCAGCCTCTCCTCCATAGGTTTGGGCAGGCACTTTTGGAAAAGATTGAATGGAGAAACCCTTAAAAGGAGGTTTCCAGTGCCAGCCTGGATCACTAAAAACCTTAAGGGAGCAGAGAGAAACTGGTGGGGTAAATCTCACCACCTGGTGTGCTGGTAAAATATATTGCATCACCTCCATTCCCTTATATCATGTTCTTGGCTCTCATCAGTTGAACTAATCGTGGAATAAAACAAAAGTATTCTCAAGTAAACTGTCATTTCACAATTCATTAGTATTCTAGGAGGACAGTGCAAGGACAAAAGCAGCATGACTTGCTAAGACCGAGCAGTCAGCAATATATTTCAAAATTATTGTCTTTTTCAGTTGCTTGCTTAACAGAAAATTTTGCAGGTCCTGACACAAAACCCTGAAATTTGGATGCAATAATGTCCTCTTAATTGTTATCGTTGTTGCTGTTATTGTGTGCTTTCAAGTCATTCCAACCTATGGCAACCCTAAGGCAAACCTATCATGGAGTTTTTCTTGGCAAAGTTTGTTCTGAGAGGATTTGCTTCTGCCTCCTACTGAGGCTGAGAGAGTATGACTTGTCCAAAGTCACCAGTGGGTTTCCATGGCCAAGTGGGGATACAAACCCTGTTCTCCAGAGTTGTAGTCCCCTACTCAAACAAGTAAACACACTAGCTCTTCCTGGTTTCCCATATACCCAAATGCTGTATGTTTGTGTGCATTTTTTAAAATGTTTTCATTGAAAGTTTGTGAAGGAGGACTGGTGATCCAGATTGCTGGATCTCAACTGGGATTTGGTTTCAACATTGAAATGATGGATCTAGATCAATATGGACCAAACTAGGGACCAGATCTGAAACAGTTAATCAGGCTCATCAATTTGGTGAATCACAAAATTGGGAGTCTTGTTTACACCTTGATTAAAAACAAGACCACTGTGATAAGTTGCTTTCTTAGAAAGGCTATTATATTGTAGGTGATAACACCAAGGCCCTTTCCACATCCTACCTTTTCTCAGTGCTGGAGTGCGGTGATCATGCGAGCAGCCTCTTATGAGAGGCTCTCATTTCCCTGCTTCTTCAGTTCCGCATGAGCTTCCTGCTTGTGGGAGAGCCCCGCCTCTTCCTTTCGCAGTGCAGCCTGGTACCTTCCCAGGCTGCACTGAGACAGGAAGTGCAACCAGCCCGGCTCCTGAGTCTCCATACACCAGGTAAGTGTGCACGGGGCCCAGGAGCAATGTGCGATCGCATAGTATTTTCAGCTGAAAGCCAAAAATGCAAAGATGCATGATCATTGCTTGCCAGCCCCTGGAGCCTTGCGCAATTGTGAGGGCATCATACAGATCGCTTCTCGCAATTGCGTGAGGCTCCAGGCCCTCTTTTGCATGGCAGATGCCGTGCAAAAAGGGCCCAAGTCTTTTGGTTACTTTGGAATCAAAGAGTTAGCACTGTTACAAGCTCTTATTGGCTGACAAATCTGTATACAATTTTACTAAAGCTACGGGTGGAATACTACATGTAGTTTTTTTAAAAGAAAATTTATTAAATAATTCTTCTCAGAATTGTTAAGTGCAAAGGACCTGGAAATGCACATTCCAGTATCACCTTCTTCACTAAATGGCTTTAGTCACTTTATCTCTTCTTAAATACTCATTCGTATCTGAAACGTAAAGATGTTAATTCTGTACTGCCTTATAGAATTGATATATTTACCAATTTAGCATATAGAATTGTTCTAAACATTTCAAAACAAAGACAGGAATCAGCCCTAGCCAACATAGCCACAACATCTAGAAAACTGTACTTTGCATACCACTTATTTAAAAGATCAAATGTTGTTTATGAGCTTCTTTCTTACATAGCATGGCAGGGACAGAATAAATGGGGTAAAATCTTCTTGAAATGTTATAAGCTTGGAATTCAAAAGCTAAACACAAAACAATAAAGTTAATAGCTCTACCACATTAATACAAGGCAGTATTATTTGTTGCAATTCCAGTGGGTAGAAAATGAATATCTGTTGGCAGATACATCAGTTCAGATCTGACATATTTCTTCTGATGAGATCCTGAACACTCTGAAAGACTGTTGGGATGAAAAGATTGTCAAGTCAGCCCTTGGTTTATCCCACATGGTAGTCTAAGTGCATATTGTTTATGATCACATAAACTTACTTCTTCCAGTGAAACTAGACAGATGCAATTCAACTTGTGTTTGTGATGTTGTTACTAACATTGTAGAGACTGTGAGGCATCAGTCATGTGGCTTCTATGGATGGACGAATCTGTCAAGCTCAGTTTATCTCAGGTTCTCATTTTCTACACTTTGTTTTATTGTTTGTCACTTCCATCTTAGATTACAAATTTCCTGCACCTTCCCTTGCCACAGAAAGTCATACAGATTTTGGTGTGCAATTTTCAAAATTTGCACATCTGCACATGTACACTTCATATAGTTTCCATGGAATGAATTGTGCTTATGACCATTTTTACACATTCAATTTTCTTTGTATCTATTCTTCTGTATGCAAATATCAAATTCCTGCCTGCTTTCTAACACATTTGCTTGTTTTATAAAAGTATTATGGTTTTTTTGACCAAAAACTGTTTTGTTCCCCCAAAGTGTGAATTCTAGAACCTTGCATTAAAATGTGACCCCATGAATTTTTCATCCATCTCTAGATAAAATTGCTCAGATCCACTCTAACTTGGATGCTGTAGTTGATATATAGTTGATATATAGTCTAGTAGGCACGATCTTGGCTTCTGCTTGTTACGGGTTAATGGATACATTTCAATTTGTGCATTCTAATGATGTGGACAGGATTCTTGAGAGCCATCACAAGTGCATTGGACCTTTGCCCTTCCTGGTTTATAAGATCAGCAAGAGGGAAACTGGCTGAGTGTGTAAAAGGAATAGTGAATATTTCATTGCTGTGAGTTCTGTCTTGTCTAATAGAAGCTTGCCTACAAGAATCTTGTCTAAAAAGATCCTCCTTGAACTTGGCTACACTGGATAACTATTGGCCATTGTTCAATATTCCTTTTCTGGGCAAGGTTCTTCAGTGTGTGGTAGCTTCCCAGGTTCAGGGTTTCTGTATGAAATTCATTATCTAGAACTATTCCAAACTGACTTCAGGGTTGGATGTGCTTGAGAGAGAGTACTTTGGTGACATTGGTGGATAACCTATGTAGGGAAATAGACAGGGGGAGTGTGTCCCTGTTCATTCTCCTGGATCTTTCAGCAACTTTCAATAGCATACAATTATTTTCAATGCCAATACCAAACCATGGTATTCTTCTGGGCTGCCTTTCAGGGATAGGATTTGAGGAAACTGTTTCATGGTGGTTCCAGTCCTTCTTGGAGTGATGACCTTAAATTGCAGTACTGTGAAATTCCTGCTTGAGTCCGTGTCCCTTGCCTTTTGGGGATTCTCAGGGCTCAGTTTTGTCCCCATGTTATTTAACATCTACATGAACCTGCTAGGAGAGGTTATCTGGAGTTATAGAATTGGATGCCACAGCATGTTAATGACACTGAACTCTGTTTCTCCCCATTCAGTTCCAAGGAAGTTGTCTCTGTTTTAAACCTATGTTTCTTGTTGATAGTGAACTGAATGAAGGGAAATACACTGAAGCTTAATCCAGAAAAGGCAGAGGTATTTCTGATCAGTCAAAAGGCGGATTGGGAGGTAGGGATTCTGTCTGTGTTTGGTGTGATTACACCCCAACTGAAATCACAGGTTTGCAGCCAGTCTGCTGTTGAACTCAGATCTGAGCTCAGACACTGGGTTTCAGTAGTGGCCAGGAGTACATTTGTACATCTAAAACTGGTTTGCCAGCTGCAGTCTTTCCTTGAATTGCCAGATCTTGCCACCTTGCTTGCATCCCATTTGGATTACTGTAACATACTGTTAATGAAGATGCCTTTAGAAACTGTTTGGAAACTTCAGTGGGTCATCCAGTCCATAGTCCAATACTCAAAACCACTGCATCACCCTGACTCTCATTAATGTAGTGCAATCTTTTTTATAACAGCAACACCATTTTAAATGAAAAAATTCTTGAAAAGTTATGTGTTTCAGTATGTAAAGATTTCCATTGGTTAAAGGTAAAGCAAGGGGAACAATTCCTTATCTGCACTTATTAGTGGAGCAGCTGTCATTGATCTGATATCCCATTTCATGAAAGGTTCAAACACTGTGAAAGAATAAAAACTCAACAAGCTCTTTTGTAACTTCAATAACAGAACCAGTTAAATGGCTTATATGATCAGTGCACCTACACTGAAATTGTACTCCTTCTGGGGAAATTTCATACTACTGACAAAAGACACAAGCAGAGATTTCTCTGATTTAATACCATTGTTGCGAAGAACCATTGTTCTGCTATGGCACTGAACTTTTACTTTTCATGAGAAAATCACCTTCATTTCCATTAATTAGAAACAAACATTATAATATCAATGTTTTCTTTAATTTTTCAAACTAAAAGCAACACAATAGAAGCCCTACTTTCCCCCTGCTGATGATATCGAAATATGACTACAAAATATAGTGGTATACTACTTTGTAAAGCTTTGGAAATATTTCTGAACCCAGCAGGCAAAATTATAGAAAGCTACTGATCTTAAACGATTGATTCTGCTCAAAGGAAGAATCCTATTCATTGCAATGGTCTACTTTTGAGCAAAATTGCCCTCATTTGTCAATTGTTGGCTGATTACACATACCAATCTGAAATAGATCCTGATGTCCCCTAAAAAAATAAGAAAAACAACGTTATGTGAAAGTGAAGCCAAATATGTTGTGGCCTGGGGAGACAAGATGGCAGTCATTGCCTGATTCCATTTTCAGAAGTTGACCTGACTGGTGCCTAGATCCTTCTACACTGAAGGGCAATATGCTATCTCAATGTACCCAGAGCAGGACACATGACACAAACATGTCTGCCAACTGCTTGCTGCAGTGGTCCCATCCCCTAGTCCCCTCTCCTGCCCATGATTCTGAGAGACTAGAGTTCATGGATTTTAGATTAACCATGGATTTTATTTCATTTTTTAAAATACTCTTTTGTAAAACTATAATAACAATGTGCTGTAAGTGATTCTAACGTCATCTTTGAATATGACATCCTTTTTTTTTTTTAAAAAAAAGAGTACAAATCAGTAGAATTGGATGGATAGCTAATGGTATCAGAGCAGGCCCAGAGAGAAGTGTAACTCTTTCCACCTGTACAAAAAAAAATATCCCAAGGGTAACCCTTCGAAAAATAATTTTCTTCACAGGAAAATCTCCATTGGTACAAGAGAGGAATCTCCTATATTCAGTTTGATCCATAAAGTGAGATGGCATCTCTTTAGGTATCCACATTGTTGGGCTGTAGCTCTAGAAATGTCTTATCATTGTCTATGCTGGCTGGGTATTCTGGAAGTTGAATTCTAGAACATGGAGAAGGCAAATGAGTTCTTCTCCTTCCACAGAGAGATCAGTGGACATCTTACATTGATGGGAATCATAGTAACTATGAACAAGGTTTGTGACAAAAACTCATTGTTGTTGAGATTCTATGTGACCCTGTTTTTTAGCACAGTAGGGCAACATCTCAAGGATTCTCCAATGATATAGAAAAAGGTGAACTTCCAGCACTATTATCATGTGCTGGAATCTTAGAGTTGGAAACAGCCACAAGGGCCATGTATTGCAAACTCCTGCCATGGAGGAATGCACAACAAAAGCACACCTGACTGATGTTCATCCAGTCTCTGCTTAGAGACAAAAGAAGGAGAGTCAACTCTCCAAGGCAGCCTATTCCATTTTCAGACAGTTCTTACAATAAAAAAGTTCTTCCCAATGTTTATGTTAAATATTTTTTCTTGTAATTTGAATCCACTGGTTCTAGTTCTACCCTCTAGAACAGCAGAAAACAATTTCACTCCCTCCAATATTTAGAGATGGTTGTCATCTGTCAGTCTTCTCTTCTCCAAGTTAAATGTATCCAGCTCTATAATTCATTCCTCATAAGGCTTGATTTCAAGACCTTTTGATCATTTAGGCCACCCTTCTCAAGACACATTCCAGTTTGTCAGTATCCTTCTTGAGCTGTGATACCTGGAACTGGACACAATATTACAGTGAGATGTGACCAAGGCAAAACAGACTGCCACCACTACTTCTCTTGATCTGGACACTATAGTCCTGTTGATTCACTCCAGAATTGTGTAAGCTTTTTGGGCCACCACATCATACTGTTGAGTCATGTTTAGTATTTGGTCTAATAAGATTCCAAGATTCTTTCCACATATACTGCTTTCAAACCATTCTATGTTTGGTGCATTTCAGTTTTTCTTCCTTGCTGTAGCACTATGCTTTTATCCCTATTGAAATTCTATTGTTGTTGTTGTTATTGTTGTTGCTGTTGGCACAGGTCATAAATTTGAGATGACAAATTATTTTTGGAGGAGGTGTCCATTGTTACTTGAATTTTCACAAAATATGTTGTCTCTGTGCAAAACAAGGACATATAGATTAATTCCAGAGGTCAGGGCAAATATCTTTGATGACATTGATTGGAGAATACACACGCACGCACACACACACACATAATATAGCCGCCAACAACTACAACACACACACACACACACACACACACACACAGTGGCCCCTTCATTTGTCTAGAGATCAGGGTGCAGAATCCTTGCAAAAGTAAAAAATTAATACCCCCCCCCAAGTGAGCCCTTCATCTTCCATTACCTTTCTTTTTGTCTAGGCAGCTATGCCTTCCTTTTCTATGTCTAGGCAAAAGGCAAGCAAGTGGGATGGGGCAGCCCTGCAGATGGAAAAAGCATGTGTGAGCTTTTCCCTCCCCATTCATGCACATGAGCCTTTTCCCCTCCATTCCAAATTCTCCCTCATTTTGCCCAGTCATGGAAAAAGAAGATAGGGTGCCAAGACAAAAAGCAAAAGAACAGAGGGGGAAGGTTCATATACGAGCCTTTCCTGCTCCCATTTGCTTGCTTTTTGCTTGGATGTGGAGAAAGGAAAGCAGAGTGCCTGGGCAGAAGGCAACAGAATGGGTGAGGAGGTGCATTTGAGAGCCCTTTCCCCCTCTATTCCCTTGCCTTTTGCTGGCCCACAGTAGGAAGGCAGTACATCTGAACAAAAGGCGAGGGAATGAAAGGGGATAATGGGGGAGACAAGTAGGCACCTCACAAATAACCAAATTTACAAAGGTCAACCTACAAACGTGGAAGGAGGACTGTATATATAGGCATCTGTACAAAATTCATTTGTACAAAATACACTGTTTTCACCCCCCCAAAAAATGCCAAAAATGTAAAAAAAAAATCTACCCAAGCAAAATGGCTACAAAAATGTTTCATTCCATTAAAAATAGAGAAATAAACATACACACACACACACACACACAAATCATTTGTAAATGCAAAAATCACTTGTGATTTCAGAGCACAGGGATAATTTTATGTTGATATGTTCTTTGCAACCTACAAAATAAACCAATGAGCAAAAAAAAAAAAAAAGTTTTGAAACTAAGAAAGGTGCATTAATGTTGTATTCCTTCTGTTCTCATCACATATAATTCCATCTCAGTTTTGCAGAGTAGCAAATATGTGATACAAATGTTTTGACCAAGACTGATTGGTTGGTGCCTCTTAGTTCAAGGGTCCCAACAGTTTCTGTGTTATCTTTTATTATAATGAGCTATTCCTGGAAAGTGGCTTAGAATTTAGAAGCAAATCTTCAAAGCAAGGCCCAAACTCTACTTAGCAAATACCATTTTAAAATGCAGCAACAGAATTTAAGCAACTGAGTTGCAAAATCATTACACTTCAAAGGATTGGAAAGGTCGGTAGGGAGAAAGGCCTCAGTCATCCCAAAGGAAGAATAGTATGGCAGAATTAAGGGATGAAGATCACATATGCATTAAAGGTGGCTGTAGAAAGAGATTTTTAAAAAACACAAATGCAAAACTGAAAAAGGCAAAAAAATATGTCACCCACAGACTATACATCTAAACTGGACATTTCTTAAATTAATAGGTAATATATTAAATGTATTTTAAAGAATTATTTAATATGAACAAGAAAATTCTTAGTATATGATGGAAAAAAGGAAGATTTGTGACAGATGGGGAAGAAGTAAAAACCAAGAGACAAGAGCATAACTAACATGGTTGGCAGTACCTTGATAAACAAACAAACAAACAACAACAACAACAAAAGTCATACTTCAACATTATGTGCATGGTCTTCTGTTTTCCCCTAATGCATCTTCAAAAAGGCAATTCAAACATATACTTTCATTTTCAACTAAGTTTACTGTTACATCTGAATAAACTATGACTATCCTATCTCAAGAAGCCAAGGACATAGGTTACATTTTGAAATTGGCTTGTGTGGACATGTGGTCTTCCAGATGTCATGCAACTGCAAAACCCATCAGCCATAGCCAACATAGCCAGTGATATGGGATGTTAGCTCAATAATATCTAGAGGGCCACAGGTTTCTTAGACCTTGTGTGCTCTATTGATAATCAGAATGTGCAAGTCACTCAGAACATCTCTATTCCACTATTTCCTCCTCCTCCTCCTCCTCCACCTCCTTCTTTATGTAAACAGCCACCCAAACTGCAGTTACAACCACATACTCTCTTTTAAATAGAAGTGTACTGTCACCTATTTGCTCTCCACCTCCAGTCTCCAATCTTGATTTAATCCAGATATTACTCTGAATTTAAAGACCTATCTCCTCTCCATGTCAAAGAGTTAAACCCAGAAAGAGGTAAAGAAAACACATGTGGAAATGCAACAGGCAAGATGAAATAAACCTCCATGTGGTTTTGTACATGGTTGGATGACAGTAATTGATGTTCTGTCACAGCTGTCAACTGTCTCTGAGGATAAGCATATGGGAAATGACTGAGCAACTAGCAAGGTGATATGCCATTGTCAGCACTTGAGTGTTTCTTTTCTCAGTGCTTGAGATGTGCAGTGAAACCTCACAGCAGAATTAAAAATGGCTCACAGGTCGATTTTCCTCCTGATTAATGATGCTAATTGAACTTGAAGTATGCACACGTATCAAGGGGAGAACACAACCTTTTCTGCTTGTCTCCCCAACAATACAGATACACATGCTGCTGAGAGATAAGTTAAACCCAGCACAAGTATGTTAGAATAATTCTGAAGCCTAATTCCCCTGCCATAGAAACTGTCAATGAATTCAGCTAGTGTTATTCATTAACTGCAACATATGAAGATCCCAATTCTTTTCAAATTTAATGGAGTAATTTCACTTGCTGGAGCAAAGGGTGATGAGAGTGGATTGTTTAGCCTTGACCAATCAGTTTTGGAAAGTTTGTAGTGATCCTAGAGAGGATGGGATGTGGGATCTGAAGAGAAATGATTTTTTAAAATTATTTTAAAGAGTGAATACCAATTAAATTTGGCACGGTAGTAAGACACCAGTTCTGGAAATAAAAGATTGAGTACCTTATACGAATACAAACTTTCAGCATTATAAATTTAAAAACTGATCCACAAATATATGAAAAAGAGAATTTATAGGTAAAAAATGACTGCCACAGAACTATTGCAGTGTTGCAAAAAACACTAAAGGTTCAATCCAGATAAACGGTGTAACCTTATGTATTCCTACTCAGAATTAATACCCAATTCAGTTCTGTTGATTTAATCCAATGAAAATGTGTATGGGCTTCAAGTTTAATCTAAACATTCTTTAGCGTACATACTCTATTTAAAATTAAATCCCACTGAACCCTATGGGACTTTTCAATGTACATTTTTAAAGTGGGACACCTCTGTATACATACATTGGATGACACTATAAATTACTAACATTTGAGTTTCATTGGTATCAGTGAGGCAAAATGGATTACATAACTACCTTAAATCCCATTCATTGCTGTGTACCTTCAAGTCATTTCCAACTTATGGCAATCCTAAGAAGAACTTTACACAAGGTTTTCTAGGGCTGAGAGTGTATGTTGTGCCCAAGGTCACCCAGTGAGTTTCCATGGCCAAGTGGAGAACTGAACCCTGGTCTCCTGGGTTGTAATCCAGTGCTCAAACTATTACACCATGCTGGCTGTCTATGTCCCATTCTTTTAATGTAATTAAACTCCATGTCCATGGGAGTCTTCAAAATGTTCTGATTTATTATGGATTCATTAATTATTGTGGAATACAGAATAACGATTTGGATCCAGATTTAGTTAATTATAGAATAGGTCTACTGAAATCAATGGAACTATAATTCATCGGGAACAACTTAAATCCTATTCATTTCCATTCTTCCATTCATTCTTGCTGTAAGTATGTCTAAGCCTACATGTAGCCCTGGTACAACTCAAATTTGTCAGCATAGCAAAAAGAGGTTGGTGCCCTTGGAGGGAGCACCAATGAATGCACACAACATCCAACCAGAAGTAAAAGTCCAAAATTTTATTGTTATAGTTGTAATGGAGTTGGCTTGGCATGAAACATAGGTACAGAGATTGTATGACCTGACTGCCACCTGACCTGACTACCAGGGGACAAATAATAGCCCCTGACCTGATTACCATGGGGCAACTAAAGAATGACACCCCGAGGAAGCTATTTGGGTGCATTATCATAATGTGGCTTCCCTGTCACATGGAAATGATGCAGGTCCTAGCCCTGGCCTACATCCCCAAAGTCCCTCAATGGGACCCCCAAGGATTTGAAAGGCTCATAGTCATATTTCCACAACAAAGCTGGATCTTGTCCCATCCTACACTGCTAAAGTTGTGACAAGTTAGAAAGCAGCACATCATGGATGGGAGGATGAGAAGACAGTTCAAGCCATATTGTTCCAAGTCGATGAAGCAGTGAGGTCCTGAAGAAATAGTTCCTGGCTTAATCTGAGAGAAGCTGGAGACTTCAGTGTCAGACATGCAGGGACTCTGCCCATAGACACATCTGGGAAGAAGGCTGCATGCCAAGAAAAACATGGCAGCTCCCATCCAGCCCTGTGTCATTTCCACAGCCTGCAAACATGTTCACAAGTAGATCTAAGGACTCCAGCTTAATTGCAAAACTGTGTTTTAGTCATGGCACTTGAGCAATTACTTTGAAAACTTAGGCCATTTCCACACTAAACTATTATAAGGCCCCTCCCTAAACTGCAAACCCCAGGATTCCATAGGATGTTGAAAGTGGAATAATAGCACTATAACAGCCTAGTACAGAAAAGGCCTAAGTGTTATGTTCCAAGGCCCAAATAGTTAAAAATGTGATTAAGAATATAGTTCTTTTATATATATATATATATATATATATATATATAAAACCTCTTTACCTTCTTGTTTCTCAAGAGTAACTAAAACTGAAACTAAAATAATCAAAATATTTTAAATTATTTTTAAAATCCTGAATGATCCAAGAAGCAGCTTAGGGAGCTGGGGATGTTTATTCTGCAGCAGAGAAGGTTAAGAAGGGACATGATAGCCATGTTTAAATATTTGAAAGGTGAGGCTTGGGTTTGCTGAGAGGAGATCTTTCTCCCACCCACCCCTCAAGAGACTGAGCTTTCCTCCGGGGGAATGCATGAGCAGCTAATCTTTTGTTGAAACATTGAAAAACCTGGTGTGGGAGGGTAAATTTGGATGAAATTTGCTCTTGCTGAACTTTGATGAACTTGGGTTAAAGGGGGCTGGTTTTTTTTAAACTTTTTTTATGGACAACGGAGGAGGAGGGAAGCAGAAGGAGCAGAAAAGAAAGAGAGTCAAGGTGTAAAAAGGGAAGGAAATATGGTGATGGCGGCGTCTTTTTGGAGAGGACAGTAAAGTCTTCCTTTGTTTTGGTTTAACAAGAATGATGTTTATGGAGTGATTTATGGATTTATACTGCATTTTTAAACCTCTTATGGAATAGCTGTGAATTAGCCTTACCAAGAGAGATGATGAGAGAAGTTGATGAAGTTGATGAAGTTTATGAACTGTATATTGGGAAAATAAACTGTGGATTATAAGCGATAGAGCTTTTTCCCCTTTTACTCTTTCTTGAATGAATTTTGAACTAAACTAGAATAATTATATAAAAAGAACAAACTAATTGACATTATAATTATGGAATATTGATGGACTGAGTACTTGGATGATCAGCTTCTGAACTTTTGCATATGGATTAGTCTTGGGAAGAGAGGTAAAGACAACAAAAGGGAAGGTATTGACTTCGATGTAAGCTGATTTGAGACTGAAGACTGACATTAAACATAGTCTGAACATAGAAGACAAATTGATTACAACTGATATAAATTGGTATAATATAAACTGTTTCTAATAACTTTTAATTGTTAATGAATAATTTTTTTATTTTTTTCTTGTATTACTTTATTCTTAATGGATGGATAAACCAAATAGAATGATAGAAATTTGACATGTATAGTAGAGATAAGTTTTTCAAAACACAGTAATAAAATTATAATAACCAGTATAATAATCAGTATTTTTTTAAAGAATAAGCTGACAGAATAATAGATTGGTTTAAAGATTTGATTTTTGACCTTGAGCTTGTTTGGAGGTTCTAGCAGGGGAGCGCAGCTACCGTATACCCTTGACCGAAGAACAGTACACTCCTTCTATCTGGGATGGTCGTCCTCTTCCACCGAGTGTGCAGTTTCGGGAGGGATGCACATGGAGTGGTGAGAGAGGAAGGGGACACCCGCCTAGCCAGCCAGATCAGTCGAATCAACCCTGGCGATCAATGGGGTGACAGATGTCGCAGCCAGATCACCCTCACATTTTGAATTTTGAGGATTATAGCTCTAAAGAAACTAGTGAGCCAAGGTATGGCTACAGGTCAAAAGAAGACAACACAGACACAACTTCAGACACAAGTTTTGGAAAGAAAAGGATCTACAGGTTCAAAGACAATGGAGGTAAATAGATTATTAGAAGAATTTTGAAAAATGAGAACTGATATGATGGAAGAATTAAATGCAACAAGGACAGAGATAAGAACAACAAGAACAGAAATAAAACAAGATTTGAAAAAGGAAGTAGAGAATCTGAATCAAAGCTTACAGAAATTAACTACAGATATATCAACAATAGATCAACAAGTGGAAGTTATTCAGGAAAAAAGCCAAAACCTGGAGGACCAGGTGGAGCAGCTGAAGAAGGAACAGCAAAGAGATAAAGAAACTATAATGAGATTGGAAATTTGCCAATGAAGTAGATGTTTGAAGTTAAGGGGTCTCCCTGAACAAAAAGAGGAAAACCTACACCAAAGAGTAACAGATATTTTGGCACCATATATAAGCCAAAGAAGAGCAAGATTTGAGCATGAAATAGATAAGGTTTTCAGAATTGAATCAGCAGGGGCAAAATGGAGGGACTTACCTTGAGACATTGTGGTTTATTTTACCAGGGAAAAGATCTGGGATTTAATCATTGAACAAAATTATAAAGAAAAATTAATAGTGGATGAGAATGAAATTAAAATTTTCAAGGACATACCACCAAGTGTGATGAGGAGTAGAAGAGAGTATGCATTTTTGGTAAAGATTCTCCAATCAAGAGAAATAAGATACAGATGGGAGTTACCAGAAGGGCTTTCCTTTTTCTTTGAAGGTAGAAGAAGCAAGATGAACTCAGTGCAGCAAGCAATGGGATTCCAAGAGAATTATCTGAAAACTGGCTCTAAAATAGCAAAGACTGAAGATAAGAAACCAGAAAAAAACAGGAGATTCAACACAGATTGGAGCGGCAGTGGCAGACGAAGCTAGTCCAATGTCAGAAGAAGAGGCAGAAATGGTAGAACCAGAAGTGAAAAAGAAAAAAGAGAAGTAAAGAAAAACAGTAAATATGAAGATAATTTCATGGAATGTATGAGGAATAAATTCACAATCAAAGAGAAGACAGATTTTTCATCATTTAGAAAGATTAAGACCTCAAATTGTGGTATTATTAGAGACTCATATAAAGAAAACCCAAGAAAAGTACTTATACAATTCTAAATTAGGTCAATGTTTTGCTTCTTCATATGTAAAGAAGAAAAGAGGGGTTGCTATTTACATTGAAAAAGATATTTAAGCAAAACATATTTTTGAAGATGAAGGAAAAATATTGTACATTGAAATTCTAAAAACATGGTAAAAAAATTATTAGGTGGTGTTTACGCCATAAATGAAAATAAAGCTGAATTTTATAAGAAATTGCGAGGAAAAGTATCAGCATATGAGTATGAAGATTGGATTTTAGTGGGTGATTGGAATGGAGTTTTATATATTAAAATAGGTAAAACAACCTCTCAGAATAAATATCAAGCAACGAGAGGGACAATACCAAAAGATTTCTTTGAGATGTATGAAGAATCATCTGTTTTAGATGTATGTAGAACTATTTATCCAAATGTCAAAGATTTTACTTTTTTTTCTAAAGTTCACCAATCTTGGTCCCGAATAGATATGATCTTGATTTGTAAACATTTGTTATCAGACATAAGGAAAACAGAAATATTGTCAAAGGTATCTCTGATCATCATCCAGTAATGTTGCAAATCCAAGAGAAGACTAAACAATTTCAATGGCGATTGAATGATAGTTTATTGAATGATGAAGAGATAGTAAAACAAGCAAAAGTAGCACTAAAATTATCTTAAAGAAAATATGAAAGAAGGCATGAAAATGAGAACAGTTTGGGATGCATCAAAGGCAGTAATGAGAGGGTTTTTTATACAGCAACAACAAATTCAGAACAAAAAAAAGCAGGAGAAATAGCAAGTGTTATTGACCAAACTCCAAGAGAAAGAGAAAGAACTTAAGAAAAATCCATTGCAACAATCACTACAGCAGGAGATTAAGAAAATACAGAAGGAGATGGTGATAATAACAACTGAAGATATAGAGAAAAATATGAAACAGAAGAAATTAACTCAATTTGAACATGCTAATAAAATAGGGAAATTGTTAGCATACAAATTTAAGAAGAAGAAAGAGAGGAACATAATTGTTGAACTGAAATGTGGAAAGAAGTTGATTACTCAACGAGAAAAAATAAAACAGAAATTTGAAAATATTTTGGAAAACTATTATATGAAATAAAATCCCTTCATCAATATGAGAAAAATCTGTCTAAATTTCTTCAGAAAGTAAAGATCCCAAAAATATCATTGGAAACACAAAAGCAGTTGAATCAATCAATAACAATTACTGAAATTGAAGAAGTTAAAAAGAATTTGAAAGTGGACAAGGCACCAGAACCAGACGGGTTCACCGCGCTATGTTATAAGAGATTTATAAAAGAATTAACTCAACCAATTCAAGCAACTTTGAAGGAAATAGAGAAATATGGTAAACTGAAATCCTGGGGAGAATCTAACATGTACTGATACCCAAAGAAGGTAAAGATAAAAAAGAAGTTAAGTATTACAGGCCAATCTCCTTGTTGAATGTAGATTATAATTTTTTTGCTGCCGTGTTAGCAAAATGGTTGAGACAGATATTACAGGATAAAACTCAAGAAGGTCAAACAGGCTTTCTCCCAGGTAGATATATGAGAAGCAATATAAGGGCAATCCTAGATGTAAGTGAATGTTATGATAAAAACCCAGGGAAGAAAGCAGAACTCATTTTTTTTTTTTTTTTTTTTTTTTGGATGTAGAGAAGGCATTTGATAATGTTTCCTGGGCATGTATACATAGGGTATTGAGAGAATGTGATATGGGAGAAGATTTCTGTAAATGGATTGAGATGATATACCAAGAACGATCTGTGAGATTAATAATAAATGGAGATATTTTAACAAGCTTCGTAAATAATAAAGGGGTACAGCAAGGGTGCCCATTATCACCATTATTATTTATAGCTGTTTTGGAATTATTACTGAATACAATAAATGAGGATTCACAGATAAGAGGCTTGAAAATAAGGAAAAAGGAATTGAAATTAAAAGCTTTCGCAGATGACATAATTATATTTTTGGAGGATCCACAAGAATCAATTCAGGCGCCGATGGAAACTTTGCAAAGATATGATCAAGCGGCAGGATATAAGATAGGAAAAGAGAATGATGATTACATTGAATATGGCTAAAAAAAAGAGCGAGCTGATTTGGAGAGGAGATCTGGATGTCAATTAACTAAGAAAATAAGATAATTAGGAACTATGTTAATGAAAAGGAACCAAGAATTATTCAACAACAATTATTTGAAGATATGGAAAGAGATTAATGATGTGGAAAAATGGAAGAATCTAAATCTCTCTCCTGGGAAGAATAAATGCTTTCAAAATGTCCTTACTACCAAAACTTATGTTTCTATTTCAGAATTTACTAATAATAGTAAGAGAGAAAATATTTAAAGAATGGTAAAAGGATCTCAAAAAGTTTATTTGGCAAGGGAAAAAACCAAGGATAAGATTCAAAATGCTTTAAGATGCAAAAGAAAGAGGAGGATTTGATCTTGCATCACTGAAAATTTATTATTATGCATGCTGTCTAGATTGGATTAAGGACTGGATTCAATTAGAGAGAACAACCATGAAAGATTTGGAAGAAAATTGAAATGGGAAGGCGGCAAACCAAGAATGTGTACAGTAGAAGAACTAAAGGCTGACAGGCATGAGCTAAACTGGTTCCCAGGGTGACCTTAAACCTTAAAGAAAGGTTTAAAATGGATCAAAAACTGTATGGATTTGAGAGAAAAGAGAATGAAATGGACATATTGATGAAGAAAAATCAAAAGAAAAGAATTTTGAAATTCTATAAACTATTGTTGAAAAGAGAAATGGAATCAGCAGTAGTTAAAGATACAATGGTTAAATGGGCTCAGAATGTGGGACACCTGATCGAATTAGAAGTTTGGGAGAAAGTATCAACTGATATAAAATTTCCCCCAAACTTAAATTTAAGAGAAAATTTTTATAAAATGTTACATAGATGGTATATGACCCCAGAAAGATTGCAAAAAATAATTAAAAATGGGAATGCAAAATGTTGAAAGTGTGATGAAAAGATTGGTCCTTTTTTTCATATGTGGTGGACTTGTGGAAGGGCAAGAAAGCTCTAGAAGGGGATATTCAAAGAATCTGTAAAATGAACTTTTAAATGATACTGGAATTTTATTTGTTAAATATGTTAGGATGACACAAGGAGATTAGAAGTCATCAGAAGTTATTGTTATATTTGATAACAGCTGCAAGGTTGACATACGCGCAACATTGGAAAGAAAAGAAAGATATTGATTTAGGAGAGTGGAAATTAAAAGTTCTGGATATGGTAGAGACAAAAAAGTTAGCATTTTCATTGACAAACAAACCTATCCAGAACTTTGAAAGGGAATGGAAAGAAATTTTGGAATGGATAAAAATATATAAGTATATGAAATCCAAGAAAGAGATAATGCAATTGTTTTTGTCTTCTGCAAATGGAAATGTAATTGTTATTCTTTCTTTTTCTTTTGGTAAATGGAAACAAAGAAGACTCAGCTGGAGTAAAATAATATGAAAGTGGGGGGATGATATATCTGATAATGGAGTATATCCACTCTTTTTTTTTAATGCAATGATTTTTTTTAATAAAAAATATTTAATAAATATTTGAAAGGTTATCATGTCAAAGAAGGAGCCAACTTGTTTTCCGCTGCTCTAGAAACTAGGACAAGGTGCAATGGATTTAAGCTGTAGGAAAAGAGATTCCAATTAGCCTCAGGAGCAACTTCCTGATGGTCAGAGCTGTCCGACAGTGGAGTATGCTGCCTCGGAGTGTGATGGAGTCTCTTTCTTTGGAAGTTTTTAAGCAGAGGCTAGATGGCCATCTGTTGGGAGTGCTTTGATGTGGGTTCCTGCATGGCAGGGGGTTGGACTCGATGGCCCCTGGAATCTCTTCCAACTCTGTGATTCTATTCTAGCCTGTGAGTCAAATATACTGTCTTGCTGTTCATCTTGTTGTGACCTCAACAATCAATTGTCATTGCATTAAAAAAAAAACAGAGTGGATATACTCCATTATCAGATATATCATCCCCCCACTTCCATATTATTTTACTCCAGCTGAGTCTTCTTTGTTTCCATTTACCAAAAGAAAAAGAAAGAATTGAATACAGGGCAGCAGCATATGAGGTACAGCAGCAGCCAGCACTTACACCATTAAAAATATTCTCCCTCTATCATTTAATGAAGCCATACCCTTGCAACTAGAAATGCACAATTAATTAATCCTTTGTTACATTAGAAAGACCTTATAGCAATAGCATGTGTATTTCTATACCGCTTATCAGCTAAGTGCTCTCTAAGCAGTTTACAATGTGTTAGCTAATTGCCCCCAACAAGCTGGGTACTCATTTTACTGACCTGTGGAAGGCTGGAAGGCTGAGCCAATCTGGAGCCCGGCAGGATTGAATTCACAACCTTGTGGCTAGAGTACCAGCATTTAACCACTGCACCACCAGGGCTCCTTATCTCCCTATCCCTATTCCTTTTTCCAGGAAGAGTTTTCTCTCAGTCCTGTGCCCTTTACAGAAGAGAACTTTTTCGTGGCTGCACAAAAATTATAGAACTCTGCCAAGGTGAATCAGTTAGGCTCTTCCATCCTCACCTTTCTTTGGCCATTTCTGTCCAACACTGTTATACTCCTATTTTTCCACTTTCAACATGCTGTGGAATCTTGGGGCTTGCAGTTTAGGGAGGGGAATTTAGAATTCTCAGCCAGAGAGCTCTTTGGTCTCACTAAACTACAAATCTCAGAATTCACCAGGATGTTGAAAGGGGAGTAATAGTGCTTTAAGCGCTGTAGGGAGGAAATGGTCTATGTCAACAAGCCTTCAGTTTTTAATTGGAAGTAGTGCAAAAAATAGGTTTTAATGTGATTTTCATTATTTTAAACTTTTAAATCATTTCCAATTTTTTAAAAAATTGTATTTCAGAATGTTTTTAGCTGTATTGTTTTAAAATAGAGTATGAGCCACTTTGGGTCCCTAATGGAAGAAATTTAGGATATAAATTAAATAAACATCTAATTGTAATGTACTATACTTGTGCATTTGTTATTGGTTAAAGGAATTAACTGCATGTAGCTAGTTATTTGTAAATAGATGTTTCCAAGCTTTGCTTTGCATATACTTGAAGCTATTCACTTCTTAGAAAAACAGTGGGGGGAAAAGCAGGGGGAATTGTTATTATCATGAAGAATATAGTTCTATCCATATGTCACACAAAAAGAATGTACAAACACAAAGAGCTAAAATAAAGTTATTTTCCACAGGCATCTGTTGCCTTGTTTTTATTTTATTTTTTTTCTCCCTAATTTAGAATAGTACATAGATTCCTGAATAAAGTTATTGTATCTTGGTACATGTATAAATAAAAATAATACATAAAATTTGGACATTGTTAAGGAGGATATAAACAAATAATCTAGTCGTTTTTCTTTTTTTTAAAAAAACTCAGAGTTCACATTGGGCAAAGGTGAATGCTAAGCTTTATAAGAAACAAGACATGAGTTCAAGAAATAATTATGAATTTTTGGGATGCAGGACAAGCTTAACTAGATATCTGACAGATTTTCCTGCACAGAAAATGCTGTTTTCGTCTCAGAAAATATTGTGTCCTCTACGAAACAACCTTGGGATAATTTTTCACATGATATGTAATAAACTACAAAGAACTTCAACAGTCCAGAATTCTTCTCTTGAGAGTTTCTCAAAACCTTTTTCTCTCTCTTTTTCAAATGTTTTGCCCCCCCCCCAATATTCTTTCCCTTAATACTTCACAATTATAGAGACAGGCCATTTCCACACTAGACTATTATATAACTTGGCTTCCCTTGGTAATCTTGGCCCCTCCCGAAACTGCAAACCCCAGGATTCCATAGGATGTTGCAAGTGGAATAATAGATCTATAACAGTCTAGTACTGAAATGGCCAGAGGTAGGCCTGTTTTTCACAACTTTTGTTAAATTCTTAGTTATGTTATGTTTTTTTCTGCCAAGTCAACTTAAAATTTTGCAAGCAAACAAAAAAGGCCAAATTCCTGGCTAGTCACATGTTCTGATTTATGGCTGTATAAACAGTTCCAAGGGAGCATTGGTAGTGGTGGTCAGAGCCAGGCCAGCGACAGTACATGCAGACAGAAGATCCAATGTACTTTAAGGGAGCACACAAAGGAACATTCAAACAGTCAAAGTCAAAATCAAGTAACTGCAAAGAGTCTTAACAAATCAACAAAAGCAAGGAGTAGCCAAAGCATAAGTCAGTGGAGTTTGTCAAATGAATATTGTTGGGAGATCAATAAAATAGAAATTCAAGATATGTTGAGAATAAGGACCAGGACAACCAAAATTGTTGTCCTTCTTATAGCAAGGATGTACAAGATGAAGAAGCAAAATACATTCTTATAGAGATGTCACTGGAAAACTTCACCTGCAGCTGCTAATGACAATTTACTCCTGAATTGTTTTCTGTCAGAGCCACATATTTTGCCTTTACTGGTCCTAACATTCTGTATGTGACGATATCTTCTCCCCTTACCCGGGATAGCACTGTTTCGGAGTCAGTTTGGATCCCCTTCTCCTCTGGATAGGGTAGATGCTGTCTGGAAGGCTCATGCACTTCCTTGGCCTGTGGTACTCTCAGAGGAAAGCTGTCACCTAGGGTCTTTAGTTTTTCCCCTGTTGCATGCTTTTTCAACTGATGTCTGTCATCTTGACTATATCCCTCAAGGAGTATCTCCTGGGGAGGCATGGCAACTCAGTTTTCAATTCTATACATAGAAGAACTTCAGAAGTAGTTAGTTGCTTTTCAAATGATGTGAAACAACACTAAAACAAAATTGAATCCTAGAAATAACTCGTCAAAAGCTGTGTTGAGGTGAAAGAGACAACTGGGCTTCCCTGGTCATACTTTTAGTCTGTTTATGTTAGTTCACTGTCTTTGAGAAGATAAAAGAAATTTCATTGACAGCCAAAAGTACTCCATTTGTGGTCTGGACAGCCATGGGAAGTTCAAACTAAGGCCTTTTCCACATGAGGCCTCTCCCTAAACTGCAAACCCCAGGATTCCATAGGATGTTGAAAGTGGAATCATAGCACTATAACAGTCTAGTGCAGAAATGGCCTAAGTAATCAGTACTACTATAGAAATTTAAGCTACATTCTCAAGATGATCACTTGGAAAACTATAAAGCCACTAATGTGCATAGAAATGAAAACTGTGACCTGTAGCTACATGGACATGTTTATTTGTACACAGATATATTTCCAAGAAGAAGTTGGGGTGAGTGAATTTCTTGCAAGAACGAAGATTGAAACTTCTTACAAAAACAAAGGTTAAAACTGTTTTGTGTAATCCCAGGCCTTAGGACAGTATACACAACATCTACAAGTCCACGGTTGACAGGCATGCCACTTTAGCCACATGCCACTTTAGCTAGCATGTAGTGTTCAGATTTTTTTGGCCTTGGGAGATAGTAGATGCTTTAATTATACTCAACTATGAGCATTGTTACCTGTTGCCTTACTTGGCTTCCCTTGGTAGATCTTGTAAATTCTGTGGTGTCTGGTCTGACTATGCGTCTAGAAATGTGTCTTGTACAACATCTCTATGTTGTATACATGACTATTGCTTATGAGATCTCATGGACTGTGGCCCTTCCCACAGCTTACCTTCTTGCAGTGGCATCTGGTGGGGATCCTGGCGGTGGCTTTGCTGGATAGGGAGAGTGATGGCAGTGTTCCCCTCTTCACGGGACCAGCTCCCTGTGGAAAAGAGCACGATAGACACACTGCTTCTTTCTGTAGTACAGACAGGTACTTTCCCAGGCTGCACTGAGGCAGGAAGTACCACTGTTACACTTTCTGCCCTTATGCAAGACAGATAAGTGTGGGATGGTGGCAAGATCACAGATCATTGACAGGGAAAACACACCAATGATTTAACCTGTGTTTGTGCTGCCTGGGGACAGGAGAGAAGCGAGACTGTGATGATGTCATGCAGAAGCATTATCGCAATCCCATCCTTCTCCTGTCTTCATGGCAGGATAGGAGGGTGCTGCAGAAAGGGCCTACATCAGATTGTCATTACAATGACACACATAGTACTATATATTTTCCCATAAAGTCATGTTCCTATTTCATGAAAGAACCATATCTTAGGAATAAAGACAGACATCATATTCCATGTTATGTTCTCAAGGATGTTCTAAGAGAAAACACGCACAAAGATCTGGTCTGAAATGCCAGAGAATCATTAATATTTAGTGTAGACACTGATATAGAATGTGGTAGGTTACCTGGCAATTTCTCTATATTTTGAAGAATGTTTCCTAGAATCTCTGACAATGAGCTATTCTGGCTGAGGGTTCTGGAAGCTGTAGTACAAAACAACTAGAGGGTGTCAACTCAACTGCTGCTTAGTTAAATAGACTAATTCAGAATAAGATACACTTGAAAAATCTTAGTTGTGTATTTCATGAAACCAAGAGAAGGCTTTTATAACACAGATTCTGATATTAGAAGTTGTGTGAGCTAGTTGTGCAAGATTCACCCCAAAATATGTATCCTTCTTGATAAGTTTTTCTTATAATATTTTCCTTACACAGCACAGTTCAGAATATATTACAGCCAGAGATGCTGTGCAGAATTTGCTCTACCACTTCAGCCACATAAGAGACCATTAATTTTATTCTCTCAAATATATCTTCTGGAAAACAGATTTACCCAGCTAATTTTCTGCACCTTTTAATTCCTTTATTATGACGCTGCTATCCCCACACGCAAAGCTTCATCTATAATGATTTACTGCTGTTGTAGAAATGATTTTGCCTTTTGAGAGTGAATATCTAAGTGAAGAGCCAGATCTAGAAGTCAATGAAGAATGCTCTCTAGAGGCAGGCTATAATCATGAAAATATTATAGTGACAAGCAAGATTTAATAAAAGCTCCAGTGTGTCCCTTGAATCAACCAGCAAGCGAATGATCTGTGTCTAACTCAAATGACAAGGACAGAACAGATCAAGGCTTTCTGTATAATGACTGTTGCACAGTAATTTTAAATACAGATACAGAATAAGTGCTATTAAGTCTTTATTAGAAATAAAAGCAGCATCAGCACTTGCCTATTATATATATTCACCTCCTCTTGTATTCTATAAGGTAGTCCTCATTGAACCAGTATCTGAAGATGCATTAGTAGAATTAGTGATATATGACCCAGTGTTTGTGAAGTGATTACATGCTGCCACATGAGAAACATTTCAGGTTCCATGCTGGTTTTTAAAAACCACATAACAACTCACTTCCATTCTTTCATTGTGAACTATCAGTGCTTCTGCATGTGCAAAAATATCACATAACAATGATCTTTTATTTTGAACTATAGATTACATCCAGAATTGTTCTTTGTATAAACAGATTTTCCTTGGCAAAATGTTTGCAATCACTAATTGATACTTATGTGACTTTTGTGTTTGATAATTCAAAGGAAGGAATTCAAAGGAAGGACTTGAGATAAAACAGTTTTTCAGCCATGATTTTAGATCACCTACATAGTTATACAACTATGTTACCTAACTAAATTGCACCTCCCAGGCCAGACATCCCCTACCCAGTCTGGACTTACCAGACAACAGCCACTGCAGGTCTGGCAAACTGACATTTTCAGCTACTTCTCCCAAGCAATCTCTGGTGTGACACCCAGAAGCAAAATCCTTTTCACCAAAAATCATTGGTGGGAGGGGGGTAGAAATGCCCATTGTGCTTTGTCCCAGTTAAGAGGAGAATGGAGACTCAGAGCAGCTGCTGCCTACTAAGTCCAGTTTGGAGATTCCTAGATATTCTCTACTCTGTTTTGAATACAAAGGATCATGAATGCACAAGTATGTAACTATAGATTCAGTCACAAGTGTGTAACTATAGATTATGCATGCATAACTGCCAATGTGAATTCTTGCCGTGTCTACAGTTGCCAATTGGAATATCATTACTATCCTGCTTTCACTATCTACATAAAACACTGCTCTTACATTGCTGGTGTCAAGGACCACTAGATCATATGCAATGGACCATTAGTATCCCAACTCCACTTTTCATACCTCTTATTCAATCTCCCTACAAGATAAAGCAGTGGTTCTCAACCTGTGGGTCCCCAGATGTTTGTGGACTTCAGCTTCCAGAAGCCCTGAGCATTGACCATAGTGGCTGGGGCTTCTGGGAGCTGAAGTCCACAAACATCTGGGGACCCACAGGTTGAGAACCACTGAGATAAAGGAATAGAGTACAAGGAACATAACCCTGTTGCATCTGGCTGTATCCTCTTAGCATATATGCAGCAGTTGGATTTCAGACCTCCTCCCCTCATCAAACCATGAGATGTTGCCACTTTGGCTAGCATTGAATTAGGACCTGGGCTGAAAACCTTGGAAACCAGAGGCTTCAGTCTGGCCTACCACCTAGTAATGTCAGACTTATTCCATCTTTTCTGCTCATGGTTTCTCTATCTGGTATATGTTAATATCAGAGGCATCATCGTGGCATTTGCTAGCTACAACAGGAAGGGGCTGGAGAGAAATTTTACTTATAGATCAATTTCCTTCCTCACTCAAAGGATTTTTTTTGCCTCCTTCATAGCAGAACTGGCCTATTTGAAATATTATGTTACTAATACGTGCATTTTATTTTCACAATTTTATTTGAGATATAATTATATAATTCATCATTAATATTGTTAAGAAACAAATAATTTTAGCAATTTTCTTCCTACTGAAAGAAATACTTCAAAAACCACACAATATTCAAAACCTATTCACAATTTGAGATTTATCACATGCAAAATTCAAGTCTCCTTTTTTTTTTTACAGAAAACAGTATTTTCTGTAATGGAAGCAGCATTTTCTGCACAGATTTTTTTTTCTGTGCAGAAATATTATTTGTTACACAGAAAATGCACTTTCTGACATTTTTTTTTAAATCAACCACTTACAATTTTTGTGCTGTATATGTCCTAAATTGTGTAGATTCTTGTCAGTCTTGGATTTTAATCATCATGTTTTTCAATAATTTTCTTAAAAAAAAATAATCCATAATCTGAGCGCATATTCGACAGCGGACTAGATTTGTTGATTAGAAAGTACACAAAATAGAGGGGTCCTCGAAGATAAGATCAATAGGTAATGACCTGGCTTTGCACTAGAATGATGATTTCATTTCTAGATAAGTTGGTGAAACACACAATATTCCACATTGCAATGAGATTCATTATGTCAGCACTAATCTGGGCAGGTAGAATAGGATGGGTGATAGCAAGGGGTTGGATTAATTGATTAACTGGATTTGTGTCTTATATAATGCCAAAGTTCCACTTAAGCTGTAAGAAGTGCCCTTTCCATCCAACACAATGTGTTCATATCCATCATCCTAACCTCCTCTTTTTGTCTGTATATCTACTGTCATTAGATATACAGAACAAGACTCAGCATTTCCAACATGTGAGGAAAATGACAACGGTTATATGATAACTAGCATATTTACCCAGTGTTGCCTAGGATTTTATTTTCTCATAGGTAACATTAGGAATCACCTTACCTTACCTTAGAAGTTAGATGAGGTTGAAATACACAGATTTGAGATCCTATGTCTCTAATTCCCCAAACTGTATCATTCAGTACCTGTAACTTTTTCCCGTGTTCCCCCATCCAGGCTGCATTCAGAGTTATTAATATACAGAGGTTGGGTTCCTAACGGGACTTGCTGCGAGGCCTCCTCTCCAAAGCAACCGGCCTATTCAAAGATGTCTGACTGAGAATTCTAAAGGCCTGTCCCTGAACTGCCAACCCCAGGATTCCATAGAATCTTCACAGCCAGCCAATCACATGAGGTCTTCCTGACTCACATAGCCAATCATATGAGGTCTGTGCCTCCCTGATGCAGACAAACAGACAAACTCACAAACTTTGACTTTTCTATAGTAGATTTTTAACTCTTTTTGTGAATTCTTGAAAGAGGCTACTCTGGTGGAGCTCTGGTGCTGCAGTGGTTAAATGCCAGTTCTGCAGCTACAAGGTTGTGGATTCGATCCTGCCAGGCTCCAGGTTGACTCAGCCTTCCATCCTTCCATCCTTCCACAAATCGGTAAAATAAAAAATGAAAAATCTTGTTGTGGGCAGTTAGCTAAAACACATTGTAAACCGCTTAGAGAACACTTAGCTGATAGGCAGTATAGAAATAGACATGCTATTGCTATTGCTACTCTAACTTCGGCCATTTCTGCACGGGTTAAATAAAACGGTGCAGTGCGTCCTCCACGGAGGACGTCTGCACCTTGGAGCGGACTGGGTCCAGACTAGTTAGTGTAGATCTGCACCTCAGCCCACTCC
Source organism: Iguana delicatissima (assembly GCA_948472985.1). NCBI lineage: Eukaryota > Metazoa > Chordata > Lepidosauria > Squamata > Iguanidae > Iguana > Iguana delicatissima. Next base: position 2,056,235 of record CAOKZL010000503.1, read on the forward strand.
TGAGTGACCCCAAGTGGTCTCCCAGCGTGTTTTTGAAAAACTGGATTTTTCAGGTTTTTCAAAAAGCTGGAGCGCGCCATTGTGTGCCTGCTCTCCCATGCAGATTCACAGGCTCACACCAACACAAGCCTGCGATCTGTGGAGGGCAGGCTTTAGGCTGGCGAGCTTCAGTGGTTGGTCGAGACCCACAACCAACCGGAAGCCGCCATTTTATATGCCGGAGCATTGCGGAGCGTTGGCCACTCACTGCTCCGGAACAGCCTGGACTGGACCAGGGAGCCAGAAGATCCAGTAAGTAGTGGCGCGGGGCGATTCCCTCGCTCCATGCGGAAATGGCCTTCATTACACTACTGCTGAATTATGCAGACCCTATCACAGGAACAGTTGTGGTTTCTGATGAGTTTGGTCCTAGCACTGGTGATCCACTCATCTTTTACTAATCATGTATTCATGTGACACAGCAATATGAATAGATTAAATCAATTCATGAGATGCTTAGTAAAGGTCCTAGCTCTGGAAGAAGAGTATCTCATTCCACTTTGTGCAGATAGTTAAATGGTGTATATAAGATCTTATAGGTTTAGCGGATCGGAGGAGAAGAGCATAAACACAGCTCTACTGTGATTTTGGAATTTCTTTTGTTAGTTCATCAACAAGCATTGCAATATCTTAGAGAAAGATCCATGACTGAGCATGAGAATTTATTTTTTAAAAACAATTCTATTGCGGATATAAAGAAAAAAGAAAAAAAAATCTAGCTATTATGTGTTGAAGTACTTTAAGAGGGAAAAGTAATGCTCCAAAGTAGGGCCTCCAGAGAAATAGAATGTCTGTCATTATTCGTTCATGCATAAGGAAAGCTCTCCTATGTGGTGCATGCACTGTAATCTAGGAAATGCAACATTCTGCAGAAATATTACACTGAGAGATCTTGAGTTATCTGTTGTTGTTATTTTTAGAGTTGTGTATAATGAGCCATTGTCCAGAGCATGAGGTACTGGGAAATGTGTTCCATCAGTTTTGATTTCTGAAACTAAGCTTCAAATCCTATCTGGATCAGGATGACAGAATGTGATTTCAGCTGGATTGCTGCTTCACGGGTAAAAACTATAATGGGCCCAAGTGTATTACCATAAGTCCACATACACAGAAGTTTTCAGCTTGAAGACAATCACAGGTATCACTAATTCAAAGATGTCCACTCCTAGAGAAGTATTATAAATGACAGGTTTATGTAACATTCTGAAACAGCAGACCTTTGAATCCAATTACCACTGTATTCTGCTTGAGACACCTGAAAATGTTTTCTGCTCTATTTTTAAAGAGGGTGTCTATCTTTAACAGAATGAAATCCTGTTCAAGGACTTTGATATATCTTGCAAACAGGCAAAATCGGTATCATCCTACTGAAACCAATTAAAACAAGAACTCTAGTGTCCCGATGTTTGACAGTTGGTTTAGAATATGTTAGTACAATTTTCACCAACAACATTAAGCTACAAGGCTGTACTTATTTGCTCAGAAGTACAATCTGTTGAATTCAGGGCAGCTTACTTCTGAGAAGAGATGTATTTAAAATTAGAAAATATAGAATTAGAATTACAGAAAATTAGTATCACTATGAACATGAGGGAAATGGCTGTGATAATTTTCTGAAAGTTTATTTAATCTTAGATTCAGATCACATTCATTCAGTATTACAGAAGTGTTTTCATACTGTTGGAAAGGAGATCAGTCAAAGTGTGTGTTTTTTTTTAAGATGGAAGAAAAACATAAGTGTGTGCATATTATGTACGTGTGTAACACAGTTTTTGTCATGTGTTTCTAGGCTCATTTCGACACTACACTGTTATAGTGCTATTATTCCACTTTCAACAACCTATGAGATCCTGGGGTTTGCAGTTTAAGGAGAGGCCTTTAAAATTCTCAGCCAGAGAGCTTTTTGGTCTCAGTAAACTACAAACCCCAGAATTTCACAGGATGTTGTAAGTGGCATAAGCACTGTATCAGTGTAGTGCGGAAATGGCCTTACTATATTCTGAAGTTACATTTGATTTGCATCCACACTTCACTTAATCTGTCTTAGGTATTGACATATCCAGAATTCTAACACAGAATGAACAGGCAGTTTACTATTTTTTTTAGAATATTTTATTAAAATGGACGAATTCCCTTGAAGAGGAACATGGGCAATTTAGATGTCTAGATGAATAGTTTGCATCTTGACTTTTCATTACATGTTAGGCATCACTTACCCTGTGTGAGATTCACTGAGGAACTGCTGTTTAGTCTAGCCCTTTTAAAAATGTGATCCTTTACATATCTTCTTTGTGTGTCAAACACACAGGAATCTGTATCATTACAGGCATCAATGGAAAATAATATTCTTCCATGGACATTTATTTATCAAGATCAGAAATATAACCTATTTGAGAGGAGAGATCCTTTTCCTCTTACCAGAACTGTCAAAATCATAGACTGAATCACAGTTTATTCCTATGATTGTATTATTTGCATATGCACCTTAGTTCTTTTGAACATGTGAAAAGGATATTTCTGTATAGTTCAAATATTACTGATATTTCCAACTTCAATCAAAAATGTTCAAGTCGCGTACTATGATTCATTAGCACAACCTCAGAAGAAAGGCAATGAGACTTCTAGGCTTTATAATGTATCAACTTTCTTCTCAATCCTTTCCATTATTTTTAAATTTCAGCTTTAATCTAAAGCCTAAAACTAAATTAAAGTAAACTGTTGGTCCACCCAGAGTTCCATTAATAGAATAAAAGTCTTGATTTACTAACTTCCCATAATTCCAGTGTGTCTTCTCTACTTGGGATGAACAATTAGATTTAGGTGCACACATGCTTAAAAAAATAAACCAAATAATCAATGTAATACCTCTAGCCCTTGTTAAGAAATCAAGAATACAGACACATCATATATTTCTGTGCAAACAGGACAAACACATTTCTTTAGATAAGCAAAGAGTCTCTTCTGCTAGTTGTAAGTCAAAGTAAAAAAATAAAAATCAAAATTGCACCGCATAATATGTTTTAATTTTGTGTCTCAAGTGTGTGTTTTTTCCTCCTGAGATCATTTCACATTCCTTTAAAGGCATCAGGAACACTTTTCCACAGCTGGTAAAGTTAGGATTGTCTTGTCATAAATTGTTAAGAAAATATTGCCTTGGATGGGGTTTGTTTTCATGGCATGGTAATCACTAATAACTTGGATTTTTTCAAGCATGTCATAGTGGGGAACTTTATAATTCAGATGGTTGGACTTTTTATTTTCCCGAGAAATGGACATCACCTCTGGGACATGATGGTTTTAGGAGGAAGAAGTGTTACCAAATATAAAGTTTGAGTTAAATAGAATTTTCTCACTCAGTTTTCCTGAAGAGAATACATCATGCATTTTGTTCTTGATTTCTTTTTGAATTGATAAAATTACTGGTCAACGTATTTTATGATCTGAAGCCAGAATAAAAGTGTGGAATCAAATCATTTTCTTTTGTTGCAGTTCTGACCAGAAAAAGTCTTCTCTGTGCCTTCCACCAGTCATAATTTACCCTAAGGAATGGGACACAGAGAGTTAGGGAGCTCCTCTCTATGGCCTGGACAATCACAGGTAGACCCAGGCATTACAGACCCTCTCCATGCTGATTTCCTACCTCAGCCAGAACAGATAGACATGAAGGAAAAGCTACTTTAGCCACATGCTGTGCCAACATCAAATCACGATAAATCTCCCAGCAGATGGGAAGGAGAAGTTCCTGCTGTCCATAGCCTTTCATCAAAGTGGTGTGTTTTTATATCTGCTATCAGGGTTACTTGCATTCCTGATTCTCCAGACTGATTTTAAGAAGTATGTTTTGAAATCCCTCTTCAGCATTGCTGCTGATGCCTGCATGCATCCTGTGATTTACTTTGCTACCACATCTTCCGCCATTTTCAGATAATCTCAAGACTATAGCCATTTCCACATGGTGTCACAGTGTCACTATGGGGACAGGATGGCAGCAGTCCATGGGTCATGCTTCTGTGTGACATCCTCTCAATCCTGCTGTCATCCCTACCCCACCCATCATGATCACTGGATATTCATTTAATGGAATAAATCAGTTAAGCATCCACAATCACAGAACACTCTCATCCTTACCTGCCATGTAGAAGGGTAGAAAGAACAATGGAGGTGCTTCCTTCCCCAGTGCAGCATGAGAAAGAGGCCGGCTGCATTGTGGAAGGCAGGTACATGTTGCTCACATTCTTTTTTGCAGGACACTGGCTGGGTGCAGAGGGAAGTGTTCCCATCATACTACCTTCCAGGCAAATGTGCTGCCGAGATTGTGACAGGAGGATGACAGGATCAGGTAATGTGCAGAAATGGCCTAGTGAGTGTGACCTGCACTGGCCTGTGACTCACCTGTGAATGCCTCAGGCTACTAGAGGCTACTACCTTGTCATTTGTTACTTCTAGAAACAGGACACTATTGGTAGTAGGAAGAAAATTCCTACTGGCATTATCACCATAGATAGCAGCTGCCCAGGTGTGTGTGTGAAAGAAGTAAACTCCTATCTTCATGTCACAATCCTGATCTGGTCCCCATCCCATCCCAGCTGTTTGTTTGTTTTGAGAAAAAAAGAAACATAACCATATAAGGAGAGATTTCATGTACAGTTAGGCACTAAGGAAAGAGTTGGTTCTCTTGATTTAGCTTTAATAATTTGATAATGTTTTTCCTTCCCATCCCTTGAAACAAGGTATCAACAAAAGACTTGCTCTCCATAGCTCCTTATAAGAAACCTGAAACAAATGAAAAGGAGATCTGACAATGAAAAAACTGGCTTCAGTATCCAGAAAGATCTTTGCCTGGCATTCGTCCTCACGGTTGCTATTCTCTGATGGTATCACTAAGGAAGGAGATATTGGATGCTTTCTTCAACAAGGCTCCATGTACATATGAAACATAACCTTCAGTATTCCCTTAGTATTACACTAACAGAACATTGGCCCTTCAGCTGCCTGACATTAATCATTTGTTGTTGTTACCTTCAAGTCATTTCTGGCTTATGGTAAACCTAAGGAGAACCTATCACAGGGCTTCCTTGCAAGATTTTTCAGAGGGGGAATGCCTTAGCTTACCTCTGAGGCTGAGAGAAGGTGACTTGCCCAAGGTCACCCAATGGGTTTCCGTTCAAAGTTTGGTCTCCAGAGTTGCACTTCAACACTCAAACCACTACAGTCATTACATTAATGTTAATGAGTTATTTTTTGAAACTTTTAAATAAATTACATAATGACTAACTTTAAAAAAGGTAATTCTACAAACTCTTGCTTGGCACCATGTATATAAGGACAATAATGTACAAATACCATCACATCACTGTAATTTTGGGCATAAAAACTGTAGATGACCATTTCACTCAGTCTCTCTCTGGAGAAAGGATTTTCTCCAGAAAGTTCCTAGACTTGAGGCTCACATCTGGTAGTGGCAATAGCACAGTTCCCACCCATTCCCCCCCCCGAAGTTTGGTGTTTTTGTTACTGTTTTGGCAGCCTGGTCACACTTTTGCATCATCTGCAACAGGATTGTTTCAGAACATGGTCTTAAAAGATTGCTGCAAATGTTGTTCTGAGGTGTACTGGATATTAAAATGATGGGCACTACAAAAAGAAAGGATGGAGTATATTCAAAAAATATCTTCAAAGCATGTTTCTCAGAAAATTTTCAGAACAAAAAGGCTTTTGCCTCCCTTCATCATGTAATGTTACTGATGTGGGAGAAAAAAATCAATGTTTTTGAAATGTGGCTCAGTGTTTCACCTCAACACTTAATGTGCATGACACATGAGCAAATATGCAGTGATGATTCAACATGTAGTCAGTTTCTTTATGATAATCAGCTTTAGTGGCAAAGCAAAAACAAACAGTGTGCAAATTCTCAGCTGTGATAAACTGATTTTTGAATTTAATACTATGGTTTGCATGTGAATTTATTTCTGAACTCTTTTGAGTTCTACCGGATTAGCATATGCTATAATCTTTGATCTTTAGGATTGGCCAGGTTTGATGTTTTTTCCTGAATCAACCATAAGCAGAAATAAGTATTTTTTTTAAAAAAAAAAAATGAGAGAGTGACTGGTTTATTAAGCATTTTTAAGGAACTCTTTTATTCATAATTGCTTTGTTGCCATTTTTTACTGAAAATGTTTAATCGTATTATACTAATTTCTTTTCACTCTTTCTAATTAAAGCTCTGAAATAAATTACTAATGAAATCTGAGGCTACATCCTGTATTACGTAGATCAAAATTGGTTATGATTGATGGTAAGAATTCATAAGATATTTATGCATAATGGAATAATGTATGATGTGTTGAAAAATATAATACCTGTACATCTGCACAAGGGAAAAAGGAGGAAAGCCATTTTTTTTACTTAAAGTGGAACTTTCACAGCTGTGGTTATGGAGCTAGATGAACCCGTTTCTGGAAAAAGCACATCTGGCCAAGGTAATCCATTCCTTTGTTGCAACACTTTTAGACAGCTGTAGCACACAGAACTGGGGTTTGCTTTGAAATGCATTGCAGCCTACAACTGGTGCAGCCATAGTTATAATCAAAGCAGTTATTGAGAATTAGACATTCTTGCAGCTACAGTGGCATCTGACACATTTCTTGGATCAGGTCAAAGTGTTGGTAATATCCCTTGATAATACTAATCTGTTTTGACCCAGTGTATCTGAAGGAACCCCTTTTCTCAGATGCATTTAACCTTGTGTTTAGAATCTCAGGGGGAAATCCTTTTGCAATCTTGAAAGCCCTCAGAACCAGGATTGTTTCAAAAGCTGGATTTTATTTTCCTTTTCTTTTTTATCACAACACTATCAAATTGTCTCCCAGTTTTTTGATGAAAATGCATGATCCTGTTGTTCTAACAAGTCTTGGGCTGCTGATTTATAATATATGGTCTTTCTGTTTTGCTCTGGTTTTTCTGTTTTATTATATTACTGTTTGTTTGTTTGTTTAATGTTTTTAATTACAGTGGCCCCTCAACTTTTGCAAGGGTTGGAGATGCAGAATCCTTGCAAAACTAAAAAAAGAAAAGAAAAGAAAAGACAAATAACACCCCCCCCGCCACCTGAGTGAGCACTCCCTCACCCATTCCCTTCCAGGGCTCCTCCTCCTCCTCCCATTCCAACATGTCTTCCCATCATTCTCCCTCTCCCATTCTCTTGCCTTTTGCTCAGGCATACTGCTTTCCTTCTGCACAGGCAAAAGGCAAACAAATGGGAGGGGCTGCCTGCACACGGAGCAGGTGCAAGTGTAACATACCCATTCCCTTGCCTTCTCTGTGTGTGTGTGCCTTTCTTTCAGGCACCTGGGGAACAGACAAGTGAATGGGAGGATAAAATGAAGTGAAGGCTCACTTGTGTTTTCCTTCTCCGTGTGCTGAGCTCCCCACTCCCATTCCCTTGCCTTTTGCCCAGGCTTGGAGAATGAAGGCACAGCACACCCGGGCAAAAGGCGAGATAATGAGAAAGGGAGAATGAGGAGGAGGCGAATGTGAATAGTCAAATTTGAGAAGGTCAAACCCACAAATGTGGAGACAGGACTGAAATTGTGTCAAGTTCAGTGTTTAAGGAATAAAAATGTAATATGGAAAGATGCTCTAACCAGCTAAACTGGCATCATCATCATCATTGTCCCTCCTTTCTCTCAAAAATGAGTTTCAAAATGGCTAACAATATGTTTAAGATGACAGAGACTGAAATTGAAATATTTAGTAGAGATATAGTTATAGATATTTAAAATAATTAAACAATTAATAAAGTTAAAATACTAAATATTAAAAACATGAAATTTCATTAAAAGTCTACATACAAACATTAAAAGCAGTGCCACACAAAATAAAAGCACAGTCAAGTTAGTTTCCAAAAGCCTGATGGCATAAAATATTTTTAACTTTCTGAAAGAAAGAAAGTAAGGACATGGCCATCCTGGCCTTCCTAGAGAGGGAGTTCCAAAGTCTGGGGGCAGCCACCAAGAATACTTTCTCCTTTGTTACCACCAAACAAACCAAACAAGTGGTGGTAGGCCTCTCTTGAAGATCTTAGAGCTCATAAAAGGAGATACGGTCTTTAAAACAGCCTGAACCCAAGCCATATAGGGCTTTATATAGGTCATGACCAGCACTTTGAATTGTGTTCACACATAGACTGGCAGCCACTGGAGCTTTTGGAACAAGGAACTAGTGTGCTCCCTGTAGCCAGACCTAGGCCATTTCTGCACCTAATCATTTTCCATTGTCCTTCTGTTGCAATCCTGACACCTCCTTTGCTGGGATGGGAGCATGATGTGAATGCTCCCCTCCACACCCAGCCAAATCTCTGTGGCTGGGAACACAAGTAACATGTGCCTTTCTTCTGAAGTGCAGCGTGCCTCTTTCTCATGCACTGGGAAAGGAAGCACATACATTGTACTTCTGCACATCCCACATGGCCACTGGCAATGGAAGTGTCACACAATGATGGGCCATTTATGGATTTTTTCCATTAATTAAATATCCTGTGACTGTGATGGGTGGGTGCACATTGACAGTGGGGCTGTGAGGACGTCATGCAAAAGCACGACTCACGGACTGCTACCAATGTGTCCCCATCATGCAACAGCAACACCATGTAGAAATGGCCCTAGTTAGCAATCTGGCTGCTGTTCTTTGGGTCAACTGAAGTTTCTGAGTCCTTTTCAAAGGCAGCCCCACAGAGAGGGCATTTGTTGTCATTGTGTGCCTTCAAGTAATTTCTGACTTACGGTGACTCTGAGGTGAACCTATTATGGGGTTTTCTGGGGCTGAAAGTGTGTGATGGGCCCAAAGTCACCTAGTGGTTTTTGATGGCTGAGTAGGGACAGAACACATAACCACTGAACCTGATAGAAATAAACAGTGGATTACAGAAAATGCAAAGTTAAGGGTATAGGCAGAGGTAATGACTTAATCATACATGCAGCATCTTGCAACCTTGTTTCCTGGCAACATAAGGAAAGACAGATAATGAAGTCCAGTGAAGTTCCACTAGCCAGGATACTTATGAATCTCCGCCCTTTGAAAATGTTTTTCCCTGTCAAATCAGAACCTTAAATTGGTCCAATTTGTGTCTCAGCCAACACTGCATCGTGTTCTATCTTATTAAACAAATAATCACTGCCAGAACACCCTGAAGACTGCCACTTCTAGTCTAACACCAAATGTTGACCCAATGTAACATAAAGCATTCAGCCACTGTGGAATGGTGCCAGTACATTAAAAAAAAAAAAGTGTGTTCAAATATTCAGATTCTGCACCCTAAGTTTGTTTTAGGACTAGAAACATTACCAATACCTTAAGTAGCTGAAGAACAGTATTATACTTTCCAATTATTAGAGCAATGTATTTGCTTGCTCTTGTTTTGGACCATTTCCGCATGCGGCGAGGGAATTGCCCCACGCCGCTACTTACTAGATCTTCTGGATCCCCAGTCTGGTCCAGGCTGCTCCAGAGCAGTGCATGCTCGTCACTCCGCACTACTCAAGCGTTGAAAATGGTGGCTTCTAGTTGGCCGTCAGCCTAAAGCCCGCCCCCAGCAGATTGCAGACTAGCATTGGGGCAAGCCTGCGAATCTGCACATGGGAGCAGGCTCGCAGTGGCACACTCCATGCTTTTGAAAGACCTGATTTTTCCAGTCTTTCAAAAGCACGCTGGACTACCACTTGGGGTCGTTCCAGAGTGAGCTGAGGTGGGGATCTACATTAAGTAGTCCAGACCCTGTCCGCTCCCAGGTGAAGACGTCCTCCCTGAAGGACGGACTGCACTGTTTCAAATACCCCATGCGGAAATGGCCTTGGTCTCTATATCACATTCATGAACTCAGCCTTCATGTGGAGGATTAGGCAGGACAGGTGATGGATTCTAATCCTAGTGGAGAGTCTTTGGATAGGCAGAAAAAAAATAAAGTGACTCTATTTAACTTCCTACCCTGCAGCTAAGTGACTTACAAATGCCACTTGCCAAGAGACACTACATGGGTAGTTGGATAGCTTTGCGCTATTCGTCACACTGTAGGCAATCACCAGTGGTTTCATTTAGCTTACAATTCCTTCCAACCCACTCCTCTTCTTATCAATATTGACATGTGCTTTGTTGTTATGTGCCATCAACTCAGCTTTGATTTATGGCAACTCTATGAATGAGAACCTTGTTATTAACAGCCCTGCTTGAGTCTTGCAAACTCAGGGTGATGGTTTCCTTAACAGAATCCTCTCTTCCTCTCACTATATTCAATGTTATGGGCATTAGTGTCTTTTCCAGTGAAAGATATATGTCCAAAGTAATACAGCCCCAAGTTAGTCACTTTGGCTTCTATGAGATTTCAAGCTGATTTGCTGTAAAACCCAGTTATTTGGATAGTACATGGTAACTACAAATTTCACCAAGCACCATATCTTAAGTGAGTTGATATTCTTTTTGTCAGCTTCTTCAGCTTTCACATCAATACATAGAAACTGGAAATACTATAGCATGGGAGATTCTGATTTGGATAATTAATCTTTATACTTGTGTATCCTAGCTACTTCCTTTATAACTGCCTTTCCTTCTTCTGATTTCTTTACTTCTGTCTCTAGCCATTTCTGCACTACACTGTTATAGTGCTATTATTCCACTTTCAACATCCTATGGAATCCTGGGGTTTGCAATTTAGGAAGGGGCATTTAGAATTATTAGCCTGAGAGCTCTTTGGCCTCAGGAAATTATAAATCCCAGATTTCCACAGGATGTAGAAAGTGGAATAATAGCACTATAACAGTGTAGTGCAGAAATGGTTGCTGTTTTTACTGATGGTACAGAAAATCACAAACAATGTTGTTGTTTATCATCCACTTTACATTTTTGTAATTCTTCTATGGTTGTTATTCTTTTCTTGTTTTAATATACAACTGTAACCCTGCTTTTACATTCTCGTTTTAAATTTCCTTGGTAGTCATTACCATTCTTTGTTATCTTTTGTTTGCATATGTTAAATTATTGGTGTTTTTTTCTCCAGTTTTCACACCTCCTTCCTCTGAGTCTAATCCTGTTAAACTCATGCAGTGATAAAGTGCAGCCTTGCTTGACCATCTTCACTAATGAAAGCCATTCTGTTTCTCCATCTGTCTTGATAGTAGCCTCTTTTCTTGGGTATAAGTTATACATCAGAACAACCAGTTGTTGTGGCACTCCCATTTCTTTGAGACTGATCCAGTTTTTCATGATCTACTCAACTGAAGTAGGTGGTGCCACTAAGGTCAACCTCTCCTGGGGATTTCTTGGCAAGATTTGTTCACAGGGCATTTTGTCCTATGAGTCTGAAAGAACGTAACTTGCCCAAGGGTTTCCATGACTGAACATGGATTCCAACCTGGTCTCCAACTGACTACATTATTCTGGTTATCACTTAATCAAAGACTTTCCTTAATCTATCAAATGCAGCAAAGGGAGAGTATGTTATCAACCCACTTTTCCCATAGTGCTTTGGTTCTGAGGACACCCACTATATAAAAAGTTAGACATTCAAAAAATGGGATTCTTGGAGTTGGCTACCTCCTCCTCGCATATCTACTATAGTTGTTGACTATTTATGGAAGCACAGACTGTGTCAATTACTCATGCTATCATCCATTGTGTATATGATCTGTTACCATGGGATTTTGAATGATTTGTACAAAGATTATGCAGATGGTGTACTGCATGTATACAGGAGGGTGTATGCAGACTTCTGTGTAGAGGAAAACTGAAACAGGTTCTTTGCTCACATCATGGTGAATTATCATGATTTGCTGCTATTTTTGTTATCATTCTTCATTCATTTAAGTGACATTAAAATATCGTGTTCATAAATAATCTTATAAAAGGCAGACCACCAAATAAAATTAGAATATGACCTTAATATTTAGATTTAGGCATTGTTTCATACATTAGTTGTTGTACATATTGTATCAGTGTTGCCATATATAATCACTGCTGTCCAGGTATGAGATTACAAACATTCCAATTTTATGCAAAATAAACATTTGTGATTTTTTAAACTTTTTTTTAACCATTTAAATATTTTTTTCAACATCTTCATTATTCCCTAGTACTTAGTTCAGAGTATTGTACAATGGAATACCATGCAGTATGAAGTGCAAAAATGTCTAACCCTTACAGAACTATAGATACATTAATATCCTGTGAAATGAATATTCCAGATGTTTGGGGGAACTGGAGTGAAGCATGAAAGAATTAAATTCAGTAATGAGGTATCAGTCAGCTTAGACAAGTTGTGAGAGGTCTAAAATGTCAACCTCATCTATTTCTTAGCTTTTCACAAATTAAATTCCTTCTCACATGGGTATGTCTTTTCTAAAAGCAGCCAACTCAAACCTGAGTGTTCAGAGAGGCCAACAAAATCATTTTCTAATAGTTTGTCTCAGTAAAATTCTAAATATTTATGCAAGGAGGAAAGCAAGTGGTCAGTATAAAGGATTGTTTAATAATTATTAGTTAAGCAAAGGTATGACTACAAATTTGGAATCATATTACAGAGAGCGCAACATTAAAATTCATCAGATTAGTCTTGAGGGGAAAAAAACATAACTCACTGCCTGATATTGCATATTTGCAAAATACCTGCATGATTCTATCAAAGACAATGTTTTCTTTGCATATTCTTTGAAACATGAATTTTTCATTCTATATTTATGGACAAAATCTGAGGTAATTGCATTATGTTTACCAAGCAAACTGTGTCTAATTTGGGCAGACAATGTATGTTATCACAACATTACACAGTGTCCTGAATTATACGTGTGTCCACTAAATATTATCTTTTTTTTTAAATGGAATCATATTTTGTGTTTGCTTAGATCCAAGATACTCCTTAGCTTTCCTTCTCAAGTATAACATTCTGCAGTATAATTGCAGAGGAAATTAAAACTCTTTTCACTGTTTTAATAATAGATGAGATGAAGGCTTTGAAATAATTTGTTTTTATTGGGCTTTGTCATCTTTCAACACAGCAGGCAAACTGAAACTCACAACTTACACCTCTGTCATCTCCAAGATGGATTAGAGAAAAGCTGCCCAGGGTTTCATTTGGAACCCATCAGGAAGCAAACAGGTGCCAACATAAAATAATAATTAAAAAACCCTATCACTCACAAATAAACTGCTAATATTTTAGGGTTTTATTTTTATTTATTTATTTTTTATTTGAAGCTCTGCGTTTCTACTCATCTTGGCTCGCTTGACGGGATACACAATAGTGGCACATTTCAGATGCCAAGCTTTGAACTCGTCTGCCTCTCTAATCCTGTATCACCATGTGGCAGCTATTGCCTGTTTTCATGCCCGTGGATCTGTTTTTCTTTTCCAATGCAAAGGAAACTGACTGAAAGCTGTGTTCAAAACCTCAGATGAGTGAGAGTTTAAATAGACTGAAATTAGATGTGCTGTCCTGCTTTGTGACTCTAACAATCGCTGTTGTTTCTTTTCATGGGAGCCTAAAAGTTTAAATAACACATTGAGAGTTTTATATAGAACTGTGACTACTTTGTTTAGATTGTTGAATTATCACACATGTGGACCTGCATGGTGCGAGGTGCCACAGGGGAGAACCCACTTTTGCTGGTTTCTGATGGAAGAAAGGCAAACATGATGATGTCAGGTGCAATGTGCTATGCAACCATGCATTTGCAGGTTGAGCTAGGGCTTTCTTTTTCTTTTTTTAGCTCCATCTATCCCTCTTCAGTTCCTTTTGGATGATTCTCTGATCCATCCTCCTGTCTCTTGTGTAGTCTGAGGCCCTTTCCGCATAAGGCAGTTAAAACGGGCTAAGGGGTCCTGGCACAGAGGTCGTCCACACCTTGGATTGGACTAGGTGCATACTATTTAACTTAGTTCCGCACCTCAGTCCGATCCAACCCGCCCCGAAGTGGTCCTCCCCTGCGCTAAGTAAAGATCAGAAAAATCAGGTCTTTCCATTTTCTGGAACATACCATTGCGTTCCTACTTACCTGTGCAGATGCTCAGGCTCGCGAAAAGTGGAGGGTGGACTGTGGGCGTGGCCAGCATCAGCGGTTGGTCCACTCCCATGAAGACCCCAGAAACCATCATTTTGAGCCAGAAGCCACCATTTTGAGCTGGAGCAGTGCGGATCTACAGACCTCACACTGCTCTGGTTCGCCCTGCACTAATGGAGGAGCCCTGCAGAAGGGCTCAAGGGAAAGTCTGCATTACTTCAGACCCAAGAAGAGCCAGTACGTAATGGCACAGAGTGATTCACTCACCTCGTGTTGAAAGGGACTAAGCTTTGCTGTTCACCTTAGGGCATGGTAGGAGTTTTTGGTCATTTTCACCTGTTCCCCTCCCCATTCCATACTGTAACTAGATGACTGCAACAATTAGATTGGAGTGGTGTTTTTAAGTACATGGTCACTTGGTATGTTCTGGGGGGAGAAATAAGAGTTATAGTGACATCTTTTCAGCAAAATAGTGGGCCCTGGAACTGCCTCTTTAGTTCCTGAGACTGGGGGCTGGCTTGGGGGTTCCTTGGATCTTCTGTCTCTGGTGTTCCTTGGGTCTGCTGTGCAGTAAATTGTCAGTCAGTGAGAAACGCAGCTATTGGGTTGCCCTTCATCCTCATCTGTTTCATCCAGCAGAAGGCTGAGTAGGAAAACACAGTGACAACTGGCATCAGCTGATCTGCATTCAGTTGCCTCCTTCCCTTGCACCTTTCCTGATTCAAATCAGTTTAAAATGGTTTTATCAGCTTAAAATAAGGCTGTTGCTGGCACTTGGACAGGTTTCACCTGAGGCTGGACCCAATGGTGTTTTGCTCCATCAACTCAATCCTGGCTGCTAACAATTCCACTTCTCCCTTCTCCATCATTGCTGAGTTGACTGTTGACTGTGAGCTGCTCCAGATCCCCTTTATCAGGTGGATCTTCTTTCCCCTTTTGGTGTGTATAGGGCTGTTTTTTGATGTTATATTTCTCTTGGGTCTAGCTGCAGCCTGGGACTATTCAACTCAGGCTGCCATCTGTGTTGACATCACAACCAGAAGTCATAAATAGTTTTAAGATCAAATAAAATGGCCTTTTTCAGCCCAGTTCTCTGTTTCTGGTCCTGTTATTCCATGACTGAACATCAGTTTAATAGTACATGCAAAATATGGTCTGGGTGCAGTTAATATCTGAACAGAGATGATATTTTAAGTGTGTGAGACACTGTTTGTATGTCTTCACGCTTCGTGTTTAGGTGAAGGACTGAAGCCATGAGATGATAATTTTCCCAAAACCCAGACATTGACACATGTCTCCCTCATTCACATCCACCACTCAATCACAGGAAGGGGAGCTGCAGACTTCCCCATATTTTCGGTTTGTAACGCCCATAAACCCTCGCTATTTGCTTTGATGGCTAGGACTAGTGGGAGTTGTAGATAAAAAAATATCTGGAAGACCATGATTACCCATCCTTGATCCATCATATTTAATCATCATTCTATCAAAGGTCAATAGCACAGACTGTTTTATTTTTATTCTAAAGGAGATCCAGTCATATTCAGAGGGATTTGTCCCCTATTGAGTGTATTTAGGATTACAGGGTCATTTCTGATTGATTACTGTGGTTCATTCAGATGCTATTATGCCTACGTCTACCCTCCTCCTCTTCCTCCTCCTCCTCCTCCCCAGTTATGAATGGAATTAAACAATCATATTCAATTGTGACTAACACCAGAAATAGCTGTGATGGTGTGCAAATGAGTGAGGTAAACACATGTTCATATATTACACTTAGAATTGTGGACTGCTACCAGTATTTGTCACAACTGGAATGATCTACATTTTAATATTATTGCCTTTCTGGACCCATTACTTTTTTTCTTCTTAACTTAGAATGGTACAGCTGGATTTCTTAAAAAAACTTTCATCAAATATCCATGGACTGACAGGGAAGGTTGAACAGTCTCTGTCCACCAGTTATCTACTCCTCTGCTGTCTGCATCAGATTCATTCTTGAGATTGCAACTAGAATGGATATTTGATTCTGTATTAAATTCCTGACTAAACAAGTACAGCATCCCTAGTCCTTTTTGCTCCCTGGTTTCAAGCCTCCACTTAAAATCTTATTATATTGGAGCTTTGTTTGAAGAATTGATTGTGCATGCCCTCTGACCACACAGTTGCCACAAATTCAGATTCCACAAATTCATAAACCTTTTTTTTTTACATCACTTGAAAATACATAATGAGCACTTGGAGGAGGTCTTAATCACCTACATTGTCTTCACCATAACTTCCACAGAACCTCTGCACAGAAAACGCTGAAGGCACTTAGACTTTTCCTAGTATAGACTCTATATTTAGAGAGCTGAAAACAGAGAGAACAGATGCCAACTTGCTGCTGCTCTATATATTATTTCTATGGCTTTTGAGGGCAGCGAGGTGGAGGAGGAGAAGCACTGCACTACTTAACCAAACCTGTAGGAACAAAGCCTTAGTTCTTCTAGAGTATGGCCAAAGATAGTCTTCTTTCCCTGCTTCATCTCTAGAAGCTATTATATTGCACATGCTTATCGGAAAAATGAGAAGTAGGAACAAAAACAAAGGTGTTTTTAAAAAAATGAATTTGTAAAATTCTAATGTGGAGGAAAGCAAATCTAACAGATTTTAATATGCCTAGTTTGGAACCATCCTTGGAGAAGACAACTGAATGTCTGCATAAATATATGCATACAAGTATATAATGATTGCTAAGGAAATTCCATTAAAATGGATTGGAAGCCATCTAATCAACCCAGATGGCACCAGTACTGATCTGAAAAGTGGTGCCTCAAAGATTTACTCTGTCTTAAAGTTAAGAAAATGAATCCCTGAGCCACTTCCATGTTATTTATTTTACTGTTATCATAAAACCTAATGGATTTGACCCTTATATTTCTCATTCCCCATGAGATTTTCTGCTTCAGCTGCTAAACTCTGAAGAACAGACTTCCTCAAATAAATAAATAATTAACCAAACTGGCTTTTTCTTCCTGGCTGCCTCATGTGCAGTTCCAGGAAAGTGATGATTTACAGTTCTTGGAACCTATGAGTATTTGTGCAGGGTCCTTGGAGGCTCTGTGACTGAGACTCTAGAGACTGTACGTAATTTATGAGCCTGTTGGGTAGCCATATTGACTGAGATCTTCAGCCTTGTGAAATAGGTGGTTTTCTATACAGAATGAGATTTTAAATGGCATTAGCTTATTCATTGGGTGCCTGCACTTATTTGATTCTAATTCTCTTTTTGAAGAAAAGTATTATTAATTCCATTATCATCTTTTTTAATCTCTCTCTTGCTCTCTGTATTTTTTTTTAAGAAAAAACCCTTTGACTTCATATGTTTGCATTCTGTTTTGGTAGCTAGTCCATACAGCTACAGAAGGTATAGAGATGAGATATTTTTATCTCTTTTCTTACCACAGACAATCAACTTGACAGTAGACTGTGGTGTATGTGTAATGACTAGACATAGTCACAATGACTATGCATAAAGAAAAAGAGCAGGACTCCTGTGGAAGAACAGCTTTTCTTACCAAGTGCTGTGATCTGGAGTTACAAGTATGTCTTTGCCTTAGGCAGACTAACACAGGTAATTTGACATGTTGTGAATAGCCAGTCAGTTGTTAGTAATTCAATTCATTATTCTAGTATTTTTACTTCCAGGGAGGGAGACAGGTGTGTGTGGCCTATTGTGTCTCAGGAGCCAAAATATCTTGAAGACTTTTGATAGTGTGCATAGAGAAGAAACAAATTTTTGGACTAAATTATCGTCACAAAACTTACCTTTCCATACCTCCTGAAACTTGCTTTCACCAGAATGTGCCTTTAGCCTACCTAATTTACACTTGTGCAAACATCCCCCCAGTCAATAGGAAAAATGTACATATGCAGTACACTAATGCATACCTTACGGAAATGTGTACAAATTCCAAAGCATGGGAAAGAATGAAAAACATTTCTTAAAAACCGGGGGACGGACACATTACTCAAGGTCTGAACTCTACAGGGTTTCCCAACACTAGAAAAGCACATTTTCAACAATTTCTTGAATATTTTTGAATACTCTTTCCATCCTCAGACTTAAACTGGAGGAGGTAGGGCTAACTCTATGGATCTGCCTCAGTTTTCTAGCTACATATTGCTTTTGTTTTGTTGTTACTTTACTAATTTATATCCTGCCTTTATCACAATAATGAAACTCAAGGCAGTTAACATATTTTAAAATAATAGGGATTACAAGTATACAAAAGCTAAAAAAATCAGATTTTTTTTAAAAAAATCAAACAATGTATAATATTAAATATTAAAATTCATTATAAGACACCATACAAACCTTCATAATAGCACTGCACCACATTAAAAAAAAAAAACACAGTCAGTTTCTAAATGCCTGATTGCACAAAAATGTCTTAACTTGCTGATGGAAGGAGAATAAGAATGGGACGATTCTGGCCTCTCAGGGTAGAGAGTTTCACAGTCTGGGAGCAGCCACCAAGAAGGCCGTCTCCCTTGTTTCCACCAAACAAGCCTGAAAAAATGGTGGAACAGAGAGAAGATCCTCTTCAGAAGATCTTAGAGCTCTATTGGGCTCGTAATGGAAATACGTAGCTGTTAGTGTGTGGGTGTATATGGTCCTTCAAATTTTCTGGACCCAAGTTGTATAGGGCTTCATAGATCATCACTAGCACTACTGCCTTGAAATCAACTGGCAGCTACTGGAGCTGTTGCAACAAGGGAGTTGTGTGCTCGCTATAACCAGCCCCAGTCAACTATCTGGGTGTGGCTCTTTTGGCCAACTAAAGTTTCTGAGCATTTTTCAAAGGCAGCCTCACATAGCTCACAGTATAGTAACTCAGTAACTCAAATGAGATGTAACCAACTCATGTGTTACTACAGTCAGATATGATTTTCCAGGAATGGGTGCATTTGCCACACTACATTTAACTGCAGATGTGTTCCTGGACAATGCTGAAACCTGGCCTTCTAAGTGCATGGCTGAATCCAAGAGTACCTCCAAACTGTGAACCTGTGTTTGAACCTGTGTTTTGTATGTGTGGATCACACCTAACATAGGTTAATCCTTATTCCCAGGTATGTCTTTCAACTGACCAGGTTTATCTTTGTGTTGTTTGGATTATGCTTCAATCCATTCACTCTTCTCCAGTCCATTACAGTTTCCAGGAACTAGTTTGCCACAGAAACAACTTCATTGGAATTAGGTGGGAAGGAGTTAAAGAGCTGGATATCAATAGCATACTGCTGACTACTGACAAAGTCTCCCAGAGGTTACATGTATGTTAAACTGCATAAGAAACATAGTCCTTTAGCCAGGGACATGGCCACAGAGGGTGTGGGCGTGAAGGGACACAATGGCAGGCATGTGCCCACACCCAAACTATGACTCTGGAGATCAGGGTTTGAATCCCCACTCAGCCATGGAAACCTACTGGATGACAAGGAAGTCACATTCTCTTAGCCCAGTGGTTCTCAACCTGTGGGTCCCCAGATGTTTATGGACTTCAACTCCCAGAAGCCCTGAGCATTGACCATAGTGGCTGGGGCTTCTGGGAGCTGAAGTCCAAAAACATCTGGGGACCCACAGGTTGAGAACCACTGTCTTAGCCTCACAGAAAGGCAAATGCAACAAATCTTGCCAAGAAAGTCCCTATGATAAGTTCACCTTAGGGTCACCATAAGTCAATTTTCAAAGAAGGGAGACATGATGGCTTGAAAGAACCTCCCCCTGTTACTGCAGGTTAGGCCTTCTTGGAGATAGCATAAAGATATCATTTTGATATCAATAATTCGGCATTATTATATGACCCCTCTCCACGTGTTTGAGAGGCCCCTGGACAAGCCCAGAACTAGGCTCAGCCATCAAACGCTGCAGTATCCCAAGACAATACAGGCAGGCCAGAAATAGCCAGATCACAGCTTTAGGAGACCTCTCTGCAAACACCTACATTATGTATGCACGCTGTTTACAAAGGACTCCCTGCCGGGAGCAGGTAACTTGGCAAGCTAGAAGCTTAAATGCCAAGCGCTGAGCATTTGCATACAGTCTACCTCTTTGTCAATTCGGGCTTAATCATGCTAAATTGTGACCTTTCAGAGATGTTGTCTCGTGCACAAAACTCATTGTTTTCTCTGAGTAAGACACAGCCTGCAGTCCCAATTCACCCTATAAAAAACCCTGATTCCGAGACCTTCCTTGGATCGCTCCTGAGTTTCATCCTGTCTTGCTACTGTGTTGCTTGGCAAGTTCCCCTCAGCTAATCGAGCTGAGCTTCTTCTCTGCACCCCGGATTCTCCCGCAAGGTCCAGGACGACGAGACAGGTGTTGTATTACCCATTTTCCCTGAAAATCTCAATCCTTAATTCAACCTCTAATTTCTTAGTTAGCTGTGTGACTGCGGCGTCTTTAATATTTGTTTGTATGCAGTAAAATATCATTTTTATTACTTTAAACCCATCTGGCTGCTTGACTGACCTGACCCCGTAGAGGCTGGGTTGCAAGATCCTGCTAAGTTACCCTGCCTCTAGCTAGCTTAAGTGAGTGCTCCAGCTAATTTCCTCCAAAATTGTGTTTCATTGTTTGGTTATTTAGGTGTCCCTCCCGGGACCCCCAGTAAACAGGGTAACACCCCTGTCAGAGGCATTTTGTTGTTGTGAGCTCTCAAGTCACTTCTGGCTTATGGCAATCCTCAGGTTAACCCATCACAGGTTTTTTTCCAAGATTTATTCAGAGGGGGAGTAGTTCTGAGGAGTCTTCCTCTTTGCCTTCCTCTCAGGCTGAGATAATGTTATTTGCCCAAGGTCATCCAGTGTCTGAGCAGAGACTTGAATCCTAATTTCCAGAAGCCAAAAGCAAATAAATAAAAACTTGAGTTAAGTCTTGTGGATTCCTAGAAAGAAATTATATTTACAGGGGGTCCCCTGTAAAGAAAAGATTAAGAACCGCTTATCTATGTTACACTTATGACAATCTAAAAGCCCTACATCAACCGTTGTAATCATTTATCAAAACAGAGAATGGTGGGATAAAAAAAATAAATTAAAAAAAATTAAGAAAGCTGCTATTGGAGGCACAGCAAAATGAAAGCAGTGCCACTAGCGGGCAGCAAGAGCAGCAACCTTTATTAAGTTAAAATTTAACACACTGTATGCATATCCAGGTTAGTTTCATATTTCAAAAAGGCAAAACGCTGTATACAGTACCTGATTCTCTATTCAACTTCCTAAGTAATTAATGTTTTGTGTTACTTCTTTCTTTATGAAGCATAAGTTTGCTCTTAATTCTACAGTTAATTGAAGCCTTGCCCTATCCTCTCTTTGGCCAGTGTTTCTCATTATATCCTCAGTCATTTGACTCTCCCTTTGTGCCTCTACCACAAATTGAAGATCTCTTGCTCTTTCGGAGAATTGTTGTCTATTTCTGGCTGGCCAAAAGGAGTAGAACCTGTTTCACTGAATGGATTCATGGAAAAAGACCTCTCTTGCTTGAGATCTCATCTCATCTCCCACCAGTTCTACACAGCTTATTCCCTTAATCCTACTCCCTAGCTGTAGTTACATTTTAAATACATGAGAAAGACCTGTAGTACCTTTAAGACTAACAAGCATTACTTGATTTAAGGTGTCAAAGACTGCCATTTTTACTACCATATACCTTTTTATTACCACAAACCATTCCATTAGAAATTTAAATACATGCAATGCCTTTCACAAGCAGTCTTTCTATCACAACCCGTGTCCTCAACTTCCTTTCCCCCTCCCCAGAATATAAGCTGCTAGGGAGCTGGGATGTCCTCATGTCACCTGTGAACTTCTCCATACAAGAGTGGAAATCATGCAGCCCTCTAGATATCATTGGAGTGCAACCTCATTGCACCAAACTAGCTATGCTGGAAGGCTGCCTCTGCAGTAGAGCGTTAACTCAACAAAGTACAATATGAATAAGTCTTATTCTAACCCTTGCCGTATAAACCCCTGCAAGAAAAAAATAACCACAAAAAAAACAACAACAACATCCAGTTGCAGAGAACAGGATTCATTCCTACAGTGATTATTATTCCAGTAAACAGAGGCCATTTCCACACTAGATTGTTATAGTGCTATTTTTTCCCTTTCAACAACTCATGCAACCCTGAGGTCTGTAGTTTAGGAAGAGGTCTGCTTTCTTCCTAAACCGCAAACTCCAGGATTCCATAGGATCTTGAAAGGGGAATAATAGCACTATAGCAATCTAGTGTGGAAATGGCCAGACTCGTAGCTTAGATTCTCCTTCCTAAAGAATTAATATAGGAGCAACTTAGGTTCCAAAATAGCTCACTTACCAATTTCATCTAGAACCAGAATAATCTTCTCCATTTCTTCTGAACAAATGTCTAACAGTGTCTAAAACCAAAGTAGATTAATATCCAATGATCCAAATATTCATGATCTGATTTAGATTGGTCCTTGTGATCAGTAAGGGAGAAATGGCCTCCCAATAATGACTTTCCAATATACTGTTTCTGCTTCTTCTCCAACATTTCTTCAGATATAACTTAAAACTTATTTTAATAATAAACTTTAACCAAAACAACAACAAAAACATCATACTGACATTGGTATGGTCCTTCATACCTTAGCATCTGAAGAGTTATAGTTTTCCTCTGAACAATAAGACCAAACACTAAATGGCCCATTTTCCCCCCCACTTCACTTTACACTTGTTCCTTCTTTTCATTTTTTCCAGACAGTGGTCATGAAAGCCTATTTAATTTTCTCTTTGACATTGCCTCCAACACAGGAAGTCTCAAATCCTGCCTGCTGGTGGGGAATATCTCTTTGTTTTATTCTTCCTTTTCATTCATTCATTCATTCATTCATTCATTCATTCATTTAGAGTCACTGCTGTTATGTTTTGAATGGTGTAAAGCATAGGTTGTAAAATACTTTCCACGAAATCTGTTGGCTGGTAAATAAACAAGGACCACCAGAAGCAAAAGAGAATCAGCTGGGAATGTGCACATCAGAGGACAAGCCAGACTCCAGTCTTCCAGAAAGCTTCTTTATAACTCAGAGCTGCCATGTTAAGCAACAGCCAAGGCCAGCCAAAAAGGAATGCTACCAGTGCTCTTTTGCACTTTGCTTTCCAGTAGCTAGGTTCGGATAAGCAAGGCACAATTAGTATAAATTAAAATAGGGTCAACTTACCTTGAAGATTGGAAGCTCACAAGTGGAATCACTGGATATTGGCAAGTCTACAATGAATATAAATTTGTTTTGTGTATAGGAGAGTACAGCATGTATAATCTATAGCTCTTGCCACACAATAAATTACATTTGTGAAACTATACATTATTGAAAACTGCTTCTCTGGTTTTGTTTCAAGCAATATAATGCTTCTCTCTCCTTTTAAGTCTCTTGAGACACATTCATCACATTGCCGAAGGAAAATCAAACATGTTTGATGTTAGAATGCTGCTCAAAATTGATATTGAATTTATGTGAAAAATGCTTTTTCCAATTAGAATTACTGCCTATCCATTAAAGCAATATTTCTTAATAGTTACTTATTCTTCCATTACAAAGGAATCACTTTTTGTTATGCAGAGTATAGGCAGATTTTGAAGTCAACAAAACCTGGAAGAAGGCCTAACTTTTGAGTAACAGGAATTGCTCAAATATATGAATTTGTGCCATGTATTGAACTGAGTGAAAAGATGAAGGTGATGATTTTTTTTTTTTTTAAAAAGTCACACTTTATAATTAATACTGAAAGACTTGTGTAGGTATTTTTTCCATCAAAGTAATTGTTTAGGCTTACAGACCTCTGCTATAATTCAAGATATGTGTTATGTACTGTAATGTGCTATTATATTTGTATTAGTAGTAAAAAAAATAGACTATATATAGGAATGTTGACAATTGCAAAGCCTATATCCATGAGATTTTACATCTTTTCCACTTTGATAAGTGTGGGCTGTGCCCATTTCTACAGTTGTTTGTTTATTTGCATGTGCGCATGTGGATATTTTTAAAGCATTAGATTAACCCTATACTGTACATGTGTATATATGTGTGTATATGCATGTATGCACACATATCAACTTACTCCACATAGAGTGCGTAATTAGGGATGTGTGAGGAATCTGTTTTCAGTACATGGCTGGAGAGAGTTTTCATGGTCCATATAAGCCTGTCTGTTTGAATGCATCCCCCACTGACTAAGGCATGTTTAAGTAGTGTTTTGCACATGTTCATTTTCTTAAGTGCAGTGGTAAAATGTGCATATTTTTCTCCTCAGTCCCCAGTCATTTGTCAATATGAGGATTTTAGAACACAAACTGGATGCATCCAGCAGACAGACTGGTGTAGACCAAGAAAAACCTGTCAAACGTTGTACTAAAAACAGATTCCTCACACATCTCTAGTTACATACATGCAGAGATGAGTGACAGTATTCGTATTAAGCCCCATGGGGAAGGTAATGCACCAGCTAATTTTCAAGATACCATTTGTGGATGAGCTCAGGGACAAAACCTTTGCATGTGCATTCAAAGCATTTGAGTGTATGTTCAAAGCATATGGATCTTCTTGTCATAAAGTTAGGGGCCATTTTTGTGGATTAGCACACAAAACTGAATTATGAAGTCAGACTGAAGTCACAGGAGCACAGGAAGCTGCCTAGTAATGAGTCAGACAATTGTTCTGTCTACCCCAGTGTAAACCACACTAATTTCACTGGCTGCATAATAATAAACACATCAAGGCTGAATTACAGCTCCATTTGGATTCTGCAGTAAGATTTGATTTCAGCAGGTATTTGTATCAAACTCATTTTGTCTTGAACTTGGAACACCAACAGTCTTGCTTTCCTTCCCTGTTTAGACATAGGCCCTTTCCTCACTAAACTCTTATAATGCCATTATTCCACTTTCAACATCCTATGGAATCCAGGGTTTTGCAGTTTAGGGAGGAGCCTCAAAGGTCCCAGGATTCCATAGAATGTTGAAAATGGAATAATAGCATTATAACAGTCTACTGTGGAAATGGCCATAGTTATCAGCAATCATGGTGTCTTCTGCCCAGGATACCATTATTCCTGAATAACAGTTTACTCCAGTGAGTTTCAAAAAAGAATCAGAGGATATGAAGTATGCCACAGTATTTCGGTTCTTCGGCTGACTTACATTTCCGCAGCTTTCCCAACCTTGGCCATGGTATTAATTTGTACAAGCATGCATTGATAAAACACTTGATTTGTGCTTTGATAAAAAAGCAATATTGACAATATTTCATAGCATAGGCTCCCATCACTGCATATTTCTTTTTAAATTATATTTTACTGATGAGCTTGAACTTTGGGGTAAAGGAGCACATCCCCTTCAAGGATCTTGATATCAACATGTGTACAAGCAAATTTGATGTTAAGTTGTTTTTGGATTGAGCATGTAGTGTTTATATTTTAAATTGAAGATGGTCTTAGCTGTTGTCATGAGCCAGGCTGAGTGTGCTGCCGATTCAGACTTGGACTCCGATTTAGACTTAGACTCCCAGCCGGGGGAGGATCCCTTGTAGGGGCCTTCAGGAGAAGGGGCTCCTTCAGAGGCTAGGGAGGAGTCTGCCAGTGACCCCACAGCTGTCCCAGGCACGGATCCCGAGCCAGTAGCTGCAGCAAATGTTTGTGCACCAGAGGCAGAGGCTAGTGCTCCTGACTTGACAGAGGCTGGTGTTTCTGACTTCAGCCCGGAGTTTGCAGCAGACCCTCCCCCCACGTTCTTTCAGAGGCGGCTGGAGAAGGGGACGGTTCGGAGGTTTCAGCGGCTGTGGGAGAAGCATCTGATGAATCGGCCCTGAAGTCTTGAGGGGCTCCAGCTGTGAGTTGGGCCAACAGACATTTGATCAGCCCCAGCTGGGCTAAAGACTGTGTATTTAAGACAGACGTTGTTGGAGTTGGGCACAGGGCAACAACCATTGACCAACCGGGAATTTGCATCCTGTGTCATGGGCTTTCTGTTCCAGGCTAAATCTTGCTGTTTGAGTTTGCTGCCCCAAGATTTGAATGTTTGTTTTGGTGACGTAACCTCTTGTGTCTGCTTAGTTGCCACCTGACATTGACAGCTGCTAATAAGATGTAACAATTATCAGGATTGCTGCAAACAAGGGGGGGTAGGAAGGAACACTTTCCCCCCACCACAAGGTGTTGATAAAAATCACTCCTTCATAACTGAAATTTGATTTGAGAGGAAACCCAAGTTTCTTCTCAACAATGGGAATTTTCCTTTGAACAAAATTCCCCTTTTTTCTAAGTGCTCATAGGAACCAGACACATGCATCTTCACTCACACACGCTTTTGCTATGTGTGCCAAAGTGCCACGGGACTGCACTACAGGCTATATAAGCCCATTTGGATCAATTAAAGCAGTTGTTGTTGTTGTTGTTGTTGGCAATTTGGAGCAGATCTTGGAAGAGCTAGTCTCTTAGGCAGTCTGTCATGGACTTAAATTTAGGCCTTACATGATACTTCAGCTATTTGGCAAGCTAATGCACCACTGTAGGGTTAAGCAGACAAACTGAAAACTTCTCTAAAACAGGGAAGAAATATAAAGGATCTTTGGTTATAGCTTAAGGTTACCAACCCAGCATGGAAAGACACAGTACCAGCTGTATTCCCAGGTCTTATTCTGTGTATATATTAGACATTCACCCACTCCCACCCCAATCATTAGCTGTGGAAGAGATATTTTCACCAAATAGCAGCGGGAAAAGTTTCCCTCCTTACTGATTGAAATCCCAAAGCATGAAGAAAATAGAAACAAACATTGTCACCAAGTCTGCTTATTTCAATGAACAAACCTGCTAGAAGACCTACAATTAATTTTTTTAAAAAATAATCATTGTAATACATGTGTATTACCCTTCTCATTTTTTTAAAAAATGTGAAATTTTGTCAATTCTACTATGCATTCTTTAACAGAAAATACTCAGGGGAGAAGCATGCTTTAAGATATCAAGGATTTTGTTTAGCATCCCACATCTGCAGAAATCTTTGCAGCACAGATGAATGTATTTCGTATCACAGTGTCTCATCCTTCTGGGAATAGTATCTGAATCATGCTGGTTATCTTGTTGTCTTAAAACATAAACCAAGTAATAGATGAGAAATCACACATGAAATTGGTGTGCCACATTACTTAAGCTCAAGAGGCTCTCAATGTCTCTGGACAGAAAGTTCTGGGTGTTGATAATGCATTGCTAAGTTTTGCTATTGCATTTCAGAGAATGTTGAATGAATTTTGAAAACTAGGGGATCTCTAACTAAAACAGCAGACAGGAGAGAGAAAAAAGCAACTTCAGTGTAGCTGGTTGCTGTTTCCATTCCACATAACGGGACCTATCTATGGATCTTTAATTAATTCACTTTAACAGGGCCAGTCAAATAGGATTTGATTCTCCCTATGGTAAATAGAACCTAAAAGAACTAAAGGCATATTACAAATAAGGACATCCCAATACTTTTTTTTTTTTTTTTTTAAATATTATGTCGGATTGGAGTTCAGGGATTTAAAATGCAATTACTTATTCTTTCCCCCTATGCACCATTTCTTCAATTGATATTCCATTCCCCCAGCATGCAGAGATCAAAATCAGTGTTTGGCCTCATAATACAACTTTTGTACCTTGTTGAGATTATAAACAAAAGAAAACATGCATTCCTGCAAAAGTTAGTTCCTCAGGATGTATGGATTTCATTGCAAACATCAGCTCCTTTGTTATCACGATTTGCATTATATACACAGTACTTGGTATTTCATGAGGAAGTATGCATAAGGAAGATGATGCTGTGACACCATGAAAATCACACACAGATAATCCATTTTCCCATATTCTTCTGCATTCAGCCAAGTGATCTAAGAAAGCTAGAAGTCTGGTTCCATGTTTTTATTTTGAAGTACTTTAGTTTAAGACGAGGAACATGCAATTGTCTATATGCTTTTGGAGTAAAACTACTCTGCCAACATTGATTATGCAAGGAGTTGCTATCCAATGATATCTGGAAGAATGCACTTTCTCCCCCTCTAATTTAAACAGATGTGTGCTGATTCGTTATTTGCATCTCTGCTAGAGCAGCCAGCTGGGGATATCAGCTATGGCACGCAGGGTTTTGTTAGATGAAAAATTGTAAGATACATAGAAAACAATCAACTGCTCATAATCTAAGGTATCATGCATCAGCTGTGAATGATATGATAGCTTTCTTATGTTGCACTACTGGAATTACAATTCAGGAGCATGCCCACAAGATTTTACTTTTTGTTAAAATTATTCAGATGCATGTCTACGTGTTAAACACATTGAACTAATATATAAGGATGCGTCGTAAAACTGGCACTGCCTATATTGAAGACCAGAATATGTCTACATGATATTGGGACATTGTCACTCTGCCCCAATGTGTTAAATGTTGCGGTTCCAACATTTCTGAAAATATTATACTTAAAGTGATCATTTGTTTTGATTTAGATTGGGATGAACAACATGTGGACCTTCAGATAATTGTTGGACTTCTCATAAGCACTAGTCAGCATAGTCAGTTGTGGTATATGAGAGGAGAACATTTCAACTTCTGGAAATTCTCTCCATCCCTGAATAAGATTATGTAAATCATGATCTTAAGCCATGTTTAAGACACTACTAAATTTAATAGAATCTACTCTCCAAGAAGGTATATATAGTTTAACTGAGTCCTGTACATGAGAACGACATGCTAAATGAAAGCTTTCTACTTACTGCAGTGGGGAAGATACAAAGATTTATGAGTCACTCTCCAAGGGCATTTTACCTATCAGAAAAAAAAAGTGAAATTATTTCCATGAAAATAAACATTGCATTTTGCAAAAAGATCTCATATTTTGCACAAAATACTGCACTTTTTTTTTTTCAAAAAGAAGCCCCAAAGTATGAGAAATCATAGGGGAATAGCAATAGCAATAGCATGTGTATTTCTATATCACTTATCAGCTAAGTGCCCTCTAAGTGGTTTACAATGTGTTAGCTAACTGCCCCCAACAAGCTGGGTACTCATTTTACTGACCTGCAGAAGGATGGAAAGCTGAGTCAACTTGGAGCCCAGCAGGTTCAAACTCACAACCTTGTGGCTGCAGTACTGGCATTTAACCACTGCACCACCATGATTGATAACTTGATAAAACATATCGAAACATCCTTTCTTGTTAAATATGAGAACACTGGTGGACATTCTTAACATTCCTACTTCCAAGCGTGTATACAATTTATTTAGTTAACAAATGACAGTTTTTTAAGTATTCTCTCTCTCTGTCTTTGACACACTTTTCCATTTTAACGTGTTGAGAAAGTTACCAGGAAATCTTCTACATTTTCTTGACCTGCTTGTTTTAGAACTTTTCTGTTGGCAAAAGAATGAAACCAAAGTCACTCAGATGGATGATCACTGAGAAGAAGACACAGTGAGTGTTAGTCCTTGACAAGGACATGGATCTTTAACAATTTCATATCTATATGCAAGGATTAATAAATTACAGTTTTCACTCCACTCTGGGAGAAAATGGATAAGCCTATACAGTGTTCGTCCAGTATTCACACATAGAGATTTTTTTTTTAAAAAAAAAATTATTCTGTACATAAATATACATGAAAAGGTATTTCTCTGAAAATTGTGCAAAAAGCATGCCTTTTGTGCAAAACTGAGGGATAAACAAAGATCATTTTTTTAATAAAACAATTCCACATGTGCTTGTGGAAACTTTTTTTGTTAATGAAAGTAGGTTGGTGAGTGTTTCCAGAAGAAAGAAAAGCTTTTCTCTTCATAGGATTTTTGTAGTAAAATATATCATGCCTTCTTCTGTGCTGTACTAGCAAGTGGTGCTACTGCAGTTTCCTCTGAAAAATATTCTGCCAGTTTCATCTTCTGCTACTGCTGCTTCCCAATAACTGTCTGGCACATTTAGTCACATTTGTTTGGATCCTCAGCAAAAGCCTGTCTTACACAGGAGACTGTACAAGTAGCACTACTACCATCAGCATGGCTTCTTGCCTCACAGTGTTGCAAGCCCGCGCGTAATAAATTACTCTTTTTCTTGCTCTGTGGTCTCTGTGGTCTCTGGGATCCTGCAACAACAGGAGAATGAAACCCCACCACCGTAAGACTGAGAGACTATGATTTGCACAAGGTCACCCAGTCAGTTTCCATAGCTGAACAGGGATTTGAAACTTTCTCCACCACATTGTTATAGTGCTATTATTTCCCCTTTCAACATCCTGTGGAATCCTGGAGTTTGTGGTTTACTGAAGCCAAAGAGCTCTCTAAAGTGCAAACGCCAGGATTCCATAGAATATTAAAAGTGGAATAATAACAGTGTAGGGTGGAAATGGCCTTGGTCTCCATCATCATAGCCCAATGCTCAAACCACTCAACCATGCTGGATCTCTTTACAAAATTACACTGAATCAAAAACGGTTGACAATTGGTAGAACAACACATAAAGCTCTGTAGAAAAAACAATCCAAAATTAAACATAAATCCTAGCTACCCTGCAGATTCTTTCTCAGGTAATCATATTTGTCTGTCCTTTCCTGATCCTGGCAGTGCCATGCTGGGATTGGAGTGTGACCTGAATGATCCCTTCCACACCCAGGCAGCTGCCTGTGGAAGGGTAGTGAGAGGGACATGTGCCTTCCTACTGCAGTGCACCCAGCCATTTCCTATACTGCACTGGGGAAGGAAACATGTAGATCATGCTTCAGCTGTTTCCATATGGATGCCAGTGATGGGACTGTCAAGCGATCAAATGCCATTACTAGATTTTTTTGGGGGGAATGAAATATCCTGTGACTATGACAGGTGAGGACACATTGGCAGCAGGATTGCAATGACATTGTGCAAAAGCATGACTTGCAGACCTGCAGCAAAGCATCCTCATTGTGGGACAGCTACTCCTATTACAGGTTGCTGTTGTTTTTTTAATCCTCTTTAAGGAATTACAGAATGGCATCAATGACCAGCTGATTACATTTATTTAGTTCTAGATGGGAAATAAATATATTGCATGTTTGTCCCATAAAATGTTTATACTATACTATATTAAATAAAGTTAATAATAGTGTCAATTTTCATTATTTTTAAGTATATGTTTTAAAATAATTTTAATCCTTCAATTGTTTCATTCTATTCTAATGTCGATCTTTTGACTATGTTGGATTTGTTCTAATTACTGAATCACCTATAGAACACATTACTTTACATTCATATTGGTGAAAATTTGTAACTGTTGTGTTTGGTAAGCAGCTTTTAAAGTTTAGAGGAAGTTTAATTTCCAGCAATGGCAACGTGTGTTTCAAACATGTCTAGTATTTGATCCTGCTCTAGACAATTCCATTTATTCAGAAGTGGATCCGGAACTGCAGTAAGGAATTTGAATGACCTGTATTTCTCTTAACTCTAGTAGTGAAAATTTGTATTGAAATTACAGGTATGGGACAAAGGTACTCTCCATTCAATCAAAAGCAACTCTTTCTCCTTTAATACTAATTCATATTGTTTTCCCTAAAATGTGGACTGGAATAAAGTGGATGGGAGAGCCACTGTGCCCATAGAACTTTGGACTGGGACACAAGTTTTCTTCTCTCTCTTCCTTCTGGCATAGTCTTACAGTCTTATCATTTTTCTTCTCCCCTTTGGATCTGAGAAAAAAGTCAAGTGCTTCAAAATCCTGCAATAACCTTTGGCAGGCATCACTTTATTTAGAATGTCTCCAGACAACCTGAGAATCTGCTGGAACAGTCCATTTTCACAAGGGTGAGAATGCATTTGAGAATGTGAGGTGTTCTCTGATCAACCTTTCAGTGTTGCCTGAATATTGACGGATGATTAATTGTTGGTTCCACATGAGAACCACTGAGCAATAAAATGAGAGCACCCAGTACTTAGTAGCAATCTCCAATTATAACTCACTGCTTCACTTTTAGCATAGTTACTGTACTTCATGCCTTAAAGAACTGCAAACAAGGAAGTGTCTCATATGCAAAAGTTGCTCAAACATCTTTGATGCATTATTTATGTGGGCTAATCTTTCTAAATCAAAATACTGAAGTAGTTAATAGGACACCCTTGAATATGGATCAGCAGGTATCTTTGTTTTACCATCCTCAACTTCAGACACTTATAAACAGAGAGACTGCTGATAGGACAAAATCTAAAGTGTTTAGTCTTTAGAATGCATGAATTGCTTACAAACCATATTTTTTAATTATGCCAGTAAGGGTCACATACAGAGATCTGCAGCCCTGATTTACATAGAAATGAACAACCACCATTAATCCAGCAATTTAAAGCATGTGAAGCTAACAACCCAACAATTCTCTTGTGGCACAAAATTAATTGTTATGAAACAAGGCTACCTTAGTTATATTCTTTTTAACCCTTCTAAATCAGCACAAACCAAAGCACAAAGTTTGAGCCACTTTAAGTTTATTTCCATAGACTCATAGAATCATAGAGTTGGAAGAGACCCCAGGGGACATCGAGTCCAACCCCCTGCTATGCAGGAACACCCATCAAAGCATTCCCAACAGATGGCCATCCAGCCTCTGCTTAAAAACCTCCAAAGAAGGAGACTCAAGCACACTCCAAGGCAGCATATTCCACTGCCGAACAGCGTCAGGAAGTTCTTTCTGAGGTCCAAGTGGAATCTCCTATCCTGCAACTTGAATCCATTGCTCCTTGTCCTAGTCTCCATTGGTTCTATTATTATACCTATATTATCATATTGGAACTTAACTAAGGTTTTTTTTTTGAGAGAGAGAGATTAACAATAATATTGTTATTGTTTCAGACCCATCTCCCATTTCTCTGATTTGTTTTTTTTGTAGCATTGTTCCCCAGAAATTTCAGCGTCCTGCCTTGATGTCACTACTTTCCCTAACTATCACTGATTAACTGGTTTGGACTTTCTTCATCAAGTCATATGCTTTCAGAACCACATCCATCTTCAGGAAAGAGAAGCATAGTACACCAAATATTTGAGGATAAATTATTTTAGAGCAAAGAATGATCAGCTATGGTTATTATCTTCAACCCTGTTCTCTTGGTTTTTATTTAATATATGTATAAGCCACCAGATCATCCTTCAATCATCCCCCTTCATATTCCACTTGCTCTTTCTTCAGCTTACTTAGTAAAAGGATTGGACAGCTGTGTCCAATAGTGTCCAATATTGTCCTTGGTGTAATGTCATTCAGGCACTATGGAAAATTAAAATGGAAATCCACAGACCCATTGACTTTTTCAAAGGGTGGAACAAAGCAGGTATCAGCCACAGACACTACTGCTTGACTTAGGCGCTGGCGCTAACCAAGAGCCTAGATTGCCCTTCAGTTAATAAATTTCCTGTGGTAGAGAAGATTTGCATTGCTTCTCCTGTGCACTGTGTTTCTTCTTATAAAAGATTTAACAGAAGCAATACTTTTCCTGTCTATTATGTATGATGAATACATGACTGCCAAAGGGGAGGGGGTGTGATGATGTAAAATTAGAGCCAAGTCTTCAGAAACTAGTTCATTTGGATACAAATATAACCTGCTCAGTTGAAAAGGAAGCACTTAACAATAAATCTTTGTTACAAATAAAAATGTCACCACTGTTGAATATTTAGAAGAAGAACTGTGGAAGCTTAACAATCATCTAGCCATGATTAATATATTATCACTTTTTATTATGTGGTAAAAACATGGGATTATATTTGAAACCATATTACTGTTATGAGCAATAAAAATGAATAGGCCTTAAATCAACCACTTGCTATAGTGTATTCTATGTTCTGGTAAATAAATTATTTAAACAGGGTTGTGAACACTGTGGAAATAATACCTGAGAACAAGAAAGAACTATTCCACTGGTTTGGACTATATTTAATTTAGATCCATAAATGTATGCATAATACATTAAGAAATATTGCTGACCAGCCATGGAATAACAAGACCAGACACAGAAAACTGGGTTGAAAGGGCCATTTTATTTAACCTTGAACCTTTTTAAACCAAGTTGAGCCTGGAAAGGGTCAAGAGAGGGGGGCAATCTGGTGCAGGATCAGCTGATGCCATGTGTCACTTCATAACTTCTTCCTCAGCTTTCCCATGGACAAACTTCTTGAGCTCCAAGGGCAATCTAGTAGCTGGATTGCTCCCAGTTTGGCCATCTACTGGAAGGCAAACCCAAGGAAGCCCATCCTCCAGTCACAGGAGTGAAGTGAGGGAAAAGTACTGCCCAGACCAGCACTAAGTTTTCTTCCCCATCGGCTAGAAAGGCAGTTCCAGATCTATCCCCTTCACCCAAAGGGTGCCTAGGTATTCTCCTGTAATATCTGCCAAGTGACCACCTATACCTCCCCCCACTACCTGCCAAATGATCACCTGTTTAAAGACACCACCCATAGCCAATTGACACAATCCCCCAGATACAATAAGGGGTAGGCAAAGGAAAAAAAGTAAAAGGGGCAAAAAATTGCTAGGAAAGCTCACACTTCATTGGAGAGAGGAGGGTGGGTCAAAGCATTGTACAAAAGGAAGCAAAAGTGGTAGATGGAACTAACCCCCCCCCCAGCATCTCCCCCTAATTTATGGCATTATGGAGCAGCGCACCTTACATCATTAAGGCTGGCCTCTCCTCCATTGGAGGCCACAAAAGCAGGTCCTTCCCCACAGTGCCTCGTATCACTCAGGTACAGATATGTATTTTAAAGATCTTCATGCAAGTTTTCAAGATTATTTAAGCAACCATTCCTTCAAGGCATCACAAATGATGTGGCAGTTTACTTCACACAGCAGAACAATGCTGAGAAACCCCATCAAAAATATTAAAAGTTTATTCATTAGCTTTGTCACATTGCAACAAAACTGCCCACATCAAAACAGGATATTCAATACCTTGCATATCTAGAGGAATAAGTCTGTATGGGATATCATGCAGTGATATAAACTTGAGTTGATTGAGTTGGATTCAAGTCAGACTTAAGTCACTTCATTAACTTGACTTAGACTTGATTCAGCAATAAATAATGCACTGATTGAACTTGACTCATGACTTGTATGTATTTAGTATGTATGTATTTAGTGACTGATTTGCTGCCTTTGGTTTATCCAGAAACCTTACAACTTTGAACAATGTTTCCATCTCATTTTTCCTTGTGATCACATCATGATCTGTCTCAAGCCCAAAGCCTGGGTACATTTCTCAGAGGGGAACATCAAATGGCTTAGGCAATGGGCTTGAGTCTGGGTCAAGTCTGCTCAACACCTTGTCCCTGCTGCATATCAGAGGAGCTTTCTAAACCTTTCGCTAAGAACAGAAGGCAAGACTCACCCCCCCCCCCCAGGATGCATTTCTTAAAGGGAAACAACAAATGTGTTAGGAAACAGGCTTGAGGACGAAGGATCCTAAAGCTTATGATGCTTACATAATTGGGAGTAAGAAGGATCTTATTGCTTACTTCTGAAAAAGCCTCTAGCTTTAGAAATGGGAAGTAAGAAGGCTTCTATTGTCCACTTCAGAAGCTGCAGACTTTTTTATGCCTATTGACACAAAGATCCAGCTTCAGAAAGGGGGAGTAAGAACAATCCCCTTCCCCACTTCCAAAGCTGCAGATGAAAACTCACAAATGTGGAGGGCTGACTCTACTTATTTTGTTAAAACTGATTTTATTCAACTCTGTCCAGAAATTCTGGAATACAGGTTGGGGTATAAAGTTGTTTCACAGACTTGAGACTTGACTTAAATGTCTTGCGGGGACTTCAGATTTGACTTGAGACTTGGAGTAAAAGACTTAAATGCATCACTGATCATGTCTCGTATTTATATGTCTAAGAACCTGTGGTGAATGGGGAAATGGTATTATTCCTTTAATCCCCACTCACACACTGTTATGACTTGAACTTGGTAAATATTACTTGCAAGTGACTTTGATGCATCAGAAAGTTTCCTCTTTCCATAGTCTATATCATGCAGGGTAAAGCAATCAGTTGCCTCGTCCCCATGTCCATTCTGGAGAAGTCAGACCTCATTTTAAAATAGAAGCTGGAACTTTCCCTCCAAAATACTCCCTCCCCCTGTAGACAAGGAAATGGTTCCTTGATGTATTTGGGAGAACAATCAGTATTTAACTGACTTGTTTACTTTCACTGAATGGAAGCCTTATAAAACTGTTTCAGACTGGTATAACTCCCATTGTAAAGTAATGTGCATTGTTCAGAGATATTGGGAAATCCTACCCAGATTTGAAACGGAACAAATGCTCCGTCAGACTGCCTTTGTTCTATGTATGTGAAATCTATTGTTTGCATCTCCTCTGACTACTTGAGTCATTAGCAGTACCCAGTGGGTCATGAGCAATGGTAATATTCAAATCTAAACTTATGTTAGCCCCTCCCAGAAGCTGTCCCCTTGAATCCAGGTGACAACTCCTAAATTAGGAAAGGGTTAAATATAGACACACAGACTTGGAGGGTGTCTGTTTCTCTTAAGAAAGAAAAAAAAGCCTGTTGGCAGATGCAGATTTGCATACCTGCATCCCAGATAGAAAAAAAGCTGAAAGAAGAAGCCTGGAAGAATGTCAGATAACAGAAAAAAGAAGCCCGGAAGGATCGCAGAGAGTTCCCCAAAGGAAGGACCTGCTACTCTGATTTTCAGCCATCCAGTCAACTGGATTATTCTTCTCATTGGATGGGGAGACACACATGTGTGTGTCTTTGTTGTTTATCCCTTTTCAATGAAAGGTTGGATAGGCTAATGTGTGTGTCTTAGTTGTCAGTCCCTTAAGCTTAGCTGCACACCTCCTGAGTTTGGTCAGGAGTAGGGTCTCTAACATTTGTGTTACTCTCCCCCTCTTTTCTTTTGAGAAACAGCTTGCACTGAACACACATTGTTCTGTTGGGTTCTGCTGCAATGTTTTTCTGTCTTTTAATAATGAAATAATTATTTGATTTTCAAAATCAATTCGTCTTCAACCTGATTTCTTTTTCTTTCCTTGTTTTTGGATCTACTCTGGTTAATTGCCCATTTTTTAAAAATATAGTCTGTAACATCTTGCAGAGAGAGAGAGTTACTGCCTGCGAGAGCTTTCCCTCAAACAATTAAACCCAGTGCACACTTCTCCTCACACACACACACACACACACAATATTCACAATATTTTTGGTGTTATGTTTTGAAGCAGGGAACCTCCTATTCTTTTGGAAGCTCCCAGAACAATACTAAACCTTGCATAACCAGAATGGGAGATGTGCAGATTTATAAACATTGGTCAGGGATGCTTTGGTGTATATTTCCTTCACTTGGTTCAACAACAGATCAGTGATTCCGTGTGGCACTTCTGGTTGCTATTTTTCCCAATATACAGTTAAAGGAGCAGGTGAGGGGAGTTAGAAGGAGAGAGACTGCAGCATGAGAGGACTTGATGAGGTGAAAATTGAGAATTGGTCCTGACTCCCTGTCTACTTATCTAACCTGGTGTAGATGTTGCCCAACATACTGGGGATTAATTTTGTGTGTGCTAATGAGGCAATGCCAATCCCCCTAACTATTAGGTAATGGACAATGTCAGAAAGGTATTGGAGGAGAGATCTCTCCATTGTATATTCTTTCTTATCTCCCTCCGTTAGACTTATGCATTCTGGGGTGATATAGGGTATTACCCTATTTCTGGTGTAGAAATAGATAGATAGATATAGATAAATATAGGTATAGGTTATATAGATATAGCTATATTCTACTGCTAGTTCAGTCAACTTTAGTGAAGGAAATGAGACTGGTGCCTTCTTGCTCTCTGTTTGTATCAGGCAACAAAATGTCTTGGGACAAGGCTGTGCAAGTCCTGTGTAAAGACTGCCATCAGGAAGACTTCAGCATAGCCACTGTAACTTCTACCATCCTGACCCATCAGTACTGGACTCTATACCTGTTCCCGTGGAACAGGAAACATTTTTTCCTCTCCCTTCTAGCTGACTATATTTACTTATGAACAACTACAGTAGAGCAAGGAACTGCTGCAATGTTTTATTTGGCCATGTCAACATTATTGTGCACAAAAGAATATGGCCTCAGTCAGAGCTAAGAATGCTATTATGCCCAAATTTCAATCTCTGTTCATAGTGACCTCTCAGTAGGGCTCATGTCAAAGTGATATGTGTTAACTCCTGTGTTTATTACTACTTATGTCACAAGGACACAGGATGAGGTGACACAATAATGAGCAGATACAAATGAGTTTTATAACTTTTGTGGCATTACTAGGCTGTGAGAGGCAATAAGAGAAAAGCTGTTATCTGCTGTTTGTAGCTGTTTTAATATGTTCCATTTGATATAATGCAGCTGTTGGATAAAATGGCAAAAGAAAATAGGTCACTGTATATTTTTCTTGCTCTTTTGATAAATGAAATGGTATTTACCTGGCTTTTCCACAAGAATGATATTTACTTTTGCTGATGCAGGAAAATAAGAAGGTTTTCCCCCCTCTCATCCATATTACAGTGTTCCATAAACATTATACATTTGGGTACAAGTTCTCCATTAGGGTAATTGGAAGAAAAGTAGCTTAATGCCCTTGGAAATGCTATATTTATAACTAAGGAACAAGTCAGTACTTTATGAGAAAAATCATTACATTTTGTAGCAATCCAATCAGTACATAAATTATTATCATATGTATCTTCATTATATACTAGATACTGTATATGACATGAGTTTTACACTAATACACATTTTCTTCAGCAGACCAATAGTCATAGGGAATTATTCATATTCATTATATTATCCCAATACAATTTGCAATAACAACAACATTCATAGCAGTTTGATCTCTGTGTTAACTGTTATGTGAGGGCTGGATCTGACTGGTCATACCAATGGGGGTGGTAGATTAGGTGTGTAAAGTTGCTGTGTATGTGTTTGTGTAAGAAAGACTAGAGTGAGAGTGGGGTGGCTTTAAGGTGCATGAATTCCAGCCTGGTATGTAGATTTATGAGAGCCACTGTGGTAAAGTGATTTGAGTGATGGACTTCAACTCCGGAGATCAGGATATGAATCTCCACTCAGTCATGGAAACCAACTGGGTGACCTTGGGCAAGTCACACTCTCTCATCCTCAGAAGAAGGCAAAAGGAAACTCCCTGGGAACAAATCTTGCCAAGAAAACCCTGTAATAGATTCATCTTATGGTTGCCATAAGTTGGAAATGATTTTAAGGTGTACAACAACAAAAACAACAACAAGGTGTGCATGTGTGTGTGTGTGTATATATACATACACACATACATACATATACACATACATACACACACACACACACACTCACAGTCCTCCCTTCACACTCATGGGTTTAACCACTGCAGATTTCATTATAATTTCATTATTTGCAAGACATGTGCTTACATTCCTCTCCCCACACCAGGCTTGATAGGCTTGTGTTTAAAATGGACACTTTTGGGTAAGCAAAGCCTCCTCCCACTGCTAGAGGCATATCCTCTGTGCCGTGTGGCTGCATATTCTGCTGTTTAATGGCTGCTGATTGGTCAAGTGCTCTCTTTGCTCCTACCCCTCCTTTCTCAAGATGGTGGCTGGAAGTATCTAGAACCCCAAAACTCTTCTCTGTCAGAGGGAAGAGAACTAGTAAGCTTTTTAGCTTGTCTTTTTCTTTCCCCATGAAAACTAGAACAAGAGGCAAAAGAATGGGAGGGGGATCACAGGGGGGAGTTATTCATGGCTTTTCCACTTTTGCAAAGGTTCTGTTCCCCAGACTCTCACAAATGTGGTGGGATCACTGTATATGTAGAGAAAGAGAATGGAAAAAGAGAGAAAGAAAGAGAGCATGGGCTGTTCTGGGCTTCTAAGGATGCACTATGGTAGATGCCTATAGTAACGACTTCTCCCAGATGGGGTGACAATGGAGTGGTGATTTCCATGTCAGAATTGGCTACAGACTAAACATTAAAGGAGCTGAACTTATTTGAGGAACAGGGTTCAGCACTTTGGATAGCTTCTTTAAAGGCTGCACTAACTACAGCAAATTTGACACCACACTGACATGGAAGCCACCATCTACTACTGTGGGTCAGGCACAATCTGACCAGCTCCAGCAGTTTATAACTGTCTGATAACTTTGCATGAAGTCTTTGATAACATCTCTTTTAACTGCAGTGAAGCCAGGTATTTTTGT
The DNA here is from genome assembly GCA_948472985.1 of Iguana delicatissima. Classification (NCBI taxonomy): domain Eukaryota; kingdom Metazoa; phylum Chordata; class Lepidosauria; order Squamata; family Iguanidae; genus Iguana; species Iguana delicatissima. The sequence continues at coordinate 2,096,580 of CAOKZL010000503.1, forward strand.
TTGTTAATTATAACTTGCTGCATAATCCCTTGCTTCTAGTTTGCCTACACTGAACACTCTCAAAATCATAATGCATTTTGTGTTTTTCTTCCAAAGAGAGGAGCAGTGTGCTAATCCCTTTGGATTTGCCTTTGCTAAATATCCCCTTCCATTCTACATAAACCACATTGATTCTCAAAGCCGTCTTATCTAGGCGATACCACCTAGACCACACTAACTATAGAACTTTTAAGTGCAATTCACATATTATGAATATGGCAATAGCAGTCTGTTTTCCATGGGTGGCTTTCCTCTAGTAGGGACATGGAACTACACCTTCATTTGTTTATGTTTTTATATATTCCCACTCATGCATATTAAGCCAAGCCAATATTTTCTGTAAAATATAGGCAGCAAAGGAAGGAAAATCATGAAACAAAGAGGAGAGGAGGAAAACTACAACCATGGTGATAATGAATAGGCTTCAGGAATTGAATATGTCAAAGTATATTCTCCCATGCAGGGAAATACAGGAAGAAAATGAGCTTTTAAAAAGAAGTATTATGTTAAGGGACACCTAATAAAAATGGCAAAATTAAATAATACCAGCGAAGGCATCCACTTCTTGACAAATGTGTAACATGCAGTAATAATGAGAGACTTCTTAATAGAAAAGTGATGATTTTCCGGATTTCAATTACACCTAAAAAATTGCTGTGCTTTTAGACCATTATTTTCCTTCTTCAATCACTGGGCATTAGACTGCTCATTTACTTACAATACTTAGCATATTTATCATCACTCAGAGCCATTCATTCTTCATCAAACTATGGACATTTCCTCCTCTAATGTCTGACACACTTAACTCTTCACTTTTTTTTTTTAAAGGCTTTCAAGTACTCCAAAGATGTAGATGGTTTTAAACTCAAATTGAAGATGGTTTATCTATTTATTAAATATAATTTCACGCATTGCATCCATTCTGCAAGCTAGATGGACCACATATTCACCTGAAACAGTGGTGAGAAAACCACAAATGAATAGTTTGGTCCAGAATGGAAAAACCCACCTGTGAAAATCCACCTCTTTAATAATTTAAAGATGTGAGTTTGAATGCATATTAGATGTAGATATGTGATCATCCTATGCTACTCCTATGGATATACAGACATATATTCCTATCAGTTCTGTAGTTCACATTGAAAATCTCATCTAGATCTTCTTACCCCTTTTTGACCCTTTGAATCATAATTATTTAGATTCCCTCTCTCTACCTTACTACAACAAAACACGCACACACACACACATATATATATTGCATTAGTTACAGTATGCATATAATATTTGTATCTGACTCACTGCAGATATAGAGGTATGTTTGTGTCCTACGCATGGTGTAGTGGTTTGAATATTGGACTGAGACTCCAAGATCAGAATTTTAATTCTTACTTACCTATGCAAACCCACTGGGTGATTGTAAGCAAGTCGAACTCTTTCAGTGTCAGAGGGAGGCAATAGAAAACCTCTTCTGAATAAATCTGGCCAAAAAAATGCTAGGATAAGGTCACAATAAGTTGGAGTTGACTTGAAGTCACACAAAAACAGCAAAACAACAGATACATGTCTGAATGTGGGGTGTGTCTGTGTGTTTGTGTGTATGCATACACCCACACGTATGCAAAAATAACCCCAAAAAAGAAGATGGGAGAGCAGAAAGAAAGAAAAAAGAAAGGAGAAAGACACAGTTTACGACCATTAGCTAGGACTATACATTTATATAAGCCAACTATGACCTGAATCTTAGGTCCTTTCCACAGCTTTCCTCTGTCCTGGTGGCATCCAGTGACAGTGGTGGTAGTGGCTCTCTTGGGAGATGAGTGTGATGGAATACTCCATTCCACACCGGCTGCCTGCAGGAACCAGGAAGTGTTATGGCCATGCCTTCTCCTAATACAGCTCAGCTGATTATTGTCCCAGGCTGCATTGGAGCATTAAGCACAGCCATTGTGTTTCTAGGACCTCCACAGCAAAAGTAAGTGTGGGCACACTGCAGGAGGGCAGAGTGATTGCTGGTCATTGATGGGGAAAGCCCATCAATGATTTGCAGTGGGGTTGCATCAGCTGGGGACAGGAGAAGGATGGGTCAAGGATGATGTCAAACATAAGTATTGTCCCGTCCCCATCCTTCTCCTGTCCCTATGGTGGGTTGGGTGTTTTGTGTGGAAAGGGCATTACTCATTAGTTTCAAGTACAGTAAACCCAGTGAACCAATTTCTGAACAGTTTGTCAACCCACAACAAAATCTTATGTGATTCAGTTGGTCTACTTTACTTAGGACTAATTATAGATTTAAGGCTAAAATCTCCCCAAATATATTCATTTGGAACAGGTGTCCATAAAATAAATATTTATGTACGGCTAAAATAGTAAGTTTTTTTGACCTTTGAATAGTAGCTGCAGAATTTTTCAAGCTGGGAGTATGAATCTTTTAGCAACAATAAAAGTATACAGGATACAGCTACAGTTGTCACCACTTGCCTTCAAATTCACATTAGAATACAGATGAGCAGAGGTCCATAACATATTCCTAGATGTCTGTCTGTCCTTAAAGCAAAACCTGTACACAGAAGCAATATTCAAAGCTGAAACCATGCTGAACTGAATGCAAAGGTTGCAATTTAGTGGATCAGACAGTGAAATCTGCAGATTCAGTCAGAATATTATTCAACATACAAAGTGTTTGTGAACTCACCCCTACCATCATCAGCACAACTTTTAATTTCACTTGGCCATAGGTTACAATTGGAAATTGGAGGGGGGGGGGAATCCAGATGTAAGTGTTTTTAATTATTCCAATGGTTTACAGTTAAAATACGTAATCCAAATTATTGTCATAATTGCTTTTGTTATTTCTCAGTTGCATCTATGTTCTACTTTACTGTAAATCAGTTCAAGACAAGATAATTCCCTGTCCTCTCCTTCACTTCATCTTTGCAACAATCCTGTGAAGAAGATTAGGTTGAGAATGAATTGCCCAAGCTTACTCAGTTGGGCTAACAATCTAATGAGTGTTAGAACCAAGATCTCCAGAGTTCCAGTCTTGCACTCTAACCACTACTCCACCACTTAATCTCCATAATCCATAATGTGGTAAAGGTCTGTTCTGCCCAAAGAAAAGGCACACGATCCGTGCAAGCTATTCAAGTGATTAGATCTCTTCATTGGGCAAGAAGTTTCAAGAAAAGGATGTGGAAAGTGGAAAAGCAAGGGGAAAAGCTTTTTGTTTAAAGTCCTTTTCCTTTTGTTTCTAAGATATAAATTTGGAGAGGAGGAGTCTAGACTCTCAAAAGGTAGAGATGAAATAAGACTATAAAAGAATGGTGTTCAAGTTTCACACAATTATTAAGCTTGCTGAAAACAAGAGAAAGAGAGATTCATGACAGCTCTTTATTCAAATAAATGTGTGTTTAATTATTCTAAACAATGATTAAAAATGTCCCTTTTTATGATTGTAAAGTGCCATTTTGAACTCATTTCCCCAGTGAAAATTCTTTGTCATAAACACTGAACTGAGTAGACTAGCAAATACCTTTTTGAAATCAAAAGCAGCCAGATCTTTCATCAGAAATGCATAGCCATCACCTCATGAGTAACTGTTGTGCCATTTGAAAAAGGGAAGTAGGAATCCTAAATACACTAGTCAGAAGTAAAACTCACTGAAGACCTTCATACTTACTTGCATGTAAACATGCACAAGTCTGAGGGATCTGAGTCCATTATGAAACACCTATAGATGTTTGCTTCAGAAATCTAGACCTAGGGTGACCTGCTTTTATGATAGCTAAAAGTTGAAATTAGTGAAAGGATTTGAACTATTTTCATTAAACAATTAAAGACAAAGAGCATGCATATCTCCCAACCAATTAATATATCAGTGCCTTGTTTTCTAACCTTATTTCTACTATCGAAGGCATTAGAGACTTTGGTTATGTTCCTAGACCTGGATGACTAATTAGCCAAGTTCAATTAAAATATAAATCTCTGTGGAACGATAGATTATTAGATTATGTTTTCAATATTGACTATCAAACATACTTGTAGAAGGAGTTTTCCCTAAGCATCTCATTTTATTCTTGTTAGCCTATGCCTTTAGGGTTTCAGGACTGATAATAATCTGTGGTGATGAACTTTTGTAATGAAAGAAAACTAGAGGTTATAAGTATCTCATTAAACAAGAAACACATCTCAGATGGATTTGAGCCTCTTGTTCATATTAGTAGTGGCAATGCCTGCTAATAATCATGGCTTAACTAGATTTAACAGGGACTGAGGAATGTGACAAAGCACAAGCTTCTGAAAAAATATGGACCATTCCAGACTAGCAATAGACAAATCTCTCAATTTTGGTTTGTTTCTGTGTTTGTTTAGCAGTTTTAAACCTTTTCTGCTAAAGAATGTCACTTTCAGGTCAGTTCCAGTTTTCTGTCATTCAAGCTTTCATTTCGTTCTTTCCCATTTTTTCATCAGTTTGGCCTTTTTTACTATTTTGTTTTAATGAAAAATTGTAAATGTTTTTAAGTATCATCTATTAATATATGCATGTTTATAGATATTTTAGCATTTTTGTAAGTTGTTTTCACTTAATCTACTGCCTTTGTGCCCATTTTGTTCAGCAATATGCACATATTTAGTCTTTCTTTTCATTAAAGTATAAGCTTTTAAAAAATTAGGTGTGTAATATTATGCAAGACTATGGCCATTTCCACACTACACTGTTATAGTGCTATTATTCCACTTTCAATATCCTGTGGAATTCTGGGGTTTGTAGTTTACTGAGGCCAAAGAGCTCTCTGGCTGAGAATTCTAAATGCCCCTCCCTAAACTTCCAGATCTATGGTTCATGCAAGCCTTTTAAACAAAAAAGAAATTAAATCATTCTTTTTTATGTGAAATGATTTATGTTAATCAAGGTTGGTCAGCCACAGATTTTCCAGGAACTGCCACCCATCTCAGACAGCTGGCAGCCACATCCATCCCTTCTGCCAACACTTATGATCATTTCTGGTTTTCTACAAATAAACTCTTTGGTCAAAACAAATGTACAGTGTGCCTTTTTTTAAAGTTCAGAATTGTGACTCCAGGTGGCTTCCACAGCTACAGTTCTGGAGGGGCTTCACAAATTGGGTAGGGTGTAATCTAGGGGGGAGGGGTCCAGGAGCTGCAAAATTAGCTTTCTGAGGATGCAAGCTTTATGATTTCTATCCTCCATGTAAATGAAGTGGTAGAGATTAAATAAATAAGTGCACAGTGCATTCAATGGAAGACCTCCAAAACGCATAAGTACCCAGAGGAAAATACTGCCATATATGTTACTCTGAAGTAGGAGAAGGAGAAATAATAGAACATGTGGTCAAACTGAAAGGAATGCAGTGCAACCATTTGCACATTTATTCAAACTTAAATCAAACAATTTTTAATTGGACTTATTCTAATTTTGCTTTAGATGATTGCTCTGTAAGGATTCACACCGGATCAACTACTTAGTTAAGGAGATGTAACTAAAAGTATTGCCTGACTCAATTCTTTTCCCATACCCACCTTAACAGCCAGCCACTTTATCAGGTGAAGGAAGTTGGTGCATAGAGAAGGACGTTTCCACCCCTTTCCTACTAGCTGGTGTGGCTGCAACAAGGACTTGAGACAGGGGTTCTGCTTCTGAAGGTTGCAGCCTTGCTCACTAGTAAAAGGAGAGGAAACGCCACCCTCTGATTACCAGATGAACTATCTCTTCCATCAGCTGGCTTTTAAGGTGGATTGGGGTGGCAGATGAGTTACAGGTCTATACAGTTCTAGCTTACACATGAGCAACTGAAATACTGAATACTAGTTAAAATGGTGTGCAAAATTATCTGGGAATAAATCCCAAAGAATACTGAGAAACTAACTTCAAACTAAATTTGTACAGGATTGAACTACTATTCTTGAAACCACCAACCACTGATATAATGCACACATTTCAAAGAGGTAAAAATCTGCATGGGGTAGGGGTAATGACTTTCAAATACTAGTGTCACTGTCTCATAATGCTTTTATATGTATCATACAATTGAATTGACAATTATTTTTAAAAAGTCCCCATTTTTTAAGAGAAAAAGTAGCTGAGAAAAAGAAATGGGAAACTTTTAGAAAGAACTTTAATTACTTATTCAGAGTATTTCTCTTGAGTGAAGGACTAATAATTAATTGAATACAGAAAAGACTGTCACAAATTAATTCATCACTTTGACAAATAGGAAGAATTACAGTTACATTTTGTGTGTGTTAATGTGCACCTATTACTTTTCTAAAAAGCTATTATAAGTGAACCCAAGGTGCTGAAACTACTTTAAGGTATTGTAATTATATTTTCAAAAACACCCAGTAATGGAAAACTTTAATTTAAAAGGTATAAAACATATTAACAACACTAATATGCATTAATATAGACAGTGTGATCTAAGCAGGCTATTGTAAGCAGGCTAACATAGAGGCCTCTCCTAACAGATGAAGAATACAACCAAAAGGTGGTAAGCAACTAAGAAGCACCAAGAACTACAATATCTAAATGGTGGTAGTTGGGATAGTTGCTGCCAGCTTTGTTCGAACAGGAGCTAAGCACTTCTCTGATGTTCCCTTTGGGATGTGGTAGTTTCTCCAGTATGGCTCTTTCTTATATATATTGATTATGCCAGAGAACTACATCCAGTCAGGGATGAAACTGCTGGGCACCAAGCCACAGTCCATTATTGGGATATCCTGGACTTAATCTTTCTTCTCCCTACAGTTGTTGCCTCTTCATTTCTTGATCACGCAAATTGAGAGAAAAGCATGCAGTCTCTTTCACTTGCACTTTTGCTTTGAGCTACAGTACCAAAAGCAATTGAGTGGAAGTAGAAGTAGAAGCAAGGAGAGGTAAGTCGTCTTAAGAAGGGGCTTAAAAAAAAAGTTTGTACCCCACCCTCAAATATGGAGTTGCTGTTACATGTTGGAAGGAGCTTCAAGTTGCCTCTTTAGGAAACAGCAACTCCATATTTGAGGGTTGGGTACAAACATTAGTGTGGGAAGAAACATATTATGGACTATTTTCATATAAGAAGGGCTATAATGGCCATGTTTAGGTTTTGCATGCATGTTTTCCTTTTTTTTGTTTCCAGCATCTCTAGGTTGGGCTGGTAAAGGGTTAAAATTCTGGAAAACAACTGCCTGTCAGTATCACTCAATATAAAGAAATTTCCTAAGTCAGTCTGAGCCTCCTGACATGATCTTTTGGACACAGGAAAAGAACCATTTCCAGCGTAATATCAATAATGTTCCAGATTCCCCCATATACTTTATCTCCCAAGTGAAGGGTAGAATAGGGTAGAACCACCTGTCTCAGCCTGTCAGGAAATCAAGGCCATTATTTAGCTAGGCACAAAGATTGACAGTTGATAGACAAAGGTGGCAATGCGTTGCTTGTCCATGTTTTCATGTATTTAAAGATCAGTTCTGTTCAACATTTGTCACAGCTGAACTACAGAACAGAGAGCTACATGACTCTCAGTTTACCTAATCAACAGCTAGCAGAGTTCATGGCTTCTGAGAAGTCTGCCTTTGAATTTTCATAAGCTTCATGGTTGAAGAATCTCTCCATGTGTTTATTAGACACAAAACAGCATGTGAATTTGAGGAATACATATATAATTGACTGATATTTGTAAAGCTATGAAATTCAGATATATTTTCTTGATTCCTTTTCGATGTTCGATGTTGAAAAAAAAATGTTGAAAATAATATTGCCCTAACAAAAATTCTTCATCAGAAAGAATGTGACCCTCTCTTGCAAAAACCAAAAATCTTTAAAAATGAAGTTACTCTTGTACAATAAATTATTCAGTCACTATTCTTAACATGAACAGTGCATAGGAAGTTATCTTGCAAAATATTTTATTCTGATAGCTGCTTCCATTAAGAAAATTGTGTAACTTCTTACATTACATATTGTATTACTTCTTTGAAATTACTTTTGAAAGATTTCACATTCCTTTTTTAAGAGAAAAATCTGTCTAAAAAGAGGGGAAACAGCGTAACAACTGGGGAAAAACCCCTTCAACATATTTCCAGAAAGAATTTTTACCCACCTAACTAACAAAATAGAGTAACATTTATTCATTATATACAAAAAGTAACAATGTTATTTGGTTAATTGTCACACTCTCATTATTCCAAAAAAACATATTAGAGGGAATGACATTCTTTTAAATGTTATGTCCAAGCTCTGAATCTGAATATGGTTTGTTTGGAAGGATTTTTGTATGTATGATTTTTACCTTCAGAATGATAACCACAGAGGCTACAGTTCTCCCCAAGGTTCATAATTAACTAGCTCAGGTGAAAATATACCAGATTTTCAGTCTATTGTGAACTCACCAAGACTTTCTAATTGTAAGCTAATTAAAGATTGGAAATTCTCCCACTGTAGCCAGACTTCTTGAAAGCGTGATTGAAGGGATGAAGTAAAAACTTTTTTTAATTTTTCTTTCTTGATTATGATGTTGGCACTTGTATTTTACAAAGGACATAGGTGATATAGGATTATTTTCTGGTAACTGCAACACTATAGCCTGAGGAGTTATAGCTGAATAACTCGGAGAATCATTTTGTCAATTTAATTGTTAACCAGTAAAGAGAGATGTATACCTTATCACACAGCTCTATTTTCTTTTCTGTTTGAGAAAATAAGATGAAAAAAAGCTGTTCTCAATCTCTTGTTCCAAGATCAGCAGGTGTAAAGGCTACTGTTAACTTAATCAGTCCACATGAAAATTAAATATATGTATGTATATATATATATATGTAAGAAGCTAAAAATAAAGTGTAAGAAAATTTAGGAAACAGAAATGTTTGAGAAGGAGGAGATAAATTAGGTCTTGAAGCATAAGACTGCTTCAGAGGTGAAAATTTATGATGACATGTTACAGGCAAACCTATCAAACTTACTTAAAATATTCTGACTCACAAATGTTCCAGAATGTTTTAGTCACAATTTTTTTTAAAAAAAGACTGGGAGAAAAGGAGAGAGAGGTCAGTTTTAAACCATTTTGGTGATTAGCTTTCTGATTGCTTGCATGTATGCATGATGGGGGGGCGGTTGGATGTAATAGATGAACAATGGGGGGCGACAATAAGTATTGTGCTGGGCAAAGGGACATATGGTGATAGCAGGGCGAAATGTTGTTACAGGGGAAGGAGAGATAGATGTTTAATACCTATCTCACCTTCCATTCACCCTGCTACCCCAAGGCGTCTGGAGAGCGAACCAAACCACCCTCAGAACCTTTCCTTGCTCCTGTGCAATGTCAGGTCAATGAAAAAGAAAACCCATATCATCCATGACCTTTTAAAGGATGAAGAAACTGACCTGGCATGCTTTACAGACACCTGGCTGGAAGACGATAGTGGCACAACCTGGATCCAGGCCTTGCCAGCCGGATACTCTGTCAGGTAAGGGGAAGTGTGGGGGGGCGGAGTAGCCTTGGTTTACAAAGACAATCTTATACTGACCAGGATACCTGTCCGGAAAACGGACCACTTTGAGCATGTATACCTGAGCCTGAAGGCAAGGGATAGACTATGGATTCTGTTAGTGTACCGACCATCCCGCTGCCTATCAGACTCCCTGGCCGAGCTGACAGAGCTGGTGTCAGAGTCGGTGTTAGAGTCACCCAGACTTTTGGTTCTGGGCGACTTCAATATCCCATTTGAGACCAGTTTGACAGGTGCGGCTCGGGAGTTCATGGCATCCATGACAAACATGGGCCTATCCCAATTAGCCTCTGGGCCAACACATTGTGCAGGTCATACCCTCGATGCGGTCTTTAGTACAGAACAGGCACAGCTGTGGGTGGAGATAATAAATGTTACTACCTTGTCATGGACGGATCATTTCCTGATCAGGGTTAGACTAATGGCTGCTATCCGCCCCTGTAGGGGAGGTGGACCTATTAGAATGGTCTGTCCTCGAAGGTTAATGGAACCTATTGGATTCCAGAAAGCCCTGGAGGGTCTTATGGTTGGTATCACTGGTGATCCTGTGGAAGCCCTAGTTAATACCTGGAACTGTGATCTTACTAGGGCTATCAACACGATTGCTCCCAAGCATCCTTTCCAGCCTGCTTCAAATCATAATCCTTGGTATACAGTAGAACTCAGGAATATGAAGCAGGTTGGACAACGACTAGAGCACAACTGGCGGAATCTCGACTTTTATCTGACAGGACACGCTATAGAAAATTCCTTCATTCCTTATAGAGTGGCAATACATGCAGCGAAAGACTTCTTCTCTGCACGTATTGTGTCTGCGACTTCCCATCCAACAGAGCTGTTCAGGGTGGTAAGGGATCTGACTCAGCTACCTACTCCCCCGAACTATTGTTAAAACCTAACGTAGCTTGCTGTGATGCTTTGAATAATCATTTCTCGGATAAAATCTCTCAGATAAGAGCCGACTTGGATGCCGGTATTATGGCAGAGGCTACAAATGGAGTGTCCGGCGACTCCGTCAACAGGATTATACTGGATCAGATTAAATCATTAGTACCGAGGACGTAGACAAGCTCCTTGGAAAGGTAAGAAAGACAACTTGCCCTCTCGATCCCTGCCCTTCATAGCTGGTTGTCCAGGGAGGAGTTGCTATTAAGACTCATTTAAGACATATTATTAATGCATCCTTCAGGGAGGGCAATTTTCCAGCTTGTTTGAAAGAAGCTATTGTACGGCCGCTTCTAAAAAAAGCCCTCCCTAGATCCCCTGGATATGAATAATTATAGACCAGTCTCCCATCTTCCATTTTTAAGCAAGGTGATGGAGAGGGCTGTTGGTCTTCAGCTCCAAGCTGTCTTGGATGAAACAGATCCATTTCAAACTGGCTTCAGGGTGGGATATTGAGTCGAGACTGCCATGGTTGCCTTAGTGGATGATCTTCGCCTAGGTATTGACAGGGGAAGTGTGATCCTGCTGGTACTCTTGGACCTCTCAGTGGCTTTCATACCATAGACCATGGTATCCTTCTGGAACGCCTGAGAGAGCTGGGGATGGGGCACCGCACTTAAGTGGTTCCGGTCCTATCTCTAGGTAGATACCAGATGGTGATGCTTGGGGACAGCTGCTCCATGAAAAAGGAGCTTAAATCTGGCATCCCTCAGGGCGCTGTCCTGTCCCCAATGCTATTCAACATCTGCATGAAACCGCTGGGATAGATCATCAGGAGGCATGGAGCAAGGTGCTATCAGTATGCTGATGACACCCAGATATATCTCTCCATGCCTCGGATAATAGCATCGACTAAGGGTGGCATCTCACCTCTAAATGAATCCCTTGAAGCAGTAAGGGACTGGATGAGGTAAAACAGACTGAAGCTGAATCCAGATAAGACAGAGGTACTCGCTGTTAAGGGCCCTAGCCCAGGTATGGAGGTTTGCCAACCAGTCTTAGACGGGTACACTTCCCCTGAAAGACTGTGTCTGCGGCTTGGGGGTGCTCCTGGACTCGCCGCTTCAGATTACAGCCCAAATTAATGCGGCAGCCAGGAGTACCTGTTATCAGCTTCGGCTGATACGCCAGCTGCGCCCCTTCCTGGACCTGGAACACCTAAAAATACTGGTGCATGTGCTGGTAACTTCACGGCTTGACTTCTGCAATGCTCTCCACATAGGGCTACCCATGTGCTTAGTCCGGAAACTTCAATTAGTTCAGAATATGGCAGCCAGGTTGGTCACCGGAAGATCTAAAACTGACCATATAACACCAATTCTGAAGTCCTTACATTGGCTGCCTATTGGTTTCCGGGCACAGTACAAGGTGTTGGTTCTTACCTTTAAAGCCCTTCATGGCTTGGGGCCAGCCTACCTGTGGGATCACCTTCTCCCATATAATCCGCCCTGCACACTAAGGTCCTCTGGGAGGAATTTACTGCAGCTGGTCAGAACTAGGTTGGCTGCAGTTACCCAGAGGACCTTCTCTTCTATCGCCCCCAAGTTATGGAATGGCCTGCCGGAAGAGACCCGGCATATTACCAGTCTTGACTGCTTTAAAAAAACGGTCAAAATTGTTCTCTTTCGACAGGCCTTCCCAGACTAGTGCTCCACCACTTCCCACCAACTGTCTTCTTGTTTTTAATAGTTAATGTGTTTTAGGGGGTTTAGATGGATTGGTGGGTGGGGAGGATGGGTTATGTTTTAATTGCTTTTAATGTATTTATATAATGTTGTAGTACCGCCTCGATCCATTGGGAGAGGCGGGATATAAATAAATGTTGTTGTTGTTGTTGTTGTTACTATACTGAGCAAATAAATAGGACCATTACCATGTATTCTGTTGGACTTTTCCCCTAAAATATATGAGGCACACAAATGAAGATAGCATTTATTAAAGACAGAAAAACTCAGATCAACGTGGAAATAATTCCCTTCCCCTTTTTTGTATCATATATATACATACATACATACATTTCTCTTTGAGCCAGTACAAGAGTTTTTTTTGGGAGGAATCCTCCCATCCCATCCCACTGCCACCATAGTTCCCTAAAGCCTCCCAAACTAGCTGCTCTTTTCAAAGCCCATTCCTTTCCTTTCCTTTATCTTTCAGATGATAACCGTTTAGACAGTGGATGGAGAAGACAAAAGAGCCCTATCCACTACCCTTAGTCTTTCTCTATTGCCACCAGTCAAATCTTATTCATACAGTCAGCCTTCCACATTTGCAGGTTTCACTTTTGTGGATTTGATTATTCACGGATTATTTGCTGCCACCTCCGCTGCCTCCCTATGCCATTTTTAATAGAGACTGCAAGTATCATGAGACTGAGAAACTGAAAACAAGGCTTGTAAGTTCCTATTAAAAGTGGTGTGAGGCAGCAGTGGCAGTGGAAGTAAACCCCACCAGCCACCCATTTCTGTCTTGTGAAGGAACCCTGATGCCTCAAAGGAATTCATGATGGGTTGAATATGGTGATCATATTTTTTGTATGTGTGTTAAATAAGGTTTAGGAGGCCCTAGAGTTATTCACGGTTTTTCCACTTTCACAGGAGTTCTGTACCCCTAACCCTAGCAAATGTGGAGATGTCTGTATGAGGTTTTCCTATAGGTATAGATTATGTTTTGGTACAAAATATGAACAAATTTTCTGAGGAAAAGTGTCTCAACAGATCAAGACATATCGGGTTTTTTTTTCTAAATCATAAGATTTTTATCTTAAAAAAAATCATTTGTGAAATAGTAGACCACCAATGAATACCAGGTGCAGTAAGCTATATTTCAGAGGAGGGCAGTGGAAACCCCACCTCTGAGTATTCCCTGTCTAAGAAAACCATATGATATTCATGGGGTCACCATAGGTAAACAAGTGACTTAAAAGCACATACATAAAACATCACAACTTGTTTCTCTCTCCTCCTCCACTTTTTTTTTTTGTGTGTGCACGTGCAAACCCCCCCATTATTTTTCATATTTTATTTGGTTTTGAAAAGAAAGCAATGTTTCCCTCCCTGCAAAACATTCTATTGGGCATCAACATTTTTACAACAACTGATGCCTTTTTTCACCAAAAAAAAAGTGCCCAAAAGTGAAAAACAACTGAACAGCGAGGACAAAACTCTAGCAATTTCACAAAGTGGAAGTAAAATTTTGAAACCGCTTAATAACCAGCCATGGAATAATGGCCATTTCTGCCCCACACTCTTATAGTGCTCTTATTTCATTTTCAACATCCCATGGAATCCTGAAGTGTGCAGTTTAGGGAGGGGCCTTTAGAATTCTCAGCCAGAGAGCTCTTTGGCTTCAGTAAACTACAAACCCCAGAATTCCACAGGATGCTGAAAGTGGACTAAGAGCATTATAACAGTGTAGCGCAGAAATGTCCAATGAGACTAAATACAGAAAGCTGCGTTAAATAAGAGGCACTATATTTGACTTACTTAGATTGAGTTGAATCTGGAAAGGAGCAAGAGTGATTTGATGCAAGTTCAGCTGAAGTCAGGTGTTAACTCTCGACTACCTTCGCAGCCTTCCTTTGGGCCCTGAAGACAATCCAATAATTGGCTTCCCCCTGGCCAACCACACACTGGGAGGCAAACAAAATGTACTCCTTCCCAAATCCCAGGACTTTATAAGTGACAGCAGTATTCAAAGATACTTGACATACTTCCTATACCATTGCATGTATGTGCACTCTAGAAAATCTTGGGAGGGGCTGATATGTACCTAATAATACAGATTGACAGGAAAATATCTCAATCAATAGATATTAATAAGGAAGAGGTTAATATAGGTAAAGTAGACTTTAAATAATCAGGGATAGTAGTACAGAGACATAACTGCCTGTGAAGTACGATCTATACCAATGATGCTTTTTAAATTTTCATTTCAACTCACTTTACCTGTATATTTCCCACCTCCTCTTTTCCTATATCATATGTATATGGAGACTTTCTGTGATAACTAAGGGGAAACAAAATGAAAACAAAGATAGAAGTCAGCTGTCAAGATGGCTTCTATAGCTTGTCTCCAGAAGAAAAATGAACAGTAAAATGAGATAACAGGAAGGATTTTCTAACCATCTCAGCTGAGATTATGGATTTTTCTCCCTACAGAGAGTCTGTTTTACTGATAAGGATGCATTTTAGAGTGTAACCAAATGCTTAATATTTCTCAGCAATATTTAATTACTTCTGAAGAGGAATAATGCCTCATAATATCATGATAACAATTTTTCCAAGCCCTGACATTATAGCAACAAGTGCACATTAGTTTAATCTTATTCTTAGATGTGGAGGGAAGGGGAGGGAAGATTTTCAAAATTTGGTATCAGCTTGATTTACTTTGTTTGATAAGGAAGAGAAGTTCATGGAGCTGAACCAAATGGTTGTGAGAAGAAAATAGCTTGTAGGTTAAGAAAAAGAAAATCCAACAAAAAAGAGTTAAGAAATTAGTTGGATATTAACTCATTTTGATAAACTCTTTAAAAAAACAATGACTGAATGTCTCTGAAAAAGAAAATTTGATGTATTTTGTTCCTTATCTATTTTATTGCACATGCATAGTTTATATTAATATTCTACTGTTGCTACCACTACTATAATTACAGCACACACAAACACTCATACACAAATATATACTACACATTATATTCCTTTTATACTAAAAGGAGTCTATTCATACAAACACAACCATGCACAAACACATATGAGATAGTAACAGTTTAAATGTGTTAGCAAAATGTTTCAACTTCTGCTTTCTACAGTTGATTAAAATAAAAGTGTGCCGTATCTAAGGTGGCAGTTGATAATGTTGACAATACACTGTTCAAAAGTGGATGATGATGTTAAGTAACATCTGCTAGGCCAAGGCAAGGTGATGTTAGCTCCAGAATTTTTTTCAACATATTTGAAAGAGATGGTGCTTCAACTTCAATAACATGCACAAAGTGGAGATTCTGTGATTTCCAATTAAAAGTGTCTCACTATTGATTGCTCTGCCTTCTCGGTCAAGGTTCCAGATGTATTCAGATCTGTGGTTGCTTTGACCTGTACAGCTACTCTTTTATCTCATAAATCAGATTGTAGAACTGGCAAGCGACGTTTCATTTAATATGGTAGGCCCTGAAAACCACTGTACTACTAAAAGTGATTGTCTTCTTGGAATAACATACCAGTGGTATGGTGCTTAGAGTCACAAGGGTGCAATTCAGGATTGCTATCTGGTGTTTTCAGGAAAACTTTTACCAGCTTTTACCAGGAATTGTGTTTGCTTTTAAATCTCACTTTCTCTCTTTTCCCTCTCTCTTTCGTACACACACATACATAATTTTCTGTTGGCAGGCAACAGAATGTGCCTGCCAACACATGTATGTGCATGTGTGCATGCACTTATTTCTTTGAAACACTTTGTAATGTGTAAATGTTTAAGATGAAGTGCACATTTCCTCACATCAAGTCCTGGGGAGTGTGCAAATGCTACATTCAGCAACACTATCAGGTCCAGTGAAATTTCTCTCCACCTAGTCAACAAGGAGTGATCTCCTTATCACTACCCTTTCATTATCCCAGTTGTTTGCATTTTGGAAAGGGTTATTTCTTAAATATGAAAAAAAAAAATAGACTTCAGATCTACATATTTCTGAACATACAAGCTGAACAAATGTGGAAACTACATTGTGCAAAGCTTCTGAAGCAAAGTTCAAGCAATTTCCAGACTTGCATTCTGAGATGCTGTTGAAATGAATCTCCTAGAATGCCAGACCATTGCCAGGCTGACTGGGAATTTTGGGATTTGAAATCCAACAACTCAAGATCCTGACATTCTAAACACTGTCACTGGGAAGTGAGTCCACTGAACTCAGGAAGACTTGTATCTGAGTAATGGCACATAGCTTGTAGCCAAATCTTTCTCAAGTATTGGGAGCCAAATGTAATGTTACCGGTAAACAGTCAGCTTAAAGCTTTTTTTTTTCTTACTCAAATATAGAGGTGGAGAATCCAATCCATGTGGAGAATCACATCCTTAGTACAAGTGGTTGGGATCTGTGTTTCAATTTTCTTTTTTTTTCTGTGCAAATTGCAGACATGGTCAGATTAAGATTCCCATATTTACTGGTGTATAAGACACACTTTCCCCCAAAAAAATGCCTTCTGAAAATGGGGTGTGTCTTATATGCTGGCACATACGGTAACTCCTGCCTGCTGGGGCAAACAGAAAAGGAGAGGCAACTTTCTATTCTTTTTTGTCTCTCCCCTGGTGTCATGGCATTTTGTGGGATTAATCCTACAGAGGATTTGCACATTCACTTATCATTCAGGCAGAAAAACAGGAATGGAGAGAAAGAAGCTCACCACCTCCGTGCACCTTTCTGCACTCAGTTGCAACTTCCCCCAAAACTCAGCTGCAACCCCCCGCATGTTATCCTGTTTATTGGGGGTCCCGCAAGGGACTCCAAACGTGGTCAACTATAGCTGGGGGAAAAATTAGCTCAGAGCACAAGTTAGCAAAACGAGAGGCAGAACAACGCAGTGGAATCTTTAAACCCAATGTCTACGGGGTCAGGCCAAGGCAAGAAGCAGACTGGTTGGAAAAATAACTAATGATCTTTATTAAATACAGACAAACAGTGTATGCAACACACTCACACAAGTAGCTAAGGAAAATAAAGGTTGGAGTAGTATAGAGGGATTTTGAGAGGGATTGTTAAATTGGTGACACAACACCTGTCCTGAAGCTTGAGTTCGTTGGTCTGGAGTCTCAGTATGTGGGACTGAGGGGACAGCTCACCAAACAAAGTGGCAGCAAGGCTGGATGGAAGTCCGGAGCAATCCGAGGAGGGTCTCAGAGTCAGAGGTTTTTATAGGGAGAAGTGTAACTGCAGGCTATGCCTTACTCGGGGACAACAATGAGTTTTGGGTGCAAGACAATGTCTCAGAAAGGTGACAATTTAGCATGATTGAGTTAGGTCCGAATCAACAATGCAGTGGCCAGTATGCAGATGCAGAGTACTTGACAGTTAAGCATCTCACTTGTCAAGTTGCCTGCTCAGGGCAGGGAGTTCTTTGTAGGAGTGTGCATCCTTAATGAGGTGTTTGTCTGGGAGGTCTCCTAAAGCGGCGATCTGGCTGAATCTGGCCTGCCTGGGTGGAAATGGAATGTTCAGCAATCAATGGCCATACCTAGTTCTGTGCTTGTCTGGGGGCTTCACAAACACTTGGCTGAGGGTGGCAAAATGGGACCGAATTATTGATATCAAAGTGATATCTAGTGCTATAGCCAGGTAGCCCTAGACTGCAGTAACAGCATGCTTACTCGCAACCCCCCAAACCTCTCTGCACTCAATTGCAACCCCCCACACCTCTCTGCATTCACCCGCAACCCCCCACGTGCTTCTCCACACTCACTGTCAACCCCTCAAACCTCTCTGCACTCACTTGCAACCCCCCTACACATTTCCGCACCCACTCACAACCCCCCAAAATTCTCCACATTCACTCACAACCCCACACAAACCTCTCTGCACTCACTCACAACCCCTCCCAGGCCTCTCTGAACTCACTCGCAAACCTCACACTTATCTGCACTCACTTGCAACCGCCCCACAACTATCCGCATTCACTTGCCCTCCCACATCTGTTCCCCATCTCCCTATCCTCTGCACTCAATCACCATTTTCTGTGGAGAGGATGCTTTTTAAGATTCCATAAAATGTGAATTTAGCACAGAGTAAGTACTAAAAATTTCCAAACTAACTCATTGCTACTTTGAAAATGAAATTAGTGGTCTTTTCACAGAGGCAGAAATGTGTCAGGACAGGGTACTAAACATTTCCCCCCCCAAAGAATGCAATCTGAAAATAGGGTGCACCTTATACGCCAGTGTGCCTAATATGATGGCAAATATGGTATAGTGAGACAAAGGCCCTTTCCACACCTTACCTTCTTCTGGCGCTGGGGTACAGGGATTGCGTGAGCAGCCTCTGGTGAAAGGCTCTCGCATCCGGGGTCCTTTGGTTCTACATGAGCTGCCTGCTTGTGTGAGAGCCCCGCCTCTTCCTTTCACAGTGCAGCCTGGAACCTTTCCAGGCTGTGCTGGGGCAGGAAGCACGGCCGATGTGGCTCCGGAGGCTCCGCATGCCAGGTAAGTGCACGCGGGGCCTGGGAACAATGCGCAATCATGTGCCATTTTTGGCTTCTAGCCAAAAATGAAAAGGTGCACGATTGGTGCCTACCAGCCCCTGGAGCATTGTGCAATTGTGAGTGCGTCATGCAGATCACTCTTCATAATCACGCGACGCTCGAGGCGTACTTTCGCATGGAAAATGCCATGAAAAAAGGGCCAAAGTGTTAAAAATATGCATAATTCCAGCACTGTGCTTTCAACTTATCATGGACTCCTTCTGGTAGGTAATAAAAGTTACATTAACTTGGACCTTGGACATTGTTCATCAGGTTCTATTGTGCACTGGTCCGGTTCTGCATTGTTCTGATGTTCAGTAGTCACTTTGCTGGCTCCCATACATAGTAGCACAGCAGTCTCTTGCTGAATACTGTCACAGGTTGAGAAGCATGATGGGACCTGTTGTTACTCCTGGCTTCATATTTTCCCACCACTAGAGGGTGAGAACGCAAAGCTGCTTGTAGTTGTTTAGTCTAGCTTTCTGTGAACGCCCCATGTGAAACCTAAACGTATTCAAGGTCTTCTGCTGCCTGTAGCCGCAACATTGTTATGGTTAAGGGAACGCCTTGTTATTGAATATGTAATTTAAAAACACGGCTTTTGAAAGGTTCCTTTTTTCTTTTTTCCTGTTCCTTTTGCTCTGGACGGGGATGGCTGCTGCGCTGAATTTAATAGTCTGCTACTTGATCTATTGCCCACAATAAAGACTGTTAGCCTGCTGCCTCGTGTTGGCTGTGATGTTTTTCCTTTGATGGTAATGCCTCTGGCGGGTTTTTCAACATGGTAGCAGAGGATGGTTTTGGGGGGTTTTTTTGGGTTTTTTTACGATGGCCATGTGGTGCCTGGGTGCCTGCCTCTCGTTAAGCTAAATGCAACTAATTACTTGGCATGGTCAGCTCGCATGGAAAAGTATTTGCAAGCGGGGGGCTGGGGGGTGCTTTAAAGCCCCCCCGACTCTGCAGGGGACTGCTGCGGAGATAGCAGCGGCAACGAGGCGTGCCATGTCTGTCCTCTTTCTGGCTGTGGAGGATGACCATCACCATATCGGGGATCTTGCCACCCCTCGAGAGGCCTGGGCGAGGCTGCGGGAGTTGTTTTTAGTCAACAGCAGCCGCCAAGTACGCCCTGTGCGCCCGTTTATATGGGATGAAACCCCCCGGTGCCCGGTGAGGCAGCATTTAGCTAGATGTTGGAGCTTTTTTTTGTCACTTCGGGAGAGGGAAAGTTTTCCTAAAAGTGACAAGGTATTTTGCTTTTTTAATTCTCTTAAAGTTCCTGGAATCTGGTGGTGCCCTCTCTTCAATCCATGCCAGAGAGGGAGTTAACCGTTCCTTTGGTTTCTGCTCGTCTGCTGGAAGAAGAGGAAAAGCCGCAAGGAATGAAGCCCCCACAAGCCGGCTCCAGCTGCAGAGGCCTGTGCTGGGAGAAAAATTCTCCGGCTGCTGAGGCGAGGCAGGAGGGGCTGGTGAGAGCCCATGCTGTGCGAAGGTGCTTTCGCGTGGGTCTGCTTCTCATCTGAAGCGTGATTGCCCACTCCTGAAGCAAGGGGAGCAAAGCTTCACAGGCGCCGGTCCCAGGGGCTGTGGAGAGGAGGCAGAGGGGTGGGCCAAGGACGGCTGAGAGTTGCTGTTGCCGTGGGAGATGCTGTTTCGGACACTGTGCCAGGCTCTGAGGCGAGGGATTCCGTTTGGCTTTAGACAGCGGCTGTTCCCAGCACCTGGTCAATTCTGAAGATTTATTTGACTGTTTGGATTCTGCCAGTGTTTCCTCTGTGACATTAGCTGATGGGACAAAGGCTAAAGCTTGTGGGAAGGTGTAGCTTTTTTCCCTGCCCTTGCATGGGTTTTAAAAATGTTTTGTTTGTTCCCCCCTTGATTTCTGTTTGCTTTCTGTGGGGCAACTAAAAGAGTCGGGTTAAGGTTGAGTTCTATGGGAAGCAAGGTAAAATCCTAAAGATGGGGTGGTATGTGCTGTGGCTACACGAGAAAGGGGGGCTGTTCTTCTTGAGCCATGACACACTGTGTGTAATGTGTATGGTAATGTCCCACAACATGATGAGTGCCTTATCTCCTCCACCGGCGCGCAGCGCATGCAAGCTTTCCTGTGTTAAAGAGGCTTGCTGGTTGTTGAAAGGGTGTACTTTGAAGCCTTGTAATGTCTTTCTTGACTGTGCTATTTGCAAGCAAGCTAAATCTAAAAATCCCAGCACCGAGAGTTAGTTTTGGACCAAGCCCCATTTCAGTTGGTACACTGTGTATTGTGGGTCCTATGAGTAAACCTTCCCTAGGGGGGGCTAGATATTTCGTCATTTGAGACGATTTTAGCAGGTTCATTTTCTGCTTTTGTTGAAACAAAAGTCTGATGTGTGTCAAGTTCTCAAGAACTGGTGTTCCTTGGTTGAAAGGCAATTTGGTTATTCCCTGCAAAAGCTTCAAACCACAGAGGAATGGAATTCCTGTGGGAAAAACTTGCAACAATGGATCAAAAAACAGGGTATAGTGCACAGGGCGACTGCCGGCTATTCTCCTCATCAGAATGGAGGGGCCCAGGGGAAATGGGGAAATTTTGGGAACTCAAATGCATAGTTTGCTGCTTGATGCAGATCTGCCTCTATTTTTTGGGGTGGGGGTTTCCCCCTACTGCCTGTTACATACACAACAGGCTGTGGAGTTCTGTGGTTAATACTACTCCCTATGAGTGTTTGTTTGGTAAACAACCTTCCATTGCACATCTAGAGTCTTTGGGAGTTTTGCTTGGGTGCACATCCCCAAGGGGCAAAAAAGGGAAAGGGGGGACCCTAAGGCCCAGCGTATGCGTTTTGTTGGCTATGAGCCCAACTGAAAAGGGGTTTTGTTTTTACGCTGGTGGCAATTCCTGTGTGGTGTCTAGGAATGCCTCTTTTGAGGAACACGCTAATTGGTCGGGGTTTCCCAGGAGCGTCTGGTTTCTCTCCCTGTGGCTGGTCTGCCAGCTTCTCAGCCACTGAGCCTTCAGTCTCTGCTCCACTCCCAGCCCCCGCCCCCCAGTTCCTAAAGGGGTTTTGAAACAGAGGAGGAGAGAGGCGCGTAGGAAAAGAGCTGAAGGATGTGCGAAGGTCTTGCACAGGGGAGAGAGAACGCGAGGGTAAATGGAAAGGTTCCCCCCAGTGCGGGAGGACAGGGACAAACCTTTTTCCCCAACCTCCCCTTTCCCCAAGGGTTCCCCCAAAAAAAACGAAAGGCATTCCACCTAAACGTTTTTCCCCTGAGTCTCTCGAGTTCGTGTGTGCGCTGTAAACTGTGAGCCTCAGTGCTTTGCTGATGTTGTGGGAATGCCTGAGCAACAGGCAGAACCCGGGGTGGGATGCAATGCAGAGTGAAATGGATTCCATTATCCAGCATGATGTGTATTCTCTTTGTAATTTGCCCAAGGGTGTGAAGCCAATTGACAGCAAATGGGTCTACAAGTTGAAACCCACTGCTGATGGGCATGTGAAATATAAAGCGCGCCTAGTGGCACGCGGGCTTGCAAGATACCAGTGATCTGGATCAGATTTACTCCCCCCCTGTGAAAGCCCAGTCCATCAGATTGGTGTTTGCCATAGCAGCTCAGAGAAAAGCTGTTATTACTCACTTCAACATCTCTACTGCTTATCTTAATGCTGATTTAGAGGAAAAAAGTGTACATGCTTCAGCCTGATGGGTTTGTAGTAAAGGGGGAGAGAAAACCAAGTTTGGTTTTTGAGGAAAGCGCTTTACGGATTACGGCAATCTGCCAAGTGTTGGAATGTTTGTTTACACAATGCCCTGCAAGGGTGTTTTTTTATACAAAGCCTTGCTGATCCCTGTGTATATATTCAAGGGAAAGGGGAGAGTTTGGAAATTCCCCCCTTGCATATGTGGATGATCTGTGCTTAGTTAGTGCTACACAAAAACAAGTGCAAGTGTTTGAGAAAGAGGGGGGAAAAGGTTTTTCAGGTGAAAAACCTAGGCCCAGTACAGAGCTTTCTTGAAATTGAAGTACAGAGAACTAAAAAAGGATTCTGCTGTGTCAGAAACAAAAGATTGTAAAATTGTTAGAATTGTGTCAAATGTCTGACGGGCAAACCGGAAAAATTTTAATGGTGCCAGGTTTTTTGAAAAATACCTGTGAGGAATTATTTCCTATATACACCTATATCAGTCTGTCATTGGGACCCTTTTTGGGATTGCTGGTATTAGCCGGCCTGATATTGCTTTAAGTGTAAAATTTTTCTGGGCAGAGCGTGTGCTAAGCCAACCCAGTATCATTGGCAGGGTGTGAAAAAGGGGAATTTTTTACCTAAAGGGTTCCCTTGATTATTGCCCCAAACATTTGTCCTGATCAGATGCCAAACCTTGGGCTGTTTTATTTTAAAGTGATTTCGCTAGGATACTGTGGACCGCAAAAGCACAACTGGTTTTCTTGTCAAATTCAGTGGTGTAGCAATCACTTTGGAAAGGGAAAAAAAATTTTTTTGCTTTATCAACTGCAGAGGCAGAGTTTGTGAGCCTATCTTTTGGGTTTGTACTGAGTTGGTTTGGTTCTTGCAGTTTTCTACAAGACCTGCATGTGTCTGTGCCATTACCAATACAAATATGTTGTGATTCACAAGCCTGGGATTAAAAGGCAGTGTCTGACCGGGGGGCTTTCATCAAAACACATTGACATCAAATTTCACAATGTGAAACAATATGTACAAAAAAGGAAAGGGGTCCCTTACCATGTGTCTTCAAAAAAAAAAGTGGCCATGGGTTTACCAAGCCCCCTTCCTGCTAATGCATTTAGTCAGCACGTTAGCAAACTGGGGTTGATGGAGTCTCCAAAGCAAAATAGCTGAAAATATTTCGCAAGGAAATAGGGGAGTGTCACAGGTTGAGAAGCATGATGGGACCTGTTGTTACTCCTGGCTTCAATTTTCCCACCACTAAAAGGGGGGGAGAACGCAAAGCTGCTTGTAGTTGTTTAGTCTAGCTTTCTGTGAACGCTTCCCATGTGAAACCTAAATGTATTCAAGGTTTTTCTGCTGCCTGTAGCCGCAACATTGTTATGGTTAAAAGGGAAAAGCCTTGTTATTGAATATGTATACTTAAAAAAACGGCTTTTTGAACAGGCTGTGCCTTTTTCTTGTTTCCTGTTCCTTTCTGCTCTACGAGGAGATGGCTCGCTGCGCTGTAACTTTAGTCTGCTACTTGATCTATTGCCCCAATAAAGACTGTTAGCCTGCTGCCTCGTGTTGGCTGTGATGTTTTTCCTATTGATGGTAATGCCTCTGGCGGGTTTTTCAACAAATACAGATGTTACAAAGCTGTTGAATTCTATTTCCTGCAGATGTAAGTCCTCTTATGAAGATGCAAATCCCTAAATGAATTTTGGCCACCATTTTCAAAACAATTGCTAATTCATGCAACTTTACTAGTGAAAACAAGGCTGGGTCTATGTAGACTGTTGAATCAATCCAGAGAGTCATAATGTTATTTAGGAGTTATGTTTAGTGTGAATAAACAGAAGCCAGACTAATATTGGGAGAGAAAGTAAATAACTAGAAGGACCATCTCAACAAAAGCCCATTCTTGCTTATAATATACTTACTGTAATTTCTTCTAATTCAGATTAGCTGGTTATTTTACTAGGATATCTAAATACTAAATTTAAACATAAAAAGAATGAGAAAAAATTGTCTTGTTTTCTGAAAAACATCCACATATGCAGCTGAAAAACAGGTAAATAAAATTTAAACCTAAGAAAAATGGGGGGGGATTGACTTCTCCTAGGTTTCCCCACAAATATACATACATAAGCATCTATAAATGAACAGAATAAAAAAAATGCCTTGCATTCCCAAAATAACAATGAAAAAATCCATGCAGGCAAATTTTTTCAGATCTCACATTATCTCACTTTTTCACTTGTCTACCTAGACCTAGCTAAAAAAAAATTCTAAAAACTAAATAATGGGAAAAGCTGGAAAACGCAGCAATATAACCTCAACAACATAAACACATACTCACCCCAAAAACACAGTGATTGGAAAATTGTGAAAAATAATGATAACTTTTACTACTGTCTGGAAGCTATGGCTATTATTACAATTCCATTCCTGCCATTCCCCATTACACCATACCATCATACATTCCAAGGCAGGGGGGAGGACAGCATTTCCCTATTTTATTCTCCCCCCCCCCTTTTATGTTCAAGTATCTTTAAATCTGAAGCACTCTGGAAACTTTTAGGCCATTTCCACACTACACTGTTATAGTTCTATTATTCCATTTTCAACATCCTATAGAATCCTGGGTTTGTAGTTCACTGAGGCCAAAGAGCTCTCTGGCTGAGAATTCTAAATGCCCCTCCCTAACCTACAAACCCCAGGATTCCACAGGATGTTGAAAATGGAATAATAGCACTATATCCGTGCAGTGTGGAAATGGCCCTAGTGTACTTTGGGGCAGAACAATCCAATTTGTCACCCATTTGGCTGACATCCAAACCAGACCCACACTAAATGGTACTGAATCAAGCAGATTCACTCCAGAATTCAGGTTTTGGCCTAATGTTAGTAACTGCATATGAGCCCCATCATTAGTTTCACCCTCAGGCACCAGGAGAGAACATTATATTTCCCAGAAATCTCATTTTGTTGCAGAATCCATGCAGAACTGGACTTGGTGTGTAGGCATTTTGTGGCATTGCTGGAGACTACATCCTATTGCAAATCCCAAGTACAATAGATCTGCTGAATAAATTGCTAAATATTGTGCCAACACTTCTGTCAATACCGTTAATGTAACATGTTTGCTCTAGTTTGGGCTGCCAAAAAAGATTCAGGGGATCATGTCCCCAAAGGTTTACAACTTACCATGTACATAATTTTCTCCTTAACCAAGCAACATGTAAACCCTGCTGGGACAAACATTGTTCCTTACTGTTCCCACTGAGTCAGCAGAACAAAACAAAACAAAACAAAACAAAAAACTCTGACGTACTCCTTTGGACATATTTCTTTGGGTGTATTTCTGCTTGTGATAGTTTCAAATTCTCACTGGATTCAGGAAATACTATAAAAAACCACACAATGAAAGGGTGTTGCTTTATGCTGATGAACAATGGTTAAAAACTAATTGACGGCATTATACTTAGCTTAGTTGTAAAATTCTAGATGTCTCATTTGGTGCAAAGATAAATAACATCTTTTAAAGATTGTCTGGAAGATCAATCAATCAAGATCTATCATCATTGCTCCCATAAAAGCTATTTGAACAAGTTTATGGAGTTCACTCTATAACTTGACACTTTATAGTGGCTAATCTTACCAGTCTCACTTTCAGGCATGTGAAAGGTTAATAAGCTATAAAATATACTTCCATTACTATAAAATTATGTAGGCTCACTCCACCCATTAACTTTAAATGGAAAACTAGATATCTGATTACCTATTTTCTTCAGACCACAGCTGTTTACAACTAATGCACAAGATATCCAAAGAAACTCTCACAATCAATATAATGCCTTCTGATACATTAAATTGTGCACACTTTGAGTAACCTTTAAAAAAAAACACCTCCTGGTATTTATGTGATAATAAAGTGAATTGGATCTTAAACCTTTCAAAGTAAGTATATATTTTATTTTCTCACTTACAAGAACAGAATATTACCTCTATATAACTGCATGAAATGTTGTGATATTGTATATTTCAACCTCCTAGAAAGTTTTAAGTGAATAAAAAAGTTAGGTGTTCTTCACTTTGACTTTGGCAAATACTGTAGGATCTGAATGAATTTGTATAGTGTGTAAGTGGTTGCAAAAACTTTACAGCTTGACTATAATGATAATTAAAAGTTGTATTTCCATCCTGATAAAATAAATCTGGGTATACATTTAAAAAAATAACACAAGAACATATGAAATATAAAAAAAGAGACCGCTTTATTAACGGTTCAACAGAATGGTCCCTGTTGGTTATTTTTATTTTTAGCTCTGTGTATAATCCCCCACCCCATCTATAACCCAGTAATGCGCTGAACCAATAATTCCTGCCTTTGCCTGGTGATTGTAATAAATAGTGATGCTGTGATTGAGGAGCAACTGATTGTGCAGGGGGCCAAGCCAGTGAGTGAGCAAGTCAACCTCCAAACATCCCCTGCACTGGAAGGTCAAACAGAGACTGAGTCGCCCCAGCCAGCTCATGACGGAGAGGGAACCAGCAGTGATGCAGAGGAGTTGCAGCAAGCTGTGCCCATCAGCCTTCAGTCACACAGAAGGCTGAAACGGGTGGCGGAGAGGGAGGCTGCTTGGACTAGTCTGTGGAAACATTAACAAGCAGTACCCGCTCACAGGGGCTATTTAAGTCTGATTGCAGCAAATTATTGGCAAGCCCTCACAACCTTTGTGTCTCCTGCTCCTTCAAATCCTCCAGATGGATCTCTGCCTCCTGAACCTTTGGACTGGACCCCGACCTGGCTCGGCTTGTGTCTTCCTGGTGTTTGGTATATTCGGACTCCCCAAGTGTTCCTGGTCTCTCTCCTCCCTTGCTGGCTGCGGCCCGGCAGGGAGAGATTCCTGACATTGATGTCAGTGTATCAGTGTCAGTTGAAATCATTTATGAGAAGAAACTGTAAAATCCAAGAAACCAATTGTGCTTGAGTTTGGAGTAAGGGAGAGTTAGTGAGACTTCCCAAACAACACTAAGGCAAATAATATACCTCACAGGAGTTATGACTAGTAATAAGAGGAGACAAACATTCTGCATATATGAGGCCAACCATTTTTCTGTTTATGAAGGTAACTTGTCAAAAAGGAAAACTTAAAAAGAGACTACACAATGTCTGGGTTGTACATTTTTTAAAAAAATATTTTTCCTCAGAGAATGTTGTCTGAAATTCAAGAATTTGATAACATTTGATAATAGAAATCTGGTTATTAAATATAGATAAAATGCTTTGTGACTGAAATGTAAAAATGTTGTGTGTGTGTGTGTGTGTGTGTGGTGAGAGGGAGTGCAAACAATATTCACAAAGGTTTTCATCCTTTTGAGAAAAAAATGCCTTGACCTATCAAAACAGTCAAATTTGATGCATCAAAAAAGGAAATCATAAAAAATGTCAGCCACAGATTTTGTTTTGTTTTGTTTACCTGCACATGAGTAGGAAAATCAGTGACCCCCCCAACATTATCATTTGAAAAAGCCCAAAATGTAGGCTTTTTTTAATGAAAGAAAAATGTATTTTACAGAACATATTGTATTTTGTACAAAAAGATACATAAAACTTTTTTTCAGCACAAACTCTTTGAAAATTTTTGTAGAAAGTTCAAAAATACAAAGGCCATTTCTGCATGAGAGGCCATTAGCGTGATATACCACTACAATTTGCATTGCCATTTTTGTGATGCCATCAGGTTACGATCGCTATTTTCTGCACCCTTCCGCCTTCAGCAGATTAGTAGCAGTATTTCCACTAGTGTTCCTTCTGCACCACAGTATCCTTGGCCACTCTCTGTCCCACCTTCACCCCACCCCACCATCCCTGATTGGTCAGGCGGTTATTTTTCTTTAGAAGCCATACTAAACACAGCAGTACACTATTGCATTTTCACACTATAATGCCTAAAAATGTCTAAAAAAATAATAAAATAAAAAGTTTTAACACAAAGGAGAACTTTCAAATAAACATGGAGATGTGATAGATTTCAAAATTACCACACCATGGGAGTCACTGAAGGGGGGACAAGCTGGGCATGCCCACAGTCTACCCTCTGGATTCCCAATGACTGGAAGCACTATCAAGTGCTATAACAGAATCACACTGAGTTGTCAATGGGATTGAAGCACTAATGGAAGCACTTAATGGATTTTTTCTGGAAATAGAATATTGTGATTTTGCAACACTTAAGGATGGGGTAGCAGCTGGATAGTCATGATGTCATTTGGTAGCATGGCTCCTCACCCAGAAACAAGCCGCTGCTATGGTGGTATAGTGATGTTGTGAGGAAATGGCCAAAGAAAGCACAAAAACTCCTATAACCTTGTAGAAACTGTTGAAGTGTTTTATTCCTGTACTGAAGAACAAAATAAGGAACTTTTTAAATGTCTGGGTCAAATATGGGAGGAAGCTTACAGAAATATTTTTTTAAACAAAGAAATATAGTGGTCAAATGCATAAAAAAAATAGGCTTTTAAAAAATTAAATATCTTACTCTGTCAAGCCACTCTGTTTCTTAAGGGATGAAAAGAATCCATATACTTTTCCTGATATCTAAATCTTATAATAAAGAGCTGAAAGTAAAAAATAAGAATTCGTTCCAGGAATGGAGAAAGATTTTAATCATTTCACTTTGTCCCTATAGCATACTATTCTTTGTCTCTTTCAACATTCAGTATTCTTTGTCTCTTTTATTCTTTTCATTCTTTCATTCTTCAATGTACATACAAAAAAAGAACTACTGCAACCAGCAAGCCAAGGGTATAATAAAATCACCAGCAATATGTGGGTTGGTTCTGATGAATCATGGAAGAAGTATCTGGAATAGTGGGAAACTAGATCAATAAATGTAGAGAAATTTCTTTATGTTTTTCCCTCCTGACAGGTTATGTTATAAATGTTGTCTCAAAGTTATTGAAAGGGGATGAAAATTGTAGGTAATGTCAAAAATATTGAGACTGAAAATGAAAAATGATTAGCAGAGGGGCTCCATGAATAGCTTATACTTATGATCCTACTATTTATATTATAATGTGATAATATCCATCTCACCATTGAAACACACATTGTAGATCTTGAGTCCTTTATGTTTGCTTTGATACCATAGATCAAGGCTTTCCAAAGGGTGTGTCATGACACATTAGTGTGTTGCCTGCAGTGTGTTTGTGTGTTGCTTCCCCAGCCAAGACCCCCTTCAAGCCTGGCCCACTACTGTCGCTTTCACTGTGTTACCCCACCGGAAAACCCTGTCCCAGGGTCTACAATTTTGATATTAAAATATGATTCAATGTGCCTGAGAGGTCACCTGGATGGGCACATAGGCAACAACAGTCGAACAATAGAAAACCAGGTCAGGCCAGTAAAATCCCCAGTCACGTAGCCCCAGAAGACCTCAAGCTGTGCAAACCCACAGTAAACAAAGGGTCCTCAGCCACTGAGGAGCCAACTTGAGGGGATTAGCATCTTTTCCCCAAGTAGAGCACTGATAGCAATAAAATCCTATCAGGCAAGGACCATCTACATAAATTCTCACCACAACCCAATGCAACTGAAGATCCTGAAACTTTGGCAACACCTTGTGATCTCATCATGCAAAAGGAGTTGCCATTGTGGAGCTTCTTTCTCGTTGTGACACTCACTGTTCTCCCTGGGAAAGGATTAGCCCTCTAGGTACCTTTTCCCCTACAAATAGTCCCAGTTTTTGGGCGGTTCTTTAGATCACTCCCGGTCATCCCAACTCACCATTTCTCTGTCCATTGAGTAACCCCCTCAGCCCTCTCCGTGCTGAGCTCCACTTCTTCATTGTTTTTCCCGAACCAAGGACTTCAGGAAAAGGTACAGTATTACCCCAGCTACAATCCCTTCAATATTTCCCCTATCCAGTTTCCTCTTTTTTGCTTCTTAATAGATCTTGAGTGAGTGTGTGAGTGATTGCATTGATGTGTAAGATTTTCATTCAATAACATCATTTATTAGACATTTTCGTTTGGTTTTTGGCTTGGCTTGACCCCTTAAAAACTGGGTAAAAAGACCCTGCTAGGTTACGCTGCCTCTCGCATTGCTATTGCTCATGCTTTGGCTAGTTTCCACTCCCCGTCATGTGGAGCACATTGAGGTGTCCCCCAAGGGACTGCAGAAATCAGGGTAACAACTGGAGCCCTTCTCTGGCAAAAGCAATGACAGCACACAAGGACCAGGTGGGAGGGGGTTTCCTTTCCCCCTTCCATTGCTTTCCCTGGGACCTTTCCCCAGCAAGAGGGATGGCAGCAGGCCAGAATTGAGGGGAGGGACTGCCTTTCCCCACCCGAGATATACCTCCAGTTTCCTGGTAAAGCTGAATTCCTGTGTCATGAAATGATGAATGCAGAAAAAGTGTGTCACCAACATGAAAAGTTTGAAAAGCTCTGTCATAGATAGTAAGCTATGCTTTTTATGACCATAAAGTAAAATGCCACAATCCATCTATCCATATTTTTTCATGTTGCAGATGAAAAGCAAGTATTTGTTCTCCTTATCTTTTCAGGTATTGGATGAGGCACCAATAGCGAGTTTGCATAAACTTTCTTACCAAGTGAGCTACTTCTGTCTTACCACGAGTGCTATAAAAGAAAAGGAGTTACAGTGTTACAAGAAACTATTCAAAAATCTCTCTATACAAATTAAACCATCGTTTATAGTATTTCTTCTCACAATGTCAAGGACATTTTACAGGGTTATAGTTTTTTAAAGGCAAGAAATGTTGCCATGAAAAAGACAATAGTTGTTTTATGTTTGGTGTTTAATTAAATTCCATCACTGTTTGTAACATTTCCTACATGAAATGAACAAGCTACCCTTTGAAAAAAAAAGTCCAGCTCATTGCCATACCAGTTCAAATTCACTCACAGGCTGTCTCATAACAACCCTATCCTCTTCCTATAATGGCAATAACCTTCAGAAAAATTTCTAGTTTCTAAGAGGCCACTGTGATTTTCTTTTTCTTTACAGTAGGTCAGAAGGAAAAAAGGGGGAAGTTCTCTTCTTATTTTTTTCATGGTTGGAGTGATTTCAACACTAACTGTATACTACACAGAGCCCTATTATACCACACTCTTACAGTGCTATGGCAACATTCTGTTCATTTCTGAGGTTTATAGTTTCATGAGGCCCAAGAACTATTGGGCTAAAAATTCTAAATGCTCCGCCCTAAACTGCAAATCCCAGGATTCCATAGGATGGAACCATGACAGTTAAAGTGTAATAACAGAGTGTATCATGATAGGCCCCCCAGGTATAGAACTATTATTCCACTTTAACTACCAAGATTCCCTCCTCTGGAATCAGGAGATTGGTAGTAAAGGGAGTTCAGTAAGAGCACTCCTCTCTACAAATCTACAAATGCTGGTGTTCCATAAGATGCAGTTAGGACAATCAGTATATAGTCATATCATTATGATAACTGTTAGTAACTTTTGGTGCATGGTTTGGAGGGGTGCCACTAAATGAGTGCTTTTAAACATCAGGGAAGTGAACTGGTAGTTCTCTTCCAGTTAAAATTTTACCAAGTTGGTAAAGCAGTTAGCAGTTAGCTTAGCAGTTGACAGTAAGCTTAGCAGTTTCATTTCTTTACCACTTATCAATGCGAAGCACTCCCTAAGCAGTTTACAATGTGTTTAGCTAATTGCCCCCAAGAAGTGGGATACTCATTTTACTGAGCTATGGAAGGATGAAAGGATGAGTCAATCTGAAGCCCTGCAAGATTTAACTTACGATGTTGTGGCTGCAGTACTGGCATTCAACCACTTCACCACCAGCCTCTGTAAACATATTTGATTTGATATTTGATGTTCAAGACAAAAATGATTGTTTCCTCAGCCTGGTATTCTTTATTGGCATATTTCTTGCCACTCAGTTCTGTCACTGAGACCTGATCAGCCCATTCAGTACAAAACAGGAACAGACTAGTCTTTATGATATCAGAATTCATGCAACAACTTTGGAATTGTCTTCCATGTTTGTAGCACAGTGCAAATAGAAATTTAGGAAATCTCAGCCCTCTTTTGGCTTTAGTAGCATCTTCCTTATAGGGACTCTTTTATGAGAAGCATATGAAACTGTGATTCTTTTCCTGTAGCTTGGATTAGTATCATCATCTTCAGGATAGTAGCATATCATTCTCATCTAATTCCAAGTACAGATCTAACCTAAATTCTAATCAAAGCTTGGATTATTTAATTTTTTATTATTATTTCATTTCATTTTATTTTGCTGCTTGGGGGAGGGGTTCAGGAAGCTATAACAAAAAAAAAAATCAGTTTTCTGATTTAATGAGGAACACTGGGTATCAATGGAGCCAAGATACTATGTTCTCCAGTTTCATACAGATTAGCAAATGAATTCCTGAATAGCAATGCAATTCACAGACATGATTTCCTTGCTCAGCCATTTTTTTCCCATACATCTCCCTTCTGACTGAAAGCCTTGTAAACCTCTATATATAAGCTGGATTGAAGTAATCAATGCAATCTACATGAATTGTCTTTCTATCTCTTCAGTAGGCATTTTTGTTTCATTCATAACTTGTAGATATAAATGTATATTTCTTTCTGTGGTGGGGATGGGGAAAACTTCATACAGATTTGATGGAGAATTTTCCATACTATGCATGAAGTATTCGTTAAACTGCAGCTGCTATTTTAATTTTTATTCTGGATTCATGAAGAAGATCTAAATATTCACCGTGTTGATATACTTTGAATAATATGCTGAAGTTCTATAGGGTTATCATTCATAAAATATCAATAAAGTACTTTTTTCTCCATTACTACCATATGACAGCTTGCATTCTAACATAGTAAAGCAAAGATGTATGGGTGGTATTGATATGCTTTTGGTCCCTCCCCACTTCATTTAGAAATGATGAAGTATAGAAGTCATTGTATCTTTTATTCAGAATTGATAGCTGACAAATTGGTATGCCCAGCATATCAGAATAAAAATGCTGCATTGATAAAATAAAGTCAGCTTAAAAATATAATATTGATGTGTTTTTATTGGTCCAGGCAAACTATATAGCCAAAAGGTCCTTAAAAACACTAGCCATATTCCTAGTTTTCCTCTCCTCCATATCATTGAGTTTTACTTATTCAGTTCTGGCATTTACTTACTTATTGATATTTCATTCTGCTTTTCATATCCAGTGGTCCTCTGCAGCTTATATATGAACAAAACAAAACATAGATAAAAATCATCTGCCAGAATTCTATATCATTATTTACAATACCTAACTTTCCATATACTTAACTATGTAATAACGACACTAAGAAACCCTGCTGGTGAATTGCGAAGAAGTGCAACAGGAGTACCTGATGTGTGTTGGGTCTGATATGATGTACATCCCTTTCTGCATTGTTCTCATTGTGCATTGGTTTCTTTGCTGGTTCTGCTATGTAGTGACTCAACAGAAGCATTCTACTAGATACAGTCATCATAAAATGTTCCAGTTCTAATTTCCACAGGCGTAAATCCACTTCCAAAGATGTAATACTTCAACAGGACTCTGGCCAAAGCATTCAGACTATAAAGCTAATAAAGTAGTCTGAAGCACTCAATAGAGTTGGTAATGGTATAAAAGATAAAACATCATAAAAG
This sequence comes from Iguana delicatissima, assembly GCA_948472985.1. Classification (NCBI taxonomy): domain Eukaryota; kingdom Metazoa; phylum Chordata; class Lepidosauria; order Squamata; family Iguanidae; genus Iguana; species Iguana delicatissima. Next base: position 2,130,620 of record CAOKZL010000503.1, read on the forward strand.
TCAACACAAAACACTTAACCAAAAGTAAAGGGAAATGAAAAGGCTTCTAAGTCTGATAAAGTAAGAACCAGGTGTGTATCATTTTGGAGGGAGTTCCAGAAGCAGTGAAGACTTTTCTTGCATCAATCTGTCCATCAATCTGATTAGTTGTGATGGTCCTATAAACAGACCCTTCAAATTCAATCTTATTTTTTCAAGAGGTTCACAAAATAATCCAGCCCCAACACAATATCACAATTTTTTGAGTTTACCTCCAACAGATGCACATCATTGGATACCGCTAGGAATGGTGGAGAATGGAGAGGCAGTCAGGAGAGGAAAATGGTACATTCATGTTTCTAGAACATCTTATATTACATCCCTTTCTAGAAACTTGAAAGGATTTTGAATAAAAGATTAGAAAGAATTTTTGGAGAGAGTAATGCTTCAGTCACGGTGTCTCGTTTCACATCATAGGCTGAGCCTTCCAAGTCAGCTAAGCTATTAGCTGGCTAACACATCCATTCTCATCCCTTAAAACTTCCATAACTGTTAATTACTTTCATGTGTAAATGTTCCATAAAAGACCTTATATCATATAGAAGACTGTCTATAGCCTAAACCTATGTCTAGAACATAATACTTAGTGTTATCAATTCACACATTAAATAATACTCACATACTTCTAAGCTTATAAGGATCTGCTGAATGCATCCTTTTCTTTCTACAATAGCCCATCTCTTTTTGCATGGTATCTTGCTAACTTTTTCAGAAAGAACTATCTGTTTGGAACATAGAGGAGGATCTAGGGTGGGGCAACTGTGATGTGTGCCCAAGGCACCAATGTCAGGGGGGTGCAAAATAGAGGAACCCCTGTCAGAGTCCAACTCCCTGCCTGTGCCTCACTGCTAGCAAGGGGGAGGAGGTGAGAATATTTGCTCTGAGGAGGAGGAGGAGGAGGCAGTGAGGAATGTCCAAAACAACAACTATTAAGGAAACTGCAGAGCTGAGCCAGGTTGAAGTCCAGTCCAACAGTCTAGAAAACAGAGGTCTGTCCAGAGGGTCAAGGAAGCCAAAACGCAAAGGTCATGATTTGCTACAAGCAGAGAGCAAGCCATGCTGACAGACCTAAATAGCCACAGAGACAGGTGTTATTGCTTCCTTAATCTAGCCAATGCAGCTTCCCTCTGAGCTGCCCATTTCAGCCTTCTTCATACTGGAGTGCTAAGGGGCTCAGGTGACTGTAATTCTTCCAAATCACTGCTGGTTCTTTCTCCCTCTGAAGCTGGTTGGGGCAACTCTGCCTCTGCTTGTCCTTCAACTGCTGGAAATGTTTGCAAGTCGGTTTGGTCAATCACTGGCCCTTTTCCTGGCACAATCAGTTGTTCCTCAACCTCAGAGCCATCATCTATCACAACCCCTCTGCCTGGACCCTTTGCTGCTGCCTGCCCCTTCCCCACCCACCCCCTGCTGCTCACCCCTCCCCCATCTGCTGCCACTTGCCCTGCTGCCACTCACCTTGCCCCCTTGCCCTGGGCACTGTTGAGCCTCAGTACACCTCTGTTGAAACACCACTGTCATCTGCCTCACAAGTATATTGAACTATTTTTGTCTTGGTCATACTTACTGATATTTCCAACATCCTTTCATCGTGCAGCTTCTTTGTATCCCTAAAAGGAACACATGAGAAATAAAAAAAATGCTAATGCTATATAATTTTTTACAATTTCTACTAGCAGGGCTTTTCTACTAGCAGGACATTTCAATTAATAAGAAAAGTGAATGTATAGCCCCTCTCTCTCTTTCTACCTCACCTTCTTCCTCCCCCTTTCTCTAGGCCTTTTCACACTACACTGTTATAGTGCTTTTATTCCACCTTTAACATCCTGTGGAATTCTGGGGTTTGTACTTTACTGAGGACTCTGGCTGAGAATTCTAAATGCCCCTTCCTAAAACTGCAAACCCCAGGATTCCACAGGATCTTAAAAGTCGAATAATAGCACTATAAAAGTGTTGTGTAGAAAGACCCTCTGTCTCTCTCTCTCTTAGGCCCTTTCCACATGGGGGGAGGAAACACGGGGTAACATGGGGTAGGACGGAGGTCGTCCCCACCGTGGAGTGCACTAGGGCGGTTAGAAAAGTGGAGGTTCTACACCTCAAACCGCCCTCGCGCAGCCACGGGGATAGCGCCACGTGTTTTATAAAGACCACCTTTCAAGTGGTCTTTTTAAAACAAGATTGTGCTAGCCTGTCGCAGCACCCTGTGAAGAACTGCAGGGGCACACAAGCGCATCCCTGCAGAGCTGCCTGGGGGCGGGCTTCTGGCTGGCGCGTCGCCCCGATTGGAGGAGCGCCGCCGGAAGCCGCCGGCCACCATTTTGGCTGCCGCCGGATGCCACCGGGCGCCAGCGGCGTGTAGAGCGGCGAACGCGCACTGCTCCCTGCAGAGACAGAGTCACCCAGATTAAAGTAAGCTCCGTTCCCGTGTGCACCACCCTGTTTCCCCACGTTTCAGCCCCCCCCATGTGGAAATGGACTTAGTCTTTCTCTGTGTGTGTATGTATGTTTTGGCATTTGTGTGGATAAATGTTTATCACTCAGCAAAATATAATCTTTCTCTAGTTTGTATGTCACAAATTTTCAAAAATTATATAGCTATTACTTACAAGAGGTACTTACAAGAGTAATTGTGCTGTGTTCCATGCAGAAAAAGATGCTAAATTCTTATTAATACCAGAAAAATTATGAGGAATTTGGAGTGAGTTGCCACCATATTCTACACAGCACTCTTGCAGTAGGAGATTCAGGAACAGCCTTGTACAATGTGTATTTTTTCAGTGCAAAAGATGGCCATCTCACATAGCACAATTTCAGATATAAACATTTTAGACCTGCCTAGTGCTGTCTTTCAGTTAGCTCTTGATAAGAGCCTTGCTATCTCAGAAATAGAATGTTGCCCCCTCTCCCCCTACTTAGAGAGGAAGAAGATCCTTCCTGCTCAAGAAAGCAGTCTGAATTTATAATGGAAGGATCTAGAATGCTTGGAAGTAATTTACTTAACATTTTAGCAGAACTAAATCCTTGGTCTCACTCTGAATCACAGAAGAGAGTTTTAGCCACCTAGAGAAGTTGCTGACCTTTGCAGAAATGCCCTGGTTAATATAATGCCTCATCTCTTACAGTTGCATGAGAAAAATGTAATTCTTCACTAATTTTCTTCTTGAAGGAAGCAGTGAATAATTTTAGCAGTTACCTTCCCGCTGTGAAGAAATTCTTCAAAAGCCATATGGTTTTTAAAGCCTATTTATAATTCAGGGCTTATTCTGCGCAAAATTTGTATGTGGTTGTTTTGCACAGAAAACAATATTTTCCACATATTAAATGCTGTTTCCTGTGCAGAAAATTTTTTTTTCTACGTAAATAAAACATCTGAAAATTTTGCGCAGAATAAGTTCTGAGCTGCAAAAAGTGTGACTTCAGAATCCTTCTCATCAGGATTTCTTGACAGCACCCAAAAAAGTGTTTTGGACCATTTTTCAAATATTTCCAAATATTCTTTCTGTTGCAGGCCATTTGTGCACAAGAGGGGAGGAGAGGTTCCATGCGTGTCAAAATCAGTGTTCTTATACTTTGATTTGGAAACTGAATTCAGAAACTGTGTTGTCTGCACCCCACCCCCATTTTACGTCATACTACTGTGGAGAACAGCGGTTGCTGCATCCACAACAGCAAGTCCCCAGCCACTCCCATTCCCCTCCCTCACCCCACCCCACCATCACTGATTGGTCTGTTTTTTTTTAAAAAAAAAAAAACAACACTCACATATTTATGTGTTACTGTATTTGTGAGTAGGAATGTATGATACATGGGGAGGAAAAAACACATTTTAACAATCCATTACCAGATCCACTCTCTTCCCACTGTCCGTTTAACACAGGAAGACAATAATGACGGCAGTCTGTCCTTTGATGGGTGGAGAGAGATGGGGACAGAAATGACAGAAGGGACGGCCTGTGAACACCCATAGCCTGCCATTTCTGTGATGTGAATTGATGCTGTGCTTCTGTATTTAGGTGAAAACCGAAGCAGAACTGGTTTGGGAGATTTACATCAAAGTTTTTCCAGTTTTCACATACAGTAGTTTCACATTGCAGTGAACCGCAGTGAACTGTTCTAGGAGCTGAAAACATGCAGAACCACGAGGAAAACTATGATGTTAAAATGATACAATGTGCAGACCAGAGGATAAGAATTCAACGCTGCTACAATGTATCAACCTCATGCAGAAATGTTCACAGTGAACACTGTGCAATCACTGTCCATGAAGAATTTTGGCTTTCATCGTCTAAGAGACCTTATTTGCATTCTGCATCCGTATGTCCACTGTGTATAATCAATTGTATGCCATCTTGTTACACAAGTGGCTTCTTTAATTTTACCATTTTTAGAATCTGGTTTGATAGGGACCTAAGTGGGTTTCCCCACTCCCAGTTTTACAAATGCACATTCCAACAAAATGGTAACAGTAGACTTTCAAGATATATGGATACATAGCTCTACAACCACTGGACCTCTTTGTTGACTGAACTATCTGTTTAAGCAGATAGTATAATCTGTATTTGCAGCACTTTAGGATGGTATGGTATATATTGTGACATCACATTGAGGGGAACTGGGGAAGGGTGTAGTTATCTTAGAAACTATCTTGCCTTTACTTCCCAGGTGACAGAGAGACATCATGTGTTTTCGTGTAACTGGAAGCTTTCACACTTTATGTCCACTTGTGGGATGCCCACAAAGCCATCCATCATCTCACCTACCTACAAAGAGAATAGAAGGAGTGCAAAACATTTCTTTCTACATGACATTGGGGTGGCATTACTGTTAGTAAAATAATGTCACATCTCTTCCGGCCACATGAGAAGGATAGGTATAAATAGTCATACACAGATTTTATTTTTTTCTTCCAAAGAAGTAGCAGTGTTAGTGGCTTGCAGCAAATGCAGAAGGAAGGGAGGTGGTGGAAAAAATAATAATGCAGGAGCAGCTTTAAGACTAACTTTATTATTATTATTATTATTTTGACATGAACCTTTGTGGATAAAATACTACTTCTTCAGACTTAGCACAGTGTGATATTAAGGCCTCAAGTATAAAGCATATATATACAGTTGTAGGGATTGGATAGAAGGCAATAGAATTTAAATTTTCAAAGGGCTGGGTAAGGTGATTCAGATCAGTTAGTGTGAAAATTAGCTTGAAAATTTAAGGTGAGGGACATAATTTGCATGTTTCTGAGCCCTATTACATTCTATCTCCTTCCCACAACTCCATAAATAATCTTTATATATGAGGCCCTGATATCACTCTGCACTGCATCTGAAGAAGTGGTTCATGCTAAAATAAAAAACAGTTAGTCTTAAAGATGCTGTTATATTCTTTACCTCCTCCTTCTTTTCACAGAGTTCAAAAAGTTACTTTTAAGATAATTAATATAATGACATGATGACACTTTCATAACTGAGCAGTGGGACCCAACATATTGTACTATCACTACTCAGTTATGTACCGCCCTGATACGTCGTTGTAGTCATGCATGTCAAAAAGTAACTTTCCAAATTCTGGTCATGCTTATATAGACTTCTGTGTAGTGCCTTTTGTTCTGCTGTCTTTCTCTTTAGTTCCTTAAGAATGCGTCTAGTTGACATACTCTTTCTTTCCCTCAGCATAAACATTCATTCCACTTGCAATCTTCATCTAGCTTCTTTTCAGTTTTTATGTCACCTTCAAGGTTCTAGCCATTATATTTAAGGCTCTCCGCCTGTCTCCCTCTGTCTCCCTCTCTCTTTCTCTTTCTCTTTCTCTTTCTTCTGTCCCTCACATTTTCCCCTACTTCTTTCAGCTAATTTGTTGCCAGCCCTCATGCTCATTTTGTTCACTGAGCATCCATTGTGTTGTCAATTCATAAGTCTACCCATTATACCTGCAATGTGCATGAATACAACATAAAGTTATTTTTAGCACTAAATAACATTCTGATGATTTTGTGAGTGCCCATATTTGTGAAGGTCATCTTTTCTTTTTTCAGGGAAGGGTGATTAAGTGTCTCACAGGAGCTCTAGAAGAAAAATATATACAATAATAAGTGAATGCAAATACACTAGGGCTACACACCAGTATCTAGAATCTAAAGATGTTTGTATGTTATTGCAATGTTTAATTTCACTATACTTTTCTTCTGATTCTTTTCTCATCTAAATCACCTCAGACTTATAAATAAAAGTATTGAAAGGTGTCAATAAGAAATATCATGTCAGCCATCAATGGTTCACGAATAATTGACCCTGAGATTACCTAATGGAAAGATGTTTTGTATTCATGCAATTAGCTCAGCTCATTAACATATGAACTAAATTTGGTTTGGTTTGGTTCAGAACAAGAATTTTACTTCAGATTTTGATCTATCGAGGCAAACAGAATTTTAGTAACATTTCATAACACTTCCAGAAGATCTTCAGTTCAGCCATAGATCTGAAATATTTATTCTTGTAAGATTCCCCCCCCCTTTTCTTTACTACATAATTGTTTTTCTTTAGGGGTTTTTTTTTTTTTTTTTGGTAATCGTGTGGAACTTTTACACTGGTAGTAGTGTGGAACTTTTCCCATGTATGTCTTGCTTACCACAAGTACTACTCAGTTCAGTGCAATAGATGGTGTACAGTTCGGCAAGCATACTGTTGTTGCTATTGTTGTTGTTTTTAAAAAAACACAACTATTGAACTTAAGTCCTCCTTTGTAAAAGAATTTTTGCCATCCAAGCAAAAGTTTGGATCGCTCAACACACAATGATGCTTTGCCAATAATGAATGTGGTTACAGACTTTATTTCATTATAACTCACAGATGGAAGATGGAAGAAAATTCAGATGTTGCTTCTATGAATCAATACAGGTAAAGGGCTCTTCTGAAAAGAAGTTGAATTTCTTGCAGCTGTTTATTCATGAGCACACAATCTGAAATCATTGTGTACATGTGACATGATCTGGCTGCATTTTTGTAGCTGGAGTGGAAAAAAATTAAGAAAAAAAGTCCTGGAGCTTTAGCAAATATGCTCTAGGTCTTGGAGTTCAATACCTGTTTTTGTTTTCCTCAGGTACAAAATTTCAGCTGGATGTTACCTGGAGTGTCCTGACCCCATTGATCATTGATTGATTGGTGCATCAGCTTGCTACCTCAAAATACAAGTGACTCAGTGGTCCACCCGTGGTGCCAGTTCCTCTCTGAAACAATGGGGAATACTAGCTCAAAGGGGAGGGCTATGAGGGGGGGAGTGTAACCTTACAGGATCTTTTATACCTGTGTATACTCATGCAAGGAAAAACCAGATGAGATTCAAAAGTAAGCTTGTTTGTTTTATTGGGGGAATTAACAATTGCATATATACAAAATCCAAGCAGCCTTGCAATCACACAAAGCTAAAGGAAGGAAAAGGGAGGAAAGATTTGGATAGCAAGAGTTTAGAGTGACGTGATATTTACCTATGCAGAAGTAAAGAGATGAGATATTGTGACTCAAACCAAGGGTTCATAGATAGTAGCAGACTGAGAATCAGAGTGGCAGAGTGATGGCCAGTATACCAAAATAATATGAGTTATCTGGTACAGAGCCAGGGTTTAAATATTCTTTTTTTGTCCTGAGGAGGACAGTGTTAATGTTTCTCTAGCAGAGTAGACGATGGAGTCCAGAGTGGACAATGGCATCTGGAATGAACTAATGGTCTTAGCATTAGGTGATAAAGAACTGATGGAAATCATGATCATGAAGTTTTTAAGCAGAGGTTGGATGGCCATCTGTTGGGAATGCTTTGATGGCTGTTCCTGCATAGTAGGGGGTTGGACTGGATGGCCTCTGTGATCTCTTCCAACTCTATGATTCTATGATAGCTTCTTAATGGCGGAACATGTGAGGGGATAAAAGGGAGAGTTTTGATGGACAAAGGGAGAAGGTTGAAGACAACTGGTCATTCTGTGGAAGCAGTTTCAGGTGCTATTGTTTCTAAAGGTTGAGTCATTGAGTGACATCTTCAAGTCCATCATCTCTGGAGTTTCCCTGACTATGACCCAACCATGCCCAGAGGTTCCAATCTAACCTCATTTTTTGCAATGCATATGTGCACCCAGTTTTTCTCTGCCAATAAGCTTCTTAGTCATACAGGATATAATTTATATTTTGTCCCAATTAAATGTGGTTCCAATTAAATTGTATCATGTACGGCCTCGCCACAAGCTGGGATTACACATGATGGTGGAAGAGGAGGCTCACAGAAGAATTCTACTGATTTAGGCTCCAGCGGCAGTCATACAGCATCTTGGACAATAATAGGCATCAATGGTCTTTTTCTTCATAATAATGTCTTTGAAAGAATAATGGCATGTCAAAATTCCAGTACCTGATATTTTATGATCCCCATGCAGGTGTCTTAGCAAGCAAATAGCACAAAAGAAAAGCAACAGTGTGGTACTGCATAGCATGCCTTGAAACAAACAAACAAAAAAAATTAAGTATAACTCAGTTGTCCCAACTGCAATGGTTACTGAGAGATGTATAACCTAATGAGGCAATACCACCAGTATTGCTTCTGTTCAGTGATGCACTGTTTGGTTTTGTATACCTCTGCCACAGAAGTTAATATTACTGGGGGCATTACTACTGTCTGAAAATGATAATTTATGTGTTTTTCTATAAAGAGGGTCAGAATTTGAATCAGCTTATACTTAACTAAGTAATTTTTTCTGGCTTTAATTCCCAACCTGATGCTAACATCATTCAAATCTGTTTCAGTCACAAGAACAATAGACCTTCTTTTCCCCCTGCAGCTGATGCCTGATAAAGTAGGTTGGGAGGCTAGTTATGATTGTTGCAAAATCACAGCTAAGTAGTATTCATGAATATAAAACAATTATGGTTAGGTGTTTTGTATTCATGATCACTACTTAGTCATGATTTTGACATTATTGTCATGATTGTAACTCATCTCCCAAGCTATTTTACTGGGCACCACCTAAATGGAGAGAAGGTAAATTATACTCGTGATTATAACATGCTTGAATGATGTTTCTGGCAGGTTTTTTTAGAAGATAAGTCAGGAGCAGTGACTTAGCCAAATACTAAGTTAAATAGAAGTTGATGCAGGAATTTTGGATGAGATCAACAAGGAACAGGCTTCACAATGTATATTCTATTTGTTCAGTTGTGCTGTTGTGGTAGTAGTAGTAGTTGTTGTTTTTGTGTGTTTCCAACTTGTTTCCAACTTATGACAACTATAAGGTGAACCTATTATAGGGTTTTCTTGTCAAGATTAGTGGGGGTGGGGTTGCTTTTACCTTCCATAGAAGCTGATAGAATGTGACTTGCTCAATGTCACCCAATGGGTTTACATGGCTGAGTGGGGATTTGAACTCTGGCTCTCAGAGTCATAGTTCAGTGCTCAATCTACTATATCACACTGCATGGTATGTCAAACCTAAATTCCTTTTTGAGCTGCAGAATATCTGTGATATATCAAATAACATAATATAAATATACAAGACATTTTAAAGATACTACCCAGATTATGATTGCCAATGTGTTTAAAATAAAATAAAATACTTCTCAAATGAGAATGTGTGTACCACAATGCATTTTGAAGGTAATATGGGGAAGACTGCCACATATAGAAAATAACTGTTTTAGGGCTTTAGGCACTGTTTACTCTGAAAGTTATCTGATCTAGTCATGGTAATCTGAGGAAGCCACGACTAAGCCATGCTATTATGTGAACTGAAGCTTGCAGAGATGTATTCCAAAGAACTACTTACACAAAGACAAAGTACAATGTGCATTGTATCAGTCTATCAGCACCAGATAAAGTAAAAAAATTAAGGAAACAATGGAACATTCTGAAACATGTAAACATAGGCTGGACATAATTACATGGACATACGAGGAAAAACTGCTTTATACTGTTCCATTGTAGAAATACAGTAATTAAAAAAGAAACATTTACATATGCAAGATGGGAAAGATGCTAGCTGAAGCTACATAAAGATTGTCTTCTTTTTTGCACAGCTATAAGCAGAGCACACAATGAAAATATTTTGTGCACTTTGAATTATGAAGTTTGGATACTCAACTGATGTGGCAGTCTTACAGTTTTGACTATTGGGTGTCAATAGCCAGTGAAGTATAGTTTAGAGTAAAACTGGACTTGGAACAGAGAGACTTTCACCTATAAAGTTCACTGAGTATCTTTGGATCAATCATCTTCTTTCATCATCATGTACTTTACAGAATGATAAGAGAAAGAAAATGTGGCTGTCAGTAGTGGGCAATTCATATAGTCCTTGTGTTCATTGAATAAAAGGCAAGCAATTATTGGAAATGCAAATATGTACATTTTAACAGATTGAAGGCCCATTTCTCTCAAGATATTTGTGTTCTTTGTACTCCAAGCTTCCTTGTAGTTTTGCATGCTTTCTCAGCAATAGTATATTTTATTTGGGATGCAGACTGAATTTACATATTTAAACTTAGCTCTTTAAAGGGTATGTCTGTGTACTAAGTATATCTTTCCCATTTTTATGGTTAGATTTTAAGTTCTGTACCACTGCACTTAGATTCAATGTGGCCTGAAAGGTTTAGGTTACAGACCTAGATAAAACTTCTCTCTTCATCAAGAAAAAAAAATCTGAATTTTAAGTCTAAACTATGAACCACATTCCCATATGTAATTTCCATATTTGATGCCCTTCTCTTTAAGTTTCATCACCTTTTGGAAACATAGCAGGAAATAGAGATTGTCAAATCATTCTATACAGCTAAGATACACACACACACACACACACACTTTGGTATAATGAGCACTTCAGAATAAGCACACTGCCAAAGTCAATGGCCTCATGGGACAATTGTTCTTCAAAAGTAGTACACCTCATTATAATCTAAGCCACCATTTTAGACCCACATCTATTGTACCTCTGACCCATGTAAACCTAGTGATATCTTATCTGTCATTCATAGCTCCTATCTTGAAACTGATGCTAACAAAAACTTTTTTAGTACTCAAAAATTGATCGATGAAAACTTTATATCTCTGTCATTTTCTAAATTTATGTACATTCATCATGAATGTTTATCTCATTGTGCGATCGAAGCTATCAGAAAACCTATTTTTTTTCCAGAATTTATAGCAGTTAATTTTAGGGATGTTAATAGGAGTCAAACAAAGCTTGAACTCCAATTGAATTGGGCTTCTGGTTCTGGTCGTTACTGGTAGTGATGAAACAGGCTGCAGAGCAACCAGAACTGAACCGAGGCCACTTACAAAGATGCATTCATGCACTTCTGACAGAAAAAACTTTTAGTCAGAGACTGACTGCAGCTCTTTGGGTCAAATTGAAGTTTCTGAAATGTTTTTAAAAAGTAGCCCCCATGTAGACCACATTAAAGAAATCTAAACAGAATGAATTAAGATATGTGTTATTGTTGTCAGAACAGAGATCTCCAGAAAAAAGACATAGATTCTGCACAAATTTTAATTACAAATGCATTCTTGTCATCCAGACTGAAGCCAGGGGCACACTCAAGCAACAAACTATGTCTTCAAGAGGAATATAATGTCATTCAAAAGGAACCGAAACTCAGTTCCCTGATCTGTCTTTTATTTGATCAGGAATACCTGTGTTTTGTCTCCTGGAATCAGATCTGGGTTGGCTCACTTTAGAGGCAGCAAGGGCCATTTTTAACTCCACATCCTGAGTGGGCTACACCAACATTACATGATACTTTTCATTTCATTTTTGCTCTGATTTTGGTTAAAAAGGAAGTGTAGGGCTACAAACGCAGTAGGGAATGAGACGATGTAATAGCCATGTCTAAATACTTGAAGAGATGTCATGTTGAGTATAGAGCAAGCTTGTTTTCTGCTGCTCCATAGACTAGGCCTCTTTTCACACCTTACCTTGATAGCACGATGAACTAGAGCCCTCACGATATTGCCAATATCGTAAGAGGCCCAGTAGAGAACCCCTTGCAGTCTGCACACAGTAGGGCATTCGCGAGAGAGCACCAGTCCCTGCCCGGTGCCTTGTTCACATGTCAGCATCCTGGGCCACATCCAGGTTCCGCCCTGTCCCCGCTCCACCACCTCTGATTGGTTGGTGGTTTTTCTTCTCTTTTTTTTATTGTTTCATCAACTATCATGCTAATGTTAGCATGATAGATCCTGCCAACAGGCTGTTTCATACTACATTGGTAACATGCTAACGTGCTAACGATAGTGGCAGGTTTTTTAAAAAACACAGTTGGCCGGACCCCAGGGGGTGCTGTCATCTCGAATGTGAGTGGCAACGCAGCCCCGGGGTGGCCTCTCGTGGCAATGTGTTGTGCAGTGTTCCCTGCTGCAATGGGGGCAGCGGCCAGCCTGCTGCTGGGTGGAGCTTCCCCTGGGAGTTGCTGCATGAGGGACAGGCAGCAGGGACTGCCCACACCCCGCCCACTCCCACGTCCTTCCCAGAAGCACATCAGACAGTGGCTCCACAGGCCCTCTGGTTGCATGACCGATGCGTGAAAGGGAGGTTATTTTGTGCTTTTTAGTTGGCCCAATACAGCTACTGCTGTTTTGTGGATTTGGGATTTTGTTGGGTTATGATTCTTGCTGTTGTTTTAGAGCTATTGTTTGTAAATTAAGAAAAAAGAGATTTCCACTTCCATAGCAAAGTCAAAGCAATAAATCTTAACAGAGTAAATTTAATGTTTGTTAAAATTTAAAACAAGTTCCTTTTGTAAAGGTATGAGAAGAGTTCATGACCAATATCATACACAATTGTCCTCGGTGGGCTTAATTTCTGAAGTCTCTCATGTTTATGTGTATGTGTGTATTAATTTTTAATTAAATAAATAATCTATTCCCAGTCTTATTACTTTATTTTCAGATAGAAAATCATTACTGAACTTTCCCTAATCAATAGCTCTGTTGTTAAAAAAAAATTTACTCTCATTGTCATCTCATCCATTACTTCATACAGAAGAAATTCCCATTTTAAGCTCTGGAATCATGTTTGCCCTTAAAGATATTGGAGAGAGGGTGATGTGGTCCCACACACTTTTTGTCTCTGGCCCTGCCCAACACTCAGTTCAGCCCAGTTCACTACCACCATGGCATTTCTAACAGATTCCTTCAACAATAAAAAGTTTTCCTATACTACCTCTACATCTACATCTAAGGGGTAAGGACAAAGTCCTCACCCATTTTTCAGGTTGAAGAACATCATCATACTGTTGCAGGCATATTTTGCAAATGGGTACTGGTGCAGCTATTAGGTAAATCATGAAAACAAAAACTAGGTTTCCCAACAACATTACAAGTGGCTTTTGATATAAGCTAATGGCATTTATTACTAATGGTAATGTTACTCTTTGTCTATGAATGCAACAAAATATCATATTCACTGCTGATGTTCTCATCCGTTGGCTTATAACTATACAATGCTAGAAAGTGGTAAATGAATCTTGATAAATGTGCTCCAAGTAATTACTTTCTTACATTATATTTTGGCTAAAGTCAAGATATGTTGAATACACACACAAGTACATATCTTCATATACTCTTTCACACTCTTACTTAAATATATTGATTGGATGACTTATAAACCACTTGATATTCTAGAAGTATTTCCAATAAAATACAAATATAACCTTTTGCCATCATCACATTCCCAAGATTCTTTCTCTGCATACAAAGAATTGTAATGCATCCATAGATTTTCCATAGATTTCTACAAAGAGGTAAAATGCTTCATATTAAACTGATAATAGCGTAGGCAGTAGTAAAGTTAAAAGAAGGAGGACAAAAATTAATATGGATATAAATGCTTCCTCTAAACCTATAGAATAGCTGTGAAAAAAGTGCAGCCAAAAGTAGCATGGAATCTCCCCAGAATTTTTTATAACCCCAAAAGGACCCTACCCCTCTAAAATTTGGGGGAATATTTTTCTTCTCCTCTATAACGCCTGCCTATGCCCTCTGAGTGAATTGGGGGGGGGGTAGCATATTTTCATTTACCACAAATGTTGTTTAGATCCAATAAAAACTTTTCTTTTTTTTTCCAAAACAGGTTATGACTTCTAGTTAACTTTTGCTTTACAGAAAGGTCTCTGGAATGGCAAAACAGTGCAAGCAGAATTTTGTGCTCACTTGTCTTCCAGTAGTTTCTGACAGGGTTTCCTTAGCAAGATTTATTTAGAGGAAATTTGTCACTGCCTTCTTCCAAGATGAAAGGACTGTGACCTGCCCAAGGTCATCCAGTGGGTTTCCATGATAGGCATGTAAATCTAAATTTCTTCTCAAAAAGAGCAACAAATAATTTTAGCAATAATAAAGTCTCCAAAAACTACATAATTTGGGACTTATTCTGTGCAAAATTGCATATGATTGTCTTGTTCAGAAAATGGCATTTTCTGTGAAGGAAGAAAACAACATTTTCTGCATGGAAATAATATTTCAACACAGAAATATTCATTCCTGCATAGAAAATACTTTTTTAAAAAAAACGAAAAAGCATTTTTCTATGCAAAACAACTATGTGCAAATTTTATGTGCAAATTTTACATAGAACAAATCATCAATTACAGCTTTTTTTCTGCACAGAAGAAAAAATAACCTATGCAGGAATGAATATTTCTGTATTAAAATATTGCTTTTCATAATGTTGTTTCCTGCTCAGACAACATTCTTTTCTGCACAAGTATTCCCATGTGAATTTTGTGCAGAACATGTCCCAAGATGCAAAGATTCTCATCAGTCCAGGATTCTTCTCATCAAAGTTTTTCAACACTTGGAAAATATTTATTTTCCCAATCATTTTTCAACTGTTTTTGAATATTCATTCTATCCCTATTCCATCACCAAATGGGGATTTGAATCCTGATCTCCCAGAGTGCTACATCACACTAGATTTGAAGGTGGTATACTGCAATTAAATTTGCAAATTAAAAAAAAATGCAATTAAAAAATGGTTGTGAGGAATATGTGGGGTGTTGCCCTCATTGTCTAGTTAAGATTGTATTCTGACCCCTGCTGCAGAAAGGCACCATTTGAAAAAAAGCACCTTAAGGCAAAAGGGGAATTGACCAGTTTTTTTTTTTTTTTTTTTAAAAAGCCCATATTCTAAAGAATGTGTGGTGTTGTGATTAGAGGACTCAAGTTAGACTTGGTAGTCCCAAGTACTGGTCCCTACATAAAATGCATTGAGTGGCCTTCATTAATTCATTCTCTTTCACTCTGGCCTATGTCACAGGGGTTGAAGTATATGGGGGGAGGGACCCATGTATGCTTCCTTTAGCTCATTGGAGAAAGAATTGGGTACTGAGGAGGAGGAGGAGGAGGAGCATGATGATGATGATGACATTTAATTGTTGCAATAGAGTATTGCAACACTGTTACTATATGCAATTTAATGAATAAAATGACTGAATTCCTGCATTGGGCTTGTGGAGCATAAATCTCTGTCTATAAAGTTATGCATTATTTTTACTTTCCAACCCTTGTGTTGATTGGAGACACTGTGCCACTGAGCCAAGCCACCCGATGTATAACTGCATGCACAACCAAATGTGTATCCATGTACAACATGCATACCGGTGAAATGGCACTATGCATGCACATTTCTGATTCCACAGCCTAAAATGACTGCAGATGTTCTGCATGGAAGAAAAATGTCCAAATGTTTCCATAGGGGAATTTAGAGATACGTAAGACACCAACAGGAGTCTAGACATTGTCCATTAAAATAGGCATTGAGTCCAGAGTCCTATTAGCGTACTTTCCCCGTGACTTGGGTCTCACACCTTGGTGATGGGAAAAGGCTGAAAAACTGCTAATCTGAGCAGCCTGTTTCTCCAATATCCTACTTGCTTCACTGTGCCCACAGAGTTTTTTTCCCTCTGCTGCTCCCATATCCTACATTGCCATAGTTATGTCACTGTAGTGCACCAACAGATTTCTGCCTTAGCTAATAATAATAGCTAGCATCTCAATGATGATTTAAGGTGCTTTAAATCCAATTTACACCTTCATAATCCACTTTTTTTTGTTATTGTGGAGTTTAATAGTCTCCACAAGGACCCAAATCTCCTCCCCAAACTGATATTTACAGTGTAGCAGTCCCCTCCTGTGGCTATTTTTGTGTCAGTGGACAGCAGGTAAGGAGCAGCAGTGATATGTGCAGCTATTCCCCAGAGGCCTCTTGGAGTCCTCAAGAACCCCCTGAAAATTCCTGTTGCAATGTGTCCAGCTAAAGGAATATAGCTGGGTGGGTCTCTGCTGCTCCTCCAACTAGTAGTAAGAGGGCTGCCATACTGAAAAAGTGGGTTGACATGGTACACTGGGACACATATAATAGGTAAATTCTGGAGACACATCACCTAATATAGGATTTAGGCCGATATTATTATACTGTACAATAATATGTCCATATCATTTTAATTTACTTCATGTATCCTTATACTATTTCATACTATTTTATGCATTTATGTCCTATTTTATGCTTTTATATCCTGTTTATAGTCTATCTGATTTATATATTTATACCCTATTTTTAGTAGGTGTATTTTATCTATACTGTACCATTGGATGGTTGTTGCGTCTATAGACCATAAAATAAAGTTTGATTTGATCTACTCTAAAATAATATATCTATATAATATTTCCTTTGTAACATCACAGCTACATTAAAATACAGTTTCATATTGTTATAGCTACTATAGGACAGAATCTTTGGCTCCTGACAAGAATTTGATGGTTACCAAAATGTCAAAAGAATTTGAGAGACAAATCTGCCTGTTTCTGAAAGAAGAGACTCAGAACTGGCCCTTCACTCTCCAGTAGTTATATAATCTGTCCTTGAAATATCAATCATACTATCAGAACAACAAAAGCAACCTTCTGCCACCAGGCCTGCAAGCTGAAAAAACAAGAATAAAAATAAAATACAAACAAATAAATGCAAAACAAAAACTGAACTTCACTACAATGGAACCATTTAAAAATAAATATATTAAAATCCTTATGAACGGGGTCCCTGCTGGTAGGGGAAAATCCAAATAGCTAAAAGAAAAGAAAAAGGGTTGAATAACAAGGGAGAAGCATGTATATCCAAACTGGAAAACACACACATTTGACCTGTTTCTGAAAATATGACTGTTTACTGCTCAACACAAAACACACAAAGACAGTGTTACCTTGTTAAAGCCATCTATGCAGACATCATTGAGTTTGTGTTTACCAAAGGTCAGAGGAGATCTGTTATTAACGTGATTAACTGTTCACTCTTAGCATGCTTATTCAGAATTAAACCCCAATGAGTTCAATGGGATTTACCAGAGGTGGATCTAGGATGGGCCAACTGGGGCATGTACTCTGGGTGCCAATGTCAAGGGGGCACAAAAATACGAAGCCCCCTTCCTGCCCTCCCTGCTGCCGTTCGCCCCTCCCCACCTGCCAATGCTCACCCCACCCCTCCTGCTGCTTGCCCCTCCCCCAGACCCACCTCTGTTTGCCCCTCCCCCCACTGCTCAACATACCCACCACTCACCTCACCCCCACCTGCTGCCACTCAGCCCTTCCCTACCTGCCTGCCGCTCACCCCACCCCAACCACCACCACGTGCCCTGCCCCCTTGCCCTGGGCACTTTTGAGCCTCAGTGCGCCACTGGGATTCACTCACTGAAATTCTCACTGATATTCAGAACACTTGCTATCTTCCTATATACATTTACTTGGGAGTAAGCATCACTGAAAAAAAATGAGTCTTAATTCGATGAGTAGACAGGTAAATCTACATTGTATTAGTAGTGGATGCCAATCAGGGTAGACCAATTGCATTGCTCAGTAATGGTTGAATCAACATTGATTTAGTAGGTCCACATCAGTTGGGATTACCAAAAGGATTCAGGCCATAATATGCTTGTTCAATAATATATGACTTTTTGCTATAGCAAGGATGGGAAAGTGTGGACCACATGCAGTTTATGTGGCCCCCAGTTCCTTGTTTGTTTGTTTTTTTCTTTTTAAGTCACCAACTCAGGAGGACATGAAGATTAATTTTTTGGCACTCAGATCTTTTTAAACCCAATGGTAGCCTTTTTCTTTCTTACTGGACTAACCATGTAGCTCTCAGGGCAGTTCCTGTTGCTTCCAACTCCCTATAGGGGATGTGGGGCAGGACCAAAAAAGGTCATTCTTTTCAGAGGGGTTGGGGACATGGCTCTCCAAGCTCCCTTGCAGGGCCCATCAGTCCCTCTAACTTCTGGCATTTGCCAACCTTTATTCGATATAAACAAGAAACAGAAGAAAACAGAGCAAGAGCTCTGGGGATGCATTTGAAAGGAAGCTCCTGTCAGTGCCACTGCTTTCTTTGAAAAACAAATAGCATCTCCAGAGAAGGGATTTTATTTTTTCAGAGCCATCAGATGGAGATAACATGTAACATTTCCTCTCCCCATCCTCATAGTTTGGATGCTGCCAATTCCATCCCCAGCCAGCTGAAAGCATCCTCTCACTGTGGCACCAAAACAGCTACTGACTGTCCTGATATGATTGGACCAGAACCAAGTGTCCCCACCTTCAGTATCTCATAGCTGAGTTTCTGTGAGGTTACAAAGTACTTGCTGTTAGGAAAATGGAGCTATAGTTTAGCTGGACAGAATACTCGGTTCTCTGAAAGGACACTGAGCAAACAGCACTGGATGCTGTAGGAAATAAGAGTGGAAAGCCAAGGAAAGTCAAGGACTAATTTTTCACTAATTTCATTCTCAAAGAAATCAGAGAGTGGTTTTAACAATTTTTGTCCTACTGCAAAGAAGTCTTCAAATCCTCTTCAGTTTTTAGAGCCTATTTACAGTTCAGGACTTATTTTGCACCAAATTCTCACTTTTTTAAAAAACGCACAACTGCAGAAATCATGAAATGCGTGAAATGTTGCTTTCTGCAAAAAAAAATTATATGCAAATTTTGTGCAGAGTATGTCTTGAACAGGAAGGATTCTCATCACTCCAGGATTATCTTTGCAAGGGTGTTCTGGCACTCAAGAGACATATTTTCCAATAATTTTTTCCAAATATATTTGAATATTCTTTCCATCTTTATGCAGGCAAGAATGGATATTTCATGCATAGGCAGTAGGTGGATCAGAGATGCAAGTTTAATTATAAAGTAAAGATGAGAAAACCATCATGAAGGGCTGTGTTAGAAAGGAAGGAAAGACAGAATTACAAGCTTAAAACAATCACCTAGTTCTTCAGTTGCCTACCTCTGATTTCTGTTTCAGCAATTTCTAGGCAAAAATTGTAGATGTACTTACTAAAATGTAAATCTTATTTAAATTAATGATACTTTATTGTAAATTAGCCTACTTAGGATGGAGTACTTCTCACACCAGTCAGGAGTAGAAGAACTGTTGGAAAATGACGTGGAGATTGTGCAGATAAATCATTTCCTATCACAAATATTCAGGTAGCAACCACTTATATCCCTAAAGAATGGCAGATGTGGAAGAGATGTAGATGGCCCCAAAGCCAGGAGAATTCTTCATGAAGAAAATTTTAGGTGGTATTTGTGTTTACATGTTTAGACAATACTGTACTATCCCTGTATTGTAATACTGCAATTCCAGTCAAGCATGAAACAGATAACTATTATTACCTCCAAACAAATCCACTGTTTATCACAGTAACAGTTAAGACACAAATGATATATTCTAACTCACTGGTATTTCTTTTGCTCAGACTAATGCACATTATCTGGCTTTGTGTCACCTCCCATTGTGTGTGTGGAATGGGACACAAGAAAAAAAAAAGCTCAAATCCTTAGCATTAATTTAAGGGAAATGGATTAGTGAAAAACCCAACCATGCATTGATGCAGAAAGCTAAGGGATTTTTCAGGTGTTATATGCTTCAGAGAAGATGAGACTGTTATTATACAGAGGTAATTGTGGAACAGAACACATTTTAAACTCCCTCACTCATTCTTTCCCTACATAAAACTTAAAACAAGTGTTTTTAGACCCTAACATTACATGTGGCAAAGGGATATGAAATATATGACAAGTTAAAGTGACTGTTTTCTGTTTTTTTCTTGTCTGGAAATATTTACCTCTTTTCAAGAAAAGCTTTCCTGTTGTCAGGCCTTCATAACTGTCATCTTTTAATTACAGTTCATCCTAAATTTTTCTATCTCATGTCTTTGCTGTTTAATGGTCACCCTCATGATACTTTGCTGTCACTATATTAGTTACAAATCACTAAATGTGACTACATTTTCATGGTTCCTGGGCTTTCACTGCTTCTGAACTCTTGCACTTAAAAACCCGAATTCACTGTTTTTTAGTTTTCAAATATGATAATTGTTGCCTTCCTAAACAATTTAATAAGTTCAGATAATGCTGGGGGAAAAAGTTTTTCAATAGGGCATAAGTGTGGATTGGTTCACTAATTATAGTTTTAGTTATGCCACTCTGGACCACTGCTTGGATTTTTTTTCCTTACCTCCACTGCTTTCTTTTTTTCTTACCTCCACTGCTTTCAAAAAACATACCCTTTGTGACACATTTATAAAATGTTTATTGTCCTAATAAAATATATTACCATACTATGCATTTTGCTTGGAAAATAGTCACCCATAAAAAACAAAAGTTGGTCATCTCTGTTTCATAGGGAAAAAATGTAAAGTGACAAATTCAGAAAGAAAGGAAATAGTAACTTGGCTCATTTCACAGCACTACCATGGCCATATCAAAATGATGTAGGATTCAGTACGGTTTGACTGGCACTTAAACATAGTTTTGCCTATATATTGGTCTGCTAATTTAGATGGCAACTTGTGACTCAAATCAACATAGATGTTTCAGCTCTTGTAATTTCAACTTGGCTGCACTGTAACCCCTACACCATTAATATAACTATGTTAACTGTTTTGCCTTCAGTCATGGTTACTCACTTGGCAGATGGCGGGTGTGAGAACCAGAATTGTGTCTTACTCCAAATTCCAGCCTTGAACTCTGGGCTTTTACTATCCCACATCTCAAGGTAGCTTGACAGTTCAAAGAATTGGCAGGTGAAGGTCCAGATTCATTTATCCTTCCACAGATCTGCTATAATTTTACAGAAGTTCCTGCACTCTTCTTTCATGAAGTAGTTTTAAATGCTTCTTGTGTTAGATGCCAAAGATTACTTGCAAATGTGTTCAACAAATTTATGGATTTCTATTTCATCTTCTTCAAAGATGATTGTTAGCACAGCAAGAAATATTTTACTGTTCAATCTTTGTATTTATTGAGGGTGGATTGCAAATAACCATAGTTCTGAGATTGAAAGCTAATGTGTTTTCAGATGAAACCTCAACATATTTTTGTAATGAATTTTAAATTAATCTACATGAAAAGTCATGGTTGGCATTCATTTAAGTTAGCTTGGGCTGTGAACAAATATGGAAGAAGAGTGATACAGAGAAGATCCACAAGAACTGTTGCTAAAGTGAGATGAATCTTGAACAAGAACACTGAAGCTATTATAATAGTAACACATTTAGTACAATAGTCAACTATATGAGGCAGTTCAAATCCCCATGAGACTACACTGGCACTCATAGGCCATTTCTGTATGATAATGCTCTTCTGCATTAGTTTGGGCTGTGAACAAATATGGAATAAAAGTGGTACAAGGAAGACTTCCAAGAACTGTTGGTAAAGTGAGATGAATCTTGAATAAGAACACTCAAGCTCTTCTACATCGTTGCACTGCAATTCAGGTCCAGAAGGGAGTGTGTCAGCAATGCTCCCCTTGGCATCTGCTCACTCCCTGTGGAAGGAAGCATGATTGCTCCACCTTTTCCTTCTGCAGCGCAGCTGGACACTTGCCATTGCTGTGCTGAGGAGGAAAGCAATCATGCTTCTGCGGCTTCTGCACAATGGTAAATATGGGAGTGCTGTGTGATTGGTGGTGCAAAATTGATTTTTTACATTTTGCAAATGCTGCACAATTGTGACGCTTCATGACGGTATGGCAGCGGGATGGAGACAATATTGTGCAGAAGCATAACCTGCTGACTGCTGCTATCCTGTGGCAGAAGCAGGACAGTGGTGTCATGTGGAACGGGCTATAGTCTCTTATATAAGGATGCCTGATTCTAGAATTAAACAAAGCCCTACACAGACAGTATGCAATTGTAAGAATAGTCATGGTATGGGGACATGTATGGTTCCCTTCATTGTCTACTTCTGATCTCTACATGTTTTCTGTTGGACAGATTGTGATCATGTTTCACTGAAAACATTTGCAATTCCTACACCACCAGAAACCTTAAACAATCATGGTTTATAATCAAGTAGAAAACTAACCATATTCAGGTTTATATGGCAGTTTCTCTGCAAACAGTTGAGAAGTTGGGAAAATTAGGATACTGGAAAGGCTGTGACAATCATATCTGTCCTTCTCTCCTTCCATGCTTATAACTTTATAATGTCCATAGGGTGTTTAGAACTCTTCCTCCTCTCCCCGAAGCTGCACAAGGTCACCTTTACGAAATTGTTCAAAATATCAATAAGGGGCCTACTGGCAATTGTTTTTAAGTAATACATTTTCAAAATCATAATCTACTCCAAAAAGATGTTAATGAACAATGATATGTGTGTTTCAGGCAAAAGAGTAACTGTACAAAATGTCATTCATTTATAAATCAGTATAACTCCAGCAATTTCACTACAACTATTGAAATGTGCATCAAGGAAGAATGCTGAATAACATTGGACTTTTATCATAAGGAACATTTATTACACTGTTCTTATGTTTGTTTGTTTGTTTTATATTTCCCCCCTCAAGATAATTGAAAATCTTGGAATAACTATTTAATAATGAAAAGTCTGGTTGCCTAAATTTTACCC
Source organism: Iguana delicatissima (assembly GCA_948472985.1). NCBI lineage: Eukaryota > Metazoa > Chordata > Lepidosauria > Squamata > Iguanidae > Iguana > Iguana delicatissima. The sequence continues at coordinate 2,153,573 of CAOKZL010000503.1, forward strand.
CAGTTTAAAAGAAGCTTAAGATCTACCAGAGCACAAAAACTTTGTAGCTTCAAAGGGCTGGTTTGCTAGCCTGCATACAAAACAGAAAACATATAACGAGAAAGGATGACCTTGATGGAACTCAGCCATCTCTGATTTTTTCCCCTTCAAAATGTGGGTCAAGACAAGAATTGATAAGTAACACTGGAAGTACTGAGATTTATTGCAAATTTTGTTGAAGCAGGGCAAAGAATTATAGTTGTAATTTCATATGAAAGGAAACTACTCTGACATTCCTCGCATGTATTTTTAAGCTGCCACTGTGCCAAAACCAATATGCATGATCTCAGAATCCCTAACCTACCTGGCATTGCCTAATGTATCTAGGTAGAGATTTTCTCTTTCTAAAGAAGATCCTGTCTTATAACAGTGAACTGGAATGGCTGATTATGACATAAATTGAACCAATGTGGGGCATATTATCCAAAGAATGTTGAGTGTCATTTAGTAAAGAAAGCGAAGAAAAGAATGAGGATGGAATGCACTGCTTCAATGGCAGTATCAGTATCCGAGAAGAAGGCATGTGTACTAGCTGGCTAGTTGGCTAGGCAATCTGAACAAGCTACAGATAAAGTGAAACACTATGCTGTAGGGACCATTTGTAGAGGTTCCTGATGCCGATACATTACATTGGAATAGGGAGGACTAAAAAATGTGCAGGAGTTCATTTGTGAAAATATAAAAGTCATGTGCATGAGAATGAATGAAGTAGGTCCCCTATAACTGCATGCCTGGTATACATGATCTCACTGACTCATGATGAAATAGGTCCAAAAATGTACTTTGGATTTAATAGCAATTAAATAGTAATAGTAATAAAATACTACATGGAAAATGGAAGGGAAAGGAAAATTCCAGCAAATGGCATCCTCTTTGCTCACTCTCTCACGCTGTCTCTCATTGTCCTTGCTGTCTTATGTTTTTTTGCTGTATGCACATCCTGCAATGTAAATAGCTTCTTAGTAGGCCGCTCAATTACGCCTTTTATAAAATTCCTTTATAAAATTCTTGTGCTCATACAGTAACTTTTTATAAAATTCTTGTGTTCATACAGTAATGTTCTTGTCCTATACAGTACAGTGCTGTAGTAAATTTCTTCTGCCTGAGTGCTTGTATTATTTGTAATGGCCCCAAAGTGATGCTGGGAATCCTGATAAGCCTAGGAGAACCCTTTAAGTGAGAATGTGAAAGTTCTTGACTTAATCAGGAAAGAAAACAAAAATGTGCATTGGGGTTGGTAAGATGCATGGTAAGAATGAATTTTCTATCTGTGAAATTCTGAAGGAAGAAAAAGACATTCATGCTAGTCTTGCTTTTCACCTCAGACTACATAGTGTGTGATAGGTGCTTAATAAAAATGAAGAAGGCATTTACAATTGAGGCTGGAGGACACAAACAGAAAAAGAAACCCCATTAGCATCCATGTGTTATGCCCAAAAGCATGGAGACTATAATAAGTGCAGTCAAGCCCTTTGCTGCAGTAGGGTATGATTCCACAGATTTAGGAACAGGTTTGGATTTAAAAATATAAAACTGAGTGGAGAGGCTGTCTCTGTCAATGCGGCAGCTGCTGTCACATTTCCAGATCAGTTTAAGAAGTTGATTAAGGAGAAAGGTTATCACCCAAAGCAGGTCTTCAATTGTGATGAAACTGAGCTCTCTTGGAAAAAATAATGTTCACTAGAACCTACATTCAGAAAACTACAAAGATGGAACCAGGGTATAAAACATTGAAGGACAGATTAAACCTATGTAACAACTCAACTTGTACTTGACAAGTTTAAGAATCCATGTGGCATTAAAAACAAATACAAACTTTGCATGCCCATATTTTGGCAGAATGAGAAGAAAATGTGATTGACAGTCATCTTGTTTACAGAATGGTTTCACCAGCCCTTCATCCAAGAAATAAATAAATAAATATACCCGCAGCAGGCAAGGTTTGGAATTTAAAGTCCTATTAATAATAGACAATGCACCTGGCATCCTAAATCTGCATATTATGAAACTGAAAATGCCAATGTTTTCTTCTTACTTCCAAATACAGCCTCATTGATTCAGCCTCTTAACCAGGGAATCATTAGTTTTGTCAAGGCTGCATACATCCACTTGGTATTTGATTGCTTTCTATCACAAGTTGTTTCAGACCCTGGTGTGGACATAATGCAGTACTGAAAATCCTTCACTATTGCTGATGCAATAACCTTCATCACACCTGCAATTGATTAATTAAAACCAGAAACTGTAAATGCCTGCTAGGGAGGAAAAAACAAAACAAAACTGTGGAGTGAGGTTATGGATGATTTTCAGACCTCCCTGGGAATGGTGAAATGAGGAGAATCATTCACACAGCAAAGTGACTTTGCGGAGAAGGATTCTTCTGCTGGATGAGGAAGTGTAGGAACTCATTGATGATCATGGAGAAGTGTTGCCAATAAAGAACTGGAGGAATTTGTAAAAAAAAAAACTCTTCAAAGGAAGAGAAAGAAGAAGATATGGAAGCAGAACCAGCAATGTGGACATTAGACAAACTTGCCAAATTCTTTCAAATTGTATAGACATTAAAGAACAAAATAATGGAATATGATCCTCGGATGGAGTGCAGCATCAAAATATCAGTATGGTCACTGAAGGATGACAACTTCCAACAACATTTTGATGCCTTGCTGTAAGAATAACAACTTTTAATTAAAATAGTCTTCCACAAGGTTCAACCACAAAGCCTTCAGAGGATCTCCAACCATTGACACCAACTTCATCTGTTCCTGAGATCGAGATCCCAAGGCCATCATTATCTTGGTGCTATAAACCAGGACCTGTTGTGAATTTTTATGTTTTTATCAGTTGTGCACTGGCTTTGGGCTGCAAATAATGGCTACAAAGCCATTTTTCTTTTAGATTCTAAAGTTATATCAAATTCAGTCAAGTTCTGTCACGTTTCAGAGCCTCCTTTCCAAGCTGGATACTTGCCTCAATACCTATGTTGTTCATCTCACTGGAAAAAATACTTTGGTATTATTCACATTTTTTGGCATCCATGGTAAGTCTGGGAATGTATTGCCCATGGAAATGGGGGACCTACTATATAAACTCCATCCTTGAATATCACCACACACTCAGCAATGTTGCAGGTTTAGTGTGAAGATCTAAAGAGAGCTTTGTAACCTAATGAAGAAGTTAGAGAGCTAATTGTGGTCATAATCAGCACTTTTAACTCAGAACTTAGTGAAGTTTTTGTAACAAGAGCATTTTGTGCTACCTGCAACCATCCTCTGTCAGGCTATAGGTCTTTGGAACAGCCAGAGTTTCTGAATGTTCTTCAAAGGCACATAGAATGCATTGCAATAATCCAAATGAGAATCAAATAAGGCATGTGTCATTGTAGTCAACTCAGACATCTCCAGGAACAGATGTAGTTGTAGCACTAGTTTTAATTGTGAAATGCATTCTTAATTACTACAGAAATGTAAATATACAATTTCAGGCATGAATCCAGGAATTCACTCAATCTGTGAACTTGTAACTATGTCCAAGACAATGTCACCATATATAACACAGATAGGAACATCTCTGTCTTGTCTGGATTATCCTTCAATTTGTTTGCCCTTATTTGTTCCAATATTGAAACAGCTTCCCTGGAGTTTAATGGAAATGAGAGATAAAATTAACTGTCACCAGCACATTGGTGTCATTGGACCACTAAACTCTAGAAATCTCTCCTGGTGGCTACTTAGCATACCAGACAAGATAGCATTCTGAGAATCTCCATAGGCCAACAACAAGTAGTTGAACAAGAACCTTAGGACTAACTTCTGGGTTCATCTCCCCAGGTATAAATGTAAAAATGCTCCCTTTAAACCCAGAAAGGTATCATGATATCAAAAGTTACTGAGAGATTCAGCAGAATCCATGGGATTGTGTTTCCCAGTTTAGTTACTGGTACAGCTCTCCACAAAGCTGCCCCTGGCCTGAATACAAATGGAGAGGGATCCAGACAATTCATCTAATCCAAAAAGCCCTGAGGTGAGATGACACCAAACAGTCCAATACAGAAATATAATATTAAGGACTGGGGATGTTCCTTTCCATGCTTATATCTGAGTTCTTCTTTTATTGTTGTTGAGTGCCTTCAAGTCATTTCTGATTTATGGCATCCCTAAAGTGAACTTGTCATGGGGCTTTCTTGGCTAGATTTGTTCAAAGGAGGTTTGTCTCTGTCTCTACTATAGCTGAGAAAACATGACTTATCCAAGGTCACCCAGTAAATTTCCACGGATGAGTGGGGATTCAAATCCTGGTCTCTTGAGTTGTGGTCCACTGCTCAAGCCACTACACCACACTGTCTACCTTACATTTACATAGACATTATAACTGGTGTTTATACTGCACATCATTTCACTCTCACCTCTGAATATAAATGAAGAATGGTTCTTGCGGTGATTTTTTTTAAAAAAATGGGAAGAAGATTTTTGAATATTCAGAATTTATTTCCCATGTGGCACAATCTAGTTTTTATATGTGAAGAGACCTACATAAGAACTTGCCTGGGCCTAGTCTGGCTTTTCAAGCAGTGGGATGCATAAATCATGGTGGAAGACATCCAAAATCAAACACAAAACCAAATGTGATAGTTCCCAGATCTTATAAGCCAGTAAAGAAACTATTTTTCAATCAGTTGACTGCAATGCATTGATCTTAGTATTTTTATCTATTGTTCCCTGCCTCAATCCTTAGGGAGAGGCAGGCAAGAAACATTGTTGTTAGACCAAGGGAAAGATCTTGATGCAATTGGCTCCAGTTTTGCTGAGATATCTCATCACTACCAGCTCTACTGGGCACCAGCCACCATTAGAAGTACTTATTATTTAACTTGTATGCCTAACCCCCTTGTCTATGTACATTATGTGATGATATATTATGTTCCCAGTCCACAATACTGACAGCCTGCAAAAAAGGGAGCTCCTTTTTTCCTTTTATTCTCCAAGGTCTTTTTTTCTTTTCTTTTTTATTATTATTATTATGCATATACTTACAGTTTTATTATTATACATATGCATATATGAACATACATCTAATATATAAAAGTCAAAGTTTGTTTGTCTGTCTGTGTCAGGCAAAGGCCTCATGTGATTGGTTGCCTGAGGAGATTCTACAGAATCCTGGGGTTTGCAGTTTAGGAAGGGGTCTTTAGTATTCTCAGCAAGAGAGCTCTTGGGCCTCAGTCAAATGTGTCTGTCTTAAGTAGGCTGGTTGCTATGGAGATAGGGCCTAGCAGCAAGGAGGAGAGCCATGTATTCCTTCAGGAACCCAACTTCTGTATGTTAATAACTCTGAATACAGATTGGATTAGGGAATATGGGGAAAAGTTGCAGGTACTAGACAAGACAGTTTGGGAAATTAGAGACACAGGGTCTCAAATCTTTCTAACAAGTATTACCTGTGAGAAAATCCGGGCAATGTTGGGTATATACACTAGTTCTTACATATATTCTAACATTATAACATCAGACTACCCAGTTAATCATATATCTCACATTCTAAATTCCCAAATCTCAGCAATAATCATTGTATTTAAATGACATACTATTTCTAGAAGCCACAGAAACCACTCTACTCCAGCCTTTATACTCATACAAACAAATTTAGTCTATTAACACAATAACTGAAGATGGTCCCCATCTACTTTCCAAATAGTTACTCACACATTCCCAATCTTTTCTAAACCTGTTTAGGGATTTATCCTTCTTCAAGGTCTTTTAAAGTTACTCATATTTGTGTTCTTACTGCTAGGTGCTCTGTGTTTGTTTTTAATGTTGTTTACATTAATTTTCATTTTATTTATGTACGTTCTGGTTTGTAAGCAGTTCTGGTGAATAAAAGGGTATACAGTGTATAAAAGAGCATACAGATTCATAATGTGAAGAGGATGAGTTACACAAATAATGCTAGCAATTTTTCAAGCAAATTTGCTGTTTTAAAGTGTGATCCTTGACCTTTAGGGTATTTTGGTGCCCCTCACATATATACACTCACATATACACTCTTTGTACAACCAGATAACTTCAGAACCTTGCTAGCTATTAATTTTAACTGTAATCTCTTAATTACTTTGCCCCATTGACTAAACTGTGCAAAAACTATTTTTCCCATTTATGTGTATTTTAGCATCCTGCATTTAAAATGTGTGTGTACTGTATTTCTAGGAAGTACCTTGTAAGCCTTTGCAAATGTGTGAATGGTTGGGAGACATGAAAATTCTATTTTCATCAAGACTGTCAAATCCAACTAAATTTTCTTCTGTTCCTAGTATGAACTGATACCAGCTGAAGTGACTGTGAGATTCATCCCATTCTAAGAAATGTAACAATTTCTTTTATTGAAAAGCAGACTATTGGTCCATCTAACTCACTATTGTCCACATTAATTGGCAGAAACTCCTCAGTCGTTCAGATAGAAATATTTTCCATTCTTTTCTGTCTCAAGTTGGCAGAAAGTGAAACTGACATTTTTTGTGCATGCCAAGCATGTGATCTACCAATCTGTTATGCCTTTTCAGACTGTACAAAATACAGAAACCTGAAGAATTTTTCCTCCAGATTCCTAGAATGTGTCAACTTTTTGAGCTCTGCATTCTAGCTTTTGAAACACTTTTTTTCAGATAATCTGTTGCTAGAGTTACTCTGTGACATTGTCATTAGTTCATTAACATTGGTCAAGTCAATGAAAGTCTTTTCTTTCAATTAAAGTGCAGAATGTTTGAATTAAGCAAAAAAGGTCTCTCTCTCTCTCTCTCTCTCTCTCTCTCCCCCCACATGAATAATCTCTTAATATAAAAATAAATAAATAGATAGATAAATAACAAATTGCAAAACTTTCCAGAAAAAATATTATTCCTAATTGCAACTGGACAGAAGGAGAACATACTTGTAGATATGCAGCCATGATAAGGAAAGATGAGTTGTTTTTTGCAGCATATGGCACATTCATATAAAATTATCTAATGCCTAAAGGAAGTATATGGAAGTTATTAAAGTGTGATAATGATCATAGGTAATGAGAATAGAATTTGTAAATGGATGTGGAACATTCCTTTTGCTGTAGTAGAGATATCTGTATCTGCCTATCTATGTATCTATAAAGATATCTCCCCACTTATTAAATAACAGCTCTACTCAGCAACAAGATGTAAGTGTGTGCGTGCATGCATCCATATCACATGTTTGGTACTTTCTTGGGCACAATCTAACAATAACATAAAAAGATCATCTCCAAGGTGGTGCTGGGAAACATAGATTTACTCTTGACAGCTTGAAATTTGATCTAAACAAAATACAGCCAATTTCTTTCTACTGACAGTATTGTCAAATAATGAAGCAAGTCCCTAGGAACAAACTATGGGTCAGATGTAGCATGCTAATACAGTTGTGTGAGAGATAAGGTGAGAAGTATGACCGTCTAAATCTGCCATTTTTCACATTTCTTTAAAAATTACAAAGTGCAAACTCACATATCACGTCATGATGGAGATTTGAAGGTTCTCATCTTAGATGCCAATGCAAGAATAAAAGATAGAAGGAATAAGTAAATAATAAAATATCTATCAAAAATCTCCCAGACTTCAACTTCCATATGGTTACCACCCCATTTCCATGGGAAATATGATGGTATTCCAAAAAATATGAGACCCCTCTCTATAGCAAGGTGTACCTTGGATTTTTGTTATAGATGTGTTCATGGTGATCTGGATAAGGATCATTGAATATAAATTCGTTAGGTGCTGTGACAGACATTAGAATAGGTCTGCAAGAAATTAAAATTCCCTGCAAATCTGAACTCTACTAGGTAGTGATCCGTCCATGGCAAGGGAACAACATAGTATATTCCTATCAAGCAGGCCACTACAGCTTAAGGGCCTCTCCTGAAAATCTTATAACAAGAAAGGCACTACATTATACCTTAGATAGCCAGACCTCAACCATTAAGAGCTAGAGATCATATTAAAGCCTATTAGTTATTTATTTCTCTTTATAGTGCACTCTTCATGAAAATCCCATGATGGGTAACAACATCAGAGGCAAGTAATCCACAGGATGAACAAATGCACCATCCTGACCTCTGACACTATTAGAGTAATAACCTTAGCCGACTGACACTTAGCAGCAGCTGGTGCCTCATTACAGGGCTATTCAGGTCATCCTGAGGACTAATCTGCTTTCTGATTCAACCAGTTTTGTAATGCTTGCTTCTGGGTATGTGTACTGTTCCCTTTGCTGTGGCTTCTGATAGTCCAAAATTTAATGGATTTTTTTCCACACAATTCCAGCACCAGAAGGCAGTGGGAAGCTGAAGAAAAATTGGACGAACTTCTCTCATTACCTCTAGTGTTTTTGGTTTTTTTGAAAGTGTCCCTCTCCTCCAAAATGAAAGTATGGAGTATGATGGACAGTAGCGGCTCTTTATCTAATTATCTGGGATCCTTATCACTTTTTTTCCCCTCAAATAGTCATATGTACAGAATCTGAAATATAGAAATGTGTACATGGGGGGAGGGGGGAGATTGAGAATGGTTTTTGAGATTAGAAAGGAGAGGAGACTTTGGCCCTTTCTGCACTACACTGTTACAGTTCTATTATTCCACTTTCAACATCCTATGGAATCCTGGGGTTTGCAGTTTAGGGAGGGGCATTTAGAATTCTCAACTAGAAAGCACTTTGGCCTCAGTAAACTACAAATCCAAGAATTCCACCAGATGCTGAAAGTGGAATAATAAACACTAACACTGCAGTGTGGCAAGGCCCCTTGTCATTGAATCTATGCCCCCCCTTCCAATATGAGATATCAAGAAACAGAATCTATCATATCAATTAAACATGTTTATTGCTCACTATTTGAAATCCCATTTTTCTAAAGTAATGTATCTTATGTACCCTCTCCTTTATTCAGGGTGGACCCCTGCATCTGTTATTAGTGAAGGCCTTGCTGCAGTATCTGAGATGCATCAGTCTGGGAAATGAAAATTAATTTTATTTTTGCTCTGAGCTCCATCTACCTTTCACTTTGGATCATAAACATCTTGTGCAGTTGGACTGATTAGCTATTTGCTACATGCAGAGAACCATATACATGTCAGTGGGTCTGCTTGATTAGAGGTTTCATCATCAGATCCTTGCCCTACCCTCCATTTTAGCTTCATTTTTATGAAACATTCCTGGTTTGCTACAGTTAAGAAGTGGGAAACATTTAACTGGATATGCTATATGAATGGGTTGTGATCCCCTCCACCCTCTTAATTTCCTTTCTTCATTCATCTTAAACATACTTTATTTCATTTCATTTAAATACTTACATCCTTCCTTTCTAAGGGGAGGTCCATCTCCTATAGGTTTCAGGGTTTTTGTTTTGTTTTGAGAAATAGGAAAATGAGAACTTGGAGGGGAGAGTAAGTAACTACTTTTGAAGGGCTTGAAATATAATTATTTAATTTTAAAGGAACTGTGTGCTCTGAAAATATATATATATATGTGCCAAGACCTTACTCAGTTGGGTAGGATGGGGGGGATGGGGGCAGTTCACCCCTGACAGCAATGTTTTTGGGGCATCCTGGCTTGTAGCCACACCTCTGTGTACTATGCCCATGCCCCACACACCTTGGCCATGCCCTTGTTTATCAGGGCCACACCTTCCCACCTGCCCCCTCCCATGCACTCCACGTTCTGCCGCTGACTCTACCTCACTTCAGCATAGGGTGAATATCTGCTGCCAGAATTAAGTTAACACAACCACTATACTGAACACCCAACACAGAGCTACATATGTGAATCAGTAGTCAATGTACATGGCTGGCAAACTACCGTGCAAGTACAGTGTACAAAGTGCAGTGCATAGAGGCAATGCATATTCACAGGCAACTCTTTAATGTGCTTTAATGCACTGTGCAATCATGCTTGTACCATCATAGAATCAAAGTATCATAGAGTTGGAAGAGACCACAATGGACATTGTGTCCAACCCACTGCCATGCAGGAACACACACTCAAAGCACCTCCAGCAAATACCCATCCAGTGTCTATTTAGAAACTTCCAAATAAGGTATCTCTACTGCATGCTGAAGTAGCACATTCTCCTGTCAAACAGCTCCTACAATCAGGAAGTTCTTCCTGAGGTTTAGGTGAAATCAGCTAGGTACAACTGTTGCTCCTTTTGTTGTGTGTGTGTGGCGGTATCACTCCACTTCTTAGCCCAATTTAGACCCGTCTATGTCCCTAACAAGATGACAGCCTTTGTGCCCAAATAACTATCCTGAATATCATTAACTTCCTTTTAGTGTGATTACTCAGGCTCACAGCAAAGGCAGACAGGAATCCATCAGAATGTTTGTTCTCAGGCATGAAAGCTTGATTTCGTTATAGGAAGCTGCAATGTCAAAGACTGAAGCTATTCCATGCACTTGTTATTTTTGCTTTAATGTAGTTGTGCAGAAATTTATAACTTCCCTTATTTTGCCCTAGCTTTTGATTATACCTCCTACAATCACTGTGTGGCACAATGTTAACAAAGCTCATTTAAATAAAGGGCCATACTGACAATTAAATGCAGGATCATGCATGCTTCACTGCGATACCTTATTATAATAGACGTGAACAGAGGCAAAGTGCTGAAATTATGGGTTTAGGTTGTGTCTGTGTGGCCTTATTATGTCTACCAAAGCAAAAATGTTAAAGCTATGAAATATAATTGTGCACCTTCGGTAGGACTCATATAGACATAACTCCTGTCTTTGCAGTTAATGAATCAGGATCTCAGGACATTTTGGGAAGATCCATTTCCCTGTTCAGATTTTTTTTTCACATGTCATCAAAGTCAGTACTAATTCATTATTGAAAACTGGCTACCTTGATATTTGATTTAAGGCCAGGAGATGGTGCTTTATAAGTCCTCTCTCTAGATAATACAATCAATCTATGTTTTGAAAAGGAGCTTCTTTAAATGGTGAAAGCCATCTGTTTGTCATAGCAGATTACTTTCACTGCCTCTGTATCTTGCCTTTTGTGTGATTAGTCAGTGGAAGGTAAACGCTGGCTTCTTTTGAAAATTTGATTGCTGAAGTACATATCATGGATATAAAAATGGGTTACTGAGAAGAAATACCCTATTTGCCGGCATATAAGACTCACTTTTTTTACGTTGAAAATATTGTTTGAAAATTGGATGTGTTTTAATCGCCAGTTCATCTTATTCACTGGTAAATAGTGTTTACCAGCATATAAATGGGGTGCATCTTATATACTGGTGCACCTTATACACTGGCAAATACAGTAACTGTTCCTTTTAACATCTAATTAAGGGTAAGAATAGGCATAGATGCACTCAGGTCTCAGCTAAGACTGCTAACCACTCTTCTGGATATTATGTCTGTTATACACAAAAACACATGCACGCACACACTTTGTAGTAATACAATCTTCTTCATGTTTCTGAGATCTACCACACACAGATTGTATGGAATTTGTCAGGCTTCATTTGCTCAAACATGGCTACTATGTATACAATATTTGTAAAATTCTACCTATCAAAAACATGTGTAAGGGGTTTCCAACTTTTAAGCATTATCTTCCACACATCTATCTGCGTGGAATTTGGCAGGCCTCCATCTACTGTGCCCTTGAACTGTCACTTTCTACTTACACTACTAGTCCTTAATCAATTCATTGATCTAAACATGACCTCTGTTTCATATACACTCATTACTGTGTACAATATATATGTGTGTGTGTGTGTGTGTGTGTGTGTGTGTATATCAAGCTGCACTCAGCCAAGTGGAAGCAACGTTATCAAATTCCAAACACCCATTTGAATGAGAAACAATGCTGACTAATTGCAATTTGGCCAGCTAAGAAGATAAAAGTTGGTCTATTTGCTTCAGGTACATACTGTCTACCAGCTAGAGCACTCCCTAAGAAAACACATAATTGCATCTGTAAGATTATTTGAGAATCTTAAATGTTAAGACTTATATCTCTGGTGGAGGCTCAGATGGAGACAATTCTGTCACTGCTTAAGGTTGCCATTGGAAACAGGTTGAGTCCAATAATCAGACTGGACAAGTAACATCTACAAGTGCCTAACCAACAGTGGCAGGCTTCTTGCCTCACAGTGATAAATGTACACGCTCTGTCTTGCATCTCATTTTCAAGTTTGGCAGGCTAACATAATCTGTTAATGAATGGAGACATCTTTAAGCATGTCGTAGGTTGCCAACAACAGTTGGTAATCCTCCACATCTATCTTATTTCATTCGATTTACAGTTTGGACAACAAATAAACTGCTGACACTTGGCCAGCAATGCCCATGCGATTGTAGAAGTGGTTGAAACTTTAAACTATAACCAACCCCAAATTGATGCCACTTGAGAAGCTTAGTCATCGTCTATGCTATAGATGAGGAAAGCATGTGGGAAAACATTTCACCATTGTATAACAGAAGAGAGAGACTGAGAGACTGAGAAAGAGATGAATGTGTATAAATATAAGGGATCTGTACCAACAAACAACAAATAGCCTTCACAGCATGATCTGATAATTTAGAATATAACCCAATTTGGCTTGGACTAATTTGCAGGCTTGCTAATTCATGTAATGTCACACACATCTAAACTGTCACATCTAGAACCCAAGCTTTCTGTTTCTTAACCTGCAATATTCTGTCTGACATATTATTTTCTAATTTTGATGGATTTGAAGTTTTCCTATCTTGTATATTGAACTGAAGTTTGTGTGGGTATGTGTGGGTATGTGTGTGTGTGTGTAATGAAGTTCAAAACCTTAAGGAATAAGAGGTATATTTTTTCATACATCAATTTACATTGCAAATTCTGTACTTCTTTCATGTTGTGATGCTAATGATTCAGTGGTTATGATTTACCCAGAGGTGTATCTATTTTTAAAAGCCGAAAGGAATAAAACAATTAATCAGTTAACTATAGTATTTGTTAATACCAAACAAGGTGACACATATTTCCTACCCAAGGGTAATTGCCAGTTCCTCTTTGTTTTAATCGACCTTTAGGATAGTTCTTCTAATTAATGAAGTCAGATGATCTAATAATTTCTGAACCACATGCAGCATACCACATGTTGCACAGAGTACTGTTTTACTATATTTTACAACAAAGTTCTCATGGTTTTTCACATCCAGAAATAAGATAAATGCATGTAAATTAGGTTATATTTTTGTGGAATTGATGTCAATAATGCACCATGAGGGGGGATAGCACATTTTTTCCAGACATTGTGAAGGAGTATAACATTTTTTTGTTGTTGTTGTTCAAACTGGGAATGCTTGATGAGTCCATTCAGCATAAAATCCTAGCTGAGCTTCAACCATATGAGTCTGTACTATATGGACTTCAGTTAAATTCTGTGGCCTTTTGAGGTCTTTTCCTAGAAATAATCTTCATGGAAATGAGACAAAATGGAATAAATAGTGAGCAGATTCAAAACAAAAATGTAACAGACTAAGTCCATTTCATCCCTCCCCAATGCGAAGGTAAAGGCAAGTAAATGAAGGAACAGATGCTGCATGAGTACAAGCCCACATCCTGAAATAAATTTTAAAAGTATTGATCATCAAACGACAGTTTAGAGAGATCTCCATGCACTGGAGAACTCTCAAGAGAGGAAGGTGACAATGTCAGTCAGCTGTATCCCAAAGAACAGGAGAAGAAATCCACATTGCTTGCAATGATTGGTGCTTGGTGAGTTAGGTAAGTTATGATATCCACACATTCCTACACTATTGAATACATAGGGATCATGAATATGAATCAGTTACAAATGTGTAACTCTAGGTTACACACTCATAACTGTGATTGTGACTTCCAGCCCCTATTCCCTGCTCCCTTATCCATTTAACTATGCATGCCCTATCTTTAGGCTTAGAAATGGCTTACTAATGTGTTTAAAATAATCAAGGCAACAGTCCTTGCCCTCAGTTTATAATCTAAATCATACATTTCTACTGTCCCAGTTTGATAGGGGTAGCCTCGGTTAATCCTCTACCACAAGGCTAACTGAAGGAAAAGAGGGGAAAAGTTGGATAGCAACGGTTTAGGATGAAGTGGGTCATATTTACCAATCCAGAAGAGCAGCAAAGAGGCAATGTGACTTAGACACAAGTCTAAGGACAGTACACAATCAGGAATCAGACTGGCAGAGTGGCAACCAGCAATTGGTATACTGTGAGTTGGCTAACCAAAAACTAGGGTTTTGTCATGGTCCAGTACTCAGCTTCCCCAGGTGAACAATAGCCTTAGAGGAGGACACACAGAAGCAAGCACAACAGGAGCTAATCAGTCTGGCATGAGAGCCTTCTTAAGGAAGGCATAGGGCAGTAGCTTGATGCCAGAAACAATTTGTGTGTTGCTGGCCCTTGTCTTGTGTTCTCTGGACTCCCTGCTCATTGCTTGCCTGATTTTCTGACCCTGGAATGTCTGATCATGTTGCCCACTGGATTCCTAGACCTTTCTATTGTTTCTGGATCATAAACAATCAAGCTATACTGACTGTTAGTATCTCTGTTGACTTTGAATGGCCTCCTGCTGACCCTGCACTCTGTTGCCTGGCACAGACGGCTGGTGCCTGCAACAGGTTTAAATACTCTTTTGATGCCTGGAGGGTGAAGGTGCTAATGGCTTTCTGGCAGAGTAAACAATGGAATCCAAAGAGTGGACAATGGAATCTGGAATGGACAAACAGCCTTAGTGTTATATGACAAAGGGCTAATGGTGGTTCTGATACCTCTGTAATTGTTGTACAGGTACGGGGACAAAAGGGAAGTTTGCTTGATCAGAGGGAGAGATGTTAAGACAATTAGCCATTATGTGGGAGTATCACATATGCCTTTGTCTCCTAAAGGTTGAGCAATTATCACTGGGGTTTCCTGGTGATTTTCTATGACCTGGCTATGCTTTGAGGTCTCTTCTGACCTGATTTTGTAATGCATGTGTGCAGTCAGCTTTTCTTCTTAGCATGACCATGCAGCCATAGCAAGATATATTTTATATTTATGCCAATTAATATATTTTGCCAATTAAACCATAACAAAGTGTGAGGATTTACAGTATGTGAACAGTCTACTGTAGCTGGGACTGACCAATAGAACTCAGTGTTATACATGCTCATTCACTGCTTCCCCATGGCAACTGTAGAATATTTTCTCTTCAAATTGCAGCTTGGACAATATTATTTGATTGCACTATAGCACCCATTTGTAATGAAAGCAATGCTTATAAAGACTGTAAAGCAGAGTATGGACAGCTCCCTCTGTCTGTGTATGTGCATTTCCTATTTGATACAGAAATTCGAAAAGTAATTTTTTGCCCAGAGAATTCCTATGTCGTTTCTGTTACACTTGGTCTTTGATATCTAAATTTTACATTCTCTGAGCAGCTATATCCAGTATTTCTTATATTATATCATCATCATATCATTAGAAGCCCTACCCATTGTGACATCACTACTGCATGATCCAGCTTTCATATTTTGGCCCTCCAGTCTCAGAGTCTGAGATGCTTCTAACTTGGCCACCCTATTCAAGTCCACCTGAGGGACTGGAATGGATTTACAGTTAGTGGCTTCCGTTGGGCTACTCCCTGCCATGTCTTACATGTTGGAAGTTAAAGCACCAACGCTGTAACAAATAACCTCTATCAGTGGTGACATAGTAATGGACAGGTAGATACAGCTTGACGCTCCCCCTTTTTTTCTCTCCTAAATCTATACAAAGACTTCTACACTTAATCTGTCCTCCCTTCATCATTTCTCTGGTGTCCCTCCCTGCTTCCTCTTCTCCCTGCTAGAGAGAAAAAGGCAGCACATGAAGATTCGAGAATACATGGAAGCTGGCTTTAGACACTTCTACAGCCAAGTTTAGCAACTGTGCACTGTTTTTAAAGAATATTCTGAATATGTGTGTGTGTGTGTGTGTGTGTACAAAAACATCTAACTCACAACAATAGTCTACTGTGCCCTGCTGGTATGAATACCAAATATTCTTACAGATAGAATTCCCTTTTTCAGATGTTTCTACCGGCTACCCAGAGCAGGAGAACTGGAAACATCTTTTTTTTTCCATTCAGAGATACTAGAGGCCTCTTTAATACACCCCCACTGCTCCAAGGCATTCATCATCACTAATATGATTAGAATTATGTTTTCAGTGATCTAATTTTTGGTTCTTTAATTAACAGAAAATAATCCCAACTTCATATTGGCACATGTGGAGTTAATGTTGAATTCACCTTAAGAAAAGAAAATGGAGTTATTCCCCCCCCCCAAATACTTTTCTGTTCCTTCTTCTTTTCATTTTGTGCAGCAGTCTGATGGCATGTTAACCTCTGTTTATTTGTTGTTCTTTGAATCTTGGCTTCCAAATGTCCCTTAACACCTGTAATAAAGCTCAAAAGCTCAGGATCCCATTTTAGCAATCAGCATTGAGAATGAAAGCTTTATAAGGGAATTTGAGTAAAATCAAAGTGACTCTACTCGTATTTTGAAACAGAAACTAAACCCTTCAATAGGAAAAAAAAAATATACGAGATTCTACCTCTCACCTCATCCCACTCCCAGAAAAATGAAGTTGTTCACAGTTTTAGTTATCAGGTGATAATATCACATAAATAGTTTATTTTTTTGTTTCTAAAGAGTTCAAAAGTTCTTTAGTTCAGATAACCTCAATACACAGTTTTTCTTTAGCATTATGAGCTTAACCTATGAAATCCAATACAATATGACCCTTAATAAAAACTGTTAAGATTAGTTTCAAAAGTATTGTGCTACAGTTGAAACAAGATGTTCTGCAGTCAAGTCAGTGTCTGATAACAGGTCTCCTACTTTTCCTTCAGTGATGGCTCCAAGTGTATATTTGCCTTGTTATGTATGTATCTGGAATACAGTTGGGTAAAAAAACAAGGGTAAGTTGAACATCAAGAGGGTGAGAGAAGGGTGAAGCACTTCATCTAAACATCACCATTTCCAACTTTGCAATATGACTTTGTTCTAGAAGAGTGGCTGGGGTTTATAGACTCAAGGTGACTTCCACATAGCTAGAAAAATTATTTTTACTGGCCTACAACTCCAAGAATTGCTGGTCTCTATGGCTACTCTATGGCTCCATGGCTGCTAACCATATTGGCTGACGAACTCTTGAAGTGGTAGTCCAAAAAAGTAAGTTTTCTAAACTCTGTCAGAATGTATAATTCTAGCCTATGTCAAAAAGTATATCATACGGTTTCTTGCTTATCCTTCATTTTGTAAAGATTTGATTTCCAAAAAGTACACTGATTTCATTTTTCCTGTCATTTTATTTAAGAAGTGACATTTTTAGTCAGAGTAATTCCAATTTGTAGGTTTATTTGCAACTTTTTTAAAAAATGAATAATGTTCTGGAACTGAAGCTACATGGCAGATTAGCTTCATTTTTATGGAACAGGTTTAAAATATTAAAGCGTTTTCCCCCAAGGGTTGGCTAATAAGCTGTGAGTGATTTAAGAGTTTACTTGATAAGAATTCAACCTTAAAGAACAAGAAGGAGTTGTGCCTAAATAAGAACTGTATCTAATTAAATATACATAATTTCACTCTTTCATTTTCTTTGGCAAAAGCTTTGCAGGCCTTAATATTACTTTAATCAGTATATTCAAAATGAAGCAATAAAAATTGAAATTAGGGTAAGAAAAAAAGCTGAAATTAAGCAAACATTTCCAAGGGGTTCTATTATTTTGTCAGGATGCCAATACAGTTTTTTTTTCAAGGAAAAGAAAGCAACTTTATGAAATTTATTAGAGAACAAGTACAGTATCATAAAAACAAAATATGAAACGTGGGTATTTTAATTATATGCCCAGTTTGTTCCTACTGCAGTAATAGTGTCATTTAAATCTTTCAACTGGTCTACTGCACATCACTATATAGCATTTTGACAGTATGGAAAGTTTACAAATTTAGCTTTCAAAACCATGAAAGCATACTATAATCTTGGAGTTATTTTTAGTATTTCTAAGAATGAAGACCGCCCAGTGAAAGATGAGCACAATAGTAACTTCAACCTGAATCTTCCTAGTGCAACACTCAATTTATTGATTGATTGATTTACTTATTGCAAGTATTTGCCACCTTCCTCCAAGAGTGGGACTCAAGATGGCTTCTAGGTCTGTTAAAAACATTTACAATAAAAATGTAAGTCAATTACAATCAACCATAACCACCCTAATCATTGTACGACCTATCTCCCTCTCCCTCTCTCTGGGGCATGGGAACACCCTATACTGTGGAGAAAATCACATATGGCCTTTCCCCATATGAACATACGATCCACTTAGAGTGGAGACAACTGGATTCAGTTCCAGGATTCAGGCCCACAAGATGACCTCAACAGGCATGCCCCTCAGAAGACATGGAACAGAACTGCATAGGGATCCATTTGTTCAAAAATGTATTTATCCCATATATTGTCTAAGAGAATATAAATGAATATGTGCACACATCTTTTGGATCGAGAGGAAATGGTGACTGTCAGATTCTTTGTTCCAATTTTCTTTTTATTTTCCTTTTAAATTATATGCAAGTAAATATGTTCAGTTAAACCTCCTGCGTTTGAGAAATGTGCACAAATATGCTTTAATCAATAGAAATTATGTAGAAATGTGTTCATTAAGAAAAACATATTAAAATTTGCATCTTAGAAAATGTACATCTCAAAATATGCACAAATTTCTATGCAGAGTGGAGAGCATAGACACTTATGGTTCTATGAATCTGCTCTTGTTGCCATGGTTACCTCTGTGGAATTCTGGGATTTGCAGTTTAGGGATAAGTGTTTAGAATTCCCAGACAGAGTGTTTGAATGCTTCACCAAACATCACACCTGAGGATTCCACAAGATGTTACTATGGCAGTTAATGTGGATAATAATGTTTTAACTTTATAGTGCGAACCAGGTCCTGCAAACCTGCTGGAGAACTCACTGGTGGAAATCTGAGCAGTACAACAAAAAGAAATGAAAAGAATTTCACATCTCTATACTTCATACTCTTCATGTCTTTCTAACAAAATTCCTGCCCTTCCCCATCTTTAGCTTTGTAGCTAGTTCTCATAGCTTCTCTCAAGCATGAAAACAACAACAACAACAGTTGAACACTACTGTCTCTACAAGTATTATGTTTTTATGGGAAAGGGAAAACTGTGGGGTGTGGATTTAAATTGCAGAGGGACAGTTGTGTCGGTTACTCTCTAACATTTTTACACTGCTGGACCAATACATCTGTTCCTCTATAATTCCTTTTCATTTGCCCCACCTTTGGTGGATGGGACGAGGAGACACAGTTCAGATAAATGTGATGTTGAAATGTCTAAAGAAGAATTAAGGTAGAAGATGGAGTTCAGTAAAATATTTATCTATAAAAACTTTCTCTGGCTACTGTTCAAGTTTTCTTCCAGTTATCCAGCCAAATTGTGATTAGTAAGAAACTCAAATGGCACAAACCTCTAAACACAAGACTAAATATCACTTAGGATACAAAAATATTGATTTCAGGGTGATTTTCAGTTCTCTGCTGGAATCAAATATTTGCGTGCGGTATTATTCTAATAGTTTTATATACCATTTGGATATTTGCATTTGACTTTAGAACAATGTCTATGTCATAACATTATACTAACTATAGCATATGCATGGGCCTTGGGTTCAATGTATATAAGGCATTTTTAGACAGCATCCCATTCTTTTTAGCACTAAAAATGCCACGATTTTGTCACCTTTTTGGCCTACTGGGATGTTTTAGGCCTTGGAGTTGCCTTTTTTGAGCTAGGAAACATAGTGGATTTATTAATTTAATTTATAGTCAAAGTTTATTCCAGGATGTTACTGAAAGTGGTTTACAACATTTGAAAGAGTTTCTGCTTCCATTGCTGTTCTTGTTGTGTGGCTTCAAGTCATTTCTGACTTGACTTTAAGGTGACTGTAAGGCAAACCTATCATGGGGTCTTCTGGGGCTCAGCATGCGTGATTCAGGCAAGGTCACCCTATGGGTTTCCATGGCCAAGTGGGGAATCGAACCCTGGTCTCCAGGGTTGTAATTCAATGCTCAAGCCACTACACTACACCACTTCCCATAGATGATTATAGGCCCTTTCCATCCCTTGCCCAACCTGCAATGGCCATGAGATTGCAATAGGATCACAACAATGGTTCTGCATGATGTCATTGTGATCCTGTCACAATCACATGGCCACCTGTTGCAGTCATGGATTAAATCATTGACAGGTTTCTCCTGTCAATGACACACAATTACACAGTCCTCCCACTTCCCTTCTATACTTACCTGTCATGCAGAGCAGTAGGAAGTGCAATGGCTGCACCTCCTGCCAGGCTGCATTGTGGAAGGGAGGAGTGGAACCATCACTCTCCCTCTCACCCAGCAGGCAGCTGGTGCAGAGAGGAGCACTTCTTTCACCCTCCCTTCCCAGGAGAGGCTTTTCCTGGATCCCCTTGGGATAGCTTCAAGAAGAGGTAAGGTGCAGAAAGGGCCCTAGACTTTCAGAAGATTTATACTGTACCAACAGTCCTCCTAGGACTATCCCATTTCATGGCTACAGTTGTATATATAGCAGTGGCTTCCACTGCGCTAACAGTTTTTGAATAGCATATGATTAATCCTCTGACTGGCATACTTGCTGCTCCATAAGTAGGCTGTCATCTAAACGCAATAACCCTTCCCATATTAGCCTACAAATTACCACATTTTTATGGATCTGGCTCTTCTCACTCAACATTCTACTGCCCTGTAGCCACTATGAGGATTAGTTGCTACTTTACATGCTATTTAAAACTGGATGTAGCTGATGTTTACAAAAAGCACTATCTCCATCACAGCAAACAAAACCCTCGAAATCAGATGAGTGCCAGTAATGGGGGAAAACAGAGGTGCCAATTGCTTACTGACTGCAGCCTTTCTTTTTCTTTTTCTTTTTCTTTTTCTTTTTCATAGCAGTAAATAATGATATCTGGGATTAACAGCAGTTAACGAAATGCATAACTACAGGGTTGAATACTTCATTACTTATGTAGGCTAAACTCAGTGCTTTTGCATAATCAAGTCCCAAGCCAAAATAAAGAGAACTGGCTTCTAAAGCAAACTCTTTTTATATATCCAGCTCAATCCTGTTTCGTCCTTTCTTAGCTTTTGTTCTCCTCAGTTTTATGCCTTTAGAACCGTCAATTTAAAGGAGGTCTAAATAACTGAGTAGACCAATTGTATCAATTATGTAGATTTATATAAGTATTGAGTCACCATTTAACTACAGATTCAACAGCTGGCACTACCAGTAGGATCCAGGCCTTACTATCTCTGTATGTAGCTAACCTGAAGAGAGAATATAGTCAGGTGAAACCAAGAAAAAAGGTCAAAAATGAACAGCTAAACTAGCATAAAATGTGGTAGCCAGACTGTCATCAGTCGTGCATTTTAGAGACTGCATAACATTGGTCTCACAAGAACTGCACTAGCTTCCATCTTCAGTTCATGAATGGTATGAAGTGAAAAACAGATACACTGTCAGCTATACTAGCCATACTACTCTATACATGCTTTATTTTGTTATATCTATCCTTTATTTCACTGTATGTATTTCTAAGTCTACTTCTACTTGGATATTCCTTGCTAGCCCCTCGTGCATTATTTCACTTTCTCTATAGTGTTCATTTCCCAATCTGCCATTTGCTGCAAAAGGAGGTAATGTGTGGTCACTGCCCTTTACCAAATGTTAAGTAAAACTGAATTTTACAGTAATTCCCCAAGCCTTTCACTGATTCAAAGTGTTGTTGCTATTACCCTTTTCAAGTGATAATCTTTAGTCAGCTTTTAGTGTCCACCTTACAGTTTCACATGTGTGGCATTATCTGAGTGTTTTTCTGAAGGAAAATAATGCTGTCCCAGATAACTTGCGGATTGAGCTGAAGATAGGAAAATTCATGTGCTGGCTATTTGCCGTAATAAACTTACTTGACTTGACTTGAAAATTCATGTTCCATGTTTATCTATTTCATTCTACACTATTTCATTGGATCTCACTTGGGAGAAAGGTGGAATACAACTTAAATAACTAAATAAAAAAAAAATGGAAAGATTTTCTCCATTTGAACTGTTTAGGAAACCTGACATAAATGTTTTCTTTTAGGTATATGGATGTTGGGAAGGGTATGCTAGGTTCTGGAAAAACATAAAGCACATAGCTATTTTAAAGTGAACAGTGCTGAAGTCAAACAGAGTGATGGAAAGAAAGAGAAACGGTTGATATGCTAGCTCTGCTCCAGTGCTCTGAAACCAAATAACCTGATTTGCAAATAGCAAATAACGTGGCTTGTGTTCTGCCACCAAAGGGGAAAATAGCCTATTTGGGTCAGCGTATGTTAAGAGGCTACCTAAATGACTGGGGCATTCTGAGATGCAAGGATTTGCTGTCTTGTGACTCTCTTTAATTTGATACTGTTTTCCCATGGCTTTAGACAGATGTGCCAAACGGAGCTCAGCATCAAAGAAGTGCTGGGTTTTAGGCGATTTTTTTTTTAATTTCCTCAATTAATTTAAAGTAATAGCAAGACAGAATACTAGGACTCTTGTCACAGGCATTTTAGAATATGATCACCTCAACAAAACACTACAGCAAAGGACTTGTGTTTAGAAAAAAATAATAGCTTGGTTTCACAATGATATCCTACAGCAAATATTGACTTACAAAACATAACAAAGCAAGACAAAAATGTCCTTGTTAGTACAGTAAGCTTCCAACTATTCTGGGAGGCTGTTTCAAACCACCTGCAGAAACCCTAAAAAGTGTTTCCCTGCTATTGCCTCCTGGCAATTCATACACTAGGGATGCTTGCCCCCTAGCAATTTTTATTCAATTGTTCCACTTCAAATATAATCTAACAGTGTGATCTGAAATAACCATTGAGGGCACAGCTACTTCCAAAGACTCACACTGGCCAGAGCAGAAGATGGAGTGGTGGAGACATAGCTTGCTTTAAAAAGAAAAAGAAATGGGGGAACTATGCCAGATCCAGATTGATATAATTGAGAAGTTCTCTTTGAAGCTCTCTAAGGGGACTGAAGGAATTTTGGATTGAGTAGATCCTAATCAGCCTCTGTTAAATTTTTAAGTACCCTGTATTTCTGAGTGGGAGAAGGAGGGAAGGGCTGCTTCCAGTGACAACATTGCTGGTAATTTACTTACATACCTTGACTTAGCTGCAGACCTAAGAGGGGCCCTTGGTATAAGCCTTCTTTGTCTGTCCATGGAAGAGCCCTTCCATTGCACCATAACCCACATCAGACAGATGCCTCAAATGGTCAGGATGACCCTACTAGACATCTCAGCTAATAGTTGCTAAAGTACATACTTGTCCTCCATGAATTGACTAATGAAGCCATCTGAACCAATGATCTTCACTGCAGTGAAATCTGCACCATGTGAAGAATGACTTGTGTGCTATTTTCAGAGCCCTATGTCAGTTTCACTTTTAATGCGGGTGTTGAATGAGACAAAGCCTATCTTCCTTTCTCTATTTAATCCACATATTGAGTGAATGTGTCATTTTTTCCTCCCTAAGTAGATTCTTTTTCTATCAGTTTCTTCATAAGGAATGTGTTCCAGCTTTTTCTCATTTCCTATCTTTCCTCTTTTTAAGATCCTTTCCAAAATGGCATCTACTTCTAAAGCAGAGGCCATGTTACTGTGGTGCTTCAAAATCAAGTCTGATTATAGTCTAATGAAGACACACTCTAAGTATCCAAACAGACTGCATTTAAATCAGAATGGTACACAGTATTGGCTCAATCATAATTTTATATAAACCATTATGATCAAGGGTAGCTATCCTTTCATTGATTAGCAGATTTTCCTCTGCTGTTAATGTATAACTAGTTGATATTTTAATTTACATACTCTTCTACAATCTGATTTCTTTACAGTTTAGTCCCCATCCTTTCAGATCTCATCCACATGTTTGTTTGTTTATTTGTTCCCCAGCATAAGATGAACACCAGCATGGAATAGTGGTTAAGTGTTGGACTAGGACACTGCAAGACCTGGGTTCAAATTTCCACTCAGCCTTGGAAACCCAGTGGGTGACCTTGGACAAGTCACACTCTCTCAGCCTCAGAGAAAGCCAAGGACACTCTCAGAACAAATTCTGCCAAGAAACTCCCCTGATAAGTTTACCTTAATGTCACTGTAAGTCAGAAATGATTTGAAAGCACATAAAGGCAGCTGCAGCTGCAACAAGAACAAGGATAAGATGCCCAGAAGCATTATTTTCTGGTAGAATCATGGGTAGTTTTCATCGCTCAGAGAAAAACAGAAATCCTTGAATATGAACATAAATTCCACAAATTTAATAGAGTTTGCTGCCAACTAAAT
The DNA here is from genome assembly GCA_948472985.1 of Iguana delicatissima. Lineage (NCBI taxonomy): Eukaryota > Metazoa > Chordata > Lepidosauria > Squamata > Iguanidae > Iguana > Iguana delicatissima. The sequence goes on from CAOKZL010000503.1 coordinate 2,178,086, forward strand.
ATACACGTAATTGATTGGTAAGCATATGGTGTTAGCACAAGGCTTTTGTTCTGTTCTTGGAAGCAAGTTCCACTGTCTCAAATAGAATTTACTTCTGACTATGCATTTATAGGATATCGCTGTACCACCTTTACTCTGAGATACACACACACACACACACACACACACACATGTATGTGTGTATATATGTATGTGTGTGTATATCAAAGTGAAGGTGGTACAGTGATATCTTATGAATGCATAGTCAGATGTGTGTGTGTGTGTGTGTGTGTGTGTGTGTGTATGCACATATTACATATTCATTGTATTACATTGTACTACATATTTATACCTATTCACTGAGGATTTCTGTGAATATATACAAGACAGCAAAATCTTTATGGGCTTATTGTCTAACTGGAATATCATCATTTATAAATTTTCTATTCATTAAATTTTATGCTCCCAAATAATTCAATTCAATTTGTACTCTCTAATAAAACTATATCTGTGTCACTTTTCATGGTGGAAAAAGCCAAATGGTATATATTATAGATTACTTAAAGTGATTATTAAGCCCCCTGTGTATGAATGAAAAAAAAGAAAGAACTGTTTTCAGCTATACTTACCTTGTCTATTGAATACACTAATACAACTAGATTTTTATGTGATTCTGTTCAAATTATCTTGATCCCTAAATGGCACAAGGAATATAAAATATATTAATTCTATAAACTGGCTTTCTGTAAATGTAAATCTATTCACAAGAAGAAAATAAAATATAACTGCACTTGAACAATCAAAATCCAAATTAGAAGGTTCACCTCAAGATCCTGATGAACCAAACTACAGTTTATAATGAACAAAGGTTGAGAGTTTAGAGTGACGTGGGTGATATTTACCTATCCAGAATTGAAGAGACAACGTGATGTGGCTCAGACCAAGTGTCCAAGGGTAGAACAGAACAATAATCAGAGTGGAAGAATGATGGCCAGTATGCCAAAGGACTGTGAGCTATCTGGTTCAGAGCCAGGTTTCAAATATGCCTTTTCCACCCTGAGAAAGAAGGTGTTAATGGCTCTCTAGCTGAGTAGAGAATGGGGTAAGGAATGAGCTAGTGGCCTTAGCATTAGGCAGTAAAGACTGATTGGAATTGTGATAGCTCCTGAATTAGGGGACAGGTGAGGGGACAAAAGAAGAGTCTTGATGGACAAAGGAAGAAGGTTGAAGACAATCATTCATTCCGCAGACACAGTTTTGGGCACTATTATTTCTAAAGGTTGAGTTGTTGATGGCCATCTGCAAGTCCATTGTCACCAGAATTTGCCCTGCTATGACCTAGGCATGCCCTGAGGTCCCCAACTGACCTAGTTTTGCAATGCACATTTGCAGCAAGTTCCTCTTTGCTTCCCAGCAACAGCAGGATACAATTTATATTTCATGTAAATTAATATTTGCCAATTCAACCATATTACAGATCAGGGATGCATGGCCTGGTAACACTACAGCATTTTCCTTTTGATGAGATCTTTCTTTTCCGTCTAAACATTTGCTGTATAATACTGCTCTGGAGAGAGAGAGGTAACTTGGCACCAAAACTGGGGCAAAATGACTTGAAACACCTTTAAAAATATTAGATCAAATTGTTACATTGTATTTCAGAAAGATGAATGAAATAGAGCTGCTGACATGAATTTTCAGACCTTACAGAACACACTATTTCTCACTGTGTTCAGTGGACCTCTCTTCCACCTAGGTTTTCACAAGATTGCAGCACTGTTTTCTTATAATATAATTTTGCATACTTCCCAGGCAGCGGGGGGGGGGGGACCCGATTTTCATAATTCTGAAACATTATTTCAGCTATATTTATGCAATGAAATTTATTCACTTGTCACACTGGGTTTTTCTTGCTTTATTAGCTGAGAGTCTTTTTTCTTTCAACCGGCCCTCAATAAATTCAATTTACTGCTTTGGCGTGCATGTTACACAATTGTTCTGAGAACTATTTGAACATTTTTGGCATCTCACAATGAATGTCCATTGGCTCTTAACATTAATTTTGTTTTGCACAGCTGCTATTTCATTACCTACTTTGATAAGTGGACTCCTGCTGATACATCATGTTAACTGCCAGTGATTCAAGATTGGCTGATATAGTTTTGAGTCAGATAACACTTTTACCAGTTCAAAGAAGTCTATATCCATCAAATAAACAAACTTCTACAGTGTTGCCCACTGGTTTGCCAGACAACCATCTGGATTATCAGAAAAAGTTAAAACCAGCAGGCAATTTCAAAAGTATAATCACTTCACAGCAATCTCCTTATACGTGCACAGATTCATCGTGGAGAACAACTGATTGATTGCTTATCAAAAGTACTAGCAAGAAGCACAATGGTTTTTGAGTTTAGCATTCTTTTAATACCTGATCATAGAAATATAGGGTTAGATCCAAATCAGGAATGCTGCTGTGAGCGAGAAGGCAAAATGAAGGTATTACCCTTCTAAATGAGAATTATGTCCCACAAATGAAAGATTCCTTCGAGTTCCCAAATTTCTAGCGTCACAGACAGTGAGACACTGAAAACAGTTCACACCTAGAAGTGTTATAGTTGCTGTCTTTGCATTGTCTTGGTAACTTTGTCTATCTCTTTCCTTTGGATACATAAACTCCTCTTCTAAAAGTTCAACTGAATTTTTAAGTTACAGCATGGCTAGTAAAGTGGAGAGTGAAGGAAAAAAAAATTTTCAGTGGCAGAATTCTTATTTTTAGAAGGAAATGCACACATTTTCCCTCCTCTGTAGCTATACCTCTTACCCAGATAAGGGGTGAGCAACTCACCTGGCACAGTCAGACTTTCTTACATCATCTTCTCTGTGGCAGCTGTTCTAGCATATAACTCAATGATACATAGAGGACTGGAACACCCTACTGAATGGAGTTATGTTGTGGTAGAAGTGGATTAAAGAGGAAAGTTAGTGAAGTTCAAAATCAGAGAGACACCTTCCATGAATGTTTCTTCTCAAAACAAAGGCTTGCTTGAAATTTGATGATAAACCTGTCCCCTGCCCCAACAAACCAAAACCTGTACCATTTGTAGGCATATATGAATATCTGTATTGAATCGGGGGGAGCACTACAGGGGTTACAAAGAAAGGACAGTTAGGTATAATTCTGTAAATCTGTTTAAATCTGGATCCAAACCATCATCTTTAAAACAAAGTCATCTGTATTTCCATCAGTTAAATACTGTATGCTATATTGTTTCATTTTTCCTTTTATATATTGAATTTATATACGTCAGGATTGGTAGATGCCCTCAGGACAGTTTACAATAAGAAAACAATTCTTCATTAAATTTCTGCTCAAAGACAAAGGTACTTTCCGCATGTGGGAAAGGAACCACGAAAAAATGCTACTCACCGGACTTCTTCAGCGTCTGGACGAGTCCGTTGGGATGAGGAGCAGTGCGAGTTCATTGCTCCGCACTGCTCCGGCGTCCAAAATGGCAGCTTCCGGTTGGTGGAGGCTCTCCACCAACCGGAGAAGCTCACTAGCCTAAAGCCCACCCCTGGCAGATCTGCAGGCACACACTTGTGCGCGCCTGCAAATCTACACTGGAGCACGGGGACATGGAGTTGCATGCTCTGTGCTTTTTAAAAACCTCTAAAAAGAGGTTTTTAAAAAGCACGCTGCGCTACCAGTTCTGGTCACTCTGATCTGGACTGAAGTGCGAAACTACAAAAAGTAGTCCACCCCAGTCCACTCTACGGTGTAGAAGACCTCCGTTGGAGGTCACTCCACACCGTTTTAATAGCCCGGTGCGGAAAGGGTCAAAGATGAATACTTTCAGCAGTTTTCTTCCCAATACAAAAAAGTCTTTGAAAACCATGCAGTTTTCAAAGGGTGTGTACAGTTCATGACTGACTCTGTGTAAAATTCACACAAGGTTGTTTTGCATCTAAAACAATGTAACCATACTGACTCTCCAGGGTTAAAGACAGAAATCTTTCTCAATCTTACTTGGATATTCTGAGACTGCTGGAAAGTTTGAACCTTCTTTATGCGGTGTTTGCTCTGTAACTGATTTACAGCCCTTCTCAAAGAACTTTTCTCATTCTCATTCTCTCTTTTTCTTTTTCATGGACAGTTTAGAACTAGCTATACACTTGAGTATTAAGCCTGTGATTTCAGTAAATTCTAGAGTACTGGGGGTTAAAAAGGTCTTTGAGATTGAATTAACTGGGAGGTAGAAAGCTTGATTTTTTTTAAACCATATCTTAAATACAAGGTATCAACATCTATTTCTTCAGTTTTTTAATTTAATAAAGAAAAAGTTCATCATATTAAAAATAAGAAGAACGTTCTTGAAATTTGTCTGCACCCAAGAGAGATCAGTCACATAACTTCTGCAGAGAACTAATGGTCCAAGAAAATTCTATGTGTGAGAAGTCTATGCATAGGAGGGAGAGTGAGTGTAAGAGAGAGAGAGAGAGAAAGAGAAAGGGAGAGAGAGAATTTTGGGATCAGTCCAGTAGTAGGTCCCAGCAGTCTTAGCAAGCCTAGCAAATACTGAGGACTGCAGCATTTACAGTCCAACAACAAGTGAAAAACCATATCATTTCTAATTTTTTATTAGATCCTATGAAACAATTTATCATGGAAGAATCTCTCTCTCTCTCTGTCTCTCTCTCTCACACACACACATATACACACTCAAAAGAAAATAAATATTATGCTATTATTTCAAAACAATTTTCAGAGAAAGGAAGTCAAGGATAAGAGTATGAAAAATTCAGAGAACCAAGGTCTTATAAAGTCTCAAGGTATGTTCAAAACCACTGAGTGTTTCATGACAGAGTGGTAATCCATATATTCAGAACCAAAGAATGTTGTACTCAAATATAAAGGCGCTCTGTTACAGGCTATGATGTCCAACAATCAAGAAGAGGGAATATCTTGAACATGAAATGAGGGAAGAGGAGGAGGAATGATTTGTATTATATTTCAAGTCTGTTTTCAGGCTACTGATTGAAAAGGTCAGCTGCCACACTGTGCAGCACACAAATACACATACAAAAGATGGTATGTGTGTTTGTTTATTTTCTTTAAGTTATAAATGGCACATTTCTCATTCCTGAAGCTTTCCATTAGAATTCACCTACAGGCAGAAGCCAGGCAACAGCAAAATCTCAGTCTTCAAGATGAATGTTTTCGGTAGTAGTGAGCAACTGAAAGTTAAGGTAAAAGAGAAGAAAGCCTGCTATGCTTCTTTCATTATAGTAGGTCACGGTCATCACCACCAGCTTTAAACATTGGAGAAGTCATGATGGAAGCATATCTATTATTATTTGTCTGCCTCTTGCAGCCCTTCCACACTACCATGCAGCTGCTGCTGTTGCTACTACTACTACCACTAAACATTGGGAAACCAACTTATTGGGAAATGAAGATTCTCCTTCTTGACTGATTCATAGTCTTGCTTAAAAACAAAGTCACAAAGCCCAGCCTATGGTGTTCCTCAAGTGAGGGGCATGGGGCATGCCTTGAATAATGTGGCTGCATGACCCAAAAGAGAGGAAGTTTAGCGCAGTTTACATCATCTAGGAAATATACCAATAGTAATATAGCTGTAGTTACAGATTAGCATATTGACCACTACATGTACTATACAAACCAGTTGAGATCACCACCACTCCACTTGGTATAACTGGTCCTGGAGCAGTAAAATGATATGTCCTATGCTAAAATCACTTGAAATGCCAGGGTATTTTAAATACCATATTTGCTGGCATATAAGATGCAGTTTCCCCCCTAAAAAATGCCTTCTGAAAATGGTCTGTCTTATACACCCATGCATTGTATACACCAACAAATGCAGGTAACTTCTCCTGGGCCTAAATGCATAGGAAAGGCAGGGGGCAGTGAAAGGAGAGCTCGCACTAGCACTCCTTTCACCCCTCCTTCATTTTGCCTGCATGGGGAGAATGTCACAATGAAGCAGAAGTGGTTGGTTTTCAACAGAAAAAAAAAGTTAGGGGTCATGGGGTTAGGAGAAACCAAACTAGTGCTTTGATGCACTCAGGGCAGATTTGAAGGGGGGAAAAGCCAGAAAATCACCCCTGCCCCCAGTTATAAAATACATCTTGAGGGAGATTCAGAGGACTTTGAGCTAAAACTGAGATTTGGTGTGATTGCAGCCTGTAGCCTGAACTTCATCCACTCTGTCCTTGATCTATGGGGATCTGCAGTCATCCCCCTGCATGCCCAAGAAGAAAACTACTCCACAGAACAGAAGAAGAGGCAGAGCTATAATGCTGTCTCTTGAACCATTCTCCATTGGCTTCAAACTGTATTGACTTATGCACTGGCTACGAAAGTCTATCACTCAATGGCATAACACGGTAACGTAAGCTTCTAACAGGTGGATGCATTTAAATGAATTAAAAGTAATGAATGCATTTTTATAAGCAAGTGATCCATAAATGCATATCCCTAAGTTCTTCTTAGTATATCACTAAATTTTAGGGGTCTAGAATCATAAAATCATAGAATCATAGAGTTGGAAGAGGCCACAGGGGCCATCCAGTCCAGTCCCCTGCTATGCAGGATTTTTTTTTCCATCTTCTAAAATAACTTAGCTAGTTTTGGATATTTTGCACCTAAGACATAAGGAAAGTGGTAGCATTTCCTGCTCAACCTTTGGCAGAAAAATTTCTTGGGCTAGTCCAGTGTATTATTATTTGAATATAAAAAAATATTGAATGCAATCCAGCCTAAAACATATGATATAAAGACCTAGTGTGATGGGTTTACACTCATGCTCAAAGTTGCAGTGCTTTGATCTCTGAACTATTCTGAAAGACTGCGTTTTAACCAAATATAATTTAATCAGTTATTAATGTATTGTTTTGTGAATGTAAAATATAAAAGTAAAAAATATAAAATTGTAAAATGTAAAAATGTAAAATTTAAAGTAAATACGATCTGTCATGGGCAACCATGAGATTTTTTTTAAATTTAAGATGGATTGTGCCTCCTTTTTTGCAACATTTCCTATTCATGTATAAATGACATCCTGTCAAGAAGGTGTGTGTGTGTGTATCTTTGTGCACTTGTGTGAGTATGTATGTGCATATGTTGTGTGTGAGTGTGTGTGTGTGTGTATCTTTGTGCACTTGTGTGAGTATGTATGTGCATATGTTTGTGTGTGTGTGTGTGTGTGTGTATACATAAATTCATATAGATATAGGTCTAAATGATATGTTAATCTTATTTAGAAGAGATCCATTGAAATTAATGGGATGTCTTAGAATCATAGAATAATGGAATCATAGAATTGGAAGAGACTCCAGGGGCCATCCAGTCCAACCTCCTGCTATGCAGGAACGCTCATCAAAGCATTCCCAACTGATGGCCATCCAGCCTCTGCTTAAAAACCTCCAAAGAAGGAGACTCCACCACACTACCACTGCTGGACAGCTCTGACCATCAGGAAGTTCTTCCTGAGGTTCAAGTGGAACTTCCTTTCCTGCAGCTTGAATCCATTGCTCCTTGTCCTAGTCTCTAGAGCAGAAGAGAACAAGCCCGCTCCCTCCTCAACATGACATCTCTTCAAAAATTGAAACATGGCTTTCATGTCCCCTTTTAACCTTCTCTTCTGCAGACTAAACATATCCAGCTCCCTAAGCCATTCTTCATAGGGCATGGCTTCCAGACCCTTCACCATTTTGGCCACCCTCCTCTGGACATGTTCCAGCTTGACGATATCCTTCTTGAATTGAACTAGACACAGTATTCCAAATGAGGCCTAACCAATGCAGAATAAAGTGGTACCATTACCTCCCTTGATCTAGACACCATACTCCTATTGATGCAACCAAGAATCATGTTGCCTTTCTTAGCTGCTGCATCACACTACTGATTCATGTTCAGCTTGTGATCTACCAAGACTCCTAGATCCTTTTCACACATACTGCTATCCAGCCACGAGTCCCCTGTCCTATATTTGTGCATTCCATTTTTTCTGCTTAAGTGCAGGATCTCACATTTCTCTCTGTTGAATTTCATTTTGTTAGCTTTGGCCCAGCTCTCCAATCTGTCAAGGTCATTTTGAAATTTGATCCTGTCCTCTGGTGTATTAGCAACCCCTCCCAATTTGGTATCATCTGCAAATTTGATCAGCATGCCCTCCGCTCCTTCATCCAAGTCATTGACGAAGATGTTGAATAGCACTGGGCTGGGGACAGAACCCTGTGGCACCCACTGGTCACTTCTGTCCAGAATGAAAAGCAGCCATTGGTGATCACCCTTTGGGTTTGGTCGGTCAACCAATTACCAATCCACCTAACAGCAACCCTGTCCAGCCCACATTTTACTAGCTTCTTTGCAAGAATGTCATGGGGAACTTTGTCAAAGGCCTTACCAAGGTCAAGATATCCTATGTCTACAGCATTCCCTTCATCTAAGCTTGTAACCCTATCATAAAAGGAGATAAAATTAGTCTGGCATGACTTTTTTCTGAGAAATCCATGTTTACTTTTAGTGATTATGGCATTGCTTTCTAAGGAATTACAAACTGTTTGATTATCTGCTTTAGGATCTTTCCTGGTATTAATGTCAGGCTGACCAGGCGATAATTATTTTGGTCCTCTTTTTTTCCCTTCTTGAAGAGTGGGAATGACATTTGCTCTCCTCCAGTCTGCTGGGATGTCTCCTGAACTCCAAGAGTTCTCAAAGATTTTTGCGAGTGGTTCTGAAATGACTTCTGCCAGTTCTTTTCATAACCTTGGATATAATTCATCTGGCACTGGAAACTTGAATTCATCTAGTTTAGCCAGGTGTTCCTGTACTACTTTTCCATCTATTCTGCACTGCCTTTTCCTTGCTTCCTCACCTTCTCCCCATCCTCCAGATTGAGTACTTCAATCCTTTTGGGAGAAACCTGAGGCAAAGAAGTTGTTGAGTAGTTCTGCCTTCTCTCTCCCCCCTGTTAGTAACTGGCTATCTTCCCCACACAGCGACCTTTCCATTTCCTTGTTTTTCCTTGTGCTACAGATATATCTAAAAAAAAACACCCTTTTTATTGTTATTAATGTCTCTGACAAGCCTGAGTTCATTCTGCACTTTAGTTTTTCTGACTTTCTCCCTACATCTCCTGGCTATTTACTTAAACTCTTCTTTGGTGATTTCCCCCTTCTTCCATTTCCTGTACATGTTTCTTTTAACACTTAGCTCAGCTGAGAGTTCTTTTGTCAACCATTCCAGTTTCTTTAGACACCTGCTATTTTTCCTGCTTATTGACAGAGTTTTAAATTGTGCCTTCAGTATCTCACTTTTAAGAAACTCCCATCCACCATGAACTCCTTTCTCTTTCAGTATTCTTGACCATGGAATTTCAGTAAGTAACTCCCTAAGTTTACAGAAATCAGCTTTTTTAAAGTCTAGAATGTGTGTCTGGTTACACTTGGCTTCTCCTTCCCACTGAATTACAAATTCCAATAGAGCATGGTCACTCCCACCTAAGGATCTCACCACCTTCACTTCATCAACAAGGTCATCCCTGTTGGTCAGGATCAGATCTAAAATAGTCGATCCCCTTGTCACCTCTTTCACTTTGTGGACCATGAAATTGTCTGCAAGGCAAACAAGGAATCTGCTGGACCTTGCAGTCTTGGCCAGAGCTGGACTGCCAACATATATCAGGATATGACTTCATGTGCTTTGATCTATGTCTCTATGTTAGAGAAACATACCATTCTCTTTTAGTATTATTATAGAAATGCATTTCTTATCCATTCCAGACTTCAGCACATTATGTAAAAGAAATCCCCATTGAAATCACTGGGACTTTCCTCCAAATGACAGATTTCTTGCCTTTTGGTGCATTATGGGAGGAGTGCCTTATCTATTTCAATACACTTGCATAGATCTGATATTAATTCTCTTTCACACAGTGCTGTCTGAAATTAATTAAAAATATACAGAAGAAGAAGGGAATTAATCTTAGCAAATCCCTAAATTTAAGAGAAGATGAATAGTTGTTGAATCAAATGATTAATTAGTTCAAGAGCTAGAAATATTTATAAAGCTTCCTGCTCACTCTTTGAGTTGTATATGCAACAATTACAATTAATTAGTGCACTTTCTAGAGCTAATAGAACGCACTATTAAATCACCTTTCCCCAATATGACCAGAACAAGGTACTATGATCAGTGAGTGATCAGAAAAGAACAATGATATATTAGACAGTTCTTCAAGAAATTATGCAGCTGTATTCTGTACACAGAACAATGATTCCTATTTTATTTCCTTCCATCCTCTACTTAAGTAAGCCTTACCTTGCTGAAAACATGTGTAGAGAGTGGGGAATCAGTAACACTAATGTGTAAACCAGCATGATGTAGTGATTTGAATGTTGGACTATGACCCTGGAGACCAGAGTTTGATTCCCTGCTTGGCCAATAGAAACCCACTGGGTGACCTTTGGTGCATCACAGCAGACTCTCAGCCCCGGAAAACCATGTGATAGTTCACCTTAGGGTCACCTAAGTCAGAAATGACTTGATGAGGCACAACAACAACAACCGTACATCAGTTACTTTGTATACTTAACTAAGTAACCTCTCTTGGTCTGACCCCCCCACACACCAAACCTGTCAGAAACATTATTCTCTTGTGCTCTGATCTCTGGAAGAATGGATCTCCTTCTCCCCATACATGTGAATCTCAGGAAAGTAGGAGGGGGGGTTGTGTGTGGCAGGGGGAGAAAATAACAATCATGCCAATAGTGTCACAATAATGACTAAATAGAGATCATGAATACCGAACAGTTATCTAAATTTACTCATCCACTAATGTTCCATAGTCATGATCACTACAAAGTCATAATTGTAACATCATTGCCATGATTGTGACTCTCCCCTAACCCACTTTACTGGGTTTCAGCTGTATGGGGGAAGAGGGATTACTCTGTGAGCAATCACAGCTTGGGCAAATGACATTTACATCAAGTTTGGGGTGGCTGGGCCAGAAGAGGTTATTTAGTTAAGTAGTTAACTCCTTGGTCAGATAATAATAATATAATTAAAGCAATGCCAAGAGTTATAGAACAGACACCTTGGGATTCAGGTTATCACGAATAGCAAAATATAAATGTACAGAATAAAATGTATACTTAACTAAGTAGCTGAAGTAGAATACTGGGAGTTGTCTTCTATTTGCAGCTAACGCATATACCCAGTATTGCCCGAGATTTTATTTTCCTCTTAAGAACTCACCAAACTGTCTTGTCAAGTACCTTTAACTTTTACCCATATTCTCCAATGTGTTGCCCAGGATTTTATTTTCTCATAGGTAATACTTGTCAGAAATACCTTAGGAATTACCTTACCTTACCTTAGGAATGAGATGTGATTGAAATACACAGATTTGACATCCTGTGTCTCTGATTTCCCAAATTCCCAGTACTTGTCCAGTACCTGTAATTTTTCCCCATATTCCCCAATTCAATCTCTATTCAGGGTTGTTAACATACAGGGGTTGGTTTCCTGAGGGAATGCACTGCCCTCCTTTTTGCTGCTAGGCCTCATCTCCATAGCAACCAGCGTGAGCTCTCTGGGCTGAGAATTCTAAAAGCCCCTCCCTGAACTGACAGACCCAGGACTCTATAGAATCTTCACAGCCAGCCAATCATATGAGGTCTTCTCACCTCACACAGTCAGTCATATGAGGTCTGGACCTGCCTGGGTCAGACAAACAGACAAACTCACTCACAAACTTTGACTTTTATAAAGCAAGACTCTGGAACTATTAAAAACACAAACACATACAACATGAAATAGATGTTTCAAAACTGGAAAAATTACATGATAAAGTATTTGATAAACTAGTAGAAATTTTTTAAAAAATATAGTGGTTGGTAAGTGGAAATAATGATAACATGAGACTTTGGTGGCTTAAGTTGTAATTAAAGAAGATGGATTACATGTTGATGAAGCAAAAATGTTCTGTTTTATAGTGACAACCTGGTTTGATTATCTCACACTCTATTCTCATTCCAGTTTGAGGATCTAATCTAGAAGAATCTTGATGACAAAATTCTGCCAGACTGGGCAGAAGTGCTTTGACAGCCACATTGGAATAGAGGTTGTCATAAAAATTAGTATGTTGACAACTAGATAGAAGCATGTCTATGTGTAAACTAATGTACTTGTGCACATTATAGAGGTGCTAACGTTCTATTATTTTGTTCTTGTAAGTAAGGATGCATGATTGCAAAAGTGCAGAGGAAATGAATATTTATAATGGTGCACCTATCACCATTTATGGTCCATCCTGTGGATGAAAACAGGTGGTTTATACATGCAACATTTATTTCTGTGGAAATTCCTAGTTCCCTCTTAGTGGTTTCTATCTTTTGTAACACCTAAAAGTTCTACTGCAACATAAGGCAGCTTTCCATATTCCTCCAAATTTTACATAGTTTCAAACTAAAATAAGGCAAGAAATGGATAGATCAAATTAGAGGTAAGATGGAAGTCCATTTTTTTCCAGCAATCGCCTCAGCCCTAAGACAAGAAAAGTGTTTCATATTTATAATTTGCAGGTCTGGAGTTTTCTAGCTATGTTACTTTCCAATATTTCCATTATGCTTTATACAAATTATATACAATAGCAAGTACCAGACTTCCATAGAAGAAAAAAAAGATTTCATTAATTCAAATAGCTTTGAAAGCAAAAGGACATAAATATTGTCCCCTTTCTTCTGCTCCTTCAAATAATAGAAACTAAACAAACATGATGAATGGAACATGACCACCTCATTCCTCCTTGGCTGACAAAACAGACCATCACAAGCAGCCAGAGTAGGTCATTTTACACTTAAAATGGCTTCTCTTTGTAAATACCAATAATACCAATAAAAAATAACTGAGGTAATTATAAGCAATAGTTTATTATATATCCACTGAAATAATCAACACTTCCCAGTTGGCCATTGAGCTGAGATTTTTGCCTCATTAAGACAGTGTGATTTCCTGCAAGGCTGGATACTTTTCCACTTCTTAATTTATGTTCATGTGAATTCATATATTTGAACAGAGAACCAGTGGGAGATGTGACCTCTATCCTACTCTTTCAAAAGAGGGGGATTTTTTTTTAATCCATTTCTTCTGCCAACATTCCCAAATGTTGTCTGGGACTTCCAGTTATGAGAACATCAAAAATATCATTGTCAATAGGAATGTAATATTGCAGCTCCCATAATTAGAGCAAAGATGTTATGTTGGAAATTGGAAACTAGACCTGAATATTTCATTTACAACTTGGGCATGGAGGAAAAAAGGGGTGACATTGGGATTAGTAGCTTAATGGCATGTAGTGCCTGGTGGTTGGACAGAGATCTGCTAAGCCTTGCAGCCAAATTGTTTCATATCGGTCTTTCAGGCCTAGGCCTCATTGTTTTGGAGGCCTTCTAGGCCTGAGGCTCATGATTTCTGATAGTGGTGGGGATTATTGCCTTGTCTTATTAGATTTTTTGGATAGTCTATTAGAGCTTTCTGTCCTCCCCCCTTGCTAAACCTCCATGTAGTTGAGTTGGTTAGAAGGTCTGCGATTAATATCTAGAGCTTGTTTGTCCTTTTCAGGTCTTTTTGTCCAGATTAATACCTGTAGTTCTTATATTGATACCTTGTTTTACTACTTTATTGATTCTTTTAATATTTGGGTGTTGGCAGTTTAGTAGGAACAGAAATGAATATAGTAACAACAATAACACTGCAACAAAATTTTGGGGGGGTTATGTGGGGTATTGTGCATGTGTGCATGCACATGTACACATGGATGTTGGTGTAGATATGTAAATACATATGTATAGATAGTGTATAGATGTGTATAGAATACATTTATTTTACTTTCTGCCGCTGACTCTACAATTTAGAATTCTGGTTAAATTTCAGAGGAATCCACAAGAAGAGCAGGAGATGATAACGGAAAAGCCTCTGAAAAACTGTTCCAAATAAGTTTCTTTGCCTTGTTATGTCACCTTCATCTACAAATGAAGGGGAATGTAACTTTAGCCCCAGTCTTAGAACAGATGGCAGCTTTAGAGAAGGCCCACCAGCTGGGAAGCACACAGTGAATAGGTTACCAATCAGATTCTTGACTGTTGACAGCTCTTGAAGCATGATTGACATGGGACCAAAGGCTTATGCAACAGTGTTTTGGAGTAAGAAAGGGCCTAGTCATCCCACTGAAGATGACCTCTGTTTCAAAGCATCCAGGCAAGATAGCATGGACCAGGTGATTCTGGCAATGCACCCTACAATCAATAGGATTTAAAAACATGCTGTTGTAGAGACATTGGGGTGAACTTGGGACTTTCCTGCATGGGAGAGGAGACAATTGCCTGTTGGATTGTATCTACAGAACAGCAGGCCTGCAAAAACCTATGGCTTGGTCAGCAAATATATTTTAACTGTTCTTAGGGATTCAGAGGAAAATGCAGAGGAGGAGCTCAGTGATCAGAAAGACGGAAACCTAGGAAATAATGGGTGGATCAAATGTGGAGCAAAACCAGGTTTTCTTATTAATGCTGTGGCCATATTTAGGGTGCAAAGTTGACATGCCTAATCTTCGAAATAATACATTGACATTATTAACCACTCAGTGTAGACTTCATAGGATCTGCATGGCCTTTATGATGAATCATTTAGAATAAAGTATAATTCTCTTTGCTAGGATCTGCTGTAAGCCCAGTTATGCATGCAGACTAGATGATGCATCTCATAGTGGACATATAGACCCTTTCCACACCTTACCTTTTTTCGGCGTCGGGGTGCGGGGATCGCGTGAGCAGCCTCCAGTGAGAGGCTCTTGCATCCCCGTTGCTTCAGCTCCACATGAGCTGCCTGGTCTCAAGCAGGTAGCACGAGAGCCCTGCCTCTTCCCTCCGCAGTACAGCCTGGGAGTTTCCCAGGCTGTGCTGGTGCAGGAAGCATGATCACCACAGCTCCGGAGGCTCCGCACGCACTGTAAGTGCATATGGGTCCCTGGAGCAATGCACGATCGCACACCATTTTCAGCTGAAAGCCGAAAATGAAAAAGTGCACGAGTGGTGCCTGCCAGACCCTGGAATGTCATGCGACTGTGAGTGCATAGTGCAAATCGCTCCTCACAATCACGCAACACTCTAGGCACCCTTTTGCATGTCAAATGCTGTGTGAAAACGGCCATAGTTAATGGGACCTGAACAGCAGGAGGACAGGCAGGGAAACCTACAAAGATTTCACAACAGCTCCTTCTGTATTGGCATTTTTGTTCACAGGGGCTTCTGCAATGGCAGCATTATATCAGTGTAAGTGGGGGATTAGACCTGGGTTCCTTTTTTGCCATGCTGACTTTTCACTCTCTTTTCACCCATTGCAGCTATTGCAATCAGTTTAGGCCCACAATCTATTCAGCACATTAGGTCATCTGCTGCAAAGTGGAGGTCATCTGCCGCAAAGAGGTACATATATTATCTTAGGTTTAAGTACATATATTATCTTAGAGGCATTATAACATAGTAACATTGCTGTTCTTTGTCTTTTTGGTTAGTTTCCATGTGCTGTTTGGTGAGATAACAGGTCCTGATTTGTGACCATAGTATGATTTATTGGTTAGTGTATCAGGTCCAAAGTTGTCATTTAAAGGCTTAACTGGATTTAAGCGATGTTGCCATTGTGGAATGGCTTGGGAGAAGATGCTCCTGGTGGAGCAGTTTGTTGCCTCTTCTGTTTGGGAAGCACACTGGGCCTACTCCACAAGTTTTAGTCATTCACCATTGTGGGAACGACCTGGGCTTGCTGAAGGGCACGGCCCTGATTTTACAAGCTCTGAGTGACTTTTTGGCTTATACAAAATCATTTCCCTGGTGTTTCCCTTGTTCTCTGCTATTTTTCCCCACCAAATGTGATGAGTCAAGGGTGATAGTTAGCATCTTGACCTTGCACAAAGCAGGGCAAATAGGGAAGTCCATAATGACCTAGGTAAGATGTTGTGACACTTTCCACATCTCATTATAGTTTTCCAGTGTCCAAAACTCTACTAGGCTGATGGCATTCATTTGTTGGAAGAAAATAATGTTAGTGAGAGAGTTGCAACTAGGTGATATCTGTGTTGCTTGGCCTGGCGGGGGAAAGGAACTAAGCAGATGCTTGTCCCTGCATTGTGGCAGGTAACAGGGAGAGAATGTGAGACTTCGTTGTATACTTTTGACACCCTTATGGGGTAGAGCTGTGAAGTGTTTTCTGTATGATCCCATAGCCCAAAGAGTGGAAAAAGAAACTGCCATTCATGTGGCTTGGATTGGAGTGCCCTGAATTACTTTCCAATTATGGCTGGCAAGTATTTTGATTGCCCTTGAGGCTGAGGTGTTTTGTCCAAAGGAAGGCTAAGATGTTAGTCACAGACTGACTCCTGGCATCAACTGAACCCCGCTTCTTGTTCCATTTCCAGTCCAATGCAACTTGAATTGGTTAGGTCAAATAAAGGAGCTCTTGTTTAATCCATCTTGCCTCATTATTCCAGGTTGGACATAAAAAAGACATCTACCCAATATGTTTTTAAAAAAGGAAATGCAAGCCTTGCATTTATTGAAATACAATTATTTTTACTAAAATTCTCATACAAAAGATTGTTACCAAGCAGGCTAATGATCTAGTTCTCTTAGTGAACATATGCACTATATACAGGAATATGATTAATAAAGGGAACATTACAATCTCCATGTCAAGAGATGAAGAGATAATAAGGCTGAAATCCACAGCAAGCTGCTTGAGTAGCTTGTAGAAAGGACTGACACTTCTTATCCCACTGTGCCCAAAAATAAGTCCTAGTCTGTCCCAAATTATCAACCACCATAATTGGGGACATTGGGAACTAGCTTCAGCCTTAAGAAGTATCTTTAAAAAAAAAAAAGACTCTGAATTTCCTACAAATATTAATCTCAAGGGTAAAAAAGGGCCAGAATATACAAACAGTAAGAATGAAACACTGAGTTTCTTTGCAGCATTTTCATGAGATCATTTCTATTTATCACCTCATGGGATGTGTATGACTTAAGGAATAAAATTTTATCCTTTGTTTAATGGGAGGAGGGAGGACAACCCAGAATCCAGAGACTGATTTAATCATGTAATTAATAAGCAACAGATTAACAACACTCTTCCACATCATTAAACGGGTGTGTATTAATATTATTTAATGACCAAGCATAAAATGATTTTAATTAAATAGGAACTATGGGAACATTATCAAATTTACACACACTAATGCAGCAGATTGTATGCATTTCATTTAAGGGTACAGAAACTATATTATTTTAGACTGCTATCATGTGGTCAAAATTTAGTTTCAGCAATCACAATGAAGGTCTTTTTAAAAAAAATGAAAGAAAGAAAATAATGCTAATATAAAATAATGTTTCCATTTAAATTGTGCTGCTTAAAAAAAATAAGTTAGCAGACTGAAAATAAACAAATAGAACCTATGACAGAAAGAAATGGTTACAATGATAGGATGCAATGATGTCATTACTGTCCTTTGACCAACCAATCCAGTTCCAATGCAGTGGTTGGCAGTGCAATTTTTAACCAGACAAGAAAAAAATTAAGGTTTTGTGACTCTGACTATGCAGTAACCTCATACAGGGGTATACTATATAAGCCCACACCTTCCAAGCAGGTTTCTCTTCATCCAATTTCTCCCATAGCAAGGGCATTATCTACTCCTAGGAGTACTGTTCTCACCTTTCTAAGCCAGTCATTTGAAACATGTTGTTGGTAAGGCTTGGGGATTTCCCCTGCTTCCAATGTGGCTGGCTCAGGGGTTTTAAGCCCCATCCTACTGGCTGCTTTATTTACCACAGTGATTATCCTCCCCTTCATAGGATCAATATAACTCTACAATTCCCCTTCTTTCTCTCTCTCTCTCTCTCTCTCTCTAGTAGAAGTAGTATCTTTAGCGTTATAATGATCCTTTCATAGTATGTGTCCCTTGAACTTTTGTGGCACTCTTAAGTCCTCAGATGGATTCAGGTGGAAAAATGATGATTTTGATTTAACCAAAGTCATTGGGAATAAGAAATCAGAAAACCTCCAATACTGTGATTAAACACAAAACTACAACATAAAATCACAGTGAACTGTGGATGTGACACGAAGGATAGTTGTGGTATTAGCAGCATAATATGGTTGTATCCTTAAACACCTTATAGTATTTTGATCCGCTTTAACTGCTTTGTTTCCATCCCTTAATTCCCTGCAAGAAAGCTCTAGCACAGGAGTTTAAGGAAGTGGAGTAGAGAATTCTAAGTTTCTCCCCAAAATACAAATTCCAGGATGAAACCATAGCAATTCAAGTGTTATCAGACTGCTAGTGTAGTGTGGATAAATTCAAAGATAGGTAAATTCAAAATTAAATTATTTTCAGAGTAAATACTACCATGCCCATTCACATAAGGATAAACCCCATTGCACCTGGGAGTGAGTGGGGAGTAGTGCCTAAGTAGACATATGTAAGATCAGGCAGTTATTTGTTGTTGTTTTTTCTCCCAATTTGTTTATTTCACCTTAAGCATGACATTTTTCTTCCACAAAGTTCAAGAAGGCCATTGAACCAGATCAGTTCTTACTAATCCAAATTCCCCTGCAGCTGCTAAATTGATTTTCTTTCCAATGTTGTGTGCCTTCACATATTAATAAAACAACCAATGGCTACTCCATAGAAATATGTTGCACCTTTTCGTCTGATACAGATAAAAAAACAAGAACAGTGGGACAAAAATGGACAATGTTTTGATTACTGTAAGCTCTTGTTACTTCCAGAGATAGCAGACTCAAGTGTTGTCAGTAGACTACATAAAACCCTGAGGCTGTAATATAACAACCTCTACCCTGACATACTATACATAGAAAACATTGACTGGTTGTCTTGTGGTATATTTACTGGCAATAGAAGTAACCTGAGAAATAGCTTCTCATCAATAGGAATAGTTCAATGAACAAATATCGATATTAATTATTACCAATCCTAACAACAAACCTCTATGACACCTAGATACCTATGCTAAGAAAAGAATTGTCAGATGAGGAGGAAACAATATTAGGGATGAAAAAAAGAGAAGAGGGGGATATTAACAAAACTGTTACAAAATTATGTCTGTACTTAGAGCATATGTATGAAAACGACACACACTCACAGTTAGAAGGATCTATGGTGACTGAAGGTGATAATACATCAAATGAGTGTAAAACTTGTCACTGGGTTAGCTTCCAGTATAAATTAATTGAGCGGGGGGAATTAATATTACATCTACACATAAACATCACAGATGTTGCTTAGATGACTGTGACTAAATCTGAGAATGGTAGCTTCAACAAACTGGAATGTGCCCAGAAGGTGGTGATGAAGATGGCAGGACATGTAGTGATCGAGCCCTATGAGGAAAGTCTGAAGGAGCTGGACATGCTTAGCCTGAAGAAGATATTATTAAGAGGAAATAGGATAGCCATCTTCAAATGTCTAAAGTAATTGATTTCTTCACTTCGTATACACAATATTATGAAGTCCATTTGTTGCTTGGAAAAAGTCATGACCCCAATCAGTTCAGCTGCAATACAATGAAGGGAGCAAGGTTGTTTTCTGTTGTTCCAAAAATCTTAATAACTGGTCAAAGTTACACAAATAAGTATATTAAGTAAACATTGTGTAAACATTAAGAAGAATCTTCTAATGTGTATAAGCTGTTGTACAACAAATTAGTTATTTTTTTTTCAACACAGGCATTTCAGGGAAGCTTGAAACTTCCTGCATTAATGTAGTTTTAGATTAGGTGTTACTTGAGGTTCCTTCTAGCTCTATGACTGATATCTCTGTGCAGCTTTTAAAATAGGAACATCCTATCCACTCATTATTAAGATCAACAGCAGGGTACGTCAGATTGTGCCAGATTGATAGTTCATCTGATTCACTATTATATACATTCATAGTGGTTCTCCCAAGGCTTCAGACCACACTGCTTGATGGTGCCAGTCACCTTTTTTTTTTACCATGTCTGCATGAAAATAATGTAATCTGAACTACAAGCCTCCCACTTCTCCTTCCCATATTGAAATACATATACACAGAAGTCAGATTCAAATCCTTACAGAGTTTCCTTGCATACATCTTTACCCCCCCAGCTCTCTCTCTCTTGCTCTCTTGCTCTCAATCCTCAAAGAGATCCAGTAGTGCTACTTTGCTTCTGTTTAGAAAAGGCAGTCACAAGTCCTGTTAAACAAACACAACACATGAGAGTGAATTGAGAGCATTCAAACAATGCAAGGACCTTGTAACATTTAATATAATGTGTATTATATTTGAGCATGAAAAATCAGATGCACATATATAAGTTTGATGACATTTGGAAGTATATATGAGAAGGAACTATAGACCTTGGTAGACCAGAAGCTTAACATGAGTTAACAGTGTGATACAGTGCTTTTGTTTTTTGTTTTTCCATTTTTTAAGCCATTGCAGTTACTGGCTATGTCAACAGAACTATAGGGTCCAGATCAAAGGAAGTAATAGTACCAGTCTATTCTACTTTGGCCCAACCTCACCTGGGATACTGTGCCCACTTTTAAGCACCATAGTGTAAGAACACTGACAAGCTGATGTGTCCAGGAGAAAGCAACCAAGAATTAAAGTTTTGGAAACCACAGCCTATGAGGAATGATTAGGGTAGCTGAGTATTAGAGAATGGAAAAGTAAGAGGTGATGTGTTACTGATCTTTAAAGTTTTGAAGCCATGAAGGACTGAAAACCATTAGATTTAAATTGCAAGAAAGGAGATTCTGCCTAAATGTTCTGCCCGGCAGTAAGAACAGTTCAATGCAGTGGTGAGACAGGGGGATGGAGCTAAATAGACTTTCAGTTACCAGAACACTGCTCAGAATGACAGCATGATTTGCTGTCCTTCAGCAAGTGGTGAATTCTTCACTGGAAGTATTTAAATGAATGTGTTTGAGTGGTAAATTTTTGTACTGCCTGCACTGACAGTGGGTTGAGTAAGATGATATTTGATTCAACTTTTTCAACTTTGATTCTTTTATTCGATGACATCAAAATATGACACTGAGAAATTAATTTCTTCATTCTTAAAAAAAATCAAACATCTGCATACCCCAGTAGAGTGCTTGCCTTCACAGAAACATTTGAATATCAACAAAATGATGGGAACAGAAAGCCAGAAAGATGAGATTAATAGGCTTGAGGGACTGACATATGAGGAAAGGTTAGAGGGATTAAATATGTATAGCTTGACTAAACAACAATTAAATTGGGAATAGAACTGTCTAACATAATGTGAAGGTAAACACCAAGGAATTAAGTAATTATTCTGAGATATCTAGTTGTAATGAGATTGCACAAAGTATAATTCAGAATGAATATCAAGATTAACTTTCTGAAAGAAGACTATCAAAATTTGCTTTCTTTATGAAGATGGGGGAAATGCTCTTTCAGAAGCCACGTGGGGGAAAAGTGGTGATGGAAATGAAGATGATCTAATAGCTTTTAATTTAACTATTTGCACTCGGGTCTCTTATTCTATGAGAATGGAGTGATTCTAGGTTCCTTTGTAGATGTATTCTAGTGGTATTATTGGTGAGACAATCTTCCCTACATGAAGAATATATTCTATGACTTGTTAATGGAGGAATCTGTGGCTCACAATTTCTCAAGCCCCATGAATAATTACTATGTTCTTTGGGTAGGTGCCTCAGACACTGCTTTTTCATGTTTCTAGGTCTACGGGTAAAAGTTTGGACTGCTTGGATTGACTCAAGTTGTGACCAGCTACCTGTCCAATTTCCTATGAACAAACAAAACAAACAAATAAATACAATCCCAGTCAGGGACTACCACAAATTCTTTTACTATTGATCTGTAGGCAGCCTAGAAAGAGGACTGGAGAGGGAAATCCTCAGTATATTTGCCCTTTTTTTGATGCCAGATGCTTAATAATGCCCAGTCCAATACAAGACTTCCCAAAATGGTGGGAAAGGAAACATCAGATGGGCATCCACCACTATACCTCAGTAGAGGCTTTGCCAAAAGCATGTCTTCCATCATGTCTAAACTTCGGCTACCAAAGGAAGGGAAAAACGTTTAATGTGGAGAAATGCAGCTTCAGCTGAGATCCCCTTCTTCCTTCACCTACTATGCAAAGTTGTGTAAGACACACAATATCCCATAGAAGTCATATAATGTTGCTCCTTTAAAGTCCTAGCTATTCAAAATTTAGTTGGTGCACTGAGAGGAAGCAGAAAGCAACCTTAGCTAGCTCCGTCCCTTTTTCACACTACCGCAATATTCACAGAATGGTGTCATTAGAGCATAGATGAGCCTGAATGGCATCATTAAGAGCCTTCTAAGATGTGTGGAGAATCAGACAGATTTTCTTGGCATAGCTCAGAAGGAGAAAGTATATTAAAGATAGATATAGGCAGGCATTGATATGTTAAAGGACTCCTGTCCTCAACATATTTTTCGGTAAGGATGTACAAATATTTGCAACCTATCTCAAAATTATTAACTACCACAGGATCTTTTTATCCTTCCAAAACAGCCAAAACATCAAGTTCCTTTCTCTACCCACCTTCTATATGGAGGGCATTTAAAGTTGTTTATATAAAATGCACTATTTTCTATGCATAATATTGAGAGTTTGGGGCAAAAACACATGTTTTTGTGCAAATTAAATTTCCTCAGAAGTGTCTCTCTCTCTCTCTCTCTCTCTCTCTCTACATATGTGTGTGTGTGTGTGTGTGTGTGTGTAGTGAAAATTAGTTGAAAATGAAACCAGAAATACAGGTTTCATTTTCTTTGTTATTGGTGTTGACCATTTTTAGGTTGAGGACTTGTTTAACATATCCATGATACATGCAACTATACAGAAGTTGCTGGGCAGCTTTAAAAGCTAATGCATAGTAGTGTCAGGCTTACCATGCTTACCAATTTTTCTGACTTCCCACCCATATTTCCGCAGCGTACAGGAGGTTATGTGTGGCTGACAGTCTGCTGTTTTGCCAGCCTTAATAAAGAAAGAAAAAGATAAAGAAAGATCCAGCACTTGCTAAACAGAACATAGACATCTGTCTCATCCCAGCTATTCTACAAAGAGGAATTTGCATATGGCTGTCATTCAAAACTGGTACAGTAAAAAATTACTGTATTATAGATCACACAAAGAATCCTATGGGCTCTCTTGTCATGCCAGTGCAGTAGTGACAGAGATTGTGTGTCATTCTAGATATTTCTGGATGTTCCATAGTTATGTGCTTCGTATAGCTGATGGGAATTAGTCCATCAACATTAGATCAGACATTGCCCATCTTTGAAATACAACCAGGTATGTGGATGAGTGGATCTAGGAGTCTTTTACCAAACTGAATGAAAACAAAATTGAAATGCAGTGGAAGGATTTATAGAATAGTAAGTAGACAGGAGAAAATGAGTAAAAAGCAAAGGGGGAGGATTTACTGAGCTGTAATATAATTAAATAGATGATTATAGGAATTTGCATGACACTACTCAGGATTAGCTTTTAAAGCTGCCAAGCAATTTACACTGTACTGTAGATCACTTCTGTTTTATATAGTGGGGTGCTGTACTACACATTCACCCATGGAAGAATCTATTTAGTAATTTTCTAAAGAAGATTAATATCTCATGCAATATGAATTAAAAATGAAGAGAAAGGTAGCACGCATTTGGCATGAGGCTGATGAGATAAATGCACGTTCGGTGAGAAACAGACATCAGGTACAATCCAAAAAGTTGTATTCCTCTGCCAAATCATGAATGAGGATTTCACAGGTTCATTTCCTGACAGCTTTTGCAGATCAATGCAAATCGTTTCACTGATTTCACACAAGCTTTGGATTTAAGCCAAAAGGGGCAGAGATGGAAAACAGGCATTTAAAAATAAATATAATGAACACCTAAGGGTAAGCAGCCTGTGTGAATATTTACTGTAAGCACAAAATAACCATGAAAATATACACAGTAAAATTGGCTCAAGGAATAATATTTTCTTTCATTTCCCTCCCCCCTCCCACTCATCTGCTACCCCTTGAGTCTACTCACACTCTCAACTTGGGGCTCAGTGTAGAAAAGGAATCAATAGTAAGACTTAAATGGATTTACCTCATAACCACTAGGGCTAGATTGCAGCCTTAGACCACTTTATGGCTGCAATCCTATGCATAATCAAAGAGATTAAGACTCATCAAACACAATAGTTGTTACATCTGAATAAACATGGATAGGAATTGGGCTTCACATTTTGGAAATGAATCTTCCTAACTGTTTCCAAATAGATTTGGATATTTGAATTCTAAGTAATTTTTTTCTTCCATTTGGCCCCATAGCCTATGCATTTGCTAATACTAGTTGCTAATGCTTCCAGCAACTGTGGTCACTTCAGTGCTCTAGCCATGGGCTCAGCTTCATACCACACTAAATGTGTTCTGATTAGCTTAAAGTTACTTTTTTGCTCTCAGATAAGCACATCTGACTCCAATTTGGACTGAGGAGTCCATGCACACATATGGGGGCTCAACCTGCCATTCAGACTCATTTCTCTTTAGATTCATGGACCCAATCTCCTTTCCCAACAGAGACTAAAAAATACAAGAGAACATAAAAGAGAATTCATTGGTATTGAAGGTGTTGTTCTCCCTGTCTCTCTCTCCCTCCCACCCTTCCTTCTAGCTTAAATGTGTGTACACATGTCAGATTTCCACTTTACTGTTTGGGCAGTCCATCCATTGCTTGTAGTTCAACCCGTATGAATCCAATCAAAAGAGAATCCTGCAACCCAGAGGACTCACATTATGTTTCCTTAGCAAGGTAAGAAGTACGGAAAAATATGGACATTCGCCTCCAAGCCAGCATTTGGCCAATAAACTATTGGTAGTCTCCTCTTGGCTTTAAACAGATTTAAACTCTGAAAACTGATTCTTGTTGTATCTAATAACAGTTGAGGAGAACAGAGGGAAATGTTCACATTTGAAGTATTACACAAGCAACATATATTTCACCCTTGTAAAGTGGGTCTTGCATTCCTGTGTTTGCCTCCGGACCATAAGCATGGGCTCTTCATGCTTCTCCTTCACTCCCTGTCCTTCTAATTGTAGCTAGTTTACTTCACTTGCTGACAGTGCTACTGTTCTTTCTGTCACCAAGTGAAATGCTCATACAGGGAATGGTAAAGGAAGATAGACCGAAACTGCAAAAAGGACTGTTCCCCCTATTGCTTCAAGGAAATTATAATATCAATAGCACTGGAGAGAGGTGATTTGTGTTTGACTTAAGATTTAAAATTAAAAACATAGATACTAATGTAATAAATACTGATATGTTGGTTATAATCTCTGATCTAAATATAGTAAGGGGAAGACAGGGAACAATAAGGAATAATACAGTTTCTCTACATGCGTCCGTTTGAGGAGGTGTATTGTAAATCTAACAATTTCTCAGGGAATGACAATGAAACTTTTAGTCCATATTTGTGAGCAAGACCCAGGGATCTGAAAGGTTCTTGGAAAGCCAGGGCTATACCAGAAGAAATTGGAAGCTTAAGTCTAAAACAGAAATACCTATCACCTTGTTTGTAATTCAGGAGTCAAGAGCATGTCTCAGTTAATTTTGGCTATAATAAGTCATCACTGACAAGAGCCATTGAAACAAACAAACAAACAAAAAAGCAAAAAGTTTTATGTGAAAAAATATGCAAATTATAATTTCCTTTTCAGATAGGAATTGGCTCAACCCAGTTTGATTAAAAATGGAGTCCACTCCAGAGCTCACATATCAAAATTAATGTTAAACTTCTCAAGTCAATTAGGTTGTTTTATACATGTATCAACACTCAATCTGAACTGGTTTTGTAATTCTGTACAAACTTTATACAAAGATTTTGTAATTTTATACAAATATACTTTCCAATGCACAGCGATGTGAGGAATTCTTTTAAGATATTGTTTTATCTATGCTGGAATATACCTACATTTAACACACAGAGAAACAAACAAATCATAAACCTGTCTGTGAAAGACTGCTAAAATCCAAAAGGATCACATACAGCAGAACTCAATATTCATCCAAAATCCAGAAAAAGCTAAAATAAAGCAAAAGGGAAGGAGAGAGAAAAATCTGAATCAATGCTGAATCATTATGCTGCACAGTAATAGAAGTCCGCTGTCACTTCAGCTGTCAGTGGTCCATGCTACAGAATCCTGGGATTTGTAGTTTGGTGAAGTACTTATGATTCTGTGCTAGAGAGTTCCTGTGCTATAGCAAGAGAGTAGATTATAGCTCTTTAGGAGAGAATTCCAGCATTTCATATGATGAAGCCATGACGGATAAACTGGTATCAAGCTTAGCAGGGAAACTATGATCAAAATGAATATAGAAAACAACATAAGGATATTGAACTACAAGTGATGTGAGTATTTAATGAATGCATCTATCTATCTGTCTTTTATCTGTTCCTCAGGAGAAAAGCATATTAAGGATGCTCACTCAAAAATCATCACACATCAATAGAACATGTAAAGAGATTGTAGGTATGGCCCTGCTGTCTGCTGGATACATATTCATTAGGCTCACATGTTGTTGATTAAAGGGTCTTATGTGTAATGTAGGAAGCTGGAGCAGTCAGACAAGAGTATGGTCCATTTATATTCTCAGAACAGGTTCCCATTGCTTCCTGGCGAGTATAGTCAATTCACACATTGGCTGGAATCCTGATAGAGACATATAGTAGGGACATCTGCACAGCTAAGTTCCCCTTTTTTTGGATGCTGAAAAGATTAGTTTTCCCTTCCTCCCTTCACAGTACCCAAAGCTGCTCCTCCTTCCACAGCACCAGACTTACTGAAAAGCCACTGAAATTGCCCCACATAGTCATTCCATGTTTTGCAGTGAGCAGGCAGGCTCAGAGAAAGATCTAGCTATGTTCCTTTACTAGACATGAAATGACAACAACAGTGCTGGGGTCCACTTGGTGGGGGGATTCTAACTAGCAACACTGAAGGGATGTAGCATTGAAACCAATGTGTGTAGGGAACTGGGCTAAATATGTGTTCCTATGAGGGACTGAATAGGTTTATGAATTTTTTTTCTACTGCTTAATGTCTTTGAAAACTATGCAGTCTCATTATAATAGCATGTGGAAAAAGTCTGTAGAAGCAGGGTGAGTACCATTTCCACACATCTTTCCACACACTACAGTGGTAGGGTGCCTACAGTGGTAGCCAGGCAAAGATCAGGATGATATAGTCTTCTCTCCTGATTCCTCATGACATCAGGAGGATGCGGGGACCAAGGCAAGAATTGGGAGGGTACAGCCTCACTACTCATGACCTGTTAGTAGGTTCACAATGATGCAGATGTTAGCAATAGCAGTTACATTTCTATACTGCTTTTCAGTGCAAAGCACTCCCTAAGTGGTTTACAGCATATTTAGCTAATTGCCGTCAACAAGCTGGGAACTCATTTTACTGACCTATGGAAGGCTGAGTCAACCTGGAGCCCCACAGGATCGAACTCACAACATTGCGGCAGTACCAGCATTTAACCACTGCACCACCAGGGCTCCTAATGTTGCTGTTGTGCATCAACTATCAGAACATGGTCTGTGATGACAATCTTCTTCACTAGGTTGCTCCTTCCTTCTGGCTTGGTGAGACAGGAAATAGGTAAGTTTGGGGTGGTAGCAAGTCTATGTGGGGACAAGGAGGGGGATGAAAAAAGAGGTCTAGGGAGGATTTTCCTCATCCAGGTTAGACATTCATAAAGCCCCTTTCTTCCTCCCACTTCAATATTACAATATTCTTTATGTACTGACTGTACAGCACAACAGTTTTATGCTATCATGACTATCTCTCATATCTGTTTAGTCCTTTCTGTTTGATAGGGTGATTCACTGTTCTGCATGTGTTACCTCAAAATGTGGGTGACTTGGGGTCAACCCATGATGCCACTGCCTCTATGAACAGGTGGAGAATATTAGTTCAAAGAGGAGGCCTATGTGTTTGTATGGG
The DNA here is from genome assembly GCA_948472985.1 of Iguana delicatissima. Classification (NCBI taxonomy): domain Eukaryota; kingdom Metazoa; phylum Chordata; class Lepidosauria; order Squamata; family Iguanidae; genus Iguana; species Iguana delicatissima. The sequence continues at coordinate 2,206,203 of CAOKZL010000503.1, forward strand.
TGGTAACCTTACAAGATCTTTTCCACCTATGTCTGTTGTTACTAGCGCAGGGAAGAACCAGCTGGAGATTCAAAAGTAAGCTTATTTTTCAATTGGGAGAATTGCAATCGCACACACAAGATCCAAGTTGTCTTGCAATCACACAAGGCAAACTGAAGGAAACGGAAGGAAAGTTTTGGATAGCAAGATTTTCAGGGCGTAGTGGGTGATATTTACCAATCTGTAGAGAAGCGAAGAGCAATGTGGCTTAGATAGGAGCCCAAAGACAGTACAGAAATGAGAACTGGAGTGGCAGAGTGATGACCAGCAGCCAGTATACTGCAAGTTGGCTAGCCCCAAATTTAGGTTTAAATACTCTTTTTCTGTCTAGAAGGTGAAGATGCTAATGACTCTTTGGCAGAGTAAACAATGGAATCTGGAGAGTGGACAATGGGGTCCAGAAAATATGAATGGCCATAGCATTGGGTGACAAAGGGCTAGTGGTAGTCTTGATAGCTCTTTGATTGGTGGACAGGTGTGGGGACAAACGGGACATTTGGTCATCAGAGGAGGTAGGACTAAGATATCAACTGTCCTGTGCGAACACTTCAGATGATATTATCTCTAAGAGTTGAGTTGCTGAAGGCTAACTGTAAGCTCATTATTGCTGGGGCTTCCTAGTGATTGCCTTACTATGACCTGGCTATGCCTTGAGGTCTTTCCTGACCTGGTTTTGCAATTCATGTATTCTTCCAGCATTTAAACTGAACCAATATGGTCATGTAGCCATAGCCGAGTATAATTTATATTTATGATAATTAATATATTTTGTTGGGGTGTACAGACTATTAACATATGGTCTCCATAAAAGTAAAAGGGTCTCCATTAACATATGCACAGATAGGCTCCTGAATTCAAGCTTCTAGCAGACACTCTCTGACACCTTATTTTCAACATAAGCATGCTCTAGGTTTTATATTCCTTTCCAGTTCTGTATTTCTCCTAAAGCTAGCTTGTGTCTACATATTATACTTCTGGCCATCTATCCTGTTTGCCTGCCATGCTACCTAACATCCAGTTTGTTGAGGGCCATAATTCCTATCACCACTGGTCCTCTGTTTGATTTGTCTGATCTATACTGACCTGTATTTTAACTGTGGATATATTTCTTGTTATTCGTTCATATGTCCATTGTAGGGTTGCCAGCTTGGATCCAGGATAAGGCTCATGTAACTTTAATACAAACAGATTATAAACAAAATGAGGTATCATAAACTCTATAAAGCCAAACAATGCTATCTGTCCTCCCTTACCTTACAGATTTGAACATTCACATCTCAGCAGACTCCTCTTGTCTTGCATGGTCATGTCTCACTGGTGTAGAGGAGGAGTGGAGCAGAGAAATTCCCAGCTCTGTTCTTGTTGACTGAACCTTCATGTCCCCCGCACTGTCCACTGGAGAGACAAGAGCTGTGTTTAGAAGGAAATGGTTGCAACTGAAAGTTCAAAGTTGAAATATAAGGGTATATGGATACCTTTGCCCAGCTTTAGAGTTTTATAGTACTTCATGCCATACGCAATTTGGGAACCCTATCCCATCACATTGTACAAGACACCTGGAGCATCGCAATATTGTGAGGAACGATCTGCATGATGCACTCACAATCGTGCAACGCTTCAGGGCCAGCAGGTGCTGATCGCATACCTTTTCATTTTTGGCTCGAAGCCAAAAATGGTGCGTGATCGCACATTGCTCCTGGGCCCTGTGCACACTTACCTGGCATGTGGATCCTCCAGAGCCGTGCTGGTTGCACTTCCTGCCCCAGCGCAGCCCGGGAAACTCCCAGGCTGTGCTGTGGAAGGAAGAGGTGGGGCTCTCGCACAAGCAGGCAGCTCGTGCAAAGCTGAAGCAGCAGGGAACAAGAACCTCTTGCTGGAGGCAGCTCGCGCAATCCCCACACCCCAGCGTTGGAAAAAGGTAAGGTGCGGAAAGGGCCTAAGAATTGATCTGGGCCACAGAGAAGTTTACCAAAAACTTTGCTAACTTTATTTTGAGCTCCAAAGATGGTCCTGCAAAATTGAGGTAGAATATATGTGGGCAGAAATAGGTGTGTAACACATGTATGTGTATGTATACAAAGATAAAGTATCTTTCCAGCTCAGTGTTCAGATTTACAACAGCATATTTAAGAAATACACCTGCTTTAAATCCTGTCCACTGCAACTCTTACCCTTACATGCTAGGCAGTTGTAGTACTACTCCCTAACCTCAATACTGAAATTTTGCATCCTTGATATTGGATGATCCCTGTCAAATGAATGTCACATGGTGAGAGGTATTACATCATGCTTCTAGACAGCCAGTCAGATTTCTCAGCTTGACAATATCACAGGGACCAAACTGGATCTACAACTGACAGCATATGAAAATCAAACACAGCCAATCTGCAAGCCATCTGGTACTTCAGAAGTACTGGACAAGCTGTTTGGAACCATATCAAACATTTCTACACCAATGTGCCAGATGTTCTCAGTAAAAACTGTTTTTTTTTTATTTTAATTAAAAAATGTGCTTTATCTCTAAAAGTTTTTTATTGTGTATTTTTTTTAAAAAAAACAGAACAAAACAACAACTTACATTTGCCTTGTATGCTCTCCAGGGATCTAGTAATATGGTCCAGGTTACATCAGAAACAAATTGATTAATCAGTAAGACCGTATGAATTTCTATTTTTCCCAATGTCTACCATAGCTTAATCATGACTGTCTCAAGAGTTCCTACAGAAAATATCTCAGTGCAGAATGAATCTGAGTTTTGTTTTATTTTTTAAGGATGAAGAGAACGGCACTTGATGAAATTTTACCCTGCATGAAAAGTTAGCACAGGAAGTTGATATAAAAATAGCAGCCCTGATATGCAGTATGTTAAATCTTGTAAGTTGTCGCAGTTGTATTAACAGTAGAAAGATAAGATATTTACGAGTTTTATTGCCATCTGCTCCTGTGTAACATTTATTTAATTGGTTAACAGTCCAATTAGGTTATAACACAATAAATAATTCCCATGTGTCCTAAAACTAGATATTTTATATTCTTTTCAAAATGTAATGTTCTAGTAATGTTAAGATAAGTTAAGGTTCTGGGAATAAATATTGATTTCTACCACTCAATTGTTTCCTGTAAGGTTGAAAGTTAAATTGAAAGCCTGTCTCAAAAATATTTATTTTCATTTACACAAACTCTGCCTTTCCAGTACTGAAACAAATTGATAGTAGGAACTATCCATGTAAGAAAAAATGCACTGTTCCATCTAGAGCTTTACTGCTGCCACTAAAATAATGGTCATCGTAGTCCAGAATAAAAATATAGGTGAACATTTTTAAAACTAGGTAATATTTTTAAGGAACAACTTTCTCCTCCTCCTTCTCCTGCAAGCCCAATTGTAGTCAGGTTGTAAAAGCCCAATGGCTCAAAAAAGTTTTGGCCTGCTAAGGAAAGGAGAGCAAGTCATCCTGGCCAATCTAGTAAGGCAGTCCCAAAGTCTGGAAACAGACACCAGGAAGAACCTTTCACTTGTTTCCACCAAACAAGGCTGAAAGGGTGTTGAGACAGAGACAAGTGTCACTGCAGATTATCTTAGAGCTCTACTGGGCTCATAAAAGGAGATTCAGTCCTTCAAATAGCCTGGGCCCAAGTCATATAGGTTTTTTTAGGTCAAAACCTACTTTGAATTGTGCCCAGAAATGGACCAGCAGTCAATGGAACTGTTGCAACAAGGGAGTTGTGTGCTTCCCGTAGCTAGCCCTATTTAATAACCTAGTTGCAGCAATTTGGGCCAACTGAGGTTTCTGAGCACTTTCCAAAGCCAACGTTGTTACAGCCCCACAGTGCCCCCCCATGATTGGCATGGTTTCATTGGCAATATCATTTAATTGGCACTATATTAATTAGCATTTGTATAAATAAAACTTGAGGTGACTGCAAGATCAAGCTTAGAAACAGGAAGATTATTGACTGTAAACATGAGATGGCAAGGCAGGTCAGTCACAACCCCTTCTAGACAAATGCTGAAGTCATTTTCAGGCTAATTGTGCAGCCACTCAAAACAATAGGTTTATGCTAAAGAGCTAGATATTTCGGAGCAGGAAGGGGAAATTCCCACCAAATTGTGATTGTCTTATCCCTGATCCCCCACACCTGGACATTTCCCTGCTTTGTCTTCCCAACCTCTTCTCAATACTGGTCTATTATGACATCTATTACCTTTTTGTCACCTAAACATCTAAACACTAAAACCATTAATTCTGTCCAGACTTCATTGTCTGTGTCGCAATTTCCACTGTATGCTTGGATGGGAGAGCAATTCATACCCATACCCACAGGATATTTTTCAGGTATAAGAACCCCCAAGTTTGAGCAATTCAGTGCAGTCTCTAGACTTCCTGAATGCCGTGCCATCTGCTTGATCCCTAAACAAGAACTGTCCTTAGGTGTCTACCTAAATCACTTTGCAGCTTTCCTTGCTACTTTCCAGACCTGTAAATATTGCCTCAACCCTGAAAGTCCTCTATTCATGCTTTCCTTCCTTTATCTTTGGCTAGTCTGTGTGTGTGTGTGTGTGTGAGAGAGAGAGAGAGAGAGCGTTTGGATCTTTGCATGCTTGTGTGAAATTCTTTCAATAAAAACACATTTTATTTTACATTTGGAACCTCTGGCTAGTTCTTTCCTGCAAGGACCTCATAAACATAAGTGATAGATCTCATTAAGTTATCCCTCTCTCGTAGGCCTCCTGATTTTTGAGCTAATTAATTCCCCACTGTCACATGGAGATACTGGCATTAAGGGTGGACCCCTGAGTCACCCACATTTTTGAGTAACAGCCCCACATATAGTTCATTATAGTAATCTAAAGGGAATGTAACCAAGTCATGTACCATTGGGGGTAGATCCAACTATGCAAAAACACTAATGATCATTGCTGAAACCTGGGCATCCAGGCTCGGAGCTGAGTAAATTTGTACCCCAAAACTGTGAATCTGTGTTTTCAGGGAGAGTGCAACCCCATCGAACACAGGTGGAGGCCCTATTCCCAAATCAGTCTTTCAGCTGACCATGAACACCTCTGTCTTTTCTGAATTAAGCTTCAATTTGTTTGTCCTTATCCCATTCATTATTCTGCTGGAAACTGGTTTAGCACAGGAACAGCTTCCTTGTAATTAGGTGGAAAGAATAGTTTCATGTAGACATTAAAATAGCATAGAGGACAAGACTGAATACTGAGAGAGTCCAATAGCCAAGGAATGGAGCAAGAATCCCGCAGCATCACCCTCTGAGAGCAATCCTCCAAGAAAGAATGGAATCATTATAGAAGATTACCCCCAAGCCCTATCCCAGTGAGTCAAAAAAGCATCTGAAAGGTCCAGCAGAACCAACAAGGGAATACTCTCCCTGTACAGTTCCCTGCAAAGGTCATTCCCCCAAGGTGATCAAAGCTGTCTTAGTCCCATAACCAGGCCTTAAACCAGACTGAGGCCCTTTCCGCATGAGGCTAGTGAATCGCTCCATGCCATTTCTTACCAGTTCTTCTCTCTTTGAAGCAATGCGGACTTTCCCTTAAGCCCTTCTGCAGGGCTCCTCTGATTGTTGCAGACCAAATCAGAGCAGTGCAAGGTCCGTAGATCCGCACTGCTGAGGCTGAAAATGGTGGCTTCCTGTTCTTCATGGGTCTGGACCAACCGCTGACACTGACCACACCCACAGCCCACCTTCCGCTGATTGGAGGCTCACATTGGTGTGAACCAGCACATCTGCACAAGTGAGCAGGAATGAAATGGTATGCTCCAGAAGATTGAAAAACTGGATTTTTCTGGTCTTCACTTAGTGCACTGGAGGACCACTTGGGGGCATTTTGGATTGGACTAAGGTGTGGAACTAAGGTAAATAGTCCAAACCTAGTCCAATCCAAGGTGCGGATGACCTCCATGACAGGACGCCTTGGCCTCTTTTAACTTCCTCGTACGGAAAGGGCCTGAAATAGATCTAGCTAATTCACCTTCATGCAGGAACCCCTGGAGTTGAAAAGGCTCCACATGCTCTAGTACATTGTCCCCAAATGGAAGGACGGAAGCTGCTGTATAGTTATCTAGCATAGCAGGATCCAGGGATTTTTTTTCTAGAAGAGGTCTTACCACAGCCTCCTTCAGGCACATTATGACCTTGCCTTGTTGTAAAGAGGCATTAATCACTTTCCCTTACCTGCTCAGCAAGTGCCCCTTTGGCCTGTTTATAATAAGGCAGGAAGAGCAAGTGTCTAATACATATGTGGTGACTCTCACCACTCCAGTGATTATTGCATATCCTCAGGCTGCACAAACTGGAAAGGATCTATCAATATTGGACAAGCAAGGGCCAAGGCTACATCCATCAGAATTGTACCAACTCTGGTGTCTAAGTCAGAGAAAATCTGAATTTAGGATTTGTTGGATTCAATATGCAGTGGAGATTCAACTAACTTGTATCAAATGCAACCAGGTTGGATATTTCTAATAATTAGCAGCCAAATGTGCATACATTTCTTTTTTAAAAAAAAGTAATTTTCCTTCATGTCACAATGTGCATTTGAACCATTTTCTAGTCTTAGATAAGGACTACAATTTCTTTAATTTTGAACTTACTGCTGGCTCTCTCTCGCCCCCCCCCCCGTTCTCTTGAATTACTGGAATTGATCTGTTTCACCTTTTCATACAACCTGACTTAATCTTCACTTCCCAAAGTAATGCACACATTAGAATGTACTGCCAGAGCTTTGAGAATTTACTATATTGGACGACTATTCCCAGAGTCCTCTGATCAGATGATAAGTTTTGTCAATTCTGGTTTCCATTCTGGGATCAAACAAGTACATAAGATGCATCTATCAGAACAAATGTTGCACACAAATGCATGTGTTAGGGTAAATAAATAAAAATGAGCATGGATTTTTATGCAGACTTTTTATCCCTGAAAATTTGAAAATGGTTATAAAAACAGGACAAAAAGACTTCAGGCATGAAAGGTTTCAGAAATGCAAGCAGTCAGAGTGTTTTAATCTCCAATACCATCAGGACCATGTGAAAAAGAATGGGGAAAAGTGTGCAAGCTCTACCACTCCACCATTCCTGTCAACCCTGATGAACCAGATGGGCATTTCTCTGGAAGAAAAGAAAATCTGTTTCTGTAGGCTTCCTACACAGTTCAGATTCTGTTATTCCTCACATGATTCTAAGCCTTTGGGATAATAGGACACCTGAATAGGAAAATTTGAAATATCATTTCTAAACCCTACTTTGTGTGTATTCACAGTGTGACATAGCTTTCAATTCCTTTAGTTCATCACCATATGAATAACACTAGGCAAAAAGCAGATGTTGATCATGTCGGTAATGACATCAAGATTCTTTTGAGCAGAATTTTGGTTACAGTGGAATGCAATATGCCACTCATACAAAGTCATTTTTCAACATTTCAGTGTGGTACCCTAATTATGTGGGGGAGGGTGGACATTTGGCCTATTTTTATCATTATTTTAATTTAAACATAAAACATGCAAAACATCATAGAGAATGTGTGTGAGAAAACTTTGTACCTTATGTAAGTGTGTCTGCAGTCATATTAAGTCTATAGTCCTCTTCATGTGTTATAATTCTTTCTTATCCAAATCACATTAGGATGGCAATTATTCCAGCCCCACCCACATCCTACATGAATACAAGATCATTTCAAGAAGAGGAGAGCCTCCTTTTTTTCCGTATGAGTTTAAACCTTTTTTTTTTTTCTGAATGTAAAACTGCGAGGAATGCCTCCAAAGACAGAAGAGTCTTTCTTCTTTAAAATGTTACCCAATACACACACAGGACAAAAGAAACAGCAATGAAGTGGATGAGATTGGCATGCATTCTTTCCTTAAGCTTTTGGGACAAACAGACCTATAATAAATTATTAGAGCTTATGTGCTTGCAGTGCTCCATCAAGAGGCAGAATGATTAAGAAAATACAGTGGAAAAAGTATTATAGTACAATCATTTGTCTGATTCATATCTCTTCTGCTCCTCCCCGCCCTCCAAAAAAAAAATTCTTATTCAGTGTAGAAGTACACCTTTGTAATGCTGGAAGGAAGATACAAAGGAAGATGAAGACAGTGACAACATAAGGAGTCACACACGTATGAGAGAGAGGAAAAAAATGTGCAGTTGTTAATTTCCAATTCATCATTTCCCTTTCCAAAAACAAATCTCAATGTGAATTGTTCAAAACACAGGATAAACTTCTACCCTTCCCACAGTCAGGATACCAAACTGTTACCATGCCTTACACTCTCACTCCATGATATGGTATAGTTGGGAAATATCATTTAATGGGCATGAATTATAAATTATACTGTTATAGTTGAAAGGCTATGCTGACAAAGAGGACTAGTTGAATATGTGTGAAAGTAGGTCAGATGGGACCTCAGGGCATGGCCAGCTCATAGTCAAAGAAGCTCTCATGTTAATGAACGTATAGATGTCCCCTCAGTAACTCAACATTCAGAAACAAAAGCACCTGAGACTACCTACTAATTGTCTTCAACCCTCTTCCTGCTAAGACTCTCCTTTGTTTCCTCGTCTGCCCAGCCATTAAGAAGCTATCATGATTCCCATCAGTGCTTTGTCACCTAATGCTAAAGCCATTAGTTCATTCCTGGCCCCACTGTCTGCTTTGCCAAAAAGCCATTAACACCTTTCCCATCAGGGCAGAAACAAGACATTTAAACCCTGGCTGTAAAGCCAGATAACTCATAGTGCTCTGGACATAGGCTGCCACTCTGCTGTTCCAATTCTCATCCTTGTACTGCTCTTGTACCCTTACTCTGAGCCACATTGCTTCATCTCTTCTCTGCAGGATAGGTGAATATCACCCAAATTCTTGCTATCCATTTTTTCCCCTTTCTTTCTTTTGGTTAGTCTTGTGTGGTTCGGAGACTACTTGGAACATGTGCATGATTGTGATATCCCCCAATAAAACATAGTTTTAATCTCCAACTGGTCCTGCTGCATAAGTGCCAGTATATATAGGAATTAAAGATCCTGTAAGGTTACCTCCCTCTTGTAAGCTTCCCCTTTGAGCTAATAATTCCCCACTGTTCCACAGAGGCACTGGGATCACAGGTGGACCTCTGACTCATCCACTTTTTGGGGTAACAAGACTGAATTTCGGGAAATGTCTTTGCTTGAACAGTGTATTGCACTTGGCTTTAACCAAATTCTGCTCTTCTCCTTGTTTTGAATGTTTTGAGTCACCTATAACATATAGAAAATTCCATGTACACACATTTGTGGAACAAATGAAAAAATTAGGAAGAAATAAACAGCAGACACATATAACAAATTGCCTTTGTTCATTTTTATCTTTTGTTTTGCTCACAGTATTCTTGCTAGACCTTGTATGATAGAATTATTTATGTCTATTTGCAGTATTAACCCCTCTCCCAGAAAAAGTTCTGCCAAATGTAACTTTTAAACCATGCTTCAATTGTGATATTAAGCTAAGTCATAAAAATGCCATAATTCCCAATGTTTTCTGAGTGGCTTACAATTAAGTTATTTTAATTCACATTAGAAACACATAACTTTTAAAGGCATATAACTTTTTGTCCTATAAAATAGCATGTTCTCATTTCAAACAGTTTTCATACTGGGAAATGGTAGGATCTGAATGTTTAGGAAACTGGATGCAGTCCAGAACTGCCTTGCTAAGCCATTTGTTTAATCAAACTGAATATTTGCAAAGCACAGTCAAGCTCATTTTAAACACTAAACAGACTCTGTGCATATAAAATTATTGTTCTTTTCTGTGAGTGTTTGTGAATTTTAAAGGAACGATGGTTTCTTGTCTTTTTAGCTGGATAGTCAGTGATGTTGTTTTAAAAGTGCTTTGGTTTAATTTTCTAAATTTGGAGCTCAGGAATGCTATATTTTGAGAATGTTTAGCACCAGCATGTTCAGCACTGAGACATAATGACCTTTCATCTGAGGTGGGAGAATAAGTATTGAGCTCTCTGCTCTTGATGCTCCTATTGCCGTTTTATGACTTCTGCTCTTACCTCCTGCCACAACTACCACTTTTGTCACTCCACCACTCTTACTTCCTCCATTAATGACATTTGTCCCACACACTGTTGCTCTTGTCTCCCTCAACATATACTGCACCTCCTCTTTTCACCATTCCTAATCTCAAATGCCTTCTCAGAGCGAGTAAATGTTGACAAGGTTCCCATGGAGACCACCTTGTGTCACCATGGCACAGGTTACTTCATCCACAAGGGGCTCCTCAGAGATAGGCTTTGAGACTCTAGCATTGGCTGCAGCCATGGAGCAGTATGACTCCATAGAACATGCTATGGAATATGTCTCTATAGAGTAGTATGTCACTACAGAGCAAGATTTGCTAGTTGCTTCCCAACTGTAGCAAATGTTATAACAAGATGGCAGCTGGAAAGATGCTTCAAAATAACAGCAGACAGCCTCTTGGAAGGCTTTGGTGTAAGTTAATCATATTTGGAGTAGAGCTTCTGAAATCAATGGGATTTGGGTTAGTCATAATTCACTCAAGTCCCTTTGATTCAACAGATCAGTTCTGCATCTCCCACTAAATTGTCAGATGGTCATGAGATCACAGCTAAATCTGCAACAGAGTTCCCAATGTGAAGATATTTCTGGGATGATCTTTACAAGTAGGGTAATATAATTAAATTTGAGGGTGACATATAAGATTGCTGTCTTTTTTTAAAAAAAAAACTTTCAAAGAATAATTCCCCCCATCCAACCTCCTGTCAAAAAACTGAATTCATTTCACTTAACTTAATTGCTTTGTAATTTGCCTGGCAAATCACATAAGAACTTCTTTCATTATTTAGAAGCTGATTGGAGCATCTGGCTGATTAGTTCCTGAGAGACAGGCTGCCCAGAAAAGAAGCCCAAGAGAACACTAGAATTATGAATCTCACAAAGACTATTTGCTGGACCTAAGTATACATTGCTGCTCTCTGAAAAATTTGCAACACTGAATGGATAAACATATCTTATGAAGGTAACTCTTATGAAAGTAACATTTATTGTAGAGGAATCTCATTGTCTGTTCATGAAACTGGGTTTAACGTATGTGCGTGGGGCTTTTTCCTCTGTACAATAATTCCTCTCTAACACTTTGGGATATTCAAATATCAGGAGAAATTTGCCAAAAATTCTTGCTGGTCTGTTATTCTTCCTAATGTGATTTCCAGACATCAGGAAAACTATTTTTTTAATCACAAATGTGTAATTAATTATTTGCTCTTGGCCTGACCCCACTCAAACCTTCCTTAATAGATAGCAGCCACTCCAGTCAATTGACATCTGTTGTGCTAGTGATCAGTGAGTAAAAGGATGGTGTTTCAAGTCCTCTCCTATAAGTCATATGAAGTTGAATGAACATTGTGACAAGGATCCTATTTCTGATCCTGTTCACTGGAAAAAAATAGGGCTGGGGAAAGCAACCTGCTGTACCCTGATTGCCAGCAGACCAGACCTCTATTGCTCAGTGTGGCACCCTGGAGTTTAAGGTGGAATTTGGAAGGCTTATTATCATCAATAGTGCCACAATTGTGAATACTTAGTATAACTGAATACAGAGCTGTTATAGATCCTTAACTTTAGATTATGAATCTTCATATTATCAAGAATTGCATATTATCAAAAAACACCAGTTTCTTCAAATATGAAATGCCACCACTTTTCCCCCTAAAATTCTTACACCAGTTACTGACTTCTTCCTTCACTTTTTGTGAAATAAGGTTTAAGCTTTTATAGCCTTGGCCAATACAAAATAGAGAGAATGCTAGAGTGGCAGACTAAGTATGGGGGAAATGGATTAAAATATACTGTTGAATATCAATGCTTTGTATTGTAGCTGAAGACCTTTTCCTTCTTTAATTTATGAAGCATTCAAGCTAGAAAAATTTAGAAACTTTATTATAAGATCAGCAATACCTTGGGTGGGTTCCCTACTGATTCTCAGCATGGCAGGGATTTCAGAAAGGTCACTGTCCAACCCCTTTGCCATTTGAGACTTCTATGATTTTAAATAAATCAAAACAAGTGGTCTAAGAAGAAGAATTTGTTTAAATGGGAACCAAAGAACAGACCTCCAAGTGAAATCAATTTTGACTCTTTGTCTGGTTAGATAATAAAAGCAGGGATAGAAGAAAGACTGGAAATTTAAGTGAAGATGTTATTATCGCAAAGGTCAAGTGAAGATGGGAAATTTTAACAGAATTTGTGAGAAGAGATTTAATGGGATAGAAAGTGGAAAAGGCAGTTTAATTACAAAAAAGGTGTAATAAAGTTACGTAGTCACCACAAAACAGGTAATGTTCATCTGAAAAGAGTCTTAGGGTACATTATATCATTTTGCTGCTGGATGATAGAGTAGACTCATATGCATTCTAGCCTCTATTCCTCAGAGAAAAAGACACATAAAACATATTAATAAATCAGTAAATGTTCATATTTGTTCCCAACTATTCTGGGCAATATAATAATAGTGAGTTGCCAGGTCTGGAGCATGAAAGGCCCTAATATGTCACAGTTAAACTTTAAGAGCTTCCTATATCCTCTGTTGATGCCACAGGAAATGGATGTTGGTAATGTCATTAAGCATAAACACCAACCACATTTGTTTAGAGAATGTAAATCAAATAATATACTCCAAGTCTAACCAGTGAGAAAAAAAACACTTATCTGATTGAAAGTTAAGTTTTCCAATCAGAAAAGCTACACTTCTCCCAGACCTGTTTTTAACATCTTTGTGAGCACTTATTTTAAGAGAATATAGGAATTGAGGTACAACCAAAGGAAATTTTCTGAGCAATGCACGTAAAAATATTATTGGGACTCTTTACAGAACATCTCAAAAATATTACACCAAATCTGGGAAGATATTAAAGGACAGAGTAGATCAACTCTGTGGGAAAACCTTTGCATGCAAAAGCTTAAGGCCCTCCTGATGGACTCTTCTGGTTAGAACAGTGGTTCTCAACCTGTGGGTCCCCAGATGTTCATGGACTTCAGCTCCCAGAAGCCCCAGGCACTATGGTCAATACTCAGGGCTTCTGGGAGCTGAAGTCCATGAACATCTGGGGACCCACAGGTTGAGAACCACTGGGCTAGAAGGATCTAGGAGAGAGACAGGGGAAATAATGGTTAAGGCTTTGGAAGGACTTAGGGCCTCACTTAAGCCTACTTTTTCTGCATGTTCATATATTGAATATACTTGTTCTCAACACTTTTGACAAAATTCTTATTTTGCTGTTACATATTCTCTGTAATCAGCCCAGTAACTACCAGACTGAGTACTGATCATTGCCTTGCTACCAATCTACCAGCTTTTCTTAATTCCTCACTTCAAATATCATAGATGACATCAACAACTTAGTATCACAGTATGTTTCTTTTCCTCACACAGAAATTCTGTGTTGGGGATGTGTGGAAGAGGGGTAGGAAAAATAATAATACCTTTATTTTACCAGTATGAGTGAACAACAACAACAACAATATGCTTCCCCCTCCCCACCAATCATCCTCTGTTCTCTAAAGTGAGTGGTACTGAAGTGCTACTGCTATACTTCCATGGTCCTGGTAATGATATTCATTCAATTTCAGTTATGGCTTTTCATCTTGATTTGATATTACACACCACACATCCCTATCAACAGTACCAGCAATGTCAGCATTTGCAGAAACAGCAAAGGCAGCATTTGGAGAAATGTGTTTTCTCTCTTTCCATTATCCCCTTTTCCCTGTGTAGGGGGATGGGGTGGCAGAGAATGAGAGAAATATTGATAACACAGCACCTTCATGTTAAATGATCATAGAGCTGGAAAAGGGTATAACTCTATAGGATTCTATTAATGCAGCCTGCTATCATCAAACATGTGCTGCATTCTAATAATGAACCAATTGAATTGCTACAGGACTGCAAACAGACATGTATGGATGGTATATCAAGAAAAGAATTATCTCTACTGTTCTCCACGCCATTTGATACTAGAGGACATTACCAGCAGGGACAGTATGTAGATTTCACCGTCCTTATCCAGTTTCAAAACATGTGAGTGAGGCTATTCAATCATCTTAGAAAACAGTAAATATGTAAGTATCTTTATATTGTCATAATTAGGAGAAACTCACACGGATTTATCAGGAAAAAAATCTGCTAGGACTAGTTTTACCTCATTTTTATAAGCAATAGCAATATAGCATTTATTTCTATACCACCTATCAACTAGTGTTATCTAAGCAGTTTACAATGTATTTTAGCTAATTGCCCCCAACAAGCTGGGTACTCATTTTACCGACCTGCGAAAGGATGGAAGGCTGAGTCAACCTTGGAGCCTGGCAGGATCGAACTCACAACCTTGTGGTTGCAGTACTGGCATTTAACCACTGCACCACCAGGGCAAGCAGATAACTCATTTAATAGACCGTCATATAATATGGATTTAATCTATTTTAACTACAGAAAAAATGATGTTTTCCATGATATTTTGGTTAGTAAACTGGAAAAAAAAAAGAAAAAAAAACTTCTGCCAAGGAACATCTTGAGCTGGTTAGAAAACTGTATCGTTTATCTTAGATCCTTTATCAATCTTAAGAAATACAGAGAAGCGTACTGTTTCATGTTCACCCATGTTCAACACTTCTTACAGTAATTTAGAGGAAGGAATTTGTATATGGCATAGAACTTGAGAAGACAGGTACCAAATCAGAAGATATAAATAAATTTCAAAAAGATGAGAATTATCGATGTGGATAAGAGTAGGATGAAGAGGGGATACCTAACTTGTGTATAGGAAAGGGATTCTCTTGACTGTTGCCAAATCAAGAGGAAAATGAATACATTATTAAAATACCTTAATAACTTTATTTAATCAAGAAGAAAATGACTACATTATAAAAATTATTTAAAAATGGCAAATAATTGATCACTTTAGGTAAAGTTTATGAAAATGTGGATTAACCCAATAAAGAACAAAGTTTTTTTCATATCCATAAGCCACTGGTATAATAGTTTAGGCACTGAACTATGACTCTGGAAACCAAGGTTCAATTCGTCCCTCAGCCATTGCAACCCACTGGCTAGCTTTGGGCAAACCAAACTCTGTCAGCTTCAGAGGAAGGCCAAGGCAAAGCCCCTCTGAACAAATCTTACCAAAAACAGCAACAACAACAAAACACTGCAATAGGTTCACTTTAAGATCACCATAATCAGAAATGAGGCACACAAAAACAACAAACCATTACTCTACCTGGTGGTGGAAATTTTCAAGCAAAGACTGGAGGTTATTTGTTGAGAAAACACTAATTAAGATTTCTCTAACCCTAAGTCCTTTCCTACTAGATATTTATAACCCCACAAGCCCACTTTTATTACTATGCCAACATCCTATGAAATTCTGGGATTTGCAGCTTAGGGACGGACATTTAGAATTCTCAGCTAGAGAGCTCTAGTGCCTCATTAAACAGCAAACCCCAGGTTTCTGTAGGATGAAACCATGACAGATACAATGGATCATAGGACTTTAGTTGTGCAGTTTGAAAGAGACCCTAGTGCTTTTTGAATGTCGTGTATTATCAATCCAGTCATTCCCCACCAGAAGGACACATTTCCATGATGGCCACTTGTGAAAATATGTTAAGGAAAACAGCTGTAGCATTTAATTTAATGCTTCATCAATCTATAAAATTCATCAAAACACCAGAATTAATTCTGAAATATCTGAAGGAATGTCATGTTTTCTGCTGCTCCAGAGACTACAACATGAACCAATGAACTCAAATTACAAGAAAAGATATTTCATCCCTACTTATGTATTGCAAGAGCAGTTTAACAATGGAATAGATTGTCTTGAGATGCAGATTCTCTTTCTTTGGAGGTATACCAACACAAGTTGTATGGACATCATTCAGGATTGTGTATTCCTACACGGCAGGGAGTTAGACTAGATGCCCTTGTAGTCCCTTCCAGCCTCTCTCTCTCTCATGCACATACACACACACACACACACACATTTGTGCAACTGCGGGATGTCAACTCTTAGCTGTTCTTAGTAAAGATTTGTTTAAAAAAATTGCTGTGAACATGGTAGGGAGGAAAAGGAAAGATAATATAAGTTTGAAAGAAAATTAAGCTATTGTCTATAATTAAGTAGAAATAAAAGCTTTCAAGACAAATGTGATTCAGGGATTTTTGAAACATTGATTTAAAATTTAATTAAAGGCAGGGTATTACTTAGTTACAATTAATATTATCTTGTGTGCTTTGAGACTTCCAAAGATGGTTCTAGGAATGAATTTTAAAGCTTCAATTGTCTTTTTATTAAATAATAAATATTTTTAAAGAAAACTGTGTGACAAATATAGTTAATATAAAAAAGATTAAGATACATGTACTATACTTATCCATGTACTTGAATGTCCATAAATGTAGCAGAGAAACTGCAAATGTTCTTATATAACAAATACACAGTCACACACTACTGAAAAACTAGTTAGTGAAGTTTATGACCAAATTATACATTGACGTCATCAAATCTGTTTTTATTTCTTTTGAAATTTCTCTGATATTTCCCCCCTCAAAGAACAGTAAAATTTGTTTGAAAATTTCACCCTGGACTTAACAAATTACCAAGTCTAATTATTATTTATTTAGAACGTTCAATAACTGCCTCACAGATAACGAGTGACACGGGTATGTGTCATGATTGCAGCACAATGCACAATGAGGCAATAAAACAAAATGAAGAGGGCCACACAGTCAAATCAAGTTGTTTGTTCCCAGCTGGAGAAGACCCGCTGAACTGAATTGCTGAGGCATGGGAGAACATACAATTAAAGATTAGGCAAAGTGTTCTCCATATGCCCTAAATTTACTTTTTCAAAGTCTCCCTCCACTTGTTCCAGGTTAATTGTCTCATGTAAAAACCTCCACAACAGAAATTCACCTCCTAAATAATATTTTTTATATATATATATACATATATATATAAAGCAATCCCTGTGCCATGTTAAATATTATTTATATTTATATATAATTAATATTTAACATGGTGGGAGGGATTGCTTTCAAAACTAGAGAGGACTTCTGCTCACATCCATATTTTTGTCTTTTGGGGGCATTTTTGGCAGCCCATGCAGTTCGCTGAGAGTTTTAGGAAAAGAAAATTGGTCCCTGGGCCCACCAAAGTAGCACATCCCTGATGTAATTAAATCTCAGGAAAGGGTCCACTCTACTTGAGATTAACAATAGAAGTGAGGCTAATAATTTGAGTATTAAAAAAATGCCTCTGGTAGGGATGTGTTGCATTTCTTCAAATCTCACCTATGTTCCCGTCCCACTTTGCTTGTTTTTCCTTCCACATGGAATTTGATATACATTATTGGTATGCATGAACACCTACAATTTTTCTAATGTACATAGTTTTGTATATACACTCCCCATTGACTAACTTATGTTTCTGTGGTATTTTTCAATTGTATATGTTTTTAGCTATTTGCATTTTTAAAATGTATGCACAGTCTTGTGTGTGTAAAATATTCTGCCAGCCTCACACATACACATTTGAGACATGGTACACTTTATCCTTCAGTGAGATTGAAATGAGATAATGCTGCCGGTAAACTCAAAACCATTGGAACTATTTTCCATACCTAAAGCCTAGAGACAGGCTAGATTAGATGACTGCAACTCATCAGTCTCTCACTCTACTCTCTCTTTGATTTTAATTTGTTTTGCAATGGCTGCTATAAGATCAGTGACAGAATTAGGTGTGTTGAGTGTTCTCTAACAATTTCTTGAACACCGGCATATCTGATATCATTCAGATATATGTGTGTGTGTGTGTGTAAAGAGAGAGTATCTTTTACACAGAGACAAGTTTGTTTTCTCTATGCAGAATTTTTAAAAAATGCTGCTGAAAATGACATATATCACTTTGAGCAAGAAAATGGAGGTACTCAATGGATATCAGTATGAACATAAGGATGAGCTATAGCCCCCCCAGTTTCTCACTAAGAAGAACTATTTATACAGCAATGATACAAGCAGGGAGACCCTACCATACAACAAACCCATATCCCATCTACTCTGGGCAACATTATAATAGTGAGTTGCCAGGTCAGGAGCATGATAGGCCCTTATATGTCATAGTCAAACCTTAAAAGCCTCCTACATCCTCTGTTGATACCACAGGAAATAGACTCTGGTGATGTCATTAAGCATAAATACCAAGCATATTTGCTTAGAGAATGTCAGTCAAATAACATAGCTGAAATCTACTAAGTGAGAAAAAAAACTTATCTGATTGACAGTTACGTTTAGAAATCAGAAAAGGCACACTTTTCCCAGCCTTGTTTTTAAGATCTTTGTGCACACTTCTTTTAAAAGAACATAGGAATTGCAGTACAACTAAAGAAAATTTTCTGAGCAGTGAAATGAGAAGAAAATGTGCTGCTAATTTATCCAAAGCAGCCTGTAGCAACAGCAGGAAATACATGGCTGGAAGAGGACTAGATAGTGTAATATACCTATATCTGTATCATCTATATCTATATCATCTATATCTAGCGATAGAGAGAGAAAGAGAGAGAGACAGCAAGTTTGTAAAGCAATGTTTTATATATTTCATCATAGGTCCTCACTTTCAAAACCAGAGGAAATTGTCCAGGCTCTGAAATTCCCCATGATCTAGGAACCCGGCTATAATAGTATAATAGGACCTAATAAGGTTGATTACAGCATCAGGAGTTCAGAGACATCAAAGCAAGAGCTTGCTGGTTTACAATTCATCATGAGATTCCAGATTATCTGCAGAGGCTTAAATAAGGATAAAGCCAAGGATAGGCAGAAAATAATACTCTGCTTGCACAGTTCCTTTTATTCCCCCAACTCTGGCCATTTCTGCATGGGGTGAGGGAATTGCCCCACACTGCTACTTAGCAGATCTTCTGGCTCCCTAGTCCAGTCCAGGCTGCTCCGGAGCAGTGCGTGGTCATCGAAATGGCGGCTTCCAGTTGGTCGAGGGTCTCGACCAACCACTGAAGCTCGCCAGCCTTAAGCCCGCCCCCGGCAGATCACAGGCTCGCATTGGTGTGAGCCTGCGAATCTGCACAAGGGAGTAGGCTCGCAGTGGCACACTCTGTGCTTTTGAAAGACCTGATTTTTCTGGTCTTTCAAAAGCACACTGGACAACCACTTGGGGTCGTTCCAGAGCGGGTTGAGGTGCGGATCTACATTAAATAGTCCGGACTCAGTCCACTCCCAGGTGCAGATGTTCTCCCTGGAGGACGGACTGCACCGTTTCAAATAACCCATGTGGAAATGGCCTCTGTCAGCTGTCAGGCTTTGGGGAGGAATTCTGCTGATGCTTACTATCGGCAGGAAAGAGGGCAATTCAGATTATGAAGCACTTGGTCTTAGCTCAGAGGGAAGAAGAAACAACAAAGCACTCACAGATGGAATATACCCTATTTTCCTTCCCCTCCGAGCCCAGAACAGTCACATCTATATCATCCAAGCAGCTTATCCCCTCCCTCTCCATCCCACTGGTAAGCAGCAGCAGGTGGTCTCTCCCAGTGCTTAACAGCTAGAAGGGTGATTGGATGCAGCACAGAGGGCTATAGAATAGTTCTCTGTGCCCTGTCTGAAAGGATACACACACAAACATAAACTACACTTACATGCTTGTAAGTCACTAACAGCATAATGTGACTTTATTTTTGAAAATATTTACCTGTCTTTCCTGAGAAATGAAACAGGATACATTTTCACTGTCATTTCCATTTCCATTTAATTTCTCTGTTCTTTCACTATCTGCAGTCTCCACTACAAACATACAAATCATACACTGCTTATACCTGAAGTTCTGGACAACTGCTCATCCATTTCATGAAATGGTCCATGAAAACCTATGCCATAATGAATTTGTTAGTCTCTGAAATATGACAGGATTCATTTTGGCAAAGTGTAAGGGGTCATTGAAGTCCTACATGAAAAGCATTGTAATAACCCACATAAGATGTTGTGAGATCATGGATATTGTCTGCAACATTCTGTATTCCTTGAAGGTTCAGTTTATTTAATATATATCCTCTTACAGGCTTCATTTCTGAAAGAACAAGAGAATATTTAAAAAAGTAAAGTCTAGTATCACATGAAGCAATTAAGAGAAACTTACTGTTACCTTAGGGGGTAACTTTGGGCTACGTCCACATTTTTCTTTTAAAAAAATCACATTTGACTTTTATTAATATGATATTTCAAAGTCTACAAGTGAAAGGATGTGTTGATTCATGTTGTTCATAAGGGAATTTAGCCAGGAGAAGTGTGCAAACAATCCTCTTTGAAATTCGAAATCAACATGAGATCAAAATCTGAATGTATCACATCTTGAAATTGCTGCAGGCTGTACTGAAAAGTTAAGAACAGCAGTATCTCTTACTGAAAACCATGCAGTTCCTCTGTCATCCAATTTCTTTGCACAGCCAGACAAATGCCATATGGCTAACATTTTTTAAAAGAAGTTTAGAATGCCAAGTCATTCCCCATACATTGCAAAGGCACATAAACAAAATCAAATATGGGTCCACAGTCACTCCTAAGCATTTTCTTTTATATATATAGATATATATAGATATAGATATAGATATAGATATAGATATAGATATAGATATAGATATAGATATAGATATAGATATAGATATAGATATAGATATAAAAAAATCCCCTACAATAACATCTTAGTTTTATAACAGCATCAGGCATTTCAGTATGGATCTTCCTTTACATCAGTTTCACATGTCCTAGCTAGCTTTCCACACAAAAAACTTGGGTTTGAGAAGATCCAAAGTCAGTGAAAATGTCATGTGTTTTGTCAGAATTTATTAAAATTAGTAAAATGTGGGGAAAAAATGAAATTGACAGGTAAACCAATCCCTAAACTAGACAAGGGTCTACCAAGAGCTGGCATTCTAAAAGCTGATTTCATTGATTACAAGTGTATTCATACTGCATAGTTATAGCATTTTCATATCATTTTAATTGCTATGGTTGCATTCTATAAAATCCTTTAGCTTGGAAAGGTACTTAGAATTGTGCAGTAGAGAGATGAAGAAGCACTGTTGGTTACCTGAAAATCAAGTAGTGGGGTAGTGGTGGTCATAAAGTTTTGCTTTACTTTACCTGTTATAAACTAATCTTACACATTTGGACATTTTATTTCTACTAGCAGGTAATCCCTGCCTTGACACATGCATATGTCTGCTCATTTCTGAGTTCAGCTGTACCATAGGAGTTATTCTGAAAAGGTGTTCAGCCCACACAGATAGTTGTATGCATGAAGTTGTAGTCACAAGGTTTTCTGAAAATGTTTTAATGAACGCATTTAGGAGTGGGGTCTGCCACTGTGATGTTGGTCACCTAATGCAGCTTCATTTTGCACTATTGGCAAGATATTTCAGGAAATTTAGGACGTTCCTATTAATGAAACCAGTAGAAACTGCAAATTTCAGACTGGTCATTGTGGTGAGGGTGATGATGATGAGGATGATGAGTTACATTTATATTTTGCTTTTTCCTCCAATAATCTCACACAACAAGTCTACAGATTAAGCTGAGAACATACTCACTGGTCCAATGTCACCTAGCAATCTTCATGGTCAAATGAGGCTTGGAATCTGGATCTTAGGCCATTTTTGCACTACTCTGTTATACTGCTATTATTTCACTTCCAACATCCTATGGAATCTTGAGGTTTGGAGTTTAGGGAGGGGCATTTAGAATTCTCAGCCAGAAAGCTCTTTGGCCTCAGCAAACAACCACCCTAGGATTCCACAGGATGTTGAAAGTGGAATAATAGCACTATAATAGTGTGGTGCAGAAATCGCCTGAGTCTTAGTACAACGCTCTAGCCACTACTCCACAGGTCCCCATATTTCACTTATACACTTGTAATAATTTTCACTGGGCTGCCGAAATCCTATGACAAATTGACAAATGAAGGAAAGTATTTTGCTGTTTGTGCAATTCTCATAAAGTACTTTAGTTCTGGTTCTGTTATTATTCAGTTCTTACGTCTGCATCATTAGATTTAATCACGTATCATTCCAGTCTTTATGCTACTTTCTTTAGAGTATGTGTTTGGGGTGTTTTTTATTATTATTTTGAAGAAAGTTCCTTTGGAAGCACTACTGTGACAAATCCATTACGCAGCACAGAAATAATCAGCATGGTGCTGAATGCTGACTGTGAGTTGAAGGTCCAAATAAACACTGTGCCAGACATCAATGGGACATAGTTTTTAAACTGAAAAAATCTACTTGCACTGAACACTACAAAGTATAAAAGAAAATTTCAGATGGAGGTATAGAAGCTTCTGTGTGGTTGTTTGTTTCCACCCTTCTGACCCTTTTCTCCCCCTTCTCACAAAGGGAGTTGGAAAAATACATAAGAGTGGGAGGAAAAAAAGATTTACATTATTTAAACATACTGCCTTCTGTTTGGCTTGTAACTGAAGCCTGATTTTGCCCAAAAAACTTCAATCTGTTTGTTTATAGCTAATGAAGAGCAACGTCATCATTTAGAGTATCAGCTTTTACTCTGAAGTAAGAACAAGGATATTCACACTTTGAATTCTAACCTCCTAGTGCAACTGAAAGCATTTTTTAACTTTTTTTTTTCCTTTTGTAGAAAATAGACTAGACTGTGTAAATGTTTCCCAGAGGTATCCATCCTGCTTTTCTTCCTCTTACAACCTTGCAGCCTACTTTCTGAGAGTGCAAGCAGATACCTGTTTTTAAGGTATTGTTCTGGTATTTGTTTGAATGCAAGCAGAAGGTGTGGGGCTTTGTGTGTTGGCACCAACATATTCTCTCCTCTTCAGTCAGGGAAGTCTGAAACGATGTTCACCTCATATTCACTTCAGTGTCAGTAGAATACTCCAGTCAAGGGTCTGGCTTTATCAGTAACTTTGGCCATTTCCTCATGACACTGTTATACTTCTATCATTCCACTTTCAACACCCCGTGGAATTCTGGGGTTTGTAGTTTACTGAGGCCAAAGAGCTCTCTGGCTGAGAATTCTAAAGGCTCCTCCCTAAACTGCAAACCCCAGGATTCCAGAGGTTGTTGAAAGTGGGAAAAACACTATAACAGTGTAGTGCAGAAATGGCCCTTGACTATTAACATAGGGTATTCTACTTGTGTTTAAGTTAATGTGTGTAGCATGTTTCTTCAGACCTCCTGGCTCCTTACATGGAATTTGGGGACTGAGACAGCAGGTAGTGGCCGAGAAGCCAGTACAACTTTCAACAGGCCTAGAAAACTTGAAACTGTAGGTGGCAGTTCACAAAAGTGAATCCACCTCCAAAAATTCTTCTATATTTAAGAAGAATACAAATTTAGGCTTTGCCCTAGCATGTTACTTTTAGATTGGAGATATGCTTTTATTAAGGATGGAAATAATATTTTAAAATATTTTTTAAAAAAGGTGACAAAGTATTTTTTGAGTTTTTGGAAATGCTAAGAATGCTTACCTGGATTTGCATGGCAAGCATTGCTGTAGGGGAGGATAAGCTTTAGATGGTTTCTGTGGATTGAGACCAGAGGGTGATGTTTGATTGGTGTTGAGTGCCAGATCAAGGCATTTGATAGGGAAAAGTGAGACAGTAAACAATCTGCCCTCTACATGTGTCATTCGACATTCAGCACTGACCCGCCATCTCACCCTCAATACACTGTGAGGTTAGCATTGGGACTGGATAGGGTGTAGGGTAGGGCTGTGAAACCCTTTCTTTAGGGTCCAAAGGGATTGGTGAAGGATGCTGCCCTGAAGTTAACCTGGGAATAAGGATCTCACTTTTAGAGCTTGAGAGGGAGTCCCTTGTTTATCTTCCAAGATGCTGAACTGGGGAGCAGCCAAAGCAATCTGGATAGCCCCTGGGGCTGAGGTGTGATCGTACATGGGTATGTTGAGCAGCTTGTCATGTGATGACCCTGGCATCAGCTAGACCCCTATCAGCTTGCTCTCCTCCTTGTATTTTCAAGGCTAATACAATTTTAAATAGGCCCTTAGTTAACCCAACTTTGTGTCTGATATCTTTCCTCCAAGGTTGAACAACAGTCTTGAGGAAATCTTTTTTTTTCTGTCAGAAACCAACATTGTCTGTGCTAAATGCCAAATGCCATTTTCTGTGGGGGGGGGGAAAGAAGTAGCAAACTTTGTGCTTCTCATACTGTGGTTCTCATCTAGAATGTGGGCTCTATCTAAATCCTTGCTTCCAACAAGATGGAAAAATAGGGATAGTATCAACATGAAGATGGCTGGTGACAGATAATTAAGATAAGTAACAATGTTACTTACATTAATTTTGTGTAGTAATGAGGAGGCAATGACTTCTTTTCTCAAAGAAAAGCAAATGGATTGGCATTAACCTTTTGGTGCAATGAACAGTGTTAAACGCACTATTTCTAAAACATTGCTTTGGGGTGGGGTCATTCGTAGATAAATTTGTTTTTGGCCTTTCTTTCTTTTTGTTTTTTAAGTGTATTTTTTTTAAAAAAAAATATTTAGAAAGTAACATAAGTGCATTGCTGTATGTTAATTAGCTGCTGTTTAAAAAGCAGCTGCTATTATTACTTCTAAAAAAAATTATAAAATCTCATGTTTTGAATTGAACTTAATTCATTGATGAAATGTGAATGAATGGATGGATGAGGAAGGAGCATGTGGGCACCCAGCTCATTCCCAGTCCAGTAGATTGGTGTCTTAGCTAATGATTGTTCTTCTTTGGGTTCAACATGCACTGTTTTGTAGTAGAAAATGATCCATGAAATATTATGAAGGCTCATGGGTAGAAAATTAGGAGAAAGGGGAATTGTCCTAGTGTAATTATCAAAATGTTTGTGATTTTGTCATACCTCTCACAACACCTCAGTGTTGATCTTCCTGAATATACGGTGTTCTGAATACACAGAATACAGCTTGTATAAGATATAACTTTAATACTCACGTAATGGTTATTTTTTAATCTTTATTGTCGATATTTAAGAAAAGAGGGCATATAATAATGAAAGGACTTTGGGCAGCTGCAATGAAATCATCACCACACCAGCTGAAAACTGGCATATAATTGTCATACAAACAAGAAATAAGTTCGCAACCTGCTGGACCTAAAAATTTATGTCTTTGAGGGCCATAGTTTTTTCCTTATGCTTTGACTGTTTTTATAAGCGAATTCATTAAGGCCAATTGTTCCCCAAAGTAGATCTGGGAGTGACTGTTTCAAGCTGTGATTTGCTCCAAATCCATTTTTGTTGTTGTTCTGTAGTTCCATTGTAATTATATAGAATTGTTTTCTTTTACAAGCTACTGTGTGAGTCTTATGCAGATGCTTACTGAATGCACAAAACAAACACTGCAGGACTGTTCAGAACCAAGGCTGTACCTGCTGGAATTGTTCTTGCAAGATAAAAGAATCCATTTGTGCAAGGTGATGTATGGGCACGGAGATATACGTATTTCTGAACTCACAGACACTGTCCATGCACAATCTGTAGGCATAAAAAGGGTTGGAATTCAATATCGTTTACATTTGCCCCATGAACGTCCATGCGAGATACATGGTGTACAGTAAGCCCTCCACATTTGTGGATTTCACTTTTACAGATTTGATTATTCACAGATTATTTCTGTCACTTCTTATGCCATTTTTTATAGGGATTGCAAGCCTTGTGAGACTGAGAAACTGTGACCAAGGCTTGCAAGTCCCTGTTACAAATTGTGGGGGGCAGCAGTAGAGGTGGCATTAAGCCCCACCAGCCACGTACTTCTGCCTTGTGAAGAAATCCTGAGGCCTCAAAGGAATCTACGGTGGGTTGAATGTGGTGATCACCCTTACTTTTCTGTGTTAAATGTGGTTTGGGATGGCCAAGAGTTATTCACGGTTTTTTCCCTTTCACGCGGGTCCTGTGCGCCTAACCCCAGCAAATGTGGAGGGATGACTATATTCCCATTTTACAAATGGGTCTTGGAACTGAAACAAGTCATTTTGAGTTGGAGGGTAATACTGCAGTTTTTGCTGAACAACTCATTCTTTGTTCCTTGCTCCACTCCTGAACACAGCTTCCTAATTTCTGGCTTCGCACTGCTGTTGCTGTTGTTGCTGTTGTTGCTGCTGCTGTTTTTTGCTTTTTCATCATCATCATCATTTATTTATTTATACAACATCACTGTACATGGTAGTTTACTAGTAAAAGAACAACAAAACAGTATCCTACTCTCAGTAGAATTAAGACATGATACAAAAGGAAAATCTGATGACAGTGTGGGAGGAAATTAAGTTCAGAAGAAATTGCCTCCAGGACCAGGACAATGGCACTTGTGATGGAGGGAGGGAGGCCTTGCATCTGTTTCTGGACCTAGGCATTATGGAGCTGTGCTTGCCCATTCTTCTCTCTCTCTCTCTCTGAAGCCAGGGTAGTGGGAGTTGGGGTGGAGGGATGGTCTGTCATCTGCTTCTGATCCCAATTTTTTTCTCCTTCAGTCAGGCCTTGTTGCTCTATCCTATCTGATAATTAGCTTTATGAGATTTGTCTTTTTCTTTTTCTTTTTCTTAACTGGCAAGTGTGCCTCTTTGCTTCAGCTTACGCACTACATGTATATTAATAAAGAAAGCAAACATTTCAACATTATCAGGCTCCAGTCTTCTCTCAGCTGAGGAATGATAAAAACAATCCTAAGGTCTAGGAACTGAATCCCCAGAGCCTCAAGTCAAGAGTTCTTATTTGACACATCAGCCAAAAGCATAATATGTATGTGCATGTGCATGCATGAATGTGTGTGTGAATGGGTGTCTAGGAGTTAGGGAGAGATCTGGTACCAGAGTTCCTGCCCATGAGCCTCCACACTACTGCAGAGATTTTTTAAACTGTAATTCCTACCATCTCTTTCTATTGACCATATTACATGGGGCTTGCAGAAGGTGAAATTCAAAACATCTAGAGAGCCAAGGTTTCTCAAAACCTGCTCTGCAAGTATAGAACTCCAAACTCCTTTTTTGGATTGCAACACCATAGTTACTATCCAGAACACCCAGGCCATGCTTGCTGTTGAATCTGAGATGTTGCCGTCCAAACAGCAATATTACTGTGCTCTGTTTCGGAGTGGTGAGTGGAGATGGAATCCACTTAATCAACAGTGTTCTAACCCTCAACCATTGGTCAACACAGAAGAGTATTTACAATTAGTCAAAAATTATTTCCATTGCTTTCACTTGGGACAACAATATTTTTGGGATGAGAGATAGCAAAAGTAAACAAACAAACAATCCTCTCTCCCTGCATTTCTGTTGTGTTAGCTTGCAAGGTTAGTGAAAATACTAAAACTTTGAAACTAGACAATCCCCGTTAAGGATCCTTCCTCAAAAGATTGTTCTTTTGGACTATGCCTGAATATTCAGTTATCTAAAGCACTTCTCAGCATTCCTCATCATTTTCTATGATGACTAGGATCTTAGAGTTCACAAACTTCTGTAGGGGCACTTGATTCTGACACTGCTCTATGTAGTTCTGAGCAATGACTTCAGATAAGAATTTGTAAAACTTTTTGGTAAGTACAATATTAAGAATAAATCTATTTCTAAATGATAAAGTATGCCATGTGCTCAGTTCAATCACTGAGTGGAAATCAGAAACGAGTGTAAATATAATACATTCATTTTTTCACAATTAAGCATTTGCCTGCAGCACAAAGGCATTATTTCATCCCAAATCGATGCGTGAGGACAAAATGAAACAGCTAGTTGTGCTTTAGTCCTATTAGTTTCAATGAGATTCCATATACTGTGCAGTTGGGCTTTGGCCTAAAGCTGCTAGAGATTGGCAAAATTATCTTTTAGACTTTGAACTTCCAGAATCTCCAAACTAATATCACCATATTTGCTGGGGGTTCTGATGTTGTAGTCTAAAAAGTTGTTCTTGATGCTCAGAGCTGCAGCAGAAAAAAAGATGGGGATTACTCAGAAAACAACAGTTACAATTAAATATAGAATTCTGTTTCATAGTATCCCAGCCCCCACCCTCAATCAGAAAGCCAGTCCATTTTTCTGTGGCTCTGAACACCAGTACCCAATTGCTAGCTGAAGATAATTAGTCTTTAATTAGAACTAGTTTTATTTTCACCTGGAAATCACTCCACTTTCTAGTCCATCCAATTAACAGAATCTAACTCCTCCAGCAGTGGACAGAATATTGAGATATTTTAGTACAGTAGACAGAGGATTAACTCTTGAACCACTAAAAGTATCAGAAGATGATTCAGCTGCTGTTAGGTCCTAATAAACAGAATGACAAACTCACTTCTTACTTACTTCAGATGTTGAGCATGCTAAGTAATGGGAGTCACAAGGGCCTTATACCTATTGCAAGGTTAAATAGAGTGAGATGAAGAACAGTAATTGTCACTCAGCACTACATATTACAGTTGAAAGTGTCCAAGTGTGTTCAAGCTATTTTTAATTTTCTCTCTCAGTAATTTAAGATTGCTAGGTGAACCAGGAAAGATTACTGAAATTAGAATGTCAGTCCCAAGTATGCTTTTTTCATTCATTCTTCATTCATTCATTTTACTGATAGTTATAGACAATGGCCATTTCCACACTACACTGTTATAGTGCTATTTATGCCACTTTCAATGTCCTAAGAAATCCTGGGGTTTGCAGTTTGGAGGGGGGGATTTAGAATTCTCAGCCAGAGAGATCTTTGGCCTCAGTAAACTACAAACCCCAGAATTCCACAGGATGGTGAAAGTGGAATAACAACAATATAACCGTATAGTGTGGAAATATCTTAATGTTGTACACTGTTTCCCTCTATGAAGGCTTCAGTCCTTTACTAGGTTTCTTCTCAAATGACTGATCTAGTTTAGCATTTTTCTTCCACTGCAAGAAAGTTTTCAAAAACTACATAGCTTTCATAGCCTATTCACAATTTGGAACTTATTGTGAGCACAATTCACACGTGGTTATTTTTCACAGAAAACAGGATTTTCTGTGCAGGAAGCAGAAATTTCTGCACAGTAAATAATATTTCTGTATTTCCTGCATAGTAAATGTTGTTTTCTGTATGAATGAACCACATTTTTGTGCAATTTTTGCACAGAATAAGTTCCCAAATAAAGCATTTTCTGTACAGAAAAATAGTTTTTCTGTGCAGAAATACTATTTCCTTTAGAGAAAATCATGTTTTCTCTGCAGAAATGATTGTTTTCTATGAAAACCAACCACGTTAGAATTTTGCACTGAGTAGATTCCAAGCTTTGCAAATTCTCATCAGTCCAGAATTCTCCTCAGCAAGGTTTCTTGAAAATATATTTTTCAATATATTTATTAAAAATATATATTTAAATATTGTTTCCATCCACATTCTACCATATAGTTGGCCTTGTCCCCATCCCTATGCTGCTGGACTCCAAAACTCCTATCATCTTCTGCAATGGCTATGCTGGCTGGAGCAGGTGAGAGTCATAATCCAACAACGTCATGAAGAGCAAAACATTTCTCACAATTTTTCTACACAAATGGGGACATAAATGAGATTTTTAGGCATGAGTGGAGATATTTCTAGTTCTTTCACTGGATCTTGTTGAATTAGCTCCCTACAATGTGCATATAGGATTGCAGCTGTTTTGACACTTATATATTTTAAGAAAAAACTAAGTTTTCCTTCCCCGGCTCCCTCATACCCTTTCAAACTACCTTCTTCTATCTTTTTGGCAGCTCCATCAGTGAAAGAAGAGAAAAAGGTTCTATTCATTGTCACTACTCTAATGCTTGGGAATATATTATGGCTGTGTCCTGTTCCAGGAACACTG
The DNA here is from genome assembly GCA_948472985.1 of Iguana delicatissima. Lineage (NCBI taxonomy): Eukaryota > Metazoa > Chordata > Lepidosauria > Squamata > Iguanidae > Iguana > Iguana delicatissima. Next base: position 2,236,158 of record CAOKZL010000503.1, read on the forward strand.
GGAGATGTGGTGAAAATCCATATTTCTGGTCTCTCTTATCTGTATGACAAAACAACATTCCCCATCATTGCTGACATCTCACACACAGCCACAAAAGTATGTCAGGTGCCAGAGCGAGGATAAATGACTCATGGCAGGAACAATAATGGTCCTCGCTCTAAAATTTCAGGATGAGAAGTTCCTTTTGTTTGCAGTAGGAGCCACATATGGGGGGAGAATGATAATGAAAGAGTCTGCATCCTTTGTGTTACTACAAGAGATTAAGAAGGAGCTCAGAGGAAGAGAGTGATAGTGTGAAAGAAATTTAACACCTGCTTAAGATCCTTCCTTCCCCCATAGAAAATCTTTGAGATTTCAAAGAAGAAAATTCAATGGGGACAATCACTGGGTGTTCCATGCATATTTCTGCCAATGATGAATCAGCATCTATCTTCATGTGGCAGACTAGCTCCAACCATGCTGTTAGAGTCAGCAGATTAAGTACATATTTCTAAAAGTGCTTATGATGAATCCTCACAATCAACTGTAATGAACCTGAAGGATTTAACATTTTCCATTATGCTAACCCAAGCACTTTAATGAAGAACATTTTTTTTCATTCTTTAGTGGGAGAAGGGAAGGCACACAATATCTATCTATCTATCTATCTATCTATCTATCTATCTATCTATCTGTCTGTCTGTCTGTCTGTCTGTCTGTCTGTCTGTCTATCTATCTATCTATCTATCTATCTATCTATCTATCTATCTATCTATCTATCACTAATGCAAACGTGTTTTAAATAATAGAATAAATATAGTCCCAATATTCTTCTTAAGATAAAATGGCAATGCAGACAATGACCTAAATTGTATTGTTTATTCTGACTAGAGTACAGTTATTGAATCAATTGTATTTCCCAACTAGTTGAATGGTATGTTGACTTGCCATTCAGCTTAACCAGTGACAGGTTCTTTATGCAGTCTGCTAGTTGAAAAGCCTCAGCATAGTGGATATTCATTGCAGCAAGGGAGCAGAATACATAAGATTGTGGACACAGGTCACAGAAAGCTATGTTCCACAGTCTTTGTTTAAGAGATTTAAGACCAATATTCAGGCCCAAATTGGTGAGAAGGGAGGAAGAGAAACCAATTGAGGCAGCTTTTTCATCAAGAAGCTTGGACCAGTACTTCCCTTCAATTCCTTCCCACTTGCTGTTGACCATCTATATCTACTGCAGTACCCACTGCCAATTATCCAATAATTCCATAGAGATAGAATGCAAGATAGGCAAAAAATCATATGGAGAAAATTCTTATCAACACCCAAAAGCTAACCAGCAATTGCTGCACTGCCTGAAGAGTAGGTGGGTGGGTTGAGCAAAGACAAAAGCCCAGAGTTGAGGCAGACCAGGCTTGTAAGTAGGCAGGCTCCATCTCTCCTTTGTGACTGGTTGAATACATGAATAGTTCCCCCCCCGTTCTACTTGACCAGTAAGCAAAGGCACCTCCCTTTCCTCAATTGTTCTTCACCGCACAGCGGTGAGGCTGAATTTGCCTGCGTCAACCACATTTTAGAGTAACCATGTAGCACACAGAAATAGTCAATCTATCAAAACTACACTTTCAGATAAATAGAAAGGAAAAGGAGAATCAAACTTAGCCACTGTGAATTGTGAAAATTTATTACATTTTGCCTCCCAAGTTTTTGAATGAGCTCATGATCTTGAAATGCTTGTACCCTTCAGTCTACAGGCATTAAGTTCATCAAAGTGGAAACATACCAGCAGTTTGCCCAGAATCCACTAGTTATGTTTGACACCCCAGGTTGTAATGTATAATTTCCTTACAGTATGAACCTGTCATGGTAGTGTGTTTGTGTCTTGGAGATTAACCCTCATCATCTATTTTGGAAAAGGAATACTTTCTGACAATTGTCAGACTTAACAACAACCTTTGAAATAGCTAAGACGTGACATAAATATTTCATTGTCACATCTCAGTGAGATTTTCAATCTTATTATTTTTAAGCAGAGTTGAAATTTATTCTCAGGCAGGAAGTGTTCTAAGTCCTGGTGTTCCTTTCCCTCTGTGAAGGTACATTTGGCAGAGCCTGCAGTAAACACATCATATTAAAAGCACGTTTTTATATCGAGACAAAGCATACACCTAATTCAATACTCTTGGATAGGAATCAAAAGAGTTACCTCCTGTGCAAAAGGATCAAGCACTTCTTTGACTTTAATGAGTCTAAAAGTTCAGGACTTCAGACAATAGATCAATTTGCTGACGCTTCCATCAAACTGGCTGTGAACACGCACAAACCTACAGAAGGCAATTTATCTTTCCATGCTTTCATCAAGTCCTTTTTACCTTGTTAACACCAGGATTTCACTGATGTGGCTGATGTGAAATTAAAATGATCCACCCTTTAAATGCAATGCCAAGAGCAAATTTTTACTTCAAAAGTACCAATTACAAAACAAGTTTCACATAATTCTGTCAAACTCCCACCATCAACAACCATTCTAAAGGTCCACATTAAAATGGTTTGATAAAGATTATATGTGCTATGAATGGGTAGGATAATAGATATCTTAAATACAGAAGCAAACAAATCTGTGTTTGGATATTAAAAACAGAGAACTTTTAATTTTAATGAAAACACAATATCTAATTTGCACTTCCCAAAGCAATACACAACTTGAAGCAAAGTTGTTCTTTGGCAGTTTCATTTCTACAGATTTTATGATGTGTCTCTATGACTGAAAAAAGTATAAATATGTGTATGTTAGGGAAAAGTGAACCCCAAAAGGTTTTTATGTTATGTGAACTTTGGCCTAAATACCACTAATAATATCAACTAGAATAGATTAATTGAAATGAATGGCAACTTGTTGAGTCTAATATTATTTAAATTCTGTGCATGCAGTATGCCTACTTTAGTTGGAACAAATAATTAGATTTATGCTATGATATTATTCTAGGGGAACTCACTCAAAATATATTTATTAAACAAAGCAATTTACACAAATTAATTTTTAGGTTTTTAAAATGTGTATCATGTTTGTGTGCAATCTTTTTTTAAAAAATGATAATATCAAAGTGGATGTAGAAATGTGGTAAAAGAAAAAAAATACTTGAAAAAAATATGAAACTGAAGTCTTCTTTCCTCATTTTTCATTGTGGATAATGTCTTCTTCTTCATACAGTGGTATATCGACCTCACTCACTTTGATGTAATTTTCCTCATGTGAAATATAATGTATCTGTATAGGGCAAGTGCTTTTTTGTGCTCTGGTTCTCCATGCAAAGAAGAACCCTGGAAATATCTTGTTGGGGTGGGAAATTGCCATTAAAACAGCAGTCTCCCTTTTAAAAGTCTTCACTCATGGCAAGAATAATGTGATGAAAGGAAATGTTGGTGATCCTCTGTTCATTCAGTGAAGAAGTAGAAGCACATAGCAAGTGACTAGGGTTGATAAGAAATAAAAATTAGCAAATTCCATGTTTCATGGTCTAAATACTGCTAAGTCATCCATGTCATGGATATCTTTTTTGTTTGTTTGTTAATTGCTACAAAGCCAGCTTTGACTTACAGCAACCCTATAATTGAAGAGCTTTCAAGACACCCTGTCATCATCAGTCCTGTTCAGGTCTTATACAGATGTTAGCATGATATTATTTAGAGTAATATGCCCTACTAAGCTATAATTAGTAGCAATACCACCAACTTTGTAACTGCCTGATTAGAAATATGACTCTCAGTGGCTCAAAATGGTTCTCTCCAATCCAAAGCAAACATTGTAATCTTGATTTCTTGTTTTTGTCTCAGATTGTAATCTAATATGGAAAATTGTTTCTTCCCAACCATCCATCTGATTTTATTCCAAGTGGCAGCTTATGTACCAAGCTGGGTGTGGAATGCTTCACCCCAAAATAGTTAGGAAAGCAGCAGCATTTCCTTTCTCAATCCACAAGCTACCCATGCCTGTTGCAGTTTGGTGTGTATAAACCCATTAATAGGAATAAGTTTATAGAAACCTGACTCCAGGGGATGAACTCTATCTCAAACTAAACACATAATTCAAAATGACTCAATATAGTTCTTATTCAATATTAATCATGTGTGCTATGACATAGGAGATATCTTGTTTTTATAATAATGTGGAGTTATTAATTGTTGGTTTTTTTTTTAACCAACTGATTTAGTACATGTGCCTAAGTAGTCTATTAGTGTACATGTCCTTCTACACTCATAATACTTTCATTTTTGTAGTTTGAGCTAGGAGCAAAACAAATACCCCACCCCCTTAAAAATTAAAAAAACCCTCTAATTTCTACTGAAATTTCTTACTTTCTGAAAGTTTGTCCCTATAACTCAGAAAGCTTAACCATCCTATCCTATCATGAATTCAAAAAGAAAAGAAAAGAAACAAACTTGAAATCACTTAATGAACACTCTGTAAGCATTTTAATCTGTTCACTTCCATTTGTGATCAAATGAACCAAAGAAAAGGCATACTTCAGTGCTCTTAAGTTGCTTTTTCTACTAAACTTCAAAGAAAACATATTATATTGGGTCACCTATTAGATTTTTTAAAAAATTAGTTGTTTTCTCAGTTCATATCTATAAGTTCGCTTTTTCTATACACATTCTCTGTATTTCTCAGCCCGATGAAACAGAAGGATAAGAAAACATTAGTAGTAAACAGAAGATTGTTAATGACTGAAGACATCAGCCCGGGATTAGTAAATGATACCAAATTACTGAAGCAAGGAAATAAAACAATAGCATCTGAATCTAGTTTCAGTAACTGCCTTAGGCAAGAGGTAGTAGGAGACTTGTGTGCATGAAACAGCTGTTCCACATGTGTAAATCTCCAGAGAATCCTGCTGTGCTTGAGGCGAAAAATACCTTTTATCTCAATTTCAGGTACCCTGATCTGTACATTGCTCACAAAATGGGGGTCAGATATCAGAGCAGAAGCAACCAGACTGCTTATATAAAGTGTATCCTGCAGTGCTATAGATATATGTGTAGAAAATAGATAGACTTAACACTAAAAGAATTCTACACATTTTTTTTCCCAAAGCAATACAAGTCTGTGCTGGGAAAATTCCTTTATCAGCATCATGCAGGGAACAGCAGTGAGAAACAAAAACAGAATGGCAGTGGATTTACATAAAGAGAGAACACTGAGGTCCTTCTCTTATGGCCTTGCTCTGAAGAAAAGATCAGCAGTCAAAAGAAATGGTTGTGCCAGAAGATTAGGAGAGTTTTTGAATCATATGCCTTCCTGAAGAACTTTTCTACCACTCAAGGAAGAACGGAAGAGCAATATAAATTGAAGCAACGGGTTTCCTAAAGTGAGCTGCCCTCAACTGTTTCATATATTTCATATATTGGGCTTATTCTGTGTCAAATTGGCAGCAATGCTCCCTGCTGTGTTTTGGTGATAACGTACGAGACATTTGTTTCATCGGTTGCTAAAACATGGTGGCTTGAAACTGGAAATTTTCAACTTCTGGCTTGTTACTGCATATTTTCAGCTTCTGGAGTCATTACGATATGATAATGCAGAGGATTCCTGTGACTTCTTGGAGGAAACATAGTTGAATGGGAGATATAGCATTGACTTAGAAAGGGAGTTCTCTGCAATTATATTAAGGATTGAAAGATTAAATATGTCTTTAGGAACAAATGCTAGTACAGATAAACCATAATGTCAAAGCCTTCAGGACTTATATTTTGCATCCTCCTACACTATTTTTTTTATGTGTGACATTGCTCTGCTTGGATAAGAACTATGAGGGAAAATAAAACAACAACTGTAGAGAGGGTATTAAAAAACTGAAATTATTTACATGGACTTCCAAAAATTGTACATCAATTTGAGGTTACCATGACGTGGGCTGAACTAATTCTATTATTAAGATTTTTGGTAGAAGGTAATGAAATATAACCCATGTTCTGGTTTTCATGCTTCTATTTTCCACTGCATATTTATGAAAATAAGGAATGCACACTGAAGAACTACTTTGACTATAGCACTATGTCATTGCAAATCCTCTGAAAGTTGACTGCATAGTGACCACTTTACCACAACTTCAGTACCCATCCAGGTATCTACAAATTCATATCCTATGTCATGTCATGTGTTGATTCGGTATCACTATTATTAAAAAAATACTGTATAATTAACAGTTCTGAAAATAGTCTTTATAGTCCTTTATTCTGTACATTTTTTTCAACTAAACCATTTAGATATCACATATTATAACATATGAATAGTGCTGTTCTAGTGATTTGCTGTGATCTGTTTCCCTAACCAGATCATTTTCATGCTAAATAGATCCCATATGAAGCTACTTCCTGTTCAGGCAGATCATTGGTCAATCTACTTCATTGTTATCTGTTCCAAGTGGTAGTAGCCATAAAGGAGCAGTTTTTAACCTTTTCTTTACACAGACCCCATTTCTATATATTTTTTTGCCATAGACCATCAAGACTTCGTTTGAGTGAATACACTTGAGTGAACACACTTCTATTGTAATATTTTTATTGAACTGATTTAATACAGATTCAAAATCATTGTCATACCTGAACACCAAACAGTGGCCTAATATTACTTGTTAATTTTAATTAAAGAACAAGAAGGTCCTTGCTGCATTACACTTACAAACCTTGTTATATCAGGCTTAACAGCTGAATCTTACAGTCTGAGTTTTGATTACCTCTATCAAATGGTTTCTATATTTATTTTGTAAGATAAAAGAGAGCAGAGGATGATTTTTCACACAAGTATGCGGTTACAAAAGGCAACCACACTTTCCTATTCCTCTTCAATAGTTCCAGAAAATCTACTTGCAAGTTAGCCCACTTCAAGCTCTTGTAGACTTCTTGTCGAGGACATTGTAGCCCCCTGGGAGTTTGTGGACCATAGCTGAAGAACCACTGCCATAGAAAGTTATAGATAGAGATGTATTTGAGCCCTATCACTTGATACAATTTTAACTGAAGGCAGCAAGAGCTGAATCTGGTGCTTTACCACTGTATTATGATCTTCTTAAAAATATTTTCCTCTTGTTTATTCGTTTACATCTGAACTAGTGATATCATATGAGTCAACGTATATCTGACTTTTAGCAAAAGAGAGAAAATTAATGATAGCATTTCTGTTTCCACTGGCAGCAAAATAAAGGGAGATAGATTCTAAACAACAGGAATAACAATTCACAGTTGGAGGGAATAAAATAGATTTTAAAAGGTGAATGATAATTTGAATAATTTTCAAATAATAGGCTCATAAAAACTGACCAAGCATGAAGGTTCATCTTTATTAAATGTTGAGTCATCCTCCTATTAATGTCCCTACTGTCAAAGCAGCATCAGCACTTCCCATACTTGAAAGACATCTGATGCACCATTAACTCTCATGCTGATGTTAAGAAAGAGAGAGAGAGAGGCTGAATACAAATGTCTAGCTTGCAGGGCTTTGTTGTTGTTGTTTTAAGTCACCCATACTAATATACAATACGTTGTTACTCTGTCAAAATCCTTTTTCAGTCTGTCCTTGAGAAAGGATTTTTTCAAGTTTTCTAAATCTTTGGTATTTAATATCAATATCTAATTAACAATGAACAATCTGACAGTGCACATTTAGAACATCAACTCAAAGTACATCTTATTCATTACTATCCAGTAAAGGATTGCATTTGGGTTTGGAGTGGTGTGCTACATGTTAAAAAAACAAAATAAAACTGATGTGATGTAACAATTGGCAATTGTGTTATTTTCTTGATGTAATATATAACATCCTTGTTATTTAGTTGGGAAGTTGAGGTGAATGTTGTTGCCTGCTTTACACATCAGAGGTGAGTTATAAAACAGTGATTCCATCAATTTTTGCACTCCTTGAATCATTCTTGGATGTCTTCCATCCACTGTCATTGCTGCTGGAGAAAAAGTTATTCAAAACAAAGAAAATAATGCTCATGAAAGCTTCTGTGAGGACCAGTTTTTCTTTATATTGAGGTGTAGGGTCTTGCTTTAGGGTAGTGGTTCTCAATCTGTGGGTCCCCAGATGTTTTTGGACTTCAGCTCCCAGAAGCATTGACCATAGTGGCTGGGGCTTCTGGGAGCTGAAGTCCACAAACATCTGGGGACCCACAGGTTGAGAACCACTGCTTTAGGGGAAAAGAAAGTGTTTAGGAAATAGTCAAAAACAGAAGTGAATTCGTATTCAGAAATGAAACTGAAAATAACAACAGTAACAATACTTTTCCAGTGGAGTTACAATCTATGACAGATTCTGCAATATCAAAATTGGTCCATGAGCTTCCCAAAGTTGCCCACCCATTAAATAAGATGCCCAAGAAGGTTCTAAAGGATCTGAATAGATAGAAGGGAATAAGGACCACGTCTCCTGCCATTTGGTTCCTGCCAGTAGTGTAAATATGCCAGGAGGTTGTCTCATTTGTTGCTGTAGTTGTCTGTTATTCTGTGATGTAGTTTGTGACTAAGTAATTCACCATCAAGTTTTGGAATGTCATTATCACTCCGAACTTAAGGGAGCAAAGTAGCAGAAATATAAAGTGTCTTCCTAAATTCCTATAACAGTAACCTTAGTTATCTTTGCTTAAGGTGGGATGATGGTGATTTGGATATGGAAGAACATTCCATAATTTCATTGTTATGGGAAGAGCATGATGGGTAGGGTTTGGACTCAGTGACACGCTGAACTTCAGCAGGGGTGATATGGCAGTTAAGGCAGTCTTAAGCTTTTTGCTATTAAAAGCAGCCACAGGGAGCTTGACCAAGTCAATAAAGGGAGTAGTGACTTCCCACTGTAAGGTCACTTCTCACCCTGTTTCATAGAGCCTATGATGAGGCTCCACCATACTGGAGAATTAACCTTCAATAATCTTTTCTTGGGCAATGTGTGGTAGCCTTCAGTTCCAGAGGTTCTTCAATAGAATCATCCTATTTAAAGCCAATGTGTGCCAAGGTGAGCGCACTTACAGTGCTTAAGAACTAGTAGGAGAAAGCTAATCTGCTCCCAAGTTTTAGATGCTGTATGAAACAGAATTGTGGTCCAGACAGTCCAAAGTTCAACGGAACAAAGTAGTCCTGAGTAGATTCCAAAGCAAAAAGAGGAATAGCCATAAAGTTTAGTCCAAAAAATATGCTCTGGAGGTCAGATAAACAGGAACCAAGAAAAGTCAGTTAGAGTTGCATGAGCACTTAAGAGCTTTGTTCTACAGCCATGGAGTGTCCTGGGCTGAGCTAATTCATAGCCAGCAGTTAATGATTAGGTCAGCATATGTAAAGTGTAGCAAAAAGTTATGTAACTTTTGTTCCCTGCACTTCAATTTATGTAACTCTGAAGGTGAAATGTCTCTGCTGCATCCTCCTGATCTGCTTCTGCTGTCTGAGATGGACAGTGGTCTTTCTCTACATCCTCCTACTGCTCCTACTGGGGCCCATCATCCCAGTCTCCCTCTTCCTAATCCAGGGAGGCCTCTTCCGGGTAGAAGGTTTTCAGGCATAAGGACTGGCTATGAGATAGAGTCAGCTTTAGTCACTTTGATGGATGACATATGTAGAGAACTGGACAAGGAGACTATGTCCCTGTTGGTTCTGATGGATCTCTCAGCACTTTCCTTCTGGGCTGTCTCCCTGAATGGGTTGTAGTGGTTTTATAATGGTTCCAGGCTTTATTGGAGATAAAAGTCACAAGGTGGTGCTAGGGAATGCATGCTTGATGCTGCGGCCATGGGTCATGACATGCAGAGACATATATGGCTTGTGTCCAGACTAAACATCACTATAAGAGCCAGCTCAAATTTTAAGATCTTCAGGGACGACTTTCTCTTGGTCCCACAAATTGTACAAGTAAAGCTGATGGGGAAAAGCATAGGCAATAGACTTCTTGGTGGCTGTTCCCACACTGTGGAACTCCTTCCCATGGGAGGCTTCAGTGGTTCCCTCTTCAGTTTCTCTTCACCAGACAAATATCTTTTTTATTTAAACATGTCTTTGGTCTTTAACTAAGTGAGGCAGAAGGGAGTTTAACTGGACTGGACAAAAGGGTCTTTTAATAGGATGTGCTATACTATTATGTATTGAAATGAATTTTAAACAATTTTATATATTTTAATAGGATTTTATTTAATGTTTAATGTTTAAAATCTTTTGTTCCATATATTGTTTTAACTATATTAACTATATTCTGTTTTCACCTACACTTAAAGCTGCCTTGGGTTTCACTGGAAAAAGGGACTATTGGTCCAACAGGGAGAAAGGGGAGGCATAAATTAAATGAACTAACAGTATTAACCTCATCTAAAATTGACAAATAACATAACAAACAGCATGATCCTACTTTAAAAACACAAGAAGATAATATTAACGTTACTGAGTTCTGTTTAGTCACTAAAAGGGTAACAATAAATTACTTTCAGAAAGTAACATTAAAAGTTTAGGACCAAGTAATTCTGTAAATCCCAATAGGTTTATACTTGCTAAACTATGTTTATCTATCTACATATCCTTACCAGGAAGTATCTTCAGTGGGTCTTTCTCCTCAGAATGCACACATAGGATTTCATTAGGTGTCACACAATACCTTTGGTTGGTATAGTTGGAACTGCAGTACAAACATGCCTCAACTATTGAATTATACTGCCTTAGGGTAATCCTGCTTTATTTTATTTTCTTGAACACTGGTGGAAGGGCTAGAGTTATCTCTGTTTGTCTTGAAGGAACAGGAACATAGTTTCTGCCTAGCAATTAATTCCTCCAGTTGGTAGTAAGTACAACAGAGTAAGAACAATGGAGACAGTTAGATAAGTGAAAAACTTTTACAGCCCACAAGTAACTACATATTGAACAGGAAAGCTTTTAAAATCTGGGAATGTGTGGAAAAAACCAAGGTCACCAAATGGGGAATCACACCCCGGTCCCTGGGGTTGTGGTCCAACACTCAAACCACTATACCATACTGGCTGTCACACAGATATCTCCATAGAATTCACACCATGGTGTGCTACAAATAAACAACAAGTGCAGATCAGAAAAATTGACTCCAAGCAGCTCAAACAAGTACATCCAACTACAATAGAAAGGGAATAATAATTAGAAGTCAATCTTAGGGACAAACTAGATGTGCTGTGTATTCTACAATTTTTTTTTTTTCATGTAAGAAGGAGCTATAAAGTAAGGTGAAAAACTTCAAGGCTATATTAAATAGGGAAGGAAATTCTCTCCTGCTATAGTCCTACCTAACAAAAACCTTTCCTCTGAAATTTCTATTAGCATTTCATGTGACATTTCCATTGACTTCAGTTGTGGCCTCCTTTCAAATACAAATGGAATCTTTGGAAAGAGATGGGACACTGAGTCTTATTTGTATAACAAAAATTGCACATTTTTTTATTAACACTGTTAATCTCTGTGGCCCTAAGATATCCCATTGTAACCAACTTTGGTATCCTAAGGAGCTTCTGTATTGAATCAGGTTTGGAGAACAGACCATCTTCACCACAACCTGGGAAAGTAAGGCAATATGGATTGCATTTTGTTAAGTACCCCTATTGTTTCATAGTCTCCCTATGGACTACCAAATAGTCCATGTATTAAAATAGATTAGGTCTGTGACTATCAATGCCTTTGAAGCCTGGTCTGGCTTCTGTATTATTCATCCCAGTCCTATATGTTTATTGTACTAGCCAAAGGCCATAACAACGAAATTAAAATGCATACAATACATATGCCTTTAAAATAAAAAAAGTACAGGAGTACCAAAAAAAAAAAAGACCTCATACATTACATGCCATGGCCAAAGTTATTACCAAACAAATATAAAAAGTAAAAGACCTAAATTACGAACATAAAAATCAATCAGTTTAATACTTTGAGTCTCCGTGACAATTTATGTCAATTTTATCTAACTCTCTCCTTTGGATCTTTTTTGTAGCCAAGGCAAAAAGGGCCACCTTATATATTATGTAGTCATTTCTATCACTCAGTAAAAATCGAACCAAACCTTCTACAGAGTATACAGGCAGCCTTCTGCATTTGCGGGTTCCACTTTTGCAGATTTGATTATTCATGGATCATTTGCTGTCACCTCTGTAGTCTCCCTATGCCATTTTTAATAGGGACTGCAAGCCCAGTGAGACTGAAAAACTGCAAACAAGGTTTGTAAGACCCTATTAAAAAATGGTGTGGGGCAGCAGTGGAGGTAGTGATAAGTGTCACTAGCCACCCACTTCTGTCTTCTGAAGGAACCCTGATGCCTCAAAGGAATCCACAGTGGCTTGAATATGGTGAGCATACTTTTAATGTGTGTGTTAAATATGGTTTGGGAGGGCCTAGAGTTATTCATGGTTTTTCCACTTTCACGGGGGTCCTGTGCCCCTAACCCTAGTGAATATGGAGGAATGACTGTATTCTCAAAATGTGTGGTCAAAATGTATGATGTATGTAAACACGCACACACATACTGTACATTGGTTCTTATATGAAGATAACTGTGAGTGAGCTGTTCAAATATATAACACTGAAAGTGACCAGGAAGGAGATTATTGTGAGCAACTTCCAGTCTCACTTCTATATGATTTATAAGGCTTCTGTGTAGCCTTGATGCTCATGGCAATTTTCCACAGCAATTGAGAAACCAAGAGACAGAGAGTATAAAACAAAGATGGAAATGTTCCTCTCTTAACTCCAAACCCATACATTTTATTTATTGATTCGGTTGCCCTCAACAGAGTGCTTTATAGAGCAATCCCCTATAGGTTGCAGAATTCATAGGTCTGAGTTATATGGGACAAGGGAAACATGACCAATAATTTCAGTTCATAAACCACAGAGGCAGGAAAGGGAAGAAAGCTTAGGAGACACTCTGCTGGAGAGTGCTGAGGTTAGGATGTAGACAAAGCCAATCATAAGCTTGTTATGAATACATTTGCAAGTGACACAGTGGCTTAGAAATGTCTTTGCTAAACATAAATAGACACAATTAGGCCAAGGTGGCATCGTACGACAATGCAGGGAAAATTATGCAATAGTCAATTAAAGCATTGATAGAGATGCCAGAGTTCCTGAGTCATGAATTTGTAGAAAAATATTCCTTCCATTGTCCTTGTTGTTAGTGTCAGTCAGTCATCAGAGAAGGTAAAAGCTAGGAATTCAAGCACAAATAAGGAAACAGGTGGCTTTGGGGAAAAAACTTTTGCATCAATTAGCAAAGGAACTGCCAAGTTTTCACTGTAGACAAAAAATGCTTCTCTGTGCTGTGGAAGGAGACCAAGCAAGGGGAGTAATTGCCATCTTAAAACAAAGCTCCACATACAATAGCAAGGGATTCTTCTACTCATATTGCCCCTGGAAGGTAGGTGGTCTCTCCTAAATATAAACTCCTAAACTCCTTTCAGCATATACCATACCAGAGTAAAGAACAGAGCCATCAGTGGGTAACAAGTTAAGCTTCCTGATTTTTTTTTTAATACTTGATTAAAAGTTCTTGAAACCATATCAGCAGTGTGACCTTAAAGTACAGTTTAACTCATAGCACTTTAATATAATAACCAATATTTTGTCCCACCTCCTGCATGCTCTGAGCAAGATTTTGTTACACAGCATGGGAAGCAGTACATTGTGCTTGACATGATACTAACTTAGGTTTGAGAGACACAGCTCAAAATCATTTCTTAGGCATTAAACTTCTGTCATGTTGTTGCATAGCCTGCTGTCGCATCCCATAGAATCCTGGGGTTTGCAGTTTAGAGAGGGGCGCTTAGAATTCTCAGCTCTTTGGCCTCAGTAAACTACAAACCCTAGAATTCCATAGGATGTTGAAAGGGGAATAATAGCACTATAACAGTATAAGGTGAAAAGGCCCTCAGTTTGATCCATCTTGCAGGACTGTTGTGCAAATAATGATTGCAACTCTGCAGGAATGGGAAAACTGAGGCAGTAATAATGGTGGGGAAGGGCAAATCTGTACCTTTGTCTTCTGGGAGCGCCATGCAAGGAGACCTTCTTGCTTAAGCCCATTAAAAACCCCAATTGTTTGCACAACTAACTGATTGTGCAAGTATACAGCAACGAGATTATAGTCAAGACTGCTGAAGTATTATAAAGTGTTAAAACAGTGACTGCAAACCATTTTCAACATTACATTTGAACCACCCTTTAGAGTTCATAAATGCATGTTTATTATTTGAAGGCTTGCAATGCAGCACAGGCACTAAAGACAGCTTTCATATAATCTCAAAGGCAGTATTGTTTTTCCTCAATGGAAGGCACTCAGAGATAAACTGTGAATCATCCAAAAATGAAACAAGGCATTAAATGGTTGGCTACAAATGTATGCAAGGGCATAGCTTCTCATCTGCCATATGTATGCTATTTGGAATTACTCCCATATAGAGATGTAATTCATCACTAATTTTCTTCTGAAGTGAAGCAATGAGTCATTTTAGCAATTCATCCTGCAAGGAAAAAAAATCAAAAAGCACAGTTTTCTAAAGTTATTCACAATTTGGGCTTCTGTGCAAAATTTGCATGTGGTTGTTCGATACAGGAAACAGCATTTCCTGTGCAGGATTTTTTTTTTTTTCTGCATAGAAGATAGCATTTCCATGCAGAAATATTATTTTCTGTAGAGAAAAATCTGTTTCCTGCTGTTTTCTGTATAAAGTAAACATATGCAAATTTTGCATGGAAGTATGAACTGTGCAAAGTCTCAAAACTTCAAGATTCTTCTCATTAGGGTTTCTCAATACTCTAAAAATAAGTTGTCTCATCATTTTTCAAATGCTTTCAAATATTCTTTCCATCTCTACTTCCATGCATGACTCTGATAGGGTTTACGAAACATCTGACCCATACTAGCATTCCCAAACCTCAGGGCCTAGAACCTGTTATACACTGTTATAGTTCTATTATTCCACTTTCAGAAATGGCCTTTGTGTCTTTATTGTGTCTTTATTTGAATCATGCACTTTGTGAAACTTCCAGTAGATGCTTAGTGTCTCATGCTAAGTGATGGTCTAACCCCTGTAATATTGCTAGGGCCCACCTCGTGTGTCATCTCAAGGAGTTGTCCCTGGATCTCAGGTTCTGGCCCTGAAATCTAATCTGGGATAGTCATGACATGGCAAACATTTAGCCCATGCAGTTTCCCTATGAACAAGAGTGAAGTCAAATTTCTGACAGATCAAATGTCTGAAATAAGAAGACAGTTGGAAGAGGTGATGAAGTAAAAATATTCCTACTTTCACATGTTTGTGATCGAAAAATCACCGGACCTTTTTGAATCTCTGATTGTCTGGAAGCCACTGTGTGTGTCTCCATAATGCCCTCTTGAGAGGAGCATTCTGGGTAAAATAGTGGCCTGTGGTAAAGATAACCATTCTCTCAAATATCTGCTTCTAGCACAATTTCATGAATCTATGGGCCTTTCCAAACTATTCTGTTATAATGCTATTGTTCCACTTTCACTTTGCAGTTTAGGGAGGGGCATTTGGAATTCTCAGCTGGAGAGCTCTTTGGCCTCAGTAAACTACAAACCCCATAATTCCACAGGAGGTTGAAAGTTGAATAATAGCACTATTACAGTATAGGGAAAAAATGGGCTATAAATCAACCAAGCTTTTTTAACCTATTACCCTTCTTGATTTCCCATCATTTTTGTGTCTGTGTTTTAACTATTTCTGAACTCTTCAATAGTGTTGATACAAGGCCAATTACAGTAGTGTCTGTCATGGGCATTGCACTGTTTGTCTATGGTTAGCATCTGTTTTGGGAACTCTACATGCCCATTTCATATTACTTACTGTCTCTACAATGGTCGTGGAATAGTATACTATCTTTATGACCCATCTAGATTATTGTTACTAACTTTGGACAGCATTCTATATATGAATCTAATGTATGCTGTTCATTTACTAGTATTTTTGTGAGTTGTGGGCACGGTAACATGGATTGCATGAGCAAATCTCAATCTGTCATTCATTTATAGTGAATTCCGCCTCTGTCAAAAGTGTGATATTTTTTTCCCAGAGTTTTAGCATGAATGTAATCTACATGGCTGTTTCAGTCCAGACTGCATCATTTTGTCCAAATATATCCATAAATGTTCTGCTCTAATGCCCCTTGGTTGATTACATTTTGATGCCTGATTTTGGCTAATTGTTTTTACTGATGTCAATTAACATTACCCAGAGACTACAAAGCGTTTCACACAGATAGGCTGCCAGTCAAGATTCAATGCTGTGTAAATCCCTAAATAAAAATGTACTCAGACATTAGAATGCAGTTCTGTATGGTAGCTGGTTTTATTCATAACTTTGGCTTTTAAAAATTCCACATAGAACATTTGCCACACATAAATACTAGCATCACATTTATTTACACTTCATTAGGGACTCATGTAGTGAATCACACTGATCTAGACAGACTTCACGGGAGGCATATTTTATTGCTAGCACAGAACATGGATGGAAATTGAGTCTAAATAAACATGATTTACAGATAGATGCAGGCTGACAGCCATTCCACACTTACATACAAAATATACTAAGAAGGAGATAATCTACTTTTTCTTGTAACTCTTTAGTTGTTTTTTTGGGCTGACAATAAGGAGAATTAATCACCATATATTTCTTTCCCATTCTGCTTTGGGAACTTTGGATACTCAG
Organism: Iguana delicatissima; assembly: GCA_948472985.1. Classification (NCBI taxonomy): domain Eukaryota; kingdom Metazoa; phylum Chordata; class Lepidosauria; order Squamata; family Iguanidae; genus Iguana; species Iguana delicatissima. Next base: position 2,252,849 of record CAOKZL010000503.1, read on the forward strand.
AAATTCCGATTGACTATATCTGTACTGAATAGCAGAGAATATTTTCTGTTCTAGTTCAATAGAAGCAACTTTATACATGCATCTTACATAAATTTGCCAGGTCAGCAGCAATCCATTCCTGCATCTATTTTTTTTTTTTTGGGGGGGGGAGAGTCAATGTCTGAGACTGATGGCAGAACCCTTTGATGTTATAGAAGCAGGGGACAAGGTTGGGAGGCAGACTGGAACTGCTCTTGAGTCTGATGACTATACATATTGACACAATAACAATCTGGATAAATGCATCAGAATTTAGTTAAACTGACAAGATATGGTAACCCAGAGTCAGGGTAGGATGACATTTACCAAGCACATGGCAAAATGTATCCAGTAGCTGCTGTGGTAGGCCTTTCATCACATATGGCCTTACCTGTAAAACATACAGCATGCGTGAGAACACAGTTAGGGTAGGAGGGAGAAGGAAGAAAAAGAAAATAATAAGATGTGTGTGTGTGTGTGTGTGTGTGTGTACACACACGCACAAACATGCATATTTACACATATTTAACCATATTTACATGTATATAAATACTACTGATTGGTTTATATAATGTATATTATATAATGTATTAATAAGATCACAGTTGGGGTAATGAGGGAGAAGGGAGGAAAAGATAATATATGTTTATATTTACATGTATTTACATCCAAAAGAAAGTATAAATATTATTGATTGATTTGTATAATATATATTGTATAATATATTTATAAGAGCATAGTTGGGGTAAGAAGGAGGACGAAGGAAAAGAAGATAATAAGGACATATACATATATATTTACACATAGTTAAGTCAAGAGGAATTATTAATTTGATAAGATGCTAGGAATAAGAGAGTTTAAAGATTAATGGATATAAGTAGTATTGGGTTATATGTGACATTGATTGTATGACATAGAGAAAAATATATGAAACATGTAAAATCAATAAAAAATATGTTTCAGAAAAAAAGAACACATGTCATGTTGGAGTTTTCTCAAGCCCTCTCTGTTGCTGGAACATGTGAAAAACTCAGTTCAGCAATCATTAAAAAAAAAAAAGAAAGGCTAGGACCTATGATGCATTTACCAGTACTTGGACAACCTGAACGTTCATGAGTCTCAGCAGTGGGACTCTGCCTATCTCCCTTGCTCAAATGGCACAAGAGACTCATGTATGGGTATCTACTATCTTTCTCCAATCCTTTCCCCTTACTCCTGGTTGGTTAGTGCATCAGTATGGTACAAGTGCAATACACATACAAACATTTCTCTATGGAACAAGAGAAACTTCGTAACCCCATTAAAATATTCCCTCCCTCCCTTCCTTCCTTCAAAAATCAGAGAAAGTTTTTTGATTAAAAGTTAGAAATAATGGAAGCAGTTATTAATGTTTTTAGAGCAGTGGGGGTGAGGATAAGCAGTTAGAGGATTTGACTTAACAGGGCTAAAATAATTATGGTAGAACATTATTTTTATTATATTAGAGTATCCTTCGTTTAACATAGGTACAAATGCAGTTAAATTTTATATATACACAACACAGGTGTTTTGATTGTTCAGATATGACTACTATTATGAGATTTTGAAGAAGGATAATAAATGTTCATTGACACCTGTTCTCTGAGGAGTTGGAAATAATGTGTGTAATCATTCTTCTACCCTCTCTTAGAAATTAGTTTGTTAAGTCTAGGCATTTAGTTTACTTTGTCTAGTTTAGTTTAGTTTGTAGATGACTTAGTAGTTTGTCTTTGACTATTCCCTTTTATGTCACGTTATATTAGTGAAATGTGTGCTCAATTTTTTTTAAAAAAATCTTCCTTTCATATTGCTGTTTCTGAGATGAATCACTCTGCCTGCAAACCCAGAAAAACAGCAATTTCCTGAGATCTGCATCACTTTGAGACCAGACAATGCAGATTTTGCATCATTGAGCCATAATCTTCAAAATAGTAGGAAACTCTTCTCAGGATTATTTAAAACTAACTTTGACATTTTTTTTCAGTTTGAATACAGATGAAAGCAGACCATTTCTGGGCCCAATTCAGCATCCAATCCACTCTCAGGTGGGGATATGATCCACATTGAAGATGACGGGTGGGGTGGGGTGGAGGAATTGTGACTGGTTCTTAATGGAGGGACCCTAAGGAACTCTACATTTGTGTTTCAAACATGTAATTATGCACTATGATATTATTATTAAGAACATTGAGGAGTAGCTTGCATTTTAAGTTTAAAACTACATATTAAGTCACAGAGTTGCTTATTTTTGTCAAATGGATATATATAGTATCACTGTAGTCATCCAATTCAAAACTCTTTTGGATTTTGCATGGGTGAGCAGCATAGCTAAAGGATATAATAGTTGCTCATAAAGTTTGAACAATTTTTAGCCACAAGCAAGAAGACATAAATTCAGGTCAGTACTTCGAAACAAAAAGAATATCATTAGTAAGGAAATCTTCTTTTCTCTAGACAGCCTTTTTCCAGTTTCAGAAGTAATTAACATCGTTCATTTTAGCTCCCAAACATATACATTCAGTTATCTAACATCTAACACAAAAGCCAAATTATAATTTGAAAATGCTAACATGATGAGTTGCATAATCCTATGAAATAATGTGTCAAAGAAGTTTCTAATCCTACAGTAACATTTTATACATGCCATTTAAATTGTTCCTTTTGCTACCAACATAAACAACAGTTACTAAGTTTCATAAGTATAGCACTATGTTAAGTAATAAGATCAAGGTAGAATCAGCACTGATTCCATATACTTTGATCTAACATTTGATTTACCCGGAACACATGTCTGGATTAAGTTTTAGTTGTTCACCCTCATCCATTCCATTACAGATGCCCAGACCCCATCACTGGCTGAACCATCTCCTGGTCAATGAAACATCATTAACCCAACCTCCAGAATGACAGACATGGGAGTCCACAGCAGTGTATGCCACTCTGTGGTTTCCCTGCCACATGGAAATGAGACAAAGCCACATACCCCAAGCTGGGTGTGACCTTTGAGTCATCCGTCTTATGAATCCTGATGAACACACCAGGCCCATCTCTTCTCCAAGTGCCAAACAAAGTTCTAACAAAATATAATAAAACAGCCCCTTCACCTCAGAGACACACAAAGGGTGAGAGGAGCAATTGAGGCTCTTGAGCAGAATGAGAAGGGAGTTCTTGAAGATCAACTTAGGCCTTTTCCACACAGGGCGTGAAACACGGGGAAACAGGGCAGCACACGTGGAAACAGAGCTTACCTTTATCCGGGTTGCTCCATCGCCGCAGGGAGCAGCGCGCGTTTGCCGCTCTAAATGGTGGCGGCGGCCAGCAGCACCCAAAATGGCAGCTGGCGGCTTCTGGCGGCTCTCCGCCAATCGGAGAAGTGAGCCAGCCAGAAGCCCGCCCCCGGGCAGCTCTGCAGGGATGCGCTTGCACGCCCCTGCAATTCCCCACGGGGTGCTGCGACGGGCTAGCACACGGGTGTTTCATAAAGTTTTATAAAACATGCGGCGTCACCCCCGCGGCCGTGCAAGGGCGGTTTGAGGTATAGAACCTCCACATTTCTAACCACCCTAGCGCACTCCATGGTGGGGACGACCTCTGGGTGAGGTCGTCCTACCTCATGTTACCCCGTGTTCCCCTCCCCTGTGGAAAGGGCCTTATATAGCTTGTTACATGATTAGATGGAAGCCTACCACTGGCTGCCTCTGGTTCTACTTACCAGCCAATTATCTTTTGATCATTTGCTGATTACTTTGCTAAAGACTTCTGTGAAGTAGGTATTTTGCTGGAAGAAAAGGGCACCCACCATCACTCAACTCTAAAACCACAATCTGAAACAGCACCCCTTGGAAAGTCATGGAGTACAATTCTATGTAGTTTTGTCCCCTGACATATCAAGAACACAAGACATGAAGAGAAGTGCTAAATATCTGTAAGTGAATGAGCTAGAGCAAATTGGTAGTAATTATGATAACAATGAATAATTTTTTTTTTTTAATGTAAAAGGATTTCTTTCAGGGATGTGTGAGTATACTGCTATATTCACCAAGTGTCATTCCCATTGAACATTTGAGAGTCAAATGAGAGGAATTTTGAGCATTCAGTATGAATCCTTCGATACCATGATCTACATGTCACTCCTCTTTTCCTACTACCTCCAGTTTATTCCAAGTGGGGAAAAAAAATTACTTTAGGGCAAGGAATTGGAGGAAGTGGGGATAGACAAAAAAGAGTGGTGCTGTAGGGAATTTCCTGTGATCAAGGAAGTCTTCTGTAGACTGCCACTCCTATTCCTCTTGCTCTTGCTCTTTCTCTTGCATTTGTTCTTCCTCCTCCTCCTCTTCTTTCTCAGTGTAAGGCCTTTTTTCTTTGAATGAAAGGTTGAGCAGAGGGGGATTGTTAGAGATCAAGATATCAGGTTGGCTACTGTTCTTACAAAAGCAGGAGTGGGCAACCGCATGGTGCCAAAGAGGTAAATTCTACCATGTCCCCCTGTGGATAACATTTGTTCACAAGTGTTAGGTTGTTGCAGGAGCCCAGAGAACACAGAGACCACAGAGCAAGAAAAAGAGTAATTTATTACGCTCGGGCTTTTGGCTGGATGTCTCCAAAAGACCGAAAGCCCTGAATTCAAGTTTCACAGCTCTTTTATAGACAAAGTTCACAGCATACACAAAGATCACAGGCAAAGATCACAGGCATGTCTCGGTCCGCCCCTCCGGGGTCACAAATACCACATACTGTTACTAGCTAATTACCCCCGCACTCAGACCCCGGAAAGTGCTTATATACAATCTGCAATTACCTCAGCCAATAAATAAACAACACCCTGGCTACGTGATCAACATCCTAGCTACGTGATACATCGGCTCTCGTGACCTTTTTACCCTTCTTAAATCTTTCTCCGTTCCTCTGACCTAAGCCCCCAGCTTCTACTTTATTTCTAATTTATTATTTCTAATTCATACCTATATCATTTCCCCCCTTAAATGCATAATTTCTAAACAATTATAGCATTTCGTGACGTTATATCATAAAACAGCGTCAGGCTGAGCCATCAAAGCATACAGAGCTGCTGTCTTACTGGAAGTAATTTGAAGCATATTACTTATACATTGTATAAAACAAGGAGAGCATATACACAGAAACAGGAATATTAACACTACTGGCAACAAAATTACAAACAATGCTTTTAGCCAATTCAGGTTTGGTAACCAAGATGTGAGCCACTTCCACCAGCTATCATCCTCTTCATTTATATCCTTTACTACTTTGTGCTTTGTGTTTGAGATTGAAATCTCAGACCCACCCCACCTTCCTAGATATGGTATGAAGCTGAGTTGGGCACTGAATCAGAGTAGGAAGGAGTCACACATATAATGAACACACAAAATGTTTTGCAAAAAGGTTCCTATCCACCAAACTCTGTCCTCAGCAAAGCTGGTTAGATGGGGAGGTGGTCTGATGGACAAACTTTATTTGAAACATCAGCATATTTATAGAATTTTCAAGTGCTACACAAACAGAGAGAAGATGCACACAAAAGTTGCTTAACATAAACAGAAAAGTTGAGAGAACAGTCTTTGTGACCAAGTACACTTTATTCTTCCTTTTAAGAAAAAATAATGTTCAAAGTAGGGCAGCCAAATTGTTCTAACTGCTTTATCTTATGACCTTCACTTTAGACATATTTTCCCCCCAGTTAGTAGTTTGTAAGAAGCTAGTGAGGTAGAATGGATTAAAATCAAAATGTATTCAGAGGTTGTAACCCATCAAATCACTTGTTTTGAATTGTTTGGGAACTTATGAATAAAAAACTAAATGCTCAGAAATATTTTTTTGCCCAATGCAAGTACACCAAAATCCTTTCTCTTTGATCTATATCCCAGCTAAACTGGGGGTCTGGGAGAGTGTTTTGGGGGGACACTTTGAGGAGCTTTTGCAGATTGGTGGGAGATTTTAGTTCATGTTTATTTTTTCACATCCTATTCTGAAGTATTAATGGCAATGCCTTAGACCAGTGGTTCTCAACCTGTGGGTCCCCAGATGTTTGTGGACTTCAGCTCCCAGAAGCCCCAGCCACTATGGTCAATGCTCAGGGCTTCTGGGAGCTGAAGTCTAAGACATCTGGGGACCCACAGGTTGAGAACCACTGCCTTAGACTGTGTTGTTGTTTTTTGTTTGTTTTGTTTTATCCTCTCCTTCTTAAAAATGCCAATAAGTTATTACAGCTCACAATTTATGCTTCAAGGAAGCCACTTCCATTTGAAATTTAAATTTGAAAGCAAAAACTGTAATTTTGAAGATAGCCAATAACAACAACAAAAAGAAGATCTCTGTCCAATTTTCGTTATGAATTATGGCTGGATTCCTCAATCCTTCCCTCCCATCTCTCTCCCTCCCTTTTGCTTCTAGAGGGTCCCTCATTTGGGATTTTTGACTTGCAACTCAGCAATACAACTTGGATGACAACCAAAAAACACATGCATACTGACATACTTTGGCACATCTACCACACTATTTCAATGACTTATGACTGCCACAGACATACATACACACACACACACACACACACACACAAACATATTCCCATCCATCTCTTATAAACTCGTCTCATCTGACTGGTATATTAGCCAGTGGGATATTTCTTGTATGTTGCTTCTAATGTTCCTTGACAGCACTTATTTAACATGTTCTTCAACAGATGGTTTTCTATGAGACAAATTTAACAAGACATCCAACTCCAAGAAATAAAACCTTCACTAGCAATATGTTTTCACTGCTTCAGCTGCTGTCAGATAAAATATAGTGAGTATAGACTTTGACTAAAAAAATGGTAATTTTTCAATTCATCAACGTGTCCTTATCAGTTTATAATACTGAACGTTCCTGTTCATTTTTTAAAGCTGGCTAATTGTGAGCTTTAGGTTGTGATCCTAGACATGCTTATGTGAAACTTTGTTATATTAGTATCTAAAAGATTTCCCTTTAAGCAATGCATTTAGCAGTGAATGATTAAACTAATGGAGAAAATACATTTCACATGAGATGAAGAATGCCACCATCATTCATCAGCATAATCATTTGGGGAAAGGCTCACAATGAGAGTCAGAGTACATGCCTGGGATACAAAAACACTGAGGTTTATCCCTTGACACCTTGATGTAGTGCTAGGAAAAATCTATGTTGGTGAGCCTATACTATTCAGCGTACTATATACTAGCAATTCTTAGCCTTTGACCCCCTAGATGCTTTGGACTTTAGCTCCTAGAACCCCTTGTCATCAACCAAGTTGGCTGGGGATTCTGGGAGTTATAGCCAAACCAGTTGGAGAACCAAAGTTTGAGAACTACTGCTACAGATAAAAATGAACAAAATGGACATACAGTTTTCTTATCACATTAGTGAACTATAAAAAGAGTTCTTAGTACAATTCAGAGACTTTTAGCAAAAAAATAAACTGAAAACCTACGATTTGTCTGAGCATAACCTTTTGAAACAAGCAGGGATCCCAAACAGTATCTCTTTAGATGGCAGGACTGCGATATTTGACATTTGTCAGCTAATCTGTAGTCTGCCTGGATTCCTGTTATTGTATTCTGGCTACCTGGACAGCCAACCTATGATAGTGGTGAAATCCAGACAGAGTTAACATCAGTATTCTATTCATTATTAAGCACTGCAATCTCAGAATATTTATATGAGGGAATAAGCAGGCTGTCTGGTAATCTTTTAGGCTATTTTATTATGTGTAATCATGGATATACAAACATATACTCCACCTAGGGAAACACAGATATGTTAACATCTGTGCACCTTACTTTAATTACCTCACAATGTATTGGTTGTAAGGCATCATGTATTCATTGCATTCCATTGCAATGTATCCCATTGTATGAAAAGTAAAATGTTACACTGTCATAAGAATGGAATCTTTATCTCACCCACACCTCTGTAACAGGTAGCTCTTTAACATATTTAACACATAGAGGAACATTGCCATCTTAAACAATATAACTTAGTCATTTATCCATTAAGAAATATCTCTTCTGTTAAGGAACTATACATTTCTCAACAAGCATCTGTGAACACATAGACTTCCAAGGACTTCCTTGGCATTCCTGTATATAACAGCATCCATGGCATATAATCGACATCCATTACAATAACAAAGGTAAATATATTTATTTAGCATAGCCTAGTTGTTTTTCTCGTCAGTGGTATCTACGTTTCTAGGCAGTTCAATGATTAAGAATAGCCCACCTGTTCTGAACAGCACTCTTTATACATTGCAGACTGCAAAAGCAGTGTGACTTCTCTTTCTTCTCTACTTACTTTATTCTTTCCCCCAGCCTCTATGCAGCCTATCAGATGTCCTTCCTGATCTGATGAGATAAGAGATCTCTGGTGAACCTCATTTATGCCAACAATCCTCTTCTCCAATCATCTTTTTGGAGATAATAAAAACAAATCAAGTAGGATTATGTGTAGCTTTGGCAGACTTCTATCAGATAACATTAGTCAACTGATTTCATCAGCAGTTATAACACCTTCTATGAATTTATTATCAACCAAATTTTCTCATATCTTTCTTTAGAATTGAGTAGGTATTCTGCTTGGAAATTGGCTCTCAATACACACATTGTCTAATTCTCTAATACACAAGATTATACTATATATGTTATACTCTATAACATAAGGTAGCTGTTTGAGTACTGGATCATGATATCAGGGCTTAATTCCGTCCTCTGCGATAGAAGTATTCTGAGTTATCTTAGGCAACTCACACTCTCCCAGTTTCACAGAGAGGCAAAGGCAAACCCCATACTGAACATATCTTGCCCTTACCCAAAATAAAACCATGACAGGTTCACCTTAGGTTCACCGAAAGTGAAAAATGACTTAAAGGCACACAACAATATGTTATTCTTTGAAGTCTCTGTATAACACTCTCTTAGTTGTGTTTGCAAACTTCTAAGTTGACAGCCAAATCAGCATGACCTGTTACACTTTGGCATTAATAAGTCAGACCAAGACATCATATACTTTTAGTGTAGCATGAATTCACACCAGCATAGTTACAATGGATCTCACAGTTGCATAACCAATTAAGCAGTGGGTGTTGCAGGCTTGAGTTTACCTGTTGTGAAATGGTTGATTAGCACTAAATCAAAGTGAGAAAGAGGGCTGCATATGTGCTTGCAGAATAATTAGCTGTGCTTGGGATTGTACCTATGCAGTCTCTGACAAAGAAACTGCTTGTGCAACTACTTTTATGCTAGTGTAAGCCCCAATAATTTTGAACCTCAGAATTATAGTCTCTCTTATGAAAACTACATCATGCTACAGAAAATATTCCATTCCATGAACAATAAAAATAAGACTGTATCATGTGTGTGTATGTGTGTGAATGTGTTCACGTGCATGCCTCACTGGGATGTGGAGGTGTATTTTTTTTGTTTTGCTTTTTGGCTTAGGAGCCAAATTCCATTTTGGACAGCCTTGGGTGCTATGTTCTAGCAGCAAGTGAGTCTACAACATAGGATGGGGCCAAAGCAATGTGGGTGGTGATGAAAATCTTACAGATGTGAATATTTTCCCCCAACTGAAACATACGTAAATTATATACAGTTCTCTGCATATGTTTACATTGTATGCAAAACTACATACAATTCTGTATATAGAAATTATATGTCAATACTGTACATCTCTTCTTAAGATTACGCTGAAATAGAATAGATCATCAAGCTCCAAAGCATGGCTCAATCTCACACAAGACCTGCGGAGGCTACAAAGCATAGAGCAGTTGCATGCAAGAGCTTTCTAAGTTGCAGAACATAGCTCAGTTCCATACAACAGTTGCTTTTCCTTTAAAGAGCCACTTATCACATGTTTCCTACAGCTGGCCAGATGTAAAAGCAAAAACTTGAAGTCAAATGTGGACTCCCCACCAGCTAGAGATCCACCATCCTTGATACTGGATGAATATATTCCTCTTTCCAATGTTAACTCATACACTAGATGGCATCTGAAGAGTAAGCAAAATGGATTCCTGCCATGTCTCTTCTGGAAGGTTTTATTTGATAGAAAGTGAAGGATACAAATTCTAAGTAATAAATTATTATTCACTTTAGGTATGAAATATTTAATGTATACAGAGTGGAATCTATCCATTTGACTCTCAGTGGATAATTCTCATCACAATATGCTAGGACAATTTTCTTCAAACCATTGTAGCCCTTACAGGAAATCTACTTTTTTCCTATTCCCTGAAACTGGAGGAAATGAATTAGATTATGCCTAATCTCTGTTTTATATGTTGCTACAGCTGCCCATTTACCGAAACTTCTGGAAAACAGCATCTTTTTTTTTGTTTGTTTTTTACATATACAGAATCAGGTTTTAGAATCGGAATCAAATGAAATAATAATGCAAAAAAGGCTAAAAAGTAACACAGAACTACATATTTCCCCAGTTTTGAGAAACCACCTTTCAGTCACAAAAAAAGGATGTAAGGCAAAGGTTGTTCACTCTTTTTTGGTGGACAAACTGTCCAAAGTATGCCAGAATTCCATCTTGTTCATAATGTCACATCAGTAACATTATCTAAATAAATTGTTGGGATGTGCTTTGAATTCAGATGAATTCCAAATCCATCACAAATCAGGATTCCATGGGGAAATTCAGGAGTGAAACAGGATTCCACTAAACCAAATCTAAATTGGAACACTCCTTAAGAGTTTTTTTTTCTTTTTGTCATTTTCGATATGAGAGGTGACACAGAGACACTAGAAGTGTACATCTAAACACTCTTCTTATAAGGAAAATGCACCATGGGATGACTGGAGAAGAGAAGGAAAATAATATTTTTGTAGCTTTTCTAATTTCTCTCTCTCTCTCTCTCCCTTCGCTTGCTCTCTCTGTGCATGTTGGTTTGGAGGAAAGATGTTGAAATATATCACAGGACTGACAGAATATTAAGTGTTCTTTCCTAGTTCAGTCTCTTAAGAGAAAGAATGTTAAAATTGCTTCAGTGGCATTTTTGAAATCTGTGAGGGTATAGTTTTGTGTTGCTCTCTTGGAAAATTGTCAATGAAAACCCTACAGACTTTCTGCTCTCACCTCCTTTATCTGGGCCCCATCTTGTTGCACTTTCTGTGACTGTCTTTGTCAACTGAACAAAAAACAAACATTTTTTAAACAGGGTTTTATTCACCATACTTACCTAATCTCTCACCCTAGTCTTCTCAGATGTTTACAGATTTCTTCCCATATGATATGATACATGCCATTTTTAATGAAATTGCCAGAAAGAAAATGAAAACAGGAGAAGAAAAAGGAGATGAATCAACCAACCAATCCAAATCTGAATACTTCTCAACCACAAAAAAGAAAAAGAAAAAACCTTAAATTTATTACTAACATCTGTGCTTCATTTGTCTTGTTCATAAAATTACTCACATAAAGTGATATAATTCAGTTTTTAGAAATCCTCATACTTGATTGATTGCTCTATTCTTAGACAAAGCTGCCCCTCTAATACCTTTGGAAGGGGGAATTGTTCCTGCCAAATTCAACTAGTTTGATCAGTAAATAAATAAATATTTATATTTAACGAGATAGCTTTTTAAAACATCACCATTTAAAGTTCCTAAGGTGCTACTATGCTCACACAATTTCCTGAGTTCTGATAAAGAGGGGGAAAATGATAAGTATTTGTTTGAAATCGATTTGGTTAGAAATCAGTCAATGGAAAATCCAAAGATCTGGATTTCAAAACTTAAGTTTTGAGTTTGGATTTGAGTTAAACAAAGATATTCAAATTAGTTTGTGTCAAATTTGGGTGTTTTTCCATGCCACTGAACTAGAGATCAGATTGAATTTTGTTGTTTGTCTGTACCTTGAAAGGATATAAAATATATTCCCTGCTGATTGGTGTGTTCCTGGTTGAAGGTGTAGAGGAATTGTAGCTTCGGGGGAAAGGTGAACAACACAATGAAGAGACACAAGGATCCCTTCTTTCAAAGGCAAGTGACCCTGCTACTGCCACTACCGCTGCCTTCATCTCTTCCTCCTTCCTCACCTCCTTCTCATATTCATTTTTAACATTATGCTTTTACACATCCATTTTCAACAATGACAACACAAAATTCTAGATAAGGAGACAGATTTTTTTTAAGGACTCCATAATTGCTAAAATTTGTTTATTCCTGGAATGGTGGGTGGAGGGGGACGATATTATGGCCTTAAAGGTATTTAACAACAGTTATAAGGTATCTTGATTGAAATTAAAAATGGTCCCAGTTCAAAGTCTCAGTCAAATAAAAACAGACACACTTCTTATCCAGTGAGCTCATAACATTATGGATGCAGAGAATACTAGTTAATATGTGCATCCTCAAAGGAAAAAAGACTGGTGTCTTGATACTTCAGATATCCAACCAAGGAAAAGAAGGCCAGCTGTGAGATAATTTGCATTCCAGCACTTAGCTTTGGAAAATCTATTGGCGCAAACACACACACACAAGGTTTTTCTGTATACAAAACATCTATTGTATATAAAATGCACTGATTCTGGTGCAAAAACATTGGCACATACCACACTTGCAAAAAAAAACAACCAACAATATCTTTTTTAAAAAATTCAGAAATTCATATGTTTGCATACATTGCAACTTATGCCAGAAAACAATTCAAAGAAATACATGAATTCCTGCAAAAAGAAGAAGAAGAAGAAGAAGAAGAAGAAGAAGAAGAAGAAGAAGAAGAAGAAGAAGAAGAAGAAGAAGAAGAAAAGTTTTCTTGCAGTCTTTCTTTGTGCAGAAAACTCAGTAATTTTGTGGAAGAATCAGGTAATGTTACATTTGGTTTCCCTTGTACAAGAGAAAAATATATTTTTGTACAAATGAATTTTGCTAAACAAATTCTTATTTGCTGAACAAAAAGACTCAATCAACATTGCTGAGAAATCATACTATTTTCATTAAGTGGGGAGGAAAATTATTGAAACATTTTTTTCTTGCATACTGTGGCAAAATAAAGGAAGATTTATATACCCCTGTATAGCATGCATTAAATACTTATGATTACTTGGATTTGAAAGGCATATTTCATGTAAGGTATTTGATTATACTTAGCTAAGACTGACATACTGATTTATGAAACTTATATATTTATGAGGCTGAACTTTTTTTTTAGTTCCTGGGGTATCTTTGAAAATGACAATATATATGTTTATGGAAACCATTTTTCATTATTGAAACAGAACACAAATACTAAGAGAATGGGTGCACTAAAATATGTTTCAAAGAGAGTATCATAAGATACTGGATAGCATGTATTATCATTGCTTATATTAGGTGAACACTGATGTACATACAATATTTATTGACATATAAATACTACTTTCTCTCCACCATTTGACAAGAAAAGCTCTGTCTTCAGGTGATTTTGTTATTTCTATTATATTTATTTTTCTAATAATAAAGAGTTTTGTTTTGTTATTAAAAAGTCAATCTCTATACTTTGTCTTTAATTCATTAGTCATTGCTGGTACAGTTAGCACAGTTAAAAACATATGCCCTTTTCACAGGATGTTGTCATCCCTCAATGGGGATGGGAGAAGAATGGAACCATGATGATCTTTACATATGATATCATCAAGGTCCCATCCTTTTCCCATTTCCAGGTGGTGCAATCATGGAGTAAAACACTGATGTGTTTTCCCCATGAGTGACCCACGATTGTGCCACCATCCCACACTTAACTGGTGTGTGGAGCCTGGGAAAGCCATTACGCTTCCTGGATCATGGAGGTAGCCGATGTGGAGGGAAGCACTCCCGTCATGCTCCCCTTCTGGCAAAGCTGTTGCCAAGATCCCCACAGGAACTGAAGCTTCATATGGTATTGAAGAGTGTGAGACGATGAAAAGAAGTAATTTGTTGAATTCTTATACAAATACTAATCCTCTATCTGAATTCCCTCATAGGTAGAGATATTACTTACAAAAAAGGTTAAGGAGGCCAAGGACTACCATGGAAACTGAGTTGATAGGCTCACCCTATCTGAGCCTACTGTGATATTCCTGCTTACTTACACTACCAGCACTATATCTGAATGCTTTATGGGCAATTTCAGAGCAATTCTATAGGAGGGAGTAATATGTTGAAGACCACTTTCAATTACTCTCAACTAATTGCAGACATGAAAGGAGTTGAGAGAGATTTTTTCCTTCCCTCTCTCCCTCTTTTTCTTTCCATGAACACAATGGAGGAACATTTGCCATTTAGGTTCCAAGCAGGAATAGGTTTGGTGCCTTATTCATGCTTTCCATCACATATGGACACGTACTTTTGTAAGCTTCCATTTCTAGTCACAGAGGGCTTCTAGTTGAGCTGCTGCACTGGCTTCTTGCTTTTCCTGACAGAATTTACTTGTGAGGAGTGTGACATTGATTTTGATGGGATATTTCCATTACCAGCCCAGCAGAAAAACACAAATATTAGCTTTAAAAGAGGACCTCAACAAAAAAATTCTTCTCCAGACCAGCTCAGTCTCATTCATTATTTTTTCATCACTAAAACTATTGTAGTTTCAGAGCTCAGAATAGACTTTTTTTTCATATAGTTTCCAGGATCTCCCAGTCAGCAGCTGAGCTCTAAAAATTCTGTTTAAATCATCTCCCTAAACATTAAAGTCAAAGACATATTTAACAACACAGGGAATTTGGCTCTAATTCTTACTTATCTATCAAAAGACCAGATAGTTCATCACCTCTAGCAGCTTCTTCTTGGGGGATTGATGGTCATCTTAAAGGGACTGTGACATACCAGTCCATTGGTGAAGCTTTATGAGGCAGTTCAGTTGGCTCAGTGCTTACTCATGCTTCTGCCAGCAGAAGAATTGAGGCAAGATTCCTCCCTCTTCCTAGGTGAACCAACTAACTCCTCTGTCTGTGGAAAGCATAAAGTAGTCCAGGCTGTTGTGTAAATTTTATGTCAGATATACACCAAAGTAAAATTATGCAACAATGGCCTGTCCAAATCTGGGGCCCTCCAGACATGTTAGGCTTCAGCTCCCATGTTCTGATTTGCAAACCTTGACTAGGCTAGCTGGAACTCTATAATTAAAAGCATATGGAATGCACTAGTTTGGTAGAGGCCCCAAATATATATTGGTTTTCAGCTTCTTGAAACACGAGTTGTTTTTCTGAATACTTTTGATACAGTTAAGTGAAATTACAACATTTAACTTTACTTGGACAGAAATTATGCTTTCTAAATTTAGTGTGACCATATATATTTTAAATCATAAGGAAAACAACAGAACTATAGCTATTATTGGGGGACAATTTTGAGTTACTTACTAGTCAGAGCTGTATTTTTGTATTGACATTATATATTGAACTAGAAGAAAGAACCATGTTAGTTACTACACTGAATGGATAATTCAGAAGAATGTATTATTAATAGTTGCAATAGGGTCAATAAGTATGCATGGATCATTTTCATGTTGCCCATATGGATGAGTGAAAATGTCTCTTGCTAAATTACCTCTTCTTGATTAAGCTAGCCATCTCAACACACTGAAACAATAGGTTGAGAATTAACTCACCCCCACAAGATTCCAAATCTTCAGTGCAAAAACAACACAATAAACTTTTTATTATTATTGTTGAAGCAAAGGATGTACACAGAAAGCATAGAAGTGTCTTGTTGATCAGAAAACTGAAAACATCTAATACTTCACATTTTAATACTTTAATATTTTAATACTTCAAATTTTAAAAGTCCTTGAAATAAAGCATTAGCTACTGTAGTTCAGTTATATAATTTTTGAAATAAGGAACTAGCTAGTGTAGCTCAGCTATATAACTTGTGTAGTTTGCAAAATTTGTGTTATTTATGCAAAAAATCAATCCTGTAAGTGTAAAAAAATCTCACAGGGACCCTCAGAAAATATAATTCCATCCTGCGAAGAGAAAAAATACCGTAAACATCAAATGAGATAAGTAAGGATTTACTTTCTTGCACCCCCATCCTAGCTTCCAGATCCATAGTCTGTTATATTGATCAGACAACTATGTAATATGATTTTAAAGAGAAGGCAAATGCACTAATACATTAACACACTGCAACCTCATCTGCGGACCCTATTAACATTTTTATGGTATTTCAATAGATTCATACACTGTGTTGGGACCTCAAGAAATAGCCCAGTTTCCATGCACAGGGAAAATCAGTGAAGCTTCAAGAAGCACAACAGTTCATTGAAGGAGACTGCTTCAAAACTTATTTTTAAATTGTCAGGGGCACATTATCTGGGTACACAACAAGAAGCAATTATTGGTTTAATTAGCCTGCATTCATGATGCTGCATTCCTTCTCTTTGTTGGATTGCCAGGCAATTTTGTAAAATTATTAAGCAAGGGAACTATAATTCCACAATGACTTAATATGCAGCTCTGTCCTATCAGGCTGGAAGAGTTGAAAGTTATCTATGACTGTCCTAAATAGGAAGTAAGCCCATTGGGCAGGGAATTCTTCAGATCTCCAAGTGTTCCAGATGGCTCCTTATACAGAAAATCTTTGCTCTATTTGATCATATGGTACTGCCTGCCTTCTGAAAGACACTTTGCTGTTGACATAGGTTTTAGCAGACAGCAATACTGTACTAATTCAGCACCTGAAAGAGACTACTGAAGAAAAGGTTTCAGCAGTGGAATTCACAACATTAGTTGGGGATACATAATCACTTTTCATTTTCAGATTGAGCAATAAGTATTCATTTGTGTGCCACATCCTTTCCATCTCTGCACAAACGTTTTCTGTTGTTAACATTTCTGCAGAGTGTTGCACTTTGCAGTTGAATGTTAGAAGGAACTCCTTGACAGTAAGTGCAGTTCAGCAATAGTATCACTTACCTAGAGAGGTGATGGGGGCCTCTTTTGGACATCTTCAATAAGCAACCAGACAGTTACCTGCTGGTGAAGCTGTAGCTGGATTCCCCGCACTGAGCTGGAGTTTAGACTTAATGGCCTATTGTTCCTCTTCCAACTCCATGATTTGATTAATTTATTGTATTATTAATATATTTCATTCATATGCTGCTTTTTCCCCATTGTGGGACTCATGGTGACTCACAAATAATGAAACAAAATTAACTAAATACTTGACAGTAAAACTAAAACATGATTAAAAGTTCACCATATAGATTTCCCAAGACTCAGTCCAATTATCTCGCCATTTCATTGCTATTTAGGGGGGTTACAATGTAGCAACAAATTTAGTGATTATTGTACATTTTGCATAATTGTTATCCAATAAACTAGAGAGGAATTTGTGGGATTTTTTTTTTTTCCATTTTCTAAAATAACTTGGCTAGTTTTGGATACTTTGCACCTAAAAGGAAAGTGGCAGCATTTCCTGCTCAACCTTTGGCAGCAAAACTTCTTGGACTAGTCCAGTGTATTATCATTTGAATATAAAAAAATATTGAATGCAATCCTGCCTAAAACATGTGATATAAATACCTAGTGTGATGGGTTTACACTCATGCTTAAGGTTGCAGTGCTTTGATCTCTGAACTATTCTGGAAGATTGTGTTTTAACTAAGTATAATTTAATATATAGTTTTTACCAGAAAATAGAGGGTCAAGTTGTGCACATGAAAAAATGTAAGTCACCTTTTACATTATCTCCGTATCATTTTTTTTCTAACCCCACTACTCTGTGGTGAATGCCCTTCCTCACCTTCTCTCCCTTAAAGTTTCAGCAGATTGTAAAACAATGAAGATCCATCCGTCTGTTTCCAGATAACGAAATTCAAGTAAGTACTGTGGCATTTGAAAGAACTGTCTTGCAGCACACTGAATCCTCCCTTTGTCCTGCAAAGCAACCACTTTTAGGTCAGTGAGAGATTCACTGGGACACTGGTGTGCTCTTCCAATGTTCAACACCACTTAGCACTCATAACGATAGATGTTTTAGGGGAACCATCACTTCTTCTCTCCTGCACTTTGGCTGACTATAGTGTTCACGTATGTACACAAACAAGTAACTCTTCTGGGCCATGTCTGCATGAATCCTTAGGATATTTCTCTGGATAGCTGCTGTGGAAAAGAATGGAAAGAGAAAGGAACTTAGTGTTTACTGTAGTGCTTACTGACTATTCCTTTCCTCTCTGCAACAAGATCTAATGATTCTTAAAAGTTACGAAACACTGGGTGCTAACTAGGCTTTTACTGTCTTGGTTTAAATCTCTGCATTAATTGTGCAGAGTGGAATACTGACCTGGATTTGGATGGAGTTTGTACATCTACGCTCAGGCAATTCCTCTATAGACTTTGTCATGAAGAACTTCTGAAACATACATTCAGAAGCACAATAAAGATTTCTCCAACAGCCTCCTTTGATAGACACAACTAGCTTAACTGATTTTGGTGGGTCTGCTGTAGGTAGAACTAATGTTGAATTTAGTCCCTAGAGTTTCACAAACTTTAAATTGGAAAAATGGTGTTCGGATTAACCATGTTTGGGATTTCTAGACTCTTTAGCTACTCAAAAGTTCAGACTTTCTGTGTTTAAAGCAGGATTCATTATAATTAGATGGGTGCAGTTTTGTGCCACCTATCAACATTTCTTCTGCCTTCTGTTATCACGCTCTCCACAGGTGTTCTTGGTCCTTTTCACAGTAGGTTTCAGTAAAGAAATCAAAAGACATGCTGTTTAAATTCATTCCTCTTATTAGCAACCCACAACATATTACCATGGATACCATGCCTTTTGACTAGCTGTTTAGCATCAAGAAAGCTTCTTCACACATAAATGTCTGTTATGGCTCACTGCTCTGTTCTAAGGATAGCTTAAAACTTTGGACACACACAGGGAAAAGAATAGATAAAAGATGGTATGCCTAATGGGGATGCCCAACATTTAAAACGGGCCCATATTTTAGCAGACAGTTCTTAACTTTCTGGAGAAAAAAAATTAATAAACTTTTACAGGCTAAGTACTCATTTCATGATTTCTTGACAAGAGATCAATTTCTTCTTCAACAACAACATAAAGAATATCTGAGGAACCATGATGCAGGAGCCCCAAAGTTTACCCATTGTGTTTACATAGTGGTCAATCAGTTTCCTGTGAGAAGCGCATAAAAAAGGTATGAATGAAACAGCACCTTTTCCCTTTTATTCCTCACCAACTGATATATGACAACATAGTGTGTCTGCTATTGGAGTATGTGTGTGTCTGTGTTCAGTCATCGTGGCTCATAATCATGAATAGTCCATGAATTTGTACGTTAAAAAAAAAAAAAGCTGTCCAGATAAATAGCCATCACTACATCCTTGGCAGTGAATTTCACATTTTTAAATTTGAACTGTACTTCTTTTACCTGTCCTGAATCTGACTCCATTCAGCTACCCTCTAACCTCTTTACAAATCCACGTGATCAGTAGCCCTTTCAAACTATGCAATTATAGGAGCATGATTTTACTTTAATTGCCTTGGCATCCTGTGAAAACCTGGGGTTTTTTTGTTTGAGGAATGACTAAATGCTTGGCAGAAAGTTCTTAATACCCCTCCCTGAACTACAAATCCCAGGATTCCATTGGATATTGCCATGGCTGTTAAAGTGAAATGATAGTGCCAAATTGTGTAGTGAGAAAGGCTGGTGAGATGCTGAATATGGAAATTAACAACATACCATTAAAATGAGAAGTGGGCAATCTTTCACTAGCAGTGAGTGCCAAGACTATGCTGGAAGTATGAGTGAATGAAGCACTTTTCACTGTAGTCTCAATGTACTTAGTGTGGGCTGCATGTGTAAATTCAAAAGCCAAAAGTAGAATATATATATATATATATATATATATATATATCTGAGAGAGAGAGAGAGAGAGAGAGAATGAGAGAGAATGAGAGAGAGAGAGGAGAGAGTATTTCTCAGGTTTAAGATACAACTCAGTCCAAAACTTCAAAACTTACATCCATGGATTACAATACCCACAATGCTTCATCTGCCATCCTCATGACCACTTAGGATTCTGGGAGAAAGTAACATTCCCAGGCTGTGCCCTAATCCAGTTTTCTATATTCCTCAGTCAGAATTTGACAATTGATAGCCATTTCAATAGGAAATAATATCTAAACATCACATATAAGACACATCTGTGTAATGAATAGATTACAGCAGAATACCATTGTTATTGTTTTGAAAAAGGTGGGGATGAGTGTGTACTGTATGTAGTTAGCAATAGCAGTCACATTTCTATACCATTTATCAGTGCAAAGCAGTCCCTAAGTGGTTTACAATATGTTTAGCTAATTGCCCCCAATAAGCTGGGTACTCATTTTACTGACTTACAAAAGGGTGGAAGGCTGAATCAACCTACCAGTAGATCAAACTCACAA
Source organism: Iguana delicatissima (assembly GCA_948472985.1). Taxonomy (NCBI): domain Eukaryota; kingdom Metazoa; phylum Chordata; class Lepidosauria; order Squamata; family Iguanidae; genus Iguana; species Iguana delicatissima. The sequence goes on from CAOKZL010000503.1 coordinate 2,273,293, forward strand.
TGTTGTGGCTGCAGTACCAGCATTTAACCACTGCACCATCAGGGCTCTTGTCTGACATAGTTGTCTGTCATAGACCATATATTGGAACATAAATGCTTATATATCCTTAAAATGCACTATCTTTATCATGCTGAGTATCTAGAAAGTATATGGTTTCTTTTTGAAGTCCAAAATATGTAATATTTTTGCAATGTATTGTTTGGTATGTATATATTATTAGCTACAAATAGAAATCAGGTTGCTCTTTATCTTTATCCTTTTTATTATTCCTGTATAAGGATCTCAAATGATTCAGCTTATTTGTCTGGTTTCTAATACAAATATTGTCATGGTCATATAAGACAGGAATATATCTGTGGAGGCTGAGGCATACCATGGAATAAACATTGAATCCCAAGTGTCATGAAGACCAGTTAGCTCTTTCTTTTTTTCCAGTGCTACATATAGTTGTCACACAATGAGGGCACCCAGGCTAGCAGAAGGCCACAAAAGCAAACAAGACTTTGTGTAATCATCCCTGTAAGTATTTCTAGAAATAGTATCATTCAGTGACTCCACCATACAATTCATCTCCAATCAATGGGACTCCAGGGAGGCATGTAGAAAAAGCAGCATCATGTTCTTGTTTTATATTTGTATCTGTATGTATGTGTGTGAGCTAAAAATATCAAATTTAAAAAAACTATACATACTATAAACAACACTATAAATGACACTATACTATAAATGACATTAGGTAAGCCCAATTTTCAGATCAGTACATTCAAGAGCCACTTATACAGATGCCATTTTTTTCAGTACGTCATTTTTCCTAAACCATTTTTGGTTTGGGTATTACTGGGTAACACTCATCCTTTACTGAAATGAATAGGATATTCAGTATTACAGTTCCTTTGAGAAGGAAGATAATAAGTCACTTTCAGATGACTTCATTTGACTGGACCACTTTTCTTTTTTAAAAAACAAAAAAATCTAGACTTCCAAATTTCAAGGTGTAGTTTGCTTCAGTTTGTTTCAGGATCTTTTCTTTAAAAAAATATTATTTATTTAATGGGAGAAAATCCCACTAAAATCAGTTTGTCTTACTTCTGGGAAGATAGGTATAGGATTGTATTGTTATGCATAAATGATAAAACAACTTTTTGTCAGGGAGGTTTAACAAAAGAAAAAAAAATCAATGGACTAAAAATCTTTTACCATCTATCAAGCTATAATTTTTAGCAATCACAAACATTTAGCAAAAAAAACTTTACATATTCTTATGGTATAATTGTATTGGTAGGTACTTCAGAAGCTTTGACACACGCACACACACGCGCGCGCGCACACACACACACACACATCCCATTATTCAGGAAAAGAAAAAAGACAAGGAATTCTAATAGCTAATGAGGCCTTTAATGACAATAGGGTAAATTGTAATACCATCAACAGAGTCAACCTTAATAGTTTTTTTTTTTCAGATCTTTCAAACTAATATCACAAGCAGTTCACCTTTTTAGCAATTTAGTTAATTTATCTATCATAGATGGAGTCTGGTATTATCTAGGACTGACATGACAAGTAAAGAACCCTAAAATTAGATCACTTAAAATTCTGAAGGAGTTTTAGATATGTACTTGGGAGTACAATGTGCTTTTTTAAAAAGAAAAATAATAATTATAAAGTGATAGAGAAAGCACACTAAAATCTTTGTTCCTTTTAGAGAGGTCTATAGGGTCTGCAACACCTCATACAAGTCTAGTTCAAATGAACTAGTTTTGTGTGGAGGTGTTTCCTGAATAATCTGGAAGAACTTTAAAGCACTTTGAGATTACCCTTACTTTTCGACTGGATAAAGCTGTATCTCAACTTATGCTTCTCATATAGCTGTTGATCTGGTATTGATCTCATACACCCAAGCGTCATTTCATCAGTTATACACCAACTTCAAAGCTGTGAGACAGTGAGTCAAATTCCCCCTTCAGTTATACAAGCTTGCCAAGTAACACAGGAAAAAAAGGATGGGTGGAATAGTCAGAAAGCTGAAAATATGAGTCACTTTGGCTATGACACAGAGCAGAGTTTAGGTGGATCCTTTAACTAGTCATTTTTATACTTAATTGCAAAATAATATATTGAAAAGGGAAAGGAAAACTAATGGAATAGGCTAGAAAAGAATAGGACTAGCCTAGAAAGATACATGGACACATGCCTCTCTTCCTGCCCCCTTAAAATCCAAAATCTGGATGTCTTGATTTACTTACATTTCCATAAAGTTATCTCAGTGTGGTGTTAATGTTATACTGGCTGTCAACAAAGATCTCTGTATTTCCTTTTTCCAGTTTAGGGCAGATAGGAATATTGCAGCTGGCCCAAGAAATTTTGCTCTCTGAGATGTACAATATGTTCACAGTAACTAACAATTTTTGTCTCAGTACTTAAGACCTGAATCCAGGTTTACTTTGAAATTTTGAGAACTTCAGTCAAAATCAGACATTATGATAAATAATATTGGAACATTCCTGGACCCTACCTCTTTTCAGCAACCTAACCTCTTTTCAAATTTGCATTTTTTTTGTCTCTTTTCCTACTTACTTTTTTAGCTCCACATGCCACTTACATCAGCTGCAGATTTGTTTTTTATCATAAAATGGCTTGCCCAGCACTGCATTAAATGAATTCAAGATTTACTTTGTGAAGACAACAATTATTACAATAAAGGAAAGAATGCACGCAAAAAAGATGGCAGCTGTATTCATAAATGGAGCATTACGATGAACAATTGAGTGGAGCCTGATTCTAGACCAGGGTGGACAGCTGTGAAAGGTTAGAGGACGTCTTAGCCCACCTGGAAACTTTGGAGAGCCACAACCACCCACCACACATGACCACACACAAACACACACACACACACTTCTTTTCCACACAGATAACACCAAGCCCTGGATGGCATACAGTTGTTTTCACCACATTTAAGAGTCCCTTTTAGCAACAGGAAGTAATTTGAATTCGTTTTCTACATTTTTAAAAGGTTTCTCCTGAGCCTAAGTGGCCAGGGAAGCAAAAAAAAAAAAGTGTCAAATTTTCCCCCATACTCTCTAGAAGGCAATTTAGGGTAATGTTTTGACCATGGGGGTTGTCCAAGGTGCCTCCAGACATAGGGAAAATGCAATCCAGAATACAGAGGTTATTTGGGAGAATTTTGGAGCATCATGTGACCTCATGAGCCTAATTCTACGGAAGATGTGCAGGAAGGAATACATTCTTCCATATTTCTTTCCCATCAGAGACCAGAGGTACCCCCTCATGCACATCACTGCCACCACTACCACCACCGATAAGTTTTTTAAAAAATTAAAAATTTTAAAAATTTTAAAAAATTAATAAATAAGGTTTCATTGACTTCAAACCAATGTGTGAATGCATGGAGTGCTAGAACGCTGCCTCAAGTCATAGATACTGAAGGTGTGGGTTTGATAATGCCAAAGATACCAGGAAATTGTTAGCTTAAAAAAGGGGTCATTGCTGTTGTGAAGATTATGTCATCAATGTTCCAGTAATAATAATTTATGGTGACTCTTTTGAAGGACTGTTGTTCAAGTCTGTAGTCATTTGCTTAGGGGTCTTCTGACATTTCTGTCTTGTTCCCCATTTTCTTTGATATCCTCATAAAATGTCTTTGGAAGGACATTTGGGAATTTGAGCTGGATATCATTTCTATGTAGATCACTCTCTCTCGCTCTCAATCTCTCTCTCTCTTGTTCTCTCTTTTCTTTTAATGCTAAAGACATTGTGGTGTCCAAAACTGTTGTCTGGGCAAAGAAATCAAGCAGGTATCGAGTAAATCCAGATAAGACAAAAATGCTTCTATTCAGAACAGTGGTTCTCAACCTGTGGGTCCCCAGCTGTTTTTGGACTTCAGCTCCCAGAAGCCCTGAGCATTGACCATACTGGCTGGGGCTTCTGGGAGTTGAAGTCCACAAACATCTGGGGACCCACAGGTTGAGAACCACTGATTCAGAAGCAACAAAGTCATTGGATCCAGGCTTTAAGTTATGGCTAGTTCTGGATTATGCACACTCCATTTGAAAAATGTTTACATATAATTCAATAAATGTTTATTCAGCCTTGTTATTAATCTGTTTAAATTTCCTACTGTGGTAATTTTTAAAATGACAAAATTGTTTTAAAATCATCTTTCTTGTCTGTGCTGCTGTTGATACACTGCATTTTCTAAAAGGAAGGAATCATTTCCATTAAGTATTAAGTATCCAAAGTATTACATCCTTAGCTGAATTTCTAAACACCCTTGCTTTGGTGGAACTAACTTTGTAGACATGGATAAATAGAGTCGGTGGAACTAACTGAGTAGACATGAATAAGATTGAAGTGTTAGTCAATTACTCTTCTATTCAAACCTCTCTCCATGCATTATATTGTTTATTAAATACACTACATGTTAATCTCAGCTACAGTAGACCCCTTTTATCATTAGGATCAGTATGTCAAAATTTATCAAATTTTTTTGATTCAATGGATCTACTCAAGTTGGTACTAACAATTAGATTTGGACCACTGACACATAACTTAGGACATTCAAGAGTAAAAATCGGATTAGTCATACTATTTTCAGTTTCAGTAAGCATAGCTTTTAGTTCTCATTTTATTCTTAACATATTGTACAAAAAAGTGTGTACGGGTAATTCCTGTTTTCAAGACTGTCTAAGGGGCATTATGAACATATGATGTCTCATGTATTCAACAAGAATGAAGACATAAATATGCAGGGACTGTAATAATCCTGATAAAAATTAATTTAAAAGGAAGATTACTAGATGTAGTCTAGTTGGTTCATATTTCTATCTTCCTGGGATACAGCTTGGATTTTAACTGGATTTATCATGCATTAAAAATGTATTCACAAATTGTACATTTTGAAATTATTGTTCATGCAGAGAACATAAATCAAATAAATGTGATACCATGTCAAAATTGTGTAAAAAGAAGATGTATTGCTTTCTTCTTATTACCATTATGCTACCCAAAATGAAAACAGTTAATCTGGGTATTGTGTTGTTGAGATTGATTTCATCTTGCAAGAATCCCATGTTAAAGAACAAGAACAAACAAATTGATCATAATGTTTGAAATAATACACATTAAAAATATTATAAAGTTAATTTAAGAATATATTTCAATTGTTGCACACATCCCAAAAAAGTTTTAACTTTCTTCATGTACTGTGTGTGTATTGTCTTGTCGTTGTGGGAAACAAGATGTTTAGCAATAGAACTGGCACAGATGTTCTGCTCCCTGAGCAAATGTGGACTTCCTCTAATCAAAATGCACAGCTCAAAAAAGACAACCAAGTTATTTTGGCATATATGGCAGGATATGTGTCAAGCAACTGTCTTTATGCCAGCAACTAAAATTGCAGTGATAAGAAATTACATACCTAACAGTTTGCTGCAATTTCATAATGCCCAAAATCTGTCTCAACAAGTTATCTCATTGTGCTAAATGCTAGAGCCAGCCCTGTTGTCCAAGAAGTCCTTTGCTCTAATCCTTCAGTGTTCTTACAATTCTTACAAAGTGCATTGCTAGTATAAAATAATTTGTTGTTGTTAGTCTGGGAATTCTCTGAAATTTTGCACACAAATGGTGAGTACTCAATGTTACACATTCCAGTTCATTTCACATTTAAATTTAAATCCAGTCTTGTGGTGGTCCCCATTACTTGAAAACTTCCTTTTCTGGACTTCAAGTCCGAAAATCTCTCAGGCACCATGAGCAGTACAGTGATAGAAAATATAGCTAAAAAGTAACTTTCAAAGATCTTTTATTTTGCATATGTCTCTTACAAGGAGTCCTTGAGGAGAGGGCAGAAGGTGAGCTGTGTTTTTCAGGAATCATCCTTGACTGTGATTTTTTGAAGGCTTGTGTAGGGCTTTTCTTTCTTTCTTTCTTTCTTTCTTTCTTTCTTTCTTTCTTTCTTTCTTTCTTTCTTTCTTTCTTTCTTTCTGGTGATGGGTTCTCCCTGAGCACATGGTCTTAGGGGATGGGGCTTCTGCTGAGTTACTGACTTGCTTGGTGTGGAGCTGTATAACTGCTATATATATAAGTCGTCTCTCTCTCTATATGTGTGTGTGTGTGTGTGTTATATTATATATAACTAACTGTTGCCCCAATCTTTGGAATTCAGGCTTAGAGGATAGAGTAGAAGGTGAGCTGTGTTTTGGGGTGAAGGGGTCACCGTTGACTCTTTGACTGGGCTTGTTTTTGTTTTTGTTTAAAAAGGCTTATTTAGGAGTTTGTTTGTTTTTTGTTTTGGGCCATGTACTGTCCTTGAGCACGTGGTTTAAGGGGTAGGACTTCTGCTCAGGCACTGACTTGCTGAGGAAAAAGCTAGCAGTCACTAGCTCTGTATAGCTGCTTCCTCAGTCTTTGGAGCTCAGTTTCTGAGGGTCAGCAGCTTATACAGTTGTATCAGTAAGAGTTATTACAGTTTGAAAGAGGAGAAAAAAATTGCAAGGATGGAGTGAGAAGGATCTGTTATTACTGCAATGTGTGAGATGTTTGTCTTCTTGTCAGAAAAGTGCAAATTGGTGATTCTCTTGGAAAAGAAGATAAGCACACTGCCACAATTGTTGAGACTCTTCAACACATCAGAGAACACAAAGACTTCTTGGGCAGAATAGAGGGAGAACTGCCAATAGAAATTCAGAGGCTGAATACTGAGGGAATACCCTGAAGGACAGGTGCTGTCAGAAGTTAACATGCACATAGGCTTTGTAATGGTTTCAACTAAACCATCACTTCCTACATTATACAGAGCATAGTGGTAGTTAAGAGGTGAAGACAGGAAACCAGCAGCAAGGAACACTGCATGCCAAGGAAGGAGACAACGTAACCATCAATTACACCAAGAAGAAAAGAAAGGAGCTCATGTTAGGGGGTTCATTGCTCAGGGGTATAGAGAGGATTGTATGCCAGTGGGACAAGATGAGAATTGGGAAGTGTGATGTCTTCCAGGTGCTCTTTTGCAGGATGTAACTTACAAATGGACAAAGTTCGTCAAGAATACAGAAAAGTACCCCCTTCTTCTGATTCATGTGAGTAGCAATGACACTGCAAAGAACACATTTGAGCATATTACCTTTGTCTATGAAACCATGGGCAGGAAAGTGAAAAGTTTACAGGTAGAAGTGATATCCTCACCAATTCAATCAGTGAAAGACAGAAGATTACACAGGCCAAGGAAGATACTGCAAGGCCCTCTCCATATGAAGTTGTCATCCTGCCAAAGCAACATGTTGTTCCCAGTTCAGAACCTATGCAATTGCATGACATTGTTGCTAAACAGTTTCTGTTGGATTCCCATATGTTGCAAATCAGCCTCCTTTCTAGCCACAATCCCATCAGCTCGGTGAGTGCAGTTTCTCAATAGTGTTTGATACTGTTTCCTGTTGTCACCGATCCAGGAGTGGGCAGCATATGGGTGTTCCCAGGTTGTCCCTCCCTCAGCTATTCCCATGTCATGGTAAGTTCAAAATCTATCACCTCTCCACCTGTCTGTGTTTATTTTACATTTCTCCTTTGAGTTTTTTTTAAATATATTTTTTAATGTTGTAGCACAAAAACACAGTAGTGTATGGGCATGTCATGACATTACAATATTGCTGCACTAGTACAGCTTACAAAACAAAACAAAACAAAACAAAACAAAACAAAACAAAAGAAAAGAGCTATCATGAGCCAGGGGGCATGGAAAAGGCAAGGAAAAGGATTTGCCAATGATTCTGTAGTGCAGTGGGAACACGGTGGCAATAATGCTACTGATTCACTGACGTTGAAAGGGTGCAGCAGAGAGTGTTCATAATCTTATACCATCATAGCAATGGCAATTCTGGGACAGAAACAGAACAACATGCTATTGAGGATGATGTGGTAGAGGCTTATGAGAATGACATAGGCCCTTTTTACATGGCATTTGCCATGCGAAAGGGCCCCTCGAGCGTTGTATGAATGTGAGGAGTGGTCCACATGACGCACTCACATTCACGCGATGCTCCACGGCCTGGCAGGTGCAGCTCATACACATTTTCATTTTCAGCTCTGAGTCGAAAATGGTGCACGATCGCACATTGCTCTGGGGCCCCACACACACTTACCTGGTGTGCAGAGCTCTGGAGCCACGCCGGTTGCACTTCCAGCCCCCATGCAGGCTAGGAAACTTCCAGGCTGCACTACGGTTGGAAGAGGTGGGGCTCTCATGCAACCAGGAAGCAGCTGTGGTGCTGAAGCAACGGGGAAGCGAGAGACTCTCTCTGGAGGCTGCTCGCGCAATGTCCGCACCCCAGCGCTGAGAAAAGGTGAGTTGCAGAAAGGACCATAATTAGGCTATTTCCGCACAACGCTATTCTAGTGCTATTATTTCACTTTCAATGTCCTGTGGAATTCTGGGATTTGCAGTTTACTGACACCAAAGAGCTAAAGAGCCCTGGCTAAACTGAAAACCCCAGGATTCCATAGGATGTTGAAATTGGAATAATAGTGGAATAACAGTGTAGTAAGGAAATGGCTTAATTTGATATTACTAATTAATTCTATCATTAGGATTTTAAATCCTGATTTTTATTTTTATTTTTTTTATTTTTTTTGAGGCTCAAGGAAAGTTGGTGAAAACCAGTTTCTGAAATGCTGTATGAGAGTGGATGTTATATGAGATCAATGAAAGGGAGAAGGAGAAGTATACAAGGCAAGGAGGATGGAAGGGAAAATCAGCTTATTCCAAGAGAGAGGATTGGATGCAAACCTGTTCCTATGAAGGTGCAGATAAAACAAAAAGAACTGGAAGTTCTCAATATTTTGAGGTAATCTGGTTGAGATCTAAGTGGGTATGGGATTTCATTAATAGTTACCTTTTTGTTTCTATGCTATTATTATGGTCCAGAAAAATCCTCAGGCTGGTTCAATGCAGAAAAACAAACAACCACAAGAACAACAAAACAAAAATAAGAACAGCAGCATCTGTATTTATCACACAGTCCAATTAAGTTTAAAAATATGTTTCACATAAAATGTTAAAAAATGAAATTATTTAAATCTGATGTTTTATGTGCTGCTGCTTGCTGTTTAAAATAAACAGACTATCCACCACCATGAAATTTTTACTAGGTGTAAGCTCAGATGGACTCAGTGTGACTTATTTTGAACAAACATGCACAGGATTCCCCTGTTAGTATACTTGTACTAAGTAAGAAGTCAGACAAAAGTATGTGTTAACTTACCAGTCACTATAGATAGGCAGTTTTGTTGAGTTTGATGTCACAGTAAGGTGGGGTGTCTGAAACTGGCTTGTCTTTTTCATTCTTTCATCTTCTTCAGGCCCTTTCCACATCAGGCAATTAGAATGGGGCAGTGTGTCCTAGCAGGGAGGTCATCTGCACCTTTTAGCAGACTAGGAGCAGACTACTCACTGGAGATCCACACCTCATTCTGCTCCAAGACGACCCCAACTGGTCCTCTAGTGTGTTTTTGAAAGACTGGAAAAAACAGGTCTTTATTTTTCTGGAACGTACCATTGTGTTCCTGCTCCCTTGTGCAGATTCGTAGGCTCGCACCAATGCGAGCCTGCAATCTGTGGAGGGCGGGCTTTAGGCGTGGCAAACTTCAGCGGTTGGTCAGGACCCACAACCAACCGGAAGCCACCATTTTGGATGCCGGAAGCCACCACTTTGGATGCCAGAAGCCACCATTTCAGAAGCCAGAAGCCACCATTTTGTAAGCCAGAGCCGCCATTTTGGAAGCCAGAGCAGTGCGGATCTACAGACCTCGCACTGCTCTGATTCACACCTGGACCAAGAAGGAGCCCTGCAGAAGGGCTTCAGGGACAGTTCGCATTGCTTCAGACCCCAGAAGAAGCAGGAGGTAACGGCACTGAGCGATTCCCTCGCCTCGTGCAGAAAGGGCCTTAGATAACATATTTTGATTAAAATATTGCAACTATACATTAGAAATAAAATACCCTGACATTCGAAATTTCATCAACAAAAAACCAAATATTACTATCCAATTAAGAAGCATTACAAACTGTTTTTTTTTTAAAGGTGCCTTTTAAGAGTTGTACCACAAAACAAGGAATTCTCTTAAATTCAGAGCAGCAAATCCATGTTACTAGCAATCTGGGGTAAACATGTAAGGAAGCCATGGAACCAAAATTCCCCAGGTACTCGGCAGTAAAGGACCTGGGTCATCCAAATATAAAGTTAGCACAGTCACATTAAAGCTGTATCAGTATTGAGCTGGATCTATCTCTTCAAGCAATGTGCCCCAGAGGTATACCAGCCGCTGATGCAGAGAGATGTTTTCAGTGGCAAACAACTTTAATTCATAATTCCCTTTCCTTGAGGTACTGTGGCAGCAGCTGGAGTAGCACAGCCATTCTACTAGCTAAACCATAATTTACAACTCAAGGGTGGCAATCAATACAGAAAGCAGATGTTTTATGAAAACATCCATTGCTTTTGTCAACGGCAGCCCCTACTGACAATCTAAAATGGAAGATGGAACATAAGTGATATAAAGAAGAAAAGCAGAGAGCAGGGTGGGGAAAAAAGCCTTCTGTCCAGAGAGTACACAAAGCAGAAGACAGCCATGAAGTCACAGCATACGCAGCAGTGTAACTATTTGTCAAAATGATAGGTGTAATGCTCTACAGTGCACTGGTTTCATATAAAATTTGCCATCAGGTGTAATTCAGGGATTGGAGGGATAGAACTGAGAGCCAGCAATGTGCGGTGGTTTGAGTGTTGGACTGCAACCCTAGAGAACAGGGTTTGAGTCCCCTTTCAGCCATGGAAATCCACTGGGTGGCCTTGGGCACATCACAAACAGTCAGCACCAGAAAACCTCTTGATATATTTGCCTTAGGGTTACCATAAATCAGAAATTATTGGAAGGTACACAACAACATGAATTTCCACACAATTACTTCCATGATGAAAATTCTTTTTTTAAAAAAATCACTGATTTAGTGCTGCTTTGAAAGCATGGTTCTCCAAAAATTATTTGACCCAGAAAAGGGCAAATCACTATAGGGTTTTTTTTTAATAAATAAATAAATAAATAAAAATCAATTTTTCACACTGTTTTGGAGTTTTGTTTTTCTCAAGGACAAAAATTCAAACTTTGTTTTCTAAGTAAGAGTTTCATAATATTTAAATTAAGATGTTTGCAAACAATGCAGTATAAATGCAACAGTGCACATAAATTAAGCCACTCAAGCATAATAGATTTCCGTTAAAAGAACAGCTTGCTCCACTTCAAATGCCCTGCCTATAGATGTACCAACTGCTTCATTTTTTTCTGCTCTGAAATGCTCTTAAATGTGGGAAATGTGATAAAAATGCTAGTTTCTTAAATCTATTCCATCTGGATACTTGGTGACGTTTAGTTTTTAAAACATATCTGGAAAAGAGATTGAAGTTAATGAAAAGCTCTTGAATTCACTGCTATATTGATTGGACTCTCCTGTAGGGATGGAAACCATATTGGGAAGGGAAGGTTGAAAAACATGTTTTTTAAGTGTTGAGAAACCCTAATGAGAAGAATCCTGGAATTACAATACCCATTGCAGTTTGAGAATCACTGCAGTTCAGGAATTACTGTACAATATCCACATAATAAATTCTGAATTGAGAATTCAGTTTGAAAACTGTGCGGTTTTTATAAACTTTCTCTCAGCAGACAGAAAATTGCTAAAATTACTTGTTGCTTCCATTAAGAAGAAAATCAGTGAACATTCCTACTCTTCTGCCATTTGTGAAATCTACTTGTGAGGTCCATCTACAGATAGTACCCTACTCTCATCTAATGGAAATACATTAGAAATAGTCTTAATGATCATCGGTTCCAAGGATGCAAAACCTCTGGTACCCACATACATGCTTTTTGGTTTGGGAGGAAAATGAAGGTTTTTAAGTAAATTAGTGTAATTATTGGACAGAATATCACAGCTACTGTTGTGTTGTTATCATTATTAAATATTGTCCTATGTAACTAAAGCACAAAGACCTCATCATTTTTCTGTCCACTTGCTGTAACATTTAGAGATTACACTAAAATTAAGAGATCTCCATGATCTAAAATTAGATGGTTTGATTTGGTGTGTTTGGAATTTGGCATTTATTGAAAAAAAAATGACTACTGAAAAAGAGTCAGAGACAAATATGGATATAGTCATTTTTTTTTTTTTATGGTGATCCATTGCTATTTGTTGAATATAGTAGCAGAAATACAGGAACTGTCTGCCCACCCAAGACTGTGGAATGATATGTTCCCTGACTCAATTTAACATGGGTTCTTCACGTAACTTTAAAAAAAAAAAAAAAATTGGTTGCTATTGCTGTGTCTTGTCATATAGTTATTTGGTTCTAATATGAATATTTTTAAAAAAGAAAAGTGTACTGTTTGTCTATTATATTCTAGACAAGTCTTCACACACACACACTTATTTTGTGATGTAGAGATGGTTCCACATTTCTTCTGAAAATTCCTATATTCTGCCTCAGGTAGTTTAGACCTCTTCTCCTGCCTTGTAACCTAGCCAAACTGACCCCTATTCCTATCTGCTTGCTTCTTCATGGATTTTTCCACATGACCTTCACTATACAGAAAACAAAAACTGAAGACATGTGAAACAGATATTATAAGCTCCATAGTCTCATATGAGCCTAAAATTGTATTTTAATTAAAACCAACAACCTACAAACACATTGTACTACTACTACTATTAGGCACAAGACAAATAATGCCTTTCCAGTGACTTAACATGCACACACATACACACACACAAATATTTCCCAGAAGACACTATAGCAAATGGACAAATAGATGTCAAATCTCATTCCAATAAATTCTATGAGAAAAATTGAGATAATCCTATCAAATTGAAGGAGCCAACTTCTCAAATTTCAATTTCCAATGGATTGTATTCATTTTAGTTCAGTATCTTGATCCTTTTGCAAGGCTAAACCACAGAATCTGTTCCTCCTGTCTCATTTTTTTTTTATTATAAAGGTGAAATGGTATCCATACAGCCCTGCTTTACTATATCAAAGGCCTGCTCTAGAACAAAACTATAAAAATGAATACTGTATGAAACAAATATTTAAGAAGCTTCAACATTTCATTCAACTGTTCATAGGAGCTTTCCCATATACATATTTAATCAAAGACCATTCAGCCCCCTCACTATAGAGACTTCCACCTTTCTATGAATGATAGGAATGTAGTTTTTCACTGTGTTTTCTGTATAAAAGAAGCCAGAAGTAATTTTAGTAATTTTCTTCTCATTATGAGAAATATTACTTTCTGCGCAGAAAATGCTCATTCCTGCATAGATAACATATCCAGTACAGAAAATGCTGTTTTCTATGTAAATCAGCTGTATGGGAATTTTGAATGAGTTCCTAATTGTAACATTTTCTACAGAGGAAATAATTGTTTTATGAGCAGAAGGTGTTTTTTCTATGCAAAAGAGCCCTCTGAATTTTGCACAGAATAAGTCCTCAACTGCAAAGATTCTGGTTACCCCAGAATTCTTCCTGTCAGGGCTTCTCAACACCCCTCCAAACATGTCATTTGAATATTTTCAAAATACTTTTTACATCCTTAATGGAAAGTTTTCCTTGCTGCGGTACTACTGTGATATGAAACTCAGAGGGAGCCAAATGACACAGAAATATTTCAGTCAGGGAGGCAGAGTCCTGCTTCCCTCTTCACAGATGGTAAACCGTAATCCAAGAAACTATACTTCAAAGCCACTTCTCAGCTCTGCCTCCCATATCGTATGTCATATTCCATGCAAAGACCTGGGCAGAGAATAATACCATATCCTACATGTACACACTTGATGGCAGGACCTAATGACACATCTAACATTTTTATCTGTGAGCAAAAATGACTACCTAATCTGAATACAATTTAGAAGACATTCATGAATTCTGTGGGGCAAAAATCTGCTATAGAGAAATAGAGAAAGAGGTATATAGTTGATGTTGTTGTTGCTATTATTATTATCTCTACTACTATTACATTGCCAGTACAGACCACTTCCTGAGAGATATACATGGATAAATAAGGCAACTGGATAAGATAACTAAGCAAAACTACATTACAGAAATCAGTTTTGCCCTTGACTCTAAAGCAGAGGTACAAACACTAAATGCTCAAGGAGGACTGTTGAATTTCATTTGTCTTTACAATATTGTAAGACATATGGTAATTTTTGATTGATTTTATTTTAAGCTGACCTGAAAAGATATTATTTGGATTCAAGAAGTTGCAGCTGTTCCTGTGGGAGCCATTAAATTCAGAACTTTATGTAATTCCAATGGCATCAGAGAATAGCCTCAGCTCTTAATATTACTCTTTTCATCAAAGCTGACACTCCTGGGCTAAGAGTATTTTGTTTTTTTTCTAGCAGGACACCAATAAGATCAGAATTTGGCCAACACCATAAACAGTGCGTTTTCACAAGTACTGTTCAAATATTACTTTGCAGAATAACTTAACAGCAGGGCTCAGAGCTCAAATCTAGATCAGGGTCCCTGTGTGTCCATATATAAGCAGCATGCTTTATCCAATAGCTGTATAACGAGAGAGAATTAGCAATAGGGAAAAGAAACGTGAGTCTGTTTCATGTTATCTTTAAATCCTGGGAAAGTTAATTCTAATATGTTTCACACAGTCTGAAATGGTATATAGTGAATGAGTTTGGAAGGAGATCACATCTACTGTCCCAGCCCTTGATTTCCATGTGTTTACTACCTTTCCACATCTTTACACACTAATTTGTTGTGATCAGAAACTTTGTTATGAACCCAGAGATGTTAAAAGATTTCATTTGGCCCACATTTCTAAGTAGGAATGTGGGGGAAAAAATCTTGTTGCTCCTGAGCATTCTCTTGAATCTCGACATTTTGGCATGATGAGATTTCACTTAGCATTGGACAATGAGCACTAATCTTAAAGAGATCTCAATTCCAGACTGAGATTTCAAACTACTTTTTTTTTATTAAAAGGATATTCACCACAATTCATAATTGTAATTTGCAATGTGATCATTGAATGTAAAACTAGGCTATTTTTTTAAAAGTTAATGATGGGATTTTTCTTACAGGGTGGCCTCAAAGACCCAGCACTCATAACATGCAACCATGCATTTAGATCAGTTATTTCATTTTTCCTTAAACGTGCACACAAAGAAGAATTTTCAATTGTTATCAGGAATCACGCAAGGATGATTCTAATCAGGATTTATATCCCTATTTTCAAGTTGAGTCTACCTGATACACGCTCTCAGGGCTCATTGGAAGATCAGAATGCACATATCTCTGAACGTTGTGATGCACCTCTTGTTTCAAAAAATGTATCTAAATGTGTCTAAAACCAAACAGTGTAGGTTAGAACACACACAAACACATGCACTTTCAGGATTAATGCATTCAGAAGCATAGGTCAAGATCCTGCATTGTCATTGCATTGGAACTCTGTCATCATAGTTATGTCTGATGATGCCACCTCAAAAACCTTGCCTTTTCACCTTGTGAAATTCAAACATTCAGCACCTGTTGCTGGGACACTGTCGAGTGCTGGGAAATGACATTTGCAGCACATTGAAAGCCAACAGCTGGGGATAACTCTCAAGGTACCACTACAACTACTTGTCCCAGTGTGCCCCACAATCAGGAAAGCTCTGCAGACATCACTCCCTAGTGCTCTGTTCTGAAGTGTCTATAGTTGGAAAGAAGAAAAAATACATTTGGATGGCCAGGTTCAGTTGTTAACGACTGCTAATTTATCACCAGTGGTTTGAGAATGTAAGCCCAGCTCATGATCCTGTAACTACTGAATAGGATGATAGCCAGTATTTGTGATAAAATGTATGAAAGATATATTTTGTGAAGAAATGTTTTAAAATCAGTACTTATTTTTGTACTCAAAAAAAAGTGCAGACTGGAGAGGAAAGGGAACTAAACAGACTTGTGAATGATTGTACGTGAAACTGACAATAGAATGACCCATTGCTTGACTCTATGTGAAGCTGTTTCTTTCTGCTTGAGTGAAATAATTAAAGCATGCATACACATTTTCATATTAATGACTGTGTTTAGTGTCCATATGTAAATACGTCACCAGTGACTTCATCTGTACTTGTGTCTGATAACCCCAAAGGCTACCAGTTACTTCTATCACAGAAAATAAAAGCACAATAGATATAAATCAAGTTTCATTTTGGCTTTTTGAAGAGATACACTTAAGATACTTTGAAGTGGATTTTATTGCCAGATTACCTATCCCACCCACTTTTTTTTCTTGTGTCGTATATGATGCTAATGGGCTTTTCTTTTAAGGCACTCACATTTCACATGAAAAGTATACCAAATGACTTCATAAATTAAAGAACACATGATAAATAGTATGCAAAAACATACATACATTTTAATGAGCAGCTAATCAAAATTAGTTGTAAGGCATTTTGTAGCCCTGTGGAAAAGATGAGACATGGTTCATTAAGACAGGGGGGAAAATCTGTATTTAAATCTGTTTGATGCCGAGGGTTTAATCACAGAGGACAGCCCTATCATACAGTATGAAAATGTTACAGAAAATAAAAGAATATCAAGAAATTAATTTAGTCTCCAGATACACATTTATCTATTAAGACATGCATGAATATATGCTTCTATATTTAACCAACCCATGATCTGTTTTAACAGTTTGCAACAGCTGTATCATCTGCTTTAAAAAGAGAGATTAATTATGCAATGAAAGATTAAAACTAGGTCTTTGTTTCGTGATAGATAAGAAATATACATACACTCTCATCCATGGAACAAGATTCTTTGCACTTTATTTTAGAGATTTGCCATACAGGAGCAGAGCGAAGAAGAAAAGAACAGTCAAGGCAAACAGTTAATTCTTGTGAAAACCAAGACGGTTGTTATCCTCAACATGGCAGGATACATGATAAGCTATAACAATGTATGCATGCATGCTTTCTATTTATTGAACGTGTCTTGAATGTCTTTCCCCTGTTCCTTCAAACAGAAGTTTCTCTTTTTCTTTTTTAAAACTCCACTGAGTTTGTACTGTGACATGTGTGTGGGATGCCTGCATTTGGAAACTTCTACACCAATGGTATCAGTTCCAGATGATTATCAACATTCCTACAGATATGAAGACAGAGAGCTGATGTTGTTCCCATTAGTGGTCGATAAAGCAGTGCCTTCTCCTCCTCTTCTCCCTGTATGAGTTAAGGAAAGATCTGACAATGAAACACTCTATGAGGCAAATGTTGCATTTTCTGAAGTTTTCTTAACAGCTTTGCTCCATTTACAGCAACACATGCTACAGAAGCAGTCTGGTAGACAAGGGACTTGTGATGGTAAGCTTCTATAGTCTTTGAGACATTCATCTAAAAAATGTGACTGGCACAGATAAAGGAGGATGAATTGGTTGGTATTCGTGTCATTCAAATCGGTTTGCTTTAAAAATGAAAAGAAGAAGGAGAAGGAGGAAAAGAATTGTCAAAGAAAGCTCCCTGCACGCTGTCAGCAGCAAATGACTCGAGAAATCTTTATCACAGAGAGGGATTCTAAAAACTTTGTCATAGGGAAGCATTCTGAAATCAAGACTGAATTTGTTTGAATTCCCTGAGATGTAACAAGGATAAAAAAGAAAACATTTTCCCTGAAAATCCTCATCCTCTAGCAATCACATTAAAGGAAAGGGGTTGCCAGGAACATATGGGTGTTCCTAGGAAAACCTCTAGTATATTTATAACAATGGAATAGCACATCCCAAGAAGTACAGAGTAGATTTTGGATCAGAGAAAGCAAATAAATTCCTCCATTTCTGGGTAGCACATGTGGTGGAGTTGTTGCAGCTATGCAGCTTTGTCTCAGCAGGCCCTAGCCTTGCTCAAATACATAAAGCTGAGAGATCCAACTTAGTGGTACCCCATTGCTGGTATATCCCTTCAGCTTTGCCTCAATATCTGCATCTTTAATTCTATATGTGTAGGAGATCCTTTTGACAGTGTTGATGTTAAGGGGCATGGTAAGAATGGTGCGGTAATGTTGGATAAGGAGCTAGCAAATGTGCAGCCCTGTTTTCCTGTCCAATATCCAGGTAATAAATGTTACTTTTGGGGGGCAACAATTCTCTTAAACCACAGCTGGGCAATTTGAAGGTTGCAGACTTTTAAAAAAAAATGCTCAAACTCTGGTAAGTAAGTTTCATAAGTGAAAGGGGCTTTAATTGATTTGATTCCTTGGATACTGAAGAGAGTATGGCTCATTTTCAAACACCATTGGTTGTGTGGATTAAGGCGTAGTCTTACAGCATCCAAGGACAAAAGGACTTATGTGAAACCTGCTTATGAAGTATTTGCCTACTCAGTGTTGACCACTTACTATTGGGTCAGTTTCAATCCTAGACTGAAGTGCATAATCTCTTGTTGTGTAACTATGGCCCTTTCTGCAGCTTACCTTTTTGCGGCGCTGGGCTGTGGGGATCACGCGAGCAGCCTCTTGTGAGAGGCTCTTGTGTCCCCACTGCTTCAGCTCTGCAGCTGCTGCCTGCTAGAGAGCAGACAGTGTGAGAGCTCCTCGTCTTCCTTCCACAGCGCACTCTGGGATTTTCCCAGGCTGCGCTGGGGCAACAAACAAGAGCGCTGCAGCTCCAGAGCTCCGCACGCACGGTAATTGCACGTGGGGCCCAGGAGTGATGCACGATCATGCACCATTTTTTGCTCAAAGCCAAAAATGAAATAGTGTGTGATTGGCACCTGCTGGCCTCTGCAGCATCACGCAATTGCAAGTGCATTGTGTGGATTGCTACTCGCAATTGCGTGATGCTCCAGAGGCCCTTTGACATGGCAAATGCCATGCAATAAGGGCCTATGATTCAGTTTACACTTGATACACTTTCCTATGTTGAATAAAAGCTCTCTTGTGCAATTTGGTGCCTAAGAATCAGGAGCAATGCCAGTTTCCAGAAAAGCTCTGAAGCTTTGAACATAATTCAGCATCTAGGTTGCAGATATTTTGAAGAAGTTCACTCCCCTGGCCTTATGTTGGGAGTGGTTATGTCCTCCTCAGGCCATTGCCTGAATACCACGCTAGAGTGTTCTGTGGCACTGGCATCAGGCAAGGCTTTGCCAAGTTATTTAAGATGCTGCTACCCTGACTTGAGTTTCTTCTCCCAAGTCACCCACCTTTATCGAGCATAGAAATTTTTAGTCCCCTTTGGAAAGCTGAGGAGGAATTTTTTGACATTCCATTTTTGGCTGGAAATACTTTTCTCTCCTTGTCTACTTTATGCTATATAATGTTGGAGCTTGTTGATTAGAATTTGCTATTTATCAAATAGGTTGAGTGTTATCTATATGTCACAACCAGTTGGGGTGCAGGCACTTGGTTTAATTTATTCTCTTTCATCAGCACTGCATTCATCCATTTCCTTCTTGCCTGGCATGAGGGGACAATACGTAATGAGTTCTTGTCTCAAGATGGCTTCTGCAGGAAAAAGTTCCAAACAGTACAACCTGAAGGAATCCATTGGGACCCTCTGATCCTGAGATATAAGCCCAGAAGTCTCCAGCAGGGAGATCATGTTTAAGTCAGTTCTTAAATACAGATATGTGCCCACACGTTGTGCCACATTGCAGATTCTTGGAGTTAATAAAGTTGTGGACTTATTTCATCAACTCTTAAGTCTGTTGCTGTCATTTGGGTGGGAGGACAATGATGTTCACACCCCTAGACAATATTATACACCTATGTCCAGATCAGTTTCCACAATGACCAAAAAAAAAAAGTTTATCTTGCCAGAATTAAGTCACAGTTTGTTCAACCACATCCAGACCTTTACTAATATCAGCTATCTCTTCTTTTCCCAGAATCTCATGAAAGAGAAACAGTTGGGTGTCTTTAGCATATTGGTGGCAAATTCGTACCAGGAGAAAACTTCACAGCAGATCCTTTAAAGAATTGATAAAGGGATGGATATATTAATCTAGGAATGATATCTGATCTCTTCCTTCCTGTGTTCACGTTTTTAAAAAGACAAAGAATGAAACTGTACAGCACATTTCTATATATAAAACATAGATTTGTTGATTACCATCCCAGACAAATAGCACTGAAATTAATAGTAAGAAAGAAGTTTAAATCAGACAGAAAACTAGAAAGGAACAAAGGAGGTGGATCCTTCAGTGAATGACATATGATGAAAGAAAGTATTTTCTCTTTTATTTTTCATCTTAACAAATTAGTTTAATCTGTGTCCAGCAGTGATTGTATTGTTGTCATAGACTGAAAAGGGAATTCCACTCAGGTAAGCTGAATGACCTTTGAAAATGTTGTAAAAAGAAATGTTCTTTTGTAATAAAGTCCAAAGAGGCTTGAGGAAATGAAGTATTTCTGGGACAAATTGCATATCATTTTTGCCTTTCTCCAAACTGACTACTTTCGTGGGCTTATGGCTTTCGAAGAGGAAGAATATTTCAATTGTGAAACCTGAAATATGATACTTTGTATTGTGTCCTTGTTTCCCCCTTGGCCCACTTTTCCTTGGTTTTCTTTTATATATAAAGTTGTTTAAAAAATGTAATTTCATTTTTAAAGCATGTATTGTTTGTAAGGATGCTTTTTGAGGTTACTAAAAATCTAACACAGTTTTATTTTGTATACTAAGCAAAAGTTTTCTAAGAGAATGAGGATATGTAGTAGGATCACTTCAGCATTGTGTTATCCCCTAGGGTGACATTTGATTTAGTGTCTATGCAACAACAACAAATGATATGACTCATCATCAAGATGCACTGCATTCCAGTTGTGAACAGCACAAGTAAAGCAGAGATTCATCACAATTATCATGTATTATGAACAACTGAAAGTTCACTCATGGTTTGGTCTTCTTCTAGTTCTTGTGCTGCTAAATTGGAACTTGTTCATCATAGCTCCATGAATAAAGTTCACTCCACATTTATCTAACTGGCTTTAGTTTGGAAATGATATCTCATGGTAGATAATCTGTGCCGTTAAAGGGATAGGAGGAATGAAATCCCTATTATTCCCTTGGACTGCTCATTACCTTTTGATACAAATTGACTATAATATCTGTATAGGAGGCCTTACTGGGATGGTGCTGGTGAACATTAAAGTTTCTCTAGGTATCCGTTCATTTGATTTCCAAGAAGATGAACCTGCAGGACTGTTTAATACCCATATTAAATTGAAAATGATCTATCTAAAATCTATATTAAATTAGGTAAACTGATGCCTAAGGTTTGTAATGAACAGGATGTGAATAGGCAAACTGTGCAATTCAGTTCATGCAAGGTAAGATTAAATGGTTGGGAGAATCAATTGATTCAGGAATACATACTGCCTTTCTATGGTTGCAGTTGTTGCTGTCACTTGCAATTGCAACAACAACAACAACAACAACAACAAAAATAATAATCCTTATGGGGAAAAATATGTGCTACCATTCAAGAGAGGTGGGAGATCCAAGAAAGGTAGGGGAGCTCATCTTGGCAACCTAGGTTAAGGTACCCCAGTGCAGATCATGGGACAGTGGTATGTGCTACTGACATTGTTGATTGGTGAGAGAAACTTTTCTCCCTGGAGAAATGAGGCAGATCATTTCCACAATTTCTGTGCCCAAATATACAATAAAAAATACGGAGACTCAATTTGCACACAACTTTATGTTTAGCTCAGAGCTGTCTCCCGTAATACAGCTCTGCTTTCTAGGCAGAGACTCTCCTCCTTCTGCCTCAGAAATCTATGCATGATAATGCTGAGAATTGATTGTGGAGCCTTTGTATTCAGAGCATGTTATTTGCCACTCAGCTGTGGACTCTGAAAAAGAATCACTGAAAATTATGTTCTTCCTTTCTAGCCTATGAGTGAGGTAGGAAAGTATAGCAGCATTTCTGACTCCAGATCCTTTGGAATCAATACAATTGCTTTGCATTTAACACATTCTATAACTTGAATAGGAGGTAATTTTAACAGTATGTTTATTTTTTCAACAGATTTTTTTTTTGATATTTTAACTCTTTGAAACCAATACCAGTTAGAAATTATATCTATAAGAGTGATATTGATACTCCTTTTTATAAAGACTCCTTTTGACATGTTAAGTGCAAAATAATCCAATAGGGTGTCCATCTGCTGAACTAAGTTTCTGCCATCATCGTCACTGCAATATAAGAAGGAACCCTTACTTTAAATATTGCTAACTGTGGCTAAGCAAGTATGATATGATATTAAATGCATTAATGGAAAGTAAGGGAGTCAGTGTGGTGTAGTGATTTGAGCACTGGACTATGATCTTGAAGATCCGTGTTCGATTCCCCACTTAGCCGTGGAAATCCATGGAGTTTCCTTTGGCATGTCACGCTCAGTCCTAGAAACCATCATGATAGGTTCACCTTAGGATAGCCATAAGTCAGAAATATGTTGAAGGCACACAACAATAAAGGTATGTATGATTCGGTACAACAAGAGGAAGGAAGAGTCAAATTGCAGGGTGTATAACTATGAGAATATAAGTAGTTAAAGTTTTTCCATGGACTGTAAATAGTTTCAGAATATGCCTAATCATCATTAATCTAATCATATATTAAAAAGCATTTAATATATTTCAGTGAATATTATTACAGAGAAAGAGAATTATTTGCAAACAATACAAAAAGATGCACTATTAAAACACATTCATCAGTCAATATTACTAACCTCCCTCTTTGAGTTTCAGACTAAGATACTGATCCCCCCCCCCCCGGTGCAAATATGGAGCTTCTAAATACAGCTCTTGTTAAGAAATTATGGTTTTTAGTTATTTGGGCAAATCTAATCACTGGCCCTGATTATAGAACACCCAAGGAAATACCCTGCTGTTTTACATAAAATACGTATTAGAAAATAGGATTAAGCAATATCATTATGACTTTCTAGAAAGAAACAGTCTGCTTGGTGATATAATGTGGATAATATTTCATTGTGGCATAAGGTTTGGGCACATTCAATGATTACCTCTTTGGTTCGATGTGTTACAACACATTAATTGTGTATTAGAAATATCTTTGCATGCTTTTTGTTTGTTTTAATTATGTTCCTGTGATGTGGAATGTATGTGAGGGCCAATGTTGTTGGATCCTGTATATTTTAGTATTTCATGAAGACTTGTACTCCAAGGATGGAAAGTTAAACATTCAGCACTCATTGCTTAATGATCAGAAGATTTTACAGCATACATTTTATAGATGTAAATTTCAAGAAAATGCATTTTTGGAGGAAATACGGTCAGCTTATATCCATGCATGTATCTCAGCCTTGTTCATATTCTATGCATTTGCTCCCCCTCCCCACATACTTTTTTGGGTATTCAGTCACTTAGTAAGATTTCAGAACTTACAGGTAATGCTTAATGTAATAAGTCATGTGATTTATAGTGTTCCTAAAGGTGAACAACTTCATAGGATAAGTAAAAATCATTGGAATCACTAGAATGCTATCCAGGATTGTTGGCTGTCGCTATAACAGGACAACTTTTACCAGCAGTCTCTGTGGATTTGATGGCTATCAGAAAGCTATAATGGGTGGCTCAGCAAGATATTCAGAATTTATTAAACAATGGATAGCTTTCTCTAACTACCATCAGTAAGGAGGTGTTGGATATGCATCTGATTCTAAGACCCAAGCTATAGATAACATTCCCTTAAAGATGCTTGGAATGGCAGGATCTTTTATTGAGGTAAGAATGGACATCAGTGGGCTTATTATCAAGATTAATGATAATTTTATCACTGTCATTGGTTAGAAGGACAGTAAGGAAAGTAACACATGGATGTTCAGTTGTGTTATTAGGTGTAATCTTGATTGTTGAATAGAGAGAGCTGATATATAATATGGATTTTTCTATGCATTCATTCCCCTTTGCCCAAACCATAATAGGCAATACATTCCCTTCTGGGATCATCACCTTTACTTTGTGGATGAAAGATTACTGGCTACAGATGGGTTGTACCTCAAGAAGATAAGGAAAAATGTATTTGACAAAGGCAAGGTGTGTCTGATCAAGAAGGCTTTAAATTAAATCCAAGGAGGTGGCATAGAGATGATAGTTTAAACACAAGGGTGTGAATTTTAGAGGAGAAGCTGAGAGACAGAATGGAAGTCATAGTACAACTCACAGCAGAATAAAAGGAGAGAATAAACAATGTTTTAGATGTCTATATATCAATGCACAGAGTTTGGGAAACAAATAAGATGAACTTTAAGTCCTAGTTTGGGAAGGTAAATATGAATTAATCGGTATAACAGAGAATTGGTGGGATAACTCCCATGATTGATGGGATAATTCCCCTGATAACTCCCATAATAGAACAATGTAATATGTTCAAAAAGAGTAGAAGAAGGAAAGCAGGAAAGGGGAGTCAATTATACACCAAAGACAGATTTAGTTGTATAGAAATCCATGTGACTGATGGAGAGCATTTGGATAAAAATAAATGGAGAAATAAACAAAAGCAGCACTGCCATAGGAATTCACTACAGGGCACCAAAACAAGATGAGATGGTAGTTGATGCTTTTCTGAAAAAAATCTCAGAAATCTCCAACAAGCATGAACTGGTATTCACAGGGGACTTCAATTGTTCTGATATCTCTTAAGCCTAGGCTCTTTAACAAGTTCCTGATATGCCTTGTAAATAATTTCCTTTTTCAAAAGGTGAAGGAAGGAACAAGGTGATCAGCTGGACTTGATCCTAACCAGCTGGGAAAAGTTAGTCACTGGAATAAAGGCAGCTAGTACTTTGAAGAGCAAGTGGCCATGTAATGCTAGGAGTCATGATTGTGGGAAAGGCCAAAGAAGAGTATAGTCAAACACAAACTTTTCATTTCAGGAAAGATGATTTTACCAAGCTCAGGGAAATACAAGGCAGAATCCCATGGCTAGAGATGCTAAAAGAAAAAGACACCCAGCATGAATAGGATTTCACAAAGGGATTGCTACAAGCACAATTGCAAGTAATTCCATGGTAGAAGAAAATTGGAAAACATCTGAAAAAGCCAATGTGGCAGCAAGTAAATGAGTAGGAAGTGTGGGGGGGAGCATGTATAAAGAATGGAAGGAAGGATGAATTACCAAGAAAGAATATAAATGTGGAGACCATGCTTTCAGGAAAAGTGTAAGGGAAGCTAAAATTCAAAATGAACTGAAACTGGCTAGACAAGCAAGGACCACAAAAAAGGGTAGTTTTTGGTTTTTTCCCAAAAAATAAAAGGTATAAGAATAAATACAGAAGTGCATAAGTTAAGAGCATCAGCAGATGACTTAGCGATTTTTTGGAAGATCCTATTGATTGTATAGAGATACTGATAGAGAGACCTAAAGATTTTGGTGTCATAGATGGATTTAAGACAAATAAAAATAATTAAAAAATGATGATTTTGATTATGAATATAGGAAAGGAAGAACAATTGCAGTTGACAGACAAGTTAGGGTTTAAAGTTGAGAACAAAGTGAAATATGTTGGCCTCACTTTGACAAACATGAATTCTATGTTCTTGAAGAACAATAATATTAAAACATGAAGTGAGGTCAAATAAGATTTGAAGAGAAGATTTAAATTATCTCTACTCAGTAGAATATCTGTGATTAAAGGGATGTTCTACCAAGAATGCTTCCCCCTCGAGACTATATCAATTATGGCTAATGATGTGTTTTTTTCAAGCAGTGACAGACAGATGTATAAGAGTTCTCATTGCAAGGGAGGAAGTCTAGAGTAAAATATACAATTTTACATTATGATATAAAGGGGAAGCAGTATTGCCTGATTTGAAATTTTATTTCTCTTCATGTTGTCTGGTTTTGTTGAGAGAATAGATTTTGTCAGAAAAACAAAAAACAAAATATAGTTGGATTTAGAGGGACATGAACTGAAATCTGTGTGGCACAGATATCTTTGGTATAAGAAAGCTAAATACAATGTAGATTTTATTAAACACTATGTGAGAAAAACTTTACTAAGAATCTGGAATAGATATAAAGTAAGGTTATGTTCCAAAACACCCTTGTGAGTATCATAAGAGATATTTTATAAGAAAATGACAGCAAATGAAAAATTGGTGCTTTATCAAGGTCATTTAGAAATTGAACATGAACACCATAGAATCAAATTAATGTCTGAAGGCTACAGTTTTCTATGGTTTTCTTATAGACAGATAATAGGTACAAATCATACAAAAAATTGTATGATTTTGCATTGACAAAACCAGTCTTTGAGAAGCAGCTGTACTCAGCCGAAGAAAATTTGATAGGCAAGATGTATAAACTTTTGCTAAATCTTGAATTGGAATAAGAGTTGGTTAAATATTGTTTGGGCACAATAGAGAAAAATGTGGCTCGAAGGAAATAAATTTACTCTGTGTTATGATCTTAAAGAGAATTTCTATATGATGATGCATCATTGGTATTTGACACCAGAAACATTTGCCAAAATGCATAAAAGTTTTCTAATAGATGTTGGAAATGTAACAACAAGTGGGAACTTTTTATCATATGTGGACATGTGAAAAGATTAAAAACAAACCCTGGAATCAATACACTATATAGTGCATAAAATATTGAAAGTGAATGTTCAGTTAAAGCTTAAATGATATTTGTTGGGATTTGTATGTCAATTGAAAAAGAAATAGGGTAAGATGTTTAGCATTGTTGGAAAAATACCAATAGAAGTGTTAGAAGAGTATTTGCATCTCTCTCTCTCTCTCTCTCTCTCTATATATATATATATATATACACATACATACATACATAGATACACACACACACATATATATGCATCTATCTTTCTATCTGTCTAGAAATATGCATGTCAATTTCTTTAGCTGCTAATACTCTTCTAACACTTCTATTGGTATTTTTCCAACAACTTACCCTATTTCTTCTCCAATTGATCTACATATATATATATATAAAGAGAGAGAGAGAGATTAAGGGGGGGAGAGAGAGAGAAAGAAGAATCATTAATAGTCAGCATTAGGAAAGTTGACAATTAACTTCTTAATTATTCTTCATGTGTCCTTCTAAAGTTCTATTAGGATTTAGAGTTCTTTCTTGTTGTGCTTTTTCTGTTTCTGTTTGTTGTTTATATCAATTTCATTTTGGTCCCTTTGCATGTATTTTGTATTTTAATAATGTTTAGTTAAAGGGGTGTGGGAGGTTAAATATGTTTGAAACAAGAGAATGACCAAGGAGACAGTGGGGCTTCTGTTCAACAAGGGTGGCAAAATGCTAACAGACCACAATTAAAAGGCAGAATTGATCAATAGCAATACATATTAAAATTCCTTTCTTGAAAGCACACTTGGACTTTTTCTCAGAAAACCTAGGTGCAGTAAATGAAGAACAGGAAGAACATCTCCACCAAGGCATTAAGGAGATGGAAAAGAGATACCAAGGCCAGTGGAATGTTAATATGTTGGGGGATTATTTCTGGGTGGTGCATCACAAAAATTAGGAAGCAGTGCAACAAGGAAAAGCAACAGACACAGCTTCACGGACAAAAGAAAAAGAGGCTACTAAATCTTTTGAATAAGGTTCAGATGTATATAACCAAGTTTTACAATTATTTTGTAAATGAATATATTCAGAACTAACCTCAAAATAGGTTTCCTGTGATAATTTTTCACTACTAATTTCATTAAGTCACATATTACAACATAAAAACACCAATGCAAGTTGTGAAAAAAATGAATGTGATGGAGAAAAATCTGAGGACAGTTTGGGATTTAGAATAACAAATTCCTATAAACCTACCTACATTTCTAAAAAGTTTTTTAGGACACTCAGTTTTGCAGGCCTGTGTAATTGCTTGCAAGACTGTGTTCAAAGAGTCATCATAAGTGTCTATGCTTCACACTTGAAGGAGGTTTCAAATGGAGTACCACATGGTTCTGTTCTGGGGCTGACACTCCTCAATATTTTTATCAATGATTTAAATGAAGGGATGGAGGGAATCCTTATTTAATTTGCAAATGATACAAAACTGAGGGGGTAGCTAAGACATTAGAAGTTAAGAACAGAGTTCAAAAGGTCCTTGATAAACAAGAAGACTGGGTTGAAATCTATAAAATAAATAGCCCCATCCACACTGGACAGTTACAGACACTTGTTTTCTTTATATTCAGTTTTAATCCTGATTTTGCACTTTCTTTCTTAACTGTTCCCTGTTAACCAAAAACGTGGGAGACTCAGGGGGGTTCACCCATGATGCCAGTACCTCTGCTCAAAGGTGGAAATTTATTAGCGCAAATTAGGAAGACTGTGAGAGGAAAGTAACCTAATAAGATCTTTGACATCAATGTTCATGGAGTCTTCTGCAGGGAAGACTCAATCAGAGATTCAAAAGTAATCAAAAACATGTTTTATTGGGGGAATTAACAGTCACATGTAAGACACAAGCAATGACGTAATCACAGAAGGTTAGTTGAAGGAAAAGGAAGGAAAGCTTGATAGTGAAGTTCAGGGTTTGGGTGATAATTATCAATCCAGAAAAGCAGTGAAGAAACAGTGATATGACTTAGACTTGCATCTGAGGGCAGTATAAATTGGGGTTCATAGTGACATTCAGCATTTGATGTACTGTGTCTGAATGATCAAAACCATGGGTTTTTATACCCAATTTCTATGTGAAGTGCATGGGTGTAAATGGTTCTGTGGCCGAGTAAACAATGGAGTTTACAGCCAGTACAATAAGGTCTAGAATGAATTGAAGATCTTATTGTTAGGTGACAAAATATTAATGGGAGTCCAACAACCTCTCAATATCTTGGTTGGGTAATGTGCCTGAGGAAGGTTTTGGTAGGAAATATGCACAGCAGGGTTGCTTACCTGCTGCACCTGGACATTTTCTTTGACTGTTGTTTTCTGAGGTCTTGCAGTTGAGAGAATTAGACATTAAATTAGGCTTTCACAGCTAATCCACAACAAACTTATGACCTGGCCATGCTGAGTTCACTTCTGACCTGTTTTTGCACATCTGTGATAACTGAAGCTCTTGTCAGAGCTGCTGCTGATGAGCAGCAGCTGTTGTTCCCTGTGGCTCTGGCTGGAGATGAGTCCTGCAGCTCAAGAGCTCCCCCTGCTGCCATGGACCAAGCAGCTGTGGATGTTTCTCTGCCGACTCCTTTAGGGCAACAGGGATTCAACTGTGATCCTGAGGATGCCCTGGAGCCTGTGTCAATCAGCCCATAAACAAGGCGGAGACTCAAGAGAGCTGAGCAAAGGGAGGC
Organism: Iguana delicatissima; assembly: GCA_948472985.1. Taxonomy (NCBI): domain Eukaryota; kingdom Metazoa; phylum Chordata; class Lepidosauria; order Squamata; family Iguanidae; genus Iguana; species Iguana delicatissima. The sequence goes on from CAOKZL010000503.1 coordinate 2,302,654, forward strand.
TTCCTTAAGTTCAAGAAGCGGTGACTGGCCACACCTGTGCCAGATAACTGCCTGCCTGGAAGCCTTCCTTTGCTTGTGGCAAACTTTTTACAAGCTCTCTCCTTGCCTGTTCCTTACTTCCAGCACCTGGCTCCTGATACCTTGGACTGATCCCTTGGCTCCAGACCCCTGGATTTTGGACTCTGACTATGGCTTTTGCTTGTCACTCAGGCTTAGGTAAATGGACTCCCTATGAGTAATTGTTTACTTTGACACCTCCTGGTGGGACTCTGCTATCTCTCCCTCTCCCTTCTCTGGGCTGGCTTGCCACCTGGGTCTCTGACCTTGACAACATCTTCCCAGCCAGTGTCCCTTCTCCACATGGCCTTCTAGCCATAACTGTATATAACTTAATATCATACTAATTAATATTTGTCAATTAGACCATATCAAAGTGTGAGGATGTATGCCTGCTAACACCTCACTAGCTATTCCAATTACTTACTTTTCAGTAAGTAGTATGGTGTCACTGTCTTACCTTTAATTACTGATTTTTTCCCCTCTAATATTACCATTTTTTGTTCTTGTGTTCCTTCAAGTCATTTCTGGCTCATGGTGACCCTAAGGCAAACTTTTAATGGAGCTTTCTGGGGCTGAGTGTATGTGATGTTCCCAAGGTCACCCAGTGGATTTCCATGGCAGAATGGGGAATTGAACCCTGGTTTTCTAGGGTCATAATCGAAAGCTTAAACTGCTACACTGTGATAACTGAAGCCCCTGTCAGAGCTGCTGATGACGAGCAGCAGCTGTTGGTCCCTGTTGCTCAGGGTGGAGATGACAAGCAGCAGCTGTTGGTCCCTGTGGCTCTGGCTGGAGATGAGTCCTGCAGCTCAAGAGCTCCCCCTGCTGCCATGGACCAAGCAGGCTCAGACGTTCCTCTGCCTGCTCCTTTAGGGCAACAGGGATCTGATTCTTTGCCTGCTCCTTTGGAGCAACAGGGATTGAATTCTGAAGAGGCTCTGGAACCTGGTTCAATAAACCCCCAATCAAGGCAGAGACTCAAGAGGGCTGTGCAAAGGGAGGCTTTCTTGGCTAAGTTTAAGAAGTGATGACCAGACACACCTGTGCCTGGGGCTGTATAACTGCCTGCCTGGAAGCTTTCCTTTGCTTGTGGCAAACTTCTTCCAAGCCTTCCTCTTGCCTGTACCTTGCTCCCAGCACCTGGTTCCTGATACCTTGAATTGATTTCTGGACTCTTAACCCTTGGCTTTGGAACTCTGACTACGGCTTCGCTTGGCGCTCTGGTAAATGAACTTCCTTGAGTAAGTGCTTGCTTGTCTCCTCCCGGCTGGACTTTGCTGGCTCTCTCACTCTCTTCTCCATGCTGGCTCGCCACCCAGGTGTCTGACTTTGACATACAGCATGCTGGCTCTTACCATACCTTCATATAATTTTACAATACAAAGACACAAGTTATAACACAGTTCAAGTAAATTCTACAGTAAAAATTCATAAGACTTTCCTGATTTTTTTTAAGGGTCATAGTCCTTCTCTTAGGAAGGCAAATAGGCTGTGGTACAAAAAGGATACAGTTGGATTATGTTATGTCTTTCATTGCTTTAGCAAGCTAGGTTGAATGGTTTCTGCACAATATAACCTTTCTTTCTCTGACAGTTGAAGCAAAGCTTTAAACATAAAGAATACTGATTTTACCAGGTCACTGGAGGACTTTCTGTTTCCTGATATTCTGCAGGTGCAAATGCAAATGAATGCCACTCATCTATGCTGATCAAATGACCTTGAATCCACTTTGGTATGCTGTGACTTTTGTCTACCACATGATGGCAACTTGATGAAGTCGCCTATTTTTTGAAAGTAACAGAGGTATCTTATTCATGTAGGTATGCATTCAATGCAACTGACTCTCAAAGAAGTGTTTCTAAGATTAAAGCCTAAATGCTTCTGCAAAAATGTCTTAGTTAAGCTATTTCTACTCCATGAAACCTAAATTCTGCTTAAAGATGTCAAGAGACTTGATTGAAAAGAAATTTGTTTTGGCTTTGGAAAGCAGCAAACTAAAATAGACAGAGCATCCTTTGGGCCCTTTTTCACAAGAAATCCTTCTATTAAGTTGCAGAACAAGCAATTTAGTTTGGTCCACATTTTCAACAACGTCCAAACTAATATATGGGCCAGAACACAATAATTTTGATTGTGGATTTTTGCATTGCAGTTTTTAATATAAAACTATTTATTAATATTTTATTGAGAAAACTTGGTATTTTATTGAGAAAAGCTAGGCTTGTAATATGCCTTTTTTCTGTAAAAAATCCATTGAAAATGGGATAAGACATCCTTTTCAAAATACAAAAATGCAAAATGGTCAAAGACCATATTAAAAACCTTGTCTCTTCATAACAACCGACTAGGGAAGAATACTAGGAAGGCATGGAATTGTTGCTAGCAGGAGCAACCAAGTTGGAGATAAGGATTGATACTGGTAGGCAGATTGTTCTAAATTTTGCTCACTTGTAGGTTTGTTGTTGTTTTTTTTAAAAAGAAATTAAATCAAGGAATGGATTACATTGATCCTACTGCTGAAGATGATGGTATTAATGATAATGATGAAAAATACCTCCACTAAAGCAGGTTATTAAAGCAGATAGAATTAGACTACTATTAAAATTATGGCAAAGTAATAAATGATGTATTACAAGACTTAGTAAATAAAAATAAATTTAAAAAGTTTATACAGTGGAAACTCCTCTCATGCAACCATCGAATGCACAAATGTGAGGTTGCACAAAGCATTGCATCCCATAATAGCTAATGGATGCTGCCGCAGGCATGAGTATGTTGCGTCCGTTGACTATAATGGGACATCACTACTATTACTACTACTTCTTCTTCTTCTCCTCCTCCTCCTCTTCCTCCTCCTCCTCTTCTTGACAGTTCTTTTAATATCCTTGGATATAGTTCATCTGACTCTGGAAACGTAAATACATTTAGCGTAGCCAGCTATCCCTGTACTGCTTCTTTATCTATACTGTTCTGCATTTCCTCTACTGCATCATTTCCTCAAGTTAGAGCAGTTTTCCTTTGTGGAGGAGACCTAGGCAAATAAAATTTTGAGTAGTTCTGCCTTTTCTCTGTCCCCTGTTTCCATTTTACCATCTTTTCCACACAGTGGCCCTACCATTTTCATGTTCTTCCTTTTACTATGGATGTAAGCAAACAAACAAACATTTTTATCATTTTTAACTGCTCTAGCTTACTGTACACTTTAGCTTTTTTGATTTTCTCCTCTCAGGTACTGGTTATTTGTCTGAATTCCTCTTTGATAGTTTCTTCCCTCTTCCATTTCTTGTACATGTCCCTTTTAAATCTTAACTTAGTTGAAATTTCTTTAGACATTCATTCTGGTTTCTTTAGTTGGCTGACATTTTTCCTCCTCATTTGAATTGTTTGAAATTTCTCCTTCAATATCTCACTTTTAACAACTTCCTATCTATCATGAACTCCCTTCTCTTTTAATATTGCTGGCCATGGGATCATCCCCCAGTATGTTCCTAAGTTTACTGAACTCTTTAAGTTGAGAATGTGTTTCTGACTATGCTTAACCTAAGACCATTGGTAATTTCCCCCTAGCTACTTATTTAAGGTTTTTTATTTTTTCTTCCCACCATTGGTTTCCTATACTATTCACTCAGATTAAGTTATGCCCTCAAGAATACTCTTCTTCTGTCCCACATAACTCAGTTTAAAGCACTCATGATCAGGTTTGTGAGACTTTTACCAAAAATGTTTCTTCCAATTGCTTTGAGGCGCAACCCATCACTTGCCAGAAGTCCACCTTCATGAAACCACAGACCATGGTCCAATGAGCCAAACAATTCTTGGCAGCACCGTCTGTGGAAACAGTTGTTCAATTCCATTATCCTTCTCTCCTTTCCTGAGCCTTGTCCTTCAACTGGGAGAAGAGATAAAATAGCTACCTGTGCATCAAGGTCCTTCAGCTTCCTACCCAGAGCCTCATCATCCCTTGTGATATCCTAAAGACTAGACCTTGCAGTGTCATTAGTTCCCACATAAACCAAAAGAAAGGGATAACAGTCAGTGGGCTTGACAAGTTTTGTCAGTTGTTCTGTTACTTCAGAAATTTTAATCCCAGAGAGACATCACAGCTCTTGAAACATCCTATCAGACCCACAAATTATTGCTTTTGTTCTTCTCAGAAGAATATCTCCTTTGGAGATTGACAGGGATCATTCTATATACTGAATCTTCCAAGGCAACCTGAATGTTCTCTTGGGACTGATACTGTTGCTATTATTCCTGTTGTGTGTTATCGCTGATAAGGGAAAGAGCTTCAAACTGATTCTGTAGCTCCAAACTCACAGAATGATCTTTGGTCCTTCAACTTCTATATGTTGCATTCCCCCTAAATGTCTTTCTCATGTGTCTGAGAAATGACCTTCTCTGCCTCAGAGACATCCACCGCGTGTTCTTCATTCCAGATTTGTCAATTATTTTTCACACTGCGAATGGAGTGACTAATGTATTAGGGAGGGGAGGTTTACTTTGTGTGTAGTTCTTTTTTTAAAAAAAAAATCACTCTGTATTTTCAGTATTTTGAAGTGTACTGCTGGTTTCAGTGATAAACTTTTATAACTATGATCAGATCCACAGTAAAACAAAATTTATGTACTCTTCTTTATTAGATCTATAAAAATAGTTAGGAGATATGGGTAAAATTACCTTTTTGGTGTACTTTGCAGAACACAACTTGAAGCACTGCATCTCTCAACACTTGCCCAGGCAAATAAGATGCTGAAATGAATGTGTCTGAGGGATATACCAGAAGTGAAGATAGATAGTTCTCCAATCTGTTTAAACATTTGTGAAGAACACTTGTAATGGTACTGTACGGGCTTTGGGAAAACACGGATTCTTTCCCTTGATATTATTCTTGCCTCATTGAAAAAGTGTAACTGTTAGGAAATGAAAAGATTTAGGGCACAAATCTTCATACACTAATGTATATAGATAAGTGAAAATTTATTTATTTGTACTTATTAGCATATTTATATTCCTCCTATCTACAGATCTCAAGACAGTGTACAATAAAGACAACTAGGTCAACTTAAATCAGCAGAAACAATAACATAATTTTAAAAGGATAAAAATAGACTGAATGATTGAGCAGTTAAAGGAAGATAAATCAGAATGTAAAACCATGCACATATGTGGAATTGTATAAAACCAATTAGAACCCTAAGAGTTTATATATACATGTGTGTTTGTGTGTCCGTGTACATTACTTTGCACCAGAAAGATGTCAAGATTTGGTGCCATCAGTAAAGCAAAGATCTTCTCCCACATCATATTGGCATGACTGATGGGATACAGATAGCATGCTATCCTCCAAAATACCCTATATAGGAGTAATTTAGAAGTAATTATTTTGAAATGGCTGAAAACACAAGACTTCACACAGGGTCATGCACAAGGTAGAGTCAGGCATAAATATTTATTTAAAACTGCTGAAATGTACCCTACAGATTCTTTCCCCTTTGCCACATTTATGAGATTAATGGAGCAATCTGATCAGCCTATTGCTTACTTGTATGCATGTATGGATTCAAAACTCTATAAAACAACTCCCCAGACTGATCAAATGACCACTGCTTCCTGAACATTGGCTACAAACTTGGTATTAGTGATCATGGAAGGGATTCACTTTGCTGCCTCTCTGGTGCAGCTGTAAACAAGAAACAAGAAATCAAGTTGTACCTGCTCCCCAATTCTCCAAGCAGGAGAAAAAAAAATTTCAGCTGTACAGGGCTGAGCAGCTATTAAAATAAATCATAAACACAGTAAAGGGGCTCTAGAATGCCCCTTTACAGTGTTTGTCATAGCTGTACACTTACAAAGTAGGAGGTATCTTAGTTTGCTGCATCCAAAATGTGTTTTATAGATGCACACACATTTTTTTTCCCTAGTGGGGCAAATACTGTATAGGCTTTCAGAGTGAACAGTTAAGTCCCCTCCAATATTGTGCTCCCAATCCAGAAACTGCCCCCTGAGATTACTATTTGCAAATATTTCAAGAAAGCACATATGCACTTCTTCCAAAGTGAAAAATAGCAGGGTTTCTTTTCAAGAAATTGTTGGTAGGCAAGGGCTAAAGCCAGACCTCACTATATTTGCAGTCCTAATTCCTTTGAGAGAATCAAGGTTGAACTAGAATGCTAGTTATACTTTCCTGTTGTCATACTGCCATAGTTCGGTCATTCTGGATTGTGTGAGACTTCAGACCTGGTTTGTTCTAAGACACATTCATTAGTGATTTTGGCATGTTCATGGCCATCCAGCAATGTTAAGATTCTACAATTCAAAGTACACCTAGTCAGCATCCAGCCCAAACAGTGAAGACTGGAGAAGCGTGCTTGAAAAATTTGCGGGACTGGATTTTTTGCATACTCTCTAGCTTTCTGCAATCAGTAACAATAGACAGGAATATGGATATATAGAAATATATAGAGAAAGAGAGAGGAATTTGAAAATGGCTTTCCTGAGCCCCTGCCCCTACCTCTGTCCCCCTAAAAAGAGGAGAATTCCAATGGGTGAGATCTTTGCAGGTATTCTGTAATAAAAAATGCATATTGATTTTTTTCTCCCAAAAAGAGTATTTTCAGTGCAGAAAATAATGTTTAAAGAGAATATTCTTTCCTGCACAGAAAAACGCTCATTTCTGTGGATTTTTTTTAACTAGAATATGTCTTCAATTGTGAATAGGCTTCAAAAACTGTAATTTTAAATGAGTTTCTTGGAGCAAGGAGCTAAACCTGTGATTTGGGCTGCTAAAAATTATGGGATATAAAATTTTGGTCAGGATGCCTTCTTTTATCTCCTTTATTCTCCTTAATTTTCTTTGATTCTGGATTCAGTTCTGAATGAGAACCATCTCTGATGTACTTTCTTATTTTGGTCTAGTAATTATTACTACTGGACTAGTCACATGATTACTATTCTTTTTTTTGTCTAGCAATTCCTGCTATTACTATTATCACTATTACTGTATAGAATCATAGAATCACACAGATGAAAGAGACCGCAAGGGTTATCAAGTCCAACCCTTGCTGTGAAAGTATACAACATCAAAGCATTCCCAACAGATAGCCACCCAACTTCTGTTTAAAAACCTCCAAAGAAGGAGATTCCACCACACTCTAAAGCAACATATTCCACTGTTGAACTGTTCTTACTATCAGGAAGTTCTTCCTAATGTTTAGGTAGAATCTTTTTTTCTGGAGTTTGAAGCCCTTGGTCTGTAGCCCTTTCTGCAGCACCCTCCCATCCCACAATGAGGATGGGAGAAGGACGGGACTTCAATGATGCTTCTGCATCCGATCCTTCTCCAGTCCCAAGGTGGTGTGATCGCAGATTAAATCTTTGACGGGTTTTCCCTGTCAATGACACATGGATCATTCCACCATCCTGCACAGATGCACAATGGTTGTGCTTTCTGTCCCAGCATAGCCTGGAAAAGTACCCAGCTGTGCTGTGGAAGGAAGAGGCCTGGACACCACACTCCCTTCCACAGACAGAAAGTGCAGAGAGAAGCATGTCTATAGTTTTCCCCTCCCAGCAGACCCACTGCTGGGATCCCAACCGAACAACTTTGGGAAAAGGTAGGTTGTGAAAAGGGCCTGTGTCCTAGTCTCTGAAGCAGCAGAAAACATACTTGCTCTATCTTTCATATAACATCTCTCCAAATATTTAAACATATATTTACTATAGATTTAATCATGCTGTCTTCTTTCTGTGTGATACATTCTTCCAAACTCACCTATTTTCTTGAGTACTGAGCTCTTTTAAAATGTTCTCTCCTTCTCTCTGCTTGTGATTTTGATCTTTCATCCAATACCTTGATGACCTTCCAGCATATTGCTACTGAGTAGAAGTTTGGTCCAGGCACAGAGAACCATGGGAAAACCTTCTGCTTTGTCTGAGTCTCAGCGTGATTTGTAAGGATTGGGGTGAGGGCTGTACCAGAATCTAATTGGACAGACGTGTGGCGGTCATGTGTCTACTTTTCAGAGTTGGTATCAGTCCTGTGAAACATATGCTGGACATAGGCTTCAGACAGCTCCCAAGCAGTGAAGTGAAGGCTTGGCCAGTGTTCATCATGTCTTCTTTGACAAACAGGGTTTCACAGATATGTTTTTTGTTAATTTTTTATCCACTCTGGCGAATGCTAGCAGCCGATGCAAATTCAGTAGTATCTTCTTTATAAATAATAATTCTATTTACAGCATCTCTTTTCTTTGATTTCCATTTCTGCTTCAAATAGGAACTCAACCATCAAAGTATCCTTTAATAATCTTCTTCCATAGGGACATTTCATAAGGAATTGGGGACCAACAGGGGAAACTATTTTGAACTTGCCTCCCAGCTAATTTCTTTTGGAGCACCAGCAATGGATGCCGTTTTCCATCCTAAATTTTTGATTTCTTGTATAAATAAGCGCTGACAATTTTGCCATTTCTAGGAATTTTATTTTAGAAACTTTTAATTAAATATATTCATTTTCAATAGTCATGTCATCCCCACTTGTAAACTTAGTGAAGATTGTGTATGAAAGATGTCTTTTAATAATAAGAAATTCAGGAATATTATTGTGTTGATCATTTAATGTTCTCCTCTGGCTTGACATCAGTAGGGGGATATTTTCCACTCCCATGAACTATTCTTGATAGAGTAATAACAACCAAACTGCTGGAGTAAACTAAGAGAGGTAATGAAGCTCTACTAGTACCTGGAGACCCCTGATATTAAGAAGAAGCTGTTAGATGAATTTGAGATTATTGTCTCATTAATACATTACATTTCTCTTATGCCTCAGAAGGAGTCTGAATCTAAGAGGATGTAGGTGAGAGAATTGAAAATATGTATCAGAAGACGCAGTGTAGCCTAATCAGTGTGTTATCAACTTACAAAAGAACAACACTTGTTTTGCAACTAGCTAAGAGTTCAACATGCCTACTCCCAAAACTAGTGTTTCACTTGGACAACATAATAATGAAGCAAAGAATAGATGTTTATAATAAGTGTGTAGATTGTCCATAGTCAAGTAAACAATTCAAAATTGTGGGAGTGGGGGTTGGATACAAAATGTGAAGGGAAAACAAGAAAAAGAAGCTGGAAAAAAATCCTATTATATTTGGACTAATTGCTTCAGGCCACAGTGTTGCATAGACCTAGTTATATGATGTAGCCAAGGTAGTCATTCATCTGATCCCTGTTTAAAATATCTTTCAGCTGCAACCCCTGAACCTTGTCATTTTCTCTTCAGGGAAGAGTGAGGTGAGGTATACTGGAGGCTAAAACTGAGAATAGGTGAGTTTGGAAAGAGGAGATTTTTGTCACTGTGAAATTGGTAAAGAATTGTGACTTCCACAAGGACCAAAAGGGTAAGACAATAGGATGCTGGGCATATAGTTGTACCTACTATCCCATTTTGATCTAATATGTCTTGAGGACATCTGAAGGACCATATCTTCCTGTATGAGCATCTCCAAGCTGTAAGATCTTCAGAAAAGGCCCTTCCCTTGGTTCCAACACGTTTATGGGCATGTCTATAAGAACACAGAAGATGACCTTCTTCTTGGATGCTCTCTGTTTTGGAAGGCCTCCCCTAAGAAAGCTAGGAAGACTCTCTCCTTGCTGTCTTTCTATCAGAAAGTGAAACTTTGCTATTCCATCAAGATTTTAGAAAATAACTCCCAGAGTTTTAAATAGTATGCTGTTTACCTACTTATAATTTATTATTTTATAGATTTGTTTTTAGTTATTTTAATTTCATACATAATTTAAGCTGCATTTTAACAGTACTTTTTTATTTTACTGTCTTTCTAAATTTATTTATTTATTTTATTATATTTGTTTGCCACCCTTCTCCCTAAATGGGACCAAAGGCAGCTTCCAAAAATAAATTAAACGTACTAAAATATTTAAAACAGTTTAATAAAAACATTAAAAACATATACAATTATGAGACATGAGAATTTTTTAAACTGTGTTTTCATTTTCATAAAATGTCTTGAGTACAAATTTTGTGGAAACTGTGGAATATTCATGAGTAAATAATAATAACTAGAGGGGGGAGGGATCAATTAGCTAACACTTTCTTGAGATAGCTCCCATTGAGCTTAATGAGACTTGTTTCTGTGTGCTAGAAGTTTACTGCTTTGGACTTCTTATCCCAGGGAATTGAAAAATGTAGCCTTGTGGGTATTGTATGACTGCAATTTCCAGCAGCCTTAGCCAATGATGAGGAAGTCTAGGTGAAACTTTTGCCGAAATGAATAATAAGTGCTGTCTTGGTGGTTTTTGCAGCCAAAAGATGAATGAAAATTTCCCAGATAAATAATACTGGGATTATACTTCTACCTTGACTGATTTCACAGAAGATGACAGATTTGTAAACTGATGAAGTAGCATTATTGTTAGTTCTTCTGAGAAACACCCAATTAGGTAGGTGGTCTTGTGAACCAGAGGAAAAAGCAAATTATATATCATTATTTTAATTATTTCATAATGATATGTTATAATTATTTTTGATGTCAGTTTTGATCTATGAATTTTTCTAAAAGTTTTAACTATGATATTTTGCTTGGATAATTTATTTATTTACATTTTTAAAAATAACATTCTGAGTGATATTCTCACTTCTTCACCTCAGTCATAAACCAGGAGAAGATACTCTTGAAATCATCAATATACAGCTGATTTAAAGCACAATCCTATTTATGTTTATAGCAAAAGTAAGTTCCACTGTGTTGAATGTGGGTCACTGAAAAAAGTTAATGTGAATGTACTTTCAACCTTGAAAGATCTTTCAGTTTACATGCTGTCTTCATTGCACAGTCAGGTCACAAATAACTGAAACCTGTTTTACATTTGATTTCCTTGTTTTTAGTAAGAGTGGAGGTACACTAATCTCTCTGCATGGAAACTTTGCAGCAATTATTTGCTGTGTGCATATGTCATGGCATTCACATATTGGTACTTTAAAAACCTGCATGACAACTTCTTTTCAACAAATTTGGAGTAACATCAGCATTTTTTTTTTAAAAAAAATAATCCAGTAGGCAACTGAAACTATACGAATCACCTATACAAAATTATAATAAAGGTGGGCATATTTTTGTGCTTGCAAGTCTACAAGGATGATCATGTACAGGAATTTGTTTCAAATGTATATAACATATTTCCATGTCCTTCAGTCAAAGTAGTCCAAGCGTTAAAACGATTATGACATATTTACTGCACTGATTTTTTAGGGAAAAGTAGTGCTTTAACATTGTAAAAGGAAGCCATGACAAAACTACTTTCACAGCCAAGTAGCAGGGTTAAAAAAAAGTTACTGACATTTGATTAAAAGTGTTAATTGATATCAGGCTTCCTGTAGCTTGCACCTCAAATATCAATTAAGTGCATATGTTTCATACAATTAGGATGCATTAATAAATAAATTCAAACCATTATTGTATGTTGCATGCATATTTTATCAGAAAACAGCTGAAAGCAAAAGCTTCTGTTTCTCTCTAACACTGATCTTGTGCAGCAGACATGTACATATTATTATCATTAAAACTGTGATCAATAATTTCACATGAGTTTGCTCCTCTGGCGGTGTTTTTACAAATACTGAAGTTCATCAAAAGCAGATGGATGACACCCTGATGAAGACCATTGCTTCTCCTTCCTTTGGTGTGTACAGAAAACAGTGATGTTGCAGCCTCACTAAACATGGACCACTGCAAACCCCAGGATTCCACAGGATGGTGAAAGTGGAATCAGAGCACTATAACAGTCTAGTGTGGAAATGGCTATGGAGTTGCTAACGGGGGCTGGAACTTATGTGTACCGTCCTGCTACTCAATATATTTCCCTTATTTGACGTATCCTTCATGGGGAAAGAGTGACATATTTCTGGTACTCATTGGTTGACATGGAAACACTTTTTTAAAAAATATTTGTCTGTTGCTCACAGTCAGTAGTGAGTAGATGATAATTTTGCTGACTTTGTCACAAATGTATGTTATTAAGTATGTAAATCTTCACAAACATTCTTATGGGTAAGAATGGATAATTTAAACTTGTTTCCCCACATTGTGATAAAATGTTAGAAAACTGTGCTATTTTTGAGGACTATTCACAGTTTGGAATTTATTCTCCAAAATATCCAAATATTTGCTCCCAAAAAACATTTTCAACAAAGAAAAATGGTGTTCTGCATGAGAAAGTGATCTTCTGTCCAGAAACGATGGCCATTTCTGTATGACAGACCTGTCTTGGGATGGGGATGCATTGCTGCCGATCCTTGAATCATGCTTTCACATGACGTTGTTGTGATCCTGCTGCACACGTGTCCTCAGCTGTCACAATCATGGGGTATACCATTATCGGATGACTGCCTATCATGTGACTCTCCCATCGCCAGCACCATGCAGAAAGGTTGGAAGCATGATCTAGGTGCTTCCTTCTCCAGTGCAGCACAGGAAGCGGCAGCTGTACTGCAAAAGGAAGGAACATATTCTTTATGCTACCCTTCCACAGACAGCTGGCCAGGTATGGTGGGGAGCATCTGAGTCACTCTCCCATCCCACCAGTGGCACTGCTGGGATTGCGATGGCACAATGCTGGAAAATAGCAAGGTGTGGAAATAGCCGTGCTTTATATGAATAAAATACAATCCAAATAACCACATTCATTTTTCGCACAGAATAAGTCCTGAACTGCAAAGATATAATGAATCCAGGATTTTCCTTATCAGGGTTTTCCAATTCTTAGGAAACCCTTATGTCATCTGGCTTTCAAATATTTACAAACACTCTTTCCATCCTTATGGGTTATGCAAACTCAGAGGGAGATAAGAGATACTGCTCTGGTAAACAGTTCTGTGAAACATTTCTGAAATGGATGTGTGGTCTATTGACCCAATGTACCTCATATTGCTAGCCAACCAAAAGAAAATAGTGGTTTAGACAGTTTTTGACCAATGCAGGTTATCATCTAGGAAATGCTGACTGGTGCTGGGAGGTAGAAATCATCATGTGACTTTTGGATCCCCTATCATGCTGATAGAAATGATGAACCTGAACTGGCAGCTTGGCATACATGCATTTTCAGCCACAATATACTTGCTCTCAGACAGGCTTTACAGGACTTCCAAAATCCTCATCATTAAATGATTCCTGTATTTAATGGTACATTCATTTGCCTTAATGTAAATTCTGATAGCATGTGACTTTGACTATCAAGGGAGGGTGGAGCTTGGTTGTTTCTCAAGTTCTTCTCTCATAGCACTTATCTGCAGATGTTAAGGGTGCATGTTTCAATTGTATATGTTCTTCATGTTATTTGAGTGATTCTTGATGCATCATTAATTTTGACTTCACATTGTTGTTGATTTTTCCTAGGTTTTAAAACAATGCTCTTAATGCTTACATGCATACCTACTACCTTGATTGCAGCTATGAATGAGTGAAAAGCAAGATTCTTACAGCTAGCATCCCACACAAACAAGAACAAGTTTCCCCACTGCTTGTTGCTGTAAGTGCAGATTCTGTGGAAATTATAAAGGTTTACAGGTTAATGCATGTTTATTAATGCATATGAGATAATGAGTTTCTTTTGCCATTGTCACACTCAATGTGATTGCTACACTCTTTCTATCAACTGGATAGTTAGCTACATTCTTTGTAAAAAAAAAAAAAAAAAAGAGCTGTTGAAACCATAATATATTACTTCAAACTGTTTCAAGCTACAATGAGATTGGAAACACATAAATGTAAGCTTTATTTTTATATTCCATTTTCTACATAATTAAAACCATTCAAGAGAGATCAGGAACATGTTCCCTAGTCGGAGGCATATACATTGTATAGCCACTCCTTTATTGCATTCCCTTTTCCAGCTCTGCCACCTTCCATTCATTGGAAGATGAACGTTGATTTTCCAAAGCCTGGTATACTAATTCAACAAGAGTTGAGTTATCTTGGCTGGGGAATCCTGGGAGGCATAGTCTAGCAGAGTAACATTTCTAAGCTCTATCCCTCTTCTAGCTAGTCTGGAAGAAAAAAAAAAGGAAAGAAAGTGGGTGGATTTCTCTGCTTTTGTCTTTGGTTTCATTATTGTCATATGGCCCTTGATTATTTCCAAAGGAATATGGGAGGAAAAGGTGTTATGTCATGTTGTACAAAATTTCTTGTGCAGCTTGGAATTCTACTTGCAAACCTTTCCAAATTGATAAGGAACTTCTACAAGAACTACTCTTACCTCACTACAGAGGGTCATATTGTCAGGGCATTCAGAATGTGAGTGTGGTGTGTCCAAGAAGGTTTTCTGGTGGATGGAAAGATAGGTAATGTGACCTTGGCTGTCCAGCTGCAAGGTTTGTTATGACTAGTCTGCTTTGCAAGGTCTTGCCTCATGAGTAAGCATCCAGCATGAGAAGAATATGTACTGTGGATGCATTAGATCATCCGATGTGTACTAGGATGTGGTTAAGCCCTTAACAAGGCTTAGGTTTGGCTTTGTGATTTGCCTCAGGTCATTTTTGGTACTGCCTTTGGCCATACTCTTTGTCTGTTTTTCATGCTATTTTTGTACCTGCTGTTTTGCTTCTAGGCATGCTACCAGAAGCCCTAATGCGTATCCTGTGTTTGTTTGAATAAACAGTACTAAGCCTTAACACAATGAGTCTGTGTGGCTAATTTTTCCAGTCTGGAGCAGTTAGTGGTGGTTGGGCACTGTTTCCAACTTTCTGCACTCTACACATGCTCTGAGGTGCATACCTCCACCCTGACACATCTTCTAGCAAGTAGGAGGTGGTAAGGCCATTGGTTAGGAGAATAATGAACAGAAACGTTACAACCTTTGAAGAAGTTAGAAGTCCCTGAATGAAAATACTTGCACAGTACTGATTCTTAGTTATGGATAAACTATCCATAACTTGAGTAAATTTCAGGTCAAGTCAGAAATATATCACCACTTATGAATATTTTGAAGAAACCAGTTGGCATTTGCTCAGACAAGTTAGTCACAGATTCTTTCACATGAGCACTACATGACACCTTAAAAAAATCTATTAGTAATTTTTTTTGTTTGCACAGCAACTGCTGTCTGAGATTTGAATAAAAATACATTTCCATGGTAAAGTGCATGTGCTATGCCTCATCTTGCAATTCAAGCTGTAAAGAACATCTGAGAATTCACTGTTGATTTATAGTTCCGCAACACTAATACCTTACATCCATATAGATCCCTCAAGTTTCCAAAAGGCTTCACATGGCTATCAAGCTGCAATTGCAGTATCCAGTGGATAGTAAGACAAAGGGTAAGCAGTTATACATAGTCAGGGTTAGACTGAAGATATTGACTAAAACTTGTATTGTTTTGGTGTGGAATCTTTCCATGATTGACCAGCCTGGCTATCGTCCAGTTCTTGCCTCAGCTTGAATACTGGGTACTGTGCTGGGCTTACACAAACATGGAACAAAAACAGAGCTTTCCTGCTAAACTGGATATCCAACACATATTCTGAATATCACTAGAATCCATGCAAGACCTTGAATAGCACCAAAGACTTGAAATCTCACCCCAAAGTCCTTTAGGAGGAGCCTTCTTTGTAGAAAGCAGGAAATTGATCCTGTTCACTCAGAAACAAATATGACCCTCTCTCTGCCTTAACCAAGGTAATATAATAACAAAGCAAAGCAAAGCAAAGCATCTGTTCTTTATCATCTTATCCTGTAGGTGGGTAAAATAACTTTCCAGTCCCATCAACTGAAAAATAATTCCACGCATACTATTATCATCTCCATTATCATCACCACCCCATTACCACCAAAATTCTGTCTCCCCTATTCCAAAACCAGGATTAACAAAAGAAGCTTACTAATTAAAACAAATACAATATAGCTAAAACATGCACAAATTAAAACTATACTGTATTTGAACTTTCAATAACATTAAAAATAATTTGCATCAGAAAGTTTAAAAAAATGAAAAGCAGTTCTGAAAGAGTACAATGAAAAGCAGTACAGATTTTAGTGATTTATTTATTTATTTTTGAATAACTTTTTTATCTGGCAGTGGAAAGATAGGAAGCGGTGGGTTGTTCTACCATCCCGATCAAGGTATTTCCACAGTCCAAGAATAGCTACTGAAAAGATACTTTATCAGACAAGCATCCTTACCACATTTTGCACCCATACCTGGTGTATCTGTAAAGATGGTGGAGCTGAGGGAAGGAAATCTCCTGAATTTCTCAGGAGCCAGGCAGACTCATGTGGGAAGATGTAGGCCTTCAGGTAGCCTGGATACACAACTAGTTCTTTGAACTGTATTTAGAAAGAGACTAGTAACCAATAGAGCTGTTTTAATAAGAAAGTCTCAATCTCTCTCTTTCTCTCCGTGCCCCACCCCCATTCATTCCTTTTCTTTATAACAAAACTGTTACTATTATCCACAGTGGGGGGGGGGGGTGGCTACTAGTTGAGAGAAAGTGTCTTACATAAAAACACCAAGTGAGTACAGATTACCTGTGGATGGGATAATCCTCTCCCATATACTCTGGTTGTCTGGGCAACATTTACTTCAGTCAGCCAGACCCAGGCTGGAAACTATTAACTAGATTGTTGTAGGGCAACTACCTGATGTGATTCATTGTCAGAGCACTGACTGAGAGCAAACTGAGCTGTATTTTAGTTACATGGCTTTGAAGATACAGAAGTGGTTAATATACTAAATGGCATGGTTTCATGGGGACATTGGTTTTAGTCATCAAATTAAACAATTTTAACTTCTTCTTTTTTTAAAAAAAAAATCACTACCTACTTTGACTCTCCAGAATGATGTAATTTAAAATATGTTATAAATATCAAAAAAGACATTTTTGAATACTTCCAGGCATGCCCTTTCTTTTTGACTTCCTCTTAATCCAGCTCGAAATACACACTCCTACTGAGTGGCTCACTCTTGTTTGCAGTGTCTCAATTCATTTTCTGATAAAGGCAATGACTTCCTGCAGGGCTAGAGATTGCTCCCTGTCTACAGCTTTCTTCTCTTCCTCCTTCCATTGCAATGACCAGGAAAACCTCCAGTCAGTTGGAAAATTCTTGTCATTCTCAGAAGATATCATGTCAAGTGATATTTTTCTGACTTGGGGCTGAAACCTGTGCAGTGTTAAATAGGGCATAAAAGATTATCGAAGGCAACTGTGCTTCAGAGTTGAATTAGGAAGTGCAAACAGCCACTCTGCAGTTTTCACAGACCTGAAAATTAGGACCCCAGTCAGGGAAAAGAAATACAGCAAAACAAATGATGAATATTAAATATACAAAACACATTGCTATTTTAAAAATGCATTTTAATGCACTAAAATGCATTTTAATACATTAACTCCAAAACTTTCATTCCATTCCATTCATTTCATTTCATTAATTTCTATTTCTCAGTTACACCTATGAAGAATATAGAAATAAACTGGTTTATATAATTCTGTTCTTGTCACCTTCCATGTTAGTAGTCTATTCATAGTCAGACCAATTTAGTAAGTGTTTCTGGGCCAGTAACCATGAAGTCCCCTCTCCTATCACACTCAACATCACGCCAGGCCACATCATAGATCTGACTTTGAACCAGTATTCTCTGACTTTGGATCTGTATTTTGGAGTATGTATTGTGTGACTGTGTCTCAAACAGCCTGTACTACTAAACTGATAGATTGCAAGAGCCAAGCATACATGGAACTATGAACTAACTGTCTGCTAAATAAATTTAAAAGATAGATTGCTACATTAGGTAAGATGCATTTTCAAATTAAACTTGGTGTTAAGCTATCACAATGATGCATGCAAAAATAATTGCTAATTTGAATCATCAATATACTACTAAGATAAAGGCTCTTTCAGGTAATTCAGACCTCCAGAGATAGAATAAAGTGCTGCTTACATAAACAATGGCAATCCTCTCTCCCTTCTTCATAGGTTCTTACCAGCTTTATTCTTAAATGTTAAATTGCTAAGAAATGTGGGGTATAGTAGTGGATCTCTCTAGAACAGTAATTAAATTGGTAAGGCAGAAGCTGAACAATAACCTCTCATATACTCACTCAGCCAGACAGAGAGAGAAAGAGAGAGTGGAAGAGAGAGAGGGAGAAATAAGACCAGTCTATCCTGTAAAAACATATAAAAATAGCTTTACCAACAGCCTAATTATACACAGAGTTTTATGGAGGAGAGAGAAGGAAAAAGCAAATGGTTACAGTTTAGAGTGATGCATGGACATGGAAAAAGCAAGCAAACAGAGCGAAAACATATAAAGTAATAGTTAGTATAGGCATAGAAAGGACACAACTCTAACATAATCTCCATTAGTCTGATCAAAGTCCAAAATAGCCCTTTATTTCAATCTTATGCAATTTACTGAAATGTATATCACAGCCATTTTACTGAGGGCATTCTACAGTTTGTGTTTTAAGCTGATTTATGTTCCTCTCTCTTCCAGTTATCAAAGCATAGTCAACTTTGAGGAACACTGAAGGCATTTAGACAGATCCTGCTGTTGGTGTCACAGAACAGGGAAAAAAGGAAGTCCTCATGTGTCAAAGGTGGAGATCAGGGAAAGACCTCGTCACAGTTGGTGGCATTGATGTGATTGTATGAGTAGAAAATGCCATACTTGTTCTTTACACTGTTGGGATAAAGGGTGGAACCCTCAAGTAAAGTGTGGGAACCCCACATTTTGTGGCAGAATCATTTGAGAGTAAACCTCCCATTTGATGTATGCAACACTGGAGTATAAATGAAGCTCCCCACATTTAACATCAGTGGTAGGATTACTGAAGAGTAATCCCCACATTGGTAACAGCTGCCTGAGAGTAATCCCAACATTCAGTTTGATCTATTTATCTACAGTACATCTTAGGCTGACAGAGTCATGTCCACCAAGTCTTTTGTCTGTAGCACTGGCTTGGATAGACAAGCGTCCAGCTTGTTCTGCAACATCCAACATAGACCCACCCACCCACCCACCCCCATTTTTCCCTCAATTTTTTTTTTCTTGAACAATTCAAAAGAATGAGTTGTGGAATATTTTCATTTAGAATGATGAATAAAATATTTAAGACCAACATATTTGCCACCCAAAAATTATTTCCAAACATTCTGTCAGAGGAAGATTTTTATATAAGAGTATGTACAGTATCAGATAATTACAATTTCTGGCATGTATTATGTGATGCCAAAAAATACAAATATAAAAAATACCTGAGAGGAAAAACTAATTGCTTTTGTTCAGTGTCTCCAGGATAGTACTTGAATTAGTTTTGTCAGTAACATCAGCAATGTATATTGTGAATCATTCTTCCTCGAACAGGTGCCCTATCCCACAGTCTGCTGGATTCAAATGTGTCTGAAGGCAAGTATCAAGGATTCTGTTGTTGTACTTCCTATCCTACTTTTCAACAGTCTCCCTTCCTAGCTACCTAGAGTAGTCTCAAGTTTGATATTGGAGGACCCTGGGCTTGTGGTGCTGTGGGATTTCAACCATTCTGACAGGAATAGCTCAGAGATTTATTGCTGTCCTTCCATCAGAAGGCATTTTTGTTTTGTTTTGTTTTGTTTTGTTTTTGAAGGTGTTTTGAACTGAAGATTTTTAAAGAAAAGATCTTTAAGAAGGTGTTGTATTGTTCTAAGCAATACTGTTTTAAACTGCTTTTAATAATTTTTAAGTGTATGTTTTATGCTTACCTGGACCTGTGCAGCAAATGACACTGTGGAGGAAGGTAACTATTTGATTGTCTTCA
This sequence comes from Iguana delicatissima, assembly GCA_948472985.1. Lineage (NCBI taxonomy): Eukaryota > Metazoa > Chordata > Lepidosauria > Squamata > Iguanidae > Iguana > Iguana delicatissima. Next base: position 2,322,515 of record CAOKZL010000503.1, read on the forward strand.
TGATAGACCAGGGTGATGGCTGGCTGGCTGGCATCTGGTGTCACATCACAGCATGGCAGGACAGGAGGCTACTTCAGCCTGATTGCCCCTTCATGTGTCTTTTTTGATCTTCACAGTGTGACCCACCCTCAGTGCAGTGTGAGATTTGTTTGCCTATCCCATACTGTATCTGCTGGGGCTTGGACAATTAGCTTAGAGTGCTGTCTTTAAATAGGCTTTCCTTTGGTAGGTAGCAGAGGAAGAATATAAGACTTCAGCGATCACCTTGTGGCACCTTTTGGTGTAGGAACTCCTTCTTTAGGACCTTGCATCTGGCGGGGGGGGGAGAAAGCTACCCATGATGATAACCTCAGATTCAAGCTCTTATTTGCAGGCCTTGTGGCTTGGGTCAAGTTCCATGGGTTACCCTCCAATTATGCTTGGCCAGGAAGCAACCAAAATATTTTGGACTGCCTCTGGGACGAGGTGTTTCACCCATGAGAAGGCTGAAGATGTAATCACAAGGTGACACCTGGCCTTACCCGAACTCACATCAGATTGCTCTGCCCTCTTATTCCTTTTCCAGGCCTACACAACTTAAATAGGTGAGGTCAAATAAAGTGGCCTTCATTTAACCCAATTTTCTGTGTCCAGACTCATTATTTCATGGTTAACCATCAAAATTGTTTTAATACAACTAATAGTTTAGTTCTAAATTGACTTTGACTTTTTGTCTGTTTTTAATTATATTGTTAATTGTAGCTACATTTTTAATTTGTAAACCACTTTAAGTTCCAATCTTGAGAAAATGCGGGATATAAATGAAAGAAAGATAGTAACACTGATACCAATACCAACGGAATAAAAAAAAAAAAAATCTCAGCTGCATAGGCAATTACAGAAGTGACTAATCATATGGCAGTTACTTGGAACTTCTCATTACCAAATATATATATAAAAAATCATTCCAGATATTCCAAGAAGGATACAAGTGACATTAGAGCCAGATGTATTTTTCAGGTGTTTCTTTGGCTGCAATTCTACACTGCTCAGCATAGCACATTGAACAACTTCTGAAGCATGGTCATTCCTTACTTTGTGAGGAGCAGGCAGAAATGTCTGGCTATACCTCCATAGCCAAATATGAAATGATAACAGCAGTGCTGAGACTTCTAATGGATTTGTCCTCAGTAGATCTCTGCCTTATTGTCATCATTTCACCTATGACAAAGGGGAGATCCTTCTGTGATCCTGTCTGATCACCTTGGAGCAGAGTATGGCCATACACAGGGCTTCAGAGGGTTCAGTAACTCAGGGGACACCTTTGGGTATGCAGAAGGAGGAAGACAGCATCAATGCCCAGGAAAGGATGTGTCTTATATATATAAGGGAAACTTATATATTTGCATGTCCCATATCAAGGTGCTATCCTTTGGGGGTAGATGGGGAAGTTTTCCAAGCATTTCCTCAACAGAGAATGATATGAAGAGAAGCCACAGACGTGTACTCACAATCATGTGGCCATTTTGTCTCCCTATCTGTGTTACCACAGCATTCTGGTCTGGTTTTTGGTGAACTAAGATATCATTTTGATATCATAATTCGGCCCTTTCCCCCCCCATCAGCTGAGTGTTTGTTGGGTGCCACCGGACAAGCGCGACGCTAGGCATGGATATAGCCAGTTCTGCTTCGGGGGGAGCCACCCGAAACAGACACCTTGATTGTAAAACAAAAGAGTTCTTTGCCTGTGAAAGCAACCTGGCAAGCCAGGCACTTAACGGCCGAGCTAGCCACAACTGCATCTCAGCTATACCATTGTCAATTAGGTTCATAACTCAATCATGTAAATCCTGACCTTTTGGAGCCTTTGTCTCCATCCCAAAACTCATTGTTCTCATGCAAAAACCAGACTAGCCTGAGGTCGTTCTGTCCCTATAAAAGTTGTCTCACTTTGGGAGCTCTTTGGAACTCTCACTGGACTGAGCTGAAATCATTTGAAATCACTAAGCTGAAGCTCCGTTTGGATCTTCATCTTTGCCTCGCTGCCGCTCGGCTCCACAGATTCCCTTCAGTCTACTCGCCGGGTTTCCCTCCTTATCTTCAATTGGTGTCTACAGGACTTCGGACAGGTGGCGTATTGCTTATTTCTCTAAAACTTTCTTCTCCTCTATCTAGTTAGGTGTGTTTGAGTTTTATTTTCTTTGCTTAATAAAAACTGTTAGTATTTTGAAACTGCTGACTCCTCACTGACCTGAACGGGTATACATAGGATAAAAGGTCTCGCTGCGTTACCCTGCCTCTCGTTAACCAAGAGAGTGCTCCAGCTAATTTTCCCCATCTTGCTTATTTTGGTTTGTTGTTTGGGTGCCCCTCCCGGGACCCCCAGTTTACAGGGTAACACCTGGATGACCTTGAACTCTTTTGCTCTAACCAAGCACCCTAAAATCACAGCACCCATTTGAGGTAAAATGTTGCCCCCTAGAATTAAGATGAAAGAGTGATAGTGGAATGGTTTGATAACAATCCTAGCTATAAGTACCAAGATCAGCATGCTGTTCCTTTGCCTTCAAAAAGCATGCACATTCTTCTGTGAGATGGCTCTTATCAGTTTCTCATTTCCAGTGAAATGGATATTTTACATTCGGGCCAGCACTGGAATGTCCTTTGTTTGGTTGGGCCTTCAGTATTCCTGTCTTTTCAAAAGCTAGAGCTGCCATGCAGAACTGTAGCTGACTGATTAAAGGACCTTAATAGTTTTGTCCAAGTATTTTCTAAAAAAAAAAAAAGAAAGAAAAAAGAAAGAAAGAAAGAAAAAGAAGTAAAGTTGGAGAGCAAAAACAAGTTTCCTTAGCCAGAGCTGTCGACTTGGTTGCCTTTGTAATCTCAATGCAACTAAAAATGCAATCAGTGGAAGTCAAAATGTATTCATTTCTCCTTTGAAAAAAATGAAATTATTTGTAGCTCTTAAATGTCTAAAGTTATTTTGCAATGTGTAATATCAAACAAATCATTAGTTTACATCTTCATCCTGAAGGTGCAGCACTGCAGGAAAGGAGTTGGTAGACCAAATCCTTCAATTGTAAATTTGTAGGTTCTCTATTCTAATATTCGTGAAATGCTGTGCTTTGTGAGGTATAAGATGCATAATGCAATCGGCTGCTATCCTGAGGCTTCTTTTCTTAACCTTCAGCACATTTCAGGATCCCTTTGGACACTGAATATATGAATAAAAAGCAGTAATACAAGCTGGGTTACATATATATAAAAGAGACTGACCTACATTCTTTTGAGCATGAACAAACTGCCAGCTGCTTAAGGTTAGCAGCTGCCATAAAGTTATGCACACTTGTCCATTACAGGATGTTTATGGGCTGTTTTTCCTGGAGCAGCTGACACTAGCCAATGTATGAGAAATCATTTTGGACTAAATCAAAACTAGCCTAATCAGGAGTGGGAAACATCATATGCTTACACAGTTCCAAGCCAGATGGCATATTCTGTTTGGAAGAAGAGGTATATAGATTTCATTTGTCATTGTTGTTAAGGTTCATTGACAGGAACTGCATATAATAGAACCATAGCCAATCTACATACAGTCAGAAATAAACCAAACAAACAGTTGGTCAGTACTTTCAGAACTCTACACATATGGTTGCTACTGATGCAATCTTATGCATATTTGCTGGGAGAAAGCACTTCTGGCACAGCAAATGCAGTGAACATGAATAAGTAAATCTGAGAGAATATGAAAAAAGAAGTTATATTAAAGTCAATAATAAAATTTAACAAAATAATCCCACATTTTGTCTAAGGACCACTGAGTATGGGCTTTGAGCATGGTTTAGGAAAACCTTGTATGAGGAGCTTTATGTTTAGCTATATTCTGTACCGGGGGGAAAAAATGAAGAAAATAAAAGATTTTCAGATGATGACAGAAGTTTAGAACAACAATATAAACATGTGAAGTTTGATCTTAAGCAAAACTAATAATTTTAGAACAGACCACTTTATTCCAGATGGCCAAATGAAGGCACTTTCTTTCAGAATTTCATATGTAATTGCTGAGGAAATAAGTATGCAAGTAAATAAATAAACAAATAAACAAATAAACAAGCAAACACTTTTCATCCATTGTTTAGTACTTTCATATGTCAAGGTTTCTTTAAAGATGCCGCTTTGAAGAGATGAAAACAAGGTTTCATGTTAGGTTCTTTCCTGCCCCAGTAGATGATGTTTTTTGTTGGGAAACAATCACAGAACACCATTTCTGGTATTAACATATTTACAGTAACAAAACTTAATTAAAGAGATGTAAAAGCTTTAACTCAAATTGATCTGATACCAAGAATTTGCTATAGGGACCATACATATTTCTGAACTGTAGAATGTCGTTGCTGAGCAAACACATAGAATAGAACAATTTAATCAATTGGAAGCTGATAAATCAACACTTATGTAACCACCATGGACTCAATGATCCTACTCTGGTTGGGATTAATAATGAGAATTAAGTCAGCATTAACACTGTATAATGCGTTGAATCCAAAGAAAAAGATTTATTGATAATGGTTTGACGGAAGTAGATTTTCTCATCTCCTCTGCCATTACCCCGGCCTTCTGTCCTCTGCTCTGAAGTAGTATATACCACTGTTCAAACAGCTTTATCCATTAGGAAGTTCTTTCCCCCAATGTTTACTTGGTATCTTCTTTCCTGATTTTGAATCCAATGGTCTTGGTCTTATTCTCTGGAAGAGCAGAAAACAATTTTCTCCACTCTTCCACAAGATGGCTCTTCAATCTGTTATGGCCAATTTGAATCTTAGTTCACTGCTTTTAAAAAGTAGCCTACAACTGATTCGACATTAGAAGTATATTCAAAATACTGTTAAGCTATGGGTTTTTTAAGGTAAGACAAGATTAACTACATGTTTTAATTTTCCCACTGAGATCTGCAAGACTTAACAACATCTAACTGTGGCTGTATTTGATTATACCATTAGTAATTAAATCAAAAGTAATTCACATTACAAAGTGTGGTTCCATCTTATTTTCCTGTTGGTTTTTCATGAGTTTAACCATGCATGCCATGTCAGGCAGAAATTTAACAGGTACCTTTCCCAGGATGTAGATTCAATGATCAGAAATTTTCTGTTGAACATCTGCCCTCATGAAGCTTTTAAGGATTCAGGAGTAATGCTTGAGGCCAGCAGTTGGAAAAAAGAAATAAAATCCCATTCATAATTGCTTGTTTCCAAAAACATAAATGTCACTCATTCTTCCTTATATCTGTCAGTTTGTTTGACCCAGACTCTCAGCAGAAAAGTAAATAAATCTCTAGAAATACAATGCTGCATGTCTCGTGCTTTTTCAGATTTTATGCAGAAAACTGTTAATATTCTTTCAAACTGAATTTAAAATGGAAAGAAAAATATACATGAGTAATATTAAAAATTGATCCTTTTTTCCCCAGTCTGTTTCCACTGCTTTCACACATGGCAATAAAATGTTGGCATTTACTTGAAAGAAAGAAAGTTAAGCCTTCTGGTTCATGACTTATTAGGCTTCTGGCTATGGCTTAGTAGTGTCAGTTAGATCCCTGGATGACTTCTTTCTTTTCCTTTTAAAAAAAACAAACTAGAGAATGGGATAAAACTGAATGTTCAGTCTAATGATGAAATAAGAAAGAATACATCTGTTTAAAGTGGACAATTCTTGGTTGCAAAAGCTGAATTGGGAGCAACATGCAGGTGATCTGTCTCAGCAGGTGATCCCTATGGCATTGTGTTTGAGGCATATGTAACATCTCTGGGGGCACAAATGGAGCACACTCACTGTGATATCCTTTTGTTTGTGACAGGTTGTGTCAGTTCTGTCTGTGGGGTATGGTTATGAGCAGAGGCCTTGACAAGTCCCTCCTAATTCTTCAAGTCCCTTACATCAATGTCCTTCTTCTTGGATTCCATGTTATATGCAGTATCTGTCTCTGCAGTGGCAAAGCCAATAAAGACATGCTTTTTCTATAGCTCTAAGGATAAAATAAGCTGACAAAGGGAATTCTAACTTCAGAGTGTGATTATGTTGGTTAGAATCTGCTACCAGATAGATATAATTCATTAAGTACTGGATGGAAAATTCATAGAACTTGTTGAAAAAGAAAGACAAGTACATGATTAGAAAGAAGGGGTGGTGACAGGCCATATGTTTTGCATTTAAAATATCCTGGGGTGACTTCCTGGCAAGTCTGGGAAAACTTTCCTATCTGAAACCATAGAGATCAGCTGCTGGTTGTTATACTGACTAGCAGTTCTTAAGCTAGTGTCCATGGACCCCTGGGGAGCCATGATGCTCTCACAAGAGATCTGCAAGGACTTGAAGAAATGTTGTGAGCTTTTAAAGTTAAAATAGAAAGGAAGGAAGGAAAACAGATTGACAGATGGACAGTCATACAATGATCTCAAAAAGCATGAGTCTTTTGCTGGCAACAGACATCATTAGTATAAAGTTTCTTCACACTATCTTAAAACTATCAAAAGTTATGAAACTGATAGCAAAAAATGTATTCATCACTTACTACTTTTGCACATGGAAAGAACATGCAAGTGACTCTGAGTAGCTGAGAGAAGCCACATGACATTTCTTGCTACCACATATATGGCCAGAAGCCTTCTTGAATTAAGTCCTGGTGGTCCACAGCAACAAAAGATGGTCCATGGTAAAGTAAAGGTTGAGAACCACTAGTATAGACTGTATGGAATTACAGGGACTGATGGTCAGACTTGATATATGCCAACTTCCATGTTGTGGATTAGTTCTTGTTTTATCATAAAAAGCAACTGTACAAATATTATCTTCTATCCAGCTATTAAATGGAGGGGACCCTTGTCTTTTTATGTATCTGGTCACCTTATACATTAAACAGATGGTAACCAAGATAGCATAATCAGACAATTTCAAAGATGGTCCTCAGCCCCAGTAAAGACAATCCACTCACTGAATCTCTGAGCCATGTTCATCTAAATATATATGTAAGTATATAAATATATATAATATAAGTTAGGATTGTGCATGTATATTTTTTGGGGGAAAAAGTATATAAAAATGCTTCAGATTTTGGAAGACTCAAAAGTGTTAGGTGTTATGGCTTTTTGCATGTTCTTAAGTTGCGGCTTCTACCATGTGTCATCATTGTCTCCGCTTGCTAGAACTGTTGTCAATTGCAGTCAACTACATCTGTAGCAGAGCTTGGAAAGTTATTTTATTAAACATAGGAATGAATATAGTGGCAGTGATAGGATGATGCCCCAGGTACCACAACTTGGTAATAGATTGCTTTGACATATCTTTATATTAACTCTTAAAAACAACTTCCCAGGGTCTGATCTGGAGGATCCCAAATTGTTCAGTCTTGGTGTAAATGAACAGCTGTATATATGTGTGCCTTGCATCTGAAATCCTTTGTGTGCTCAGAAACATTATGGGATGTTCCTAGGAGAAATGATTTCACTAGAATGTGAGTTAATAATTTAAATTTTTGCTTGTGGAAAATGAACATACTGGTGTGTGTTGGGAGTTTTTTGTTTGTTTGTTTTTTAAGTGATAAAAAATTGCACCTTTTCTAATACCAATAGGTTACAATCTCAAAACATGTTCAAATAATAAAGGATAAAGAGCGTTCCAAGTTTCACATATGAAACAAATACACTCTTCTACAAAAAAATGATAAACGGAAGTACATACATATCTATAATATTTACTGGTAAGATCATGAAATAGGATCACTGAAAATATTTCAGATTTCCTTTAAAGTTTTTTTTCCCCCTCATAAAACTGATAGTCTCAACAGTGGGTAGTTCAGGGTGAAGTTGGTTTTTTTTGTTTTGTTTTTTTCCTCAGTTCAGAGCATGTTATTCATAAGGGACCCATAAAAGGGAAAATAATCTTACATGATGCCTGACAGACAAATAAATATTAGAATTCCTTAGGGGTGTGAAAGCAAATTTGCAAGTTTCCTGTTGAAAGAAGCAGGGAATTCACAATCTCTTGGTGTGTTATCTAGCTGTGATTTGACTTAAGCAGTCAGCTGAAATCAGTGTGAAGAAAAAGCAATAGGCTAAGAAGATGTGTCAAAAGAGATTTTATATACAGCGGAAATATTCCTATTGATAGAGGACCAAGAAAGAATTGCATTGTTCAGTTTCACTGTAAATGCATTAGTTACATTCATAACTCCATCCAAGGTATACAGGATGAGCTGCAATGGGCAGATGATAGAAATGCATAATTCAATTAGGAAGAGTAGTACATTACAATAATAGCAACAGAAGGAACTCTGAATCAATTTGTTCACTATGATTCTATGGTATTACAGTTTCTGTACAGGTATCAAATCTATAAACTGTTACTAAACTAGTTTTAAATACTGTGCAGGTCTTTTGTCCTTATTTGATATTGTACTCGGTATATAAAAGCAAAGCTCCACAGAAAAGAACTTTTTTGTATTGTTTCAGCCAATGTGAAGAATTTTAAAGTTTATGTGCATGGGGGAGAATCCATGAAATGCATTAGAGCTCTTATTTTTGTTCATTTTTTTAAAAAAAAATTAAAAGAATTCCTTAATAACATTCTTGAACTAATAGTCTCTTAAGACTCAGATGCTGATGCTGTATGTCAAATATGTGGGAAACTTAAATTACCTCTCCCTGTCCCTCAGAAATATTTTTCCACATCTAAACTTTCTAAACTTTCAACTTTGATTTCTTTTCTTTTTTTTTCCTAGCAAGAACCATTCTGAAGTTAATATATTAAGTTCAAGGGAGTTTTCTTGCTGTAACTATTCCTATAATCCAACACACTTTCACTGGGATGTAACCAGTATGACTCATGATATACCATGAGTCATACCATGCATCATACATATCCCTACACCTTAAGCTCCCTAAGGAAGACACAATGCTCACACTCTTGAAATGTCCCCTCTATGATACACTCAATGTCAGCAGCTGGGTTCCAAGACCCTTATGTGACCCACTTTGCTGACCTACATAAAATCATGTGGATAATTCTGGGTCATAGTCAGGGACTCAGGTCCCTAAACTGTCCATGAAAGGTTTTGGGGTTTTTTTTAGAACAAAGATCTAGATATCTGGCATTAAGCTTCCAATCATGCTACAAGGAAAATGTTAGTGCAGCTCCTATTTAAATTTCCATTTCTTCACAGTTATGTTAGATGCTGGGGATTACTTCAACCCAGTTGGTGGGGAAACAACAGAAATTCATTGGAGGGATGGGAAGTTTTCTAAGGGATCATTATTTTATAGGGAAAGATATCACATGTAAAGTAAAGGACATTCCAGTTAAAATAAAACATTACTGAAGATCAAGGAAGAAGGAACAATTGATAAGGTTGCAGGGGGAAAAAATGTTTTAGTTCATTCTTAACCAGAATTTAACCAGAATTTTTTCCAAATCTTACTTTCTGGAATTGAACAAGGGCCCAAATGAACATTTCAAAAGTTGGACCAAAAGTTTGAGAAAACTATTACTAAACACACTATTTACAAAGATCTTCAAAGGGGTTCAAACAGTGAAGCCCTCTGATAAGTCTACTGTCTGTCCAGTCTTCCCCGTCACCCTTGCATGGAGAAGCCAGACCCAGCCTAGTGACAACCTACTTTAATTTGCTTGGTTCCAGCTATCCTTTCTAAGAAGTTCATCCAACCCAAGTGCCCATCCTCAAAACTGCAGGACTTGGAAGACTATTACCCCAAAGTTATTCCTCCAAGGTGATTCTCCTCCCTATCCATGGGTCTCAGAACCCAAATGATGAGTTAAAGAAGCCTCTTTTACCATGAAGCCACCACTGTGTTCTCACCATTATATCTGGTTCATAGCCCTTCCACACAAATCTGCCAGTGTTATCATCCCTTTAACAGATTTATACAAAGGAATTGCCCAAATTGTTCACATGAATCTGTATCAGATAGATACCTCATCCCCATCACCTGAATTATATTACAGAATGGGTGGTAAATAATCCTATGTGGCCCCAAAGTGACTCGAGATATTCAGTACTTGAGTATTCAAATCTTATCTTCTGGGAGGGAAGAAGAGTCAAGTCAACTAGAAACAGACTGGAGCTGGGGAGGGGTCACATCAGTCTTTATACTGATATGCCCTGTTCCCATGCTTCTTTTAGGGCTATTGATGTGGATTCCCATTGGCTACTGTGCAACAGTTGGTGTGTTTCTTCAGCATGTGTTTGACTGAATGTATATGTTTAAGAGTTTGTGATAGGATTTACCAGTCCAAAAATAGATACTTGATGTGTGCATTTGCACATTTTTTTCTTAAATGCGTGCATTTCAAAAATGCACACAAAGATGTTTTAGTCAATGATAGAAAAAAACTGTATTTGACGAATAACCATGACGTAATGAGGCCAGACACAGAAAATTGGGTTAAATAAGGGCAACTTTCTTTGATGTAACCTATTTAAGTTGCATTGGCCTGGAAAAGGAGCAAGAGGGGGAGTAGCCTGATGCGGGCCCAACTGAGGCTAAGCATCTTCTTTCCTCCTCTGCCTTCCTTTGGATGAAACACCTCAGTCCTAGGGAAATCCAAATGCTATTGGTTGTTCCTCAAACTGGCATAACTGGAAGGTAAACCAAGGAACTCCCACCAAAGCTGCAGGGCCCTATAAGCGAGAGCCCAAATCCCAAGTTAGCCTCCTTCTCCACCCCCAGGATACTTGGCTCTAAGAGGGAGTTCCAGACCCCTGCTCTGCACTAACAGTTCGCTAAAAAGTGATCACCAAAGTCTTATCCAGTTGGCCCTTCATATTCACTAGGGTTAGGGGTGCAGGACCCCCACAAAAGTGGAAAAATCACAAATATCAAAATGACTGTGTGTCTGTGGGAAGGGTGCTGAGGCATGATGGGGAATGGATACCTAGGTCAAACCAGGTCAAGGAAAGGAGAGGGAAGAGGTGGGTTAGCATGGTGCCCTTCATCTCTGTCACCCATTTCCTTCCTTGGGTTTGTGGGGCATTGGGAGAGGGTTTGTTTTTGTGGTGCTGAGAAATTGAGTTGTGATCCATCCTTAGCTGGCCAGGCAGCAGCTGGTGGAGAAAGATTATAAAAGACAGGTTTTCAAAGGGCTGCATGAGCTGACTGGAGTTGCCAATAGGGAAGCTTTCCCCAGAAAAGAAGCACCTGGGGGGAGGGCAGGGGTTGAAGAAACTCGCAAATAATCAAATCTGTGAAAGTCAAACCCAGAAATGTGGAGGGCCAAATGTATTCTCCGGCAGCTATCTGACAGAAAAAATAATATTCCTGAATGAATCTCACACTGCACTGAAGGTGGGAAGATGGGTTGTGCTGAATGATCAGAGAGTAAACGGCAACTAGGAATAGCCTCCTATCCTGCCCCTGTCACATGGTGTGATCTGGAATTTTCAAAGTTGATATAGAGCAAGGGTCTAGGACAGGCAATTGCATCTCATAAATTAAATGGGTGATAAATTGTACATTCTCTTGTTCAAATCATTACATTTGACAGGTTACAAATTTTTGGATGGGATTTAGGGAAAGCAGGCAGTTATCTATCTATCTATCTATCTATCTATCTATCTATCTATCTATCTATCTATCTAGAATGGTTTATATATCCTTCTTCCTACAAACGTATACCAAAATGGCTGGCAAGAAGAAATTATGATTAGAATGAAATATAGTAAAGTAATTGGAGAGCTACAAAAGACATAAAGAAAACAAAAAAGAACCAGGAAAAATCCTAGAGCAGATCATTAAACAGTCAGTTTGTAATTACTTAGAAAGCAATGCCATGATCACTAAAAGTCAGCATGGATTTCTCAGAAATAAGTCATGCCAGATTAATCTTATCTCTTTTTATGAGAGGGTTACAAGCTTGATAGACAAAGGGAATACTGTAGATGTAGCATATCTTGACCTCAGTAAGGCCTTTGATAAAGTTCCCCATAACATTCTTACAAAGAAACTAGCAAAATACAGGCTGGACAGGGCTACTGTTAGGTGGATTTGGAATTGGTTGACCGACTGAACCCAAAGGGTAATCACCAATGGCTGCTTTTCATCCTGGAGAGAAGTGACTAGGGGGGTGCCACAGGATTCTGTCCTGAGCCGACTGCTATTCAGCATCTTCATCAGTGACTTGGATGAAGGAGCGGAGGGCATGCTGATCAGATTTGCAGATGATACCAAATTGGGAGGGGTTGCTAATACACCAGAGGGCAGGATCAAAATTTAAAATGACCTTGACAGATTGGAGAGCTGGGCCAAAGCTAACAAAATGAAATTCAACAGAGATAAATGTAAGGCAGAAAAAATGGAATGCGCAAATATAGGATAGGGGACACGTGGTTGGATAGCAGTACTTGTGAAAGGGATCTAGGAGTCTTGGTATATCACAAGCTGAACATTGTCAGCAGTGTGATACAGTAGCCAAGAAAGCCAACAGGATTCTTGGTTTCATCAATAAGAGTATGGTGTCTAGATCGAGGGAGGTGATGGTACCACTCTATTCTGCATTGGTTAGGCCTCATTTGGAATACTGTGTTCAGTTCTGGGCACCTCAATTGGAGAAGGATATTGACAAGCTGGAACATGTCCAGAGGAGGGTGACCAAAATGGTGAAGGGTCTGGAAGCCATGGCCTATGAAGAATGGCTAAGGGGGCTGGGTATGCCTAGTCTGCAGAAGAGAAGATTAAGAGGGGACATGATAGTCATGTGTAAATATTTGAAAGGATGTCATGTTGAGGGAACAGGCTTGTTCTCTGCCACTTCAGAGACCAGGACAAGGAGCAATGGATTCAAGCTGCAGGAAAGGAGATTCCACTTGAACCCCAGGAAGAACTTCCTGACGGTCAGAGCTGTCCGGCAGTGGAATATGCTGTCTCGGAGTGTGGTGGAGTCTCCTTCTTTGGAGGTTTTTAAGCAGAGGCTGGATGGCCATCTGTTGGGAATGCTTTGATGGGTGTTCCTGCATAGCAGGGAGTTGGACTCGATGGCCCCTGGGATCTCTTCCAACTCTATGATTCTATGAAAAACACTTTCCAAATTCAAAGAGGTACGGATGGCTCAATTACTATGTCCTTCTGCATTTGGTTTAAAAACAATGGCTTCATTTATGCCCAAGACAGTACAAATGTATTACCCTGTAATGCCCACATAAAAGGCAACCATTGTTAAAGCATTGTTCTCTATTTCAACGGTGACTGCAACCTACTACAGAAATAATAGAAATATAGACTAACGTATGTTAGTCTTATTCCTCTTTCGCTGCTGAAAAACGTTAACCATTATCTCAGATACAACACTGCTGCATCTATCGTTGAAAAGGAGCAACATCAAGTGGCTTATATTGTGTTTTCTTTACATCAAATCATCCATTGTAGATCTCCAAGGTCTTTGTTTTGTAGTAATTTACTAGATAACATATGTTGATATTTAACAAATGTATTTGTGTTTAAGGGAATACAAAATTATTGTGAATCAGTTATAACAATTTCCCTTCTATTTGAGGAAAGAGATGGTTTATTTCTCAAATACAGCATAATAAAATGGCATTTTCTTTGACCAGTTTTCCAACAGGGGGAAGGAGAATCAATTACACAATTTCTTCATGGGCACTATATCACCTTCATGATTTTTAAATAATCAGATGCTCTAGGGCAGTGGTTCTTAACTTGGGCTCTGCAGACCCCAGAGTCCATGGAGCTTTCACAGGGGATCCATGAAGCCCTGCTGCTGGACACTAACAGCAGTGGCAGCAAAAGAGATGTGGTACCAAGGTGTGTGTGTATGTGTGCAGGTGCCAAAACTTCTCCCATTTTTTGCAAATGATTGAGCAGTTTGGGGACATGCACATTCCTTCTGCTACATCCCTTTTGTAAGGGATGTAGCAGCAGGGGTGTGGGCATCAGGGCAATTTTGGAACCCTCAACCACACCCCACTACCACATCCCTGATGAAAGAGACATAATGGCAGGCATGTGAGCATGCCCAAGGTTTGAATCCCCACTTGACCAATGAAACACATTTGGTGAACTTAGGGAAGTCACATTCTCTCAGCCTGAGAGAAAGGCAAAGACAACAAATCTTACCAAGAAATCTTACTAGGTTCACCTTAGGGCACCCCTAAGTCAGTTTTCAAGAGGGAGAGACATGATAGCTAGAAAGAACTTCCCCCTGTCAGTGTCACTTTGTTGTTCTGTAGCTTCAAGTAACTTCTGACTTATGACAATCCTAAGGTGAATCTATCACAGGGCTGGTTTTTTTGGCAAGATTTATGCAGAGGGAGTTTTGCTTTGGCTTCCTCTGAGGCTGAGAGAATGTGACTTGCCCAAGGTCACCCAGTGTCTGAGTGGGGATTTAAATCCTTAAATGAAGCCTTAAATAAACAAATAAATAAATATTTGAATACTTAACTTGAGTTAAGTCAGGGGATCCTGGCAACAAATTATATATAAATGGGGTCTCCAGTGAAGAAATGGTTAAGAACCACTGATCAATGGCATTATGCCTTTGATTGGCATGATTTTAGTGAATGATTTTGGTATCATGTTTGTTCTCCAGTTTCAGTGCTTTGTGTTTGTGTAGAAAGATGGAGGAAAAATAAATAAATAATATATATGTACAGACATCCTTAACAAAAAAGTAAAATAAGGTTCAGTTCAAAGTGTATTCTTTTCACAACTTAGTGTTAATCTGCATCAGCACTGGACAGTTTTGAGAGCTCGTCATATTTGACCTCCTTGTTCTCCTCTCAGTTTCTCTTAATTCTTCTGCACTTTTCCATTAACGACCATACTGTCTTTCAGCCTCAGTTTTCATCTACAAAATAGGATTGTGTATAAGTGTACTTCCTTGTAATTCATGTAAATAGCTTTAAGCACCAAGCCCATTTTGAGTTGATATTTCCAAAGTATCACAGTTGTTTTTGCAGCTCAAAAAGAAAACTGAAAGGGGTAAAAAGTCAGCTTCAGAAAGCAGTATCTGCTCCACAATGCTTTCTTCACATCAAGACATCTGCTGCAGACCTCCAAAGATTTTTTTTTCATTTTTCTTCCACATTTTATTGCAGCAGTTTCAGTGCTGTTAAATTAGTAATTAGTCACATCAACTTTTGCAATATTCCCACCCCCCCCTCAAATTCATTGAAACAATGGTTGGCAAGATTTTTAACATGTCACACAGAAAGAAATGGATCACAGAGTGAAGAATGTCATGATAATAGACGGATACTATGGTTTCAGGTGGCAGTTCTCCACAGCAATCACGATAATTATAAAAGAAATGCAGCACAAGTCAACCTAGCAGTTTTAAAAAAAGATCTCTCCTGGAAGAGATAGAAGTTGGTGAGGCAGGCTGGGGTTTGGGATTGCTACCGCGGCTTAAATACCATAGTTGTTGCTTGTTCTGATCCTCTATTTAATTAAGGAAAACAGCACGAGAAAAATAAGTTACATATTCTCTAACTGCTCCATTTTAACAAGGACAATCCTGGTTAATTCTCTGTTGTTCCACTTTTTCAGCTGCTTTTAAAAGGTCCCAGTTTCTCTCTCCTCCTCCCACTTTCCCCCTTCATCTGCTGTTTACTGCAATCAGTACAAAAATGAGTTCAAAGTGGAAAAGCAGTTTGCATTCAATTAACTTAGCAAGGAGAGAGGACAGGAAGAAGCAAAATCTTGTCCTACCTTGACGCCTCAGACAAAAGAAAGCTCTGCTATAGTATCTCCCAGATTGTTTGTGAATAATTTTTGCCCTGTCTTTGCTACACATATCCTGGTTTTCATCTGTGAAATATTTGAGAGTATGATGTTATTGGTGGTGATTTGTCCAGGCACTTACCTCAATGTATTCACAGAACACATAGAAACAGGACTGTGATCCTAGCTGACTCCAGTGCCCCTTTTTGCACTGGCTTTAGTCTCAGACTATTGCATGTTGCATATTCAAAATGCTGAATATCTGAATACCAGGAATTAACAACTGCAGTGAGTTCAGCATGGAATTTTCTGCCCTGGGTCCATGGGAGGGGGGGGAGGGAATCACAGGCTACCAAAGTTGCCCAAAAGGGTGAGGGGGAGAAAAAGAAGTCTCCCCCCACCTTGTAAAATAATGGAAAGATAGTCTGGAAAGCACTTAAAAGATTAATTGATTCCCCTGGATATTTCCAGAAGACACAATACAGTATTTTTTGTTTGCTAAAAAGGGACAGTCCAAAGGTTTCACTGAGTGGGTTAAAGCTACACAATCAGGAAAACTTGGGCTCTTTCACACACTATTATAGATCTATAATTCTATAATTCCTAGGGAACTCTGAGATTTGTACTTTGGTGAGAGATCTCTGGTAGAACTTTCTAAATAACTCTTCCTAATCAGCAGATCCCAGGATTCTATATGATAGTAACCATGAGAGTTAAAGTGGAATTATAGTGCTATAATTATGTGCTGTGAAAGGGCTCCTTGATTTTTAGGGACCATGCAAAATCATCAGTTTGAAGTGTACAACTGAACACAAAAGTTCTCCTTTCCAGTCTTTTCACTCATTGTGCAAAGTCTGAGCTGAACTGAATCCTACAAAAGTATGAGGACTTTGGGTGAAGAACTAGTATACATGGCCTTGTGTGACAATTACACGAATTGTGATAATGTTTGGAGGAATGGATACTGCTAATGAGAACTAAAATGTCTGTCCTACAAGAGAAGAATGATGGGCCATATTTTGTCATTCATACCATCTTTCACTTAAAGTTGTGTGATATATTTAAAATAAACAACATTCATTGAGGCCTCTGATACTTTGAATTTCTCAGATCATCCAGACCCTGTTTTGATGCACAGCTGTGTTTTAGTAGAATTCAAAAAAATCTTTAAAACTTTAGGCTGGCACAGGTGTGATTGTACATTTATGACAAGGCTAATTTATTATTTCACTGTGTGGGAAATAAGCAGCTTAGAACCTATGGTGCCATAGATATTTCATGTGATTTCTTGCTGGCCTTTACCCAAGGAGAGGTCCACAATGGCCATTTCTGCACTTGACTGTTATTGTGCTATTATTCCACTTTTGACATCCAATGGAATCCTGGGGTTTACAGTTTAGGGAGGGGCCTTGGAATAATAGCGCTCTAACAGTCTAGTGTGGAAATGGCCTATATGTACCACATCTCAAAAACCATTGTTTTCAGGTGCTCTACTGCTTAACCCATAACTCAAAAGGTAGAAATGTGTTCCATTGGTTACAAGCATGGTCCTTCCATGTTCTGTCATATTTGTGAGGAGCATCACCCTCTTGTACCCTTGGAACTGGGAGCAGAATATTATTGTAAAAGAGTTTACTTATGAAAATACAGAGTTTGGAATTGAAAATAAATACATGTAGTTTTGGAAGGCAGAAGCTCTGATGAACATAAATATCATTACAATTTCAGAGCAAACTTGAAGGACAAGAAAAGCAAGCCAAAAATGAAAAGAAAAATAGGATGAGAAAAAAGTTATGTGGTAGTTTAGTTTATTATTAATGCTTTGATGATAGGCTATTCGCATATAAAACAAATGAGTACAATTAGAAAGGACAACATGGAATAAATACCACATAAATCTGGAAGACTTAAAAATTCAATGGGACTTAAGCACTTTTACTTACATTAAAACGCTATGTTAAGGTAAGAACACTCCCAGAACAATCAACTGCAATATCACTGATAAATTTTGCCCAGATTTTCATTGCTGCCAGAGAAAAAAGAGAAACCTTGTGAGTTACTGCAGAGTTCATACAAAACAGGAAACAGAAAATCTTTCTGGACCACTATTAGGGTGTAGGTGAAATAGAACAGATCCCAAAAATTTAATTCTTGGCTCTGCAAATAGATAGATGATAGACAGACAGACAGACAGACAGACAGACAGACAAATTCTCAATTTCTGAGAAAAAAGGTTGTCATTAATATGTCTTTGGCTTTATTAGATGTTAGTAAAGAGAGGAAATATCATGTCCCTTTGACAGAATAATGTCCACTGTCTGTTCCTCTTGAATTTCTTTTTGGATACAATATCTGTCATTTATACTTCATTTGATTAGAAACATGGATACACTTTACAATCTGTTTAATTGTCAACTTAGAAAATTCCTAGAATATAAACATCTGCTGAAAAAGAAACACCTTTAGTCAACGCTCCTGGAACTAGCAAACAAATTGGACAGCTGGTATGGGTTGCTTCCACAAAGATTTTAACAAAAGGTACAGATTATGCACCTTGACATTAAGCTAGGTGTAGATTTTTATGCTTCATATTTATAAGGTAATAAGATCAAGTGTAAAACTTAGTATTTGCATATTTTGTTATTTAAGAGGAGTAGGATGGCCTCTAGTGGTACATATCAGTATAGGGAAGTAATACAGTACAACATCTAGATGTATCCAGATTTCAAATGTAAGGAAAGATCACAAGCTGCTAATTTGGATTTTCAGAAAGAATTACAAAGTTTCTCTTTCTCTTTCTCTTTCTCTCTCTTAATATGTGTCTCTCTCTCTGTGTGTGTATTTTCTTGTACTTCTATTAATTGAATTATGCTTAGGTTCATGATACTTTAAGTCCATGTAAATGTATCAATAAGTTTTAATGGTAGCTTCAGACATAACACCAACATAATATTTCTTCTGTAAAGAATTCTAATAACTATCATGACTCACATTGATGTCACTGTATAATCTATTAATTTCAGTACTAAATCAAGATAGCTAGTCAATCAAAACTTACTATTCAGTACAAAATGGGATATGTCATTATCTCATTTGCAGAGATGCCAAAATGAATATTTTACATGGACACTATTCCCTTGTCAAATTAAATGCAGGTATTTTTTTCCATTTCTTTTTGTCAGTGTTTGTATTGTAAAACACTCCTTAATACAAAAGAAGTACTTATTACATGCCAAGAAAAACAAATTTTGGAGAATGTGTTACAGAAACTATTATGTGCTTCCAAGTAGGGCAGACAGATGTAACTGTAGTCCTTGGTATGTGTATCATTGACTGATTAATTCCTTGTGTAAACAAATGTTATGGGTTCTCACCCTCACTACATCCAAACACAACTTTCTGTATATAAATAGACCCAGTTGTATTACCTGCAGCAGCACAGTCAATTTGTTAGGATACAGAAGGAGCTAAGACAGACTAACTTCCAGCATCTCCTGAGCAGCCACATTGAACTGAACTAGTATAAACCAACCAGGAGGACTCCAGAACAGGGATGGACCAAGAGATAGTGTGACTTATGGAAAAGCAATAATTGGTGGTCTCCATCCAATCTAGGATTCATATTATCCAAAGCCAGACAAGTTATTCTGGCACATGAGGATGAAAATCCCTCAAGGGTTCCACCCCACTGGAATAAAAATGGAATAATAAGAATAACAAATTTAACCACATATTTGCTGCCCTTCCATGACATGCCACATCTTCTGTTGAAAGCAGATGTGGAAGTAAGGTCAGCTTGCCACAACCTAACATACTAGCAATTCTTCTTTGGAACTTCCCCAATGGCTAGATTTCCACTCAAGAAAAACTTCTATCGTAATATATTTGTTGTTCTTTCAGATGTAGCAAAATATTGAGAACAACTTAAATTTACTAGCCTTACCTGTCTCAGAGGGTTGTTGCAAAATCTGAAATGGGGCAGGGAATTTTGCATTAATCCATGAGCTCTATGGAAGAAGAATGGAAAAATCTATCTCAATCTGGTTTCAGGTCTGGGTATGTGCCAGAGACTGCTTTGGTTTCCTTGTGGATGACCTACGCCAGGAACTAGACAGGGGCAGAGTGTCGCTGTTGGTTCTGCTGGACCTCTCAGCAGTTTTCAATACCATTGATCATGGTATCCTTCTGGGGATGGGACTTGGGGGCACTGTTTTACAGTGGTTTCATTCCTTTCTGAAGGGCAGAACCCAGATGATGGTGCTAGGGGATACCTTTTCAAACTTCTGGCCTTTGGCCTGTGGCATTCCTAAGGGCTTGGTCCTGTCCCCCATGCTATTCAACATCTAAATGAAACCTCTGGTTGTATGGAGTTTTGGGGTTTGGTGTCATCAGTATGCAGATGACACCTGACTTTATGACTCCTTTCCACCACAAGAGAAGGAAGCTGTTTTGGTCCTAAACCAGTGCCTGTCGTCAGTAATGGATTGGATGAATGCAAACAAATTGAAACTTATCCAGGCAAGACAGGGGTGCTCCTGGTCAGCCAAAAGGCAGATCAGGAAATAGGGATTTAGCTGAGATTACACTCCTCCTGAAGACTCAAGTTTGCAGTTTGGGTGTGCTCCTGGATTCAACTCAGAGGCTGGAAGTCCAGGTTTCACCAGTAGCCAGGAGTGCATTTGTACATTTAAGGCTTGTGTGCCAGCCACTCCCATTCCTTGAGATGTAAGATTTTGCCACGGTGACACATGCCTTGGTTACATCCCAGGTGTATTATTATAACATGCTCTATGTGGGGCTGCCTTTGAAGGGGCTGGTTACAGGCTACAGGGATCATACAACTTCCCTGTTGCAACAGCTTCACTGGCTGCCAGTCTGTGTCTAGGCACAATTCAAAGTGCTGGTGATGACCTTTAAAGCCCTACATGGCTCAGGTCCAGGTTACCTGAAGGGCCATTTTCTCCCCTTCAAACCAGTCCGGGCCTTGAAATCTGCTGGAGAGGCCTTCTGTCTATCCCATCATCCCCACATGCACACCTGGTAGGAACATGGGAGAAGGCCTTCTCAGTGGCTGCCCCCAGGCTCTGGAACAGCCTTCCCACAGAAGATAGATTGGCACCCTCCCTACTGTCCTTCTGTAATCAGATAAAGACATTTTTATTTAGACAGGTATTTGACGTATGATCATATGTGGCCTGTCCAATAGAACTGTGCTGGGTATTATGTTCTTTGATTAATAATTGAGTTTTAATTATGTAGTTTACCATTATTTTAATCCTTTTGATTGTTCAATTATGGTTTAACTTTTGTATTTTATTAGTTTTTAACTATATATTCTTAAATCTATAAGATACTTTGAGTCCCAACTGAGAAAAAAGCGGAGGAACAAATAAAGATGATAATGATATCATCAATGTAATAAATACCTAGAATCAATTAAAAAATGATGCCCTGTCATTACATAAAACTCTTAACTTAAATTCTTTTGACAGGCAAATTCACTTATGTTCCTTATATTTTATCCTTTGACAGCCTCAGATGTAGCCAGGAATGGTAAGAATATTTGGAAATATTTGGAAATTGGTCAAAAACCATGTTTTTCAAGTGTTGTGAAACTCTGAGAAGAACAACGCTGGACTGATGAGAATCACTATAGTTCAGGACTTGTTCTGCATAAAATATGCATGTGGTAACAGAATTTCTGTATAGAAAGTAATATTTCAAGTATAAATATTAATTCCTGTGGAGAAATTTCTGTTTTCTGTTCAGAAAAGTCTGTTATCTGTGCAAAACAAACATGTAGAAATTTTAGACAGAACAAGTCCCAAAATGTAAATAGCCTTCAAAGACTGTGTGGTCTAAAAAGACTTTCTTGCAGCAGGAAGAAAATTGCTGAAACTACTCATTGCCACCTCCAGGAAGAAACTTCGTGAAGAATTACATATCTAGATGCAACGAAGTATTTAGATATACAAAAATCTTGAACCACTGTAATGTGAGAAGATGGGGATGTTGCCCAACCCCATCAGCCCCAAGAACAGCAGAAGTCACACAGGGTGACATATGCTGATCTCACCAGCCAAAGTAAAATAAGAAGAAAAGAGCTTCTCTCCAAAAAAGTGGAGGAAGACACGATGACAGCAATGCCCTCACTTCTTAAACTTCCCTCATGAAAAAGAGAAAGATACAACAATGAAAACCTCTCTCCTGAAACTGGGACAAAGGCACTGTATCTCTGCTTTATAGGGGAAACAAAAGGTCTTTACAATGTTGGGCATGTTTCAATAGTCAAATGACATCTTTGAATACTGTATCTGAAATAATTCCATTTTAATTCATACATTTCAAATTCCAGTGTTAGAAGATGAGACCTACAATATGATATAATCTAAATCTTAAATCTTTTAAACTAAGAGTTAGGCAAATTATCTTCCAAAATTCAAAGCAGTTATGATTGGTTCATCATCTGAACATTTGAACAAACAGGGCTAGAGAATGCAGATGCCAGTTTTATTTCTGGCAAAATTTCGGGAAGAAAATCCCTTATATAGTTCACATACATAAGCTTCAAAAACAGGACAATGTTTATGTAACTGAAGTCCAAAAACTCTCCTTTCTTTCTTAATGTGAACATGTTGCTCCTTCTGTGATACAGCATACAGAATCTTATTTATTGTACATTTATATTCAGCATTGAGCATTTGCAGAGAATCAGCAGAAAAAGAAACTTACCTCAAACCAACACTTCTGTTCCTCCACTTTTGAAAATTCTTTTTACACTTCTGAAAATACTGAATGACATAATTGGCTTACTAGACCTGATATGTAATCTTAGATGTTATGAAGCTGATTTTATAGATTTCGGGGCCTAATGGTCTAATCAATTTGTATAGGTGGGTCTAGAAACTCGTAGAATTGATGTTCAAGGAACATATATTATTTATACAGAATAGAGATGCCCACAAATCCTGTGTTGCCATTTTATCTTGAAAGAGGGGTTACACTCAACTACTGTAGGCTATGCCAGTGTTGCAGGTTCTACCAAGATGGTCATATGTCACGGCGATTTCTACTGTTTGAGAACCAGCTTAGCTAAGCATGGAGAGGCTCATCACCAAAAGACTGGGTATGAAATGATGACTTGGCCACAACAACTAAAGCAAACAAACAGCAAACAAGCAAAAACAATAAGGTAGAAAAGATGTAATCAATGATTATGACTGGTTCCAAATAAAGATAATTTTTTTTTAATGGAAAATCCTTCAGGTATTCAACATATAGGATTGGTGAGAATTATGATCCCAAGCCATTGTCTAAATCCCCCAGGGTATCTATGAATTTACTTCTATTGAACTTGCCCATGGCAAGCAAAGAAGTAAGGCCAGCTGACTGAAATACTGCCTCAAACAAATCTGTTGTCTTCATGCTCTATATAAGCAATGAAATATTACTTAAACATTTTGCATTTGTTGAATGAGTCCTTCCTGCTAAGACAAACCTAGGCAAAATAGTTATCCACATGTACCAGTTGTGGGATATCTATTATAACTTGTATTTCTGTCAGATCAGGTAAAGTCTAAATATGATCAGCATGAAGACAACATTCCACAGGCTTGCCTGGTTGGTAACACCTTTTTGAAGGAGATGAGTATATCACATGAGTAGCTTTGGCTGTTGATGTAAAGATGGCTTCTTGAAACCTATTACTTATCTCACTGCAGTTTCCTCTTTTGACCAAAAGCTATTTAATGGCACATAGACTGAATTTGACCTCTCACAGATCT
Organism: Iguana delicatissima; assembly: GCA_948472985.1. NCBI lineage: Eukaryota > Metazoa > Chordata > Lepidosauria > Squamata > Iguanidae > Iguana > Iguana delicatissima. Next base: position 2,346,024 of record CAOKZL010000503.1, read on the forward strand.
TAAGACCCATTCCTAATGGACTCAAAATGTTGACCACCAAAGGCTGTGGAATATTATCTTCTCGAAGAATGTTCAGGAAATGTTCTGCCCTAAGGTAGCAACACTTATGTAATAGAAGATACAGGATGAAAACTCAATTTAGTGTTTTTAGATATTACACTGAGATGTAAGCCACAGAGGTTGCTTTGGATGTGCTTAGAAAAATATAATCTCTATTGAGCAAAATCTGTTAAAGACTATGCTGAAGCACAGAGAGAAGAAATCGATGTATTCGAGCCCCTAAAAACATAGGACAAAGATGGTTTGTAGGAAAGATGGTACCAAGAGGCACTGTTAAAATCTTAATTTACATGGGGATCATCATCACTGAATATTATAAATTATTGAAATCATTTTATATGATGCACTTCTCAATAAGTGCTATTCTGTTATAGATAAGTCATAGAACCATGTCTGGCCCATTGTTTACAGTAACTGTAATATTATTTTTTAAAAGATGGTTCAGGACTCCATTTTCTCGTAGTTCAACTTCACATTTGTCGTCAGAGTGAGAAATCAGGGAATTCTGCTACAACATAGCTTAGAAGAGCCTATTGTTGAGTCAAAGATGGAGGGAGACACACACAAGGGACAGGAAGTGGTCTTCATAAAAAACATACATGTCACAATAACTGCAGCATCTTTATTGTTGTTGCTCATTTCATTTTTTTTGTCAGCTTATGTTTGTGCATTGCTACATTTGTTGATTTCCACCGAAAGAAAAGACAAATAGGAAACACCATGTATATGTCAAAACTGTCAGGGAAGCATTTCAAATTATAGATTGCATTCATTCCTTTCCTAGCACAGAGGCTTACAGACACCTCTACACCAAAGTAAGTCTCATAGCTTCAGTGGAGCTTATCTCGGGTAACTACATACCTTTGAAACTGATTTGAGAAACAAATTAGTCACCTGTTTGTCATTTTTTTCTAGTTGAATATTTATCATCTTATGTCCAGCAACCTTGCAAACACTCTTTACCATTTGTACAAATGAGACTCTCCCCCGCCCCCGATGTACAGTATGACAGACACTTCCAGACTGTAAGGAAAATTGCCAGGAGGAAGACAAGAGCTATCAGCATCAGTCTTGAAAACGTTCTTTGAGGAGTGAGGAAAGAAGCTGGTGTCATCACTCACTTTTGAATTGTTCACCCAGGAATAGAAAACATTTGGGGGAAGACCAATGTATAAGGAACAGAAAAATTGGCATAATGCTGTCCTTAAGCAAACACAAAACAGAATTTAAAGCTCTGTGTTAATGTAAGAAAGGGTAGAATATTATGAAAAAAGGCTGAATGACATCAAAGCATAGTTAGCAAAAAGAAGCACACTGTCTGGCAATTTTCTGCAAAACAGGGCAATGCTTAGGGAATTGCTGCTCCGCCAGTGCCAACAGCAAAGATGGGTTTTCAAGGCATCCTGGAAAGAATATGTGAAGTCAAGGGATGATAGTGACCTGATGCAATATTCAGATTGATGGATTAAACCTGGTACAAACAGTCTTCCAGGTGTGTCTTCTGCCACTAATCTTTCTCATTAACAATCAGGCAAAACAAAAGACTTTATGTTTCAACATTTTAAAAAATCATCTGTTGTAGACATATCTAAAGAAATATTCAAGAAAATGTATATAAGTTTTTCTGTTTTTCTATGGAGGATCTTTGCATTGTAAAAAGATAGATATGTATTCTCTGTAGTGTTCTCCTGTAAAGAAGTCCTATCGCCACAGACCATTAGGTGTCTTCCCACACAACCCCTTTGTTTCCACTATTTTGCCACCTACAATTACCTTTCATTGATTTTCCTTGAAAGGAAGTTTCACAGCTCAGATTCTCCTAGTGCTAAGAAAACCCTCTTGCATTTACTTCACTAATTTATTCTCTCAAAGTAGTGAAGCATACAACAGGGTCTCCACTGAAGATCTCACATTCTGGACAAGTTCATACAGGAAGTGGGCCATGGGCACCTGCAAATGTGTGCTTATTCTACAATCTATGGCCCTTTCCGCACTGGGCTATTAAAATGGTGCAGAGTGACCTCCGACGGAGGTCTTCTGCACCGTGGAGTGGACTGGGGCGGACTACTTTTTGTAGTTCCGCACCTCAGTCCGGTTCGGAGCGACCAGAACTGGTTGAGCAGCGTACTTTTTAAAAACCTCTTTTAAGAGGTTTTTAAAAAGCATGGAGCGTGCGACTCTGTGTCACTCTGTCGCCGCATTCCAGTGCAGATTTGCAGGCACGTACTAGTGCATGCCTGCAGATCTGTCAGGGGTGGGCTATAGGCTGGCGAGCTTCTCCAGTTGGAGAGTCTCCACCAACCGGAAGCTGCCATTTTGGATGCTGGAGCAGTGCGAAGCGATGAGCTCACACTGCTCCTCGTCCCAATGGACTTCCCCGGACGCTGAAGAAATCCAGTGAGTCCCATTTTGTGCGGTTCCTTTCCCACTTGCAGAAAGGGCCTATGGCATTATTACATATGTATAAGGGAAGAAATAGAGCCCAAAAAGTGCAAGTTGGTTATATCACATTCTGATGGCTGAGTCACAAATGCTCAGTCATAGGCACATTGACCATTATCACCAGAAACAGAGCACAGGCAGTTACTATTAAGGAAAATGAATATAATGACATATTTAAGCCCTCTAAGACTCAGCTGTTATAAAACAATACTGTGGAACTCATCTCAGAAAACATGAAACAACAACAACAAACACACATGTTCATTTTGAGATTAAGGAAACTATATGAGATGGGGCCAACTTTTCATCTTGATCTAAACTTTTCCAAGAAAACACTGAAACAAAACACTCTTAGATTGGAGACAAGGACTTTAAAGAAGAAATATCATATGTTGACAGAGGACTATCCTCTATTTGGAGAAATTATCTCTTTCAGGTATACATAGCAGATATATGACACTCTTTTTTCACAGGCCCTACAAAGTTGGCATGGAACTAGACATAGGGAAAACTCCTCCCCCCTTTCTCCTGCCAGGTCTTCCAAAGCTTCCATGTCTCATTTCTGGACCGAATAGGATTCCTAGGAGCCTCATTAACCTCATAAACAATGTGTGTGAACAATGGCTGCTGGTGGCTCCCAAGTCCTTGTGGTGGTTAAGCTACTTCAGGCTTTAGTCTGTACTTTAAAGGAGCCACCTGAGGTGCTGGACAAACTTAGTTAACCAATGTGTTAAACCATGATAGCTTCTTTCAATTTCAGACTAAAAACCCAGAGCAGTTTCATTGCTCCAGTAATATGGCCACTATCAGCCACCACTGCATATTTATCATTTGCACCTTGCTTCTGTTAAATATTTCCAGGAAACTCCAGGAGTGCTATTAGCTTCATGGATGGGGGTGGGGGGATTGGCATGCTGCACAAGCCCTGTTTTAAAGTTTTTCAAAGCAAGAAAAAAGAATGTCATTTGCCCTTTTTTTGCCTGTCTGTGGCAGGGGGTTGTAGCAGTCCTCTGTGGGACCTGGAGAATGTTTGCCCCTCTGAAGCACCTAGGTTTATCAGGTTGTTCTGTAGGAAAGACTGTGTCATCCAGATATGTTTATTTTATATCTCACTTTTAAATCCATTCGAAAGTCAAGAAGGATCTGGGAGACAGCAGACTGAATTTTGCCATCAACAGCGAGCAGGACTTGAACAGCAAAATGAGTTGACATACAGATAACTAGATTCCACACACCCCATATTTATGCTGAGATGTATTGCATTTCTATATAATAAAAGTAACATTCCCTGATTCATCTTGCCCCTCACCCCATCTACTTTACCAGGAATCAGCCACACCAGGACAAGGAGGTTTGTTCTGCTGCCAATATGAGCAAGGCAGGGTGATGTGAGTGAGGCTGCAGCAAGGAATTGCAACAGGGATTCTGCTTCTGATTGTCACAGCCTTGCTCACCAATAGAAAAGGCAGAAACATCATTCTCCTGTGTCCTGATCACCAGCAGAACAGACATCCTTCTCTTGGTATAGTTGAAGCCTGGTAAAGTAGGTTTAGGAGACCATTTATAATTGTGGTAATAGCACCAAGGTTGTGACTGCAGTAAATATGATAGTGAATATGGAGCAGTTACAGTTCTGTATCTCTAGGTCACAGATCCATAACTGCAATTGAGTATGTCAAACTAATTTTTTTAAAAAAAAAATGCAATTATACATCTATAATTTAGTATTCGTACAGTATCTCACTTAGTTTATGCACATTTTACTCAAGTCTTTTGTTCTTTTTTCTGGTTACAAAGTTTCTTCTTTTTTATTTCTGCAGATGTGTAACCAATCCCACAAATAAAGCACTACCCACAGATAATGGGAAAAATCTTACATCAGGCCTGTGTGGTGTAAATCTGTATTCACATAATCATATGGTTGTTGTACCACACTATCTTTTTACTGAATACTCAGCTTTTACAATTGACTGTATATCTATTAATGTGCTTACTATCTCACTGTGCAACAGGAAAGGCTTAGTGGCTGTTTCCACAATCCCAATGAAGAAAGTATTATAGTAAAAGTCCTGATAAATACTTATGCACCCTTCAAGAATGTAAAAGTTCATGACAGGTTAGTTTCAAATAAAATAGACTCATTGAATCAATGGTTGAATGTTGATTCCACAAGTCAGTAAGTCCATTTCATTCAATGCCTCTGCTTCTGTCAAGACCAACAATAGGACGTAGTCTATTTGCAAGCGTTACTCTTAGGGAACTTCACTTCTGCAACCAGGAAGTTAATATTCTATTGCAGAACAGTCAAAAGTGTCCAGTTGTATGTGTAAAGGGGCTTATATGAACACAAATCTGTCTAATATGTCATCAATACCAAAGGACAGCTTCCTTTCAGATTCAAGATAGGTGCCGAAAAGCATGCATGCATTCCCCAATACGCATGCTAGACAATCTCTGGATTTATAATATGTGATATCAGGATGTGATGTCTGGCTTTCTGAATTGGTCTGTTCAAGAAATCTGTAATTTCTGCTTGTTGGTTTGCATTTTCCCAAACGCAGACTACTCACCTCAGGATGATTGAACTAAGAGGCAGAATCTGGATCAAGAAGAAAGTGGTCTGAGCCCTGATGGTAAACAAGATATGGCCTATGGTGGATATCGCTATGACAGCAGCAAAACAATATCAGTAAAGCTTATTAGCATCATTAATTTTCACTCAATTTCCACCATACTGAGAAGATATTAGTTTGTTAATATTGCCTGTCTGCTTTAGAAGTATATGCATCCCCTGAGCGAAACAAACAAAGCCAAAAACAAACAAAACCCCCACTGATACCATGTTAGCACTGAATTTCCTTGTTTCATGATTTTGAAAGTGATAAAAGTTAATACTGTGTTAATGCTGTTCTTAAATGCTTTATAATTGCTAACCTAGTACAAATTATTTGTTTTTATTATTGCTGATTATCCAGGCTCCTTGGCCTGTCAGTCTGGGATCTTGTAAAGTGGTCTCTTGGGTTATGCCAGAAATATCAGATTACTGGCAATAAGTGTAGCATAGGAAATAAAATGCATTTTTTCAAAGGAAAAAAAAATCATTTTCATGGATCATCCTCATCCTCATAGCATACTCATCTCTAAGCAACAAATATAGGAAGGTTAATATACATACATTCTCCAAGCTTACACTGTTAGTTCCTAGTAAAATATTAAAACTGGAAAGTGGCAAATTCTTTTCAGCTAAATTAGGAAGTGTCCTGTAATTAGTTCTTGTTGGAACTGAGTGAGGAAAGGCTGGTTGATCCTTCAGCAGCTAAAAATATGGTCCTACTTTTTAAAAGATGCACAAATTAGTACAACATGAATGATGTTATTGCTTCTGTAGGAAACAGCACAAAGTTTCATAGCAAGCTAAAGATACTGGGCAGTAAACGTTCATGATGTAGATCTCATTTAGATACACAAGGAAGGGAGGTTATTCCACTTACGAAACTTATGCAGTCAGGATTGTGACCTTACAGCCTTTCTTAGGAGAAAGCATACTTGGAGAAGTTGGGCTTACTTTTGAATAAACAAGCATAAAACTGTGTTATATTATTGACCTTTATGCTTAAAGCCCAGCAAAGAAAAGAAAGGAAGGAAAGAAGGAAGATATTTTGTTTTTATGTGACATAAACTTTTCAAATAATTTCTTGTGCTTAAGCTCTGAAATTTTTTGGTTAAGTAAATACTAATGGTGATGGTTTTCACCCAGTGATAAGATTACCTTAGTACTAGCTACAGATAACCTTGCAACAGCAATTGAAAAAAGTCCATCATGCTATGCTGTGCACAGCAGGCTTAGCCAAAACATTCATCTCCCACTCTAATAAAATGTGTTTAAGATCTCTGTACAATGAAACTTTAAGAGCCTGAGCAGTAGGCACTATCCTGGGAGTATGTTCAACAGAACTCAGTGGTACTTTCTTCAATGTATAGATGTAGTGTAGACTCAAGGTATAAGGATATATTTCTCAATTGGCTGAAATTTCCAAGGAATTTAAGGCAGAATTTGTTGAGAGAAGAAAACAAAAATGCGGATTTGAAGGAAACCCACTAAGTTAAAATGAACTTTACTCCAAATCATTATGTGGAATCTCAGAAAACAGTGGGCAAGAGCAAGGGGTTTGTGTGCATAGAGATGATATGTCAAAGCCTTTGTGGTTGTAAGACAATAGTCAGACATATCATCTATATGCACACAAACCTCTTGCTCTTGCCCACTGTTTCCACTCATGTCCTTTCTGTTGCCTTAAGATAAGTCTGCATTTGAGTCTGCCAAGTATAAAGTGATAAATCAGGTGACCAATGAAAGTACAAGAACATCATTTGGCTGAGGGGTTCCAGTCAAGTGACAGGAGACTCAATATTTGTGTCCCAGCATTAACTCTTCCCATGCCCAATAACAGTGTCTTAAGCAGCATTAAAAGGGATCCAAATTGCTTGCTGGACTCATTTTAAATTGATATAGAAATAAATCCTAGTTATTAAAGGCCCTTTCTGTATTGCTGCAACCAAACCAGTGAAACCACAAGTCTTTTTGACAGTACACAATTATAGTACTATGATCCCATTTTGACTGCTATGGTTCCGTCTTACAAAATCCTAGAATTTGAAGTTTAAGGAGAGATACTTAGAATTCTCAATTGAAGAACTCTAGCACTTCATCCAACCACAAATTCCAGGTTTCCACAGGATGGAACCATGGCAGTTAAAGTGGAATCATAATGACCATGCTGGGTGGGACTGGGAGAGCTTGGAATCTAACAACATCTGGAGACTACAAGTTCCCCTGTCCAGTTTTAAACCCAGAACAAGTTGAGAATCAACTCTCTGAATTAATTGTATACCTTATGAGTATGTTACGTGTCTATGGCTAAGATTTTCTAAGTGAATAAGAAAATGGAAAAGAAAACGCCGCAGTCTCTTGCTTCTTTTCAAACAGAGAGGAGAAATCACTGTGCTAATATTTATGAGAACTTAACAGAAAATTGCTTGATTTTCAAAGTCAAAAGCCCTCCATTGCAACCTTTAATATTTCTTCTTCAGCAACTGTTCACGAGTAGTCACCTGGGGTAGAGATTGCTTATAAAAGTTTCAGCAATAGGTTGAAACAAAAGCCTCTCCAGCCACTCAGAGATGGAGTGTTTCCATTCAAATTTCCACATTCTCCCATAGATTATAGCATTAAACCACATGCTTTGTATTATAAAGCGTAAAAGAAGAAAAATCTATTGTGTGGATCTGCTAACAGCAAATTACCACAAAATCTTCATCCCAGTGCTTAATACATGGAAATATGTTCCCCTGAAAGTTTCACAAAAGGATTTCTTTTCCAAATGTAACTCCAAAGACAAGAGGAACTGTAAATCTCAATAAGTTATAATTATAAATAGATTTAAATAGATTATTTCAAAGAGCTTCCTCTCCTACCCCACAAAGAATCTCAATGGGCAGCAGAGTGGCGAGGCTGCACTACAGGTATATATTCATCAGAAGTCTCAGAACCATTATTATGTAATTTTAACCAAGGATTATGTTTAAACAATATATTCATTAGTAACCAAATTCTATGCAGGAAAAAACCTTACTATGTTCAGTGGAGATTGCCCAAAGCTGATGTATATGGCACTGCTGCCTAGGCAAACATGACCCCTTTTTATGTTTATGTCGAAAAATATTTTAGCTTTTTGTTACCTTTGCTTTAGCTTGAAATGAAGCAAGAGGAACAATGTAATGCCACTGAGGGAAGTCATATTTGCTATATATGTTTGCAAACTTGTAAACTTCTCAATAAGCTATAGACTGAAGGTAGAGAACTTAATGCTCCTCCAGATATGAATTGAATATCTTGAACTTCAACTCCCATCATCTTTCATTATTATGTTTGCTAGAACAGATGGGTGTCATAATCCAGCAAGATATGGACTATCTCACATTCTCTTCTTTTTTTTACTACATCATTCTTTTAAAAAACTGAAAACATCTGGAAAAGGAAAACCCATGTGTATGTTTAATAACTGAGGGAATTTTCTTCCTTTTGTTTCTTAATTGTTCCATGTGCTTTCTGTGGCCTTTTTCTGAACTCCAATTAAATTGGAGGAATTTACTATATTAGGTCTGGAATTAGAGCTTGTACAGCTGGCCATAGTTTTCAGTTCCTTCTTCTTATTTCCTTAATTCCTACTTGGCCTCCTAGAACAAGCAATAAACTTTGCACAGATATGTGGTGGGGAGGGAGCCACTTCAGAGAAAAAGGTCTAAGCAGGAAGAAAACCAGAATTAAGTAGCTTTGGTGGTACATGATTGCACACAGAACCACTTCCATATCTCCCTCCTTTACTGTCCTCACTGTAAATGGTGTTCCCTCACAGAAAGGGAGCACCAGCCTGGGCAAAGAAATTTGCAAGCAACCACTATTTCTCTAAGATCTGGCATGTTTTGGCTGCAACCCTAAAATAGACATTAGCTTTCCTCAGCATTCCATTTTGCAAAATTCTGATCAAAATCTAGTTGACATTAACTTTTTTTCCCTTCTCTAAGAATAAGAAAATTGTAGATTTGGTAGTACTAAATAATTGTTCATAGATACCCCCAAAGAAGAAGCAAAGAAGTGGCATATTGGTTAATTGTCTTATTTGCATGGAAAAGATTAGTGGGATATTTAGGTTAAAAGAATCAGATAGTAAGTGATTTAAAAAGTCAGCATAAGATCCTAGAGAGTTTTTACCAGTCAAACAGGCAACATTATTCATATAAGAAACAAACATAAAACAACATCAATAAATAAATTTTATCTTTGTCCATCAGAGGTATGCATTTTTCTTTACCACATTTTTTCCCAAAGGAAGCAATAAGTAATTGTAGTACTTCTCTTCCTGCTATGGGAAAAACATTGAAAATCACACAGAAATATTGTTTTCTGCACAGAAAAAGATGTTTCCTTTGCAGAAAGTGTTTTGTGTATGTATATTTGCGCACAAAAGAACCATATGCAATTTTTGTGTGTGTGCGGATTAAGTCCTGAACTTCAAAGATTCTAGTCAGTTAAAAAATTTTCTTATCAGGATCTCTGGATAAAAAAAAAAAAGTTTGTCATTATTCTTCAAATATTGTCAAGTATCATTCTCATTCCTAGATATAAACCGGTAATTTTATTCACTCACTCAGTCATTTTGTCCATTTGTGTATCATTGAACAACTCATGTGAATTGTTGCTGTGTGCTTTCAAGTTATTTCTAACTTATAGAGATGTTCAGGTGAACTTATCACAGTGTTTTTCTGTGGCTGAAAGTGTTGCCCAATGGTTTCCATGGGCAAGTGGGAAATCAAACCCTGGCCACCCGGGTCATGGTCCAGTGCTCAGACCTCTATACCTCACTGGCTCTGTATGTGAATTACTGAATTCTAATTTGTAAGTACCAAAATAGTAAAGGCTGCATTCAAAATGAATCCTACCTAGATTAGAACCATTGAACTGGGATTTCTTACTCACAGCCAATTTACATCCCACTAATTTTAGTAGTCAATTGTATGTAGGACCAATGATAGATTTAGCCATAACAGTATTATCTCATTCATGTCTAAGCAAGTACGACTATGTTATTAGAATTTATTCCTGGTAAGTGTACTTAGGACAACAGTCTAATTACCTGTGAAATAAGTCACCAAAACGTTTATCAAAAATTCCAGATAAGGGCAATTTGGGTAAATAATCAGATTTAGTTCCATTTCTTCTTCATTCATGTTTTTACATTTTCTGAATGTTTAATCTATCTCCTAATATGGATATAGCTTTTGTTCATTCAGGTATTTTTACCCTTTTCCCCAAAGATTTCTCTTCCCTTTCAACAAAACGAACATGAATCTTGGCATGCAAAAATAAACCCAAGGCTATGTTTACTCAGTTACTTCAGTCAAACAAAACTTTTAACATGCTAATGTTTACTGCTCTGCTTGCGCAGGAAGAAAATTCATATGAAAAGGGAAGAATGCAGGCTATCCTTTCAAGAGAATTCACACTGCTCTTGATGTGTTGTTGTTGTTAAGGCACAGTTTAATTGTCTCTGTGTGTGCTTAAAAAAACAAAAAACAAACTTGACTGTATGTTGTCCTGAGAGTTAAAACAACAGAGCGGTTTATATTTGTAAAAACAACAAAGACCTTGTTTGTGCACAGAAAAGAATCTCTTTACAGGATGTCTGTCACTCCCATGGGAGGGACACTTCAGAACATCAGAAGATTCTTAAAAATTTAATGTAAGGTTAGAAAATGTAGATATCCCTTGGCATCAAGGGATAATGTGCCATGACCTAGTGTTACAGAAGCATTTGGTTTCGAGTGAATCTTAAAAGGCTTTGGGGGAAAAGATCCTTGTTATTGTTGTAACATATGTACCATTCTAGCATTGTACAGACCACTCCATTGTGAAGAATTGGCACAACCTGCCATGTGAACAGCACTGTACATGTAGGTATTCAAATGAATAACACACATAAAATGTAGTTAAAATGAAGGCTGTTGATCAAGTTCAATTCTGCTTTTAACTGGCTACAAAATTTAATTAAAATACATTTGTATAGTACCAAAAACTATCTAGGAATACTTACTGAAATATTTTTTAAAAAAATCTGTAGAGACATTTACAAATAAACTACCAGTGAACTGAAATGCGCTGTCCTACTATCCAAAAATGTGACAGCTTCAACAGATAATGGTAAAGTAAAACTTTTTCCTTACCAATCCCAGTTTTAAGCAAGGAGTCTTTCAACAACAAACTTTCAGCCATAGAATAAACAAAGGGACTCATTTTAGAATTTTTTTTTTTTCATTTCTTGCTATACAGGACAAAATAAATGTACGCCCACAGGTTAAAAGCCTGTCACTTAAAGATGTCATTCAAATACTAGTTAAACTGGTTTCCATCAATTAATCAACTTAAGTTTTAGTTGATTATTATGCTGATTAACTAGGTTAATACCAATGCTTAATTAAACAGATAAATATAATAAAATACAATACATGAGGTCAAACCACAGGCTCAGTGTAAATTTGTGTTGTCTCATGAAAGTCAAGGCTCATAAAACTGTAAAAACATCTGCTACTAGAAATAAAGCAAAATGCTGCATAAATTAGGGGAAAGAAGCCAACAAGAGAACATCATTAGTGTTGTGTCTCTGCAGTACAATGCTTCTTGCTCCATTTAGCACAATAGAAACGAGGATCCAAACAGTCTGAAGGGGAATTTTGGACTCCACAGAGCAGTTTTGCCTTCACTTATTTAGTCCTATCAATTAGTTATTGGGAGGAACACCTTGGAAACAAGGAACAGGGCCAAGCCTGTAATTTGAAACATATAAAGCAAAGTCAAAAACCCAAAATATGGCTTCAGACAAAATCATGGAAAGAAATTTAGACATTTTACAACACAAAAAATGGACTTTAAAAAATATTTCTAAAGCTATTTAATGTGGGAGACCGGTAATCCCCCCATGTGTTAGGGGTGAGTATCATATCTGTGTTCAGTGGCTTAAACTGTTTCTTTCTTTCTTCGAACTCCATAGTGAACTGCTAGATACTGTCTCATGGACCATCACTCTGAATAGCATTGCTTTACAGGAATATGATCTCTATGAATAATCACAGTTAAAGTAAAATCATTAATGACTCTATCACACTACACTGTAATAACACTACAGTAGGCCCTCCACATTTGTGGGGGTTAGGGGAACAGAAGTCTCACGAAAGTCAAATAACCGTGAGTACCATTCCCTGCATTCTTTGGCACTGCTGCAGGGGCACCCACATGGGTAGGGGGTGGAAGAGTGCAGGAGGGGAGAAGATCTTATCCTCTGTGCTCAGAGATTTTCCCTTCCCTGCGCTTTCTCATCCGTGCCTGTGCAATCATGTGGGGAGCAGCACAGGAGAGTGAGAGAGAGAAGGTTCTTTAATCCCCTTCACTCTCTCATTTCCTATTTGCATGATGGCATGGGCAGCAGCACAGGAGAGTGAGAGAGAAAGATCTTTAGTCCCCTTTTCTTTCTCACTCCCCGTTCACACAATCATGCCAGCAGCAGAGCAGGAGAGTGAGAGAGGGAAGGTTCTTAGTCACTCACACGATCGCGTGGGCAGTAGCACAGGAGAGCAAAGGGGAGAAGGATCTCTCCTCCCTTTCACTCTCTTGCCTGCTGTCAGTGCTATTGCCCTGGCTGCTGGTAGGCAGGGCAGAAGGGGACAGGCAACTATATCTTGAATAATCAAACCCGCAAAAGTCAAACCTGTGAATGTGGGGCAAGAACTGTATTGTCCACTTTAACTACTGTGGCAACATCATATGGAATCCTGGGATTTGCAGTTTAGGGAGGGAACATTGAGAATTCTCAGCCAGATAGCTCTTTGGCCTCAGTAAACTACAGAATTTCCAAATTCCACAGGGTTTTGTCCTGGCAGTTAAAGGGAATTGCACTATAACAGTGTAGTGTGATAAGGCTTGTAAATATGAAAGGGGTGTTTAGTTAGTTATAGTGAACCTCTTGCATGCCGTTTACTGGATCTATTCCAATTTATAGGGTGGTCTGGACAACATCCTATACATTGTGGGTGGGGGGAAGAGTAATAATCACAGAATATTATTCTGCTGCATACACCTCAGTTGATACTGAGGGCCTTTCTGCGTTTCACTGTTCTAGGGCTATTATTCCACTTTCAACATCCTATGGAATACTGGGGTGTGTAGTTTACTGAGGCCAAAGAATTATTTGGCTGAGAATTCTAACTGTCTCTCCCCAAACTGCAAACCCCAACATTCCATAGGAAGTTGAAAGTGGAATAATAACACTCTAACAGTGTAGTGTGGAAAGGCCCTGAGGCTTCTTCCACAGTGCATATATTCCTTGTTCTTCTAGTCTCAATATCTAACATTCCTTACCTTCAGATACATTTTGGTGAACTCTTATCTGCTATATGTTCACTCACTCTTAATTATATCAAGTTGCCTTTCAGCTACCTAGTTCAGTATAGTCTGTCTGTCTGTCTGTCTATCTATCTAGAACATTTAGAATATTTATACCCTGCCCTTCAGCCAAAAACGACTACAGAGCACCTCACAAACTGTTAATTTGATAGTTTCCTGCCCTTGGATTTATGATCCAAAAGGACACAAAACACAAGGAAAAGAAATGGCACTGGAGAAGAGGATTAAGTCCAGCAAATCCTGCCTGTTCTTTTCTCCCTCCAAGGCCATAGCCATGGTAGTTGGAATGGAGGAAAGGCTTGTCATCAGCTGGTGGACCTAGAAATGAGGGAGATCTGCCTGTCTGTTCTTAACTCCCTCTGAAGTCACAAGCTGTGGCAGTTGGGATAGAGGAAATGACCCTTCACACAGTTTAGCAGCAGCTTTCCAATGTATCAGGTAGACCCCTGATACACTGGAGGTGTATCCAATGTATTTCAACCTCTGCCTAGTTTTACCTGGAAGTCTCAGAACTGACACTCCTTGATGTTTACTTGAAATGAAAGGCAATTGTACTTAATTGTTTTGTTTCATTTCATACATCAATTTTTATCCTGTCCTTCAGTAAAGAAATGGAAATGCTTGCTTTGCTATTAGTTTTGTTTTACTACTGTGTACTGTTTTTTACTGTGTAAGCTGCTCTCATAATAACAGTACACAGTAATAAAACAATACTAACAGCAAGGTAAGCACTTTTATAACAGATTCAAAGCCCAGGGATTAAAAGTTCAGTTGAACCAACCAAAAATGGTAAGGGAAAAGACAACTGGGAACATGTTATTGCCAGATACCTCCTGCATCATTCTGAGGACTGAGGACAATCCTAGATGAGCCAGAATCTTTGCAGTTCTGGGACTCATTCTGAATAGGGGGAAGAGGAGGAGGAGGAGGAAAACCTCTCTTTTCTTTGAAGAAAAAGCAATTTTATACATATGCAGACATGAGTGCGTGCACACACATTTTTACAGAGGGAAAAAAACTTTCATTCTGCACAGAAGATATTCACTGGAGTTTTTTCTATGAGTAAGTCTCAAACTGAATACTTCACCTTTTTTTATGACTTTCTTACAGAAAGGAGAAAAATGACAAAATTATTTGTTCTTGCCTCTGAGAATGACATTTACAAAGATTGATATCATTGCCTTTAAAGATCACCAAAGGAAGGCAGTAAAGAACATGTTAGCTAAGACCAGAAAATGTGTCCCTGTTCCTCTTTGCAAGTTTCCGTGGGTCTTGTCTTGAGAGAGAAAGCAGGATATAAATTAGATGGATAGATAGATAGTTTCACAATATGTGTGTGCATTTCACTTCCATACATCTCTAGTTTGAAAATACCCATATAAGCATCATAGCATCTCAAAAAGACATACATGCTGAGATACTATTGGATATTTTACTAAATTGTTAGTCAATCTTGTTGGGTTGAAACAAGAGAAAAGTGTTTGGACATGCATAAACTAGAACTGGAGTTTTAGAAGGTATCTTGGTACCACCTCCGAATGTTCATTTGTTCTCCTGCAAGATGAGGTTCTATGCCAGGGATTGAGAAGTGCGAGAGGACAAGGGCTATTTTTCACCCCATGAACCCCATTCATGGGCTGTACCGGTGCATCTAGGTACACAGAAAGTGGTGTTATATCACTTCTAGTTGCCATTTTCAGCCAAATCACTGAGTGTGAGGGTTCACAAGATAAGAAATGGCCAACACACAAAGGCCATATTGTGTGATGTGCTGTATAGCAGTTAGGTGTGGTTTTGGAATGAAACCATTTCATTTTTTCCCAGTTGAGGAGGAGATATTGGCCCTTTCCTCATGGAGCGGTGCACGCAGGGGCAGAGCTTACCTGGTAGCGGGTTGCTCCGTGCCTGCGGGGAGCACGGTTTCACCGCTCTATACGGCGCCAAATTTTGGCGGCGCTCGGCGGCGCTCAGTGGTGCCTAAAATGGCGACCGGCGGCCTCCAGCGGCGCTCCGCCAATCAGGGCAGCACACCAGCCGGAAGCCCGCCCCCGGGCAGATCTGCAGAGATGCGTTACCACATCTCTGCAGTTCTTCACCAGGGGCTGCCATGGAGCAGCACGGGTGAGTTTCGTAAAAACCACTTGGGAAGGTGATTTTTATAAAACTCGCAGCGCCACCCCCGCGGCTGTGCTAGAGTTGTTTGAGGTGTAGAGCCTCACTTTTTCCAACTGCACTAGCGCACCCCGCGGTGAAGAAGACCTCCTGGAGTGGTCGCCCTAGCGTGGGCAATATGCCCGTGTGGAAAGGGCCATTGGTAGGGCTTCCAGGGCTACAAAAGAGCCACAAAAAATGAGATTCAAAGTCTGTATATGGCTTGTAGCCACTTTCCCCACCCTTCCCCAGAATAATAAATAAACATTTTTGCAGTACGGATAACGAAAGTACATTAAAAGCAGCCATGAATCACAGCTGTCTCCATGATAATATATAACAAAGAAAAATGAGCAGCCATCACATTCAGATCTTGCCTGTGCTAGCAAATAGGCAGCAAAGTTTGGTGAGGGCAAGAAAACTCAGAACATGATAGCATGGCATTACATATTTTTATTTTCTCCTTTTGTTTTAGGCTGAGCCTAGAACTCTGAACACACATAAATAAGCTCCCAGGAGTGGAATCACTAGTGTCAAAAGTTCTCCAGACTAACCTGCTGAGACAATTTTTTTCTTCTCAAGACTGAACTACTGAGATGAATCTTTTGTGAATTTGATGCAATAGTCACAAAATATTGTTGTTGTTGTTGTTGTTGTTTTTTCCTGCACTGTGCTGTGTAATGGTCTGGAAACCTTTAACCAAGTGGCTTATACAAACATTAGCATAAAAAGGATAAAAGTTACAGCTCTTTAAGTTTATAGTCCCTAGAAACTGGGTGATAAGAGAGGCCATTTAAATTCTCCCACCATAATTCCTCATTCCTGTCCTGTTAAATATATGGCCAAAGTTTGATGGTTACTTTAATTAGGAAGTTTCAGCAATAAAAATAATTGGCTGTAAGAATACTATTATGTTAACCTTTATACAATAAATAAAACTAATTTACTGAAGTAAGCTGAAAAGAAAATCAGAGTTCACTGCCACTAATGCACAATTACTAACATATTTTAAAACTACTAAATGAAGGTCTCTCATCATTTCTATTAATAATATCTCTCAGTCCAAAACCAATGATGTGCCATAATTTAGTTTCACACTGCTGCTGCTCTGATAGAAATTCCTTTATCAACAACCTAAGTTAAACACTGTGTGTCTGGATAACACTAACCTTATTCAGGCATACTGATCCAGTTTCTAACAGCACAGAAAAAAAGAAGCAACTGAGCTTAGGCCCTTTCTGCACCTTACTCTGATGGCACAATGATCCGTTCAGATCCCAGCATTGCGAGTCACAGGATGGGAATGATTCTTCACGGCTGCCTCCTGCACTTGTCTCTCAGTGCTGGATGAGTAGCAGCATTAACACTGCTGCTCTTATTGCATTAAGGTGTTAATGGCAACACCTTCTTCCCGCAATTCCCTTCCCCCCAGCACCTGATTAGTCGCCTTTTTTCTGGAGTGTTTTTTCTGATTGGTCAGTGTCAGCTGGGTACCTGCACCTGTGTGCTAGGCTCCCAGATTGACCATGGGAGCTCGTGCGATCAGGGAACTGCACACAAACAGGTAAAGGGATGGTCATGGAATCGGGAATTATTGATGAGGAAAACCCATCAATTATTTACCACACTATCACTCCAGCTGGTGGTGCAAGAAGGATGGGACCGTGATGATGTCTTGTGGAAGTATTGTTGCAGTCCCGTTATTCTCATGTCCCCATGCCAGGATGCAGGCTTCCTGTGGAAAGAACCTTAGTCTCATGTTGTCTCTTTCCTCATGAGACAAGTGATGACTGTGAAGAAAAATTACTGTTAGTCTTCAAGTGAAGAAGAACCATGATTTTCCAACATTCTTTATTGCATGACCTCCAAGTGGATAGGCACCTTTCAGCTGAGATTTTGAATCTGCCAAATCAACACTGGTGCTCTCAGGAAATTCAAGGAGATATTGACATAGTGTTCCCCTCCACCATGTATAGCCATGCCCCAATTGTCCATATATATATTCCAGGGGAAGTATATTCATGGCACAATGCCTCTTCATAGTCTTGAAGAGTTCTTACAAGGCTCTCATTGCTTTACATACAATTTATGTAGAAATCCTCTAAATTATACTTCTCCTTTAAAATATTTTTATTACCCAAATCTTTTGATAATATTTGTTCTTTACTGCCAATAAATATGCAATTTGTTTATAGAAAATATTTAAAAACAAAACAATTATTGTTAATTTTGTTTATGCCAATCAGTTATGAAGCAATTGACATTATGTGGGAAGAGGACAAAATAATGGATGAAGAGATGGAAATGTATGTGGGTGTATCCTCTAATAGTTAACAAATGCTCAAATAGTATTCAGAAGCCTGAAATATGATTGGCAGAAACATATTAGAGGCAATTTAGTCAAAGACAGAAATGATTTAAAGGATTATTAGAAATACTGTTTGAGCTAGCATGCTGCTCTTCTGCTAATGTATGGTGATTGCTAAAGGCCGATCACACTCTTAAATCCATCTATTATCCTTTTCTGGACATGTCTGGGGAAAAAAATCTTACTTTCAATCATGGCATATGGATTTGGTTCTGATTATGATTTATGTGAATTGATGACAACACACAACATGGACATTTGATATTTATTATGGCCTAAATGTCAACATTGAAACCAACAAGAACAGCCCAACTGAATAAATTGATTAATATGTCAGTACTTAAATAAATCCCATTGTTTTATTTGGTCTACTGTAGAGTCAAGCTACCTACAAGATACCAAATTTGATTTTGAACCAAGGAAGTCTAACCTGGAAAACCTGGACTTTATATCATTTTGATTTTGTGAGAGTTTCTTTTCTCCAGCCCAAAATAAGCTGGTATAAATTGGCTCCTATTGACATGTTTTTCTTGTTACAATATTTATCTGCCATCCTGGCAGTATATAGGCTTCCTAAGATACTCAGTACTTTATTGCTACAAACTGACCAAGGGACTTGTACAGTACAGAGACAGAACTGAAAGGTAGGTATTTGGTGTTTGTAAATGGAGAAACATTTTATTGCTCTCCTTTTACAGATTTTTTTTCCCATGTCTTTGTGGCTGCATGAGGTGGTGTGGCCTGACCTTTCTGTCTCCACAGATTCTTCCTCTATAACATCCAAGCAGACAAGCAGTTGCATAGGGATCGGGGGCAGGGGTGATGAGGGCAGTCTGCCCCCAACAGCAATGTTTTTGGGGTGCCCCTGCTCATGGCCATGCCTCTGCCCTCCCTGGCCATGCCCCTATGCTCCACAGCCATGCCCCCTTGCACAGTGGCCATGCCCCCCACACCATAGCCCTGTCCCTTCCTGCCTCCCGTCACACACTCCAAGCTCTGCCACTCCAAACAAGTAAGATGCAGACCTGTTACTCTAAACTGTCATCTTCTTCCTCTGAATGATTATTTTACCATCATTGCCTGATGAAGAAGCCACTGGAGTTTAAAGCAGAATAATAACATTTATGCCTAATAAAAGACTGGCTATAGAGGGTACACAACTACCTTGCTGCAGCAGTGCAATTGACTGCCAGTCTGTTTCTCAAGTTTAAAGTGTTGTTTTGATTCTATACAGCTCAGTTGTAGGTTATTTGAAGGACTGTATTCTCTCTCATGAACCTGTCCATATTCTGAGATCTGCTAGGAAGAACATTTTCTCTGTTCCCCACTCTCACAGGTACATCAAATAGGAACACAGAAGAGGGTGTTCTCAATGGGTCACTCAAGGCTTGGGAGGAAGCTTTCCAGAGCGGTTAGACTGGAACCTCCACTATTCTCTTTCCACGAACAGGTGAAGGCTCTTGTTCCCCCTGCCCCACGTCCCCCATGGTTTATGTTTTTGAACTGATTTAATTTTTTGAAATTTTAGTCACTTAACTTTTATATTCAGTGAATTTTTAACTGTTTTCTTTTTAATCTGCTGTAAGCCTCCTTGAGTCCCACCTGCAAAAAAAGTGATATGATGATGATGATGATGATGATAATGATGATGAAATAATAATAATAATATTTTCACTTTGGATATCATTTTATCAGGGTACAGTAATATTACACAAGGTAGTTGAAATAAATACCTTCCAACTCCACAATTCTATTATTTTGTGATGTTTCAAATTTCTTCAAATTTTAGGACTTTTGATTGACCTACCAATCATCCCTGAATCTAAACATTAGTAAGGTTACAATTCCTGCCATGTGCATAATAGTGTTCAGTGACTTTTGCCCTCCAGATGTTGTTTACTTCAACTCCTTTCAACCATGGCCAGTATAACCAATCCAACACTAATGGAGTGCCACAGGTTGCTCCCTGATAGGGCTTACAAACTTCCTTAAAGAAATAATGTGAATGACTTCAGATAAACAGCAGCAAGAAAATCTGATAAGTAACCTGTGAATTCTTAATTCTGCCAGATATGAGACTCAGGCCATTTCCTCACGACATTGTTATAGTGCTATTACTCCACTTTCAATATCCTGTGGAATTCAGGGGTTATAGTTTACTAAGGCCAAAGAGCCCTCTGGCTAAACTGCAATCCCCAAGATTCCATAGGATGTTGAAAATGGAATAATAGCACTATAACAGTGTAGTGTGGAAATGGCCTTAGCTTAAAGTTCTATGGTAGGCATTTGCACACAGAAATTGGGAAGGAATATATTGATGTCCTATCACAGGATTAAACTATCGATAAAACTATTTTTTTTTCTTTTGGAATGAAAAGGAATGTTTTGACAAAATGATATCAACAAGTTCCAGTTTTCTATCATTTCCTTTGACTTGTGTGAACTGACATGGGTCCCAGAATAGATGAGCACACATTATTCACAGCTTGAATGCACATCAGTGTACCTCTATTTTTAACCCATTTATTCCTTTCTCAGTCCACTCCAGTAACTCTGCGACTTAGTGGTTCTTAACCTTTGGGCCTGCAATTGTTTTGGACTTCAAATCCCAGAATCCCTGGGCATTGGCAATTTTGGATAGGGTTTTGGAGGCTGAAGTGTAAAAACTTGAAAAGCATAATGTTGAGAAGCACTGCATTGCTCTTCTGATTGTTTTGAAGGTCAAATTAGATGGGATGATGAATCCATGTTTGCATTCAGACATTCATTAAAAATATATACATATAAATAACACCAACTGGGAACAGAGGTTGTCAGCAATCAGGAATATAGCAGGCATGAAGCAAAAATTTAACTCATCCATCCTATGCTGAAGTCCAAAGGTTTATCCCTGGTTTGAATTCACTATTTTATTGGGAAAAACCTTCAATGATACCTAGTGATGAATTTTCCTGAAAACTGAGAATGGTGGTGGTGATGGTGGTGGTAAAAGTTAATATTTTCTACCCCTTGTCCATTATACCATCTTTTAAAAAATAACATTTTGAGAATTAGGTGCCAGCCTTTAATTTTGGACATATTACAGCCCTATTTAAAGTGCTTTTGAACATGCGCAGTGAAAAGGAGTACTGATAATGATGATGATGATGATGATGATGATGATGATGATGATGATATCATCATTTAAAATCCAGGTAGTAATATAGATGGGAAAATATTCTCCAAGGATAACTAGAGATTAAATATAGTCCAAAACTTTCTTAGGAGTGAATATCAGTGATTTATATCAAAACAACAAAAGAAGCAGAGTTGAAGCATTCCTTCAGTAGCTGTCCTATTACATTTGTGGCAGTGAACATATGAATTGAAACATGTTGACTAAGAACCATATTAGTTTGCTGCCTCACTGATTTTTAATATTGAGAGTGCCAGTTTAAAATAATTTGGGGTAAAATATATAATAGTCCAAAGTGATAGTAACTGGCTTAAGCCAATCTTCTGAAAAGAAATATTTCAAGATGATATGTGCCACTTCACAGTAAATTGCGTTCTTATCTAAATCTCTTCATTTTCTGAGAGCGCATACAATCAATTACAAAATCAGTGGAGGGAGCTTTTGTACATGGAAAGAAAAGAAGGAAATCTTCATAGCTTTAGCATGCAGTCAGTCAGCTTGCAATGCACTAGAGTAGCAGGATGTATGTATAGACTAGTCTTTCCAAGAGGTTAGTAAATTTTGTCAGTTGCCTAAACAACAATTACTATTTTTCCCTACAGGTTATTTGCATTCACGTTGTGATATTGTACCTCAGTTTAAAGAGGAAGATAACTGGATAGAATGTTACCTAAGAGCTCCCGAATAAAAAGGGGTGCAGTGAATACCAGTGGCCAGCCAATCCCAACACAGAGAACAGTGAATGAAGGAAGGAGCGTATGTGAGAGAGCAAAACTCTTGTTAAAAGGGTTTTTTCCTCTGATAGTTGGAGATAGGCAGATGGTATCAGTGGAGAAACAGAGTGGTGGAAGAGTCAGTTCTCTGAAGGCAAGGACTGAGCACTGGATATATTTCAATGGATTCAGGGAAAGGGTCTGACATAAGTTAATTGGAACAGTATTAATTGTTTAGAACCCAAGAACTGAAACCTGAAAGCATTCATTCTGACAGATATTAAATAAAGTTAAAATTAATTGTTTTATAAAACTGACTCTGGATGGTATTATTTACCTTAAAGCAAGGGTGACACACACTTATCACAAAGAATGTATAGCTAACACACACACTAGTCCACAATGACATCAAATGAAGGCATAAGACCCCAGATATAAGGGGTGTGTTATAAGGAAACCAGAAGACAGGGTGTCAGTGACAGGTTTTATGGGGCTAGGAAGTTGGGATCGTCCATGTCATTGTATTTCTCCTTGCTATGTATGGTTTTGAAAACTGGGCAGCAATGAAAGCTGATATGAAGAAAATCAACACATTTGAAAAGTGGTGGTAAAGAAGGGTTGTTCAGACACTGTGCAAAGATGAAAAGACAAACGAAGGGATCTTAGAGCAAATCAAGCCTTAATTCGCCGAAGGCAAGATAACTAAACTGAGGCTGTCATACTTTGGCCATATCATGAGAAGACATGACTCACTAGAAAAGACAATAATACTTGTTAAAGTAGAAAGCAGTATGAAAAGATCACATTACAGATGGATAGACTCAATCAAGGAAGACACATTTTTGAATCTACAGAACCTGAGCACAGTGACTGAGGGTAGGGTGACCAGGTGGTTTCTTATCCATAAGGTCACCAGAAGTCAAACTGATGGTAGTTAACAACAACAACAAAGTAAATATGTCATGACAAACCATGTAGGAAAGTTGAAAAACTCTGTGAGAAGCCTCTCATCACAGAAACTTAAACACAGCATAGTTAAATTATGGAATTTGCACTGACTTGGAAAACTTTAAAAGGAGATTGGGCACATTCATGGAGAAGCTATCAGTGATTACTAATCATGAATCCCCACATATATAAACACATATAGAGAGATGCCTGTCTTGATGAAAATCTTGGCAAATTTTTCTGCAATTTTCTTTCCGTTGCAAGAAAGTCTTTCAAAACCAAGCGGTTTTTGAAGGCTCAGAACTTATTCTGCACAAAATTCAGCTTTGGGTAACACATGAACATTTTGATTTGATTTGCCAACTAAAATTAATTGCTGATTTTGAGGGACTTTTTTTTTCTTCACTTCTGCTCTCTTCCTACCCATTCAATATAAATATAAACATTAAACATTTTTCACACAGTATTTATTAGCTTCTCCACATCCCTCTGTCCTTTCTGTAACTGTGCCTTATTAGGAGAGTAATATAGGATTTAGACAGTTAACTAAAAAGAAAAAAAATCCTCAATCATGCAAGATTATTAATGAAATATTAACGTATGATGGAAAGGGGAAGGATTACGTATATCAGCCCCACCTCAGACTTTATGCTTGTATTGGGATGTATATATAGGTTCAATGCATGTAACTGGCAGTCGTCCAAGAAGAAAGGTCCTTGATTCCCTAAAGAGCTCACCCAAATAGACATGTGTGGTTAGCATATGGCCAACAACCATGATCCTGCTTGCTTGCTCCATTAATTTATATTCACTTGGGTGTTAAATGAAGAGAGGGAAGCCAGAAAGGGAAGAGACGGAAGACACAGGAGCTGTGTCAGAAATGAGAAACCTTTGACCTGCTATATGTTTTAGGCTTCAACTCTAAACATTCTGTCTAGCACAGCCAATAGTAAGGCAAATTTATCCTTAGGTTTTCAAAGTCTTCAGTCTTGTGCTATATGGAAAACGTTAGTTGTGTTTTTCCTCTCTCTCTCTCTGGCCATTTCCACACACAGCAAGGGAATCGCTCCCTGCCGCTACTCACTGGATCTTCTGGCGGTCTGGTCCGGAGTGAGGGAGAGCAGTGCATGGTCGTAGATCCGCACTGCTCCGGTGTCCAAAATGGCGGCTTCCGGTTGGTTGTGGGTCTTGACCAACCACTGAAGCTCACCAGCCTAAAGCCCACCCTCCACAGATTGCTAGCTCGCATTGGTGTGAGCCTGCGAATCTGCACCAGAGAACAGGCATGCAATGGCATGCACCAGCATTTTGAAAGACCAGAAAAATCAAGTCTTTCAAAAACATGCTGGAGGACCACTTGGGGTCATTCCAGAGCAGACTGAGGTGCGGATCTACGGTAAGTAGTCTGGACCCAGTCTGCTCCAAGGTGCAGACGTCCTCCGTGGAGGACACACTGCACCGTTTTACTTACCCCGTGCAGAAATGGCCTCTCTTTCCCTCTCTTCCCCCTCCTCCTCCTTTTCCTGTTTTTCTAAGATTAGCAACTAACATTTTTCTAAATAAATAAATAATATGAAAATGTTTGCCACCAAATAAGAAGAATCTTGGTGGCAGACAAAATTGGGGCTAAACTTGAATAGGAGAAGAAAAGACAGTGCAAAATAAACTAAGGGAGAAAGAAAATATTTCATAGAAGAGTAGATGACATTGCAAAATAAAAGTGTAGCAATGGACTACTAAACAAAACAGATCATCTCTACAGGAGCAAAAGGAAAAAAGGCTGGAATAAAGACTATTTCACTTAAAGAACATGAGCTGAAATACATCTCAGTATATGATATATTCAACTTGCGGGAGATATATGCAATTTAAATATGAGCATTTTCCTCAACCTTCTACCCAAAGTGCTGTGATTTGTAAATGCAAGAGGGAGGATAAAATACCTTATATTCACAATAGGAAACTGGCTGGATTACCTCCTAGTGATTTCATCTCCTATTGCTCAAGATAATAGTAACTGAATGAAAAAAACAGGGAATCAGTATTATACTGACCTGGGTAAGAAAAAAAGTCAAATGGAAATAGCTGAACTACCAACAGTGAACAATAAAGGGGAAAAAAAAGACACTACCACTAACTGTCAACAACATTAGTATTATGCACAAAAAATCTGTCAGGATTTATGACGTAGACAACTACACATGTTTCAGTAGAACATAGTACTCGCAATTTTAAAAAAATATGAAAGAACAACAATTAAATAATTGTGAGAATACCTCCACTCCTTGTCCAGTAATATCTCATCTAGTAAAACTACCATGGGCAATGTGGTTACAGACCTTTTGATCTTCAAATGTGACAGTACTGACAGTGATAAAAAATAAAAGAGCCAGAGAATGATGATGTTCCCACAGTGCATATGACAACAGAGCTGTCAGAGACAGAGCAAGACAGAATTGAGAAAAAGCGTAAAGAAGATATAGAAAAACATTCCCATGATAGACATTTCTATTGCACAGCAAATTGCTAAGCCTAACAGTGGTCACAGCTATGTTTCACTTTCAAACTGCTCCAGTATACTGGAGAACAATCCGAAGAAGGCAGTAATTTTGATAAGCTAAAGCTGGTTCACCAATGAATGTAGCAGATCAGAGTATAAATCAGGAAAGATGGTTCTTTAATGTTGTAAAGATTTTAGTAAGTTGCTAAAATATTTTCCTACCTTACAACACAGGAACAGCTAAGTGGAATGAACAGACTAAGCCTCTTAAAAGAATAGACTATGCAAAGAATCTGATACTCAACTTTAGCAATTTTCCTGTAAATATTTATTGCAACCTTCCTTTCCTAATGAATGTGTTGGAACCCCTCCATAAATCAGTAAAATAAACTTTATTTATTTGTTGGTTGCATTTATATCTCCATCCTTCACTGAGTTCAAGATTGTGCACATGGCTGTGTCCCTTCTCATTTCATCCAGAAAACAACCTTGGAATGTAGGTCAAATTACAAGAACAGTGGGTGTGAGAGTGAATGACTCGCCCACTTTTCTCCTATGAAATGAAATTTGAAAAGTCTAAGCAGGAAAGGAACCTGTTTTCATGGGGCTTTGTGAATGAGCAAGATCACTCACATGGGGAGACTTCACATCTACTTTTTTCAGAAGGTAGAAGATCCAAGGCATGGTTATAAATTATATTTCATGTCTTATCTACTATAGGAAGAATCAAAGGAATTGATATACATGCAAAGTTCTAGATGTCTATTGGTGGACAGCCAGTTTTACCTTCCATCAGCTTTCTCCCATACCATATCTGTTCTAGATGATTTTTCTCCAGGCTTGTGGCAATCAAGAAGCCTTAGAAGCCTTAATGAACATGATTAACAAAGCATGTGATCTTTGGGATCTCTGGCCTACGACTCCTATATGCATGTTACTATAAAATACTTTTTTTTTCAAATGCCTTTCAAACAAATGACTCTTCTAAAATATGGAAAATATTTTTTTGCATAGCAGGGGGTTGGACTGGATGGCCTCTGTAGTCTCTTCCAATTCTATGATTCTATGATTCTATTCTGATCAGCTCTAGATTCTAGTTTAATGATAACCCTGTTCTCTAAAGTTTTTGCAGTTCCTCAGTAGAACCTTAGTACTTGTTTGAAGATCCATCTCATAAATTTAGGAACAGTTTTGCTAATGCATAAAGGCATCAAATAAAAAACAAACCAGTGTCAGAAAGGACAGGCTGAAGGACTGCCTAAAATTCAAACAAAGAGAGAAGAGAAAGAGTTTCAGTAAAAGAACACTTCTTCGTCATCATCGTCATCTTCGTCTTCTTCAAAATCTTTTATACTTGGAGCAAAAATGTATTTCCTTCATTGGAATGGAAAGTGAAAACATGACATGGAAGAGTGATCAGAACTCTTCCAGAAATATTGAAATTCAGTGGAAGAAAATAAAAGCTATGAAAAATTTTATATGATTGAGAAAAATGCTATAAAGATCACACTACCTACTGCATATATGCCTTTATTACTGTTTTTATTCCCTTTTCTCTCTCCTTCTCTCCCTTCCTTCCTCCCTCCCCCCCCCTTTTTAAGGTAGACTCCTTACTGGCTAAAGAAAACTGAAAACAGAAGGCAGATCCATTATAGGCTTTCTGATCATCCACTTACTAGAAAGTAGTTTTTAAAATAGCTCTTAGAAAACAGAAGACCTTCCAAAAGAGACAGCACTTTCTTTTGAGGTTGGTCTTTCTGTTGTCAGTCCTTTACAATCATCAGGATTTTACATTTAATGCTGAAAATAAAAATCTTTATTTGCAGCACATTGTTGCCTAGAGCTCAACAAAATTGCAGTACACAGAATATATTGTTGTCTTGCTATGGAAAAGTTTGTCTTTGCCTAAGCAAATGTATATAAATCATCAGGTTTTTTTATAGAAACACTCTCAGATGCTTAGATGAATATAAAAGTGTTAATAATTTTCTTTTAAAGATGACCCATGGTAGAAAGATACCAGGTTCTACAAAGCAGTAATATCTTTAGAGTACAGCCTGAAGGTCTTAGATCATTGTTTGAAAGCTTTTCCTCTTTGGGATTCTAAAAGCCTTTTTACAAATAGTTTCAAAAATTGATTCAGAATGATAGATTGGTTTAACAAAGGTGACTTGCAGCTTCTGAAGATATACAGATTCATAGTGCTTTGGAGTGGAAATGTTTTTGTGCAGTTGATCTTCACTTTCTAAACACACTTTTACGTCTACATAATACACTTGCTACCTGGCTCAACAGTCCTTTAAATTAAAGAAAGAAGAGGCACTCTTTGAGCTGTCCATGACAAATTAGACTGCATTCCAAGGCAAACTTATTTCAAAATAAAATGTCATTAAAGTCACTGGGACATATTGCTGAATGGACGTCTATGGAATTTTTTCTTTAGAGGGCTTGACCCTGTTTACACATGAAACTGTGGTGTTTCAGGTGTAACTGGAAAGAACCAACTGAAGTTCACTTCAACCTTGTGAACAGTTTGGCTTAAGAAATATTTCAAAATTAAAGAGAATGTATTAAATATTTTTGGTAGGTACTGAAGCAGGAGAGAGAAAACACTTTGAGAGAGAGAGAGATGGGTTGTGTCTCTTTCTGCACAATCTACGCTATGGAAGCCTTGTCTTGAACAAGAGAAAAGGCTAGCCTATATATTTCCATATTTCTATCTAAAAAACTATGACTAACTTGATGATGATGGTTGTGGTGGCGGTGGTGGTGATGATAATAATGACAACAATTCATATCTAGAGAAGAGGAAGAGTAATACAGCACTTTACAGCTCTCATATTTACAAATAGAAGGGTTTTTTTTTATTTCTTTGGAGAAATGAAATCACGTAAGTGTTAAAGCTGCATGCAGTATAAATATGCCTATTTAGAATCATAGAATCATAGAATCATAGAAATGTAGAGTTGGAAGAGACCACATGGGCCATCCAGTCCAACCCCCTGCTATGCAGGAACACCCTCAAAGCATTCCCGACAGATGGCCATCTAGCCTCTGCTTAAAAACTTCCAAGGAAGGTGTGATAATGGGGCTTCCCATTATCTAGGCTTATCAAAGGGAGATACTTCCCTCTTCAGGTAAACCAAGGGTTAATGAGATGTTAGGATTACATCAAGGGTCACAGGGTGAGAGTTGCCCAACCAAAAAGAAAGGGTCAGCATCACAGGTCACAAGGTGAGAATTGACCAACCAAAAAGGAAAGAGGCGGGCATCTTGGAGAGGCTTCCAGATCCTTCCAAGGAGGAAAATAAAACTTCTGAGAGGCCATGTGGCCAGAGAGAGACAGAGACACAGAGAGAGAGAGGAGAGCGGGGCCAGTGGAGCTGGCAGCATGCCCTGTCTCCTGGACCCCCCTCTCTCCTCCTTTAGACCATCTACGCCTATAACCTAATTGTGAGTAACTAGAAATAAGTAGTTAGCCGCGTTAGGGCTAATGTTGTTATTTTGGGAATTGGCTGATCTTAAGAATGTATCTGTGCTGTTATATCTGTTTTGTAAATTCTTGTAACTAAGTGTACCTGGGAGAGGGGGTCTCCCAAGTGTGATATTGTTTATGTGCATGCCTTGATTAAAACACTTTTATAAACCTCCGTTTCTCTCCATTTCCACGCCAGGGTTGGCACACGCTACACAGGACCTCTCACTCAGGGCAAGGGGGAGGTGGAAGTTCCTTACGCTTAGAGATTAGGCAGAGTCCCTCCTGTTCTGTCTAAGTAATTCATAATTCAGGGGAGTGGTGGCAGCATATAGAGCTGGGAGATTGCCAGTCGTTCCATGCGTGGAAGTCAGCTTTGGAAGGCTGGCAAGAACCCTAGTAAAAACACTGGGAGGGAATTTCCGGTCTTGCAAGGCTAGAAGTCTCTTAAGAGACTGGAAATAAACCTACAGTGTCACAGAAGGAGACTCCACTACACTCCGAGGCAGCATATTCCACTGCTGGACAGCCCTGACTGTCAGGAAGTTCTTCCTGAGGCTCAGGTGGAATCTCCTTTCCTGCAGCTTGAATCCATTGCTCCTTATCCTGGTCTCTGGAGCAGCAGAAAACAAGCCCTCTCCCTCCTCTACATGGCATCCCTTCAAATATTTAAACATAGCTATCATGTCCCCTCTTAACCTTCTCTTCCGCAGACTAAACATTCCCAGCTCTTTAAGTCTATCCTCATAGGGCATGTCTTCCAGACCTCTCACCATTTTGGTCACCCTTCTCTGGACTTGCTCCAGCTTGACCATGTTCTTCTTGAATTGGGGTGCCCAGAACTGGACACAGTATTCAAGATGAGGTCTAACCAAAGCAGAGTAGAGTAGTACCGGTACCTCCCTCGATCTAGACACCATACTCTTGTTGATGCAGCTGAGAATTGTATTGGCTTTCTTGGCTGCCGCATCACACTGCTGACTCATGTTCAGCTTGTGGTCTATGAAGACTCCTAGATCCCTTTCACATGTACTGCTATCCAGCCACTTGTCCCCCATCCTATATTTCTGTATTCTATTTTTTCTACCTAAGTGTAGGACCTTACACTTCTCTCTGTTGAATTTCATTTTGTTAGCCTTGGTCCAACTCTCCAATCTATCCAGGTCATTTTGAATTTTGATCCTGTCCTCTGGCGTGTTAGCAACCCCTCCCAATTTGGTGTCATCTGTAAATTTGATGAGCATGCCCTCTATTCCTTCATCCAAGTCGTTGATAAAAATATTGAACAGCACTGGGCCCAGGACAGAACCCTGTGGCACCCCGCTAGTCACTTCTTTCCAGGATGAGAAGCAGCCATTTGTGATCACTCTTTGGGTTCGGTCGGTCAACCAATTACAAATCCAACTAACAGTAGCCCTGTCCTGCCCACACTTTACTAGTTTCTTTGCAAGAATGTCATGGGAAACTTTGTCAAAGGCCTTACTGAAATCGAGGTATGCTACATCCACAGCATTCCCTTCATCTATCAAGCTAGTAACTCTATCATAAAAAGAGATAAGATTAGTCTGGCATGACTTATTTTTGAGAAATCCATGTTGACTTCTCGTGATTACCGCCTTGCTTTCTAAGTGATTAGAAACTGACTGCTTAATGATCTGCTCCAGGATCTTTCCGGGTACTGATGCCAGGCTGACTGGGCGATAATTCTTTGGGTCCTCTTTTTTTCCCTTCTTGAAGATGGGGACAACATTTGCTCTCTTCCAGTCTGCTGGAACTTCTCCTGTCCTCCAAGATTTCTTAAAGATTATAGCAAGCAATACTTGTTTTAGGAAACTGAGGAATGGATCCTGGAAGAATCCTGGGAGTTATGAGCAGCTACCCCACAGCTGCCTATTTGCTGGCCTATTTACTTCCATACTGCTAAATTTTGAAAGTAAAGCTGAAGCAGAAAATAATAACAACAATACTTTCGTAAACTCCTCTCCCTCTCGAGCAGGCACGACAGCAGATTAAACATATAACACTAGTCAAAAGAGCATATAAAACCAATACAAAACCAATGTTGTTGTTATGTGCTGTCAAGTCATTTCCAGCTTATGGCAACACTAAGGCAAACCTATCATAGGGTTTTCTGGGGCTGAGAGTGTGTGACTCACCTCCAGTCATCACCCAGTGAGTTTCTACTGCTGAGCAGGAAATTGAACCCTAGTCTCCAGGGTCATAGTCCAATGCTCAAACCATCACATCACTCTGGCTCTCTCAAAACCAATGCAATGTTTTAAAAACAATCAATACGTACTGTAAAACCATTGATTTAAAAATCATCTGATTAGGCCTGGTTGAAGAGATTGGTCTTTACTGCTGTTTTAAATTCAGACAGCATATCCAGTAAGTGAATCTCCTCTGGCACAGCAATCCACAATCGAGGGGTGGCTGAAGAAAATGCTGTTTTGATAACAGTTGTCAGTCTAGATTTGGCTGACCAAAGTAAGTGAACCTGAGAGAATCTGAGTATACGGGACAGATTATATAAGAGAAAATAATCACATGGACAATCTGGAACTAAACCATATGGGGCTTTAAAAATAACAACCAACACAAAGTAATTATACAAAGGCATGGGGTTCTCATCTCAGATTTAGATTGGTGGAGGAAAATGTTACCATGCTGCACACCCCCACTTCATGATGTGATATAATTGGCAATGAGCATTATTTAATTGCCATAGAAAATATAAATCATACATTGTTGGCTGAAAAGCCATTCTGGCAAAGAGGACTGGCTGAACACATGCAAAAGCAGGTCAGATGGGACCTCAGAGCATGGCCAAGTCATGAGTTCAATGGATCAGTTGGGAAGCTCCAATGCGGATGAGCTTGTGGTAATCCCCTCAATCACTCAACCTTCTAGCACAATAGCACATGAAATTATCTCAGTAGAGCAACCAATGGTCTTTAACTTGTTCCCTCTTCCTGACAAAAATCACCTGCTCAGACATTAAGAATCTGGCACAATTCCAATCAATGCTTCATCACCTAATGTTAAGGCCATTAGCCCATTCTGGACCCCTTTGTTTGCTCTGCCAGAGAGACATTAATACCTTCCCCATTAAGGCAGAAAAAGGATATTTAAACCCAGGCTCTAAGCCAAATAGCTTGTGGTACACTGGACATAGGCTGTCACTCTGCTTCTCAGATTCCCACCTTGTGCTACCCTCAGACCTCTAGTCTGAGCCACATCGCCTCATCTCTTCTCTAATCCTAACTTCTCGCTATCCAATTTTTCCCTGTTTCCTTTGGTTATCCCTGTATGGTTATGAGACTGCTTGAATCTGGCATGTGTTTGTTATTTCCCCCAATAAAACATTCTTTTAATCTCCAACTTGTGTCTCTGCATTAGTACTGGTATACATAAGTGAAAAGTTCCCAGAGATTACCCCTCTCTTTCTAGCACATCAAAGAGAAATATTCAGTTACAGGACTTTCTTGTCTGTGATAGTTTTCCACTATGGGGCAAGTGTTAAAATAGGGAAGCATTCTATAATGGGAATGATGTAGTGTGTCCCATCACATCAGACAATACTATAGTTTGGGTCCAAATTATCTGAAAGACTGTGTCTCCCTATATGAGCCTGTGTGAACCTTAAGATCTGTGAACCTTAAGATCTCCACCCTACCATCCTCAGAAGTGCACTTGGTGAGATCACTGGAAAAGGCCTTCTTGGTGACTGCTCCCACTCTCTGGAACTCTCTCCCGCAGAAGGCTAGCTTGGTCCCATCTTTGGGGGCAGGCATAGATATTTTCATTTAAACAGGTTTCCAGCCTTTCACTGAGTATGACAGAAGGGTATTTCAATGGAGTGTTCTGTAAATAAAATCCTGTAAATAATAATAGCTTTTTCTTAAGTTCTTACATGTATTTTAAACTTCTTTAAATTTTAGTTGGTTCTTTTTTTTTTAATGCACCATATATTGTTTTAAATGTATTTTATTTTCATTGTATATTGAATGACGTCTTCAGTCTCATTCTTTGGGGAAAAAAAACAGGATATACATTAAATGAATGAATGAATGAATGAATGAATGAATGAATATGTCCTGCATCATTCTGCTACAAGCCATGGTTAGGGCAGGCTGAATGTTCCTGAGCCATTTTTCACAGTGCTAACCATGGTTGCCCAGTTAGGACATTGCTATATAAGTGTAACATGATCCAATGAAACTATATAAGTGAAAGATGTAGACATTGCCCAGAACAGCACAGGGGAAACACCAAGACAGCAGCAGCTACAACACTCCAGGTACAAGTCTGATGTACAGAATGAAAACTTTTTATGGATAGATTTTCAATAACGTAAAATGGTGATACTGCATTGTCTTCTTGTCCACCGCACTACGTGTCTGCAGTATCAGTCATCTAGACTAGAACAGTAGAATACAGCAAGTGAGTTCAACACTGATAACCTTGATAAAAACTAGCCTATAAAACAGTAGTAAAGGATTGAAAATAAGCCAGAAACAAGTTTCACAGAGCCCCATAAAAAGACACTTACTCAGATTATAAAACACTCTCTTCTAGTTATTAGAAGCATAAAACATTTCCTTTGTTTTTGGAAGGGCACTCTGATATAAGAAAATGTCATTATTCATAGGTTCATATACAGTTGTATAAAAGGCACCTTCTTTGACTTCTGTGGTAAAAGTAAGGGCACCATGTTAAAACTTACAGTGACATGTCCTCTTTTTTATCAAATAACCTTTATTGCATCATATTGGAATCATCAAGGTTATCCTAGCTTTTCAAAATGGTAGTGGGGCAACTTATCATAAGACAAAGCTTTGTGTTCATTTTTTAAAAAAATAGAAAAGAAAGAAAGAAAAAACAACAGCTGCCTAGAATGGAAACACAAGAGCTTCTTTTCAAAGTCCATACCAGTTTTCATGGAAAGGAATGCTAAATAGTTATTAAATCTAATTTTCTAACGCCTGTCTCAGGGGCGCAATGTATGACTGATGAATCTTACATGGGTTTCTTAGCCTCTCGTTCTAAAGTTCTTAACTTCCTGTTAAAGAAAATGTAAATTGCTCCCTCTAACACAAAAAATATTCTTTGTGTACAGGATCAGGCAAACCTCTCAGGGAATAGTCTACATCTATCAAGCTGTGACCAATCATTTGGCTGTTGGAATGAAAAGATAATATAAAGTCTCAACTTCTTAGGAAAAAAAAAAAAAAAAGACAGCTTCAGCCCCACCAAAATAAATTTCCAGCTACCTTGTTCTTATTTAACATAGGGTGGGGGGAAGGAAACTCTTTCCTCTTCTTACATTGTCTTTATGCCCAAAAGAATTGCTTGCTTTTATAAATTCATTGTATAGTGCCCCAAGGCTACTTCTGTTTGTACTATTACAGGTATCCATGAGACTA
The DNA here is from genome assembly GCA_948472985.1 of Iguana delicatissima. Taxonomy (NCBI): domain Eukaryota; kingdom Metazoa; phylum Chordata; class Lepidosauria; order Squamata; family Iguanidae; genus Iguana; species Iguana delicatissima. The sequence continues at coordinate 2,380,296 of CAOKZL010000503.1, forward strand.
CAAAGAGAAGCTACTCAATTCTGTCCTGCTGAACTGTGAATGGAATAACCTGTAATGCAAACAAAAACACCCTTAGGGCACCAGTGTGTGTGTGTGTGTGTGTGTGTGTGAGTGAGTGAGAGAGAGAGAGAGAGAGAGAGGAGGGGGGAGACATAAAGAAGAAATCACGTACAAAACACTTTCCCTTAAATAAATCACAAAGACTGAAATTCTGAAATGGTGTTTTGTCCTAGCTCTTTTCCTTGTCTTTATCCTGTCTCTATACAGCATTAATCAACACTCTTGTGCCTATGATTTTTCTCTGCTTAACTACAGTTCTCACCTTGCCATATAGCATCCTCACCTTGCATATCTCACTTTGCCATATAGCATCCTTCATTTTCAAAAGGTAGATATGAATTACAAGTCTCCTGTAGTGTGTTTCTGATGATAGAACTGAGGAAATTCCATCTGCTCCTACAGCTCTCTATGCATGTTCAAAATTTGCTCTAGAGGCCCAAGGAAACTTCTGGGACTGATTTTGGGTCAGTATAGTGACATACATGGAAAAAAGAAGGAAAGAAATTTTCGTCATGCTGCTAGTCAGGCACTGGTGTAATGTAGAATATCTAGAATTTTAAACATAATTATTGTGTGTAGCTGTCAAGAGTTATGTAAAGATGGAAATAAATATCTGTCTTTATAATCTGTTGCACCCTTTAGGCATCCAATCTTAACTTTAGTTTTAGTAAGTTAAGAAGCTTGTATTACTCCAAAACGGAAACATTCGACCTCCCTTCTTATATAGATAATTTCCTGTAATTTCTTTGCCTAGCACTGTTGAGATACTGTCTAGGGACAGAAAAGATTGTCAACTCCACTTCCTTGTGCAACTGATTTTAAAAAAAGAAAAGAAAACTCATTGTGTTTCCATCCTGAATATCTGACGTGTACATTTTGTTAAATTCTTCAGAAACAAATAGAAACAAAATTTCCCCCAGTTAATTTGTACCAATCATATTAAATTGTTCAGCTATTCCAAACACGGAGAACAACATGATCTCAGCCTGGCATGCCATATTGATGTTAAAGAGCATCTTGTCCAAAAAACGGTGGTAGTTTTCAAAGACAGTTTGCAGTACAAGGCTTCTGTGCATAAATACATACATACATACATACATACATACATACATACATACTTGTTTTCTGCAGAAAACAGCATTGGCATCTGATACAGAAGACAGAGATTCAAAGGTGAAAAACATAAACTAAAAAGTTAAGTGAAAATATAAAAAAGAAACAGAATTTACTTAATATGCAGCCCCCCCCCCCCAATAATTCTGTCTGACATTTGTTAGTGCCAAAGTTTGTTTGCAGACTGCAAAATAACCAGGAATGAACAAGTTGGCAGTAAACTACTGACTGTCAAAAGGGTCAAGATATGTGGTAACACGAGGTCTCTGAAGTCATATTTTAAGACTTGCCTGAGGAAATAAACTTTATTGATGATTTTCAAGTTATCTAACCAGATAGGTTTCAATCTGACCTTTTAAGGAGCTTCACCCAATTCAGAACAACAAAAGATAGCAGACAGTCTTAGCAGAGAGCTAAAAACATGAAACAGAACAACAGGTGTTGTGTGTGATCAGTGTATTTTAAATTCACATCAGATTCTTCATCTTTAACAAATCACAGCCAGAGTTACACTGTAACATCAATATGGAACCAGAATATAAACTGGTAGGGTTGTGAGTTTTCCTACAAATCACATTTCATATTCCTGTAAAGACATCAAAAGAGCCCTAGTGACCCACTAGGGACTTTTCTATTAAGCCTCATATGGTGGGGTGAGGGGAAATCTGTCTTGAACAAAGCTGGAGAATAAAGTGATAAATATATACTCCATGAATATTGTAAACAAGCTGTCAGCCTAGATAGTTCTTAATTATATATTAATAACTGATTTGTTGCCATGGGCCTTCAAGTCACTTCCATCTTATGGCAAGGCTAAGGCAAACCTATTATGGATTTTTTTGCGGGGGGGCAAGATTTGTTCAGAGACGGTTTATCTTTGTTCCTTAGGTCCAAAATGGTTCAACATGTCACACTGGGAGTTATAATTTCTAGGACTGCATATTTTATGATGACTTGCCACATACATCTTATTGCTACCCTTGTGGATGCTTCAAGGTTTGTATGCTTGGACTGTAACTTTAAAAAAAAAAGTCTAGTAAACTTTAACTCTTTTCCCACACAACACCCTCAATTTGTCTTTTAGATTCATTTAACTTGTTAAGCATTGTCTGAAGCACTTGTCAACAGTAGCTTTTATTTCCCCACTGTCATTTAAAATAATAACAATTTGTTATTTCTACCCTTTGTGTTATAAACAGAGCTTCGGGATTGTCCATGCAAAATGTCAGCTTAAAGTATTTCATTTCCAGAAAGTGTGATGTGTTGTTTTTCTCATACTCAAGAAGAGTGTTAAATGAATTGACCTGTGCATGTTTCATTTGAATGGACCTGTGACAGCTGTGATTGCAGCTAACTTTCAAGACTTTGCAGCCTAGCTGCAGGTTTTCAGATGGTGTGGGTCTTAAAGCACCAACACATTCTTGTTTTTATTCAGCAGTTAACTGTTTCCTTCAATCTCTTTGTCAGTGATCTTAACACTTCTCCAAGAAGTAGTAAATAGACTTTATGGGAAGCTATTCAGATTTATTTTTACAGCCTCAGTCATAGCACTCTTGAGTAGAAAACCTTTTGTAAGATATTTATTCTCAAATGGAAGTGTTGTTTTTTTTCTCCTTAAAATCTATTATTTCTGTATCTTTCAAGAGAGATTGCAAAAGACACATTCCTTTTTGCTGCCTGAAGCATGTTTGTTTATTGTTGTTGTTGTTGTTTATTATTAAACAAGTTATTGTGCTATTTAAAAATCACTCTTCATTTGTAGGATAAAAGACCAACAGATCTACTATATAGAAGTCAAAGTTTGTGAGTGATCTTGTCTGTCTTCATCAGGCAGGCACAAACCTCATATGATTGGCTGTGTGAGGCAAGAAGACCTCATGTGATTGGCTGCCTGTAGAGATTCTATAGAGTCTTTGAGTTAGCAGTTCAGGGAGGGGTCTTTAGAATTCTCAGCCAGAGAGCTCCAAAAAGGTCGGCTGCTATGGAGATGAGACCTAGCAGCAAGCGTCGTCACAAACCCAACCTCTGAATGTTAATAATTCTGAGTACAGATTAGATTGGGGAATATGGGCAAAAATTGCAGGTACTGAACAGCACAGTTTGGGGAATTAGAGACAAAGGATCTCAAATCTGTGTATTTCAACCACATCTAACTTGTAAGGTAATGGTAATTCCTAAGGTATTTCTAACAAGTGTTACCTATGAGAAAATAAAATCCTGGACAATATGTTGGAGAATATGGGTAAAGCTGAAGGTACTGGACAAGACAGTTCGGTGAGTTCTTAAAAGGAAAATAAAATCCTGGGCAACGCCAGGTAAATGTGCTAGTGTAATTATAAAAATAAAATAAATAAGAGAATGACAATTCTGAATGCATATGACATCAAAACAAAGAAAAGTAACAGACATTGTAAAACAAACAGATTCAATTCTATCAATGTTCTTCCTGTTTTTCACCTAGGAAGACATTAGGTCCACAGACAATGCAGAATAATCACTTCATTTTACTTTCTTGGATAGGGGAGTGCCTGGAAGCTCCAAATATCATTCAACTTGGTTTCAATCCAAGGTGAAGTTCACTTCACTCCATTTTCTGAGATCCTGGGGGTCTCCTTCCCAAGGACGATAGAGGGAAAATCAACAAGCATGTAGTTCCTTGTGAGGATATGAAGCCTGCCATATGTCAGACAAAAAGATACCTGGTGTTTTGTGCTGGGCACCTTAATATCGGAGGGACTTTTTTTAGAAGAAAAAAAAATCAACAAATACTTATTTTTTACTTTAGTTTTTAGTAGAATCAGATGCCATTTATGAGTTTAATGGATATTTATGAGGTGAAAGCATCAAAGAAGTTTGAAATAATGAACTGCGTTTCATAGGCTAAAAGTAGTTTCTGCTCAGTTTTTACCCAAATGATAAGTGCAAAATTATCTATAAATCTGAGTAACAGTATGATGAATAACAATCCTAATAATAACCATAAAACCTTCTTACCCCATAATAGGTCACCAATGGGATACTGACCTGGATTTACCTGCATTCTTTGTTGTCTAACTGTGAAACAAACAACACAATCCTATAGATTACTACTCAGAGATTAAGTCAAACTGAAATCAGGGCTCCTGAGTGAAATGACAAAGGTTTGCAAGCATACCAACATACCAACACTTACATTCTTCTAAAGCCCTTAGAAATGAGTATAAGTGACTGATGGACAAAGCAGGAAGACAATCAACATTATTTCAGAGGGAAGTACACTTCAGCTCAGTCCATAGGCTACCTCTGGCCTTAAAGCAGGCAGTGATGTAGCTGGGTTAATATTAGACTTTGGATGTAACTGTATGCAGTGAATCCCTTTAAGTTATGAAGTATATTTCTTTGGCTGTGAAGCACAACTAACACAGGTCTTTCCCCCATCCTTGACATGCTTTACAATTGCTTTGCAATTGATTCTGTATTGCAGATCTTCTTCCACGTTTTTGCCAACTCTGTTTTTCTTCTTCTTCTTCTTTTAATGCTGTAATCTAAGGCCCTTTCCACATGAGAAGAGGAATCCGCGTAGTGACGGTTCCGGGCGGTTTGAACCGGGTTTTTTTGTATCCGCGCTAATGCGCACTCTCTATTCATACGTCTTATGTTTGATCCGGCTTAGCGCGGTTTCAGAGATCCACACGTTGCCGTCCTGACCACCCCCGCTATTAACATAACCCCGCCCACTATGGCTGTGATAGGCTGTCCACGCCCACGGCCCACCCCCCGTTCATCTCAGGGGCGAATCAGCGCATATCTGCGCTTCCAAACAAGTGAGCAAGAACGTGATTGCGCGGATCAGGGGGAAAAGAAACACTTTTTTTCCGGTTTTTAAAAAGCACGTGCAAGCACAGTTGGAGACGTTTCTAAACGGATTGACGTGTGGAACTTGGAAATTAGACACGACTCAGCGCGCTTTAAGGTATGGAAGACCTCCGTCAGAAATCGCGCTACAGTGCGCTAAAGCGTTTTATTACCCCCGTGTGGAAAGGGCCTAAGTATGTATAGTTTTTAATTTAAAATTCATTTAAATTACTGTGCCGTCATGGCTACACAGCATATTTTACAATAAATATAATATAACAAACATCTATAAGTGCTTCATATATGTGACTAGCTGGCCAACCTCCAATTACACACACACACACACACACACACACACACCACACACACACACACAAAAGAAGCTGGCCTATGGGTTGGCACCTGGTTTGTTGTTTATTCACTTGCAATATGCCTCTAGTCCAGGTGGTTATTTGGGGGCTTTTAGGTCAGCTTGTCACTATATCTTTGGGTTGTGGGGAAAATCTTTTAGTTCACAAGGAAGAGGTGTACAGGAGCCCACAGAAGCCATTTCTGCACTACATTGTTAAAGTGCTATTATTCCACTTTCAACATCCTGTGGAATTCTGAGGTTTGTAGTTTAGGGAGGATTGAGAGCTCTCGGTCTGAGAATTTTAAATGCCCCTCCTTAAATTGCAAACCCCAGGATTCCATAGGATGTTGAAAGTGGAATAATAGCAATATAATAATATAGTGTGGAAATGGCCAGAGTTGTCCTGTTAAGAGGCAACATCTCTCTTGTTGAGAATGGTAGGCAGCAGCAGCCAAATCCAGATGTGTCTGTGTGATGCTGCCATCCATGAATTGGATAACCATCCATGAATTGGATAGATAGATCGTGTGTGTATGTGTGTGTCATGCTGTCATCCATGAATTAAATAGTAAAGACTCTATCTCTTTATCTTCCTCTGCTGTCTGCCATCTTATATTTATGGAGAAAACAAACAGGAAAAGAACCACCCTGTGGAGTAGATATGAATCTACAAGATCAGCCTACTTCAGTTTCAAACTACTCAAGGACCATGCTGCCTCAGATCTACCAACAGTCCAAATATGTCTATAGTATAGCTGTTTCTTGAGGATTTCTATATTATGCAAATTTCAGTGTGGCCCTACAAAGCATGGTGTAGATGACTTTCTTCCAAATAGATTTACATATTTTTCCAGTAACTGTAAGGATAGCCCTCTTTGAAACTAACTATCCAAGTTTATACACACCTATTAGAAATTAAACAAATTAGAAATTGAGTTTAATGAGTGGAAGTGAGATTATAGCCTAAATCACATGTTAGTATACTCTTAAACCCACAATGGCTGGATAAAAATTTTATATACAGTTTGTGCAATTAAACTGAAAGCTCAGTTTAAGTCTTAAAAGAGTACAAAACCACATAGCAACCAAGATGAAAACTGGATAGGTTAAAACAGAAGTTTCTGGTAAATATATCAAGCAGCTACTCAGCCTGAAAAGTTTGAAGTAAAATGACCATATTACTAAGTATACTCGTTCCCTGAAAAGTTTATGTTCATGTCAGCTTTACTGATCCTACGCTTTATTGACTAGAAGTGGAGAATTGGAATCTATGAAGAGTACCTATGTTGGCCCTAAAAGTAAAGTTCCAGCATTAACATCACTCATCAGTATGGTATAACTGACAAATATCATTTAATTGTCTTAAAATATAAATTATACAATTTTATGGCTGAAAAGTTATGCTGGCAAAGAGGACTGGCTGAACACATGTAAAAAGTAGGTCAGATGGGACCTCAGGGCATGGCCAGGTCATAGTCAAGGAGCTTGATAATGTCCTCAATGACCTTTAGAACCTTTAGAAACAATAGCACCTGAAACTACCTAAACAGAGCAACTGATTGTCTTCAACCAGCATTCTCTTCCTTCTGAATTTTTCCTTGTTTCCTTATCTGCCCAGAGGGAGCTATCAGGATTCCTATCAGTTCTTTGCCACCTAATGCTAAAGCCATTAGTTTGTTCTGGATGCCATTGTCTACTCTGCCAGAGAGCCATTAACACTTTCTCCCTCTGAGTGGAAATCCAGTATTTAAAACCCTGGCTTTGAACCAGAAAACTCATAGTACTCTCAACATAGGCCATCACTCTGCTGCTCTAATTCCCATTCTTGTATTACCCTTGGAGCCTTCGTCTGAACAACATCACTTCATCTCTTCTCTGCAGGATAGGTAAATATCACCCACTTTGCCCTAACTACTTCCTATCAAATTTTTCCTTTCTTTACTTCAGTTAGCCTTATGTGGTTATGAGACTGCTTGGATCTTTTGTGCATTATTGTTAATTCTCCCAATCATACAAATATTATTTGAATCTTCAACCACTGTCCCTGTATTAGTACCAGTATACATAGATGATCCTGTAAGGTTACCCCCCTGTCCCAGGCCTCCCTTTGAGCTAATATTCCATACCATTTTACAGAGGCACCAGAATTCTGGGCAAACCCTTGAGTCACCCAGCTTTTGGTATAACACTAGCTAGATTAATGAATGGGGAGTTGAGCTACGCATTTCAGTGCTAAAGCAGCTGGCTCACTTTTCACTGCCGACCAAAACAATTTGAGACTAGGTTATCTGAAAGATCACCTTCCTCTATGTATGTCCATGCAATCACAAAGGTCTTTAGAGGAGGCCTTGCTAGCTGGTCCATCAAATGGCCATTCAAAAAGTGGAGCTTCTACATCATATCCCTCAACTTTTGGAATATCCTTCCTTTAGTATGTAGGATATGTCAACTGGGACATGCTTTGTTTCCAACTTATGGCAATCCCAAGGCAAACCTATCATGGGGTTTTCTGGCATACTTTAGGTACTTTTTTAAAATGCCACCTTTTCATGTTGATCATTTTAAGTTGACTGGACTAGCCAATTTGAGAACCTTAGGTAATGGAGTCTTGTTTTAACTTATTATTTAAATGTTCGTATTTTATTTGTATATTATCTAACTTATTATTAACTTATTTAAATGTTTGTATTTTTTTAAAATTGCGTTCACATTTGAAATGGCACTAGATATTTAATGGCAGTAATACTTATAGTGGTGGTAAAAGGATTAGCGCTGGTCCAGGAGCCATCTTCTGCCAAGACAGAAAATAATGCAAATGCAAAGTAATATGGCAGAAATATGTTACTGGTCCTTGACATATGACAGATGGGAAACAGAGCAGCCATTCTCCTGTACGAGATAACTTGAGAAGCTTTATTTCATACCCCAAAGCGTATATATTAGGGGAAAATAATCACCAGTGATTTGGGCATATGAGAGTAAGTTGCTGAAACATTGGCCCTTTCCGCAACTCACCTTTTTGCGGAGCTGGGGTGCAGAGATTGCGAGAGCAGCCTCTTGCAAGAGGCTCTTGTATCCCCGTTGCTTCAGCTCCACAGCTGCTGCCAGCTTCGAGCAAGTAGCATGAGAGCCCCTCCTCTTCCTTACACAGTGCAGCCTGGGATTTTCCCAGGCTGCGCTGGGCAGGAAGTGGGAGCGCTATGGCTCCAGAGCTCTGCATGCATGGCAAGTGTGTGCAGAGCCCTGGAGCGATACATGACCGTGCACCATTTTCAGCTCAACACCAAAAATGAAATAGTGCACAATTGGCACCTGCCAGGCCCTGGAGCATTGTGTGATGGTGAATGCATCATGTGGATTGCTCCTCGCACTCACACGATGTTCCAGGGGCCCTTTCACATGGCAAATGCTGTGCAAAAAGGGCCATTGTATATTCTTTTTAATTTTCATGCCAGCGTTCAGAAAAATGTACATGAAATTCCATGCAGTTTTTTTAAAAAAGGACTGACACAGAATTAACTCTTCTTTTTTTTAAGTGAATGTTACAGAAAATGAAACAAGACTCATCCCTAGTTGTAACAGTAAAAGTGAGGAATGAACTGTATTTGCTAAGTCTTGGGCTAAGTCCAGGGCTCTTAAATCAAGAAACAAAAATGTGGATCTCAATACAGACAGATGATAGTGAACTGACTAATTTCAGGCAACAACAAAAGGAGGAATGAGCTTATAGCAATATTTAATCTTTTTGAAAGAAAACACACTGTGGCTCTACATATCATGCAGATTTATTTCCATTGTATTATGATGTTTCACATGAAAAATCCAGCCATTTATTAACAGTATACAGCCATGTAGAGTTCAGCTGACAACATTTGTCATCTGTTCTACAGGAAAAAAGTGTCATACATGCATTCTGTGAATATAATTAAAATTTTCTCACCAGTCTAGCACAGTGGTTTTGCAATTATACCTTACCATTTTTCATTTAGGTAATTTGACTTGACAGACGTAGACTATGTTAGATCAGCTATGCCTATATTTTGTACTTTTACATGCTTTCTGATGTGTGTGCTTAAAAGGGAAATGCTACTCTTCTGTTTTTGATTGAAAGCCATGGATATGAGAAATCCAGAGTGTCAGCTCATAACCTGCTTTTCTGAAGAAAACCAGATTAGAGTATATGACATTTATAACATCTCTCTCTCTCTCTCTCTCTCTCTCTCACACACACACACACACACACACGCATAAATATTTGGGATAGAAAGAAATTGATAGGAAGCAGGTGAATGTGCTAGAACTGGTTTTATGAACTCAGCTCATAACACATAATCTTGGTTTAAGCTACTATGTGTTGAACAAGGTTAACTTCATAGTATTTTCCCTTGTCACTTCTTTTCCCCTCCCCCCAAAAAAATGAAAACAAAATTAAACTCATCATTTTAACATTTGCAGGCAGATACGATACAGACATTGTTATGTTTATCAAGGAGCACTTCGTCCAGTTCATTGTTGAAGCAATTTACCCAAATCTGTCCATTTTGTCACACTCAAAAAAGTTGAAGTTTTAAATAATCTGAAAATAGAGAAAAGCTAAGCTGACATAGTTCCCTGTGCTCTGTGGTCAGGCCATGAACTCTATCCTGAGCATCTTACCATTATTTGCTCATTGCTTTGCCTATGTCTTCTCACGGCTAATTCACAAACCCTGCAATGTAACCAGTGGGCAAAATGTGTGCCTGCACTATGTTTGCTGAAATCCATGGACTGAGTTAATTGCCTCTCTGTCAGATTCCTTGGCCTTTCTCCAGTTTCCCGTGCCCCTGAACTGAGACAGACAGACAGCCTGGGGCAGAAGCAAGCAAGCATTGTTACTGACACAGTGTTGGTATGAGTAAGTGGAACAGTGAAGGACTCAGGAGATAGGACCAGCCCTATCAGCAGGCAGAGTGAAGCCAACTGAGGCAGCGTGTTTTGGATATCATAAAAATGCAGCAAATGGTTATCTATTTGCTTGGATATTATAGCATTTTTATTGGCAGGGAAGAGAAGAGAAGAAGAGAAAATATTGTGGTATTTTCTGCCTCATGTCCTAAAATAACTTTGCTGGCCTTGGTAGTATGCATAGTGCCATAATTTGATATCTTGGGTATGTGGTGCCATTTACTGTTCTGCATTAGACAATAGGAATAGAAAGAATATCTGGAGATTGCTTTACTCTTTATATCAAAAGTCACTGAAAATTCCATCAACCACCCCCATTAGATTCCCCCCCGCAAGTTTCTGAACTTTTTTTGTGGTGTTCCTTTTGGCACCAAAGAATTTTATATAAAAAGCAGTGCATTTATTGCAAAAATGTGCTGGTACAAAAATCAAGGATTTCGTGAAAATTGTCTGCCAAGAAGTCCCAAAATGTTGTAATTTATTTTGAAAGGTACCAAATTTTGTTATCTTACTCAGCAGGAGTAATGTTGCTAAAATTAGTTATTTTTGCATATGAGGAGGAAACCAGTGATGGTTTACATCCCTACCTGATTAGAAAGTATTCTGTCTGTATCAAAAGCAACTGCCAAGGAGAACACAAATCCTCAGCATCTGTCACAGGTTGCATTCTCAACCTGCCTAATGGTAGGCTTATCTCTGTGTAACTGTAGCAAAATAAATAAATAACTAAAATGACAACTCTGCTAAAGACACCAGTTGCAGTGATTCTACATTTTACCAGAGCCTTTTGATTATGTGTTTATTTGACATTTCAGGGTTGTGAAATTTCTCTCTGAAACTGGTTTTCAAAGAGCCATACTTTAACTTCATTCACACAGAGAATTAGAAATACAATCAGCTTCATAGTTCTCAATGTCAACTGCATTTTTTAACATAGATAAAAGCTTATTTGAATTTCCTTTTAGGTGGACCAAAAAATGTTGCATGGATACTGCTAGACAACCAGGCATTGATAAATGTAAGTCCACCGAATAGTGGGGAGGTTTCCCACATTAATACACAGATCACTGTATGTCCGTGCTTATTTGTTGTTTTCATTAATGAGCTAGAAGGGATAAACAGCAGGCTAATGGCATTTGCATATGACTGTAATTTATAAGGACAGATAAATCATATGAGGAGACTCAGGGAGATCAAAAAACAAGACACAAAATAACAGCAGGGTTTTATCATTGGAAGACTGCAAATACCATGCTGGCAACAATAGGCTTTGTCCTGACCTTCTGCACAGGGGATAATTTTACCCACCAGGCACAGCTTGGAGTCATGATTTATAGCAGCATGGATGGCGGTGCACAAAATTGACTGGAGATTTTGGGAAGATAAAGCTGAACAGTCTTTTGCAATATAGTTTATATCTTTTTAACCAGTCTATAGCATCTTCTTCTATTTGGTACGAAAATACTTTCCCCCCTTTCCCTTCTGTAGTTTCCCCTCTTTGCTCTCTCTCTCTCTCTCAAGTTCTCCAGAATTTTAACTCAGGCATTCCTGATAGTTGTTTGGTATGTTAAAATATTCTGGCATATCTCATGCACATATCTTATGTTTACTAATTATTATAGTCTGCTGCTTAATGGACAAGTGATCTGATGAAGTAGACTTAAGTCTATGAAATCACAAGCTACCAATTTCTTTCTCTCAGTTAGTCTCACAGTTGCTACAAGATCCCTTTACATATGATCCAGAATAACATGGCTATGTCTTTGAATTCTTAATAAACGTGGTGTCTTTAAATCAGTGTGGTAAAAATATCACTTTCTATTATCACAAAACAATCCAGATTCTTCCTTTTTTTCCTCCTCTCATTAATAGACAAGGTTGTGGGAAAGGATATATTGCAAATCTGTATGTTATCTGACACTTCTGGTGACATTTAAGTATGTACTCTAAGCACATCTTGATGCTCCCTCGACAGCCTGTATGACTTCTGTGTTGTAGAATCGAAACAACTTGCCACTCTACAGTGAGATTATGATGGAATCTGCCCCTGCCTGAACTTCAGTCAACCATTCTCTCTATCTAGTTGTCAACAGCAGCCTTTTGGGAACCTGTGACATGCTACAACCAAGCAAGCTATTTTTGCCAGTGAATGTCGTTTAGTGAAGCTCAGAAGCACAGAGATAGCTAACACTGGATGTCTCTTCAACTCTGTGGTTTTCCCAATGAGCTAATGAGTTGTACACTTGCACCCCAAAGTGGTTTGTTACAGGTCTTACATCTGAACCTTTGAATCTGCTACCAAAACAACTTACGAGTTATTGCTTCATATGATGTGCAGTGGAATTCCCAATAAGACAGCAGATTGATGTGAATGACAATAAGTCACAAAAGGAGGTTCAGAAGCCAGATAGAAGCAGAGGGGGCAGAAATGGGAAAGAGAAGCACCACACCATGATAAATCCCTATAGCTTCAATGTTTGAGGATCTAAATAGCTGAACAACACAGAAAAAGTGGATCTGAAAGTTGGCACAAAATGTATCTGTTTTTCCCATGCTACCCCATTGTAGAGTAATGCTATATACTCAGAGATAGAAATTTTGTAGGATTCAACAATATTGACCAAAATTGGCATTTTCAGACTATGCGAGACTTGAGAAAATAAGCACCTTCTTCAGGCATTCCAAGAAATAAAGTGCAAAGAAACAAAACTATGTGCATAATCTAAAAGCAAAAATCTAAAATGCACGTAAAGAGATTTCAATCAATAAGGGGCAGTTGCATAAAATAGTAAAATTACACAATGAATTGTATAAGTTGGGGGAAATGGATCCAATATATGCAAATCTAACCAGTGGAAAAAATCACGAATTGTTGTATCATATTTGGGAGGAAAGAAAAGAAAAGAAAAATATTCAGATGCATTTCAGTGAAATACGATGAAACTGAAACAGATACATTTTTATATCCTTCTGGTCAGTACTCTGGTAAGAAAATGGGAATTAGCTCATGCTTTCTGACTGTGTACACATTGGATAACATCATATAGTTTTGACTATTCTACTGGAATTGTTAAGAGCTTCAGAGTTCAGTGACATGATTATCAACATGTTCTTCCAAATGAGCCGAAAGGGGAAACAGTTGGAAACACAAATTTGGAGAAGATTTCTAGAATACACTTCCTGGGCATATGCTGCACTATAGTGTTCTCAAATGGTTCTAAGTGATTCAGATAAAACCGCAAGGAAAAAACAATATTATTATGTACTGCTTGTTTTCCAAATGTTTTGAGCAGGGCCTTACTACAGGTTGCTAATTGTCTACACAAATGTATTAGAAGCTTAAGAAAGGAATAATAGCTCAAGGAAGGAAAGATGGTCACAGTTATTTACTATCTGTATGGCATAAAAATATATAATTCATATCTATGATGGAAAGATATAGCTTATGACTATTATGGGAAAGATTGTCCCATAATATACTATTGCATAAAGGGAAAGTTAAGTCAGATATATTATTTTTAAGTGGGTCCCCATTTCTTCAATATGTTAAAGATGAAAGCACAGATACTGGTGTCCTAGATAAATACAAGGTAGAATGGCAAGAATAAGTACAGTTTTAAGGACTATTTGAATGAGAATCAATTTAACCCCATTCTTTTTGTTGTTGTTGTTGTTGTAGAATTAATTGCTGAGTGTGGAAAGGATAATAAAAGAGATTATTATTAATTTTGTTTGATTTTATGCTTTAATGTAATATGTAAAGTTTAAAAAAAAGAAATTTAAGATAGGAACATACTCAGACATATGGCAGTAAAGCTAGCTTTTCTTTAATGTTGGATAAAATACATTATTTTAAATTAACCAAAACTCTGCATTAGGCAGATTGGAAAGATACCTGAGGTCAGGAGCCTATTCTATGTTTCTATTTAAGAAAGTGTATAAATTTATTTTCATTCATAGTCCCCGCTTTCCAAATTTTAGTGATGCATGTTTCCTCTTTCATAGAAGATAACTGATACAGTAATAATCCATTATTTTTATTAACATATTTATTTAAACAGAACTCTCCCCTGAGTGGGGGAAACAAAACATGTTCTTATTGGTTGCTTAGACTTTGAGTCCTAGCATACATTTAGTTGTTTGTTTGTTTGTTTGTTTCGTGTGAGGAGGTGAAGATTTTATTTTATTTTATTATTTTATTTTTGACATGTGCTAGTTGCTTCTTTTGAGCACCACAATGCAGAGGAGAGAGCATATTTTGGAAGAATCAGGAATCTGTAGAGGAATAGTAAGGAATAGTTGTATTGTACATGTTACATTTTGTTACAGATAATGGGTGTCTTCTTCTCATTATAGCTAGAATAAATTTCAGTAAACTGAGTTGCTCTCCAAACAGGGTCTAAGCTTCATTTGGGGGGCTCTATTCAAAACCTGTGATCTGAGCATGTTTCCAGGAAAAGTCCACAGTCCTTAAATGTATAATACAATCTCAAGAACCATTAAAAATGTTCTTTTAATCCCAAAATTAAATTAAATTATTTTACCTTTCAGAAAAGTGCAAGTCTTTGCTGATGAGGGAATTCTTATCAAGTGCACAGATGACACAAAACTGGAGAGGATGGCTAACACATTGGAAGGTTGGAAGATAATTCAAAAAGACCTAATTAAACTATAAAATTGGGCAGAAATTAATAAAATGCAATTCAATAGAGACAAATACAGAATCCAACACATTTAGGCCACAAAAACCAGATACAGTGGTATAGTATGGGTAATACATGACTCAGCAGCACAACATGCAAAAGGGATCTTGAAATTATTATTGATCACAAATTGAAAATGAGCCCACAGTGTCATGCTGTGGCAAAGAAGGCAAAAGCCACTTAGCCTGCTTCAGTAGAAGATAGTTTCCAATTCAAGGAAAGTAATAGTCCCACTATATTCTGCATAGCTCAGCCTCACTTGGAGGACTGTGTTCAGTTCTGGACACCCCCTTTTTAAGAAGGATATAGACAAGTTGGAGCAGTTTCAGAGAAGAGTAATAAGGATGCTAACAGGTATAAAGAGCAAAACATATGAAGAGAAGTTGAAGGAGTTGGACATGTTCAAATTGGTGAGCAGAAAACTGAGGGGTGACATGATTGCATTCTTTGAATAGCTCAAGCACTGTTACAGAGAGGAGGGGGCCTGTTCTCTGCTGCCCCAAAGACTAGAACCAGATCTAACAGTTTTAAATTACAAGAGAGGAAATTCTTCACAATAGGAAAAGTTTGACAATGGAACTAACTGCCTGCAGATGTGGTGGGATCTCGTTCTCTGGATGTCTTCAAAAAGAGGCTGGATAGCTACTTGCTTTGGATGCTTTAGCTGGAATCTTGTATTAAACAGGTGTTTAGACTCAATGACCTATGAGTCCTCTTCCATCTCTATGATTTGATGCTCCTGTGATTAATAACACCCAACCTGAGAACCTTACCTGAGAATTTACTAATTATAGAATCATAAAATCATGGATTTGGAAGGGACCACAATGGTCATCTACTGCAACCCCTTGTATGTGGAAATGCACAACCAGAGCAGTCCTAAAAGATGCACACTGGACTTCTGTTTAAAGAGTTCCAAAAAGAGAGAGAGAGAAAGAGAGAGAAAGAGAGAGAGAGAGAGAATCCACCACATTCCAAGCCAGTCTATTCTACAGTCAAATAGTCCTTAATCTATTACATTATGTGACCATGACCACTATAAGTATGCAACCCTAATACATTTGCCTGAAGCAACCTGCATGAAAAATTAGATTGAATTTTTTTCTCCCTCTCTGGTGTATGGAGTTCAACTCTGCTCTTTCTTCATCTTCTTTCTCTTAGACCCTTAACTGCTTTTGAAACAGCCTGCATCACCATCCACAACAACAGCTTTATGTTCAAAATCTCTGTCATGGCCAATACGTTAGCAGCAATGCATTCTTCTAAACAAAGAACAAACTTGTTTGATAGTCAAAATTAGGAAATTTATAAGCTATCAAATGAAACTACACAAAGATTTTTTTTTTTAAAAAAAATGTCTTTTAAATCCAGTTCATTTTCCACAATCTCACAAAATTCATCTTTTTAAACTTCAGTGTTTTCTTGCAGAGAAATGAGTTAATGGTCATTAAAATAAAACACTTATTTTTTATACTGAACAATTAAGCAAAGTAATATCACCCTTAGGCGGAATAATATTTACTGCTATAGGAAAGCTTTGAAAAGGCAGCCAGTATAAATCTAAAGAATAGCAAAACACTCTTTCTGAACTGCTTTCTCTTCCTAATTGCTACTATAGTGCAGGGTAAACTGTTCTGATTGAAAGTGTTTTCTGTAGTGACTACTGTAGTGTTATCCAACTCATATCATTTAAATACTATCATTCACCTTTTCCTTGTCATAAACCAAGTTCATTGCATATTTTCCATGTCAAACGCAGTTCCAACATCTTTATTCCACTGGCCAACTGTCAGAGGCACAAATGGGAAAGTTCACAGGCCACATGCAGCCCGCGAGAGGCACATTTTGTTATCCATGAAGCCCCCAAAGCCTTCATGTTACCCCCCCAATCTTATTTTTTAAAAAGAAAATGGTGGAAAAATTGTCCCATAGAGCTCAAAAACACTGTCAAATACAGTGTTGTTACCCTCACAGCCCCTCAAAAACTCCTACTACCACCCCACAAAACTTTAAAATGTCTGAAAATCAGTCAAAAATAAAAACAGAAGTAATATAACATTTCTAGTCATGTTCACAGTGCTGGTGCAGCCACCATTGGTGTAATAAAATGGTTTTAGACAGTATGGTTTAGACAGTATGCCATGTTAGACTATGTCTTCATTATTTTCAAAATCTTTCAAAACTTACTTCTATTTATTTCTATGTACAACACCTATGTCAGTATATGTTAATACGTCTGCAAATAAATACAGAAGCAAAACTGTCAAGAGTCAAAGTGTACTGTATTTTTCATGCTAAACCACTCAGCTGATAATAGTTCAGATCCAATGAGATGACTGGAACCTGGCATAATTTCAGTAGGTAGACATCTTGCCATGAAAATTTGCAACAAAAATGAAAACAAAATATGCTGTTGAGGGGAGACCCTGAGGCACGTCAACTTTAAAAGTCTCCATAGTGCTATAAAAAAAAAGTGCATTGCTCTGTTATCCCAATTTTGAAAATTAGTAAATACGTGTTTGTTTCTTTTTCTGTAACTTTATTGTTTATTTATTTAGTACACAGAAATACAAAACATAAATACGTTAGCATAACATATTATTTATATTCAACAATGAACATTTGGTAAAATGAAGTAAATTTTATAATCAAACATCCCCTTCTAATACAAGAAGCACAGTAACCTCCCATATTAAAATATAGATTAATAAAAACTTGAAAGAAAAACAATATGTGTAGGGATACAGAAAAAGAAAGAATATAGTTATTACTATTATCATTTATGTATAAGGCACCATCTATGCAAAAGGTGCTTACAAGTAGAACAATCAAAAACAGCAGATACTGTCAAAAATATACTATCTATCTATCTATCTATCTATCTATCTATCCATCCATCCATCTACACATACACACACACACACATCCCAAGCACAAAGGAAGGGATGGGACAAGAAAACTATACCTTTCAATTGCAAAACAGATTACTTTGATCAAATACAAAAAAACAAAAAACAAAACTACAATGTGATAGAAAACAAACTGACAAGAACAAGTAATCAAGCTGCACCAAATTATAAAACAATATTAAACTTAAAATCCACAGGCTTTTGCAAACAAGGTTTAATTAAGATTTAAAAATAATGAAGGAATGAACAGACCACAAATGTTCAGAGAGGCAATTCAAAGAGTGTGGAGCAGTGAGTGAGAAAGGATGAAACCAAGCCAAGAAAGGGGAAACCCTTGGTTAGGGGAGAAGCCTTGAGTTCCTACAACACAGATCTCAAGTAGTCTGGTAAAATGAAAGATAAAGGGGAACTAGACTGTATAGCACTTTGAACCTTATATCAAGAAGCTTTTACAGAAACCTAGAAGGAATAGGTAACCACTGAATATCAAAAGTGGGGTAATATGATCAAAGTGATGGGCCAAAAAGATAACCTTTCCAGCAGAATGTTGAACAGAAACCAGAGGACAAAGGTGAGATAATGGAAGCCCAGTGAAAAGAATATTAAAATAATCAAAGAGGGAAGTCATGAACTAAGGTGTTAGCAGAGGAAGCATAAGAAAAGGTCTGATTTTGGCAATGCTATAAAGAAAAGGAATCACATGACTTTGCTACAGTTTCAATGTGAGGAACAAAAGACTGAGACCCTTTCTGCACCATACCTCAATAATGTGGTCTTCATCTACAACCCCAGCATTTCCATTTGTGTGATGGTAGCAGGTTAGGAATGCTCTCTTCCACACCCATCCACCTTAAGCGTATGAGTATTGTTATTGCCATCAGTGTTCCTTCCACACTACAGTGTCTTTGGCCACTCCCTTTCCCGACCTTCATCCCACCCCACCACCCCAATTGGTCTTTTGTTATTGTTGTAAGCCATACTAGTGCAGCCATGTTGTAACCTCATGACGCACAGTACACTATTGCATTTGTGTGCTATAATGCTAAAAAAATGTATTTAAATAATAATAAAATTAGCTCAAAGGAGAAATTTAAAATTATCATGGAGAGGTGTAGATTCCAAAGCGGTCATGCCATGGGAGTTGCTGAGGGAAGGACAAGGTGGTCACACCCACACTCTGGCCCTTTCCTCACTGCACTGTTATGGTGCTATAATTCCACATTCAACATCCTGTGGAGTCCTAGGGTTTGCAGTCTAGGGAGGTGGATTTAGCATTCTCAGCCAGTGAGCTCTCTGGCCTCAGTAAACTATAAACCCCAGAATTCCACAGAATGTTGAATGTGGAATAGTAGCGCCATAACAGTGTAGTGAAGAAAGAGTCTTCATCCATTCCTGGTTCTGTGATGATAGGAAGTGCTATAAAATGTTAGTATGGTACTGCACTGAGCCGGTTGACAGGATTGAACCACTAAAGGAAGCTGTTAATGGATTTTTTCTGGAAATAGTATAAGGCAGTTTGTCAATGCCTGGAAACAGGATAGCAGCTGGATTGTGACAATGTCGTGTGGTAGCACGACTCTTGGACTGGAAACAACCCATTGGTGTTGTGGGACAGCAGCATCATGTAGAAAGGTCAACAAAAAATGACAAAGAAGAATAAAAAATAATGCCAGGACTACATACTTTCTTCACAGGATAAACGGGAATCTTATCAACAGTGATGGAGAATGTTACAGAAAAGGTTTTTTTTGGGGGGAGCAACCAAAAAGATATGTCTTTGTCATGTTAAGTTTTAGGTAACAATGTACCATCCATGCAAAGATAGCTGAAAGACAAACTGTAATATGACAATGTCAGAAGAGAGTTCTGGGGTGGAGAAATACAGCCGAATATCATCAATATAAAGATGATATTGAAAAACATATGTTCTGTAAAGATTAACTAAAGATAATGTACAACAAGAAAACAACAAAGGGCCCAGAAAAGAACCTTGTGAAATCCTAACTGGAACGGGAAAAGAAGAAGATACATGACCCCCAGCTACCACATTGAATGACTGACCTGAAAGATAAGACATGAACCAGGTGAGTACTGGATAAGTAAACCATAGGTCATGCACAATCAACTGTGTCAAAGGCTCTAGAGACATAATGAAGAATAAGGATTGAATATAGGCCTGAAGGAGTTCATCTGTGAATTTTGTAAGAGCTGTGTCTACAGAGCGCGAAGGATGAAATCCAGATTGAAAGGGAGCCAAAGGGAGCTTTCTCAAGAATGAAAAAGAAAGTCAAGACAACACATATATATAGCACTTTCAAGAGGAAAGGCGACAGTGAGACAAAGCAATAATTAGAAAGAGAAGATGGATCAAGTGAAGTCTCTTAAGAATTGGAGGAACAATAGCATGTTTTAACTCGGAAGGAAATGAAAGAGTAGATAGGGAAAGATTAATAACAGAGAAAAGAAGGAAGAATAGCAGGGGCAAGAGTAATTAAGAAGTAAGAAGCAGATAGAATGATTCAAAGACATTAATATTTTAGACAGTTTATCTAACAAGACAAAGGAAAAGTAGAAGATGTAGAAGAAATAGATATTTGATAGGTTGGTAATGAGGAAAGTTCAGGAGCGGCAAGAAAGAATGGGCATTTTCAAATTTAGGGCCTCTGCACGCTACATTGTTATAGTGCTATTATTCCACTTTCAACATCCTGTGGCATTCTGGGCTTTGTAGTTTACTGAGCCCAAAGAGCTCTCTGGCTGAGAATTCTAAATGCCCCTCCCTAAACTGTAAACCCCAAGATTCAGTAGGATGTTGAAAATGGATTAATAGCACTATAACAGTGTAGTGCAGAAAGGTCCTGAGTCAGGGCTCCAGTCAAACAAAAGAGTGGTTTCTGGGAGAGAGTTATCTTCTCAGTGGCCTAATGAGGGGGCAGAGAAGTAACCAAAGCACTTCTGAAAGAGCTGGAAGGTGGAATCCTGAGCGGGGAAATAGACATATGTGCTAAGGGGATGTGCCTGAAAGTTCTGTTGGTGAACATTGTGGTGTTTGAAGAATTAGTTGAACATTTTTTAATGAATTGTTATTTTGTTTGAATATTTTTGAAATCATAATACATTTTTCTCTGCTTGTTATTTTTAAAAAAGATTTCATTCTATTTTTTATAAGTACTGCCTCAAAAGAGTATTTTCTTCAGCATTATTTTTAATAACATGCAACCACAGGTTATCCATCCTTTTTGAATAACCATTAATAAGCTTTACCCTTTAACCACTAAGGTTGTGAGTTTGAGGGAAAGCAGGATTGTAAATAAGTTGAAGGAAGAGCCAGAGTATGACAGTAAGATTAAAAGGGATGCTGCTATGCCAGTGAGGGAGAAAAGAAAAGCAGGCCTGGTCTGGCTATGCCCTGACCTAGCCCAAGGAAGTCTTCCTCAAACCTTCCTTTCCTTTCCTCTTCTTCCTTACATGTGATAATCATAATCTAAATCCTGTGGTATATTTTACTTAACTTCTGTATAAATCTGGTGATACTCACTTCCTAACATTGTTATAATGGCAATACATTTGAAAGTTTCCAAGCATGCAGTCCACTGGGGAATGGTTAAATGCATTCTTCAGATGTTGTTGGACTACAGCTCCCAGCAGTCGTAGACAAACTAGCTAATGCTGTGGAAAGCTGGGAGTTACAATCCAACAATCGCTGCATTTTGGGCTGCATCTTGTCCATTCCTGCTGATGGCTAGCCACTAAAGAGGGGGAAAATGAATGCAAATAACAGTCAAATTCTCTTCAACTGTCATTTATTAAGAAAAAAGGAAGGAAGGAAGGAAGGAAGGAGGGAAGGAGGGAAGGAAGGAAGACATCTCCAAATCATGGTATCCTAATATTTGTTAAATGAGGGGTGGTTCCATATCTTACATTTTAGCAAAATGAAAAGTGACAAAATTGCCAGAAGAGAAGATCACTTTGTTACTGCTCCATCTGCTTGTTCTTCTGCAGCTTCTGCTGCTGTTACTTCATTAGTGCAACATGTTCATTGACTGTTTGGAAAAGATATATGAGGGCGAGGAGGGGGAAGCAACAATGTGTGCCTAAAATGATTGAGATGTAAATGAGCAAATTATGAAGAAGTCGTTGAATAGAAACTTTATCATTTGCCTTGCAGACTGAAATGTTTCACTCCAGGGGGGTGAGTGGGAGTGGCAGCAATTATTTGTAAAGATAGATAATTGTGATCCTTATGTTCATTCTCTGAATATTCCATCAATCATCTCCTAGACACCCTTCAATTTCTGAAGCATTTGGGGGGGGGAATAAACATCTCCCCAATTGTCTTTGAGACAGTTTATGTCTCTTCTCTTTCCCTCCAACTTTTCTTCAACTCTTTGTGGGTTTTTTTTAAGTTTATGGAGGAAAATATGTGCTTCAAACTGCTTAATTCTGTCTTGACAATCTTCAAGCACATATAAAGAAAAGGGGGATTACAAAAGACTAAAAGAGTAATCATATTTTGACTGCTGCTTTTGTGAACTGTACACACTTTCCAAACCTACATTTTTAGAGGCTTTCTGTTCTGAAGCAGCATGTTCTCCTCACCCCCATAAATTTGGGATTATTCAAATTTCTGACAGAGAATTTGTAACAGTTCTTTTCCATTTGTAGATACGTTCACACAAAATGATTGAGACAAGGCTTGTAGCAGGTGTGACTAATCAAACCATGATTTATGGTTTGTTTACTGTCACATTCCTTCTGACAGTCTGGTTTGTCTCACACTCAAAAAGCCAGAGAAATAAACTCAGATGAGCAGAATTCTGACTTTTGTTTGCATGCAAAGGCAGTGTGTGAAAGTGAAGCTTGTGAAAAAGCCTGTTAACTGGCAAATTTCCCATAAACTAATGTAACTAAAGTCCTGTTACATATGCCCATCAGTTTGGAACTCATTTTCCCATGGTGAAATCCCACACAGAAGCAACCATGTGAATACTGAAAATAAAAGGTCAGGACCAGTTGGATGCTCTCTGTGAAATGGTTATCATATCATATAGCTGAAAAGACAGAGACTGTGTGAAAGACTCTCACGATTAGTCCTGCCAAATGAATCCAAGTATTCATTTGTATTGTATAGTTGTCTGGAAGCGCTTTTGGGGAACAAAGCATAGCTGCTATGGTGTTTCAGGTAAAGAGAGAACAGACTACCCTCACACACTAAAATAACCCATAGTATGCTACTGTGCAAAGAGATGGTTTGCTTTTATATTGTTTGTGGAAGTTGAAGGCATAATTTTCAAGTTAATTCTGGTAAGCCATCAATTTCAAAAGAAGTTACTTTTGCAATCAGCGAGCTTCTCTCTCAGCAAATAACACTTGTGGCTTATCTTCCCATTTGTAACTGGATAGCATAGCAGGAAGCCATTGGTTCTGTCAGGTAACTAGGAATGAGTTGATAATTCCTTTGTAAAATACCTCCGTTGCTATGCTTTGTAAATTACATATGTAGAATAGAGGAAGAGGTAGGATGCCCACTAGCTGAAATGAATAAACTTTTCAGGCAAAATGGAGCTTGCTTCCAAGTGAACATATATTAAACTAGGCTGCAGATAAGATTCCTGGAATACCTGATGTTCCCAGAGCTGTTCCTAGCAGGTGAATTTTGTTACAGTAGCTCCTCACTAGAGCTATGTTAAATTATTTATTCCCACAGAAGTGAATGAGTAATTTAATCAGTTTTCTCCCTAGAATCATAGAATCATAGAAATGTAGAGTTGGAAGAGACCACAGGGACCATCTAGTCCAACCCTCTGCCATGCAGGAACACCCTCAAAGCACTCCCAACAGATGGCCATCCAGCGTCTGCTTAAAAACCTCCAAAGAAGGAGATTCCACTACACTCCGAGGCAGCAGATTTCACTGCCGGACAGCCCTGACCATCAGGAAGTTCTTCCTGAGGTTCAGGTGGAATCTCCTTTCCTGCAGCTTGAATCCATTGTTCCTTGTCCTGGCCTCTGGAGCAGCAGAAAACAAGCCAACTCCCTCCTCTACATGGCATCCCTTCAAATATTTAAACATGGCTATCATGTCCCCTCTTAACCTTCTCTTCTACAGACTAAACATACCCAGCTCTCTAAGTCTGTCCTCATAGGGCATAGCTTCCAGGCCTCTCACCATTATGGTCACCCTCCTCTGGACTTGCTCCAGCTTGACCATGTCCTTCTTGAATTGGGGTGCCCAGAACTGGACACAGTATTCAAGATGAGGTCTAACCAAAGCAGAGTAGAGTGGTACCAGTACCTCTGCTTTGCAGATGTCTTTGAAAACTATGCAGTTTTGAGAAATGTCTCACAGGATAGGGAAAATATGAGGAGCAAAGTTATGACTTCTCACCATTCTCAATCAGTGTCATGGGCCCTGCTTCCAGAGCATGGACTCTGACTCAGAGTCTGAAGCGGAGGGCATGCCAGAGACTGAAACAGATGGCATGGCATGACCTGCTGTACAGAGAAAAATTACAGTGCAAGAAATGGAACAGAGTGTGGTGCCAGCTCCAACAGAGAGTCCTGCCTGTTTATATACAAAAGAACACTTACCTAGATCCAGCTTCGCACAGTATAGGCAGCAAAGAGAGACCCAGCACCACTCTCTCAGAATTTATCCCCAGCAACAATCAATTAAGGTACAGCTGCACTAGGCTTAAATCTATTTAGCTGGCGTCCTTCCCCTCCAGGAGTTGTCAGAGCCTATCTGATCTTCTATCTTGCTGGATGTCTTGATGAATGCTTGGATTAACCTTGGACACTCCCTTGCCCTGAAACTCCATGGGACTTTGTTTATGTGGGACTTTATTTATGACTTTTGCTTATTGCCTGGAAGTAAATAACAAGCTGGAAGTTATTCAGTTTGTTTTGTTTGTTTTATCAGTTGTGCCAGGACTGAGATAGGACAATCAGCTCCCGCTCCTTGCCTTCACACAACATTAGGAAAGGGGCTAAATAAAGTTTGGGGAGTTATAGCCTTGCATGATCCTCTTTTGGCTTCTACCACCTGCTCCCCACATGACATCAGGAAGGTGAGGAAAGCTGGGCAAGGATTAAAGAAGTTATCAATTTACATGATTGGCTTAGCTCCCCTATCTGTCTCATGATGGGTAGAGCACACTGACCAAGAATGATAGTAATTGTCATCTGTATTCTGATAGCTGGTTCACAACAATATTAACATCATTGTCATTCACCAGATATTGGGACATAACTCATGGCAATTGTTGATGGACCCCCCCCCTTCACTTTTGGCAGGAAAAGGGTGAGTATTAGCTAGAGGAATAATGGGTCTTGAGGAAGATTCTCCTATCAGAGTTTTTGGACACCTAAGAAGCCCTCTCTCATTTTTTCCATTAGGTATTTGAAAATTCTTTCTATTCCTACTCCCCACAATTAATTTCAATCTACTTTGCTTTTTACTTTTGCAAACTGTAGCATTTCTCAAGCTTTTTCAGGTTACACAGCAAAGATTTCCAGAAAAATGTGATTGGTAGGCTATAAGATTTCCAGTCATTGTAAAGTGCATATACTATATGTGTTATTACAAGTTATTTGCCTCCATATTAAGCTGCATGCCAAAGATATATCTTCAAAACACTTTGTAATAGAAAAGCATAGGTTTCCTCACATTTCAGAACCACCTAGCACAATGAGAAACTTGTTAAAAGTGTTTCTTGGATAAAATTGCTTGTTGTACTGAGTGTGGTGTTGTGGTTAGATGATGGACTAAAACTTGGAATGTTCAGATTCAAATCCTCACCTGAATTTTCCAGGTCACTCTTTCACATCTTGGTTTTTTTAATGGGTTGCTATGAGGATAAAATAGAGATGAACATGGCTTTGTATGCTACCTTGAGTTCATGGGAGTTAAAATGAAATATAGTGGAACATAAATGATAGTAGTAATAACAATGCTAGTAGTAAAAATCGATAATACAGATTTGTTTGCATGACTATTCCATCTGTGACATTTGCTTACTTAACAGTTTGTGGTCAAATGGTAAGCACTATCAAATCTGCATGAGTTCTTCTTGGGGGAACAGTTTGGTGGATAGCCTCCCCCATATCTGGAGCTGGCACTGCCTTAAAATGTAGAAGAAAGTATGATCATTGCATTGTTTTTCCTTTTAAACAACAGGGTTGTAGCATTAGGTTGTATTAGGTAAATTATATATAATACTGGCCATGAGAAAGTTGAATTATAGTGTCTATACAGAGCTATGAACAATCCTGTAGTCAGGTTCTATATTTTTGTTATTTACAATTATTCTGAATTTTCAAAATCCACTTATAGTGTAGTTTTGTTTTTCCTTTCTAAGGTATGATGTAGAACAGTATGGTCATTAATAACACTATTTTATTACATATAATATGATTTACACTCAAGTGTAATGACTTACAAAACATTTTTTTGGGGGGCAGTCTGAACAAATTAGCTTGGTTTTTCTGGCACAATTAAGTGTAAGTCCTTCTTTTCAATTCTGTTAAAAACTGAAGGACAAATCTGTGATAACAAAATCAAGCAGCTGAGTAGTCAGCTAAGATTTTGTCTCAGGAACAATTTGTCATGTAAATGGCATCTGCTTGGTTTTATGGAAATTTGAAAACAGCTTTCTGCATGATTGAGGCTTTTGTCAGTGAGACCCTCTTCAAAATGTGACAAATGTGCCTTATCTCTATAAGATGCTGAAAAGACGCAAGTGATAAAACTTGCTATTTTAGTCAAAAAATGCACACTTCAAGGGGGCAGAACCCAATGTTTGAAATAACTTTCTACTCTCAGAACCTGAGAAGAGAAAATAGTTTGCTGAAGGAGTCAATCAGGCTTGACTTTGAAAGCATGTTTTTCTTTCTCTTTTTCTTAAAAAAATCAGTTTAAATGTATATCATTAAAGACAGTTTGTTTATGAAAGGGATGTGGGGATCTCAAAATCTTGAACTTGCTGTAGTCATCAGATTTCAGCTTGAAAGCTCACTCTGTCCAGTTCCATATGAGCTTCGAAAGCCCCACACAGAAATCTATAATTCTTCTGTGTATTTTTCTCAAGTGTACACTCTTTTTTTGTACACATTTTTAAATGCATGATTCTTTTCTAAGTATACACACAGTGACACACTACAGTGTTAAAGTGCTGCTATTCCACTTTCAATGCCCTGTGGAATTCTGGGGTTTGTAGTTTACTGAGACCAAAGAGCTCTTTGGCTGAGAATTCGAAGTACCCTTCCCTAAACTACAAACCCCAGAATTCCATAGGAGGTTGATAGTGGAATAGCAGCACTTTAACACGGAAATGGTCTGGGTTTGGAAATATTTCAAAACTGCAATAAATTTACTTTACACTATATATGTATATATATATAACGTGTAAAGTAAAGATACACACACACACACACCCCTTGCAAATCACTGGAGGCTTGAAAATATATTGAATATATATGTGAATTTCCAAGCACACATTGCATTAGATTGTACTCCAGTCCTGAAAATAGAAATTTGTTATATTCCTTAAAGAAAGCACACCTCAACAGAGTGCCTAGTTCATGGACGAGATTCTGAGAGACCAAATTCAGATTACAATTTCTCCCTATGTAAGTATCTGCTGTAAAGGAAATAATATAGAGATGGCAAATTTCATTGCCTCCAATAGAGTTCAATAAAGTAGATGTCACTCTTCCCAAGACTCATTACAAGAAACAATTAATTTTGTTTCAAGAATTTTCATATTTATTTTTATATTTATTTAATTTATATCCTGCCTTTCTCCCAAGATGGGACCCAAAGCAGCTTAGAAAGCATTTTGGAAGTAAAGCGCGTGCACTTTATAAAACTTGACAATCCAAAATGCATCCAATGGGAAACGAAAACATACACGAACATATTTCATTCATCCAGAGAAAAAGTATACATTGGGTAAAATAAGTAAATAAATTGCACATTAGAAAAATGTACTTAAAAGGTACAACACACCCACTCTATCTGCAGGCCCGTGATCTGCAAATTCAACCCACCATTCAAATTCTGCTTTAGCCTTCAAGGCAGTGGAGTTCATCTGCAAGGCAGAAGCAGGTGGTTGGCACCAGTTTTTATGATGTTCAAAGTTTCTGTGCAAACCTGGTGAGTTGACCTGAGCATGTGTTTTTTTGGTATCCACAGGGGCTCCTGTAGGGGGTCCTGGAACCAGGATCCCATGGATATGGTGGGCCCATTGTACATATTACCCAAGCTAGAGATCAAAATATCACAATCTAGAGCAAGGCCATTTCCACACTACATTGTTATAGTACTATTATTCCACTTTCAACATCCTATGGAATTCTGGGATTTTCAGTTTAGGAAGGGGAATTTAGACTTCTCAGCCAGAGAGCTCTTTGACCTCAGTAAACTACAAACCCCAGAATTCCACAGGATGTTGAAAGTGGAAAAATAGCACTATAACAGTGTAGTGCAGAAATGGCTCAAAACAAGAAATGAAAGAAAATGCAAATGGGAACGCAAATGAAACAAACATATTTTTTTCACATATTTTTTCACATATGTATAAACATATTTTTTCATATTCCTAGGAAAAAATAGTGTAGTATATCTCTTAGGTCACAACTACACTAGCCATCATATAGATATGTAGATATGTATATCAAGTGGAAGAAGCAGGATGAGGTCAATAGTTGAGAAATAAAATGCATATTTTTCAGGCATAATGTTTCTAGTTTAGTCCTTGACTTCTTTTGTTAAAGAATTTGAGTTATCAGGGCTGAGAAATACATCTTCCTATGTTTGTCACTCTTTCATTCAGGTTAAAGAATATTAGCAAAATGGATGACACTGACTCATAGGGGGGTGTTTCAGAACTAGAGAAGTCTTGAATTAGATTGGACTGATTCAGACAGACATGGGAAACATTTGAAATGAAGCAAAAATCCCATGAATGACATCAAATACCAGATGTTCTAGCCCTCATTTTTAAAATTCTTAGCAGCTGGCCTGCAGAATGAAGCCAAATCATTTATGGAATGGTCAGTGCAGATCATCACTAGTAACAAGACATGGTCATACATGCTACACAACCCTATCTCAATAGCGCTCTGGGTGTTCATTTCCACTGCACATAAGTGGAGATTGGTTGTAATTTCTCCGTGGTAAAGGAAAGGGGGTAAGACCTTGCAGAAAGAAAGAAAAATATATTATTGATTTGTTACAGCATGGAGCTTCTCTTTACTGATCAACACAAATCTTATGCTTTAGTATTCTAGTTTTATTAGACCATTGGTTCTAGCCCTCATTTTTAAAACTCTTAGCAGCTGGCCTGCAGTAGGATGCCAAATCACTTCTGGAATGGTCAGAGCAGATCATCACTAGTTAGAAGACATGGTCATATATGTTACACAGTCCTCTCTCAATGACCATATATGCAGGTGACTCATTTTTTTTCTAGCTTCCTTATGTACCATAGATTTCACATGTATCAATTGTCCCAGGTGTGTGTGTGTGTGGTGAGTGTGTGTGTGTGTGTGTGTGTGTAGGTAGGCAGATGATAGATAGATAGATAGATAGATAGATAGATAGATAGATAGATAGATAGATAGATAGATAGATATGGTCTCTTTAGCCATTAAGCTTACTCACTTTCACAGAATGGATGGAGAGGTGCAGCCTCACTTCCTCCATCACCTCCTAGGGATGTGGCACTATATGTTATGTCTAGAATAAGAAGTATCATAGTATCCACCTCCACTGTATATTATTCTAACAATTATACAGAACTTTAAATATAGGCTCGATCTGGTAGTATACAGATCTTCCAATCCTGACCTTAGAGAGAGTTCTGAAAGAATCCCATTCCAGTTTTTTTCAGCTGAATATTCCAAGGGGTTAAGGGGTATGGTGAATATGTCAGGCCTTATGTACCCACTCTTGTTGCCCTCTTCATATGTTTGCAGTGAATATCTGAAGACAGCTAGATTCTTCTCTGGTTAAGGAGCCTATAATGGAACACCTATGATCAAAAACAGTTCAAGATTTAAGGTGTAAACAAGTGAATATGTATATGCACACAGACATGAGTGTGTGTATGTAATTATCATGAAACACTTTTGGAGTATTAATTTAACTGTATAAATTATAAGTAAATTCTTCTTCTTTGTAATCCATATCCCAGTTTGTAACTAATGATCCCATACTGCTCATGAATGCATATTCAAAGCAGAGACCTAACTCTGCAGCCATTATCATTTTTGGAAAAAAAAATAATCCAATTTTCATACTTTGGTGAGGTAAAAAAAATAGTTTAGTGATGTGAGGTCCTATTTAATGCATGAGTTCATGGTTTACAGCTTGGAAGACAGAACGATTATGTTTGTATTTGCCTGGACTTCATTTGAAATTTGATTCCTCCCTTGAGGTTGCCATGAATGAAGCAGAAGTTCAGTGATAGAGTTATGAATTATGGTTGGATGTGCCATCAGTGACAGTACTTCTGGCTTGAATTGAAAATAATGGTAAGCAAAGACTGCTCAGGTAATTTAATGTTGATGCCTGCAGCTTTATTGAGAGCATCCTTCATCAGCCTGATAGCATCTCCAGATAAACCTCCCTTAGTGTAAACCATTATCATAATTTTTGAACTTGTCTACATTCTGAATTGACTTTGGCAATGTGAAATATTTTTTCAATAAATGATATACCTTTTATAAAGACAAACCAGGAAAAAAGATGTAAGATCAAAGTTATTTTTTTAAAAGAAGTCTTTAAAATATTTTAACTATAAAATATGTCCCATTCCAAATGAAGAATATCTAAAATGCATGGTTCAAAATCAGTTGTCTACACTGTGCTATTTTCCACTAAAGATTTCCTATAATTCAGTCTGAAAGAAAATCATAGTTAATTAAAACTCACAGAAGCAAAAACATAATCAGAAATGTAAACAATACAATCCTTCTCTTTTTATTGTCCCTGTATCTTGGTTGATTCCAGACATTTCTTATCTTATGGCAAGTGTGGAGAATATGAAGATATATGGGGGGGGGGTCTGTGTGTCTGTGTATTTCAACACTTTCTGTGTCAAAGCTGTGGATATAGTGCTTATTTTAAAAGTTCTGTCATTCTTTACACAAGCATGTGAACTCAGGGAAGTTGTTCCTAATTATTATTTTAATATAGAATTAATACATTATTAGTATTAATTAATTAATTAATTAATAATAATTAATAATTTATTAAATAATTAATAAATTATTATTACATCCTTCTACCATGTAAACAATGCAAACAAAACTCCATGGCACAGATTTATTCAAATGGAACCTGAAACTAGTATATCTACTTCCATTTTGTTTACAACTCTACATCATGCAAGGTGTAAGATAATGTAGTTGTGTTCCTTCAAGTCATTTCCAACTTATGGCAACTCTAAGGCCCTTTCTGCACGAGGCGAGGGAATCTCTTCATGCCATTACCTACCACTTCTTCTGTGGTCCGAAGCAATGTGGACTGTCCCTGAAGCCCTTCTGCAGGCCTCCTCCTTGGTCCAAGGCGAATTGGAGCAGTGCCAGGTCTGTAGATCCAGACTGCTCTGGCTTCCAAAATGGCAGCTTCCAGCTTCAAAAATGGCAGCTTCTGGATTCCAAAATGGTGGCTTCCGGTTGGTCATGAGTCCCGACCAACCGCTGAAGCTCACCACGCCTAAAGCACACTCTCTGCAGATCTCAGGCTCGCTTTGGTGCGAGCCTACAAATCTGGACAAGGGAGCAGGAACACAATGGCGCGTTCCAGGAAAATAAAAACCTGTTTTCCGACCTTTCAAAAACACGCTGGAGGACCACTTGGGGTTGTTTTGGAGCAGACTGAGGTGCAGATCTCTGGCAAGTAGTCCGCTCCTAGTCCGCTCCAAGGTGCAGATGACCTCTGTGAGAGAACGCACTGCCCCGTTCTAATTGCTTGGTGGGGAAAAGGCCTAAGGCAACCTATCACAGTGGCTACTTGGCAAGATTTGTCTGGAGGAGGGTTGCCTTTGCCTTCCTCTGAGTCTGAGTGTGTGAGACTTGCCCAATGCCACCTAATGAGTTTCCATGCCTGGGCAGGGATTTGAACTCTAATCTCCAGATCATAGTCCAACACTCAACCACTACTCTACACTACTCTAAACAAAATTGTGTGTAGTGGATAACTAAACACATGTTTTAACCAACCAGCAGTTGTTTATGTTCTGTATGTCCTTCATAGGATAAAGAGAAACAAATAAAATGGAGCATGTGTGATGATGCACAGTATGCAGGTTCAGATTAGAATATGCATTTCCTAACACATGGTTGGCACCACCACCATTGATAGTACTAGTCATTTGTTGGGAATAATGAGGACTGCAGCCAAATAACTTTTCCTGCCCGACTGCTGATTGGCACTGTAAAAACTGTCACTTTGCTAATTGCTTAACACTATTTCTCCTTCTTAAAAAGCAAACAAAAAAACCCTCTTCCTTTTCTTTATGGATTGTATTGAAATATAATTCTTATATCCATCTTCTACTATACTGTCTTCAGAAGCAGAGGAGCTGGAATGTGCCTTGCAAATCAGTTGTCAAGCAATGCTGAGTGGGAAGGCAAATCCCCAGCACACACTCAGGTCCCTGACCTGCCTTGACTGAAGAGATATGCATGAATGACCCAGAGGCAGGCTCAGCAAAGCAGGTAGCACTGGGGAATTCCTTGTGTCTAGCAGCGAAACCTCTATGAGGAGTATGTGAGAATACTTTAAAAAAAAATAAGTGTACACTGCATAAGTGAAACTGCATTTATTTTCATCTGAATAGTGTCAGTAATATTAAAAGGGCATGTGTAAGCACACAGCTCCTCACAAACAATGGAAAGGCTGGATATACCTGTTTACTGTGTTACCCTGATTTCTGGTGGTCCCGTGAGGGACACCTTAATGTGCCCAAATTAA
Source organism: Iguana delicatissima (assembly GCA_948472985.1). Taxonomy (NCBI): domain Eukaryota; kingdom Metazoa; phylum Chordata; class Lepidosauria; order Squamata; family Iguanidae; genus Iguana; species Iguana delicatissima. The sequence goes on from CAOKZL010000503.1 coordinate 2,413,193, forward strand.
TGGGGAATGGGAATTAGCAAGAGCACAAGCTAAGCAATGCAAGCGGCAGGGCAACCTAGCGAGATCTTGGATCCAATGTTTACGGGGTCAGGCTGAGTCAATAATCAAACAGAAGTAAATTAAAATTGTTTTTCTTTATTTTGAAACACAGTCAAAACGTATGTATGCAAATACTCACACAAGCGTAATGAAAGAAAGGTAGGAGCTGGATAGAGGGTTTTGAGAGGGATTTTTCTGGGAAAATACTACACCTGATCCTGAAGCCTGGTTTATCTGAAGAAAAGTCAGTTGGAGCGGAGATTCTCAGCACGTGGAAGCTGAGGAGAAGGCTCATCGAACGGAACAACAGCAAGGCAGAATGGAAGTCAGAGCCATCCAAAGAGACACTCAAAATCAGGGGGTCTTATAGGGAAAAATGTGCCTGTAGGCTAGTCTTTTCCCAGGGAAAACAATGGGTTTCGAGCTGGAGACAAAGCCTCCAAAAGGTCAGAACTTTGCATGATTGAATTATGACAGCATTGTCAATAGCACAGACAGTATTAAACAAGGAGTTCTTGACAGTTGGACATTCGGCTCATCAAGCTTCCTGCTCTGGGCAGGGGATCTTTTGTAAACTGCATGCATACATAATGTGATCTTAAAAGGGTACTTGCCTGGAGGTCTTCTGAAGCTGCAGTCCGGCAATTACTGGCCTGCCTGGATTTGTTTTGAGTTGTTCAGCTATTTTCGGCCATGCCTGTGTGCGTGCTTGTCTGGGGCCCTTGCATGGAGAGGAATGGGTAGTGAAGGCCAAATTCTTGATATCAAATGATATCTAATATACCACAGATCCAGACTAGAAACTACAGTAACAACTGTAATGATAGCATCTTTAGATAATAGGATGCTGATTTTTTTTTTTTTTTTTCCTGATTTGGATGCTACAGGCTAAATTCTGATTTTTCAAACCTAAAGCAAATGTGAGCACTTTTAGGGCTGGGATTTATTCTTCGTGTTTTGTCTTCACCAATGTGTATTTTAAGAACATGTTCTACTTGTGTGCCCTTTCATTGAACTTCTCTTGAATCTCTTTGCTTTAACCCCGTACTCAAAGCCTCATCAGGCATTGTAGCCTTCATGTGTTATGACTGTTAGAAGTCGGGAATGAGCTAACTTCAGTCTTGTAGCTTCGCTGCCATAGCAATTCAAGTTGTAAATACTGTTCACATCTGGCAGTAGTTGAAGGCTGAGAAACCAGCTTTGTTTACTTCCATGTGCTTTGTTGTGTCTTCATATGGGTTTACATGATATGTTATGTCTTTGCATGTACAGTTCACACGAACTGCAGCTGTATGTTCCCATGATTATGCTCTGGTACATAACAGGCTGTCTGACAAAGCCTTGTGTAGTAGTAGTTTTTTGTTCACTTCTTTGCTGCTTCTGTTGTCTCTGTGTCTGAGACATGCCTGCAATAAAGCTTTAGTAATTAGACCTGAGGCTGTGTGGCTGGTTTTTCCTGGCAGTAACATGGGGCTTCGCAGCAGTTTTCCAAGCAGCTGCTTTTCAGCTGGCACCCCGGTTTTTCTCGACAGGTTATGGGCCGGTGCCCACTTCTGCTGCACCAGGGCTTGGCTGCCAGGAGCCGGTTTTGTTCTCGAGGTGAGTTTTTGATTTATGATGCCTGCTAGCTGGTGTGTTTTTTAAGTTTTGTGCTGCTGCTGCTGCTGAGAAGCTGAATGGCCATGGTGCAGGGGATTCCTGGTGGCCTGCCTCTGACGAGACTGAATGGAGTGAATTATTTAGCCTGTGCTATGAAGATGGAGTGATTCCTCCAGGGAGAAGGTGTCTGGGGAGCGTTCACAGATCCTCTAGATCTCCCACAAGATGCAGCTGCAGCAGCCAGGGTAACGCGACGGGCCATGTCACTGCTCTTCTGGCTGTGGAAGATGACCAGCTAGAGCGTTTTCGGGACTTTGACATGCCTCAAGAGTGTTGGTTGGTGTTGCGCCAAGTATATGTAAGCCTCACTGCTGGGTCAAAATATTCTTTAACTTCCAAGCTTTACAACACCAAGTTGTTACCTGGAGTCTCTGCTAGGCAGCACCTAACATAGCTGGCAGACTTCTTTGCAGCTCTGTGTGAAAGAGGGAAAGTTTTGACTGAGTCTGACAAAAATTTTTGTATCCTGAATTCCCTGGATCCCAGCTGGGAAATGATTGTGGCTACGTTGGAAGCTGTTCCAGAGAGAGACCTGACGGTGTCCTTAGTGACTGCTCGGCTTCTGGAGGAGGAAGATAAGCAGGCTCAAAGGAATGTGCTGCCTCCCACACAGATGTCCGCGGCAGCAGAGTCAAGTGCCAGGAAGAAATCTGCTCAGACTGGTGAGTGCAAGCTGGAGAGGCTGGTGAGAGCCCACGCTGTCAGAAGGTGCTACCGCTGTGGGTCTGCTTCCCATCTCAAGAGAGACTGTCCGCTGTTGAAGCAAGGTGAGAAAGGTGCCCGGGGTTGTGGCATAGGCTTCAGAGGAGGTCATAGGAGTCGTCCACACATTGCCGTTGCAACTGACTGTGAAGTTCCTCAAGCTTCCTGGGACACTGAGGACACTTGCTGGCTCCTAGACAGTGGCTGTTCACAACACCTTGTGAACTCTGAAGGTCTGTTTGAGACTTTAAATCCTGCCAGTGTTGCCACTGTGACCCTGGCAGATGGTGCTAAGGCAAAGGTGCAGGGGGCAGGTAAAGCTTACGTTCCAGCTTTAGACATGTGTCTTGATAATGTGTTGTTTGTGCCTTCACTTGACTTCTGTCTGCTCTCTGTGTCAGAGCTGACAGAGCATGGGTTTGAGGTGGCTAGCTTTCCTGTGTTGAAAAAGTTGGCAGGTAGCTGCAAGGGATGTTCTCTGAAATCCTGTGGTGTTTTTCTTGACTGTTCTGTCTGTAAACAGTCAAAGCCAAAGCAGTTCCCTGCTCCCAGAACTAGTTCATGTGTCCCCACAGCTCCTTTCCAGCTTGTGCACTGTGATATTGTGGGTCCCATGTGTCAGCCTTCCCTGGGGGGCACCAAATATCTCGTTGTGCTAGTAGATGACTACAGCGGGTACACGTGGTGCTATCTGCTGAAGCAGAAATCTGAGGTGTGTCAAATACTCAAAAACTGGTGTGCCTATGTTGAGAGGCAATTTGATGGTCCAGTGAAAGTGTTTCAAATGGACAGAGGAGCAGAATTTCTGTCTGAGAGTATGCAACAGTGGTTCAAGAGCAAGGGCATTGTGCACAGAACCAGTGCAGCTTATTCCAGTTTCCAGAATGGGATAGCTGAGAGACATGAAGGGATCTTGCAAACCCTCATGCACAGCTTGCTCTGTGATGCAGATTTGCCTCTGAGTTTCCGGGAAGAAACAGTTGTGACTGCCTGCTACATTCACAAAAGGCTCTGGAGTTCAGTGTTTCAGACTACTCCCTATGAGCGCCTGTTTGGTAAGCAGCCTTCCATTGCTCACATGAAGGTGTTTGGCAGTTTTGCCTGGATGCACATTCTCAAAAGTCAAAGGAAAAAAGGGGAGCCTAAAGCCCAGCGTCTGAGGTTCATGGGCTATGCAGCCAACTGCAAGGGGTATTGTTTCTTCACTGGGGGGGGAATTGTTTGGTGTCTAGAAATGCTTCCTTTGAGGAACATGCAAACTGGTCGCATGTTCAAGCAATTTCTGAGGTTTTTCTCCCTGTCTCCAGTGAGCCTCTCGCTCAGCCAGAGCAGCCTCCTGCCTCCACTCCCAGTTCCTCAGGGGTTAAAATTGAGCCTTAGGACGAGCAAGCCCAGAGGGGGAGGGTTGCTAGGGAAGCGGTGGCTCCACAAGCTGAAGAAGAACAGAAACAAGCCGTGAAAAGGTCCAGGAGTGCTGATGACAGGAATGGCAGTCAGTCAACCCAGGTAGACCACCCTGGTCCTAGGAGGTCTGAGAGAAAAACAAAGGGCAAGCCTCCTAAATGATATTCTCCTTATTCTTCACTGTCAGTGCATGTTTGTGTGGTAAACTGTGAGACTCTGAGTAGGAATGAGAATACTACCTCCACCTCCCTTGTGACATCATTATGCCCATTTCCATCATGGCCCATGTCTCCAAAGGGACCTTATATAACAATGAGACAATTTCCGCCCTACATTGTTATATAGTGGTATTATTCTACTTTCAACCTCCTATGGAATCCTGTGTAGTTGAGGAAGGGGCATTTAGAGTTCTCAGCCAGAGAGCTCTTTGATCTCAGTAAACTACAAACCCCAGAATTCCACAGGGTGTTGAATGTGGGATAATAGCACTATGACAGTGTAGTGCAGAAAGCCCTGAATCTCCTCTACTTGTGGAGCTTCCCTACAACACTTAGAACCCTAATTGTCTAATGTTCTAAATGGTTCAGAGAGACTCTTTCTCCTCATGTTAGCTGTGAATGTTTCTTCCTGTCAAAGATAATGAAATGAGGGGTTATGATGAAAAGTATGGGGCACATGAGCTCACTCTTGCTTTGCCCCTCACTTGATGGGTATCCATGGAGGACAGAAAAATGAAGTTTCAGTGTCTATGAGGGGCTGCAATTTTTCCCTTCAGGTTAATTGGTTTTAGCAGCCCTCATTCCCAATCCAGTTCCTGCCCCCGTCCCTAAAATTACCATTTCTGCAAGTAGCCTATTACTTTCCTATGTTAGGATCCACTTAACAAAATGAGAACTATGAGAAGCAGGAAAATAAGCAAGGCTGTAACATTCAACTTCTTTAGGATAAAGCTCTGTCATTATATTTTGGGCTACATTTCCATGTCATCAGTGACATCATAGCTGATTTTCCCATTTCAAAAGCCAATCAAAGACCATGGTATCTATATCCATAGATATAGATGACATAGATATGGATACACACACACACACACACATATACACCCATCTATTATCATTACTTACTTATGCTAACACTACAATTCTGCAACGGTATTGCAAGAATGTACATGTGCCAAAATATTACAAGTCTTCATACTTAAAACTAGCAGTCTAGCAATGATTTCAGTGGACAGAAGTGAGCACATCTTCCTCCCTCCCTCCCTCCCTCCCTCCCTCCCTCTCTTTTTTCTTTCTTTCTTTCTTTCTTTCTTTCTTTCTTTCTTTCTTGTCAAATTACCCATATTTAAGATAATAAGCTATGTGTTGGGTCCCAGTTTATTCATATTTAGAATAAACTCACTGAAATCAGTAGTTAAGGTCTCAGTATGACTAATTCTGGTCCATATCTTGCTTCTTCAATGTTTCTATCAGCCTGGCAAGGTAACAGCTTAGACAAAGGGGCAGCAGACTATCGAATAGAAATGTAAGGAGTGCACATGTTTCATTTTCTTTTAAAAAAGAGTGTGCCAGTACAACTAAACTAGGGACACAGTAGGCCAGGTAGTGCCCAAGGCCATTTGGAGTTGTTATGTTATTACTTGCCATCAAGTCAACTTTGACTTACAGCAACAAATGTGAATGAGAAATCTTCAAGTATCCTTGTTATCAACTCCCCTAATCAATTCCTGCAAGTCATTCACAGTGTCCCATTACTATTTTTATTTTTATTTTTTTAAAAAAAAATAATATTTTGTTTTAAAATATCCCTCCACACAGAGTGAGTGGGAGATTTTTGCCACATTTTTATCCCAATCTCCCGGGGTTTTAGGTCCAGAAACAGACTTTTCTAATCAAGTTTCATGTTTTTAAGAGGCTCCCTTAGTCTAAAATGGCCCAAGACGTGTGTGATGAAAGGTATGGTGTACCTTTTTACTTTAAATAATCACAAAAGGAGCAACAAAAAACCACAGAGATGGTATACACAATGGGAAGAGTGCAGTTCTTCAAAGTCCCATGGGTACAATGAAGTTCCTCAACCCTGACAGTTTTTGATCCCACAAATAATGGCTTGATACATTAAGACATCCCACTGAGATAATGGTTAAGTCCTATTCAGATATTAGTAGCATAAAAGAACTGTGTGTGTGTGTGTGTGTGTGTGTGTGTGTGTGTGTGTGTGAAAACTGCATAGTAATTTGCACATGAATAACTGCATTTTGTGCAAAAGATCCTGTTTTCTACATGCACTACTTAGATAAGAAAATGCACTAGCTGCAGTAGCATCTCCCAGGCAAACTCCCCAATCCTGACTTACTGGACAGTAGACACTGGAAGTAATGGAAGTCATGGGAGTCTTTTATCCTGTCACTTGGAGCACAACAGATTGACATTCCTACCCTTCCCACCTCTGTCCAGTGTGTGAAGGAATTGTAAAGGGATCTTGCTGCTAACTATTGCACTAGAGATTGCTTATGGGAGGAGGCTGAAAACATCAGTCTACTATATATACACACATCACTCAGGGGCTGTTCCATGGTAAGTCAGGATGGAGAGAATTTTATAATCCTTACATAAGGACCATGAATACATAGAGATCATTAATATGAATCAGTTACAAATGCATAACTCCAGCTATGCCTTTGTAACAGTAACTGAATTCCAGCAATTATTTTATTGAAACCAGCATCAGTCAGTGCTATGGTTTTATATGGGAGCTGTAATCCAAAACTGTAACACTTCCATATTGTTAGGTGAAGGTGGAATAAAGATGTTGAAACATGTGTCATAATGCCAAGCATAGCAAAGTAAAATCTTTACTCCATAGTTGCAGATAAAATTCTATGGCAGAAGCTATTATATCGGAAATGAATGAATGAAAAGGGAAGGCATAAATAAGTGTACTCTTGACATTAAGTCTGTAGAAAAAATAGATTTTTAAAAAATCTAGAATCATGATCTAATCAGCATTTGTCCTGAAGTTTCATGAGTGGACTATTTCAAGCAGCATTAGTGTGCATCAAGCTATGAACCTTGGCCCATTTTGATTAATGCTTTGCACATTTCTAACCAATTAATTTGTGAGGTTTGTAAATAATACACAAGGTCAATCAACCCTTTTTATAACAATAATAAAACTTTTCTTTTCCTGTAAGCTAACTGTGGAACAATTCTCTTTTTTATTATTAAATTCAACAGCCTAAGGGCATATGTACTGAATATTCTTCACTGTGAAAGTCATTCTTTTGACTATAATAAACAAAAATCTTTAGAGGCTCATTATTAAAAGAATGCCATTAGGACTAGCATGAGTGCAATGCTAATGTTATACTAATTCTAAACAAGGGGTGTGAGGCAGGGAATGAATAAAAACAAGTCAAGCCAATTAAAAAGGTTAAATAAAGCTGTCTGATCAAACTATCCAAGCCTTAATTAAAACAGTATGGACAAGACATTTATTAGTATTGAAATAATTTAAAGAAATACTGTTTTATTGTAATGAACATATTTTACCATATAGGTTCATATTCTGAACCCATATAATCCTAGGTAGGACTATTACAAGGTAAAGCTAGGCTCATAGTGTGATCACAATTCATAATGGGCTTTTCTGACCATCAACCATCCCGTTCTATCTCTGCTTGTCAAATCAACCTAACTTTCTAAGCAAGAAAAAGGTTAGAAGGAGAAAGCCAAAGAACCATAGGCTTCATGCTTAAGCTCTGGGTTATTCCATGTTCAATAGTGTCAAAGCCATCATTCATGAGAATTGTAGTTTCCTTTAATTTATCCCAGTTCTTCATATTGAGGGTATGTATGCGCTCTGTGTGTGTGTGTGTGTGTGTGTGTGTGTGTGTATTTGTGAAAACAATCAGGACATTGGACTCTTACTGGGTCCTTAATGACAAGGCCTGCAGAGCTTCTTATCAACCAACTCTCTTTATCAATTTCTCCCTTTTAAAATATCACATTTATTTAGGAATAAGAATTCTATCAGGGTAAACAGCGGTAAATTTTATATTAGACAGTTTGTATGTTATTTTTATTTATTTCATTTTTGGTGGTAGAACAGCAAGACATAACAATTTCTAAAGAAATTATCTCCAAAGTCAAGGTCCCTCACAGGCCAGGAAATTTGGCCCAGCCTGGTCAGGATACTTAGGTCAGGATACTGACTTTGGAAACTCCATATCACAAGGTCAGACACCCCCATGAATTTCTCCAATTATGATTTGTTTCAATAGACCACATAGGCTGATAATACTGAAAATTAATGAGAATATGAAAGAATGAACCAAATGTTAATTAGAAATGGGCATGTGAAAGAAAGTCAAAGCTGACTCGATAGTAGAAACTTAGTCCTGTATTAAAATGTCTTAGAACGCCAACATGTATTAGATTCCTTTTAAATAGGGTTGGCAATTCTAATCCATCCTGTGTCAAGCTATTTTCTGTTATACAAATGCACAGTTAAAACTGTATGCATTTAAAAAAATAATAAAATCCCAATTGCTCTATTTGTGCTGTTAAGAATGGAAAGAAAGAAATGACATTGTTAAATTGATGCTTATGAATACATCCACGTTCTTATTTTAAAATAAGAAAGGTCTCCTTGTGGCATTTCTTTTATGGTTTTCATCAAGATGTTATTTCCTCTCTTAAATATTTTCCACAATCGCTTACTCCAGGCAGTGCATTACCAAGTTCCCATACTGTGCCTTGGGTGGGGTTTGAGGTGTGAGTTTGATGATAATATTCATTCTGAAATGCCACTGCCTAGAGGGTGCAACTGTTATTATTTTAATAGAACATATACTTAAAACTAAGGAAAGCCATTTCAGAAAAGCTGCATTTATCAGACTTAAAAGCTGGAGGTGGGTGACATAGGTCACATAAAAGTTCTACTTATGTCAAGAATTGACTTTAAATGAAACACCTCAAATTGGGAATGCTCATTTTTCTTTCTTCCTTTCTTGAAACCGCTTCCATTAAATACTATATTTGAGATTTTTTTTCAGCTTTGTTTTGCAAGTTTAAGCAGCAATATTCAATCAAGAGACTCTTTCATTTTTCTGCTCTTCTGAAAGGAGAGACAGGGAGGTTTCCAATATTCCATAAGTGAAGAGAGAGAGCACTAGTCATGAGAAATAGAGAAAGGATCCATTTTATTGGTCTAAATCCAATATAGTAATTTCTTCCCTCCTCTTTACCTTTACCTCACTCAAAAATCTTCCTTAAAAGGTTTTCCAGTCTTCCAAAGCAAGCTTTGAAGGGTGAACTGGAAAAAGTATTAAACAGATGAGGGACAACTTACCTTCAGCTGGTTCCTCTCACAGAAGTACTTCCATCAGTGAAAACATATTGGATCCTGTCCTTTTAGTCCTCAATGGCTGGAAATATTGGTCATTTAAGTAACTAGAAAGAATTAGAGGTGCTTTTTTAAAAAAAATTGTCTTCATGACGTCGAGGTTTCTGGATATTATAGAACCCAACAACTACACATGAAATCTTTTTTTTCCCTTGCATTTGTGCTCATTACCACTAGTTATGTTTGTTCAAAAATATTTGGAACTGCACACCTTGCTCTGCAAACTGTTTATACTATCATATTCAAACACAGAAACTGTATCATTTTATTACTGGTATTTATATTCATATTGACATTTATCTCTGTGTGTGTGCAGTTTTGTTCAATCTGAGATTACCTTTAAAAAGAGAGAGAGAAAAACTCAAATTCCACAAAATAATTGCACCTCATACAAGTATTTGCAGATGGAACATCTCAAGTTGTTTGTCTATTGTTCAAACACCCCTCTGATACATACTTCATAAATCTGGTGTTCAGTAAATAGAACAAAATCAATCTCTATGTGTTTTCTGGCTCAGCACCAAAGACAACATGACAAGACTGTTAACCTGTTGACATATTCTGAACAATAATTTTCGTTGAAATGCCACAATAAAATTTCTTTGAACAGCTATGCTGCTAATATCTGTTAATTGTTCTCTGTTGTTTGACCTGGCTGTATCAGTTCCTGCTGACAGGAATGAAATGGGAAAATGACAAAATATCTCATTAGCTAACTAGAGAAAGTTGGTGTGGGTTTTTTTCCCCTCCTCAAAATATTTCAGAAGCTCTTGTCAACCTTTGGTCATTATTTTTACCCATACTTTAAAAAAAGAAAAAGAATGAGACATTGATTTACAATATAAAATGCCCAAGAATGTTTTGACAACATCTCTACGGTGCTTTTGAGAGGGCTGGAAGAATCAAGTGTTGCTTGTTGCTCTACCACTGGCAAACAATACAGGTGTGGAACTGGCTTGGAGAATCAACAAATTAATAGATATCGAGGCTGTCTTCTCTAAAAGATGATCTGACCTGTGTGTTGTTCTTGACTCCTGACAATTTTGGCATTATCTGTACAGGGAGAAAACATTGTTGGCAACCTTGAAACAGCTGTGTGGTTTGTTTCTAAAGTCGTGAACAGCTTGTTATCTGAATCAGAAAACCGATATTTCCTGTAAATGTCATTCAATCAGTGTAAACTTACTGAGGAAGTTTTAGGTAATAAAAAGTCATTGAGTCAGCTAAAAAAAAGTAAGAATTGAGTGTGTGAGGATACCCATGCCCACTGACAGTTACATTGCCTCTTGTGGATTTACCTTAAGTTGTGCTCATCCAGAGCATGCTGTAAGAGATCAGATATATAGCAAGCAGTATGACTTGACTCTTTCAGCATTTCTCTAAAGTATTGTGTGTGACAAATATTTGCCCTCTGGCAAAAAGGGACATTTGCAACATCTCTCTCTTTCCCTTGACATGACATAGCATGACTCCAATCACTTTTTTGCCATAGTTGCTATAAGCAAGGAAAATCTATATGCTGTATGAGAACCATGGCTTGGCAGATACACTGTGTCCCATTTCATATATATTGCAAATTAATTAGCTTTACTGTGCCCAGAAAACAAAGCACTTAAAAAAGTCATTTAAAACTCACACATCATTTTCACAGCAGGACAGTTAGCTTATTATTTTTAAATGGCTGTATTGTTAGCAGTTTCTGCGTGTACATAATGACATTAGAAAAACTGACTTTTACTAAATTAAAACTCTCTTTCATATAATGAAATAATATTAGTTATTCAAAATCCATTCACTTTTTATAGCTTTTATTTCATCTCCTTGTTGCATTTGTTGTGTTTCACATAAATAATTGAATGCATTTTGTCAGTGGCTAATTCATTTCTCCACTTTTTAAAAGAATAGTGGAACTAATATATAGTTCTACATGCAGACCTCCCTTTGCAGAAATGCCAATTTTTCAAATTCTCAGTCATCAACAGGCACAAATATTTTAGTAACAGTCTATACACTCTGCACTGCCTCTCTTACTCTGGGTCAAAAGATGTGCTTAGGGTAAATAGACAATAGACAAGTCTAAGCCTTGGTGAGACCACCTCAGTGATAAGTAGCCTTTGGATCAGTAGTACCAGCCAATGAGGCTTCCCTTTTTCCCCTTTGTGTCTGGCATGCTTGCTCCAGCACCAGGATAGATCTAGAGGGAGTTCCTTCACAGAAAGCCCTCTCAGTGCTGCTGTTTCTTCTTCTAAATGATGGCTTTCCTCACTGTTCTCAAGGTCACTCATTGTTATCATACCATACACTCCCACTCCGTGATACGGTATAATTGATGACAAATATCTTCTAACTGGCACAAAATATAAATTACATGCTTATGGCTGGATGCTATATGAAAAGAGACTATGGCCCTTTCCTCATGTGGGGGGCGAAACGGGGCCATGCACGCAGGGGCAGAGCTTACCCGTGAGCGGGTTGCTCTGTCCCTGCGGAGAGCGCAGATCCACCATTCTAAACACCGCCAAATTTCGGCGGTGCTCGGCGGTGCTCGGCGGCGCTCGGCAGTGCCCAAAATGGCGGCCGGCGGCTTCCCGCAGTGCTCTGACAATCAGGACAGTGCGCCAGCTGGAAGCCCACCCCTGGGCAGATCTGCAGGGACGCGCTACCGCATCTCTGCAGTTCTTCACCAGGGGCTGCGACGGGGCAGTGCGGGTGAGTTTTATAAAAACCACTTGCGAAGGTGGTTTTTATAAAACTCGCAGCGCCACCCCCGCGGCTGCGCTAGAGCAGTTTGAGGTCTAGAGCCTCACTTTTTTTAACTGCTCTAGTGCACCCCGCAGTGAGGAAGACCTCCAAGAGAGGTCGCCCTAGTGTGGGCAATATGCCCTTGTGGAAATGGCCTCTGACTGAGAATGTGTACTTGGGCAGATGACATCAGCATGGCAACGTCATAAAAGTTTAGCCAGATGGTCCAGTTTAATGGGCTTGAGACAATCTTATCAATTGCCCAAACTTAGAAAAGAACAGCCAGTGAGTCAGCATTGCTGAGGCAACCAATGACCAATATCCTGTAACCTCTTTCCACCAGATTTCCCTTTTGTTTCCTTACCTGCCTGGCCACTAAGGGTTATCATGACTTCCATCAATGCTTTGTCACTTGAAGTCAAGACCGTTAGCCCATGCCAGACCTTTTTTGTTCACTCTACCAGAAAGCCATTGACATTTAAAGGGTATTAAACCCTGACTCAGACTCTGGCTCTTTGCCAGCACTTGGGCATCATACTGCACTCCAGATTTTTGTTCCTCTGTGCTGGCCTCAAACTCAAGTGTTACAGCCATCTTGCCTCACTTTCTGCTCTTCGAGATTGGCAAATAACACCCTCACTCCTCGCCATCCAATTTTTCCTTCCTTTCATTCTGTTAGCCTTGTATGGTTTGTGAAACTGCCTGATTTCTTGTGTGTGTTTGTGTTTTCCTCCAATAAAATCTCTAACTCAGGTCTCACAGTTATTATCAATATACATAAGTGAAAAGGTCTTGTGGTTACCCTCCCTCACAAGCCTCCTTTGAGCTCTAATTCCTGACATTTCCATGGAGGCATTGGCATCATGGGTGGACTCCTGAGTCACTCACCTTTTGGGGTAACATTCATTTTCTCTGTATTCCATTTCTTTCTTGCCTCTCATTTTTTCTATGCTTGGGTTTGCATCCATCCTTTTGAAATGCTGCACCTCTGTCCCACCTGTACCTTGCCATGTCTCCCAAGCCCTTTCTGCACCTTACCTTGCTCTATTGTCATCTGGGCATCATCCCAGCAGTGCATCTGCTGGGATGGGAGCATTTCCCCAACACTCTCCTTTGCAAGCAACCAGCTACCTGCAGAAGGGAGCATGAGAAACAGGCTCCTTCCTTTTGCACAGCAGCCAGCCTTTTTCCCATGCTGCAATAGGGAAGGAAGCACACGACTGAGCTTCCAGCTCTTCTGCATGGCTAGCTGCAATGGAAAGCTTGTGCAATTAGGGATCATTGGTGGAGTTTCTCTGTCAATGATATATCCCACGATCATGCTGGTTGGCAATGTAAGAAGGGCGGGACCATGATGCACAGGTGTTCTTACAGTCCCGCTTCTCTCATATCCTCATGCTGGAATGCCATTGTACTGCAGAAAGGGCCCCAACTCAATATCCATGTGGGGATGTCAACCATCAGAATGATGCTCCCCAGTGTTCTCAGACCAGTGACACCAACAGCACTGCACCCAAGAAAGGGTTGGGAGGAAGCAGCAGCCATGATATATTCCTTCAGGATGGTTCTCTTGATAAGAACTTTTTGGTTGCCGTACTGCCTGGAAACAGAGGTCTGGTTCATATCATTCTTCTCACCTTCTTTTATCAGAAGATGCAGTTTAAATAATCTGCACTGTGTTATGATGGGCAATATGCAGAGGCTCCAGATAATCCAGGCATCGGTAGAAGAGAAGGAAATGATAGGCTAATATGTCTGTTTCTTTAAGAGGCTTAAGTGATGCCCTTGATTGTGAAATGCACATTCATGAAAGCATGGATGAGGTTGATACAAGGAGATTTTTACCAAGCCAGTTTCTTATACTGAATGCAATATGTTCACATCACTGCCAGTTCCATGTTTTGGGAGACTGGCAAAAGATACCTGCGTTGCTCTATCTCCTTGCCACTCTTGCTGCAGTTCATTTAGTTGGCTTCTTTCTCTGAGTTTAACCCATATGTGGAACCAAGTTTAAAGTGAAAAAAAGCCCCCTCCTCTTCCCCTTCCCAATCCTGTCATTAGGAATGAGAGAGAAAATCATTTAAAGTTAATTTGCACAGTGTAAGTCCCCCCCCAAAAAAATAAATTGAAGGTTTTCATTTTCATATTTAGAATAGCAACAAATTGGCACAAAAAATGATGAATGTTACCCCAAAACATAGGTGCTGCAAGGGCCACCCCTGTGATGCCAAATATCTCCTTGCAAAAGTGGGGAATGAATTAGTTCAAAGAAGAGGCTTGCAAGAGAGGACTAGCTTAATAAGATCTTTTCTACCAATGTTTATGGGGTCATGCAGGAAAAGAATGAGCCAGCGATTCAAATCTAAGCTGAAAATGTGTTTTATTGAGAGGGAATTCACTTATGCATGCGCACAAGATACAAACAGCCAAACATTCACACAAGAGCTAACTGAAGGATAAAAGCAGGAAAAATTATGGATAGAGAGGCTGAGGATTTTTTGGGCTTGTAATTACCCATTCAGAAGAGCATGAAGAAGCTGAAATGTGGATTGGCTTAGGTGGGAGCTAAGGACAGTTCTCATTCAGGAACCAGACAGACAGAGTGACTGGTAGACCTTCGAGAGAGTGCGCTGGGCATCCTGAAATAAGGGGTATTTGCACTCAAAAAAATAGCCCATGGCAGTGGAAGATATGTTCAGTTCCAGGTGTGGAATAATGGGAATTGCAATACAGACAATGGATATCACCCACTAACATTCACAGTGTTTGGATGACAAAGACATAATGTGTGTTGTAACAGCTGTCTATTGTGGGTGCTATGAGGAAAGAAGAAGGAGTCCAGGTACACAGGGGATGAGTATCTGCCAATCAATGTCCTGGTAGGCTTATCATGATTGCATTCCCTGGGAAAATTCTAGCTTCTGCTTAAGCCTATTATCCACAGAAATGATGTTTATTTACCTGACAAATAGCTTAATCTTACCTGGAGGATGTTTAGCTCCACCTGCCTATCTTGTTTACAGTCAGGTTTCTTCCTTCACTTGGTTTGACCTCTCGGTCTCCTCTCAAGCTTGATTTTGATACCAGAGCCAATTAATACAGGTACCAATCCAATATGGTGACAATTTGGTATGGTGCCCATTTAACCTTACTGATATTGGGGACCCTCAAAGCGAGGCCTTACATGAATGTGAAAACTAGCAGGTACACCTATGCAGACCTAGGGCTTTAAGTGCTTGACTGATAAAACTCTGCCTTTGGATATTCCACCATATTCTGCTGAATCAGAGTTGCCACTTCTTTTCTTTTCACAGGGGTACCTCATTTTTAACACACATGTAACTGAAAGGTACATCTTGGGCCTCTCCATGTTGAGAATGGATGCAGCTATAGAATTTGAAAGTCACAATTGGATGAAAAAAAAAATCAATTCAGCTCATGTTCAAAGAATTTATCAAAACCCACAAGTCACATATCCAGGATGAAAAGAATGGAGGTTTAAAATATTCTAACACTGAAAGAATGGTGAACACACAGGTTTTTCTGCCCCTCTCTGTTTCTTCTCACTAGAAGAGTTAAGTGTATCAGCAGAAATGACCAGTGAGGACAAATCAATATGCTTTCATAGAAATATTATAGAAGTCATTATGCTCATGAAACAAGTTACACACTTCATTTTATCATTTTAATATATGTACTAAGATGACACCTAGAATGTGAACAGTAACATATCAGAAACCTAATGTTATGAATCTGTTTGGGTATATAATGAACACTGTTGTAAATACCATAGTACACTGATCTCAAACTGTGGGTAGGACCCTAAGGAGGGATGCAATAGTTTCTTGCGGGGGGGGGGGAGGCAAGAAAAGTTAGCCTGCAAGTACAGCAAATGTGAGAAAGAAGGACAAGCCTCTCTGTGTGTGCCTGTGTTTGTGTGTGTCATAGTGCAATGCCAAACTGTAAAACAATGAACTGATATTCATTCTAGATATTAAAATGGATAGAGCACTCTTGGCATTTATTTTGGATGAGTCTAGATTGCCAGAGCATGTTGAAATAAAAAAATAATTTAATAAGTCTTTAAACAACTGTGCTTTATTAAAATTAATAATTATAGCAGAAAGATATTTGGCTGAGGTATTCAGTCTGTCAGTAGCATATTTGTTATCATGGTAACATTAACTGGAGAAAAAGCTCTAAATTCTGAATAATCCTTTTCTTACAAGAAAACCTTACAATGCATATACAATTTCAAGGAATGGCAATGTATCAGTTCGAGATATTTAAAATCCACTCCATGAATTTTAAGAGGTCTTACCTCTGGTATTGAATACCATGTTTACACATCCAAAAGTGTAGGTGTATGTATGAACCTCATGAAACCAGTAATACAGAGATTGCTTGCCAAAACACTGTAAGCATATCATAGATCCAACAATTTGATAGAATGGGGAAATTAATTAGATCATTCATAAAAGTCAAGAATTAAGAATTGTATTACAGTGTGGCATAAGAGGAGAATTCTTGATTATTAAATCAACACTGGCACAGCTTACAGTGCTGGTCAAAGCACACAAAGCCCCATGGAGCTTGGGTCCAGATTGTCTGAAAGATGTTGTCTCCCTATATGAATCTGCCAGAGTTATGGATTCTTCAGATAAGAGCTTTTTCCTAGCCCCACCTCCTTCACAGGCACATACGGTAGGAATTTGAGAGAGGACCTTCTCATTGTCTCCACTCAGGCTATGGAACTCCTGTCGTGTTCAGGAGAGATCAGACAATTAATCTACAAGTGGCAGAGCAGGGCTTACTCACTGGGCAGGGGGCAGTGTCCAAACAAATTTCAGATTCCAGAATAAACAAATCCAAAGGGCAAATCTGAAGTCACTGTCAAATAGCAGAGGTTCAAGGGAGTCCGAATGTGAGAGAACACAGCACAGGGTTGCTGCAGAAAAGTCTTTACATGTCTATGTATGTGGGTGGGTGGGTGGGTGGGTGTATTTGTGTTTTCATTTGTTCTGTTTTAAAAGTTTCTAAACTGCTTTCATTTCAGTGGTCCTTTTCATATGGTAGCTATTTGAGTGATTTTTAGTGATATTCTGTTTTAATCTATATTATAAGCCACCTTGAGTCCATAGGAGAAACACAAGATATAGATTTTTATTTTTATTTTTATTTTTACTTATTTATTTTATTTACATTCCATGTTTATCCCACCACTGGGTTAAAGGTGGTGTACAATGTCTGAAAATCACAATACAATTTTAAAAACCTGTTAGTAAAAAAAATCAAACAAAATTAAACTCAATTTCTATATATAAAAAAAGTGAGAATCGTTAAAAAAATTAGAACATAGTAAAATAGAAACACTACACTCACAACATTAAAAGCTCTCTTTGCTGCAACATACTAAAAATCAAATGCTTCCTTAAATTCAATAGGTCTTTACCTGCTGGCTGAAAGTCATCAGGGAAGGTGCCAAACAGACCTCCTAGAGAAAGGATATTTAAAATATCTCACCGAATACTCACTTAAGATTGTCTATGCCATTACATTTTCAGCTCCTTTGAACTGTGGTGCTCAAGAAGAGTTCTATGCATAATATGGACTGCTAAAAAGACAGATAAATTGGTCCTAGAGCAAATCAAGCCTGAACTCTCCCTAGAAGCAAAGATGACTAAAGTGAGACTGTTGTACTTTGGACATATCATGAGAACACATGGTTCACTAGAAAGGACAATAAATGTTTGGTACGGTAGAAGGAGAGCCAGAGTGGTATACTGGTTTGAGTATGACCAGGGCTTGATTCCTCATTCAGCCATGGAAACCCACTGTGTGACCTTGGGTACATTACACAGCCCCAGCAAACCCTGTGATAGGTTCACCTTAGGGTCACAATAAGTAGAAGATGACTTGAAAGCACACAACAGCTACAACAAGACACACACTTACCTCTCTGCATGGAAACTTTGCAGAAATTACTTGTCAAGTACGTATGCCATGGTGTTCAACAATTTGTACATTAATAACTTATCAGCTACTTCAAATTTGTTGCAAAGAAGTTGCCATATAAGTTTTTAATGTACAAATTTGTGAACATCATGGCATACGTACATGACAAGGTTTATTTTTAAAAATAGTCTATTAAGTGACTGAAACTATACCAGTCACCTGTACAAAACTATAACAACAACAAGGTAGAAAGTGGTAGGAAAAGAGATAGACCAAATTACAAATGGATAGACTCACTCAAAGAAGCCACATCCCTGAAACTGCAAAACCTGAATGATAGGTTGATGATAGGGTGACTTGGAAGTTTCTTATTCATAGGGTCACCACAAGTCAAAGTAAATTTTACAGCAGTAAATAGCAAAGGGTAACATGAAGAACTTCACTTTTGCTAATTGGTCAAGGATTCTTTGAACATACGCTAGGTAGAAGCCATATTCCAATCTATAGGCAATACTCCAGGTGACAGGCCCAAAATAACAAAAAAACTTTATTTGAACAGCCAGTCCATACAGATTGCTCATGTTCTAGATACCTCTGATGCGCTTAGACACAATACAGAAAATGGAAAAGAGAACAAAATGTCATTGTGGCTTCTAATGCACTTCAGTAAAATGCATTAGTAAAGATAGAAATGTTCTAGTTGACATGTCACAATGACATATTCCCCATCCAGCTCATTATAAGCCTTTTTTCAAATGGATGAATTGTGGGGAGGTGTGGAGTATAATAAATACATACGGAAAGATTAACCAAAAAAGGACTGAATTTCATGTTTAAACATGGGGTTTAGTCCAGATAAAAATTCAGAATATATTCACTTCACCAGTACTCATGGCACAGTGCCTCTCTCCTTACATTATTAATGGACTTTTTCACAAACATTGAGGTCCAAATGGAGCCTTTAGGTGCAAAGTATTTTTTTTTCAGCCTTATCAGTAAAACATCTCAGTCATAAGAAGTAGGTAAGTTGGCACTTACGGGAGAAGGTTATCATAATGAATCCTTCTATCTTGGGACTGATGGGACCTCACCAATGTCTACATTCTGAAAGGACTGTCTAAGAATGTTAAGAAAAAGCTGAGGAATGAGACCAAAGAGCCATCTACCTCAACATCGTATTTCACAGAATCTGTCTAGATGCTTTCAGAAAATTCACTAGTATGGCAGGAGTGGGCAGCAGCAGAGTGTTCACAGGTCAAATTCTCTCCATTCTCCTGTGACCTGTGGAACACAATTGTCCTTTTGATGAAAGTGTAAATAATGTAGAGACCAGTCTGGTTTTTCCAAAATGCAATTTTAAGATAGAAAAAAGGAAGGGATTATGATATTAACAGGAAATTGATTCTTCCATTTTTGGTGGAAGCTTTAATATTATGTGGCCTCTGTGGGAAACAAAGAACCATTGTGTGCCATATGTGGCCATATATATATATATATATATATCCCACTTTTCTCCCTGCACAGGATCCAAGGCTTGTTGCAAAGCATGAAGGTACTAGTTTTCCTTTGCTCTTTCTCACCAGCAAAACTGTATTCAGCAGGATACAGCTTCTAGACCTGGAGGTTAGATTTGGCTCTGATGTGTAAAATTCCCTTTCTTTGCTGTGACATTTAACAATTGTTTTGATTTCATTTTTTCATCCCATATTAATTGATTTGCTTTTAATACGGATAGACAAAACTGTTTCTGATATGTGCCATATGTTTTGCACATGTTTTTACATAATTCTATTTTGTTCCAGTTCCACATTAATCTCTGTTGTTATTTCTCCTATTATTTTCCTCTCTAAAACAAGAGGGAAAAAAATGGCAGTATTTCACAATATCAGAAAAAGTGTGAAATCTGTTGAGCAGCTAAATTCTAATCCCTGTACTGGTCCAAGAGCTGTGCATAAGAATATTATCAAAGAAATTTACAAAAACTAAAACCCTATTTGTTTTGTTTTGTTTTTTTAAGGGCTTAACTAAATACACAAACAGATCTTGCCATAGACCCCTGTATCCAACATCACATCTGGAGTCCTTGGAGCCTAATGTTAGTATTCACAGCATGAATATTTGGAGAAAGAAGGACTACTTCCACACAGCTGTATGTCTTCAGGTTGTTTCATGTTGTATCTGCCAGAATGCAGGCCATATCACTCATATGACAGTGGAGGCAGGACTATGGGGCATAACTCTGGTTTTCCATATGTTTTGTTAAATCTTCTTGGGAATATCCAGGCATGATACATCACATCCATTTTCTCCCCTCTTGCATGTATCAGTTCTCATTACCTGAGACCATATCTTTCTTTAGCTGCATGTGCTTTACTCTTTCCATTCCACAAGGCATGATCATTTCATATTTCTGCTATTCACCCAGGATATCTGATACACTCATGTTATATATACAAGTAAAATTAAGTTTTACTCTTATCATGTGATGCAGCAACATCTGGACAGATTATCCCCAAATTTGGAGGATATGATTGAGATGGTATGAATTGACAGATAGGCTATGTATTGCACATAAATTTCACTTTCAGAAGATCCTGCCTACAACCTAATTTTTTTCTTGAATTTTCAACAAATTTGAAGTGTATGATTGGTGTAAATATGCTTTAAATTACAAAGAATAAATGCACAGATTTCACTTTTGGGAAGTCCAGGGCTACCCCAACTATGTTGTTGTTCATATGGAGTAAAATAGCATGCCATTTGGAAGAATCTGACAAGCTACATTACATTTTTTTTAATTATAAATAAAACCTGGTCTGTTTTGATCAAATATAAATATATGGATGAATTTTCACCAAATTTGGATGGGAAATTTGGATTGTCTGAATGTGCAGTGCCTATACTGTAGTATGTTTCATATTAATCTAGCTGCAATGGCTCTACATAGGGTAGTAATTTGAACTGCTTTGTTACACTGAGTCATATAACACTCCCTTGGACTCACTGTACAACTTTTGAAACCCCGCCACCACCACCCCACGTATAGTCATATCATGCTGCATGGGAAGTGAGCAGCATCAGGAAAGTGTCTGGCTATGTTCCAGAAGTTTCCTTTATGTCTGTGTACATTCTTTTTTGGTGCTGTGAAGGTTGGTTCAGAAGTCCAGGAGTTAGTTAGGTTACTTGCCCTGAATGGGGTTGCATTCCCTCTGAAGGAGCAGGTGCATAGTCTCAGGGTAGTTCTAGATCACACCTCATCAATGGAGGACCAGATAGACTTATTGGCTGGGACTATGCCAGATACAGCCTTTCCTAGGCAAGGAATAATTTAGCCATAGTAGTCCATGTACTGGTAACTTTCCAGTTAGACTACTGTATTGCACTGTCTGTGGGACTGCTAGAAGACAACTCAGAAAACAGCAGCTAATGCAAAATGCAGAAGCTAGACTGCTCAGTGGAATTGATTTAGATGTCATATAACACCTGTTCTGAAGAAATTACACTAGCTGCTAGCATGCTTTCATTCTGAATTCAAGCTGCTGGCAATAACATTTAAAGCTCTAAATGGCCTGAGACCTCAGTACTTGACGGAATGTCTCTCTAAATACATATGTCTGCTCAAGAATTGAGACCTATTGCAGGGGATCTCCTCAGTTTCCTATCAGTAGGGGAAATTTGTGGAGGGGGGACATGGGAAGAGCCTTTTCTGAAGTGGCACATCAATTGTGGAATTCCCTCCCCCTGGAGGCCCATTTTGTGACAACATAGAAATTATTTTCACACCAAGTTAAAACTTGGTTTTCATTAAAATCATCACACCAAACTGATTTTTTCCATATTGCATGTGTTTTATGGTTCAGTATTGTTTTAACCACTTTTGAATGTTTTGGTCTGTTTTTAAACTGAGAAATCATTTAATATATTTTAATCTTCTTAAACTTTTATGATTATTTATTGTTTTAAGCTAAGTTTATTGCAAGATGCTCTAAAATCATTAGATAAATGGTGACATATAAACATTTTAGTAAGTAATAAACTAAATAAATAAGAGTGGAGGAGTGTCTGGCTATTTGTCCATAGCCAGATGCAAAGTTATTACAGCAGCACAGACATCTGTAGGACTCCAGCAGATCTCAGTGCTCTAAGTGACAAAACACTGATGGGAGTCATGGTAATCTGTTAATGTTTAGTCAGACAGGGGGTCTAGGAAAGATTTCCGTAGGGTGACATCACAGAGTGGTCTCTGATTCTTTCACCTAGGCAGTTTCACTTTCCTTTGTATTTAGGTGTGTACATACCCTGCAGTCTTTAAAGGATTATCACAAACTATTAGCATCAGTTTGCCTGCCTAATCCTTCTCTGAAATTATGACCTGATGTCATCCTGACCTGGCAACATGCTTATAGCCAGCTCACATTCAAACATGTTTTCTCAGCTATAAATATGCTCAATTATGAAAATAGCACATCCCGCAGAGTGGAGTTGTATGGTGTGTTGTGCAGTTCACAGCACAAAATGCAATGAAAGAGTGAAAGTGATAATTCACACTGAGAATCCTGTTATTATAGAAACAAATATTCTGAGTAAATAGTTACAAAATTGATAATTTACTCTTTTTTCCCAATCGGAAAAGTTCCAATTATTCTACATATATCAAAAATATAACTCAGTGAGAACAATTTAATTTCTTTTTAGTAACTGCTGTAACTAATTCAGTTACTTCCATGATTACAGGGATGTGACCTCACCAGATGTTGGAAGAGGAATATCACAATGGTTCAAATGTTGTCTTACACTGTGCCTCATGCTGCTTTCTCATACACTTTAGAAAGTTTTCAGGTGACACTACAGGAGGAGATCACAGCAGCTTGTTGCATTCATTTTTTTTTCAGATCTTAAAAAGGATCTATTTAAGTTGCTTTCGAGAAATGGGAAAGTAAAAAATTACTTTAACATGCAACTATGCTTAAAGATGATGGACTACTTGCTGATCGGGCTCAGAAATAGTTACTTTTTTAAGTAATTTTCCAAGCTCTGAACATAATAAAAATGTGACGAACTGGAAAAGGGAGGAAACAATACTTACTCCTTACAAATAACAAAAATAAAAAATAAAATCTATCTGTCACTACTTTAGTGACAACTAAAGAAACTGAAGCATACATTTTGTTCAGTATTTGTGGTAAAGCTAAGCTCTTATTCCAAATCTGTTATTTTCCTTAGAAAGAATAATTTCACATCATAGCTCGTTCCTGTTGTTCTCTGCATTTTATAATTTCTGAGTCTGTTGTGAGATATTATTTCAAAATGCTCTGTGAATGGATTCTGAAGACACTCACAATTAGGTTAACTAGAGAAACAAAACATAAACAAGTTCTAAATAATTCAGACTCAAGGGAAGGAAAATAATATAGGTTAATTTGTAAGTATTCATGCCTTTATTAGAGTCTTGTCTATTTTTTTTTGTTTGAAGTTGCTTCAATATTTTAAGATATACCTTATGAATGAAATACTTTAAAAAGTATGGTTGCCATTCAATATATGGCTTTGTACTGAGAACATGGTTCAGTAGAACGAGAACCATTAGCTAAATGAAACTGCTGCTTGAAATATTTGCCATCATTTGCCTGATGTCAAATCACACTCCTAGATGCCTTTGCAAACACAGGGATATATACAAGAGCAGACAAAATGACAACCAATGAATTAGTCATCATGGCATTTTATACACACTGCAATAAGGGATCATATATTCTCAGAGTGAAAAGAACAATCAAAGAGTTTATGCTTTTGCATAAACTATGAATCCCTACTGCACTTGAAATTGTGCTGATTCATTCACACTGTGTGCATGATTTATTCTAAATAAACTTTAAAGCCTACAATATGTGAAATAATCATATTTCATCAATAGCTTCTAGAAGGAATAAACGAAGGCTTTATCAAAATATAATCTACACACAATATTATTCACTATTTATTCATGCTCAAATGATATGCAGGTAATCTGTATTGATTTAGGTGTAAGAGATAGACATGAGCGCTCACAAATGAGTTGAAAAATGAGTAAAAATGTCTTTTGAAGTACTTTGTAGATCATAGAGAAAACATTTTTCAAGCAGCCTTTTCAGCTAATAAAGAATTTAGCCTGTTGTAAATAATAAAAAGGAATGGTTAACTCATAGGATAATTCCATCAACAAGAAATTAAGGGTCACATTCTTCACAAAGTAGCTCAGGGCCTGAAAGACCAAGCAAAATGACTGTGCCATTGTACCATTGTACAACATAATTCCGGATCCTGTCTAGGTACCCTCCATAGTTTCTAATCTCCAGGCTTTGTGGAGTTAAGCATAGTTTTAACTCTGGTCTCAACCCACATACACATGTGCTCCCATGCATGTGCACACACACTCTCACACATAGATCCCCCTAATTTCCCTGGTTCTAGAAAAGGAAACTTATTATTGCAGTATTTTGAGAGCATACACTTTCCCATTAAACACTAACAAAATTAAATCATTATCTGGTTGGAAGTGTACACACAAAGCAGTTTGTTCTGCATTCTTTGTATGATTCCAGTTTTAATACCTGTGCTGCTAAAGTCAGCACTTATTCTGCATTCAGAAACACACGGAATGAAAACATGAGGGCTTTCCACTTATTCCACTTTCAGCATCCTGTGGAATTCTGGGGTTTGTAGTTTATTGAGGCCTAAGACCTCTCTGGCTGAGAATTCTAAAATGCCCCTCCCTAAATTGTAAACCCCAAGATTCCATAGGATGTTGAAAGCTGAATAATAGCACTATAACAGTGTAGTGTGGAGAGGCCCATATTTTCCACTTTTCTCTTTCCCCTTCTCAATGCTCTCTCCCTCTCTGGGATTGTCAGGGTCTTACCCATCAAAAGTACAATATTCTTGTCTTAGGCACTTTCTGCACCTTACCTTTTTTGGTGCTGGTGCAGGGATCTCACGAGCAGCATCCAGTGAGAGGCTCTCACATTCCCGCTGCTTCAGCTCTGCATGAGCTGCCTGCTTCCAAGCAGGCGGTGCAAGATCTCCACCTCTTCCTTCCGCAGCACAGCTTGGGAGTTTCTCAGGCTGCGCCGGGGCAGGAAGTGTGACCACCGTGGCTCCGGAGGCTCCACGCAGACGGCAAGTGTGCACAAGGTCCTGGAGCAATGCGCTATCATGCACCATTTTCAGCTGAAAGCCAAAAATGAAAAGGTGTGCAAGTGGCACCTGCCCTACCCTGGAGCATTGTGTGATTGTGAGTGCATTGTGCAGATCGCTCTTCACAATCGCACGACGCTCCAGGAACCCTTTCTCATGGCACATGCTGTGTCAAAAGGGCCTTAGAGTTTCCTGCTCACAGAAAATATGCAAAACAAGGAAGGACAGGGAACCTTCAGGTAATGAGGGGAAGCTAGGCAAGTTCTGAGATATCTGGGCCAATTTTCTTTTTGAAGTCATAGCACCTTTGACTTAGGCCCTTTCCACACGGGGGACAGGGGAACGGGGCAGCGCACGCAGGGGCGGATCTTACCTGAAAACGGGTTGCTCCGTCCCTGCGGGGAGCGCGCGTTTGCTGCTCCACACGCTGGCGAGTTTCGGCAGCGTTCGGCGGCGCCCAAAATGGCGGCCAGCAACTTCCAGCGGCGCTCCGCCAATCAGGGCAGTGCGCCAGCCGGAAGCAAGCCCCCGGGCAGCTCTGCAGGGATGCGCTAGCGCGTCCCTGCAGCTTCACACGGGGCGCTGCAACAGGTTAGCGCGCTCGCGTTTCGTAAAAACCACATAAAATGGGGTTTTTTAAAAAAACGCGCCGCGCCACCCCTTGCGGCCGCGCTAGCGCGGTTTGAGGTGTGGAACCTCCACTATTCAAACTGCTCTAGCGCGCTCCACGGTGTGGACGACCTCCGGATGAGGTCACCCTAAGCCGTTTTTTTTACCCCATGTGGAAAGGGCCTTAGTTTGTCTACAGAAGCAATAAACCCCTGTATTTAAAGTCAACAACTCACACAGGTCTTGCTACATACTCTCACTGTTCGGTTTGCAGCAGGATTGGGTGACCACACTGAAATCCCTTGAAGACAGGATTGGGTATTTCAAAGGGATGAAATTCTGTCTGAATTCCCAAGACAGCAAGGTTATAATACAAGCAAAAGAGAAAAGCTCTAGCTCTGCAGCACATAAGAAGAAATGTTAAAAATGGATCACAGATGCTGGGCAGCAAAGGAGAAGTACTGTGGTAGGTTATTGTAGCTTAATAACAGAGGGCTCATCAACACTGAATTTGAAAACAGGTACAGACCTTAGGCTGGAAGCAAAAGGACAGACTTTTAGGGTCTTTCTGCACTACACTGTTATAGTGCTATTACTCCACTTTCAACATCCTCTGGAATACTTGGGTGTGTGTTTATTGACGCCGAAGAGCTCTCTGGCTGAGAATTCTTGGTGCCCCTCCTTAAACTGAAAACCCCGTCAGATGTTGAAAGTGAAATAATAGCATTATAACAGTATAGTGCAGAAAGGCACTCTGTGTGGGAAGATTCAGGATATGAGAGAATCAAAGTGTGAAACAGCATGGCTCTGGGGATAAAAGAAACTCTTCTTTTTGACACCCCACTTCTTGACCAAGCTAAGACTTGCCAACTAAACAAGCAGAGTGATCTGCCTTTATCAAGAGTTTCCAAGCTTTGTGTAATGCTGGAAGTAACTCTTCTTAATTCATTAAGTAAGATGATATTAAGGTCAGTTGCTTCAACTGTAATATACACAACTTAGCACGTTACTGCCAGACCTCTTCTCACAGCTTCTTATCCATGACGCTTTGCTGAAAGAAAAAGAAAAGAAAGAAATGAAACATGCAAGATATGGCAACAGGAATACAGAAGCTAAACAACAAGCACATAAAAGCCCTAATAGCTGAGACTGTAAATCCAACATTTACCATGGCTTGACGGTTTGGAGAAAATGTGTTAGATGTGGAAAAAGGAGAGAATACATTTCTTAACAAGGTGCCACAACCAGTTGACATCCTGCTAGTTAATGTAAACAATTTTCAATGAAACAAGCTGAACATCTGCTTTGGTGTAAAGCACCTTCATGTTCCTCCAACTTGCTGGAACTAGTGATGTACTGAAAGATTTTCATCTTATTTTGGTGTGACTGTCAAATATGCTGTTCATTTGATTTCCTGATTTTCTGTTAGAATTCTTTAAATAAAGTTTTTCAGCTTCCCAGCTGCTTATATTTCCTAATATGAAAAAAGTCTCATGGTAAGTTGTTACTTCATGATGTTTCCCATGGTTTTAACTAGAGTTCAGAAGCATACACAGGATAGCTATAGACCAGTAGAATGGTGACTGCATTATGAAAAACAAGGAAAACACACAGCATTCTTAACTATGGCAAACATAAAAACTCCACATTCTTCCTGTAAGAATTTTGCTTTTGAAATTTCACTTTGAAACTTCTTAGATTTTCTCCCCGACTCCATCTGCTAGTAATTTTTTCCCTTAGCAATTGGAATGCGAATGGTACCAAAAATATGGAAGAATTTTTTTTGACACTAGTTACAAACATTATTTCAACAGAGTTACATGTCCAAAGGCTATTACTCCTTTCCTTGCATTCCTTTGCAGTTGAAAAAATGGATATTATTTATTTATTTATTTATTTATTTATTTATGTTGCATCCAAATTAATTTTGTGCACTAAACTAACAAACACCCTATGGACATGTATGGAAAAACAGTTTTCAGCACCTAACAAAACTGGAACCATATCTGGAACACAATTAGGATGAACAATAGCCAATAGGCAAAAACAACTATAACACATGTCGCCGTTGACCTGCTAAAGTACTCATAAAATTAGCTAAGTCTACATTTAGAAAAAAGAAAGAAAAAAAAGAAAGGATAAACAGATTTTATGTATTCTTTAAATAATTTATAGAATCAAACTGTACCATTATTACAGCTGGCTGTTCAGCATAAATTAATTTGCTTTTCATCTGAGCAGATAAAAAAAGTTTGTTGTGTATTGAATTTTTAAAGGCTTTTTTACAACAAAGAGATGACTTTTTTGACAGTGAAAATGACTAAAAATACTAGTGATAGCACCAGAGTTATTACTAGGAGATTTTTAATTTGTTCTCTTCATAAATGTTTAATGGTTGACTTTAATTTCATTTTGTCTGAATCCACAAGGAGACTACCAGAGTTTCAAAAATGTCTGTTTCTCAGAACAAAATTAAAAAGGAAACTGTTTGCCTCTGTAGTATGAATCAGCTTGTTTTAGACTTCTAAAATTAAGTAAGTTGCATTTTAAATATTTTAGATTTGCATTTTATATTGTTGACACAGATGTTGGCACCAAGCCATGTAAAATGCATGCAGCAATAATCATTGTATTCAAGTTTGCCTAAAGGAAATTAGCACATCCAAAATCCAATTTAATGCTCTGATATCATGTAAATTATTTAACAGGTCCATAAAGAAAACTTTTCATATGGAGAATGGAGGGATGAAGCTTTCAATCTCTCTTTATTCCCAAGATATTAATATGTTGTAGTGAACTCTTAGAATAGGTAAAGTTATCTCCTGTTATTTGATTAAGTTTGAAGCTAAGCAAAATATACATATTAGGAAAACATGCAGAATAAACTTGGCTTTTTTTTAAAAAAAAAAAAGCAGTATCTTCACAATGTATAGGTGAGCCCTTTCATATAGACTAGCACTAGGGCCCTTTCTGCACTCTTCTTGGGTGGTCCTCCAGTGGCAATCCCAGCAATGGCTCTGCCAAGAAGGTCGCATAACAGGAGCGCTCCCCTCCTCACTGGACCAGCTCCCTGCAGAAGGGAATGTGATAGACACACTGTTCCTTCCTCAGCACAGCCAGGTACTGTGTTCTATCATTTATAAATCTTTAAAGAAGTGACCTTTTGTATTTACCATGTACATGGGCATCTAGGGGCTTCTATGTCAGCAGTATGGATCTTTCGGGAATTTCCTGTGGATTTTATCCAAGCCTGTAAAGGACTCATCCAATGTTCTGAACCCTATCTCCAAAATAGGATGGACATTTTGAATTTAAGGTGTGGAATAAATCTCAGAACAAATTCCGCACTCCATTGTCAGGGTAGCTCCAGCTAGTCTTATTCCTCAAAGTGATTTGCAACCAATTTTATTGGAAAACTCAGAATTTAGTGTAATGATAAGAATCTAAAAAATTGTTTGTTATATAATCATAGACTTGTTTTCACTCAACCATGATTCCAATGCCTGTATTTGAATAGGAAATTAATGTGCTATAATACAAAAAGCATTTGAAAAGCCTCTTGTAAAAATGGCATGCAAAGTTGTATAGATGCCTGCAAAGTCCAGAATCATCATGGCACTCAGAACTGATTGGTACATTGGATGTTGTCCCAATAAAATAAGATTAATGGAAATGCTAAAATAATCTGTGCCCTCATCACTTACATCTGCAGCCTATGGTGGACACAGCATAGAGAGAGATGAACTAAACAGTAGAAGGAGAAAGCTAGCTATTACTGGAGAAAAGAGAGAGGAGAAAGGAGAAAGAAAATCACATTTTGAACATTCTTAAAAAGAAGGAAAGAGGCTATGTGAATGTTAGAGGAAAGAGCTCCTAGGATGATGATGATAATGATGATGATGACAACAAAAACAACAGATAAACAATTAGACCATAATACGTTAAACGTAATTATCCTTGAGGAAGCCTGAATTATAACTGTGACAATCCTGGGGGACTACAGAATTGAAGACAAAGGCAGAGAATATATTTATTGTGACATAGAGAGTGAGATTCAGCATCTCCAGGGCCCTTTCCTCACCTTACCGTCTTCTGGCGCTGGGGTGCAGGGATCTTGCGAGCAGCCTCTGGCGAGAGGGTCTCGTGTCCAGGGTCCTTCGGCTCTGCACGAGCTCCCTGCTCATGCAAGAGCCCCGCCTCTTCCTTCCACAGCACAGTCTGGGAATTTCCCAGGCTGCGCTGGGGCAGGAAGCGCGACTGGTGCAGCTCCAGAGGCTCTGCACACCAGGTAAGTGCGCGTGGGGCCCGGGAGCAATGCACAGTCGTGTACCTTTTCGGCTTCTAGCCGAAAATGAAAAGGTGCATGATCGGCGCCTGCCGGCCCCTGGAGCGTCATGTAATTGTGAGTGCATCATGCAGATTGCTCTTCACAATCGCATGATGCTCCAGGCCCTCTTTCGCATGGAAAATGCCATGCGAAAAGGGCCTGGGAAAAGAAAACAATTATGATCCCAGTAGTAACAGGTACCCTGGAATCAATTCTAAACAAAGAAAAAACAATCCGAATGAAATCTCTATAGATAGGGTCACAATAGCACAGTTCCAAAAAGTGATACTACCTACTTGGAACATACCACATTATTCAATGACACCTCAAGGATTCCTAGATTCTTTGACAGAATCTGAACCCCTGGTTATCCCAAACTCTAATCGGTAACACATGATAGATTGTGAAACTGAGATAATTATAATAATAATATAAATTGTGTGAGCAAACAGGAGAAAATATATGTATTAAACAGACAATTAAAAATAGCAATATAAAGACACTAATAAGGAAAATTAGAAGGAAGTGATTTGGATTTCTTGAGGTTCTATTGATATTCTACTGTGGGTGGTTATTTACACTGGATGAGTCTAACTTTCCCTAGAGAATAAAGCTGCAGTTGTGCAAATAATTATTTGAGCCATTGCAGCTTAAACTGAGCCATAACACTGGAAGATCCAGTGGGCTATATGACATGGTGTGGCAGCAGGAAGGTTGAGTTGTTCACTAGACAGAATAAAATGTTAATTTAATCTTCAGCATCTCCTGGTTTTTTACAGGGCTGACAATCACTGAGATGTCCATTAACTTACATAAACAATACGTTTGATATCATTGGATATAGGGAGAAGTGGAGAGCTGAATTAGAAAATGAAACATACTAGCTGCAGTTCTTTAAAATCAGTGGGAACTTGTTATTGGCTTCACTTAGAAGAGGTTGACACCCCACTTTGTCGATATTGTCCTATTTGCATTATCAGATATATTTTCCTCCATATCTACTTTTTTAAAAATCAGAATCAGTACAGGAAATTAGATTTTGGTATTGTTCATACTTTTCACTTCATGTTCTTGCTCTGTATGTGGAGGATTCCTCATTCCCATGGTGGAGAGATTTCATTATGTGAGCGTGAACTGGAAAATCAAGGGTGACCCAATTTACTATCTGAGTGATAATTCACTGAATTAATCAACACACAATCAGAACCCAAATGACACTTGTAGCAAGTTCAAATTGTTCAGATTTCATGACTTCAAAATGTTCAAACTTAACTGAGAGTGAGAACTTGTCAGAAGAGATATTTATTCCTTTCAAAGTAGTGTGTGGTTCTGAAAATGTTGCATTGCGTCATTGTCCAACTGACAGTTCTGAAAAAAAAAAGAGAATCAAAACTTCTTAATAAAAAGTTCCACTTTGAATTTTAAAAGTTTGTTTTAGAAACCCTGCAGATAATTAAGTCTATCTAAAGCATGAAAAGCTTTTTCTCCATTAAGATGGAAAATGAATAATTGGAAAGATTTCTGTCAGTGTGAGATGTTTATGGTAATGCACGGTCATTTATATCCACACCACCTGCTGTTATCAACTTGAATAGTAGGTATCTTATCCTAGATGTGATTTTATGTTTGGCTGTTGCTAAAAAGCACTGCACATTCTGGAAAACAGGAGGTTTCTGGAGGATGTATTTTGTACTCTTAGATGTTGTACCCTCAGCATATGCATAAAGCTTAAGAGAAAATAACGTGTTGGTACAAATGTTGGTGAAGAAAAGCACATTTGCATTCTTCATTCAATGTAGCTCTTGATACCTTCTTTTTAGGAGTCAGTGAGAAAATACCATACAGTGCTAGACTAGAGCTTTTCAACTGCTTTCTAACAATAAGGTGATGACACAACTTAAGAACCACAAGTCAATTGTAATGGTGATTCCTATCCTGTAATTCCAGTACAAGCCAAACAGACACATGCTGATTCTGATCACACTATTGACCAGCCTCAAGACGGTCAACAATCATTCATGTATTTATCCAGTGGGGCAAAACCAACTGATATAAGGATTATGCATGAACCATAAGATTCTAACTAGACCCATGTTCTGAAGCACAATCTTGTGTATGCAGTATTATTGTCCAGTTTATTTTGTGCAATAAATGAGAGAAAACAAAGATCACAACAGTCTGCCAGACTTCCTTTAGCTATAAGCCAACCCCTTCCATCAGCCTATGGATGTTTGTAGAAATCCCTAAGCTATACATAATTCATAGCTTCCTACTTTTACATGAATATGTGCAGATTAAGGAATTGGAATGCCCTTTTCATGTCACTCATCACCCAACATTTATTCATTTTACTTCTAGCTGAGAAGTAGTTCCTTGAGAATCATTACTAACCAAGGCTATGGGATGAAAAGAAATTATTTTAAAATATTACTCAAAATATTGGAGACATGTGAGGGAATTAGCAAGAAGTTATTTTGCTTTCTTCCCATTGAAATAGTTTTAATAACATGATGTAAAATAGTTTCTTAAAATAAGAATGAGCATCTATTTTTATCAATTCAATATGTGCATGTGTGATTCTGAATGTATATGGATGTCTAATGCTGAAATTCTAATAGTAACCCTTCTCATCAGAGTTGTTTGTAACTGTTACATTTGGAGTAGAATTCTAGACATCAGGAAGCAAATAAAGGCAAGCCTAGCATCTGTTTTTATGTTTGTAAGACTAAAATAAGCTTTTGACAGGGGTGGGGGAAAATCTTCTCTACAGTTCAAAACTCCTGTGAACAGTTTGATCTAATTTTATCATAAGATTGGGGATTGTGAAACACTAGGAACCATTTTCTTTAGCTGCAAGGAGCAGAGATCTAATGAAATGCTTTGACTACACTATTGGGAGCATAGACTGGAACGCAAATCAGCTAACTATGTTTCTCACTAGAGTTTTCAAATGTATCCTCCCAGTGATTGATCTTGGTCTTCCTGTCATTTCCTTTTCTCTTGCTTTTATCAGAATATACAAAAAAAGTGGTTGGAAGCATTTCCCATAAGACTGTTGAAATCTTGTATGAATCTTTTATTCAATGTTGGAAATGTGCCATAGCCTTCAATCAATATTTTCAAAGATATATAATTGACATATTCCTTGGTGTGCTTGAGAATTTTGCATGCTAATAAAAAGAGGATGAAATACCTTATTTTGCATATTTCTTGTCCTAGGATGTAGTCCT
Source organism: Iguana delicatissima (assembly GCA_948472985.1). Lineage (NCBI taxonomy): Eukaryota > Metazoa > Chordata > Lepidosauria > Squamata > Iguanidae > Iguana > Iguana delicatissima. Next base: position 2,446,439 of record CAOKZL010000503.1, read on the forward strand.
TCACACAAATTAATCTTCATAATCAGACTAAAAAAAGTATTGGAGAATTCACTGCAACAGGTATCTGTGGGGTTATTTACCAGTTTCTGAAAGGTGACCCTGTGAATGTTATGACCCAAGAACTTTTGAGTCTTGATTTTCCAATTTTACAACATTTTAAGATATGAGACCATTTTAAGATCATGGCTGACATCCTGAATTAGGAGATGCAGGTTTGGTGATGGAGCTATGGAGGACTAGCTATGGAGATGTAGTTACATTACCCGATGTTAGTTCTCAAAAAACCCAACCGACACAGCTTCTCCTTTGTCCATGTCCATGTGGCTGGGATATGAGGACATGAGGGGGAAACATCCATCTCTTTCTTCTAGTAGTTGAGTATGCTGCAACAGACATCTGAGGAAACCTTCATTGGATGTGGCTATTGAAGCCTGTTCAGCTATAGTAATGCATGCCTGTTCATTTCTCTGCTCCAGCAATAAAGGAATGTATTATTTATTTGTTTACTCAGTTTATTTATATCCTTTCTTCCAAAGTGCACCCAAAGCAACTTAATTAAGCAGCTTAATGGCTTGAAACAAGATTCAGATCTGCACAATGACTGTAAAAGTAAATTATGATGGGTCAGATTTCTGCCACTGTAATTCATGAACAGGGTACCAGCCAGTGATGTAGACTCAAGTCGATTGACTTGGACTCAAGTCCAACTTAAGTCTCTTCAACGACTTGACTTGCACTTAAATTGTCAGTGAATGATTGACAGACTAGAATCCACTCAACTCAAGATTTCTCTTTTTCTAGTAATCGACTTGCTGCCCACCTCCCTCTCCAGCCTTTCCCCAATCAGCAGTGAGAGAATGTTATTCTGATGACCCAATCAGAGCTTGCACAGGCTCGTTTATCCCCACCTCTCTGCCTCTCTTTCGTTTCTCAACTTTCTCCAGAAGCTGTTTATAGGAAAACAAACGAGCAGGACAAGTTAAAAAGGGGGAAACAGGGCTTTGCACTTTTTTTCTAGTGAGTGTGGGCAAGGAGTGGTCTCTGCATCTGGGTTGAGGGGAGGGTTAGGGGGTTGAAGCCATCAATGTTAATGTGAAATCCTTCTCCTCCTCTTCTTTCTCCATTTAACCCCCCCTTAGTCAGTCAGGAATAAACAGGAAAGAAAGCCTTCTTGCTCGTGAGTAAACGGGAAAGAAAACCTGCTTGCTTCTGGAAAGTGGTTTGCTTCGGAAGGGCTTTCCTGTTCTTCCATGGCTGAAGGCTTGCTTTCAAGCCTTCTTGCTCTCAACTTAACCTTCCCACAACACACAGATCACCAGCTCCTTTTTTATTTTTCCTGTTGGCTCCTATACTTGAGGCTCAACTTAAATCATCTTGCAAGGACTTGACATGCAGCTTGAGACTTGAAAGTAGGGACTTGAGACTTGACTTGAGACTTGGAGGAAAAGACTTAAATACATCACTGATACCAGCCAACATCTAAAAGCTCATGTAATGTTAAATCATAATGTGTGTTTATAGACATGTCTTTTTCTGAATGCACATTTCCTATGGTCCTGTTTAGGCTAAGTGAAATGTATGTGTCTGTGTCAATGTGTTTTTTTATAACTGCAAAATTAAGAAAGAAGTCAAATCACCTGAGAAAAGAAAATCCAGAAACCTTAAATTTACAGCTAAATATTTTTGTTTATTTTACTGTATTTCATTTCATTCATTTTCATTGCTTAAACAGAGCATTTTCTTGTCATTCACATAATTTACTTTGACATGAATTTTAGGTGGATTGACTTCATTCGCACCTCCCAGACTGATATGAAGACTAGAAAACAGTTATCCTTTTCCTATCTTATTTTTTCTGAATTTGCAGACAGTCTTCAGCTCATGTATAAAGAAAACTGCACAAAAAATACATGCATAAAGAAAATTTCATATAATTATAACTGCATATATAATTGTATACAAACTGCTTCTCTGGGAAATCTGGGTTTAAAAGAAATCAATAACTAATATAAATGTGTTTGTCTGTGTGTGTCTGTGTGTGTCTCTTTCCAAACTGATGTGGAAATTGGATGAGACAGTTTTCTGACTGTTTATATGCAAAAACTGACAAAGACCAGATACCAAACTGTTTATGTGCATTCCTTTTGTGACAATATTGCTCCCTATCCTGTGCTTTCTTCCTTCATACTTTCCTTTTAAAAATATAGCCCAAAATACTACATTGTACTTGTAACTATACAAACATTGGTATAAATGACCTAAGGAATCAATCCCTGCAGCCCATCTTAAATTCAAATGAGCCACTGCATGAGACTGTGGTGTGGGTTAGTGAGGCATTTCAGACTGACATGGTTAGCCCCGTCCAGCACCTCAGCCATAATGTGACAAGCCCATCACACCATGGGTCAAGGGCAAGAGGAGTCTAGTCATGTCATTCTGAAGTGCCCCACCTGCCCATGCCACAGATCTCTATCACATGGAGTGGCTCCCTTGAGTTTAAGGTGGGTTCTGAGTGTATTAGTTGCAGCAGAGCCATGATAGTGAAGATGTGGAACAGTTACAGATCCTAACTATAGCTTACAAATCAGTAACTTCAATGCAGGCTGCCAGCCACATTGAGTTGTTGTTGTTGTTGTTGTTGTTGTGTGTCTTTAGGTCCTTCCCAACTTATGGTGACCCTAAGGTAAATCTTTCATATGGTTTTGTGAGTCAGAGAGTCAGTGGCACACCCAAGCTCACTGAGTGGGTTTTCACGGCCAAGTGAGAGTCAAACCTTGGTCTTCATGGTTGTAATCTAATACTCATACCTCTAAATCACACTGGCTGTCATATCGATTTATACTTTTCATTTATGTGAATCATTGATAGATAAAAAAATTGAATAAATATACATTATACACATGTAATTACTGAAGACCCACTTAATATTAAACTATAATTAGTCCCAGAAAACCCCATGATACATAACCCCATGACATCTTAGGGTCGCCATGAGTCAGGAACAACCTGAAGGCGCACAATAACAACAAATCTCTCCTTAAAGCAATTATTTGTTTCATGTTGGCATTCTAAGACAATAGATACTTCATATTTGACAGCAAAACATGCAATTGCAAAATTAACTGGTACACAAATGCAGTTTTGTTGAATTGCCATTGCTCACTTCTCATTTTCAAATTCTGTTCTTAGCACACTGGTTTCTAACACAATTTTTCTAACACAAATGTTGGAAAATAGGGGCATATGAAACAGCAACCAGTCAGTTGCAGAACATCTCTTGAAAACATGGGGCTGTGAGGCAAGAGTGCTGAAACTATTACAGATCCAAATATATGCACGTTTCAGAGCTCTAGTCATGACAGTTTGAATCAGTGCCTGAGTCTTAAATCTTTCTCTTGCTGAATCTTCGGGAAACCCCTAGATATTAATCAACATCTTGAAAAAGTGAATACTTGCTCTAGCTAACCAAATAATGTTGTATTTTATTGATGCTTCCTCTGTGACTGTAGATCTACCAGACATCTGTGCAAATTATCACAGATCAACTGTAAATTTTAAGCATTGCTAAAAACCACTTGACAGTATATTGGATCTGTCAGCTTCAATAGTAAGAGACTGAGTGCTCCTGCTTCACACTGTCATTCAGCCAGGTGAGGCTTACTTAGAAGGTGCATTCATAGGTAAATGATCATGCTGCGATATTCACTGTTTAGAATTGTTCTGAGTACCCAACATAGGATATCTGGAGTACAAAAGGTCAATATACTTTTTTATAAATAACATATGGGAAAATGTACCAACAATAAGAAATGCATTCCTTACCACATCATCATTCTCTTTGTCATTGAATGAGCACTAAAACTGAAAAGGTCCAAGTCTAAGTATTGTGTTTAAGAAAAGAGACTGAGAAGAGACAACTACTAGAGAGCACCCAATGGAATCCACAAAGTGGTTGGGAGATTTATCTCCATGTCCTTACTGGATAGTTTTTATTTTTGATTTTGTATCAAGCCCAAAATGTTTTGACAGATATGCATATATTTCAACAGCCTTCTTGAACGACAATACACTGTCTAGCAGCAGAAATTTCTGGAGCTGGTCTAGCAAATGGAATGAGATTTTCAGCTCCAGAAATTTCTGCTGCTAGGAAGCATTTTGCCCAGAAAGAAGGCCATTGAAATAAATACACAGGCTGAAACTCATTGGGATTGTTACAAAATAAATAAAAAACATCAAAATGATCCACTAAGCACTTGGGTGTGTACCTCCCCGCTTCCCCCTTCTCCCCCACCATGGATAATGAAAGATACTGACCTCAAGATTGTGTTTAAAATTGCCACATCAGATTTGTTTTTAGTGTCATATGCAAGGTAGTGTTAATTATACAAATAACTACACCTAGATGTTTCCAGCTGTGGAAGGGATGGGTCAGCTGGATGGGATCACCATTCACCATTTCATCAGATTGCTTAGTTGACTTCATACCTGTGATCTAGTCACAGACATATTCATATATTAAAATGTTTATATGCCATCCAAAGATCCCAAACCAAATAACAATAAGAATAACTTTAAAAGACTAACATTCATATAAATCATTTATTAGTTACAACCAGATGCCACATACGATGTGGAGAAACTCATTGGAACTCTTGACGGAACCCCATACCAAGCTCTCTGAAGAACAGCTTAGAACAAATTCATGCCACCAACTTCTATATGAATAAAGAAGAATAATTCTAGTACTAGCAATGATGGAAGAGTTCTATGATCAAAACCATTCCTTTGATTTTCATCTGGGTGAACTGAAGACATGGCACATAAACCCCGTATATGGGAATTTCTATCATGCAGCCATAATGTCATAACTCAGAGGTGAGATTATATTTGATGCTTCAGTTGGTGGACAAGCTATCAGCAAAGGATGTTCTCTGCAAATGACAAGGATCATTTCAAAGAGTACCAGTTTGCTTCATGCTTCTTTAAGCAATGAATGTAGTTGCCCAAGCCTAAATCTATCTAATAAGGAAATGGTTGCTTCATGTGACAAAATTAACTCACTGCATGGCCATGTGACTTAAGACAGAATAATTTCTGTAGCAAGCTTTGACTGACCAAATTGGAATCTGTAACATTTACTTTACAACCTACCATGACAGTTATTGCCCTTACTCTGTGATTACTACCCTTTTATTTTATTCCTTTTCCCTTCAGGAATAATTACTGAGTTTTTTCCCACTATCCTGGGCAACCACTTTCAAACTTTCTCCCTCATCTGTATGCTTCCACCAAAACCTTTCCACAGATCCTCACTCTTATCTTCCTATATATTTAGGGAACATTGAATTTATTTTATGGGCTCCTTAAATGATAGTTGGTATACAGTATTGCAATACAGGTTCATAACCTAGATTTATGAATCCATAACTTGCCTGTATTCAGTAACACTACATATACTTACTGGAAACCTACACAAATGCCACCCCAGTCTACCTTAAGAACCAGTGGCTGCACCCAGTGAAGGAGGTCTGTTCAACTCAGGGTGCTGATGCATTTACTGCTGGCTGTAAAAGTGGACTGGGAGAGAGAATGGACTAGAAAACATTACTTAGTTATGTCTCCAAAAGTAAGTAGCCTGATCTAAGAAATCAGAATATATTTATACTCTGATGGTAGTGAATGATTATGGTAGGTATTGATATAAACCAAATACATACTTGAAGTGTCATATGAATATTATTCCTCACAACTCTCCAGCAAACATGCATTTAATTGATGTGTATAATAGCATGATAATATTCACTTTCCATTTTCTTATAAAGTTCTAGATGCTATATTGTTACTCCAAAATGTGGGTGAGTCAGTCCACCTGTGATGTCAGTACCTCCATGTGACAATGGGGAATTAATGAGCTCAAAATGAGGAAACCAGAGGGGGGGCAACTTAGTAAGATCTCCCATCTATGTTTACGGGTTCCTTACAGGAAAGATCCAGCCAGAGAATCCAAAATGTAGACTAAAATGTGTTCTTATTAAAAGAGATTCACACAAGCGCACAAAAGATCCAAACACACACACACACACACACACACACACACACACACAGACTAACTGAAGGTAAAGGGAGGAAACTGTGGATAGAGGACTTTTAGAATTTCAATGATAATTACCAGTGCAGAGTGAAGTGAAGAAAGCTGCAATGTGGCTTAGGTAGGCCACATTGTTTTGGAATCAAACAGACAGCATGTATTCAGCAAGGCAAAAGTCTGCACTGAACCCTTTCTGCACAACAACTGCATACCAGCATACGGACACAAGAGAAGCAGGACCATGACAATGCTTCTGCATGACATTCTTGTGATCTCAATCTTCTCCCATCACCAGCCAGTGCAATCATGGCATAAATCATTAATGGAATTTCTCTGTCAATGACTCCCCAATCACACAATGCTCCTGTCCTTCCTGGCCATGTGGAAGGGAAGGAAGTGTAATGGAGGCACTTCCTTACTCAGCACAGCATGGGAAAGAGCCTGGCTGCACTGCGGCAGGAAGAAGCATGTCCTTTGCATTCTCTTCCACAGGAACCTGGTTGGATGTGGAGAGGAGCATTCCCATCATGGTCCCTTCCCACCAAAGGCACTACTGGAATTGTGATTTAAGATAATGGCTTCAGGTAAGATGTGTACATGGTCTTACCTGGGAACTATGGTCAACCTCAAAAATTATTTCCTGATGGAGATCATGTGCTTCGTAATTTTATCTACCAAAATTCTGAAATTCATCTTGAAAGAGGATGAAAGTAAAATTATAAATGAGAAACTTGTTTAACATAATTTCCTACTAGGAACACCATCTACCATGCAAAGGCAACTCAGAAGCACTTCATGGTCAACAGGAAATGACAGTAGAAGTTCTTGTGGTTCTGTGACAGAAGGATGGCAAACCAATTACAGGTTTCAGTCCAAAATTTAAAGCATCCATCCAAGGACTGAACACATCTTTAAAACGTGTTCACCACTATGAAAGGTTCCTTAAATTTTTGGACTAAAATCCAGAATGGATTCACTCTCCTGTTGTTGCTCAAGTTACCAGCTGTCACTGAATCATATTCCTGAAAATGTTTGTTCCTTTGCAAAAGTGAGGCTTAATTGATGAAACATAGGCTTACTGCATCCAGTCTCTAAACAGGCTTGACTCCAGATGAAGTTTTGTGGAAGAGAATGGGCTGACTTTCCATACAAATCTCTATCAACCTAAAATTCTACCTCATCACTAATTAATGGTGTAATTCTATGTGTCTAATGCAAATAAGAATTCCTATACAGTTCAATGGGGCTTCCTCCCAGGAAAGTGGTATAGGATTGCAGTTCATAAATGTAAGAAGAATTAGAAAAATCAGGTACTGAAGATACTTGCTGAAGACATTTGCAGCTTATACCAGTTTCTGTAAATAATACAATTTCAGAAACCACACAGCCCTCCTTCGAAAATCATCCTGTAAAACCTTCTGCTTGTACTACTGTGTGTTATCTATACTCTTCATTGCTGCACAGGACTTTCCTGGTTCAAAGTCTTTGGGGAATCTTTGAGCTTCCCATTGTACAAGGGATTTGTTCATGTTATCATAACGTCTTCTGGAAATGAAGTTACAGTATAGGCAATGTTCAAATACACAAGGTGCTAATGAGCTTTCTTCAAACAACACAATTTATTGAAGTTGCTTAATACTACTTTTCTAAAGTGTTGGGAGTTTTTCACAAATGGAAGGCAGTAGTATAATTTGATTCTTTTGTTTTTTAACTTTTCACTTCAAATTGAAACATTAAGCACTTGCTAAAGAGAATGGCACCAATTTATTTCAATCACATGTTCACATATTAAGTCTTAGTTTATAATCCAAAACAAACAAATTAAAAGGAAGGCAAAGAAATTGTTTTATTTCCTCAGAAACATACATTCATATACACTGTGGCCCTAGAAGACAGATTTTTCTTTGAAGTGATTTTGAAAGCCCATTTAATTTAGTTCTCATAGCAAAGTACATTTTTCATTTATAATAGGGTTCTATGAAAACATTTGCAATCCAGAAAAATTAATTACACTTTTTTTCTCACAGAAGGAATATATGTTGAATTAAAATAATTCAGACAAGCTAAATACAATAACTAGATTTCCTTTATCAGATTTTTTTTCAAAAGGTGCACTTCTTCAGACATTTTAAATTTACATCCAGTTACGAGTCCCAACTAACGTAGACCAATTAAATTAATGGATATTACAGAAGTGTTGACTTATCAAGCTTACTTATCAAGTTCACTTATGCTGGAATTCTGTTAGTAATATATGTGTGCATTACTCAGAGTTTCATGTATGTAAGTCTGTTTTTAGACATTATGCCAGATAATCTCTGCTGGCCACTGCCAACTGCTCATTGCAGATGGACCTTGTTTGCCTTCTTACTTGCTGCAGAACTCATTGCAAAACTAATTCTGCATTCCTCTCTCTCTTGCATCCAAACCAGAATGTGGCCTTGGCAGCACCCACAAGACCTGACAATTGCTTTGCAATGGGACATATGGCTGCATGAGAAGAGTGTTGTAGTCCCTATTTTCATTTTGGATCTTGCATATTGATTTTCTTTGGGACTCGTTGAATCTATTTAGGCCTAATAATTGGTTTCAAGACTTAGTTGGTTCATTAGCACATTCTATAGTTGGCAGCGAATGGAATTTTAAAAAAAACAAGTCAAAATTGCCTGATTATATAAGCATCCCACCCATCCCTGCATCATATATTTGCTGCTTGGGAGCACCAATACTTTATATGGAAGATAAGAATCACCAAACCCATTGGAACTTTCTTCTGGGCTGAGATGTGCAGGATTGTGATGAAAGTCAGGTAATAGACACAACCAGATGTCCCTTAATACTTCACTGGGACAGGGGAAGAGTGGAAGCAGTTGGAATATTAAAATATTTCTGACAGATTCTATTAACAACCCATATTAAAGGTCACAGTGATATTGAAGGATTGTCATAATAAAGGACTGCATCCAACAACCAACAGACAGATGCCCCAGAAATTTCAGGGCTGAGGGATATTGGAGCGTAAGACACAATAAACTGTTATCTCCTGATCATTTTATTTTAAGCTATGATACATTCCAAACCCCTTTGTTACACTGTCTCTTAGCCATATATTTCTCCTTAGCATATGGTCACATTGTGAATAATCTGATGCCCTAAAGATGTGTTGATTTGCTGCTTCTCTTATCATGACCTGTCCAAACCATCCCAGTTAGCTACAGTAATCAGGAGTTACCCAAATTTTAAACTGCTTGTCCCTAATGTGCTTGGATTATAAGAGCAGCAAGCCATTTCTATGCAGTGGCATGCAACTTAAAACTTCCTTACTCTGGTTTTTGTTTCACATGCACAGTTTTACCTCTACACAACTTGCAGAAAGTGCAACTAATCACTCAGCTAGGTTGGCCATGTGTCCTACTTTGCTTACTCAGTCAGTCAAGCCTTTATTGCAGTCAACAAACCACGAGGCAAAACACTTGTTACTTACAATGTATAACTTCTATATATGTTATATACATTCTATGTGGGGATAAAAACATAGAAATATAAGATATTTATAATAAGATAAAACACAATATATACTGTAATTAATTAGATGTAATACATTTT